>JAQPPZ010015184.1:1469774-2939549 GCA_028583015.1 Wollemia nobilis | reverse complement strand
CGTCTCAGGGTCAAACAAATTGCAGAAAAGAATTCGTCCCTTTCAGAGACGAATAGCAGTTTGCAACAAAAAAATATGTACCTGTCAAGCACAAACACAAAAATTTAATCAGTTTCTATGATTTAAAAACCATGGAACAGGTCCCACTGTGATCGCCATAGAAAGCACGAGATTCCGGTCAAAGGAAACACCAAGTGCGATTGCATTCAAAATTAAGTACGCTTAAGTCCTAGAAATGTAAATTGCATGAAACGAAAAAGAGACACATTGGAAGAGACACAATCAAATAGAGAAAACACAGCCCTTTCATTAATTTCCCTTGATCTCTGTTACAATGATGCCTCCTCCCTTTTCAGGGGCTAGGAGCGCAAATAGGGTTTGATTACAATCGCTGAATGATTCCTCTTTCCGCGTGCCCACAATTGCAATGGGCAGGCCAAGATGATGTCGCCGCTGATGTCGATGAGTTCTTCACCTCTGCTGCTTCTCCAAAAGGCCACTGCCACTGAGGCAGCTGGCCAATCCACCCTCAACTGGAATTCGTCCCTGGGCAGGACGAATTCTGACTGTAATTCATCCCTGGGTGGGACAAATTCTTCTGAGTTGAAGAAACCGACCTGCTGCTGCTCCAATTTCGGATCGCGAGACCTGCAAAACGCCTACAAACAGGGGGGTTATGTAATTGGGGCCATTTTGGGACGACCCAGATGGTCGGATTTTCCCAATTTGGCCTCCACCCTCAGGAATTTGACCTTGACACCTGCAAGTTAGCGAAACGACAAAGCAATACAAAACATCCTAGAATCTGACCAAAAGTTACAAAATTGCAATTATGGACTAATCAGACCTAGTAACACAGAATGCAATCTAAAAAATAATCTAAAATGTTCAAAAACTAAAAATAGGACTTGGGAGGTGCGGGGGTGCCTAAGTGGGCCTCCCACCGTTGGCCCTCGATTTTGGAGCCAATCCACCAAGGATGGGCCCAAAACCTTTTAGGATTGGGGGGTCGGCGAATTGGTAGGTTCAGGTGTCCATGCGTCGGATTTGGGTAAGGTTCGAGCTTCCAAAGGCCACCCAACAACCTCCCTTGCAAAAGATATTGGTGGATGTGGGAAGGTGAACCAAGAGGGATGCAAGTGGGTCTTCAATTCGGCAGCACTTCGTTGCTTGAAAACTCCTTCAACCTGTATATTTGGGTGAGAAAAGTCCCACCTTTTATAGACCCAAGGGGTCTCTTTTGGGAGGGAAGCACAAATGCCATGTGTTGGCCATAGGCGCCATGTGGCAGTCTTGTCTTCCCATGAGGGAGGGGAGTCCTCCATTGACTTGAACTTTGATAAATGCTTTTTGTAATAGTCCTCTAACGGCCCCTCTGTCCACTTACACACGCGTGCAAGGCAGGAGCCCTTAACTGACTATTCTGGGCTACCACTTGGCACCATTTGCCTTTTTGCCCGTTAAGCTTGGAATTCGTCCCACCCAGGGACGGATTTAGAATTCATCCTGGGGTGGGACGAATTCTATTTTGAATTCGTCCCGGGGTGAGACGAGTACTGGGCAAAGTTTCCAAGTGTTCCAAATTGCTTCTTGACCTTACAAAATTGCTATGAAAGTGGTTAAGACCACTGTTTAACCTCTGAGGGCTGCCCTGGGGGCTGTGTTTGTCAAAGCGATCAGTGTTTGCAGTCACATAATCGGATTGGTGCTGTTTTGGTGTCTACAATATTTCTCTTCTAGGAGGTATAATTTTTCTCCCTTAATATTTGAAAATTTAGAAATAAAAAAAGTGGTGTTTCACTAACCATTGTAAACTTTTATAAAATCTGAATATTCTTATTTCATTGAATTCGAATCAAAATATACTTTCCAATGAGTATATATAATGTACTCATATTTTAATTAATTCTTTAAAATGCAAAAAATAAATTATCCTGCCAAGTAAAAGTAGAGGGAATCCTTCTTCCTTTATGGAATATTCCTTAGCATATTTTTTTTTAAATGTTATATTCACTTTTATTTTACTTTAGTTTTTGAAAACTCTCCATGTGTGAACTTCTCCTTTGTCCATATTCAATTGGATTTAATTTAAATTTTATGGGTGAAATATATTTAGTGCCTAGTATTTGTGTCTCTTTACAACTTTCTAGTTTGAAAGTGTCTTCCATTTCCACAATTATAAATGATCATATGAAGCATCAAATTATGACATGTTCCACTACTTCTTTTAAGACATATGATGTACATGAGCTAAATAGAATATAATACATTCAAATGACATATTGCTTTGAATTTTATATTTTTTCTTGCATCATATGGATGTTATATTTTATGTTTTTATTTTGTAATATCTTGTCCAAAAACATTTTAGTCCAGTATTTGTTTAGCCTACCCTTGCTTGTTCTCTACTTCTTGCATGTTTTAGATGTAATTTTATACTTCATAGGTACCTTTATGTGGCTTTCTGATCAGTATCAAGTTTGATGTCTATGTGAGTGTCCAATTTGACATTTGGGTGAGCATCTAGGTCATAATTTAGATAGAGCATTTAGGTGGGTATCTATATTGTAGTCCAAGTGAGTAGTTTCAAGGTGCATTAGAGAATATTAATGGAACCCTTGATACATTCTTTTTCTTTATCCCTCTAGCACCTATTTTTTCTTTGATATTTCTTGGTATCCATGGTGTAATGCATCAATATCAATTTTTCTATTACTTTTTAATGTGAGGAGGACCATTAATTGACTCCTTGTGATTCAAATATTTATGCTTTTTTATTCCTATTGGATGTGTATTTTATAGTTGTATGCATATTTTCATTGCTACAACCATTAATAAATGGGTTCCTTCCTTAGTGAAGATCAGGCTACACTTGCTTCTATTTCCAAATAAAGCTTTCTTTATAATTATAACTATAGTTCATGGGGCCTATGATTTTATGCATTTATTTATTTAGTTTGTGAGAATAGACTATTATCATTTATATTTTTCCAATATTCTAGCTATGAGGTGATTCATGTCCTTTGTTTGCTTCTCTTATTTCCATAGGGTTTTTGTCTTCTAAAAACTATTTGTTTTAACAAAATTATCTATTGTTTTTCTAGATTATTATTTTCCAAGTCTGTATTTGGATGGATTGGCTCTATAAATAAGCTTTTCAATTTTCTTGATGTTCTTATTGTGATCTATTGTTCTTCTCTTAGACCATAAATGATGATATATCTCTCTATTGATAGTGTCTTTCTTTGTAACTCTTGAGAATCTTGAGTGGCTTCCTTGGTGCTAATTTATTTTCTTACAATGTTCTAAGAAGCTACATTTGTTTTATTATCTTCTTCTTAAGGGTCTTCTGATGGCTTCCTTCCTTACCTTTTAAAATGGTAATTCTTTATGACTCCTTTCCTTTCATGCTTGAATTTTCTAAGTTTTTTCCTATAGGCTTATGACTTAGTTGGCCTTTAGAAGGGATTGAAGATCATTTAGAGGCTTAAATAATTTTACCTTTGATAGGGATTTTTCTCCTTGCAATTTTAAATTTACCATAGAATTTCGATTCACAATGATAATTTTATATAGAGTAATCTTACCCTTATTTTCTCAAAATTGATTTTTCTTTTCTCAAACAAGGTGCTCTTTGGATTTCTCTATGCTAAAGCTATAGGAGGACCAGAAGGAGAATTATTTCTTCTTTGTCCTTATTTTTATACCATATATTATAACTCAATGTTTTGATCATTGTATTATGGAAATGAAGGGTATTTAAGTAAATAAAATGCCTATTTTACACATAACAAACCTTCAAATAAACTAACAACTACCTTGTCCTATACTACATTCATAAGCACTATGAGGGGTGGTTATACCACTTGACTTCTCACATGGGATTTGATGTGATAAATTCCTAATGCATGTTGAAGTAGGGGGGCACTCTCATACCATGTGCATGGATTTGAATTAAATATTCAAATAAGATATATAATTAGGTGATATACAGATTTTTTATCCATCATGGTTGCTTGTTGTCCATCATGCTCCATACGATGGACTAGAAAATGCTCAAAAAACTACTTTCCCTTTTAGAAAAACAATATTAACATAATCTTAGTAGTATTCTTAACTAAAATGGATTTCTTACAAGGAATCATGATAGCTCTTTTGGAAAATGATCCACTACTATAAAATATGATCTTTACCACACTTATATGTGAGTAAAGCTGATGGAAAATCCATGGAAAGGGATTCTTAAGGATTGAATTCAATTACTAATGGTGTATATTATCATTTTTTCTTGTTGATTAGTTTGGAAATAATATAGGGGATATTTTTTTATTTTTTCAATAGAAATTTTGAAGATCTACCAACATTTTTATTATCTTAGAGTGACTTGCTACTTTCCTAATGTGTACAACCCAATTTATCTTTGATTAGTCATTAGTTGGTACATAAATATATCACATTTGATAGAGGAGGTTATCTTATAAATAAAAATTAGTAGTATGCTTACCCACATAAGGAACATGACATGCACATGCAATATCAAAATTTACTTCATACAAGGTGGAACAATTAGAAGTATCATGCCCATAGGAATAAATAATAGTGGAGAGTTCTATAATTGGAGGTTGGATGAAATAGTCTACTACCAAATTGACACATCCTTTCTTGCGCTTGATGATCATATGAAACAACTACAAGCATGTGTCTGACTTTTTATATCTTTCATTTCTTAGCTTACTTTACATCTAAATAAATTTTTGAGGTCTATGATCTATATGGATGAAGGTTTTACTCCTTAATATGTAGTGATTACACTATTTATATTCATGGATAGTAGCATAGAGCTCTTTTTAATATGCAAGATATTTTTGAATTGTTACAATAGATGTTTAGTTATGATAGGTACCCAAATATCCATGTTGCTTGGTAATAATTTCCAATGCATACTCTAATCCATTAGTTATTGTATACACCTAAAATATGTCATGCTTAGGATAATACTCATATGGGCACTTTTGTAGACCATATGACTGACCTTATACCTTTACAAGAGCTAGCAGTGGTTATAACCACTCACTAGGGGTAGTTTTGACTTTTTAAGGAACAACTGCTATTGACCAAAGTGATTGCCAGTACCAGTCACTGAAGCTTAGAGTGACCATGACTAGCTACTACTATGGACAATAGCTAGCACTAAGGCAAAATTGGCTATAAATATGGGTTCAAATCACACATTTAACTAAAATTGCATTGGATTCAAGCGATTTTGAGCATGAATCTCCCATAGTTTCTCCTAAATGCCACTCTCATGCAAGTCTAGAATTGGGTCTTTCACCCCAATGACCAGTTTCATGCAAATTTGTGAAGAACACAAGCTTATACTAAGAGGAGGGGTGAACAGTATAAGATCACTTTTAACTTTTCTTTCCCAAATAGTATTAATCAATATAATCAATGGTAATATCAATAGTAATAACTAAAGCAATGCACCAATCATCACATACAATACAGACACCACAATTTACGTGGTTCACCCAATGCGGGCTACTCCACAGAAAAAAGTTTTACTAAAAATTTCTCAATAAATATCTTGGGAATCCTTACCAATTACAATGTTTATGGACATCTATCCAAACAATATGTCGATCCCCTAATCTCAAGTTCGTGGATATCTTCCATAGGAGGACTCTTTCTCCTTTTGCTCTGGCTAGTGATCTTATAGAAGACTCTATATCTCTACTGCACTAACTTGTGGATCTCTCTCCACTTGAAGACTCCTCACTCAGATATATCTTCAATTGTCTTGGCTATTGGATCTCTATCCACTGAGATCCTGTCCTCTATACTCTATCACATCCAAATATTTTTCAATAGGTTCACTCAAAACCTCTTCAAATATTCTCAATAGGCTCACTCAGAACCTGCTAAAATATGCTCAATAGACTCACTTAGAACCTACTCAAATATGCTCAATAGGCTCATTTAGAATATACTTAAATCTTCTCAATAGGTTCACTCAAAACCTACTCAAATCTGCTCAACAAGCTCACTCAGAACTTGTCCATATTTGCTCAATAAGTCATCTCTAGGACTTGCTCAAATCTGCATAGCAAGATTTCACAAAATCTTACACAAAATTAGTCCACAAGCCTTCTCAAAGACTTGCTCAAATCTGCTTAACAAGTCCACACAAAACTTGTCTAATCTCACATAAACATAAAGAGAATTGTTAGAGACTCAATATGTTCTACACTCAATGCTCAACCACTTTCTCAACTCAATCTCATAGAAGCATAAAGAGAATTGTTAGAGACTCAATATGTTCTATACTTAATCCCCAATATCAACTCAAATCAATCTCATAGAAGCAAAAAGAGAATTGTTAGAGACTCGATATGTTCTATACTCAAATCCCAATCTCAACTCAAATCAATATCATAGAAGCATAAATAGAATTGTTAGAGACTCAATATGTTATATTCTCAAATCTCAATCTCAACTCAAATCAGAATAAAGAATAGTTTATTTCTTCAAACTTGAACAACCACTTGCATCCACTTGACTAGGCTCAATAAACTCAACTCAACCATTCACCACAAGGAACAACTATTTCTTACAAACCCTAGTCCAATAATGTATCGATCAACTTAAAATGTTCCCAATAATTCTCAAAAACAAATCTCACATAACAATGATACTCATGTTCTTTTCAAACTCAAGTTCAAGTTCTTTGCACAACCAATGGCTTCAATAACAATGCTTATAAAACAAGGTTTAATCACAACACTCAAGCCAGAAAACCTTGAAGCATTAACTCAACCACTTTTGAAAAGGAAACCACAATCAATCCTTTTCACTCCAATGATATTTTAGAAATCAACCACCCAAATAAAATCAATGGATAATATTGCTCATACCTTTTTGATGCCTTATTTGTTGTCCACAAAATCTATCTCACTCGACACATTTTATTTTTCAACTCTCAACAAGGGTTAGAGTAATAACACAACAAAAATATCCAAGTACACATTATTACTCCTACTTTATTTTAACATCCACCAAAGTTCTTTTATGCAAGAAATAAACCCTCAATAGGATGGATCAAACTTACTTTTGGAAACTCCTTGACAAAACCTGAAATATCTTCTTACACAACCCTTATTTATCCTTCTAAGAAAGTTAATTAAATATCTATTGAAAAATGCTTTCCAAAAATATATAATATGATACCCTTCCAAAATTAAAAGGAATAGTAATTTCATAATTTTCTAAAACAACTCATAAGCCTTATTTCTCCTCAAAGATTTTCTTACAAATATTAAAATAAAAATTTAACTTACTTTTTTCTTCTCAATGATATTTGATCCTTTTACGTTGTCCAAGCACCACTCTAACCATGGCACCACTAGCCACGTGAGCCAAACACTCACATTAAATGATGAGCGCAACCACTATGCTTTCCTTCCTCCAAACGTGCCCTAGAAGACACGTGCACCAAAAGGTGTAATTCCTTTCCACTTCGCAAAAACCAGCGTCGACGAGATTCAAAATTCAGATCTCCTAGTGCTCAACAACTTGCCTACCTCCTTATTTTTGCTAGGCCACAAGCACCTATGGTGTATGGAAAGGGTCCTCCCTTCCTTCTATTTCTTCCTTTCTTTGTAGGTTTCGATTGCGCTAAAATATCTTTTCTCTTTGTTTGAACAAAACTCACACGCATTCAAATTATTACCAAATGAATTTTTGGCAATGGTATTTATACATATTGCCTTGAATTTTCATACATTGGCCCTTAATTGAATTCGATGACATCGACGGGAATTTCCACTTTGGAAATTTAAATTTAAATTTTAAAATATTAAAATTTAAAACTTAAACTTCAAAGTTGAATAACTTTGTCATCGAGACTCTTTTTTCGATGAAACGAAAAGCCAACCTGGGTTTTAAGAAAAAACCCATTTCAAATATTCCATTCATGGTTTTAAATAAAACCTTTAAAATTAAATTTCTTCATCACCGAAGCACCTTTTTCTATGAAACAAAAATCTAACTTGGGTTTTAAGAAAACCCATTTTAAATAAAAACCTTTTGCTAAGCTTCCCTTGAAGCTTCTTTTTGGAACCAAATGCCATACATACCTTCTTGAACCTTTGATCAAAAACCTTTACTTCTACACAAACATAGTGTTAGCTTACATAGATCCTTTTGACATCAATGACAACTCTTAGCTTAGGAACTCAAAATGTCCAACAATCTCCCCCTTTGTCATTGATGGCAACCCATATCCTTTTACTGAAATCTAACCTTCTTTTCTGCTCCCCTTGGCTCAATGCTCCCTCAAATATCAAATCTTTCCCCATATCAAAAACTCTCCCCAATATACACAAATCTCTCCCCCTTTGACATCAATGGCAAAGGGTCACGTTTAGGGCTCGAGGCTAAGAATGAGCCACTTAGTTTAGACCCTCCCCCACCTCCACATGAGGTGGTTAATTTTGGGGTGGGAGTATTTATACTCCCCAAAATCACAGATTTGTGCCTTTGTCTTTCTCTCTTCTTCTATGAGTTTTTTGAATCCTCTCACTGTTTCTTTCCAAGATATCATATATGTTCCTATTCCTATTCTTATTTCCATCCATTTTTTTATTCCTATTCTTTTATGAGTCTCTATTATTGTTCATATTCCTATTCTTGTTCATGTTCCTGTTCATTTTCATATTCATGTTCATACCTATTTTAGGAATACTTGCTCTACACCATCTTGCTATGTGACCATAATTATTGCACTTATAACACTTAATGTTATTATTCCTTGGAAGTGTAACTATCTTAGGACTTCTCCTAGTAAATCCATATCCACTTCTGTCATGAACTCTGCAATTCATTGCCTTGTGACCAAAACCATTGCATGAGTAGGAATACCCATGAAAATGTTATCCATTTCCATATTCTTGTCTTCCATATGTTCTGCACTGTGAAGCCATGTGTCCAAACTTGTGACAAGAGAAACATTTTCCATTGAAGAAACCTTGCCTAGACGCCATTGGTCTCTTAATATATTTTACCTATTTCCTTTGTCCTTATTTAGAACTAAATTCTATTTTGATGACTGGTGACTCTTTTGCATTGATAATTTTATCCAAAATCTTTGGATTCTCCTCAAACTTGTGCAACTTCTCCTTAGATACTTTTACTTCCATCATTTTTGAAACTATCTCATGCTCTAATTTTTCACACTCTATATCTTTTGTCTTTAACTTTTTGGTCATACCTTCTTCAATTTTTCTTGCTTCTTCAATCTTGATTTTGAAGTGGGTGAGTTCTTGTAGAAATTTTTCCTTTGATTTCTCATCTTCTTTATCTTGAACCCTTAATCTTGAGTTCTCCATTTTTAATTCTTCAAGATTAATCATAAGCCTTTCACATTCCATCTCTTTTACCTTTCACTTTTCAATCATACCTTCTTCAACTCTTCTTTTTTTTTTAACCTTATCTCTCAAGTCAAAGATATCATGTAGAAGATTTGTCTTACATTTCTCATATTATTGTATTTGAGCCTTCAATTCTAAATTCTCATTTTTCAATTCACCAAGTTCCTTAAGAGTGGCTTCCTCCTTTTCTTTTTTTGAATCTTCCTCTTCTTCAATTTATTCTATTGTCCAAAGTGGAGTTTCTTCTTGATACTTGCTTCAACTATTCCTGTTACCTTTTTTTGACTCATTATTTAGAACTTCAAATATGAGAGAATCATCTTCATATTTACTATTATCAAACCCATTGCAATAACTTCCATCATGACCTAGTTGACCACAAATAAAACATTCTTTTGGATAATAAGTTGCATGGTGACCTGTGTTCCCACATCTGGTACAAAACTTTATTAGTCTGGATATTTCTCCATTACTTGATTCATCTCTTGAATTTATTTCTATTTATCCTCCCAACACAAAAATATTAAACTCATATTCCTTTTATTTCATGACCATAGGTATTATTTTCTTCTTGTGTCTCATGCTTCTACTCTTGCCTTTTTTTGACATTTATGTTCTTGTAGGATCTTCCTTCAAGTTTTTAAACTTCTTACGAAGGAACCGACTCTGATACCAATTGAAGAACACAAGCTTATACTGAGATGCAGGGTGAACAGTATAAGACCACCTTTTACTTTTATTTCCCAAATAGTATTAATCAATATAATCAATGGAAATATCAATAGCAATAACCAAAGTAATGCACCAATCATCACATAATAAAGACTCCACAATTTACGTGGTTCACCCAATATGGGCTACTCCATAGAGAAAATATTTTACTAATACTTTCTCAATCAATCTCTTGGGAATCCTTCCAAATTATAATGTTTATGGACCTTTGTCCAAAGGAGATGTTGATCCCCTAATCTCAAGTTCGTGGATCTCTTCCATAGGAGAACTCTTTCCCCTTATGCTTTGGATAGTGATCTTCTACATGAATCTTTCTCTCTCCTTCACTAACTTGTGGATCTCTATTCACTTGAAGACTCCTCACTCAGATTTGTCTTCAATTGTCCTGGCTGTTGGATATTTATCCACTGAGACTCTTTACTCTATACTCTATCACCTCCAAAGATCTATCAATAGGTTCACTCAAAACCACTTTAAATGTAGTCAATAGGCTCACTTAGAACCTGCTCAAATATGCTCAATAGACTCACTTAGAACCTGCTCAAGTCTGCTCAATAGGCTAGTTTAGAACCTTCTCAAATATGCTCAATAGGTTCACTCATAACCTACTCAAATCTTCTCAACAAGCTCACTTAGAACTTGTCCAAATCTGCTTAATAAGTCCTCTCTAGGACTTGCTTAAATCTGCATAGCAAGCTTTCACAAAATCTTACACAAAATCAATCCACAAGCCTTCTCAAAGACTTGCTCAAATATTCTTAACAAGTCCACAGAGAACTTGTCCAATCTCACATAAACATAAAGATAATTGATAGAGACTCAATATGTTCTGCACTCAATGCTCAACCACTTTCTCAACTCAATCTCATAGAAGCATAAATATAATCGTTAGAGACTCAATATGTTCTATACTTAATCCCCAATATCAACTCAAATCAATCTCATAGAAGCATAAAGAGAATTGTTAGAGACTCAATATGTTCTATACTCAAATCCCAATCTCAACTAAAATCAATCTCATAGAAGCATAAAGAGAATAGATAGAGACTCAATATGTTCTATTCTCAAATCTCAATCTCAACTCAAATCAGAATAAAGAATAATTTTTTTCTTGGAACTTGAACAACCACTTGCATCCAGTTGACTAGGCTCAATCAACTCAACTCAACCATTCACCACAAGGAAAAACTCTTTCTTACAAACACTAGTCCAAGCACGTATCAATAAATTCAAAATGTTCCCAATAATGCTCAACAACAAATCTCACATATTAATGATACTCATGTTCTTTTCTAACTCAAGTTCAAGTTCTTTCCACAACCAATGGCGTCAACAAAAATACTTATAAAATAAGGTTTAATCACAACACTCAAGCCAGAAAACCTTGAAGCGCTAACTCAACCATTTTCGAAAAGGAAACCACAATCAATCCTTTTCACTCCAATGATATTTCAGAAATCAACCACCCATATAAAATCAAGGGACAATATTGCTCATACCTTTTTTATGCCCTATTTGTTGTCCACAAAATCTGTCTCACTCAACACACTTTATTTTTCAACTCTCAACAAGGGCTAGAGTAATAACACAACAAAAATATCCAAGTAACACCTTATTACTCCTAATTTATTTTAACATCCACCAAAGTTATTTTATGCAAGATATAAACCCTCAATAGAATGGATCAAAATTACTTTTGTAAACTCCTTGAAAAAACCTAAAATATCTTCTTACACAACCCTTATTTATCCTTCTAAGAAAGTTAATTAAATAGCTCTTGAAAAATTCTTTCCAATGATATATAATATGCTACCCTTCAAAAATTAAAAGGACTAGTAATTTCATAATTTTCTAAAACAACTCATAAGCCTTATTTCTCCTCAAAGCTTTTCTTACAAATATTAAAAATAAAAATTTAACTTACCTTTTCTTCTCAACAAGATTTGATCCCCTATCGTTGTCCAAGCACCACTCTAACCATGGTGCCACTAACCATGTGATCCAACCACTCACATGAACTGGTGAGCACAGCCACTATGCTTTCCTTCCTCTAAACGTGCCCTAGAAAACACGTGCGCTAAAAGGTGTACTTCCTTTCCACTTCGCAAAAACCAGCATCGGAGGGATTCGAACTTTAGATCTCGTGGAACTCAACAACTTGACTACCTCCTTCTTACTGCTAGGCCACAAGCACCTACGGTTTATGGGAAGGATCCTTCCTTCCCTCTATTTCTCCTTTTCTTCGCAGGTTTCGATTGCGCTAAAATATCTTTTATCTTTGTTTGAACGAAACTCACACACATTCAAATTATTGCCAAATGAATATTTGGCAATGGTATTTATACATATTGCCTTGAATTTTCATACGTCGGCCATTAATCGAATTTGATGACATCGGCGGGAATTTCCACTTTGGAAATTTAAATTTAAATTTTAAAATATTAAAATTTAAAACTTAAACTTCAAAGTTGAATAACTTTGTCACTGGGACTCCTTTTTCGATGAAACGAAAAGCCAACATGGGTTTTAAGAAAAATCCATTTCAAATCTGCCATCCATGTTTTTAAATAAAACCTTTGAAATTAAATTTCTTCATCACTGGGGCACCTTTTTCGATGAAACAAAAAGCCAACTTGGGTTTTAATAAAAACCATTTCAAATATGCCATCCATGGTTTTAAATAAAAACCTTTTTCTAAGATTCCATTGAAGCTCCTTTTTGGAACCAAATGCCATGCATACCTTCTTGAACCTTTGATCAAAAACCTTTGCTTCTACACAAACATAGTGTTAGCTTACATAGATCCTTTTGACATCAATGACAACTCTTAGCTTAGGAACTCAAAATTTTCGACAATCTCCCCCTTTGTCATTGATGGCAACCCATATCCTTTTACTGAAATCTAACTTTCTTTTTTGCTCCCCATGGGACTTTGCTGCCCCTGGCTCAATGCTCTCTCAAATATCAAATCTCTCTCCATATCAAAAACTCTCCCCAATATAGATAAATCTCTCCCCCTTTAACATCAATTACAAAGGGTCACCTTTGGGGCTCGGGGCTAAGAATGAGCCTCTTAGTTTAACCCTTCCCCCACCTCCACATGAGGTGGTTAATTCTGGGGTGGGAGTATTTCTACTCCTCAAAAGCACAAATATGTGCCTTTCTCTTTCTCTCTTCTTTTGTGAGTCTTATGAATCCTCTCATTGTTTCTTTCCAAGATATCATCTATGTTCCTGTCATCACTTCAGTTCCTATTCCTATTCTTGTTTTCATCCATGTTTTTGTTCATATTCTTTTCTGAGTCTTTATTCATGTTCATATTCCTATTGCTATTCATATTCTTGTTCATGTTCATATTCCTTTTCATACCTATTTCTATAATATTTTCTCTACACCATCTTGGTATGTGAACATCATTATTGCACTTATAACACTTAATGTTATTGTTCCTTGGAAGTGCAACTATCTTAGGACTTATCCTAGTAAATCCATATCCTCTTCTATCATGAACCCTAAAATTCATTGCCTTGTGACCAAAACCATTGCATGAGTAGTAATACCCATGAAAATGTTGTCCATTTCCATATTCTTGTCTTCCTTGTGTTCTGCATTGTGAAGCCCTATGTCCAAATATATGACAAGAGACGCATTTTTCATTGAAGAAACCTTTCCTAGAACCCATTGGTATCTTATTATCTTCTACCTATTTCCTTTGTACTTCTTTAGAACTAATTCCTATTTTGATGACTAATGACTTTTGTGCATTGATAATTTTTTCCAAAGTCTTTGGATTATCCTCAAACTTGTGCAACTTGTCCTTAGATCCTTTTACTTCCATCCTTAGTGAAAATATCTCATGCTCTAATTTTTCACACTCTAGATCTTTTGTCTTTAATTTTTTGGTCATACCTTCTTCAATTTTTATTGCTTCTTCAATCTTTATTTTTAAGTGGGCGAGTTCTTGTAGAAACTTTTCCTTTGCTTTCTCATATTCTTGATCTTGAACCCTTAATCCTGAGTTCTCCATTTTTAATTCTTCAAGAGTAATCATAAGCCTTTCACATTCCATCTCTTTTACCTTTCACTTTTCAATCATACCTTCTTCAACTCTTCTTACTTTTTCAACCGTATCTCTCAAGTCAAAGATATTCTATAGAAGCTTTGTCTTACATTTCTCATCTTCTTGTATTTAAGCCTTCAATTCTAAATTCTCCTTTTTCAATTCACCAAGTTCCTTAAGAGTGCATTCATCCTTTTATTTTTCTGAATCTTCCTCTTCTTCAATTTCTTCTATTGTCCAAAAAGTAGTTTCTTCTTGATACCTGCTTTGACTATTCTTGTTACCTTTTACTGACTCATTTTGTAGAACTTCAAATATGAGATAATCATATTCATATTCACTACTATCAAACCCATTGCAATAACTTGCATCATGACTGATTTGACCACAAATAAAATATTCTTATGGACAATAAGCTACATGGTGACCTATTTTCCAACATCTGGTACAAAAATTTATTAGTCTGGATATTTCTCCATTACTTGATTCATCTCTTGAATCTATTTATATTTGTCCTCGCAACACAACAATATTAAACTCATATTCCTTTTATTTCATGACCATAGGTGTTCTTTTTTGCTTGTGTCTCATTCTTCCACTCTTGCCTTTATTTGCCATTTGTTTTCTTGTAGGATATTCCTTCAAGTTTTTAAACTTATTTAGAAGGAATCGGCTCTGATACCAATTGAAGAACACAAGCTTATATTGAGAGGGGGGGTGAATAGTATAAGATCACTTTTTAATTTTCTTTCCCAAATAGTATTAATAAATATAATCAATGAAAAAATCAATAGCAATAACTAAAGTAATGCACCAATCATCACACACAATAGAGACACCACAATTTACGTGGTTCACCCAATGCAAGGTACTCCACAGAGAAAATATTTTACTAAAAATTTCTCAATCAATCTCTTAGGAATCCTTCCCAATTACAATATTTATGGACCTCTATCCAAAGGATATTTTGATCCCCTAATCTCAAGTTTGTGGATCTCTTCCATAGGAGAACTCTTTTCCCTTTTGCTTTGGCTAGTTATCTTCTAGAAGACTCTTTCTCTCTACTTCACTGACTTGTGGATCTCTCTTCACTTGAAGACTCCTCACTAGGATCTATCTTCAATTATCTTGGCTACTGGATCTCTATCCACTGAGACTCTATCCTCTATACTCTATCACCTCCAAATCTCTATCTATAGGTTCACTTATAACCTCTTCAAATCTACTCAATAGGCTCACTCGGAACCTGCTTAAATATTCTCAATAGGCTCGCTCAGAACCTGCTAAAATTTACTTAATAGGTTCATTAAGAACCTACTTAAATCAGATCAATAGGTTCACTCAGAACCTGGTCAAATCTGCTCAACAAGCTCACTCGAAACTTGTCCAAATATGCTCAATAAGTCCTCTCTAGGACTTTCTCAAATCTACATAGCAAGCTTTCACAAAAGCTTACACAAAATTAGTCCACAAGCCTTCTAAAGACTTTCTCAAATCTGCTTAACAAGTCCACACAGAACTTTTCCAATCTCACAAAAACATAAAGAAAATTTTTAGAGACTCAATATGTTCTACACTCAATGTTCAACCACTTTCTCAACTCAATCTCATAGAAGCATAAAGAGAATTGTTAGAGACTCAATACGTTCTATACTTAACCTCCAATCTCAAATCAAATCAATCTCATATAAGAATAAATAGAATTGTTAGAGACTCAATATGTTCTATACTCAAATCCCAATCTCAAATCAAATCAATCTCATAGAAGCATAAAGAGAATTGTTAGAGACTCAATATATTCTATTCTCAAATCTCAATCTCAACTCAAATCAGAATAAATAATAGTTTGTTTCTTAGAACTTGAACAACCACTTGCATCCAGTTGACTAGGCTCAATCAACTCAACTCAACCATTCACCACAAGGAATAACTCTTTCTTACAAACCCTAGTCCAAGCATGTATCAATCAACTCAAAATGTTCCCAAAAATGCTTAACAACAAATCTCACATAACAATAATACTCATATTATTTTCTAACTCAAGTTCAAGTTCTTTGCACAACCAATGGATTCAACAACAATGCTTATAAAATAAGGTTTAATCACAACACTCAAGCCAGAAAACCTTGAAGCATTAACTCAACCACTTTCGAAAAGGAAACCACAATCAATATTTTTCACTCCAATGATATTTTAGAAATCAACCACCCAAATAAAATCAATGGAGAATATTGCTCATACCTTTTTGATGCCTTATTTGTTGTCCACAAAATCTATCTCACTCAACACAATTTATTTTTCAACTCGCAACAAGGGTTAGTGTAATAACACAACAAAAATATCCAAGTAACACCTTATTACTCCTACTTTATTTTAACATCCACCAAAGTTCTTTTATTCAAGATATAAACCCTCAATAGAATGGATCAAACTTACTTTTGGAAACTCATTGAAAAAACCTGAAATATCTTCTTACACAACCCTTATTTATCCTTCTAAGCAAGTTAATTAAATGGCTCTTGAAAAATGCTTTCCAATGATATATAATATGCTACCCTTCAAAAATTAAAAGGACTAGTAATTTCATAATTTTCTAAAACAACTCATAAGCCTTATTTCTCCTCAAAGCTTTTCTTACAAATATTAAAAATAAAAATTTAACTTACATTTTTCTTCTCAACAAGATTTGATCCCCTGTCGCTGTCCAAGCACCACTCTAACCATGGTGCCACTAACCATGTGATCCAACCACTCATATGAACTGGTGAGCGCAGCTACTATGCTTTCTTTCCTCCAAACGTGCCCTAGAAAACACGTGCGCCAAAAGGTGTACTTCCTTTCCACTTCGCAAAAACTAGCACCGGAGGGATTCGAACTTCAGATCTCCTGGAACTCAACAACTTGACTGCCTCCTTCTTACTGCTAGGCCACAAGCACCTACATTTTATGGGAAGGATCCTTCCTTCCCTCTATTTCTCCTTTTCTTCGCAGGTTTCGATTGCGCTAAAATATCTTTTATATTTGTTTGAACGAAACTCACACACATTCGAATTATTGCCAAATGAATATTTGGCAATGGTATTTATACATATTGCCTTGAATTTTCATACGTCAACCATTAATCGAATTTGATGACGTCGATAGGAATTTCCACTTTGGAAATTTAAATTTAAATTATAAAATATTAAAATTTAAAACTTAAACTTCAAAGTTGAATAACTTTGTCACCGGGACTCTTTTTTCGATGAAACAAAAATCCAACCTGGGTTTTAAGAAAAACCCATTTCAAATTTGCCATCCATGGTTCTAGATAAAACCTTTAAAATTAAATTTCTTCATCACCGGGGCACCTTTTTCGATGAAACGAAAAGCCAACTTGGGTTTTAAGAAAAACTCATTTCAAATCTGCCATCCATAGTTTTAAATAAAAACCTTTTGCTAAGATTCCCTTGAAGCTCCTTTTTGGAACCAAATTCCACGTATCTCTTCTTGAACCTTTGATCAAAAACCTTTGCTTCTACACGAACATAGTGTTAGCTTACATAGATCCTTTTGATATCAATTAATACTCTTAGCTTAGGAACTCAAAATGTCCAACAATCTAGATCTTGGCTTCTCCAAGAAGTCAAGATCTAGAATTTAGGAGGCCTAAATATCCACCCTCCTAGGAACAAGTATGGATCTAAAATTTTATGCAACGAATCCCTGCCCGAGTGAGCAGTAAGTAGACAAACCTTAAGGAAATTCAAAGTGCTACCCAACTGTAGATTACTGATCTTGCAACCAAACATGGAGCTTCCAAAGGATTGAGAAGCATACATCATGAATTCATACCAATCTGACATGAATTCCCTTGATTTTCACCACCAATTTATCTTTGGACATGAAGGCAACCCTTGAACATCAATTCAGATGAAGAATTGAGTGTCACAACCCCTGGTTTGTGAGGCAAAAGATCATAGTTAGTGACCACTATCTTTGACAATGGCCTACAAGCATGGTCACTCTGAGCAATAGCAGCTAGGGTTTGAGACAAAATTTCTTCAGTTCTTAGCATAGAGTTCCCATTACTTTTGCTTTATCAGCTTAGATTAGAGTAGATCTATCCTTTCCATTGCATTTGTGCAATGATTTATTAGTTATTTATTTTTGCTTATCTTTGCACCTATATGCTTTTATCATGCCTTCATGTCATTTTCTACAAAATATTTGAAATAAACCTCATTACAAGAGGTTGTATATGATATTGATGTGTTTTGTGGTTTCTTTGTGTGCAGGTGACAAGATCTACGAAGAGAAAAACCATATCCAAGGACATTTACTCTATAGAAAAGAGAAAGAGGCACCAATAAGAAGCCCTTAATAAATTTGTGTCGATATAGGAGATATTTGAAGTGCACCACCCCCATTTAGGGGCTGCATATTACTTATATTCATTATATCGAAGTTTGGTATCCCTAAGAGGAATGAATATGTAATCATATAATTAATAAAAGGATCCTTTATATTTTTGTTAGTTCATTCTCAGTATATGTTCTCATGATTTATCTTTAAATATTATGATGCAAGTAGTATAGGTGCACATTTTTTGTCATCGTATAGATGGCGATCACAGTGGGGACTCCAAATTTTTAATCTGATTTAATGATATTTTGTATTTTTCTTTTACACAAGTGCAGTCCCTCTAATCGAAAGTGGCTAGTAGAAATTAGCCACTTTTGAATATAGTGACTTGTCATAGCCGCTCTGAGAGACAATGGCTGATAGAAAACATCCAACAACAGATAGCCTGAGTAGCAACAAACTTGGATTCCAGGTTGGTGGGATTCTCTAAAAATTTTTATTTTCTATCTATGTTTATTTCCATAATGCAGTAGGTAAATTTTTGTTTAAATAGAAAAAATAGATAAAGTTTAAGGTTAAATTTTTAGAATCTCTTAGCTTTTCTACTAGTCATTGCTAGAAAAAACAGAATTTTGATTACAATCAACCCTAGTATCCAGTGGTCTAGGTTGTGTGTAGAGTTTGCATGCTTGAGGCCCAATTAGAGGTTATTCCTTCATGATTAAAACTTGCATTCTTTGAATATCATGTAGCATTAGATGTGCATTTTCTTAAAGTGAAACATTATTTTTTAAGCATATAGGAGAATCATTCGAGTGCTTCATGATGCATTTCCTTTTTCATGCAAGTTTAAAAATAAAAAACACACACCACGTCACATGTAAATATTAGTGAGTTGGAATTCACACCCAACCACTAATAGAGTCCAACGACGGTGGGTTTCATCTCCATATGTTGGCTCAAATCCTACGAACTTGATCTATTGGCCAATATAAAATCCAAGAATTGACATAGCCTAGAAAATTTGCATGTACTTCTTTTCAAAGGGTATAATGTTGACTAGGTGAGATTGGGTGAGGATATGATGGGATATGTGCTCCATGATCGAGTGTGGGCTTCATCTCTACACTTTTCTTGGTTTACGTAATCATGATTTTTATTTTTGACTATCGATCTGTGAGCATACAGGTGAAAACCATTAAACTATACAAGCATTACATCAACGAGAATTCAAACACAATGAGAGGTAGTTTAAATTTTCAAAAAATATGAAACACACAAGACCAATTTTAGGAACAACAAGAACATTTAAAAGAGAAAAATTTTTGTCTACTTTGCTTGCGTGTCTTAAAATTTACACTAAATATAATTTCACATTGTCATTGTCTTCACGTAGAGCAACCACCCTCGGTCCAACATCAAGGTGGGAACTGCCACTCCACCTAACCATGATCACAATAATAGTGATATTGAGCCACCTACACAGAATATTGTTGAATGAATTTCAGTGAGCCTCGGGCGGATAACTCAACCCATGGGGGTACTCCTAGATAAATCCCAGCAAGAGAACCATATCCAATTTTTTCTCGTGATAGACATGAGGGAGCTTCAAGGCCCTAATATGCACATGATAGACCTAGGCAAGAGTAGGCCAATGAAGAATAGAACACAAGGGTTATTTTAAATCATAGACCCACCACATCTCCTAGCCACTTTGAAGTTGGTAGGATAGCAATAGACCTTAGTCTCATTGGTGCCAATGGAACTCCATGATATCAGCCATAAAAGTTCAAACAACTTGACGAGGATTGGGTTTTCCTAAGACCAAATTAGAGAATTAATGTTACTATGCATTCCATTTTTGGGAGATCACATAGCCAACACATACTGAGGCACACCAATGAGTAGGGGGAAACTTCAAAGTACACCTACATCATGCACACTAATTCCAATCATGAGGATATTGAACATAGGTCATTGTACACTAAACATGTTACCCTGACAGACAGAGGTAAAAGTATAGTAGGAGCCCCTTCAAAGGGCCTATCCATAAGGACTCATCCTAAAAAGTTATGGATTTAGTGACCTTTAGTGGTGTATCAATCTAACCGTAATTATAGGTTGTATGAAGACACACAATATCAAGAAAAATTACTCTAAGACAAGAGGGAGGTATTGTGTGTAGAACAAGAGCACCTAGACATCCTCGAACAAGAGGAAGCATGGATACAAATGAAAAGGTATTTACACCTAAATAATTATTTCTTGAGGGAGTAACTTACCCTGGAGCAAACACAACATGAGGAATAAGCAAATAGGTTGGCTTGAGCTAATTTACACATAGGCAGTGAGTATCACCAGTCTGATGGACGTGTCATTTCTCAACATGAGAGACGCACTAAATAAGTATATGAATGCACTCACTACACATCATAGCATACCCCAAAATACCAAAAATACCTCAAGCTAAAAAAGGGGGGATATGAACAAGAATAGGCAAAAATGGAGGATCGGGAATAAACATATCTTGAACCCTCATTTGTAGTCATGGGAGATGAATATAGATACCCAAAGTAGGTAAATATAGAGTTACCTCCCAAACCACCCTGAATAAACCTATGGGAAGAAGAGATCATCTCTTTGAAGTCATACAAGATACTTGTAGATAAAATCAAGTCTCTCGAGAAACAAGACACGGTTGGGCAAAATCCAACCCTAAGAAAAATACATAATCAGTATCCATGTCCTTCAGTACCAAGTCCTACTTATTCTAGGCACTTTGATATGCCTAGGTTATATGAATTCAAGGGAGAGGAAGATGTGTAAGAGCATGTGATCAATTTCATGAGCACATGCTTGCAGCTCCAACACAATGATTCCCTGATGTTAAGAATGTTTATCATGACATTTTTAGGTGTATAAACTGAGTGGTTTAACAAAATACCCAAAAATAGCATCATCAATTTTGAGAAATTGGTGGATGTATTCCTTGAATTTTTTTATTTTAGCATCAATAATAAAATAAACTTGTCCTACTAGGCTAATATAAAGTAATATGATGATAAGCCAGTCATTGACTACGAGAATAGATGGAGAAAACTAATAGTAAAAATACCATTTTTTTCCCACTGCTAAGCTCACCCTAATGTTCACTAAGAATTGCGCTAAGCACATATCACTGTTATTACAACTACAACAATATGAAACATTCAAGGAAGCCTTGGTACAAGCCAAATTGATAGAAGGATATCTTAAGCTCCGTAATAAGAAATATTGGAATAACAACTGCAACAACCAAAATCAACAATATCAGGCCAAGCCTGCTCTAGTCAATTAGGTTGTACTAAATGTTCCAAAGGGATGAAATATCCAAAAACCATAAAAATAATAGGCTCAAACCCCCTAGCCAACTATAACTAAAATAACAACCAAGGCTAAAATAGGCAACATTGGATGCCTTGATACTTCACACCTTTAATAGAATTGATGGTATCTATATTCAATCAACTAAGCAAGGCATAGATACTTAGACTACCTAAGGTACAACTCATTGATCCTAACCATCCCAAGACCAAGGAATATAGTGATGATAATTATTGCCCATACCATAAACAACAGGGGCATGACATCAAAGTGTGCATTGGTTTCAAAAACATTGTATAAAATATGATCAATAAGTGTGAGTTTCAAGTTGATAATCCAATAGCACCCAACAACAGAGATATGGGTATATTTATAAACCCGTTGCCAAACCATGAGACCCTATAAATTAGGGTGCCCAAGTAAATCAAATCTAAGTCAAACCTCCCACATAGATATTCATCAGAATGGTCGACATAGTTAATGTGGTTAAAAAAATTGATGATACAACCCACCAGAGATTCTAGAGGCTCCTATTCGTATCTCGACTACACCTCAGTAGAGGCCAGTACAAAATAATATTCCATCTCTACTAGAACGACCTATGATAGCTATCTAGAATAGAATTATGCGGAATCTCCAAATAATGTTGGCCAAGTTATCAATATACAAGCTCATTCAACAGTCTCCTAGACACAGGGAGATCCTAATGGAAATTTTGAAATCAATTGACCTACAGCCCTAGAACCCTTATGGATTCAAAAACTTTGTGAGATAAGTACAAAAATATCAAAATCTTGTGATTTATTTTTACGATCACAAAATAAAGGTAGTCCCTACTATCATAGCAGACCTACCTTTGTACATTATCGTGTGTATCAATGACATACCTTTCAAGCATATTTTAATTAACACAGGCTCATAGATTAACATAATAACAAGCAATGTTATAGAGAAATTTAATATCCCTAGGTCAAATATCATCTCTACCTCCTACACATTCAAAGCATTCAATTATGCATTGCGCTCCACAATGGGTACAATCGTTCTACCTATGCAGGTTGGCATAAGACCATCCCTATGATGTGTCATGTATTGGAGGGGGACATGTAGTATAAAATCCTCCTAGGGTATCCCTAGATAATGGAAATGCAGTGTGTTCCCTCAATCTTGCATCAATGTATTAAATATGTGCACAAGGGATAGGTACATATGGTACCATCGGATGAAGAGCCATTCAAGTATGTTCATAAGGTTGACTTTTCAAGGGATTCTATCCTTCCATCCACACACCTATACATTAGGCCATAATTCCCTACCACACAACTAGAAATAAAATCTAAATAAGTGTGAGGTGACCCATACACATTGGCACCACCTATGGCTCCTAAAGCTATTAGCACTCTTGAGAAATCAACAATGTATAAAGCAAAAAACTCTTAGAAACTAAAAGCATATTTGGTGGAGAAAAGACCTAAGGAAGTCCCAATCATAACAATAGCAAAAATTTCAAATCCCATGGAGGAGTAATACTCCCAAGACATAGTCAATGAGGTACCTCAACCTACCTCATCTGTATCATCATCAACATCATTTTCACTATAGGTGATAGTTCACCTAGCTAATACAAGACTAGGTGAATATCTTGTGTAGAATGTTACTTTCACTCCAATTATCAAGTCTACACAAGACATGGGATGACTGAGAGTCCCAAACCTACCCATAGGGATAGCATTACCATTGGGGATCTCCCATAACTAGACCGATTCCATTTATTCTAGGTAGGACTATGTCCATGATGCTTCAGACATTGAAGAGAATGAGGATGAGCCATTCACCATAAATGTTCATTACTTGTCCAATATTGAGTTTTCTCTAATATAATTTAAATACTATCATTGGCATGGCTATGGTTTAGGTCTATATGAGCAAGGGCATCAGATTCCATTCCATCTGCAATACCAGTTACCTACTAATAGTTCTGGACTAGGTTATCAGGGTCTTAGACAAGCTAAAATATTAGAAATATCTTTGGAGCATCTAATTCTATCCCATAGGGAGGATATTGATTATAATCCTTACGCATACCCTAGCCCATAACAAATATGGAGGGGTGATAATCCTATGATGATGGTCTCCATAACACCCCCACTAGTTTATCATGAGAACATCTCTACAGAGCAAGGTTCAGAATCCATTTCTAACATAGAATGGGTCAATACAAATAATGAATGGGAAAATGATACTGAGATGATATCAATTAGGTCTACCCTATATGAGAAACACAAGTCAGATGTTGGGTCCAAAAATAATGAGCTTGAATTCAATTTATTTGAATCTCTTAACTCACTATCGTTAGGGTTCGGGGAAGACATTCATTGGAATCCCTATTGCCTGAACAAGTTCACTATAGAATAACCTATTGTGTATCATCTAAAATTCTCTCTCAACACAATCCCAATAGGACTTATCCTGTGGGAGGATGAACCAGGCTATGGTTATGAGTGAGAAAAGAATGAGTACATCATAGATCATAGTGAGGATGAGGATGAGACCTAATTGGCCTACCTTGGGCCTTGGAATTTATGTCATCTCATAGATCCTATAAATATGGAGAGTGGATACATCATAGAGGATAGTGAATATGAAGCAAAATATTCAATTGAGATGGCCTACCTTGGGCCTAGACATACATGTCACCTCATAGCTCTAGTGGGTATGAATTATGGATATTTCATAAATGATAGTGATTATGATGATGAGACCGATATGGTCTACCTTGGGCCTCAACACTTACATCATTACAATGAACCATTTGACATAGATGAGATGTATCGCATAGTATATCCTGGCCCTCACCTTAGGGGAAGACAAGCCAATTCATATGTAATCTATCATATGGTTTTCCTCGATCCTCCTACATTTATACATCTAATACAACCAAATTATCCTATATTCCCATATATTCATAGATGGGATCTTGAGATTCCCATACCCCCAAATCCTCATATTGGATATGGAAGGTAAATCAACAATGTAGAGTTGCACCTGCATGGTCCTAGGGATGCCATCCCATCCATAAACATGATCTCCATTGATTTGACCACTCCACTTCACAACCCAGAAAACCCTTCTAAACCATTGTGTCTTAACTTAGACACTATTTATTGGGATCACATTGATTCACCCTTAGAGCTTGAAGATTTCTTTTCCAATGAAGAAATTCTACAACCATTTCATTTTGTACTAGGCTACACACATGATATTTATCATGGTAGTTTTTACCCTAATTCAGTAGAACCTTTAAAACTAGTGGATGACATCCACTTGATCCCCACTCCTCACTATCTTGAGGAGAGGTCACAGATGTCAATAGAGGAAATTTCAAAGTGGACATCAATGATGATTGTTCTGATCCAAAGAAAGTTAAGTTTGAAGAAATCTTATCTCCAGAAGAACAGACCACCATCATATCTCTACTAAAAGAGAGATGATGAGCACTAGAAATGCTCATTTTATATACATTCTTAAGGGTATCATTACTAGTTTAATTAGCATTAGAAATGTATTTTTATTTAACTTATGCATATAATTGATAGAAAATATGGTATTATGCTTGATTGGTGTTTTTAGTGGAAACTATGTATAAATGTAGGTTTTGCTACTAATATGGTGTTTTCTAGTCTACATCCCAATTGGACCTAGCATGCTTCTACTTCAATGAGTCTAAGGTATATGGAGTAGGTGCCTTACTCTGGCACCTTACTCCGATGCCTTACATCGATGCCTTACTCATGTGCCTTACTTTGGTGCCTTACTCCCATACATGGGAGGCACCTTACTAGCACCTTACTGCCATACATGGGATGCACATTACTAGTGCCTTAATCCCATACATGGAAGGTTCCTTACTAGAACCTTACTCTCATACATTGGAGGCACCCGCATTGGAGACACCATATGACCAAGTCAAAATTGACTAGGTTGACCAATGGGCTACGAAGGTTGTTGCACGTGAAGACAAAGGGGGTATTTTAATAATTCATTATTATTAACTAGAATAAAATACTTTTTATTATCAACCGATTGTCTAGTTGACCTTGTAAAGATCTTAAAGCATTATCTTTAGGATGCATTAATTTAGGATTTGTTTGTTATGTACACCTAAGGATTTTCATATTTATCCTTCTGGTGAACGGACATAATTTAAAATAGCAGAATAAAATCTGTGTAGAAACCAATTATAACTAATCACATTATGTGATTAAAATAGATTGATTTGTTATTGTAATGAGATCTAGCTGTACTTTATATAAATACGCAGGCTAGATGAATGGAGGAGAATCAATTTACATAGAAGTTATTTTAGATCATTTTTTTATAATTTATTAAGAGTGTAATTCCTCTTGCTTACTTAAAGAAGCTCTACGTAATTAGTCGGGTGGACTATCTATGAGATCTTAGGCTCACTTCCTACAGTAGTCCTCCCTTGTTTTATTTTTGTATTTGCTTTCTGTAGATTATTTTATTGCTTTATTTATTGCTTTATCTTAATTTAGTTGTGTTTTTTTTCCTCCATATTTAATTTCCTGTACATTTACTTTTAGCACTTTAATTTTAGTTGTAATTTATTTATTTAATTTTCCACACTTAGTTTATCTAGTTTGGCTAAAATAAAAATGTACAAACATTCCCTACCAAACTAAATAAGGTACATAATGATTCATTCCCTTGCACTATAGGCATATACTATGCATGACACTCGTAAGTTTACAAACTTACCGGATTGATAATTTATGGAAGAGAAATGATTATTTTTTGAGACATAATTTCTACTCACCAAGAGACCTAATCTCTTTTCTTGGACCTACAAGGATATGTTGGGTTTAGATCAAGCAGAAACTCGAGAATATGCATCCAACCATTGCCTTGATGGTAAAGAACAAGCTATAGAAGCTATTGGATGTAGTATTTATTACCCCCATCGACTATCTAGAATGGATATCAAACATGGTACCTGTAGGAAAACCTAATGGAAGGATCCGTATTTGCACAAATTTCAAATATCTTAATAAGGCAACACCGAAGGATTAATTCCTGTTTCCCAACATAGATGCTCTTTTAGACACAAATTTAGGTCATGAGATTCTCTCCCTCATGGATGGTTTTTCTGGTTATAATAATATTTGGATTAAACCTGAATACCAGCACAAAACCATATTCACCACTCCATGAGGGATATTTTTTTACAAAGTAATACCATTTGGTCTTAAAAATGTTGGTGCCACATATCAATGGGCCATGACATCTATTTTTCATGACTACATACATAAGATGCTAGAATATTATATCGATGACTTACTAGCCAAGTCATTACTATATGAAGAGCACGCTAAGGTCTTGAGAAAGGTATTAGATAACTTAAATGAGCACAATATCAGGTTGAATCCTAAGAAATACATCTTTGGCATAACTCCAATAAAACTCTTAGGATTCATCATTTCTAAATGAGGGATCAAATTCAACCTAGAAAAGGTAAATCCTATCCTACAAATGGACCCACCCACTAACATCAAAGATCTGACAAGCCTACAGGGAAAAGTAGCATCCATAAAGTGTTTCATCGTACAATTGTCAAATAAATATCAACCCATGAATTGATTGCTAAACAAAAAGATCCTATTCCACTGGGATAAATAATTTTAGCAAGCCTTTGTTGAGATCAATAAAAACCTAGTGATACCATCATTACTAGCTCCACCAAGGCTAGATGTGCCATTTCTACTTTATATATTGGCTACTAATTTTTCTTTGGGAACTATGTTGGCTCAAAAGAATGTGCAAGATAAAGAACAAGTGATATACTATATCAGTTCATCTTGGTGAGTTACGATCTAGGGTATGTATATGTAGATAAGTTGCGCTTAGTAGTGGTCTTTACGACTAGAAAGTTGCGTCACTACATGTTGAGCCATACAACATATGTGATATCAAAACAAAATCCTTTATAGTATATGATGAGCAAGATATATCATAATACAAGTATTACAAAATGGATCATGCTATTGATAGAATTCAACTTGGAATTCATAAGCTAAAATCCCATCAAGGGACAAGTTATAGCTGATCAACTGGCAGAAGCATCTCTTCAGGATAATAGGCCTCTCGTCATAAAACTTCTCAATGATGCAATATTTGTATTATCAGAAGCATCCAAACTTGAAGAACCTAATAATAAATTTGATATGACATTATTATTTTATGGTTCAAAGTGTGAATAAGGGAGTGATGCAAGGATTGTTTTTTTCATGTCATAAGGTGCTCCAATACCCTTGTCATTTAAGCTAGACTTACCTTGCATAAATAACAATGCTAAATACGAGGCCCTAATCTTGGGTCTCCATACAACAATCACTATGAATATTAAAAAACTAAATATATTTGGTGACTCCCTTCTCATCGTTAACCAAGTTAAGGGAATATTTCAATGCAGGTGTCCAATATTGAAAGCTTACAAATATCTTGTTGAAACTTATCTTGCCCAACTAGAATGGTATGATATCGAGGCAATCGCTTGCACATACTATTTTTTGACACTATGAAATATTTGGTATCCTTGATTCCTCAAAATTTATCTTCCGATTTCACTACCATTCATGTGAAGATGCTCTCACAATCAATGATGCAGCATGAGGCTTTTGACAACAAATAATCATTCAACATGATTCATATACAACCAAATTATGAGTGGTTTTATAAAGTCAGAGACTTTATAAAGAAGGCATATTTGGCGTCTTTGATCTCGTAGGATCCTATAGGGAATGGTACCACCATTAACTATAAGGTTGTATCTCAATATGCATTTGTGCATATAAAATTGTAGGGAGAATAAGTCATCTTATTTTTTGAGGTTGTAGCTTATCAGGATTGGATACGCCAATTACAAGAATTTCTTAAGATTGAAATCATCCTGTAGGGATTTTTGTAGGTCAAAAAATGAGCATTTAAACAAAAAGTGACCATATATGTCTTGCTAGGAGATCTATTGTATCATCAAAACTATGATAGAATCCTCCTTCATTGTCTTCATTCCCAAAAATTAGCTTAGGTGATTTCATAAGCTCATTGCGGTACCTGTGATGGCCATTTTAGTGGCATGGACATCATCAAGTGCATCCTCCAAATGGGTTATTATTGGCCCATCATGGAAAATAATTGTTGTGAGTATATCAAGAACTGTATTAAGTGTCAGCATCATGTGAATATGATGCACCTACCATCACAAGCCTTACAACACATTTAAGTGGCTTAGCCATTTTATCAGTGGGGTTTCTATCTAATTGGAAAGATCTCTCCCCCATATTTGAGACAAAATACATTTATCTTAATGGCCAATGAGTAGTTCACCAAATGGGTGGAAGCAGTCCCCTTAACGTTAATGATAGGACCATGAATTGTAGAGTTCATCCTTCACAATATCATCTATTGCTTTGGTATCCCATTCAAGATAATTTTAAATAATGGTCCTTCATTTAAGAAAAAAAAATTGTGGGCTTTAACATCCAATATGGTTTTATGATGCCATATTATCCGTAAGCAAATGGGTAAGCAAAAGCCCCAAACAAGACAATCAGATCCATCTTAAAGAAGATGATAAAATAAAATCATAAGGATTGGCATCTATAGTTAACTCTTGCATTATGGGCTTATAGAATGAGCATTCAGACACCCACTGGGGCAACACCATTTTCACTTGTATATGGTACTGAGGCCATTATTCCCTTAGAGTTATAAATTCCAATATTGTGCATTGTATTGAAAGAATTTATTGATGAAGATACTACATGGAAAGCTCACCTTGATCAATTGACCCTTCTTGATGAACATCGCATCAATGCTCTTGAGAATCTCCATGTTTACCAAGATCATTTAACACAAGCTTATAACAAAAAAATTCCACCTAAGAGACTTTAATTTTAGGGATATCGTGCTCAAAGAGAACCAACCAAATTTAAACCTACTATCATACCTATGAGACAAATTTATAGCCATCTGGATAGGTCCTTATATCATATCAGAGAATATTGGACCTAGGAAATATCACCTAACGTCATTATAAGGTGTTGAAGAGCCTAAGACGCTCAAAATTCTTCATATAAAGGTATTTTACACATAAAAGCAACAAAATACAAAAACACTTAAAACATTTAAATTACAAAAACAATACATAAAAATCAAAAATTCAAAAACATTTGAAAATCATAAAATTCCAAAAAAATAAGAAAACATAAAAATCAAAAAGCCCTGAAGGCATCATAAGCCCTTTTGTCAACTCACAAAAGGCTCCAAAGGCATCATAAGCCTTTTGGTCAACTCAAACAATTTCCCAAAGGCATCATAAGCTCTTTGGTCAACTCACAAAATGCCCCAAAGGCCTATTAAGCCCTTTTGTCAACTCAAAAAAGCTCCAAAGGCATCATAAGCCCTTTGGTAAATTCAAAAAAGGCTCCAAAGGTATTTAAATCCTTTGGTCAAAATTAAAATACATAAAAAATTGAAAACATTAAAAATACAAAGACATTTGCATCTTACATTTTGCATTTTGTATTCATGTAATTGCATTGTATTAGGCATGTTACATCCATTGCATTCACATTAGGATAGAATATTTTTTCAATATTACAAATGGTTCCACACTTGTATGCCAATCCCGCATCTTCAAAGCATCATTCATCCATAACCCATATGAGTAACTATATTTTCAAAACAATCCCTTCATGTTGCTATAAGGAATATAATAGGGTTTTTTGGTCATTCAGCCATACCTAGTGATCTTCGTAGAAGATGAGGTCTAGTTTTGATAGTACTTTGTATATTTCAAAATCCTATCACTAATAAAAAATATGAAAATCCTAGATGGAACAAGGGAAATATGAAAACTACAAAGTGGTACCAGGCATCCTAAGTGAGAGGTTTTTACTTGCTCATCTTGTGATGCATATGGTTTAGAGTGGTCACTAATAAAAGGATAAGTTCCCTCCTACCCAAAGAAACCCCTTGCTTTATCAAAATGAGCAAAATACCAAAATTAAATCAAATCCCTTGATCATAATAAAAAGAGAAAATAAAAATACAAAATAAATAGTGATTTTCATCACTAAGCATGAGCAAATATCCCAAATAAATGTGAATAAAATAAGGGGGTGAAGAGCTTGAATCCGTGGAATGGTCACTACTTGAAACCATAGAGTGATCCCCAATACAAAAATGGGCTAAATGAATCCTGCCTGGTATTGAGGTAGTTCTAAGCAATTTGCAAAAAGAGCTAGCTTTAGGTGTCCTGTATCACCAAATTGTCTAATCCAACTGAGTCTAAATTAGGATCATGATGAGCATTTGGTGATCCCCAATACAACAATGGGTTGAATGAATCCTACTTGACATTGGGGTAGGCTTGTATATATCTAATATAATAATTCACACACATAGGGATGATGAATATCTTGGTTATCATAACAAAAACTTTATCTTTCATGAGTCCTGTATGGTCATAATACAACTTTTGATTAATCAACTATGGTGTTTGAATATCATGGAAAACCTCAAAAATCCTCTCATAACAACAAATAAATCAATCAAAACATCAAATTTATTTATGAGGTTTTTTTCATTAAAGGATGTTCATGAAATAGGATAGACATTGGATAAATATCAACAATGCTATTTAGACATCCACTAACTATTTTATACATATCTTTTAATTTACAGAAGCTTATAAAGAAAGCACATACATAGCATATCATCTCATCATCTCACATATGGATGCTTAAATGATTATTTCTTATAATATGATGTAATCATTTACATTCATGACTTTTATACATTCTATGGTGTCATCCATTAGTTTGTAAAAACATATTAAATTCATCCCTTATGTTTTAAGTGATTAAATCATACAGGTTCATTTGCATTAATTCATTCATCATATAATTAAAGCATCACATTCCGCATCATACATCTTATCACATCACTTAAATTAAATGCATAAATAATTAAAATAAATTAAACATGCATTTATCAAAAAACAGTGCATCCATATATATACCCATCATCATAACGAATCCATACATGAATATCATAGCATCTAAGAAATACATATATCATCTAGCTAGTGCATGTCATCAATAAATTACATCTATATGGCATAAGTATCCCATAAGAATTACATTTATTTGCATCACATGAACATAAAAATTAATAATAAAATGATACACATAATGAACCATAATCAAACTGAAATATCATATATATGTGTGTCAAAAAAGTACATAGAGGTAAAAAATACCCGCATGCTACAATAGTGTAGGTCCTCAGAACTTACACTCAAAAATTATACAAAGCCATCATGGCTATCATATTGGGCCTGCACCCCCACGCTCACCTCCACCCTTAGCTCCATCTCTACAAGTCTATCTGGAGCTAGTCCTTGTAGTCCTCTCGGATCGTGCACCTGGTATCTAGTTGGTCCACACTAAAAACTACCCTAACTCACTCCATATACTCTAGTGTGAGCCTCCTTATGTAGACCTCTCTCGATGAGTTCCACCTAACATCTTGATCTAGGGTTGTATAGATATAATATTCCCAGCATCAACTACCATTTGAGACTCATACTCCTCTAGTAACCCCTGTAAGCGTCTAATATTTTACCCTGTGTCTAAACCTATTGGCCCTTTATATGATGAAATGGTTGGTACAACCTATGATCACAAAGAGTCTCTCTATAGTGATCTACCCTATCCTAGTCTATGTTGATTCAACCTAAACCTGGAGGGTATTCCCCTCCTCTTCAAAACCCCTCAATCTTGTCTAGCCTACCTAAAGTTGTACCTATAGTGTGTTGACCTAAGTCTAGAGCATCGCTATAGAGGTGTCTCACTCCATGATCTATTGATGAGATGTTTACATCTCAACCTCTAAAATATGTAGCTGAGCTCAGAGGGAAGACTTTTTCTCCTCGAAAGCAACATCCTCCTCCTCCTTAGGTATGGCTTGCTCCTCTACAACCTGGCCCCAATCCTCTGTCCTAGCTTGTATCCATATCGCATTAGGTTCCTCCTCAGGTACCTCATCCCTATCTCATCCTAGGCTACCACCACCCTACCATAGCCATGTAACCCACCATTGGATATATGCCTTTGTAGTGTCAGGATCTACTATACTGACATCAACTACCAGAGGATAAACCTTTTCAATAAAAGCTATCACATGAGGCATAGGGATATCCATCTCTGCCAAGATACGCCTATATAAAACTGACACCGGTGGAAGGTCCTACTAGATCCCATAATACCTTTTCATCCAGGAGTAATGAGAGAACTCCCTAACTCCTACCTTATGACTGATGACCCATCAATCATACCTCATGCATGCCATGAACCCATCTACCTCAAGCCAAGCATGACAATCCATATAAAGTCTCAAAATTATGTCCCTCGCCTACAGACCATTCAAAGAGATTGTTTAGTGTGCCAAGTCCCCTGGATGACGGTGAATCCATCTCTCCTCTACCTCCCACAACCATCTAGACCCATAGCACTGTATTTTGATATCTATACTGGTAATATCCTAGGACAACCCTGATGGGTGATCTACTCTAATATGATTTCATCTCTAGATCTATGCAATTGAATATTTAACCCTTCGCTGGATCCTGTACAACTCATCATAGAGTTGTGCTAACAAGGCACTCCCCCAATCCATAATTATAGGCTCAACACTATCCAGTTTATCCTGCAACATAGCTAAGAGGTTCCATAGGAACCTCACCTCTGATATATCAAGTAGAAGTACATTACAAATAATGTGCATGAGAATGGCCTAGCACATCAAGAATATGTGGGTCCAATACCAGTGAGCAATAGGAACACCTCCATGATGAATGTCCAATAGCACTACTTGTGCTCAGGCACTAAACACTCTATCAAAAATTATTGGTCTATGATCGATCAGGAAAGATACGATGGCTTGTCCATAGAAGGGGATCCTAAAGATCTTGTATACATCCTCGAGCATTATGGTCATCTCACCAATAGAAATATGGAAAATATTTGTACGACAATCCCATCTATGGACCATCGTTATAAGGTACACCTAATATGACATGATATTCAATAATCTAACAACGTACATGATATCACGTTCATCAAACTAGGTCTAGTATTTAGGAGTCATAAGTGGTAGTAGATCTTCCTAAAAGCATGAGGATACAGAAGCAAAACGAAAAGGGAAATGCAATGCTAAGTCCTACGAACGAGAATGCATGAAAAGAGGGAAAACGAACAAAATGAAACAAGATTTGAAGCAAGTGTAAAAGTGTGGCCCTTTATTTTATTGATTTGCTCGAAATTGGGTTACCATATGTATCCTCCATTTTCAGGGGCTAGGAGTGTCGGACATAGTTTGGTTACACCATGAATGATACATTCCCCTTTGGGATCTTCCGCATGCCCACGTTGAAAATGGTTGGGCCAAACATCGCCGCCGCTTAAGTGAATGTGTCTATGGTTCTTTTCTGCCCCTCCGATGTTGAGATCCTATGCTTAGAGAAATAGTAAAATATTAGTAGCACCTACGGATGGAGAGAAACATGTGATCCCCAAGGCTTGCGGTCAGTGCATGCATAAAATGATTAAAATGATAACTGAAACATATCAGAATGAGCTAAAAATTTGACAAAAGCAATAAAAAATTACCAGGAACCCACTTCAAAAGGAACAATCCAGAAATCTACCACAGATTTCTAATCGCTCTAGGGTGGGACGATTAGGACTATCATAAGCTGTCAAAAGGCCACCTCCTAAATTTCCAGTCCAGAGGCCTCCAAAACACCTGCAAAGTTGGGGTTAGGTAAAACAAGGCATTTTGGGACGACCCAAAAGTTCATATTTGGCTAATTCAGCCTCAATTGCCCTGTATCCGATGACACTCCCTATATGTTAGCGAAAGCAAGAAATAATAAAATCACAACCAAAACTTGTCATAATCACATGAAACTTGAATAGCAGCATATGTAAGTAACCTAAAATTAAATGCAACTGAAACAGCATAGAAATCTACCACAAATTTCTAATCGCTCTGGGGTGGGGCGATTAGAATTTTAGCAGTGTGGGGGGCACCTGGGGGTAGGACGCCCGTCGTTTGGGGCTCTATTTCGGCATCAATCCACTTGGGATGAGTCCAAAACCTCTTATGGAGTTTTTTTGGTAAATTTGGTGGGGTATTGTGGCCAAATGTTTGGGTTTGGTTTCGGATTGCACTTCCAATAATCACCCAATAACCTCCCTTCCAAAAGAGAGATCAAGGATGTAAGAAGCACAATGAGGGTAAGGGTTTGATTTGGCAGCACTCCGTTGCTCCAAATGCTCCTGCTCTATCCTTTTTTTGGGGTGAGAAGACTCATCAATTTATAGACCTAGGGTCTCTCTCTTTGAATGCGCATGTGAGGGCACCACTTGACTTGCTTGCCCTATTTTGGGAGAAAATATTATTTCTTGATTTAGAGTCTCTTTGCATGAGGCCTCCATGATCAAGGCATGCTTGACTGAAGTCCCTCTCCTTGATTTGAAGTCATTCCTCGCAATTGCCTACCCTGAAGGTGCAGTTAAGTGGCGGACCTATTGAGTTTTGACTTTTTTCTAGTCAAACCTTCTAATCGTCCCACCCTGGGACGAATGCTGATAATCATCCCAGGGTGGGATGAATACCAATTTGTAATCGTCCCAGGGTAAAACGAGTAGGTAGCAAAGTGCTAAAAAGGTGCCAAATTGACCTCTGACCTTCTAAAATATTGTGGGATTGGTTAGGACCACTATTTAACCTCTGGGGGCTACCCTAGGGGCTATGTATGTCAATTCAATTAGTGCTTATCGTCACATAATCGGCTTGGTGTTGTTTTGGTGTCTACAGATGCCTCTTTTTGGGATGCATTGTGCATGGCGCAGTGCTGAGCAAAAATAGATAACAAAAGCACTAATGATTAGGGTTTCTCAGTAACCTAACCAAATTTTTATGCCCTAAGTATGGAAAGGGCATGCATTCTTGAATCCTTGCTTCTGACGATCTAAGGAGCTTAATTCAACTGTTAACCTTTTCGATGAGGTGTTACTTGATCTTGGACATTGTTCAATCATGAATAGGCAAAGGGCGCAACATTTTTTCTGTGGGAAACTTGAGTTCATGATTCTAGAATACCAAGTGTTTGATCAGCTTGTGATTATTGCTTGTTTGCTGCCCCAAGTAGGGACGTGATTGTCTTTTGTCAATGATCCTTTGAATGCATGCCATTTCCTTGATTGGGTGTGTTTTTGTTGATTGGTGACTAAGTGTGACTACCCCCTCAAGCGACGAATCGATGATGGAATGACCGATATGAGAAAAGTGACGATTCGCTTTACCCAAGATGAATTTTGTAAGGGTGCCTTTAGTTATTTTCCATTGAATGCTTATGCAATTTCTAAACATTCTGGCCTATTTTTGGTGGGTTTGAACCTTTTTTGTGACGCATTTTGGAGCTGAAATTATCAAAAATATGTCCTCTCGTGGAGCGATCCAGCTATGGTAGCCTTATTAGGGAGTAGGATAATGACAATTTGTGACCCCAATGTCTATTTTGGATGCCAAGAATGTTAGGTGCAAAGGCGCCTTTGTTTGGCAATGTTATTGCTATTTTTGGTTGGGTTTTGACCCTTTTTGTGACACCGTTTGGGGATGAAATTCTTGAAAATACATCCTCCCGTGGAGCGGTCTGGTGATGGTAGACTTCTTAGGGAGTAGGATAGTGAGTATTTGTGACCCCAATGTTGGTTTTGTATGCCAAGAATCATAGGTGCAAATGCCCCTTTGTTCGACAATTTTATTGCTATTTTTTTGTGCAATTTGGTGTAGTTTTTGATGTTTTTGAATTTCTTGCTTTGTAATCGTCTTTGGGTGGTACGAATACCAGTTTAGTAATCGTCCTAGGGTAGGACTATTACTAACTAGAGTGATCATCCCAGGGTGGAATGATTACAGGCCAAAAATCCTATTTAAGGGCCAAAACTAGGTTTTGGGATCATTTGCATTTGTTTTTCCTGGCGTTTGAGAGTTGTGAGGAGGAGGTCGAGTTCGCATAGTGGAGTGATGTCAAAATTCGCGGACACCATGAGTTCACGGACCGGATCATCAAGTGGTAGAGCTGAAGCGATACCGGTGAGTGCTCCTTCTTGTTATTTTGCTGCTTGTATTTTATTTTAAAACCGCAATTCTTTCTTGCTTTTGTATTTCATTTTTTTATTTAAAAATGAAAACCCTAGTTAAATATTTGTTGTTTGTTTGAATTTATGCTTTGTATTACTTTGTTAGAACTATGATCGAAACCCTAGTTGAAACCATGTTTTTTTTTTGTTTTTGTTGTAAACTAAAAAGAAAACCCTAGTTTAAACTAAAATCGATAACTTAGCTAAAAAATATTTTTATTTTGTTTTATGTGTTTTATTAGTTTAGACTAAGGTCAAACCCTAGGTAACTAAAAACGTTTGTTATTGTTTTTTGTTTTTTTATTTTTAGACTAGGATGAAAACCCTAGGGTAGACTGTTATAATTTTGTTTTTGTTTTTTTTTTTGGTTAGTTTAGACTAGGATGAAAACCCTAGGTTAACTGTTAATTTTTGTTATTGTTTTTTGTTTTTTTCTTTTTAGACTAGGATGAAAACCCTAAGGTAGACTATTTTAATTTTGTTTTTTTTTTTTTTGATCAGTTTACACTAAGGTTGAACCCTAGGTTAGACTGTTAATTTTTGTATTTTGTTTTTTTGTCAGTTTAGACTAGGATAAAAACCCTAGGTTAACTAGTATGTTGTTTTTGTTTTGTATTTGTCAGTTTAGACTAGGATGAAAACCCTAGGTTTATTGTTTGTTTTTGTATTTTATTTTGTTTTTCAGTTATCAGTTTGAACTAGAGTTAAAATTCCTAGGAACTAACAAGTGTGTTTGTGAATTTTTGTTGTTTTTCAGTTATCAGTGTGAACTAGAGTTAAAAACCCTAGGAACTGACAAATTTGTTTATGATTTTTTTTGTTTTTTATTTATCAGTTTGAACTAGAATAAAAAACCCTAGGAACTGACAAGTTTTTTTGTGAATTTTTGTTTTTCAGTTATCAGTTTGAACTAGATTTAAAAACCTTAGGAACTGACAAGTTTGTTTGTGATTTTTTTTGTTTTTTATTTATTAGTTTGAACTAGAGTTAAAAACCCTAGTTTGTAATTTGATAATTTGTTTGTCTGTACAGTGTTGTTATTGTTGATGTACAATTTATTAAATGTATTTGGTTATACAAGTTGTATACATTATTGTATATTGTTTTAGTATTATACAATTTTTTGTTTTTTTTTTTTTTTTGGCATGTTTTAATGTTTTTTGTTTTGTTTTCTTTTGCAGGTTGTGAAGAGCCGGTACCGTGTGCCTACGGTGTTCTCTAAAGCGCAGGAGGTGTTGGCTATGGATGACTGGGAGTGGCTTGATGCCCTTTGGCTCAAGAAGATGATTTGGCTAGATCCTGTGGTAGGGTATCAGGCCTATCTGATGGCCCTGATCAACTTGTGGGATCCTCAAACTAATACCTTTCATCTCCCAACAAGGGAGATGATGGTGACTCTAGAGGATGTCTATTGAATTCTACGGATTTTGATATACGAGCTTCCTATTCAGACTACGCCATGTGATCAGAAAATGGCTATGCTAACATAGTGCTTTAGGCATGGGGTGGAGATGGGGGTGGATAGTCCAAAGGAGCAGGCAGAGGGGGATTGCCTGATTGGCAGTATTTTTGTGTGATGGTGGCTGGAGAGGGGCTTGTTGGGGGTGAGGCATGCATTACTGATGACCCTCATCTTCAACATGTTGTTGCCCGACTCCTCAGGGATGAGGTTCTCGTGGAACCCATTGGAGGTTGTTTTCATATTGGTGGAGTGTCCAATAGAGGCACCCCTAATTATGAGGTCAGGATAGACACTACTGGCATAGCTTTATGATGAGCTGTACGAGGTCCGATGTCGAAGGTAAAAGGGGATTGGGTGCAGCTACCTGTTGCAGTGCTAGGGGTGGCAGTACATAGTTGTGGAGTGGCCATAGGGTTTGCCATGGACCACTCGGGTAGAGATGGTGGATAGAGAGATAGGGTACGCGGCTCTGTGGCAGTGGTCTAAGGAGTAGGGGCAAAGTCGGCAGTGGGCAGGTGTCGTAGGGCACTATGTCAATGCCTTAGCTTGGATTGCTTTAGGGGAGGTGTTCTGGCGCCCATATTGGGACTGTCCAGCCTGGCCTGAGGCTGGAGAGTGGCTTCAATAGGTGCATAGGGGGAGATGGCTGATTGGGCGACATAAGATCGAGCAGGAGTACTTCTCATACATTTGGGTGATGCAATAGTTTGGGGTACACCAGGAGTTTCCCGGTGAGCCCTTGATCTATCGACATTGGGGCAACAAGAGGAATCTGGCCTAGCCGATCATCGAGCCGCTTGGTGAGGAGTCAGATGTAGTGATTGATGTCCCTTACATGGAAAATTTTTGGGTGACCGTTGAGTACGACCAGTGGTGGACATTCCGACGGTGGCAAGGTGAGGGGCATCTAAGGGGTCCAAAGGTGGCAGTAGTAGGTGGTGAGGATGTAGAGGCATCAGGAGAGGGTTGGGGGGCTCTTATCAAGGATGCGGACATGGTGGAGGTTGACAGATTTGGGGGGGATGATTTTGGGGTGCCATAGAATCCAGATACGTAGGACATCCCAGAGCAATGGGAGCCAGAGCAACCCGTAGTCTCAAATATTCCTATGCCTCAGGCAGTCCTAGAGGGTGTTGGGGTAAGGCATCGCACTGATATAGCGTGATTGGAGGATCTACTTTGAAGACAAGATGAGGAGCTTGGGGATGCTCTATAGGAGAGGGATCTCCTATGGACTCAGTTGGCAGAGCAGGAGAATGTATTGGCTACATACCACCGATAGGGTGGGGACACAGATGCTTCGTGGGAGAGGGATCTCCTACAAACTTAGTTGGCGCAGCACGATGACGTAGTGGTTACATACCATCGATGGGAGATGGAATTATTTCGGCATCGAATGGAGTTGGAGGTAGATATTATCTGCCTCGATGGGTGGTTACCTGAGCTCCCTAGAGGTGGGTCTTCACGTCGAATGAGAGACAACGATACTGAGCAGTTAGCATCTTCTCGTTGTAGGCGGCTGGATGAGGGGGGCATTAGTGGGCATGATGCGAGGGCTATCAGTAGCCGCCCTGAGAGGTCCCATAGGACCCACACCATGGGGGGTAGTTCCCGTCGCACCGATCCTATGTGATCATGGTGGCCGATTCCCTAATCTTGGGGGTTTTTGAGTTTTTAATGTGTTTTACGAGGTCAAAGGACCGACTAATTGTAGCCTACGGGCATTTTGACGATATATATATACATGACTTTTCTTTTTGGTTATACACTTGTCATGATTTATTTTTTTCTATTTATGCACATTTATTTATGATGATGTATGCATGTGTTATTATGAATGCGATGTTTCTAATTATATGATGTATGCATATGGAATGAATGAAATGAGTTGTTGATAAATTTTCTATGGCACCATAGACTGTACAAGATTTACTTGCTTTCTGTACTATGTGATTGCTTTGTGGAATGACTTTGCATGTGATAATTTTGTTTTTGTATTTTTCATATTTTCTTATGGTGATGTAAGTAATGAAATGTACCAGTTGTGTTTAAAATGTAGTTAAGTTTTTTGAGATTCAGATGTTTTAACTAACTAGACAAGACTTTACATTTATCTCATGAGACTTTTGAACAAGGTACGAATCAGACTTGAGTTTGACCAAGTTATTTCACATCCTTGTGTATGTAATTGAGTTCGTTTATGTGGTATTTGTTAGGATACCGCTAGTGCCAGATAGGTTGTCAACCAAACCTGTACTAAGGATCACCTAATTAGCTCCACTAACTCTGTTGTTGTATTCAGTAAGATTAATCCATGGGACAATCTAAGGGACCATAAGCTAGCTCATCCACATGCAAACATTGGTCTGCTCACATGCAAAGCTAATGTGATAGACATATCATCATGCATTTAGGATACCACCATTGTCAGGTAGGCTGTCCACTAGACCCGTAATGAGGATCACCTAGATGGTTTTTTGAATGCTAAGAATTATAGGGATTCAAGCTCAGGCATCTTTTATTTGATCAACTTGTTGGGATACTTGCTCTCATACATAGTGATGAAAATTATTGTTTATTTATTTATATTTTTTTTGTTTTTATTTTTTTTGTAAGGGATTTGAATAGTGGTGATAACCACTGTTATTTGATTTTGCATTTTTAGGTTGCAAAGTTGAGCTCGTAGGGTTTTGGCTTATGAATGGCCTTGATCCTTTTGGCCTTGGGGATGACTACCCATCCTGTTCAGGGACATGTAGTATGAATCCTTACGACTTTGGGGACCAAATGGGATTAGGGATATTATTATGTAAGGGCATTTATCTTTTAGGCCTTGGGGATGACTACCCATCCTTGTCATGGGCGTGTAGTATGAATCCTTATGACTTTGGGGACCAAAGGTGATTGGAGATGTTTCTGATGATGGATTTTTGGGATTTTGCTTTTGAATTGCATTGATCCTTTTAGGCCTTGGGGATGACTACCCATCCTTTTTAGGGGCATGTAGTACGAATCCTTATGAATTTTTGGTACCAAAGGTGATTAGGGATATTATTATGTAAGGGCATTGATATTTTAGGCCTTGGGGATGACTACCCATCCTTGTCAGGGGCATGTAGTATGAATCCTTATGAATTTAGGGACCAAATGTGATTGGATATGTTTGTGATGATGGGTTGTATAGTGGATTTTAACCACTATTTATTATGGGGAATGGATGTGGAAGAGCTTGTCCTTTTTTCAATTCTCAGCATTCTCAAACCATTCGCACAGGGGGATGAACAGGCTAACCTTTCACCTATGGTACCCTAGACTGCTTTGTAGTTTTCTCTTGTGTTCACACAACTTGGGAATTATTTTATGTGTTTTAACTTGTGTAGGTATGTTACGTAACGAAGTGGGATCCAAGTAAAACTCTCCCTTTGTAAAAATTTGTCTGACTTTGTAAGTTTTTGTCTAGAAATTTAAAGACAACTGAATGACGAAAAACCCTAAATACATTAGGAGACAACTGACTATGCAAAAAATGTAGATGGTGTTATTCTGGATGTATGTGTTTATAAAATGAATTGAATGTGGAAAATGATGGAATTGCCGAGCAATTACAGTCTATGGTTCTTGTGACATGTATGACCAGCAAATATGCAATGTATGTATGTGATGCCTAATATTTTTATATTTTGATTTTTATGAGTATGCATGGAATTGAGATGTAATTTTTTTGTTATTTTTGAGTTATCATTTGTTTTTGTTTGTTTTTGAATATTTGTTTTTGACCAAGTGATTATGGGAACCCTTGGAGCTTTTGGTTTGACCAAAGGGTTTATTGATACCTTTGGGGAATTTTAGATTGACCAAGCGATTGTGGGAATCCTTGGAGCTTTTGGTTTGACCAAAGGGGTTATTGATACCTTTGGGATGTTTTAGGGTTTGACCAAGTGATTACTGGAATCCTTGGAGCTCTCGGTTTGACCAAAGGGTTTATTGATACCTTTGGGGCATTTTAGGTTGACCAAGCGATTGTGGGAATCCTTGGAGATTTTGGGGTGACCAAAGGGTTTATAGATACCTTTGGGGTGTTTTAGGTCGACCAAACGATTGTGAGAATCCTTGGAGCTTTTTAGGTTTGACTAGGCGATTGTAGGAATCCTTGGAGCTTTTTAGGTTTGACCAAGTGAATTGTGAGAATACTTGGAGCTTTTGGTGTGGGCTATGGATCTCTAAATGTGGAATGCCCTCAAATTACTGATGTTCAAGGGTTCTAGTTCCTTGATTCCTTCAATAGAGGCGAGCTGGTATGTTCCAGGTCCTATTTTACTGTTAATTACATAGGGACCTAACCAGTTTGTCGTGAATTTATCCCTTAGATGGGGCAAAAAGTTAGATTTTTGTTGGTTCTCTTTTAAGACCAAGTCACCAACCTGAAAGTCCCTCAGGTGAACTTTCATGTTGTATGCTTTCTCAAGTCACTCTTGATAGATACATAAATTCTCGAGAGCATTGATGTGTCATTCGTTGAGCAATGTAAGTTAATCTAACCAGGCCTACCACACAGTGTCATCGTCGAAGAACTCTTGCATTAATATGTGTAGGGAAGGTATTTCCAACTCAAGAGGCATGACTACCTCAGAGCCATACACCAGCGAAAATGGAGTTGCCCTAGTGGGCATCCAAATGCTAGTGCGATAAGCCCACAATGCAAGTGGGATTTGAATGTGCCAATCCTTGTGACTATCTACGACTGTATTTTTGAGGATGGCAACTAGCATTTTGTTTGATGCCTCTACTTGCCCATTTGCCTGCGGATAATAGGGTGTTGAAAAACTGTGCTGAATTTTATACTCTTTTGTCAAAGCACGCACATATTTATTCTTAAATGATGTCCCATTATCCGAGATGATCTTGGATGGAATACCAAAATGACATATGATGTTATGTAAAATAAAATCCATAATGTGGGTTCTAGTTGTAGAGGTAAGAGGAATTGCTTCCACCCACTTGGTGAAGTACTCTATGGCCGTTATGATTAATGTGTGATGACCTGATGACATAAAGGAGATATTTTAAATTAGATCTAAACCCCACTATGAGAATGACCAAGCTAATTGGATTGGTTGCAAGGCCTGAGAAGGTGTGTGTCAAATTGGCATGGTGTTGATACTTCACACACTTCCTTACATATGCACAACAATATCACTCTAAAGATGGCCAATAATAGCCCATGTGGAGAATGCACTTTGTGATGGCCATACCACTGAAGTGGCCACCGCATGTACCATCATGCACTTGGGTGATCGCCCAAGTGGAATCTTGTTGGTCCAAGCAACAGAGGAGGATTCCTTCATAGCTTTGACGATACAAAATGTCTCCTAGCAAGACATGTTTTGCTCCTTTTTGTTTAAATTATCTTTTCATGACATGTGTTAATCCAAGTGGGAGGTTACCTAGCTTGAGGTAATCTCTTATGGGTGTGTACCAATCCTGCTGATCAGAAGCCTCTACGGTATGAACATCCAATCCCTCTTGAAGTTTGTCCCTAGAAAAAGTTGAGCGGGAAAGAACCTATAAAAATAGCATTGTGTTGCTATTAAGAGGGGTCGAGGAGAACAAGGACCCACAGTTGGCGTGATTTAAACTATCACGAATTCGAGAGAACTTATCCTGAGATGGTTCAATCTGGATCAGGTGGATTCTTGGCATTAGGTCAAATCTTGCATGCTCCATCATGGATTGTGATAATGTTTTGAATTGAATGGTTGTAATCTCACCAGAAGTGTCTTGTAGGATTAGTGACCCCAAGGAGGCCATAGTATCCACAAAATGATTCGATGATCGAGGGAGTGCCTCGATGTCGTACCATTCAAGCTGTGCTAGGAATTTATCCATAAGGGCTTTGTAGGCCTACAGAACTGGGCATTTACATTGGAATACCCCTTTTACTTGGTTGACAATTAACAGCGAATCACCAAAGATGTTCAAGCATTTGATGTTCATGGTGATTGTTGTTTGAAGACCTATGAGCAAGGCTTTGTATTCGGCATTGTTGTTGGTGCATGGGAAATCTAGTTTAAATGATAGAGGCATTGGAGCCCCTTGCGGTATGAAGAATACAATTCCCATACCACCCCCTTGCTCACATTTAGAACCGTCAAATAATAGGGTTATGTCAGCCTGTGACTCAGGCTCATCAGAATCTAGCGATTTTGAGACATGGAAGACCCCATCATCGGGCAGCTCTATGATCAGAGGCTGATCGTCTTCGAGAGGAGGCTATGCTAGTTGATCGGTGATGACTTGACATTTTATGGACTTTTGTCCAATGAATTTGATGTCAAACTCCGTCAACAACATGATCCATTTCGTTGTGCGGCTACTATGATAAGTATGACTCATCATGTACCGCAATGGATTCTCCTTAGACACAACATACGTCGTATTGCTCAACATGTAGTGGCATAGATTTTTGGTAGCAAATACCACTGCCAAGCATAGATTCTCGATGTATGCATAGTTAATTTCATAACTGACCAGGGTGCGGCTAAGATAGTAAGCATCCTGTTCTTTGTGTAGTTCATTTTTTTGGGATAGCATGGTGCCCAGTGCCACCTCAGTAGCTGAGATGTATAAGTAGAATGACACTTCTGGTCTAGGTGGTTCCAATACTAGCCATGAAGCCAAGTATTGTTTGATGTCATTGAAGGCTGACTGACGCTCGTCATCCCAGTGAAATGCTACCCCCTTGTGCAATAATTTATTCATGGGTCAAAACTTGTCAGATAGCTACACTATGAAGTGTTTAATTGATGTGACCTTTCCCTGTAGGCTTTTGAGCTGCTTGATGGTAGTTGGGGGAAGCATTTCAAGGATTGCCTTGACTTTGTTTGGATCTACCTCGATTCCTCATTTTGAGACTATGAAACCTAAGAGTTTTCTATATGTGACACCAAATATGCACTTCTTGGGGTTTAGTCTGACTTTATGTTCAATGAGGTGATCGAGGATCTTGCTTAAGTCATTGAGATGATCTAGGCGCAAAAGAGATTTGGCCAACAAATCATCCATGTAATCTTCCAAAGTTTTATGCATGTGATCGTGGAAGATGTATGTCATGGCACGTTGGTATGTGGTGCCAGCATTTTTAAGGCCAAAGGGCATGACCTTATAACAAAATGTTCCCCAAGGCATTGTGAACACCATTTTTAGTTGGTCCTTAGGATTGATACAAATCTGATTGTATCCCGAGAAACCATCCATGAGGGAAAGCATTTCATGGCCCATTGTAGTGTCTACCAATGCATCGATGCTATGCAAGGGGAAATCATCCTTGGGACTCACTTTGTTTAGATCTCAAAAATCAGTTAATATGCAAATCCTCTCGTTAGGCTTCTTGATGGGTACCATGTTCGATAGCCATGGTGGGTAATCCACGTAGATGAAAAATTGTGCATCCAACAGCTTTTGTAACTTGTCTTTCACCATTAAGGCTATTGTTGGGTGCATCTTACATATTTTTTTCTTGACTGGCTTGACTGTTGGATCAAGCATTAGATTATAAGTGACTAGCTACGTGTCTAGCATCGGCATGTCTTTGTAGGACCATGCAAAAACCTCCTTCTTCTCTTTGAGAATGGCAATGTAGTCGACTTGCTCTTTGGGGGATAGAATTACCCCCATCTTGATGATTTGTGAATTCATTGGATCATATTTGATGTCTATGTCAGTCATCTCTTCAACTGACATGTGAGACCTGTCCTCCAATTTGTGTGGAGTTAGGATCAAGTGGATATCATTTTCTGAATTTAGATCTACGTTTGGAATGTTGGGTTCCTCTTCAGCATGGAAGACATCCTGAGTCTATCCTAGAGTGAAATGGAACATCCCATCACAAGGCCAGTACTCTGATGGGGATGGTGGTGTGTCAGCGTGATCCCAGTCTATAGTATCTAGGTCTAGATGCAATGACCATGTTAGGTCAGCTAGGTTATGGATGGGGGCGGTTAAGTCAATGGAGATCATGTTGATGAAATGATTTTGGTCTCCATTACCATGGGTGTGGTGACTCGAACATCCTTGGTATATTTGTGCTTCGGATCTAGCTCTGTGGGTACTGGCACAAATGGATCGGCCCTATGTGAAAATAAAAGGACACAATTTGCCCTTGGCACTGATGGCTCTATAGGGTCTTCGGGTGGAAGGTGCTCTCTGTATACCTGAAGTAGCAGGTGCAGTAGTTGTTCCAACTACACCTGGTTTAGGTGCCACGTATGCCTTGGCCCTATGTGTAGTTGTTCAAACATTTCATTAATGTCCATGGGGTATTGTTGTTGTTGCATATGATTGAGATATGCCATCTCAGTGTCATCTTCATAATCACTATCAGAGATCCATAGGCCTTCGTTGGCTCTAACAACTATTTGTGACCTGTGAGGCTTGTCTTGCTCAAGCAAATTGATCTGGTCCCATCGAGGTTGTTTTGCTCTCTTTCGGAGGACCTGATTCTCTTGAGGTGGCATTTGCTCGATTGGAGCATCAAAGGAGAACATTGTCATGAAGCTATCCTAATAGTCATACATGGGTGTCACTTGTGAGTGATTGCTATCAGACTTGAAAGGGTCCCAAGGTGCCACCTTATACTCTGACTTGTCTTCTGAAGACCCTTCTTGGCCTTGTATATATCCCTCTTGTAGGTGAGTCCTCGAACTTTATCCTTTCTCGATCAAAGGAAAAGGGTTGTTAAGGTCAACAAGGTTGGTTGTTAGCAGTGGGAGATAATCCCCCAATGTGTACATTGTGTTAGGATTAGCATATGGATCTAATGCCAACCAATACTTGTTGCCTATCCCTAGGCCTTGCATTTTCTCTACCAATATGTCAAGGGGTAGGGGTGGTTGAACCCTACTCCTAAGTTGTCGTATGGCATCTAATATCTTGGTTGGAAAATGACGCGCACTCCTTGCTCATATCTGCCCAACCCATATCCATGCCAATTGCATTGGCCAAGGTATCTCAAAGCGAAGTATGGGTTGGAAAAATATTTGACGTCCTCAGCAAAGGGCTCTTCATCTTCTTATTTTTGCATGTAATGTTCAATGACATTATCGAGGCCCTCATATACAAAGTTTTTCTGATTTGGGGGGTAGCCTAGAGGAACAATAGTACCGATGGGGAGGTGAGGTCTCCCCATGTCCTACATGGACTCAAGTGCAGGTGTTGCTATAATGTTCCACACTAGATAATCCCCCTGGCACGTATTGGCCATCTCAACGATGATCGTTGGTGGTGGATGAGGAGGGAATGGGAGTTATTCCTAGGTCCACTCCATGTAGGGTGAACTAGGTGTCTTGACTTCCATTCGGCTAGGCATCTCTTCAGTAGAGATGGTTGATACTGATGGTGGTGCCTCTTCTATGGGTTTCTTCCCCTTGTCCTTCGATGTGGCCACCATAGGTGGCATTTTTGGTGAAGGACCAGATGATGAAGATGGACCCATTTGGGGATTTGATGGACTTAATAGTGGTGATGCATGCAGAATCAGACCCTAGTTAGATGGATTCAACTAAAAATCCAAATGTGTTGATGGAAGGGTCGATTGCGGCATCAGTTGCACCGTATTGCAATACTTGAAGGGCTCTATCGAGACTACATGCACCTACCCTTTGAATGTGTACTTTAGGAACTTATGAGCTATTGAAGGGACACACTTCATGTCCCTGATCCAAGGTCAGCCCAACAAGATATTATAGGCCATCTCACCTTCCAAGATGTAGCACAATGTAGGAATAGTATTTTGTCCAACTTGGATGGGTAGGACAATTATGCCAACCATCGAGCATATCACATCATTGAATGCTCAAAGAGTATAGGTGGAGGCCACGATGTGAGATGCTAGAAACTTTAGGTTTTTTAATGCCATTGTTGTAATTATATTACTGGATGAGCCAGTGTCCACCAACACCCTCTTATACGGAATCTCGTTGACCCGTGCAATGACATGCAGGGATGGATCTGCCATATCACCAGTTATCAATTTCAGTTCATCTTCTCTAAAGGTGATGACTACCTTGGTGCATTGTTTCACATGTCCCACAAAGTTGTTAAAAGAGTTTGCTTCATGGGGTTGTAGCTCGATGGCTTTTAATATCTCCATTAGAGCCTCCCAATGGGGCGATGATTGTTGAATGAGCTCATAGATGGAGAGCCTAGCCGACGTGGTCCTTAAAATTTGGGTAAGTCTGGTCCAAATCATGGCCACTGGTCTAGGAGTAGAAGGTTGTGTAGGGTGCAGTTGAGGTTGTGACATTGATGGAACCTCTCCTATAGCCGCCACGAGGGCAGCTGTGCTTGGGTACCTCTTTTTCGAGTCACTATGCTTATCATCCCTACATACCCCTGCATGGGGTAGTTATGTGTCACCTCATTGACTTGAAGGGTCTTTTCCTACGTATCATGGGCAGGCAAGGGGTATTTGAAGACTCCCATCTATTGGTTGTTTGGCACTATGGGGTTGTCCACCGCCAGTGTCTTGTTGTCTATTAGGTCTTGCACGAAGCTCTTGAACTTCCAACATACGTAAATTTCATGTCCTTTCTACCTATGAAATATACAGTACAAGTCTTCCCTATAGCCCTTAGGTTTTGGCACATTGGGATCTATGGGTCAACTTTTTGGTAGGTGTATCAAGTTTTCCATGGACAAATGGTCAAACAAGGAGTCTTTGGACTCTGTGAAGGGTGTGAACTATCACCTAGGGCAATGCTGCTGAGTTTGATCTTGCCAATGATTTTCCTTCTCATAGCTATCAAGAGGAACCGCCTAATAGTTAGCCTATGAGGGTTGTGTTTCTTGTGTAGGCTTAGGCATGTTTATAGCAACTTGATTGACCATAATAGGTTTCGGTTGTGTGGTCCCTATTTTGGTATTTTTAGGCCACTCTTTCTTCCATGGCTTAGCAATCTTGCCATCCTGTATATTGATCTCCTTAATGATCTTGGCTTACGCCAGGACTTCCTCAAGAGTGGCATATTGCTACAGCTACAATAGCATAGAAATCAAACCTCAAACAACTCTTTGAGAACATTTGGGTTAGGTCGACCATGGGAGGGAGGTAGGGCAGCTTTGAAAGCAATGTCCTCCACCGATTTCCATAGGCTGCCATGTTTTCTTCCTCATACTGCCTGAGGCTAGCTAGGTCACTTAGTTACGCCTTCTTATTGGTGTTCAAGGTGAAGCATTCAAGGAACATGTCCACTAGCTGATCTAAGTTACTAATGCTATGTTTTGGCAACTGAGTGAACCAATCCAAGGTAGGACCTACAAACATGGTTATAAATGTTCTTAGCAACAAAGCATCATTGTCTTGATTGCCAAAGCATTGGCTCAGGAATCTAGTCACATGCACTTGGGCATCCTCCTCCCCTCTAAATATTGCCAATTGGTGCAATTTAAAGTGTTTAGGGTATGGGGGTGTTGGCACTAATGGATGCACAGGGTGACTACAAAGCTAGAATAAAGTGGGCTTTTGGGGCCCAGAAGTCTTGGTCTCCATAGACTCTAAGAACTCTAGCAGCACTTTATATGCATCATAGGATTTGATCTCTTACTCCTTGGTTTGTTCCCGTTGTGGGTTACGAGGAACTTGAGGCCTATGGATGGGTAGCCGGATAACATCCCCCCTACCTTGGTAGGGTGTTTCAGCCCGCTCTTCTTCTTGCTCATACTGCTCATAGGCTTCTTGAGGAGTTCCTGGGTGAGACCTAGAAACATGGGTGGGTGCCCGTGGAGGGTGCCCATCATTGTTTTTGGAAGTGGCCTCCTGCTCAAGTCTAGGAGGTCTTGGAGGTAATATTTGATAAGGTTGCGGAGACATATCTTGCACCAAGGGGTTGTGCCTCTCATATAACTCTATCTTATGGTTGTGCCTCTCAGGCATAGTTTTCTAGAGCAATTCATTTGTCTGGCGTTGAATGTGCTCTTTGCTAAGGTGGTACAGGTGCTCTAACTATTGTTGGTCTTGCCTAAGCTACATGATTTGTGCTTTGCAAGCGGCATGTTTGGCAAATGCCAAGTCAATTTTTTTTGCCATCTTGTGTTTAGGAAGCCTAGACGCCTCTCCTACCTGTCTATCTCGATCGTGGTGATCCGAGATCTCTATGGCTCACTTTCCTTTGTTGAGGTTAGTGGTATTCACCCGAGGCTCTAGCCTCAGTGGGTGATCTTAATACATAGCAAGTGTGGAGGCGCATTGCTCCCACGCTATGTATTGCTCTTGAGGAATGTAGTGGTCTTCCTCATGCTCTCTTTTGTATATGTGAAAGGGGTGGGCAGAGTTGGCTTGCCCTATCTGAAGAGCCTTGTGCTCTGGATTTTACCTATTGTTTTTTATAGTAATAAGGGGTAGATGAGGGATGATGTAATCATGTGGCCCCTCATTATGGACCCTATGTTGTTCTAGCACTTCATCGCATGGTGGCCACTCATAACGAGTGTCTAAGGGATCCCTCTCATCTATTTTGAGTGCCACGTGTATGGCCTCCTCCTGAAAGGGTCTATGCTGAGTGGGAGTGCCCCTCAAAGGGGTGCCTCTATAGTCCCATTTTGTAATGGCATGATGTGGACTATCTTGTGGGTCAGGCCACCAAGGTGGTATGACCAAGTCCTCGGGACTATATCGGAGGTGACTTGTCCCCCTTTGTACACTTTCCACAGCTTCTACCCATGATTGGGCTCAGCTACGGGTGTACACCATGTTCATGTTTATCTAAATATGTGTACATTTTTATCTTCTTTATGATTTTTTTTATTCTACACTAAAAAAAATGGGAACACACAATCAAAGCAATGATTATCTTGTTTATGGATTAAAAGTGTGCCCTAAATCTGGTTCAGTGTGTTTTGATGTTTGTTTTGAAAACCTTGTAAAAAAAAATTTGTTGTATATGTAATATGAGGGCTCTTATATCTCCCAAAATGACCACCCCTTCCATATACCACTGCCAAGTCGTTATACCGAACCTCTCTATATACCCGCCCTTACGTGAGGGAGACTATTGGTATGTGAGAGCATAACAATACATGGAACATAGGTGGTACGAAAGGGGAATCGCTCTGTTTTGACACCTACCATAGAAGACTTATCCTCATGCATTGGGAATAACCCCAGCTATACTTGGTCAGCTTTCATCAGGATTTACGTCTATCAACAGTAGTGATCGGGGTTATGTATGTAGGATTCAAGCCAAGGTGGTGATGAAATCCACCATTGGTCTTGATCAAGTGTTGGGGTTTTATGACCAATGCCTTGATGTTTAGATTATCTTGTGGTGTGTGGGCTTATTTTTATTTGTGCAAAAAAAAAGAAAAACATGCAGTAAAACTCTCCTATGCAAGCAAAGAAACAAGAAATGATAGAGACAAAAAATAGAAAATGACAGAGGATTCTCAGAACCCCTACCTCTTCTCTGCCCAAACTGGATGCCTCTGAGTTTCTACTCTGAAAATGCATAGAGAGCTAATAATCCTGGGGAGGGATGAATAATAGATTTGTATTCTTCATAAGGTGAGATGAATTCCTATTCATCCCTGGGTGGCATGAATTCCAACTCTGTATTCGTCACAGGGTGGAATGAGCAGCAGTCCAGTGCTTGAAATATTAACACTTGCAAGCAAAAGCACACAAATTTTGATCAAAAGTTTGATCTCAAAAATCAAGGGACAGTGGTCCCACCATGATTTTCACTAAAAGCATGAGGATACGAAAACAAAACAAAAATGGAAATGCAATGCTAAGTCCTATGAATGAGAATGCATGAAAAGAGGGAAAATGAATGAAATGAAATAATATTTGAAGCAAGTGTAAAAGTGTGGCCATTTATTTTATTGATTTTCTCAAAATTGGGTTACAATACGTCTCATCCCTTTTCAGGGGCTAGGAGCATCGGACATAGTTTGGTTACACCATGAAACTTGAATAGTAGAATATGTAAGTAGCCTAAAGTCAAATGCAACTAAAAAAACTAAGAAATATACCATATATTTCTAATCGCTTCGGGGTGGGGTGATTAGAACTGTAGTAGTGCGGGGGGGCACCCAGTGGTAGGACGCCCACCGTTTGGGGATTGATTTTGGCACCAATCCACTTGGGATGAGTCCAAAACATCTTATGGGGTTGTTTTGGTAAATTTGGTGGGGTGTTGTGGCTGAATTTTTGGTTTTGGTTCCGGATTGTGCTTCCAATAATCACCCAATAACCTCCCTTCCAAAAGAGAGATCAAGGATGTAAGAAGCACAATGAGGGTAAGGGTTTGGTTCGAAAGAACTTCATTGCTCCAAATTCTCCTACTCTATAATTTTTTTGGGGTGAGAAGACTCACCAATTTATAGACCTAGGGCCTCTCTCTTTGAATGTGCATGCAAGGGCGCAACTTGACTTGCTTGCCCTATTTTGGGAGAAAAGATTCTTTCCTAATTTAGATTCTCTTTGCATGAGGCCTCCATGATCAAGGCATGCTTGACTAAAGTCCCTCTCCTTTATTTGAAGTCGTTCCTCACAATTGCATGCCCTAAAGGTGCAGTTAAGTTGCAGACCTATCGAGGCTTGAATTTTTGCTAGTCAAACTTGCTAATCATCCCACCCTAGGATGAATGCTGATAATCGTTCTAGGGTGGGATGAATACCAGTTTGTAATCGTCCTAGGGTGGGACGAGTAGGGAGAAAAGTGCTAAAAAGGTGCCAAATTGACCTCTAACCTTCCAAATTGCTATGGGAGTGGTTAGGACCACTGTTTAATCTCTGGGGCTGCCCTTGGGGCTATGCATGTCAATTTGACCAGTGCTTGTCGTCACATAATTGACTTGGTGTTGTTTTGGTGTCTACACTTCCAGCAAATTATGCTCATGACCTTGTGAAGACAAGGTCCTAAGGTGCCAAAATAAAGACCTAATCATATGCACTTGCACTAAAAAGCACAATAAAGATTAAAAAATGGGGAAAAATAACCTTAATCAAGAAAGGGTGCAAACACAATAATAAAATGCACCAAGACATGTAGAAAAGTCCAAATTTGCACTTGAAAATTAAAAAAATCAATTAAATAATCAAAAAAACAAAAAAAATTAATAAATATTTCTAAAGTTTGGTGGTTGCTCACACTAATAGCGATCGTCATAGTAGTTGCTGATGTCGATAGCAGCTAGTAGCCAATGATCCAAAATTTAACCATTAGGATTCAAACTAGCTACCCTCAGCGAAAATGGTCCCTCTTTTCGAATTAGGGGCCACCATGAGCGATAGTGGCTGTGAGGTGGCATGCAAATGACATCTACCCTCATCCAAAAATTAAAAAAAAATTGACAAATATCTAAAACTAAACATGACCCACCTAAATTAGTCTAATTCTAAACCTATCTACCAGTGTGGTTTGTTACCAACAAGCCTAGTGAGCTTCATTTACCTATTACTTAGTTTGGTTAATTTGACCATTGGGATTCAAACTAGGTTCCATTAGCAATAGCGGCCCATATTTTCTATTTAAGGGCCACCCTGAGCGACAAATACCATAAGACAACATACCAACAACATCCGCCCTTGCCTAAAAAATTAAAAAAATTGACAAATATATAAAACTAAATAGGACCCACATAAATTAGCCTAATTCTAAACCTATATACCAATGTGTTTCGTTAACAACAAGCTTATGAGGTTCATTTACCGATTACTTAGTATGGTTCATTTTATTAGTTAAATAAAAAATCTAGGTTTTGAAAAATACCCGTGAGGCTCTAGCTCGTCCATTTGTTAATGTCTCGTCTTGCCCCACCATGGTGTCTAAAATTCATCAACGTACCGGGTAAAAATATCTCTCTCACCTTAGAGCTCAAATGGTATAATAACACCTAGAAATAATGAAAGTCAAAAACCCTAATTTTATTTTATATTTTTTAGTTTTGCTACGGTCGCTGCTGGCATAAATGACTAGAAAATACGGGTTGCTGATGCATATAGCAGCTATGAAATTATAAAATTGGGCCACTGCTACTGAAATTGGCTAGCAGAAAACAAATAATTCCCTCAATTTCTCACCATGAGAAGATTTAAAATGGACTATTCAACATATCTAATGATCCAAATTTATCAAAAATCATAAAATAACACAAAAATAATTAATTCAAAATCTCAAAACAGTAGAAAAAACATAAAAATTTCAAATACACCTCATACCTAGTTATTTACACTAAACACTTGGTGGTTATAGTGACTTGCACTCCATGCAATCTGACAAGATGAGTAAATTACAATAAGGTCATTTGAGCCAAATTATCCATCATCGAATTGAAATGCTTTATTTCACTCCCCAAGAAGCCATATCCTTTTGGACTGATCCAAGGAAACAAAGGACTCATTTCCATTTAGTTATGATTTTTTATCATATCATCAAGTGATTCAACACAAGATAAATTGAATTGCTATCATCTTGATTCCCTAAGAATGCCATTGTAGTCGTATTGCTCCATGAGATAGAGATATACAATTACTATTATTGGTTGAAATCACACCTGTAATAGGACCTACCATATAACAACAAAAGCATTAATCTTAAATGGTCCAAATCAATCATCTTGGTCAAGTGACTCATCGCTTTATTAATTGTCCTTTCCTCATCGACTCATTGCTTGAGTGGGTAGTCATAATATCAAAATTATAATCAAAATTAACAAAGGATCACTCGATCATGCAAACTGCATTCATATTACGAATCATTGCGAACAACTATCATAATATTACCCTTTGTTGGGGCAAAAAGCAAATATTACAGTTCAAATCTTAAAGATCTCCATCTATCTAAATAATTGTAGCATTTATTGATGGGGGATAGAAAATCACTCATACCAAAATTTTCAAAATGCACATTCATTAACTTGGAAAAAGAGATTACAATGCTAGCCCGTAGGCTTAGCTTTCTATTTGCACATGCAGGCTGCCTCACATTCGGCGGATCTGCCTGCGTTCCCAAGAAGAAAACCTTCTTCCCAATCTCAACTCCTCTACTTCCCCCCTAGAAGAAAAACATACCAGACAGGTCCAGAGTGGGCCTCTTGCCTCCAACTCTGCAACACTGCCTCGACAGTTTTTTGACCCCTTCTACATGCCTCATATTCTCCTTTTAAAACCCCTCTGGGTTTCTTTCGAGGTCCCAAACCTCTAGGACATTAATTACCCCCCTAGAATAATACATCTTTCAAATCTCAAAAATTGGCTCTCCCTCGCCTTCGATGCCTGCACCTTCACATCCTTTACTTAATCTAGAAACTGCCATCGGGGTAGCCGTGGGAACACACATTGATGAGCCGTCTGATCTCTCTGACCTCTGGGCATAGCCTTCGAGTGGCTGCCATGCTCAACTAACTTACCAGGCAAGAAATCCCGCATTGATGAGGCCTCTGACTGCCTCGGGAAACACCATCTAGGAACGTGTATTTTCCTCCTCGTTGCTTTTTCCTCTTCATCGGGTCGTGATATCATGACATGTCACAATATTGTGACATTTCTCTTTCACCGCCATCTTCTTCTCCTTTGGGTCATGAAATCGTGACATGTCACGATATCACATCTTTTCCTTCCAGCTCCTCTTTGCTTCTCAGGTCGTGAAATTGTGACATGTCACAATATTGTGACATTTCTTCCTCCTTGCACCTTTTCTCATCCTTTGGCCACAAAAATGTGACCTGTCACGATATCGCAACACTTTTCTCCTCTATCTCCTTCTCTCACCATCTCGTCGCAAAAATGCGACCTGTTGCTATATCGCGACATTTTTCTCCTCTGGCTCCTTCTCTGCCTTCTGGTTGTGAAAATGTGACATGTCACGAAATCATGACATTTTCCTTCCTCGGCTCCTCTTTTGTCTTTGGGCCATGAAAACATGACATGTCACAAAATCATGACATTCTTTCATCCTTGCCTTCGCTTTCCTCTTCGAGTCACGAAATCGTGACATTTCAGCTTCCTGGCTCCTCTCTCGCCTTCTGGTCACGAAAATGCGACATGTTGCAAAATCGTGACATTTTTCTCCTCTGCACTTCTCTCTCCTCCTTGGGTCACGAAAATGCGACATGTCACGAAATCGCAACATTTTCTCTTCTGCACATCTCTCTCCTCCTTTGGTCCCAAAAATGTGACATGTCACAAAATCACGACATTCTTCTCCCTTGCACTTCCTCTTGTCTACAGGTCACGAAAATGCGACATGTCACAAAATCGTGACATTCTTCTCCCTTGTGCTTCTTCTTGCCTTCAGGTCGTGAAAATGTGACAACTTCATCTCTTGCTCGTCCTTTTCTCTTCTAGTCGTGATAACGTGACATGTCACGATATCGTGACATTTCTCTTCCACACATTCTTTCTCCTATTTCGGTCGCGATATCGTGACACTTTTCCTATCATGATATCGTGATAGTTTCCTCCGCTGACTTTCTCTCCCATTTTTGGTCACGATATCGTGACACTTTTTCTATCATGATATCGCGACATCTTTTCTCCTTGCCTTCTCTTGCATCTTTGGGTCACGATAACGCGACATGTCACGATATCGTGACATCTTCCTTCCTTAGCCAAATTTTTGAAGATGGCTCCGCTACCACTAGATGCTCCTACATCAGATGCCATTGGATGCTCCTGCATCAGACACCCGAGGTTGATGGAGAAGTGACCTTCACTTCTGTTCTGTTTTGTCTCCTTTGCACAGGGACTCAAACTCTTTCTATTAAACCCCTTCCACATGCACTACACAGAGTGCCAAATTCTTCCTCTGAGGCTTCATCCATGAAACCCCCTGCAAGCACTGCACAAAGTGCCAAATTCTTCTCTTTCTTGGTGCAAACTGCCTCATGTTCAGTGAATCTATCTGCACACGTAGGAACTTCTTTCTCTCTTTTCAAGCCCTTCACCACAGATCTTGGTGTAACTGCCTCTCATTCGGTGATCTGTTACATGCTCAGGAACTCTCGCTCTAATACCACTGATGGGGGACGAAAAATCACTCATACCAAAATTTTCAAAATGCACATTCATTAACTTGGAAAAAGAGATTACAATGCTAGCCCGCAGGCTTAGCTTTCTATTTGCACATGCATGCTGCCTCACGTTCGGCAGATCTACCTGCGTTCCTAGGAAGAAAATGTTCTTCCCAATCTCAACTCCTCTACTTTCCCCCCCTGGAAGAAAAACATACCATACAGGTCCAGAGTGGGCCTCTTGCCTCCAACTCTACAACACTGCCTCGATAGTTTTTTGACCCCTTCTACATGCCTATGCTTCTCCTTTTAAAACCCCTCTAGGTTTCTTTCGAGGTCCCGACCCTCTAGGCCATTAATGACCCCCCTAGAAGAATACATCTTTTGAATCTCAAAAATTGGCTCTCCCTCGCCTTCGATGACTGCACCTTCACATCCTTTACTTAATCTGGCAACTACCACTGAGGTAGCCATGGGAACATGCATTGATGAGCCGTATGATCTCTCTGACCTCTGGGCACAGCCTTCGAGTGGCCACCATGCTTAGCTAACTTATCGGGCAAGAAATCCCGCATTGATAAGGCCTCTGATTGCCTCAAGAAACATCGTCTAGGAACGCGTGTCTTTTCCTCCTCACTAATTTTTCTCTTTTTCGGGTTGCGATATCATGACATGTCGCGATATCGTGACATTTCTCTTTCACCACCGTATTCTTCTCCTTTGGGTCACAAAATCGCGACATGTCGCGATATCACGAAATCTTTTCCTTCTAGCTCCTCTTTGCTTCTTGGGTCATGAAATTGCAACATGTCACGATATCGCAACATTTATTCCTCCTTGCACCTTTTCTCATCCTTTGGTCGCAAAAATGCGACCTGTAGTGATATCATGACACTTTTCTCCTCTAGCTCCTTCTCTTGCCATCTCGTCATGAAAATGTGACCTGTCGCGATATCGCGACACTTTTCTCCTCTGGATCCTTCTCTGCCTTTTGGTCACAAAAATGCGACATGTCATGAAATCACGACATTTTCCTTCCTCGGCTCCTCTTTTGTCTTCGGGCCATGAAAACATGACATGTCATGAAATCACGACATTCTTTCATCCTTGCATTTGCTTTCCTCTTCGAGTCGTGAAATCATGACATTTCAGCTTCCTGGCTCCTCTCTCGCCTTCTGGTCACAAAAATGCGACGTGTCACGAAATCATGACATTTTTCTCCTGTGCACTTATATCTCCTCCTTGGGTCACGAAAATGTGACATGTCATGAAATCGTGACATTTTCTCTTCTGCGCATCTCTCTCCTTTGGTCGTGAAAATGCGACATGTCGTGAAATCGTGACATTCTTCTCCCTTGCGCTTCCTCTTGTCTGCAGGTCGCAAAAATGTGACATGTCACAAAATCGTGACATTCTTCTCCCTTGCGCTTCTTCTTGCCTTCAGGTCACGAAAATGCGACAACTTCATCTCTTGCTCATCCTTTTCTCCTCTGGTCATGATAACACGACATGTCGCGATATCGTGACATTTCTGTTCCACACGTTCTTTCTCCTATTTCGATCACGATATCGCGACACTTTTCCTATCGCGATACCACGATAGTTTCCTCCGCTAAATTTCTCTCCCATTTTTGGTCGCAATATCGTGACACTTTTTCTGTCGTGATATCGCAACATATTTTCTCTTGGCCTTCTCTTGCATCTTTGGGTCGCGAGAACACGACATGTCATGATATCGTGACATCTTCCTTCCTTGGAAAATTTTTTGAATATGGCTCTGCTACCACTATATGCTCCTGCATCAGATGCCATTGGATGATCCTGCATCATTTATGCTACCTGATTGTCATTGGACACATGAAAGCTATACAAATCTAAGCCTGCCACACTGTTGGAAGCAATGATTCAGAGGTCCATTTCCATCTCATGATTGGGGTATCTAATGTTGAACAAATAAATCATCATTATGCACCCTAAAATATGGCTTTAAGTAATTTATTTTTACTCAACATTGTGTTTCCCACAATGTCTCATAAAAAGAGGTATATGTAGACACCTAAAACATGTAATGTTTAAGAGACTACTCATATAGGCACTTTTTTAGACCAGATAATTGACCTTGGATATTTCCAAGAGCTATCAATGGGTCTAACCACTCATTAGGTATAGTTCTGAATTGTTCAGGCACAACTGCTATCAACCAAAGTGATTTCTAGCACCAGTCATTGAAGCTCAAAGCGGCCACAACTAGCTATTGCTATGGACATCGGTTAGCACTGAGGCAACATTAGCCATAAATGTGGGTCGAAATAATGCATGTAATTGAACTTGCATTGGATTCAAGTAGTTTTAGGTGTGAATATCCCATAGTTCCTCCTAACTGCCACTCCCATGCAAGTCTAGAATTGGGCCTTTCACTCCAATGGCCAGTTTCATAAAAATTTGGATCTTGGCTTTTCCAAGAAGCTAAGATCTAGAATTTGGGAGGCCTACATATGCACCCTCCCAGGAATAATTATGGATCCAAAATTTTATGTAGTGAAGATCTACCTGAGTGAGCAGTAAGTAGACAACCCTTAAGGAGAGTCTAAGTTCTACCCAACTATAGATTGTCAATCCTGTGACAAACCATGAAGCTTCTGAAGGATTGAGAAGCATACATCATGAATTCACATCAATATAATGTTAATCCCCATTATTTTCATCACTAATCTGTATTTTCACATGAAGGCGACCCTTGAACATCAATTTAGATGAAGAATTGAGTGTCACAACCCCTGGTTTGCAAGGCAAAAGATCATTGTTAGCAATAGCTATCTTCGATAGCGGCCTACAATCATGGCCACTCTGAGTGACAACGACTAGGGTTTGAGACACAGTTTCTTTAGTTCTTAGCGTATATTTCCTATTACTTCTACTTTATCAGCTTAGATTATAGTAGATCTATCCTTCCCATTGTATTTTTATGGTTATTTCTTAGTTATTTATGCATTTTTCTTATCTTTGTACCTTTATGCTTTTATCATGCCTTCATGCCATTTTATGCAAAATATTTGAAACAAACCTCATTATGAGAGGTAGCATATGCTATTGATGTTTTTTGTGGTTTCTTTGTGCATAGGTGATAGGATCTATGAAGAGAAAAATAATATCAAAGGACCTTTCCTCCAAACAAGAGAGAAGTAGGGACCAAGAATAAGCCCTCAACCATTTTTTGTCAATCCAAGAGATATTTCAAGTGCACCAGTCCCATTTAGGGGCTGCATATTACTTGTATTTATTGTATCAAAGTTTCATATACCTAAGAGAGACAAATATGTAACCGGATTTTATCATGAATTAATAAAAGGATCCTTTATATTTTTAGTTCATTCTCATTACATGCTCTCTTGATTTATCTTTGAATATTATGATGCAAGTAGCATAGGTGCACGTTTTCTAGCGTCTTACAGTTATCATCTCAAAAGTATGATATATATTAGGTAGGAGAAATGTAGGAGCTAAACACAATTGGTTCTTCAACTTTTCAAATCCTTTTTATTATAATTACAAATAAAATTTGGATTTGGCACCTCCTTTGGTCAATTAGTGTTAATTTTTTTGGATTGAGTTCTTCAATATCCAATTATTTTTCTACTATGGAAGTTTTCAAAAAAGGTGGATAATATATTCGTAGATTTTACACATTTAAAATTATATGTAAACCAAGATAGAATGGAAAATTCAATTCAAAAGCATCCTAAATATTTAGTGACGTGGTCCATAGAAAAGAGGTATGATCCTCCTATGGGTTTGTATAAGTTGTATTTTTAAATATGTAACCATATCTTATATCCAACCTTGGATTAATGAGGGATCCAATGTTGGTCTTATCATTATTTGTATTTCTTATTTATCTTTTCTAATTGGTTATAAACTTGTTGTTAGAAATATTGAATCTATTTCACAAATTATGTTATCTCTTTTACTTCTTTCTATCCTTGAGGTGAGCACTCCATATGTTGCATAAGGAGGGCGAAATCAATGGAAAACAAGGTTTAGAACATAAAAATAACAAGAAATGGGCTATATTTGGTAGAACTGTACAAATCTTGGTTATACCAATGTTGTTATAACTCAATACTTCAATCATTGTATTATTAAAATTAAGGGTTTTTATGTATATAGTATGCCTATTATAGGTATAACAAACCTTCAAATAAACTTACAATTACCTTGTCTTATAATACATACAATAACTTTGTGAGGGATGGTTATATTTCTTGCTTTTTCACATGGGCTATGATGTACTAATTCCTAAAATTTCCATTGTTATTACATCATAGTAAAAGATCTATTTTATCTTATGAATAGAGAATAATGTCTTAGGCAATGTTAGAATTTAAGATATAACATCCTCCCTCTTAATTTATACTTTCTATTTTGATACTTAGGAGTTTCGGGTTCCATTGGTCATGCACTCCAAAAATATTTATTGTAAAACACTTATTCAATGTTTAAAACATTTAGTGCTTAAATAATATTTTTCCTTCAATGTCTAGAAGTGAATTATGTGATACCATGCATCTAGTTCCGCTTATTGAGTTGATGGATTCACAAATTTTATCTTGCATGTGATGGCATAAAATTTGTGTAAACTAGATGTTTTTATTTTCTTTGCTTTTTATTTCTTTAAGTGTGACCAAGTCCTATATTCCTTGCAATTTCTCCTTGGATGTATATTTTAAATGCAATATTTACTAGCTCTACATAGTTTTTGTACTCCTTTGAATGATCCCATAGCTACCATAATTTTTCCTTGAACTAGAATGTAGCAACTTGTCAAGTGGTCTATAGTTTTTATAGTTGTACCATTGGGGCTCAACATATATTATCATTATCTAACAAATATCCCATTATCTTGTATGATATTATTGATCTTGATGATATCACAATGCATCTTATCATAGAGTATCTTCATAGCATGTTGTTCTAGTACACTCCTTGATAAGAGTATTATAAGATCTTATGCTTTGATAATGATGTATGGATATCATGTTTAAGTTGTAAAAATAAATAATATTTTTTTAAAAATATCTAGTTTACAAGCTATCCCATGCTTTAAATATTTATACATAATAGGCCATTCATCTTACAAATATTTTCTCTATACTTGAGAAAAAAAAATTAATCATGAATGCATCATATTTGTTCTAAGATATAATAAACTTATTGATCTTAGAGGTGTCCCATAGCTTGCACTTGTAATAATTTCCTTTGTATCTAGATAGTGTTACCTCTTGTTGGTTCTTTGACTTGAAGTGATGAATCAACAAAATATTTCTTGTATAAATATTTAAATGATTTGAAAGAATATATGTTTCATGACCTATCGTATATTTGGATTCATAGTAGACATTATTGTGATGTCTTAGCTCTACTTGTGCAAGAAATAAATGTTCTTATTTTTCTTCTTCTTCTTCTTGATATTCTTTTACCTTCTTTAATTTAATTATCCTTGGCTACATTACTTTGATGTGCTTTTTACCAACTTTCATTCATTTTTTTTTAAGATGACCTATCCTACTATTGGTTCATAGCTTATGAAGGGGAATTATTTTTTAATAAATTATGCCAACATTCCTTCACGATGATTCTAGTTTTTTTACAATGTTCACATGTCTTTTGCATGTGGAAAGTACTTCTTTGAGAATCATTTCTCTAATTTTAATATCTTTGAAAATTATCTCTCTATTGGAAGTGCTACGGAGGTCTTATGCCTCCTCTAAATGGATGGTTCTTCTTCATCTATTTTATATGAGATCTCTACTTTTTGAAGTTGGTTCGACAACTTGTCAAAAACATGGTATTTACTTAATTATATTTAATATAGTCATAAAGATATTGTATTTTTATTATAGAAATATCACAATAATTGGAAGTAGTGTCTCATTAGATACCTAAGCTACAAATGCTTGTAATGATGCTTACAAGTCTACAGTTCTATAAGACCCTAAAAACCCAAATAGTTTAAGGGATGCCACTATTTATTGTTATAATTTTTTTTAAAGAACATAAATTTTGTCTACTTAACCAAACAATAACAATATAAACCAAGAATAAAATTAAATCAAAACATGATAATTAATCAATAAAATATACACTAAGAACAAATGTGGAAAACTATAATAAGGAGATACATTAAATCAAGATAAAAGAGAGAGTAAATACCCATAACACAATGTATATCCTAGTGAAAACCCTTATGGGAAACACAATGTCAAATATGTTTCATATATTGTATAAGTTTGGTCTTTTACAAATACAAGGACCCATAATCTCTTTCTCCCAAGCGCATGCCAATACAATGCATAGGAACTCATTGTTCCCATGACTTTACCATGAATTTATCCTTTAATCCACATCATTCATCAATTAGCTAAAATTCCATTTCCTTATCTAATTCAATTATCCATATTCCATTTACCAACCTAGCTAAATTTCCATACCTTTAGCTAATTCGATAATCCAATTTCCACTTATCAAACTAACTAAATTTCCATACCTTTAGTTAATATAATAATCGAGTTTCCATTTTATAAACTAACTAAAGTCCCATACCTTTAATAAATCTAATAATCTAATTTGCATTTATTAAACTAACCAAAGTCCCATACCTTTAGTCAATATAATAATCCAATTTCCATTATTTAACTAACTAAAGTATCATATCTTTAGTCAATATAATAATCTAATTTCTATTTATTAAACTAACTAATGTCTCATACATTAGTTAATCTAATAATCCAATGTCCATTTACTTTTCTTTAATTACAAACTACACTAACATATTTAGCATAATCATAACTTTCCTTCCGTTACAACTACACTAACATCTTTAGCATAATCATAACTTTCCTTCCGTTACAACTACAATAACATCTTAGCATAATCATAAATTCCTTTCATTACAACTACACTAACATTTTTAGCATAGTCATAATTTTACTTTCATTATAACTACACTAACATCTTTAACATAATCATAACTTCATTTCATTACAACTACACTAACATATTTAACGTAATTATAACTTTATTTTCATTTCAACTACACTAACATATTTAACATAATCATAACTTTCCTTCCATTACAACTACACTAACATCTTAACATAATCATACAATCATTTCATTACAACTACAATTACATATTTAACCTAATCATAACTTTCCTTTCATTATAACTACACTAACATCTTTAGCATAATCATAACTTCCTTTCATTACAACTACACTAACATATTTAGCATAATCATAACTTTCCTTTCATTACAACTACACTAACATATTTAGCATAATCATAACTTTCATTTTATTACAACTACACTAACATATTTAGCATAATCATAACTTTATTTCATTACAACTACACTAACATCTTTAGCATAATCATAACTTTAATTTCTTTAAAACTACACTAACATATTTAGCATAATCATAACTTTTATTTCATTACAACTACACTAACATATTTAGCATAATCATAACTTTATTTCCATTACAACTACACTAAAATCATTTTTTTTGTTTGCAGAAAATATCCCAAATGGGATGCCATTTTTGGGTAAGTCGCAAGGAGGCAGAGATATCTATTCTACCAAAAATACCCAGGGCTTGCACCTGGCTTGCCCTCTTCAGCACACTCAATGAGCATGTCTAAAAATATAAAAACAAAAACAAACAAACACAAAAACACAAAAAAATACAAAAAACACAACATAAAAAAACAAAGACAAACAAATAAAAAAAAACCACACAAAAAAAATACAAAACAAAAAAAAAACAACATAGAAGTATAAAAAAAATAAATAACTCAAAAAAAATGTAAATAAAACTACACTAACATCTTAACTTACTTTCATTACAACTACACTAACATATTTAGCATAATCATACTTTACCTTTCATTACAACTACACTAACATATTTAGCATAATCATAACTTTCTTTTCATTACAACTACACTAACATCTTTAGCATAATCATAACTTTCCTTTCATTACAACTACACTAACATCTTAGCATAATCATAACTTTCTTTCATTACAACTACACTAACATATTTAACATAATCATACATTTCCTTTCATTATAACTACACTAACATCTTTAACATAATCATAACTATCTTCCAATATAGCTACACTAACATCTTTAGCGTAATCATAACTTTCATTTCATTACAACTACACTAAAATATTAGCATAATCATAACTTATTTTTATTACAACTATACTAATATCTTTAGCATAATCATAACTTTCCTTCCATTACACTACACTAACATCTTAGCATAATTATAACTTCCTTTCATTACAACTACATTAACATCTTTAGCATAATCATAACTTTTCTTTCATTATAACTACACTAACATCTTTAGCATAATTATAACTTCATTTCATTACAGCTACACTAGCATATTTTTGCATAATCATAACTTTCATTCTAAATGAATAGCATATATTCAAATAAAAAAAAAAAAACTTTCATTCTAAATGAATAACATATATTCCAATAAAACAAATATATAACTTTCATTCTAAATGAATAACATATATTCAAATAAAACAGATATAACATTCACTCTAAATGAATAACATATATTTAAATAAAACAAATATAACTTTTATTCTAAATGAATAACATATATTTCTTTCCTTTCATTCTAAATGAATAACCCATATTCAAATAAAACAAATATAACTTTCATTCTAAATGAATAACATATATTCAAATAAAACAAATATAACTTTCATTCTAAATGAATAACATATATTCAAATAAAGCAAATATAACTTTCATTCTAAATGAATAACCCATATTCAAATAAAACAAACATAACTTTAATTCTAAGCGAGTAACATATATTCAAATAAAACAAATATAACATTCATTCTAAATGAAGAACTTATATTCATTTCCTTTCATTCTAAATGAATAACATATATTCAAATAAAACAAATATAACTTTCATTCTAAATGAATAACATATATTCAAATAAAACAAATATAATTTTCATTCTAAATAAATAGCATGTATTCAAATAAAACAAAACTCTAAATATGCAAAATAACCATGTTAAGGTATTTTATAGCATAAACTTGATTTATATACATTTTACCAATCATAATTTCACCTTTAATTAACACATGAATCCACTGATTAACAGGTCATTCATATTTCCAAAAGAGAGTTTAGGGTTGCTCAACCATCAGTGAAACCAACCACCAATAACCTGATTCGACATATGGTAGAAGCTTGGGTTCTAACTAATGGTAGACACTCACGATAGAAAGTGTGTAAATACACAACATGGGCTTCCCAACTACCTTGAGCATATCATGTATTGCACAGTGGCCATCGCTCAAGGATTAATGTCAAGGAGTTTCAATACTCCTAAAGGGGTGTCTAAAATGATGCTTAAAGTCCCTCGATGCACATATCTAAGGTGCCTTTGCTTGTTGATCAACAAAGTACATGGATGAAAAAATCCTGCATTGACTAGTAGTAACAGATCCATTTAGGCGATTACCAGGCATCCACCCCTTAAGCTAGATTGACATAAACTTCTTTATCGATTTGATATTGAATTGCAGATTGGGAGGGTTTCAACTACTAGCATCCATCAGAGACAAAGCATCTTATGTGTCTCCACAAGGCCAAATAAAGCCATGCCACAACTGGTATTTTGTTTAACCAAGCATACATAGGATAATTTGATGATGCTTTACAAATAAAACATTCTCTAAGTGACTTTCTTAACTTGGGAAGGTTCTAAAATATCTAAAATTGGTATTATTTTAAGTAAACATGGCTAGGGGTGAATATCGCATGACTAACTAGTCAAATATCAAGGTTGCTTCAAAATAAAATTCAATTGGATGTGAATAAATACCACCAGTACATACTTTTGCAAAACTTAAGACTCTTAATCTAATCCCTACTAGGATAAAATCAAATCGATGGTTTTTAATTTATAGCAATCAAGAAAAATACGAACCTTAGGGTTTTGTGAGTATCTTCACCTTTTCTAGGACCTAGATACTTTCATAATTTTCTTCATCATCCCCCTCTTTCTCCTTCTAATATCAAGCCCTTATTTCTATTAAATATTCCCTCCTTCTACTGAACACCATCCTCCTATATTTTTTGCAAGTGGTCTTGACCTATTTATCTATATGGAAACCCCTTTCTTTTCATTGCCAAGAAGCCTTCTCCTTTTTCAAGGCATATATTCTAGCATTGAAGGCTTTGAAGGTCTTCCTCACCTTATTTTAGAAAACCATCATTCAATAAATACCAAGATAGCTTCGTCAAGACGATAAGATATTTTATTCATTTTTTAATAAAATAATATCTTTTCATAAAAATATCTCCTCAACAATGTAATAATATTTTTATAACTATATAAATAACCCTAGTTTATTCATAAATTATAATAATATCCTCTTTATTTATAATAACATTTTATTATAAAATAAAATACTATTATGAATGATCTTTTATTTATAAATTATAATAATATCTTCATTTATAATATTATTTTATTATAAATAAACTACTATTATGAATAACCTTTTATTCATAAATTATAATAATATCATATTTATTTATAATAACATTTTATTATAAATAAACTACTATTATGAATAACCTTTTATTCATAAATTATAATAATATCATATTTATTTATAATAACATTTTATTATAAATAAACTAATGTTATGAATAACCTTTTATTCATAAATTATAATAATATGTAAGCTCAACTTACCTTCCAACAAAACATAGTTTTCTAGGCCAAAAGCCTACAAAGGAGGGTCATGACATCCTACCCACCTAGGGCTAAACATCGTCTCGGGTGTTTCTAGTAAAAGCATCTTTCGTTACTATTGTCAGTTTTGACACACCTTGTAAAATGCATAATAGATATGGTTTTGTGAAAGCACTCATTGTAAAACTCCTCCTTATTTCCATAAAAATGGTTAAGGTGTTGTTGTTCTAAAGCCTTCCCTCATAAAACTCTGGATGAGTTGTTACATGTTTTTCTAAGCTTTTCTGTACTTTTCTAGCTTTTTTGTACTTCTCTTACGTTTTAGTTTTGGTATGTTGCATGCAAAATTGTATACGTTTTAGCATGGGAAATCAAAATGTTAAGTTATCACTTCTAGCTCTTCTATTTAAAATGTTTTTCCTTCCTTAGCTAGAGGATTATTTGCAAAATAGTTAAGGGGCTAAGGTGGCAAAATGGATGAAATTGCTAAGTAAAGATGAAATCTAAGCTTGTCCAAAGGGGACTCCTCTCAGAATGACTCCAAAGTTCCATGACTTTTGCTAAAAATAGAAAGCGCTCCACTTGGGAGCGCTTTGCTGAAAAGCGCTCTCTTGGAGCGCTTTACTAAAAACAGGTTTTGCCAAGCTTCTCTCGAGAAGGTCCACACAACCAAGTAAATAAAGTAGTTTGAAAAAACTAACTATCAATCAAATCAACACTTGGTCTGAAAAATCTACTCCCTATAATATTAAAATATCAAAGTCAGTAGGTTGGGGAAAAGCACTCCACAAGGGAGCACTTTACCAAAAAGTACTCCACAAATTGTGTTATCTCTTTTACTTCTTTCTATGCTTGAGTTGAGCACTCCATATGTTGCATAGGTAGAGTGGTATCAATGGGTAACAAGGGTTAGAACATAAAAATAATAATAAATGGGCTATATTTGGTAGAGCTATACAAAGCTTGGTTATACCAATGTTGTTATAACTCAATACTTCAATCATTGTATTATTAAAATTAAGGGTATTTACGTACATAGGATGCCTATTATAGGTATAACAAACCTTCAAATAAACTTACAATTACTTTGTCCTATAATACATGCAATAAATTTGTGAGGGATGGTTATATTGCTTGCTTTTTCACATGGGCTATGATGTACTAATTCCTAACATTTCCATTGTTATTACATCATATTCAAAGATCTATTTTATCTTATGAATAGAGAATAATTTCTTAGGCAATGTTGGAATTTAAGAAATAGCATCCTCCCTCTTAATGTATACTTTCTATTTTGATACTTAGGAGTGTCGGGTTCCATTGGTCATGCACTCCAAAAATATTTATTGCAAAACACTTATTCAATGCTTAAAGCATTTAGTGCATGAATAATATGTTTCCTTCAATGTCTATAAGTGAAGTATGTGATACCATGCATCTAGTTCCGCTTATTGATTTGATGGATTCCCAAATTTTATCTTGCATGTGATGGCATAAAATTTTTGTAAACCAGTTGTTTTTATTTTATTTGCTTTTTATTTCTTTAAGTGTGACCAAGTCCTAGATTCCTTGCAATTTCTCCTTGGATGTATATTTTGAATGTAATATTTACCAGCTTTACGTATTTTTTGTATTCCTTTGAATGATCCCATAGCTACCATAATTTTTCCTTGAACTAGAATGTAGCAACTTGTCAAGTGGTCTATAGTTTTTATAGTTGTACCATTGGGGCTCAACATATATTATCACTATCTAACAAATATCTCATTATCTTGTATGATATTATTGATCTTGATGATATCACAATGCATCTTATCATAGAGTATCTTGATAGCATGTTTTTCTAGTACACTCCTTGATAAGAGTATTATAAGATCTTATGCTTTGATAATTATGTATGGATATCATGTTTAAGTTGTAAAAACAAATAATTTTTTTTCAAAAATATCTAGTTTACAGGCTATCCCATGATTTAAATATTTATTCATAATAGGCCATTCATATTACACATATTTTTCTCTATACTTGATAAAATGAGTACAAAAAGAATTAATCATGCATGCATCATCTTTGTTCCAAGCTATAATAAACTTCTTGATCTTAGAGGTGTCCCATAGCTTGCACTTGTAATAATTTCCTTTGTATCTAGGCATTGTTACCTCTTCTTGGTTCCTTGGCTAGAAGTGATGAATAAATAAAACATTTCTTGTATAAATATTTAAATGATTTGAAATAATATATGTTTCTTGACCTATCGTATATTTGGATTCATACTAGACATTATTGTGATGTCTTAGCTCTACTTGTGAAAGAAACAAATGTTCTTATTTTTACTTCTTCTTCTTGATCTTATTTTCCCTTATTTAATTTAATTATCCTTGGCTACATTACTTTGATGTGCTTTTTACCAACTTTCATTCATTTTTTTTTAAGATGACCTATCCTATTATTGGTTTATAGCTTATGAAGGGGAATTTTTTCTTAATAAATTATGCCAACATTCCTTCATGAGGAGTCTAGTTTTTTTACAATGTTCACATGTCTTTTGCATGTGGAAAGTACTTATTTGAGAATCATTTTTTTAATATTGATATCTTTGAAAATTATCTCTCTATTGGAAGTGCTACAGAGGTCTTCTACCTCCTCTAAATGGATGGTTCTTCTTCATCCATTTTATATGAGGTCTCTACTTTTTTAAGTTGGTTCAACAACTTGTCAAAACATGGTATTTACTTAATGATATTTAATATAGTCATAAATATATTGTATTTTTATTAGAGAATGTCACAATAATTGGAAGTAGTGTCTCATTAGATACCTAAGCTACCAATTATTGTAATGATGCTTACAAGTCTACGATTCTATAAGACCCTAAAAACCCAACTAGTTTAAGGGATGCCACTATTTATTGTTATAATTTTTTTTAAACAACATAAATTTTATCTACTTAACCAAACAATAACAATATAAACCAAGAATCAAATTAAATCAAAACATGATAATTAACCAGTAAAATATACACTAAGAACAAATGTGGAAAACTACAATAAGGAGATACATTAAATCAAGATAAAAGAGAGATTCAATACCTATAGCAATCATGACTATTGGAAGCACTTCGACTATTAACCAGAATTGCATTCGTCTTAAATGAAATATTGCAAATCTTAAATAGGATAATTACTAACAATAACCTAGAAAGCTTAGGAAGAATAATAGGGAAGAAGGAAAATAGGGAGGAAATGAAAAATGAAGTTAGGAGTCAAACTCCATGTCGTCCATGTCGTCCAATCCTACTGACTCACTTACCGTCCAAGGAGGTAAAAGGGTAAGGTCCAAAGCTTACAGTGGTAATTTTTTTTTTTACTTTTTTACCCTTTTAACTTCCAACATTCTCCCCCTTAAATTTGAGAGGCCTGACTATACAGTCTGTCAGCTTTATATATTGAGATTTAACCATGCCTTTGGTGAAGATATCTAAAATGTTATCCAAAGTGCTACAATATTTAAGCTCAACTATCTACTGCTCCACCATGTCTCGAATGAAGTGATACTTCATATCAAAATGCTTTGATATGCTATGGTGGACTGGATTGTATGCCAACCAAATGGCACTTATGTTATAACAATACAGTCAAGTTGGACCACTTTGACTTTCACCAATCTCTTCAAGGATTTTTCTCAACCATAAGGCTTAAGTACTAGAATGTGTGATGGCTATATACTCAGCCTTAGTAGATGACAATTCTACAATAGTTTATTTCTTAGAACTCCAAGTTATTAGTCCTGACCCTAGACTAAAACAGTTCCCTGATATGGATTTCCTATCATATACATTACTGCCCCAATCACTATCTTTTTTTTTATTTTTGGAAAACATCCCAAAAGGGATGCCACTTTCGAGTAAGACCCAAGGAGGCATGGGTATCCATTCCACCAAAAATTCCTAGGACTCGGAACTATCCTACCACATTTGACATACTCAAGGAGCAAACAAACACACAAAACCAATTTAAAAATAAGTAAATAACAACAAAAATAATAAAATAAAATAAAAAACATGCTCCTTGAGTGTGTCAAAAATAAAAGCACAAAAAAACACGCACAATAAGATAAAAGAAACCACAACACAAACCACATAGAAAAACACAAGAACCACATAACAAAACACAAACAAGACAAAAAAATAGAACACTACAAAGACATAACCCAAAAAAACATGAAAAATAAACACAACCAAAACCTAAAAAATTAAAAAAATAAAATAAAAATAAAAATAAAAAACAACCAACAACAGACAATAAACAAAAACAAAATACATAAAAAACACTCACACATAAAAACATGAAATAACACAAACAAAGAGAAACCCAAGAAAAAGTACGAAAAAACATAAGAACTATTGGCAATTTTGGGTACATTGGGTACATTGCCTTTGCTCAAGTGTTGATGTTGTCATTGATGTCAAGAAGCGAAAGGGTTTTTGTGAAAACCAATGCAGTCAAAATAAAAGGTTTTATTTAAAACCATGGATACCAGATTTGAAATGGGTTTTTCTTAAAACCCAAGTTGGCTCTTCGTTTCGTTGAAAAAGGTGCCCCGGTGATGAAGATATTTAATTTTAAATATTTAGTTTAAATTTTATTTATTTAAAATTTAAATATTAAAATTAAATTGAAAGGGCCGACGTGTTTGGAAATGCATCTTAGTGCATATAAAATGTGGCAATGGTTTTCATTAAAGCATGTGAAGGATTCGATATCAATTTTCGGGCATTTTGTTTTCGACATCGTCTGCGCCAGCAAAGGAGGGAGACAGGCGATTGCATGGGCAAAAGTATGAGGAATATTAATGAATGTCTCTCGAAATAAATTGATGTGCTAAAACTATTGCTTATGCTCAGCATTTTCCAAGGACAGAGGACATCAAGTCAAAATCAGTGCTCCTGTGATATCGTTCGACGCTTAGCGCGGATGGAGGAAATTCCTATGCGATTCTAGCATAAGAGACAGCATGGTTTTTGAAGCAGACAAACTCCTGGTGGTATCCACGACATTACTGGCCTCAAGAAAGAAGCTCCGGTTGAGAGAGATTACGGCTGACTCGCATTCCCAGAGTGGCTAAACATTTTGAATGGTTATTTATCACTGCATTATCTTCTGACCAATAGCGTACAAAAATTTGGATGACGCTGAAATAAAAAGGAGTGCGTTGGAAGTTCGTCACTGTTTGATAAGGTATCAAAGGCGTTGTTCATAATAGCTTGTTTCTCGAAGTAAACCCAGGAAGAACTGTTACGTTTTGAATAGCGAATGCATCTGTGATTTTGGTGATGCTGTAGTGAGCTCCTTGGATAACGTAATAGAAATGTTGATGACATAGTAGTAAAAGGAATCGACCTCTTGTATTGGTTACCAATGAAGGAATGTGTTAAGGTTTGCTTGGAGAAGATAATAGGGTTAAATAAAATAGCATGAGCATAATTCTCACATGGGAGTAGATCTCACTTGGTGGTTTGATTTGGAGCTAATGTGCTGAGGGAACATAAGTCCCGTGGTCGAATCCCCTGAGCTTCCTTTTTGGTGGTCAAAACAAATAAAAGGTAAAAGGTATGCTATTTAATATCCGTTGTTGAAAGGTTAGCATGTGAGACTATATTGATTAAGGGAGTTATAAAGTGAAGGAAGATTAAATATGTTGTTGCAATAAAAGGTATGCTATAAAGATTTTTTTATTATTATTTTAATGTTGTGATTTATTTTACTTTTATGGTATAAGTGGCTTTGGGAGTTATAAGGTTATGCAATGTGATGATTTATTTTATTTTTATGGTATAAGTGGTTTTGGGAGTTATAAGGTTATGCAATGTTGTGATTTATTTTATTTTATGGTACAAGTGGTTTTAGGAGAGATAAGGAAGTTGTGCAATTAAAGACCTTGGTGATGATTATTGAAAAGTGGAGTAATGTTGATTATGTTGTGATCTACTAACCTTTGTGAAGATTGGCAAAAGAATTTTGTGATGGTGGAAGATTTCCAAAGGGGTTCCTTCACTTCAATAAGGTATGGGCACATTCTTCTTATGAGTATGATTGGTGTATGTTTTCCTGAAATAAGATTGGAGTGAAAAGGTATTCAACAAGGTTTCCTTTGGTTGGGTATAAGTCCTAGTTTCCGGTTTGTTGAAGACTACTTATGCATTGTTATCATTAATGAGAGTTTTGGAGAATGCATATTTCTGGTTTGGGGTAATGGAAGCATTGTGCACTAGGGTTTATGTTTTTTACTTGCATTGAGATGGTGAAACCCTTAGTTGGCTATTTTGACATTGATGGATGAGTTGCTTCCATAGAGGTTGTTTGATCAAGTAATTGCTTTTACTTGAGTCATGATATTGGGCTTACTCCATTGAGTTGATTTGAACAAGTTATTCTTTGCATTTGGTGATATTGTGTTGGTGGCTGTTTTGTTCAAATATCTTTGGAGGGAAAAGGATTTCTACTTGTTTCCTTTTCTTGTGATGATTGGTTGAATGCTTCAAGGTTAATGTTGAGTTGAATGTTGTTGGTTAAACCTTGTCTATGAGCATTGTTGTTGAAGCCCAATTGGTTGAGAAAAGATATTGGTTTTGGAAAGAACATGAGTATCATTGTTATATAAGATATTGCATGGTTGGCAATTGTTGGGTTGTGTTTCATGTTCTTGAGAAAAGCATACTACATCTATCTTATTCTTTTGAGATTTGAGATTGAGTTGAGATTGAGATTGGGAGTTAAGTATAGAACATATTGAGTCTCTAACAATTCTCTTTATGCTTCTATGAGGTTCATGAATCATATTGAGTCTCTAACAATTCTCTTTATGCTTCTATGAGGTGGATGAATCACATTGGGTCTCTAACCATTCTCTTTGTGGATTCATGCCAAGCAAGTGTTCTTGATGAACTTGTGAGCAGGTTTTGGACAGGTTCCATTGGGGACTTGTGAGCAGATTTGGACAGGTCCTAGCAGAGGACTTGTGAAGCTGAGGTTGATAGTTCTATCAGAGAACTTGAGGACAGAGGTGCATTGGTTCTATGAGAAGAACCTGAGGACAAATTTGTGCTAGATCGAAGGACTGTGTTTGGTGTAGATCAAAGACAGAGGACAAGGACATTTGTGCTAGACCGAAGGACTGTGTTTAGTGCAAATTCGAGGACCAGCTTTGAGGTGATAGAGTTGAGGAAAGAGGTCTCTAGCCAGATCAGGGAAGACAAGTGTCTTCTGTGGATAGAGTTCCATTTGCTAAGGGCAACGGAGGCGAGAGGTCTTCTAGAGGATCACCAGCCAGAGCGAGAGGTAGGGGAAGGTATCTCCTTTGAGCAGAGGCTCATAAATTCAGATTGGGGGAAGGTTTCTCCTTTGAGTCGAGGCTCATAAACATTGTAATTGGGAAGGTTTCCCAAAGAACTTTGAGATAACTTTTAGAGAAAATTTTTGTGGATGAACCATGTAAATTGTTGTGTCACTTTGTGGATGGTTTTGTGCATTGCTTTGATATTGCTTTGGATATATTTCTTTATTGTTTTGAAGTATAAATGAAAAAGTAAAAAGAGGTCTTATACTGTTCACCCCCCCTCTCAGTATAAGCTTGTGTTCTTCAATTGGTATCAGAGCCGGTTCCTTCGAAAAGTTTGACAGCTTGAAGGAAAAGCTAGTAAAGAACACAATGGATTATTCCAAAGGTAATCAACTTCAAGATAGTGATGAGTCTTCTAGTGATGAAGAGGTATATTACAACAAGAAAGGCAAGTTCTCTAGAAAGCACAAAAGTATGAAAAATGTAAGATATTTCAATTGTGGAAAGTTTGGTCATTATGCTACTAAATGTATGTTGCCAAGGATGAAAGTGATGAAGATAAACATGATTGTAAGAGCAAGGATTCTGAAAGGCATAGGCATCAAAGGAAGAACAAAGATGAGCACAACAATAAAGGAAAGAGGTATTCTCACAAGCACAAGAAGAGCTTCTACCTAGACAAAGCAAGTAAGTGTTCTAGTAGTGATAGTGAAAGTTCTTCAAGTGATAATGAAAATGAGATGTTGTTCATATGAGAAAAAGAGGAAGAACCAAAACATAGATTCATTATCATGAAATGTCTTAGATGTGGAAATTTTGGTCACCTTGAGGATGATTGCACAAATGATGATTTGGTTGCTAGTATGTATGAGGATGCTTCAGAAAATGATAAGGAAGATGCATGTATGGTTTTTGAAAAGGGTAGCACCTCTAGTGATAAGAAATCTGAAAAAGGCTTTGATGATTCTAAAAGCAAACATATAGAGGAAAGTGAAGTAGATCTTAAAGGTGAACTTATTAGTGCTCTTAGTGCTTTGAAAAAGGAAAGAAAGAAGAATGCTAGACTCAAGGATAAGTTAGATGAATGTTGTATGGAGAGAGATGAACTTATAGAAAGTCTTGATGTCTCTATGGCTAATGCACAAAAACTCAAGAATGAGTTAGAATCTAAGGCGCTTGAGTATAGTGAATTAGAACAAAAAATGGCTTCGTTGAAAGAGGAAAATAAAGAGTACAAGGATAAGTTGTACATGTTTCAAGAAAGCTCCAAAAAGGTTAAGTCTCTCATCCAAAGTCAAAGAAATCCAACAGATAAAATAGGTCTTGGTTTTGTTAAGCCTCACAAGAAACAAGTTGGAGAGTCTAGTAAGAGATTTCAAAAGGAAGAGAGTTCTAATGAGGAAAGTATTTCAGATCATGAGTCCTTGAATGATAGATGCATAGAAATAGAAAACAGATTTTGGAATGAGAAGAAGGAGAAGTTTTCAGGACCTAAGAAGTCAAATAAAGGAAAGTTTCAAGGCAGATGTTTTTCTTGTCACAGGTTTGGTCACATGGTTGTACATTGCATGGCTCAGATAAAAAAGGTAAATAATAGTTTTAGAAGTGGTGATTTCTTTTATGGGTATTGCTACTCTTGCAATCAGTGTGGGCACAAGGCAATTCATTGCAAGGCAAACAAAAGGAACAGGTTTAGTCAGAACAGGTGGATTCAAAGAATAGGTATACCTCAAAGAAATAACATTGTTACTTGTTACAAGTGCAACAATGAAGGTCACATAGCTAGACAGTGTAGAGCTGAAATTCCAGAATACGAGAACGAGAACAGTGGCATGATCAGGTCCAAGGATCAGAACAATGACAGGAATAGGAATATGGACAAAGAGTTCAAGAGAAGGCCCGACAAGGAAGTTATAGATGCTGATGATGATCAGTGCCTAATGGGAGTTTTACTCTCATCCCAGAATTAATCACCTCATCAGGAGGTGGGGGAGGGACTAAGCTAAGAGGCTCATTCTTAGTTCCGAGCCCCAAAGGTGGCCCTTTGCCATTGATGACAAAGGGGGAGAGATATGAGTAAGGGGGAGAGCTTCAAGTGAAGAGGAAAGCTTCAAGTCAGGGGGAGCAAAACTTCAAAGAGAGTGATTTCAGTTTTGGCTCTTGAAGATGTGTTTTTAGTAAAGTTTTGCCATCAATGACAAAGGGGGAGATTGTTGGCAATTTTGGGTACATTGGGTACATTGCCTTTGCTCAAGTGTTGATGTTGTCATTGATGTCAAGAAGCGGAAGGGTTTTTGTGAAAACCAAGGCAGTCAAAATAAAAGGTTTTATTTAAAACCATGGATACCAGATTTGAAATGGGTTTTTCTTAAAACCCAAGTTGGCTCTTCGTTTCGTTGAAAAAGGTGCCCCGATGATGAAGATATTTAATTTTAAATATTTAGTTTAAATTTTATTTATTTAAAATTTAAATATTAAAATTAAATTGAAAGGGCCGACGTGTTTGGAAATGCATCTTAGTGCATATAAAATGTGGCAATGGTTTTCATTAAAGCATGTGAAGGATTCGATATCAATTTTTGGGCATTTTGTTTTCGACATCGTCTGCGCCAGCAAAGGAGGGAGACAGGCGATTGCATGGGCAAAAGTATGAGGAAGATTAATGAATGTCTCTCGAAATAAATTGATGTGCTAAAACTATTGCTTATGCTCAGCATTTTCCAAGGACAGAGGACATCAAGTCAAAATCAGTGCTCCTGTGATATCGTTCGACGCCTAGCACGGATGGAGGAAATTCCTGTGCGATTCTAGCATAAGAGACAACACGGTTTTCGAAGCAGACAAACTCCTGGTGGTATCCGTGACATTACTGGCCTCAAGAAAGAAGCTCTGGTTGAGAGAGATTACGGCTGACTCGCATTCCCAGAGTGGCTAAACATTTTGAATGGTTATTTATCACTGCATTATCTTCTGACCAACAACGTACAAAAATTTGGATGACGCTGAAATAAAAAGGAGTGCGTTGGAAGTTCGTCACTGTTTGATAAGGTATCAAAGGCGTTGTTCATAATAGCTTGTTTCTCAAAGTAAACCCAGGAAGAATTGTTACGTTTTGAATAGCGAATGCATCTGTGATTTTGGTGATGCTGTAGTGAGCTCCTTGGATAACGTAATAGAAATGTTGATGACATAGTAGTAAAAGGAATCGGCCTCTTGTATTGGTTACCGATGAAGGAATGTGTTAAGGTTTGCTTGGAGAAGATAACAGGGTTAAATAAAATAGCATGAGCATAATTCTCACATGGGAGTAGATCTCACTTGGTGGTTTGATTTGGAGCTAATGTGCTGAGGGAACATAAGTCCCGTGGTCGAATCCCCTGAGCTTCCTTTTTGGTGGTCAAAACAAATAAAAGGTAAAAGGTATGCTATTTAATATCCGCTGCTGAAAGGTTAGCATGTGAGACTATATTGATTAAGGGAGTTATAAAGTGAAGGAAGATTAAATATGTTGTTGCAATAAAAGGTATGCTATAAAGATTTTTTATTATTATTTTAATGTTGTGATTTATTTTACTTTTATGGTATAAGTGGTTTTGGGAGTTATAAGGTTATGCAATGTGATGATTTATTTTACTTTTATGGTATAAGTGGTTTTGGGAGTTATAAGGTTATGCAATGTTGTGATTTATTTTATTTTATGGTACAAGTGGTTTTAGGAGAGATAAGGAAGTTGTGCAATTAAAGACCTTGGTGATGATTATTGAAAAGTGGAGTAATGTTGATTATGTTGTGATCTACTAACCTTTGTGAAGATTGGCAAAAGAATTTTGTGATGGTGGTAGATTTCCAAAGGGGTTCCTTCACTTCAATAAGGTATGGGCACATTCTTCTTATGAGTATGATTGGTGTATGTTTTCCTGAAATAAGATTGGAGTGAAAAGGTATTCAACAAGGTTTCCTTTGGTTGGGTATAAGTCCTAGTTTCTGGTTTGTTGAAGACTACTTATGCATTGTTATCATTAATGAGAGTTTTGGAGAATGCATATTTCTGGTTTGGGGTAATGGAAGCATTGTGCACTAGGGTTTATGTTTGTAGTCTGTTACTTTCATTGAGATGGTGAAACCCTTTGTTGGCTATTTTGACATTGATGGATGAGTTGCTTCCATAGAGGTTGTTTGATCAAGTAATTGCTTTTACTTGAGTCATGATATTGGGCTTACTCCATTGAGTTGATTTGAACAAGTTATTCTTTGCATTTGGTGATATTGTGTTGGTGGATGTTTTGTTCAAATATCTTTGGAGGGAAAAGGATTTCTACTTGTTTCCTTTTCTTGTGATGATTGGTTGAATGCTTCAAGGTTAATGTTGAGTTGAATGTTGTTGGTTAAACCTTGTCTATGAGCATTGTTGTTGAAGCCCAATTGGTTGAGAAAAGATATTGGTTTTGGAAAGAACATGAGTATCATTGTTATATAAGATATTGCATGGTTGGCAATTGTTGGGTTGTGTTTCATGTTCTTGAGAAAAGCATACTACATCTATCTTATTCTTTTGAGATTTGAGATTGAGTTGAGATTGAGATTGGGAGTTAAGTATAGAACATATTGAGTCTCTAACAATTCTCTTTATGCTTCTATGAGGTTCATGAATCATATTGAGTCTCTAACAATTCTCTTTATGCTTCTATGAGGTGGATGAATCACATTGGGTCTCTAACCATTCTCTTTGTGGATTCATGCCAAGCAAGTGTTCTTGATGAACTTGTGAGCAGGTTTTGGACAGGTTCCTTTGAGGACTTGTGAGCAGATTTGGACAGGTCCTAGCAGAGGACTTGTGAAGCTGAGGTTGATAGTTCTATCAGAGAACTTGAGGACAGAGGTGCATTGGTTCTATGAGAAGAACCCGAGGACAGATTTGTACCAGACCGAAGGACTGTATTTGGTGTAGATCAAAGACGAGAGGACGAGGACATTTGTGCTAGACCGAAGGACTCGTGTTTAGTGCAAATTCGAGGACCAGCTTTGAGGTGATAGAGTTGAGGACAGAGGTCTCCAGCTAGAGCAAGGAAGACAGGTGTCTTCTGTGGATAGAGTTCCATTTGCTAAGGGCAACGGAGGCAGAGGTCTTCTAGAGGATCACTAGCTAGAGCAGAGGTAGGGGAAGGTATCTCCTTTGAGCAGAGGCTCATAAATTCAGATTGGGGGAAGGTTTCTCCTTTGAGCCGAGGCTCATAAACATTGTAATTGGGAAGGTTTCCCAAAGAACTTTGAGATAACTTTTAGAGAAAATTTTTGTGGATGAACCATGTAAATTGTTGTGTCACTTTGTGGATGGTTTTGTGCATTGCTTTGATATTGCTTTGGATATATTGCTTTACTGTTTTGAAGTATAAAGGAAAAATTAAAAAGAGGTCTTATACTATTCACCCCCCCTCTCAGTATAAGCTTGTGTTCTTCAAGAACAATAACAAAAAACATAAATAAATTAAAAAACAACAAAAACACAAGAACAACAAAAAAAACACAAAGAACACAAAAACAAAACAAAACAAAAGAACCCACCCACCTTAAAAAAGTAAATAAAAAAAACAAAAAACAAAAAAGAAAAAAAAATGAATAAAATAATGACCTATCTAGACCAGAAGACTATTAAGGCAAAAATCAACAAAGGAAACAAAATAAATAATAGAATGAGCTAGGGAACTTACAAAAAACTGAATGAACCAAAGAGAAGCAAAAAAAAAAAACAAGAAGAAACTAGGTACCTTCAAAACTAGAGCCATCCAAAGAAATGATAGAAAGAAGAGCTTCCCTAATTTTAGAAGCCCACCATATAGGAGGGTGGCCATAACAAGTAAGGTCACCTTTGTCCAAAGCCCAATTAGCTAAAGCATCAGCACTCTTGTTTTGATCTCTAACCACATGATTGTAATCAACTTTCAAAAATCCCATCTAGATTAATTGAATCTTCTCAATAATTCTTTTTATTCTCCAATCCACCTTATGATTCTTAGAAGGAGTCTTCAAGATATTAATCATAAGTTGAGATTCAGACTCAACTAACACCTTTTCCCATCCAACCTTAGTAGCCTCCTGAAGACCTTTGAGGATACCATACCCCTCAGCAAGGTTATTGGAAAGAATACCCAAATTCTTAGCAAAAGTAAAAACTAGGGAGCCATCTGAAAGTCTACCAATTCCTCCCACACTGGATTTTCTAGGGTTCCCTCTAGAGGCTCCATCAGTATTGACTTTTCCAAAATTCTTAGGAGGAGGTTGCCAATTTCTAGTCCTATCCATCATACTAATACTCATATTCTCTTTATTAAGTTGGTTGCTCTTAGAAGGTTTAATCTTCAATATTTGCATCATTTGATCCCATATTTGGTGGGAGTTTTGGGGGTGATTAAGGAGTTTATGGACTAATTCAACTAAGTTGGCTATGTTATTTTGCCAAATATAGTGAATATCCTTCCTATCTTGATTAAAAATTTGGCTATTCCTTTCATTCCAAATATTCCAAAGAAGAATGGTAGAACCCATCCAAAATAACTACCTAATAAAATGATCAACACCCTCTTGATTAGGCCAATCCCTCCAAAGCTATTCAAAAGTAAAAAAATTGGACCACTATAATCCAAGTAAAGTGGCCATTCTCCTCCATAGCTCAGAGGCTAAAGTACACTCAATAAAAATATGGTTGATATTTTCTACATTCTCTTCACACATTTCACATCTAAAAGGGCCATGAAAACCATGCTTCATAAGTTGCTCACTAGTAAGCACCCTACAATGCAATAAAAGCAAATTAAAGAACCTCACCTTAGGCCAAATATTTTGAGCCCACAATCGAGAAAATATGTCAGAAGAATGGTTGGGATTATTATAGCATAAGGTCAAATAACATTGAGCAACTGAATACTCAACCTTAGTAGTGTTTTTCCATCCAAAAAAATCTTTTTCATGGGACCAAGAGAGGGTTCTCATATGAAGGATGCCTTGGATATCTTGTCTTTGCATTTATGGGATTTGAATACTCAATAGGGATCCAATATCTACCAACATTTGAATTACCAGTATGGTATCTAAAGTAATTAGCCACCTTTATCCAATTAGCTCGGTGAAGCTCCTCCATCCAAGGCCTCCAATCGAGAAACTGAGTTATCAAAGGCTTGTGACCATCCCAAGAATTTGTCCAAAAATTTACATGTTGACCATTATGAATGATCCAAAATAACTTTTTCTTTATCAAATCCTCACTAGTCTTAAGAACTTCTAAAATGGGAGAACCTTTGGTAGGAAGTTGATAGCGAACAAGGTCTTCAAGACTTTTGTTCTCAGCATATTTATCACTGAGATTATTGGCCCAAATAGCATTGGGGTTAGGCAACATCCTCCAATATAATTTAGTAGCTAAAGCTTTGTTGTTATTAATTGAATACTGGAATTCTAACCCCCCTTCACTCTTAGGAAGACATAAAGTATCCCATTTCACAAAGGCCCATTTTATTTTCTCCTTAGTACCACTCCAAAGGAAATGATGACTAATTTGATCCAATTCTTGAAGAACAGCCTTTGGGATATTCAAAATGGAAGAAACATAAATAGGAATAGCTTGAAGGACTGATTTTACCAAGGTGATTATACCCCCAAAAGAAAGCCACTTGTTGGTCCACTTTCCAATTTTCTTCTTGACTTTGTCCAACAACCAATTCCAATATTTATTTTTCTACCTTTGAATATTTATGGGAATACCTAAATAAGTGATTGGAAGAGATGTCTTCTTATATATTAATTTATCCAAGACCATGGATTCCTGTCTAGCAGAGCAGTGAAAGAAAATAACTTTAGATTTGTCTTCATTGATCAACTGCCCAGTAGCCTTAGAAAAAAAGCTAATGATTTGCTTAATATTAGAAGCTTCCTTAACTGTAGCTTTACCTAAAAGAGTAGAGTCATCCAAAAATTTAAGATTAGAGATAGTTCTAGCTCCATGAGAAATGGTAACTCCCTCAAGGGTTTTGTTTTCCCTCTTTTTGGTTATAGTCCTACCCAAGCATTCAGCAAGAATGATAAATAAATAAGGGGATAGCGGGTCACCTTGCCTAATACCTTTGGAAGCTAGGAAAGACTGGGAAGGCCTGCCATTGATAAGAACTAAGTAGGAAACTGAAGAGATACATCCCATAATCCAATCCATCCAATCCTTAGAGAAACCAAATTGCCTCAAAACTTTGATTAGGAAGTGCCAATCCACTCTGTCATAAGCTTTGGATAAGTCTAACCTAATGAACATGGAAGGAGAATTTTGCATATCCATGGAATGGATGGCTTCCTGAGCAAGAACTATCTCATCTACTATTTGACATCCTTCCACATAACCCCCTTGCTCTAGGGAAATAATCTTATGCAAAATAGGCTTCAACCTTTCTGCCATGATTTTAGTAATGATTTTGAGAAGAACATTACATAAAGCAATAGGTCTAAAAGTTGAGATATGATCAACCTCTTGAGATTTTGGAATAAGAGTAATATAAGTTTTATTGATAACCTTCAAAATTTCTTTGGCTTTCCTGGCTTCTTCCACCACCTCTAATAAATCAACATGAAGGATATCCCATAACTCTTGGTAGAACTCAATAGGAAAACCATCGGGACCTGGGGTTTTCCCTTTTTGCATTATAAAAACTAATTTTTGAAGCTCATTGATAGTAATAGGAGAATTCAAAATAGAGTTCTCCTCAGAAGTGATAAGAGAAGGGATTGCTTGAAGAACATTATGTTGAGAAGTTGAGTCAAGAGGAGTAGCAGCAAAAATATTGGAAAAATAATCAACAACAATAGATTTCATGCCATCCCAAGTATAAACAACATCTCTAGAATATGATTTTAAGGAAGAAATAAAGTTGTGAGATCTTCGAGCTAGAAGATATTTGTGGAAGAAATTTGTGTTTCGATCTCCTTCTTTGAGCCATTGAATTCTATATTTTTTCTTCCATAAGATTTCTTCTCTTTTTCCCATTCCTCTAACTAATTTGTGAGTTTAATTTCATCTACACTTCTCTTCTCTGTGAGGCCATCTAAACGGATTTTATTATTCAAATTTTCAAGATGAGCAATAACTTCATGTTTTTTTTATGAACATCCCCAAACTCTTTCCAGTTCCAAGTCTTGATTTTGGATTTAATGTATTGCAGTATTTTGGAAAAATAGAACATCTTAGTCCCATTCCTAGGTTTACCTTCCTTCCACCATTGTTGCACACGAGGTCTGAAGGAAATGTCTCTAAGCCACATTAATTGAAAATGAAAAGGAGAGAAACTCACATTGGTTTTCCACATTTCCACCATGACTGGCCAATGATCCGAACCAACATTATTAAGAGTCTTCACTTTAGGAATGTGACCATGGATTAAGAAATTTTTAGAGAGCAAAAACCTATCCAATCTCACCATTATACAAGCTAATCCTTGCCATCTATTAGACCAAGTCATAAGGCCATTATCTGGTTGGATATCCACAAGATGGCGGTTTGCAATATATTCACTCATGAGGTCAGTGCTTTTGTCCAAATTTCTATTTCCCCCCATTTTCTCATCTAAAGAGAGGATGGTATTGAAATCTCCTCCGATCAAGATCTAAGATTTAGAAAAATGAGAGATAATATGAGTAATATCCTTCCATTGTCTTCTTTTTTTCTCCAAATAAGTCGGAGCATACATAGTAATGCAGAGCATAACCTGGTTGGAATGTCTACTTTGAATAGCTATAGCTAACAAAACCCAACTACCAACCATATGGTGAACAACTACCTCTTTTGGGTCCCAAAGACAAGCAATGTCACTCGAAGTCCCTTGGGAACTGAGGGAAACCACTTTTCCAGCTGGCCAAATTTTACTGGCAATTAAGTCCATATCCTCCATTGACATATTTGTGTCTTGAAGGAAAAAAATATGTGGATGATTTATCTGAATCATTCTTCTAATTTCATTTTGTTTTGAAAGACTCCCTTTGAGTCCTCTAATATTCCAAGTGATGATCTTCATTAATACCAGGGCTAAAAAAGTTGGGAAGGTCATTAATATTACCTTCCTCTACAATATTTTCACCTTCTTTTACCATATGATATTGATTGGTCTTGCGACCTACTTTTTGATTAGAATCCATCTTCATTTTTTTTTCCCTATTTCTTGACTTATTCCAATTGAATCTGATATGGCTTCTAATCTTGAAGAATGCTCGTACATAGCCAAAATTTTACTAGATGTGATTTTTACCAACTTTCATTCATTTTTTTTTAAGATGACCTATCCTATTATTGGTTTATAGCTTATGAAGGGGGATTATTTTTTAATAAATTATGCCAACATTCCTTGATGACGAGTCTAGTTTTTTTACAATGTTCACATGTCTTTTGCATGTGGAAAGCACTTCTTTGAGAATCATTTTTCTAATATTGAAATATTTGAAAATTATCTCACTATTGGAAGTGCTACAGAGGTCTTCTACCTCCTCTAAATGGATGGTTCTTCTTCATATATTTTATATGAGGTCTCTACTTTTTTAAGTTGGTTCAAAAACTTGTCAAAACATGGTATTTACTTAATGATATATAATATAGTCATAAAGAGATTGTATTTTTATTAGAGAATATCACAATAATTGGAAGTAGTGTCTCATTAGATACTTAAGCTACCAATGATTGTAATGATGCTTACAAGTCTACAATTCTATAAGACCCTGAAAACCCAACTAGTTTAATGGATGCCACTATTTATTGTTATAATTTTTTTTAAACAACATAAATTTTGTCTACTTAACCAAACAATAACAATATAAACCAAGAATCAAATTAAATCAAAACATGATAATTAACTAGTAAAATATACACTAAGAACAAATGTGGAAAACTACAATAAGGAGATGCATTAAATCAAGAGAAAAGAGAGATTAAATACCTATAGCAATCACGAATATTAGAAGCACTTAGATTATTAACCAGAATTGCATTCATCTTAATTGAAATATTACAAAGCTTAAATAGGAGAATTACTAACAATAACCTAGAAAGCTTAGGAAGAATAATAGGGAAGAAGGAAAATAGGGAGGAAAGGAAAAATGAAGTTAGGAGTCAAACTCCCTGCCATCCATGCCATCCATACCGTCCAATCCTATTGACTCACTTGCCGTCCAAGGAGGTAAAAGGGTAAGGTCCAAAGCTTACAGTGGTAAAACAAAAATTTTACCTTTTTTACCCTTTTAACTTCCAACATTCTCCCCCTTAAAGTTGAGAGGCCTGACTATACAGTCTCTCAGCTTTATATATTGAGCTTTAGCCATGCCTTTGGTGAAGATATCTGCAATGTTATCCAAAGTGCTGCAATATTTAAGCTCAACTATCTACTGCTCCACCATGTCTCGAATGAAGTGATACTTCATATCAAAATGCTTTGATCTGCTATGGTGGACTGGATTGTATGCCAATTGAATGGCACTTATGTTATCACAATACAGTCGAGTTGGACCACTTTGACTTTCACCAATCTCTTCAAGGATTTTTCTCAACCATAAGGCTTGAGTACTAGCATGTGTGATGGCTATATACTCAGCCTCAGTAGATGACAATGCTACAATAGTTTGTTTCTTAGAACTCCAAGTTATTAGTCCTGACCCTAGACTAAAATAGTTCCCTGATGTAGATTTCCTATCATCTACATTGCTGCCCCAATCACTATCACTGAAGCCAACTAATTTCATAGAATTACACTTGTGGTAATGGATTCCAAAATCCAATGTACCTTTTACATATCTTAAGATTCTTTTAGTTGCTTGTAGATGCAGCTCGGATGGACTTGCCATAAACCTTGAAACTAGAGAAACAACATATTGAATATCGGGCCTTGTGTTGGTGAGAAACATCAGACTCCCAACCATGCTCCTGTAAGTGGTCATGTCAACCTTTGGTGCTCCGTCGTCCTTGCTCAATTGGATTCCATGTCCAGTTGGAGTTGCAACTGATTTGCACTGCTCCATGGAAAATTTCTTGATCATGTCTCGAGCATACTTATGTTGACATAAGAAGATCCCCTTATTTGATTGATGCACTTCCATGCCTAGGAAGTATCGCATTAAACCGAGATCTTTCATCTCAAATTGTTTCATCATGGAGTTTTTGAACTCCATATTCATTTTATTGTTACTACCCATAAATATTAGATCATCCACATACAAACAAACTATGAGAATGTCTACTCCATGCTTTAGGTAGTACATATTTGGTTCACTTTTGCTTCTCGTGAATCCATACTTGCTGAAATAGTCATCAATGCGTGAGTACCAAGCTCTTGGTGCTTGCTTGAGGCCATAGAGTGCTTTTTTCAATTTATAAACAAGGTTCTCCTTTCCTTGTTCTTGAAAGCCTTGAGGTTGTTGAACATAAACCTCCTCAGTCAGGTATCCATTCAGAAAAGCACTTTTCACATCCATGTGTTGAATGTTCCATCCTTTATGGGCAGCTAAGGAAAGAACTGATCTGATTGTCTCTTGTCGTGCAACAGGGGCAAAGGTTTCCTCATAGTCAATGCCAAATTTTTGAGTAAAACCTTTTGCTACTAGTCTCGCCTTGTGCCTCTCAATGCTTCCATCAACATTGTATTTGGTCTTGTAGACCCATTTACATCCAACACATTTTTTTCCTTTTGGAAGCTTTACTAGCTCCCATGTATCATTATTTTTTATAGAGGTTATTTCCTCTTTCATGGCTTCTTGCCATACATTTTGAGTACAAGCCTTCTCGTAGCTAGATGGTTCTAGTTGTGCACTAGTTAATAAAGCATAATTAACTACATCTCCCTTAGGATCTTGGGAGTCATCATCCCCATACATATGCAGATTTTCAAGTTTCTGCAAAACTGAATTCATTTCACTAGCTTGGCTTCTAGTGTATCTTTTCTAGTAATTTTGATCCAACATTTGAAAATATGGATGATGTTGTAATGTTCTTTTACCTCTTGATGGAGAGTCAATGTCCATCGGTGAAGAACTTACAGATCTCTATGGAGAAGGACTTGGAGTGGCGTCAGATGTACTCGAAGTACTCTTGCTTGGGCTTGGAGGGGGTGTGCCTTTGTTTTTCTTGGGAGACACCTGTTGTACCTATGAAGAATTTACATCTTGGGATCCATCATCAACAAAAATTCTTTGATGACCCCATTCTCCCCCTTCATCAAAAATTACATCCCTTGAGAGAATAATCTTATGAGATTTGGGATTGTAGAGTCTATATGCTTTCGTAGACTCACAATACCCTACAAAAATGCAAGCTTGACTTTTGGGATCAAGCTTCTTCCTCTTCTCATCAGGAATGTGTGCATATGCTAAAGAACCAAAAAATTTGAAATGCTTTACATTTGGTTTCTTTCCGTACCACCCCTCATAAGGAGTGACACCATCTAAACTAGAAGTTGGACTTCTATTTAGAATATATACATTGGTTCTTACAACATCATCCCAGTACATATTAGTTAGATGCTTAGTCTGAAGCATCATTCTTGCCATCTCAACTATGGTGCGGTTCTTTCTCTCGGCCACACCATTCTATTGTGGGGTATAGGCAGTGGTGAATTGCCTTTTGATCCCACTTGATTTACAATATTTCAAGAATGCATTGGAGGAGTACTCGCCTCCTCGATCTATCCTAAGACATTTTACATAATTCCCACTTTGTTTCTCTACATTGTTTCTGAAATCTATGAAGCAATCAAAAGCTTCATCTTTATGTTTCAAGAAATAAATCCAGCACATGCGAGAGAAATCATCTATGAATGTGAGAAAATAAGAATTGTTTCTGATACTCTTTGTCTGCATTGGACCACAGATATCCGAATGCACTAACTGAAGTGGATAGCTGGCTCTCCATGCTTGTCCTTTTGGAAACTTTGACCTTGAGTGCTTTCCCAAAGCACATCCTTCGTAGATCTCCTTCTGTTCATTGATTTTGGGAAGTCCTGTCACCATAGCTTGAGAAGTTAACAGTTTCAAGCTAGCGGAATTAAGGTGACCATATCGCAAGTGCCAAAGCACACTTGGATTAGTTATAGCTACATTTGCAAGTTGAGCTCCCCCTGGCTCACCAAATTTGAGAGGGAATAACCGATTCTTGGTCATTGGGACCTATGTGATGACACGATTACAATTGTTTTTATCAAGAATGATACATTTTCCTTCATCAAAAACAAGTTTGTAATTATTCTCCATCATTTACCCAATGCTTAGCAGATTGTGTTGGAGCTTTGGAGTGTAGTAGATGTCATTCACTTTCTTTAGTCCTTCTTTTGTTGGAACCTCCATGGCTCCAATGCCTTCGACTTGCAAAGCTTTATCATCCCCTAACTTGATTTGGGATTTATAAGTGGAATCTAGAGTAGCAAATAGATATTCTTTGCCACTCATATGGTTTGAGCAACCGGTATCCAGAATCCATGTGTCATTTAGATTCTGTTTTGATTGTCCATATGATAGAAAAATATTAGAGGTATCATCTTCTTCTCCATAATTTCCATATTGATTGTTGCTGCTTTGAGAAGTTTTTGACCAGCAGTCGCGAGCAAAGTGACCTAGCTTGCCACAGTTAAAACAAGTTGTTTTGGACTTGTCACTTCCTCGTCCTTGATTTCCACTTCGTCCTGGATTTCCTCCTCGACTTTGGTTTCCACCTCTGTTCTGATTGCCTCCTCTGTTGAAATTGCCTCCTCTATTCTGATTGCCACCTCTGTAGTTGCCTCTGCCTCTACCTCTTCTCTGGCCTCTACCTTGATCTCTTCCACGTCCTCTGCCAACATTTTCATTAGATGTGAAGGCTTTATCATCGCCTCCATAGCTTATTGAAGGAGATTCTTGTAACCTCTCTTCATGAGACATTAATGACCCTATTAATGCATCAAATGTTAAAGTGGAAAGATCTTTTGACTCTTCTATGATTATGGCTATGTGATTCCATATTTGAATAAGTGTTCGTAACACTTTCTTTACAATTGTTTCAGGCTTAATTTCTTCGCCAAGAGTAACCATTTTATCAACTACTGCCTTGACTCTGACATAGTAGTCACCAACTTTTTTGTCTTCTTTCATTTTGAGATTTTCAAAATCTCGTTTCAGTGTTTGAAGCCTTACTTGCTTCACTTGATCACTTCCCTGGAATCCATCTTTCAAAGCTTTCCACGCATCTTGTGCAGTTATACAAGTGGCTATTCTAGGGAATATACTTTTCTCCAATGTTGCTTGGAGATGATAAAGAGCAAAAGAGTTGCTCTTTTGTGCTTCTTTCTTTGTTTTCTTATCTGTGGCACTTAATGTTGTCCAGTCTGTGGGTTCGGTGTAACCCTCTTCAATTATGTCCCACAATCCTTTTCCTATGAGCAAAGTCTTCATTTTGATAGACCAATACTCGTAGTCATACCCGTTGAACTCTGGAATTGGTAGATTGTTATGTGAGGCCATAATTACTAAAACACTCTTTTTATTTCTCGATTACAATAAAGCACTCTACTTTTTCAAATAAGGAAGAAGGAAGAAGGAAGAAAGAAGAAGAAAGAAGAGATTACAAATTTAAGTCAAATCTGACTTGATTCACTCTATCATTGATGGCTTGTTCCTCTTGTTGTGGTGCTGCTATTTCTTGAGTCACGAAATTATCTGCTACTTCTTCTTCATCGTCACTGATCAATATTATCTCTGGTGATTCTGGTTCTAGGATTTCCACTGAATTACTATAATGAGTATATTCAGATTCTTGAGGTGCAATTTCTATGGATTCAGATTGCTCAAATCTACTCCCAAATGAATTGTCTTCAGAGTCTGCCTCGTACCCTGAATCTGGATGTCTCTGATGTGAGATTACTGCATTTTGCAACTGACTAAACACAGTATGAAGCCCATAAGTTCTCACTTTTTCATCAAAGTTTTCAGCATTCTCTCTTACTAAAAGTGCACAAAGTGCATGATAACATCTTATGGAGCGAATCATGAATTTTGCCCTTCAATATGTCTCTTTTACAAAATTCTAGTCCTCAAAGTTTTGCCTCTCTCAGAATTTTAGAAAGAAATATCTAAAGCCCTTTAGGTCTTTTACACAATCTTCTATCACCTTTTAAGCCTCTTAGTCACAATTTTGCAATTTTGATTATGCTTACATAAATTGCCTCTTAGGCAATGTCCTTTTTTTTAAATATATTATAAAAAAATATCTATATTTGTATTTAATAAAAAAATATATAATTGCTTTAAAAAATAAAAATTTTAAAAAACAATTATTATTTAATTTTTTATTAAATATAAAGATATATATTTTTTAATATAATATAATAATAAAATTTATATAAAAAAAGAACAAATTAATAAAAAAAATTAGACTCCGCAGGAGTCGAACCCACGACTCCTATCTGCCAAGCGAAGCCTCCTAGCCAACTCGGCTATAGCTGCAGATGGAACCTAAGCAGCATACACTACTATTTCAAGATAATCGAGCAGATTTCATACAAAAATAAAAAAAATTAACTTGCAAAACCGTCGAGTTTCGAACCCACGACCTCCTGGAGGGCGTGCGGCTTAAGGCTGGTTCCTCGAGCCAGTCGAGCTGTGTGGCCTAACGGGGAGGCAAGGGAGGCTTGCCTTCTTTATCTCGTCATGACCGTGCATAATGAAAAAAAAATGTTCGGGGACTTTAGTCCCACATGCACTGTGCAAAATAGCGCGAGGCTTTTAAAAGCCTCAACACGCCCCTACTCAGTCGATTGCCTTCGGGCAATCAGTGACTGCCCTTTTTCCTCCTACTCGAGCCTATCACTACGTGCCACATCATCGTTGCCCTTTGTCCGCCACGTCACCTACCACGTAGCCTATCTTCCATGTCACCTGTCTGCTCTGGTCCGCATGTCCGCCTTCGTCCACTTGCCATGTGTCACCTTCTGGTTAGCTCCTCGATTTGCATGCTCTCTGTGGGCCTTTCTCGACCTCGCCTCGATTCGTGTGCCTTCTATGGGCCCTCTTCGACCTCACCTCGGTTCACGTGCTATGGGCCTCTCGACCTCGATCTACGGGCTCCTCGACCTCCTCGAGATTCATGCCTCGCCTACGGGCTTCCTAGACCACCTCGGGATCCATGTCCACCTGTCGATCTCCTCGGGCTCTATGCCTCGCCAGCCTCTCGACCTCAGCTCTAGCTCTGATACCAGATATAGCAATCATGAATATTAGAAGCACTTAGATTATTAACCAGAATTGCATTCATCTTAATTGAAAGATTACAAAGCTTAAATAGGAGAATTACTAACAATAACCTAGAAAGCTTAGGAAGAATAATAGGGAAGAAGGAAAATAGGGAGGAAAGGAAAAATGAAGTTAGGAGTCAAACTCCCTGTCGTCCATGTCGTCCAATCCTGCTGACTCACTTGTCGTCCAAGGAGGTAAAAGGGTAAGGTCCAAAGCTTACAGTGGTAAAACAAAAATTTTACCTTTTTTACCCTTTTAACTTCCAACAATACCCATAACACAATATATATCCTGGGGAAAACCCTTATGGGAAAACCCAACCTCAAATATGTTTCATATATTGCATAAGTTTGGTCTTTTACAAATACAAGGATCCATAATCTTTTTCTCCCAAGTGCATGCCAATACAATGCATAGGAACTCATTGTTCCCATGAATTTACCATGAATTTATCCTTTAATCCACATCATTCCTCAATTAGCTAAAGTTCCATTTCTTTGGCTAATTCAATTATCCATATTCCATTTACCAACCTAGCTAAATTTCCATACCTTTAGCTAATTTGATAATCCAATTTCCACTTATCAAACTAACTAAAGTCCCATACCTTTAGTTAATCTAATAATAAAGTTTCCATTTTATAAACTAACTAAAGTCCCATAACTTTAATAAATCTAATAATCCAATTTGCATTTATTAAACTAACCAAAGTCCCATACATTTAGTTAATCTAATAATCCAATTTTCATTTAATTTTCTTTCATTACAAACTACATTAACATATTTAGCATAATCATAACTGTCCTTCCATTACAACTACAATAACATCTTAGCATAATCATAAATTCCTTTCATTACAACTACACTAACATCTTTAGCATAATCATAATTTTCATTTCATTATAATTACACTAACATCTTTAACATAATCATAACTTCCTTTTATTACAACTACACTAACATATTTAACGTAATTATAACTTTCCTTTCATTACAACTACACTATAATATTTATCATAATCATAACTTTCCTTCAATTACAACTACACTAACATCTTAGCATAATCATACCTTCCTTTCATTACAACTACACTAACATATTTACCATAATCATAACTTTCATTTCATTATAACTACACTAACATCTTTAGCATAATCATAACTTTCTTTCATTACAACTACACTAACATCTTTAGAATAATCATAACTTTCCTTTCATTACAACTACACTAACATAATTAGCATAATCATACATTCCTTTCATTACAACTACACTAACATCTTTAGCATAATCATAACTTTCCTTTCATTAAAACTACACTAACATCTTCATCATAATCATAATTTTTCTTTCATTACAATTACACTAACATATTTAGCATAATCATAACTTTATTTCCATTACAACTACACTAACATCCTTTTTTTGTTTGCAAAAAATATCCCAAATGGGATGCCACTTTTGGGTAAGTCCCAAGGAGGCAGGGATATCTATTCTGCAAAAAATACCTAGGGCTTACACATGGCTTGCCCTCTTCAACACACTTAATGAGCTTGTATAAAAAAATAAAATAAAAAACAAACAAACACAAAAACACAAAAAAATACAAAAAACACAACGACATAAAAAAACAAAAACAAACAAACAAAAAAACAACTAAAAAAAAAACACAAAACAAACAAAAACAACATAGAAGTATAAAAACAACAAAGAACTTAAAAAATGTAAATAAAACTACACTAAAATCTTAACTTCCTTTCATTACTACACTAACATATTTAGCATAATCATACTTTACATTTCATTACAACTACACTAACATATTTACCATAATCATAAGTTTCCTTTCATTATAACTACAATAACATCTTTAGCATAATCATAACTTCCTTTAATCATAACTACACTAACATCTTTAGAATAATCATAACTTTCTTTCATTACAACTACACTAACATATTTAGCATAATCATACCTTTCCTTTCATTATAACTACACTAAAATCTTTAGCATAATCATAACTATCTTCCAATACAGCTACACTAACATCTTTAGCATAATAATAACTTTCATTTCATTACAACTACACTAAAATCTTAGCATAATCATAACTTCCTTTCATTACAACTATACTAATATCTTTAGCATAATCATAACCTTCCTTCCATTACACTACACTAACATCTTAGCATAATAATAACTTTCTTTCATTAAAACTACATTAACACCTTTAGCATAATCATAACTTTTCTTTCATTATAACTACACTAACATCTTTAGCATAATTATAACTTCCTTTCATTACAACTACGCTAACATATTTTAGCATAATCATAACTTCATTCTAAATGAATAGCATATATTCAAATAAAAAAACTATAACTTTCATTCCAAATGAATAACATATATTCCAATAAAACAAATATATAACTTTCATTCTAAATGAATAACATATATTCAAATAAAACAGATATAACATTCACTCTAAATGAATAACATATATTCAAATAAAAAAAATATAACTTTCATTCTAAATGAATAACATATATTCCTTTCCTTTCATTCTAAATGAATAACCTATATTCAAATAAAACAAACATAACTTTCATTTTAAATGAATAACATATATTCAAATAAAACAAATATAATTATTTTCCTTTCATTCTAAATGAATAACATATATTCAAATAAGATAAATATAACTTTCATTCTAAATGAATAACCCATATTCAAATAAAACAAACTTAACTTTCATTATAAATGAATAACCCATATTCAAATAAAACAAACATAACTTTCATTCTAAACGAGTAACATATATTCGAATAAAACAAATATAACATTCATTCTAAATGAAGAACTTATATTCCTTTCCTTTCATTCTAAATGAATAATATATATTCAAATAAAATAAATACAACTTTCATTCTAAATGAATAACATATATTCAAATAAAACAAATATATAACTTTCATTCTAGATGAATATCATATATTCAAATAAAACAAATATAACTTTCATTCTAAATAAATAACATATATTCAAATAAAACAAATATAATTCTAAATATGTAAAATAACCATGTTAAGGTCTTTTATAGCATAAACTTGATTTATATCCATTTCACCAATCATAATTTCACCTTTAATTAACACATGAATCCATTGATTAACAAGTCACTCATCTTTCCAAAAGAGAGTTTAGGGTTGCTCGACCGTTGGTGAAACTAACCACCGACAACCCGATTCGACGTATGGTAGAAGCTTGGGTTCTAACTAATGGTAGGCACTCACGACAAAAAGTGTGTCAATACACAACATGGGCTTCCCATCTACCTTGAGCATATCATTTATTACACAGTGGCCATCACTCAAGGACTAATGTCAAGGAGTTCCAATACTCCTAAAGGGGTGTCTAAAATGATGCTTAAAGTCCATCGATGCACATATCTAAGGTGCCTTCGCTTGTTGGTCAACAAAGTACATGGATGAAAAAATATTGCATCAACTAGTAGTAACAGATTCATTTAGGTGATTACCAGACATCCACCCCTTAAGATTGATTGACATAAACTTATTTATCGGTTTGATATCAAATTACAGATTGGGAAGGTTTCAACTACTACCATCCATCAGAGACAAAGCATCTTATGTGTCTCCACAAGGCCAAATAAATCCTTGCCACAACTGGTATTTAGTTTAACCAAGCACACATAGGATAATTTGATGATGCTTTATAATTAAAACATTCTCTTAGTGACTTTATTAACTTGGGAAGGTTCTAAAATATCAAAAAATGGTATTATTTTAAATAATCATGGCTAGGGGTGAATAACGCATGACTAACTAGTCAAATATCAAGGTTGCTTCAAAATAAAATTCAATTGGATGTGAATAAATACCACCAGTACATAATTTTACAAAATTTAAGACTCTTACTCTAATCCCTACTAGGATAAAATCAAATCGATGGATTTTAATTTATAGCAATCAAGGAAAATACCAACCTTAGGGTTCTGTGAGTATCTTCACCTCTTCTAGGACATAGATACTTTCATCAATTTCTTCATCGTCCCCTCTTTCTCCTTCTAATATCAAGTCAGGAAGCCATCCTCCTCTCTTTTTGCAAATGGTCTTGGCATCCTATTTATCTATATGGAAACCCCTTTCTTTTCATCGCCAGGAAGCCTTCTCATTTTTCAAGGCATATCTTCTAGCATTGAAGGCTTTGAAGGTCTTCCTCACCTTATTTAAGAAAACCATCATTCAATAAATTCCAAGATAGCTTCGTCAAGATGATAAGAGATTTTATTCCTTTTTTAATAAAATAATATCTTTTCATAAAAATGTCTCTTCAACAACATAATAATATTTTTATAACTATATAAATAACCCTCATTTATTCATAAATTATAATAATATCCTCTTTATTTATAATAACATTTTATTATAAATAAACTACTATTATGAATGATCTTTTATTTATAAATTATAATAATATCATCTTCATTTATAATAATATTTTATTATAAATAAAATACTATTATGAATAACTTTTTATTCATAAATTATAATAATATCATCTTTATTTATAATAAAATTTTATTATAAATAAGCTACTATTATGAATAACCTTTTATTCATAAATTATAATAATATCATATTTATTTATAATAGCATTTTTTTATAATTAAACTATTATTATGAATAACCTTTTATTCATAAATTATAATAATATCTAAGCTCAACTTACCTTCCAAAAAAACATAGTTTTCAGGGCCAAAAGCCTACCAAGGAGGGTCATGACATCCTACCCCCCTAGGGCTAAACACCGTCTTGGGTATTTCTAGTAAAAACATCTTTGGTTATTGTTGTCATTTTTTGATACACCTTGTAAAATGCATAATAGATATGGTTTTGTGAAAACACTGATTGTAAAACTCCTCATTATTTCCATAAAAAAATGGTTAAGGTGTTGTTCTTCTAAAGCTTTCCCTCATAAAACTCCGGATGAACTGTTACAGGATTTTCTAAGCATTTTTGTACTTTTCTAGCTTTTTTGTACTTCTATTACATTTTAGTTTTGGTATGTTGCATGCAAAATTGTATACGTTTTAGCATGGGCAATAAAAATGTTAAGTTATCACTTCTAGCTCTTCTGTTTAAAATATTTTTCTTTCCTTAGCTAGAGGATTATTTGCAAAATAGTTAAGGGGCTAAGGTGGCAAAATGGATGAAATTGCTAAGTAAAGATGAAATCTAAGCTTGTCCAAAGGGGACTCCTCTCAAAATGACTCCAAATTTCCATGACTTTTGCTAAAAATATAAAGCACTCCACTTGGGAGCGCTTTGCTGAAAAGCGCTCCACAAGGGAGTGCTTTACTAAAAATAGGTTTTGCCAAGCTTCTCTCGAGAGGGTCCACACAACCAAGTAAATAAAGTAGTTTGAAAAAACTAACTATCAATCAAATCAGCACTTGGTCCGAAAAATCTACTCCCTAGAATATTAAAAGGTCAAAGTCAGTAGGTTGGAGAAAAGCGCTCCACAAGGGAGCACTTTACTGAAAAGTGCTCCACTTGGGAACGCTTTGATCAAATGTCCCCTCCAAGAGCTTTATCAAAATATAGCTAAAATGCCATTAATATATTTCCTAAAGCATCTAAGTACAAATGTAATCAACACTTAAGAGACAATGCCCCCCTTTAGAAGTTTCTAACTGACCAAGCCTTTGCTTTGTTAGAAAGCGCTCCACCAGGGAGCGCTTTGTTAGAAAGCGCTCCACAAGGGAGCACTTCCATAAAAGGATGCTTTGCAAGATATGCAATGAATACCTAAAAGGCTAAGTGAGTGAGATTGATAAAATGGCTAAGTCTGAGTGAAATCTACACTTTTCTAGGAGTACTTCTCCTATAGGTCTTCAAAGCACTAAATCATCACTTTATTTAGAAAGCGCTCCACTTGGGAGCGCTTTGCTAAAAAATGCTCCACAAGGGAGCACTTTGTCTAAAATGCCATGAGCTTCTTGTTGAAAGGAGCTAGAAAACTAAAGGAGAGGTCTAGAGTGCATCCTCTGTTTCACCGCTTTGAAGCTACCATTGAGACCGTTTGATCAATGATCGTCACTAGAAACTTCTAACTTCAATATCAAGTTATTTGTAATTCCGGCCTGATTGTTCCAAGTCTTCATCGGAACCTTTTGCTTTTAATGCTAAATTAATAGTAAGGATAAGGTAGACTATTTTTGGCTATCACTAGAATCATATAAGCCCATCATGAAAGTGGTTGAGCATTAATATTTCAAGTGACAACTTTTTCCTATATAAACCACTCCTTTGTAACACGACATGGATAACTTTTGCTAGAAAAGCAGTTGTGTACTTGAAATCTACTCCCAAAATAAATTCTTATGGCTAAAATTTGAGTCCATAATATCTATGTATGACTTCTATTCTATGATTTCTATTAAACTAGTGTCTCTATATTGTAGTTTAATTTTGTTCTATGGATTTTGCTATTGATAGAATACTGGTCCTTAGAATTCTTGCTGGAGTTTACATAGGTTCTGAGGATTTTATACTATTTTTGTTATAATTCATTGTTTTGATTTATGTTGGTTTAAATATATAAGTTGTCTATTGTGCTTTCGGTTCATCACCCTAAATCTCTGGCCTTCGGCCATTTCCCATTCCTTTTCGTAATTTCCTATCTCTTTAAGTATCTTTCTATACCTTATCTCCAATCCCCCATTTTTATTTTTAAAGCCAAACCTACTAGAGATTACCATAGAGGACATTCCTTTCCTTCAGGAATTCAATGCTTGGTAGTGGTCCTAGGGCACTATAAACTTAGAAAACCTCTATCTAGACTGGTTCGATTACCAACAATTTTTGGCACGCCCAATGGGACCCAAATGTTCCAAGTTAAACCAGTTTTAAGAAGTGATGCTCATCTTACTTTTATTGAATATGAACATCTAGCAACTAAACTGAAACCAGTACACATCCAAATCTCATAGACCAGTCTAAAATCCTGCCCTCATGCACACGATATGGAGAGTTAAATAAATTAAATAAGAAGTAGAGTTCTTCAAACTTGATATCGACACTTTAGGAGAGCATACTAGGGTGGTCAGGCCAAATATTCCACTTGATGGGACATCATCACAAGAAGCAGTCTTAGATTCTCCTACTCTCACTCATGATAGCATGATGACAAGCTTACTTTCAAATCCACCTAATTCACCAGATCACTAGAACATCTTGGTTTTGCCAAACGTTCGTTCAAGCATTCTGACTGTCCTGACTGCTCTAGTTCACATGAATTTACATGCTCATATGGAACATCCAACACCACCCAGGAAGTTCAGTACCTGGAACCATCTCAGAATGCTTGCCCTTGCGGGCTAACACATGATACCTCCCATAGTTTTGAAGGCTCTACCTAATTACGAAAACATGGGAAAGACGATGCAAGATCATATCCAAGAAATTGTAGGACTAGCAACCATCCATAAAATCAACAATGATGACATCATGATAAAGTTGCTCATATTTTCACTAAGAGGTAAGCTTCTATATTGGTACCAGTCGCTTTCACCTGATACTATTACTTCATGGGATAAATTAGGAGGTGAGTTGGTAAGGGGATTCAATGAATGAGCAGACCCCTTCTCCCTCTTGAATCAATTCATAATTATTCAATGCCACCCTCAAGAGGAAATCGTTGACTTCAATATTCAGTTCGATAGAACTTGGAAAAGGGTTATTGAAGGCCTATGGCCTACACCACAATAGGCCGCATTTTATTATTTAAGATATTTTCACCCTAGTATTAGCATGAATATTTAGTAGGCCAATGTTAATACATTACCACAACTATATCATCAAGCGCTTCAGAAAAAAACTAATTTGGTGTCTATCGGGCAGTTACCTCCAAAACCTATGACCTCGATTTACCCAGATTTCCCCTAGAGCCAGTATTCGAGTGCATCTACTATACCCAATTCTCATGCTAAATCTAATAAGTCTTGAAATCCACCCCATCAGCCCTTGCCTATGCCTTCTCCTCAATACCAAGCACCCACTGCTCCTCAGTTACCCGCTCTAACGTAGCATCTAGCTTTGCCAGTGCCACCAATGCTAGCTCAATTGTTGAAGCACCTGCCAAAGAATAAATAACATGAACAAACAAACTTTATTAATTTAGAAGGGATATATACAATGCCATGGTTTTTTGGATAACCAACCAACCAACCTCCTTAACGGTTTAGGAGGAGCACTCAATAGCGCATAATAAAAATATTTTAATACATTAATGTGATATCCCGCCCAACTATAGGTTATGTGCACTAACATCCCCCCTTATTACATTAATGGCAACTGTAGAGAGCTTGGAAAAATAATTCAAACTTGACTCGTCCTAGTGCTTTGGTGAAAATATCTACAACTTGCTTTTCAGTAGGAATGTATTGGAGTTGTATATGATGCTTTGGAACTTCATCTCGAATGAAATGACATATTGTGTCAATGTGTTTCGTACAATCATGAAAATTGGGATTCTTGACAAGGTTCAAAACACCTTGATTGTCGCAAAACAAATGTAGTTGAATATTCTTTGGAAGACCCATATTTGTAAGAATGCGATGTAGCCATATTATCTCATAGATTGCCCCACTAACTACGTGATATTCTACCTCTATAGAAGAAATAGCAACCACCTATGCCAAGAGACAGGGCCAGACCCAAGATGAAAGATATATCTAGAAGTTGATTTCCAATCATCAATGGATCCAACATAGTCAAAATCCGTGTATCCTTATAGATAAAACTTGTTATTATTTTTGTATTCCAAGCCAAAATCTGTTTTACCACGGACATAATGTAGAACTCTTTTTGATTCTTTCCATGTGACACGTGAGTCTTGGAGCAAAATGGAAATAAGAAATATTATTCATTAACCTTACGAAACATAGAAATTACAATGCTTAAATAGGGTTGATTTAACAACATTAGGAAATATAGGAGAAGTTAGTAAATGAAGAAAAATAGGGAGGAAATGAGGAAGGGAAATTGATGTCAAATGCCTTGCCGCCCATGCCGTCCAATCTGCCCAGTCAGCTGCCATCCAAGGAGGTAAAAGGGTAAGGTCCAAAGCTTACCGTTGTAAACAAATTTTTACCTTTATATACTACTTTAATTTCCAACATTCTCCCCCTTAAAGTTGAGATGAATGACTATACAATCTCTCAGCTTTATATATTGAGATTTAGCTATAACTTTGGTGAAGATAATATTATCCAAAGTGTTACAATATTGAAGCTCAACTATCTGTTGTTCCACCATATCTTGAATGAAGTGATACTTCATATCAAAATCTTTGATCTGCTATGGTGGACTTGATTGTATACCAACTGAATGGCACTTATGTTATCACAATACATTTGAGTTGGACCACTTTCACTTTCTCCAATATCTTCAAGAACTTTTCTCAACCATAGGGCTTGAGAACTAGCATGTGTGATGGCTATATACTCAACCTTAGTTGATGAAAATGCTACAACAGTTTATTTCTTGGAACTCCATGTAATTAGTCCTAATCCTAGACTAAAACAATTTCCTGATGTAGATTTCTTGTTATCTATATTGCTGCCCCAATCACTGTCACTGAAGCCAAATAATTTCACAGAATTACATTTTTGGTAATGTATTCCAAAATCCAATGTACCTTTTACATATCTTAAGATTCTTTTAGTTGCTTTTAGATGCAGCTCAGATGGACTAGCCATAAACCTTGAAACTAGAGAAACAACATATAGAATATCAGGCCTTGTGTTGGTGAGAAACATCAGACTCCCAACCATGCTTCTGTAAGTGGTCATGTCAACCTGTGATGCTCCATCATCCTTGCTCAATTGGATCCCATGTCCAGTTGGATTTGCAACTGATTTGCACTGCTCTATGGAAAAATTCTTGATCATGTCTCGAGCATACTTGTGTTGACATATGAAGATCCCTTTATTTTATTGATGCACTTCCATCCCTAGGAAGTATCGCATTAAACCAATATATTTCATCTCAAAATGTTAAATCATGGAGTTTTTGAACTCCATATTCATTTTATTGTTACTACCCATAAATATTATATCATCCACATACGAAACAAATATGAGAATATCTACTCCATGCTTTAGGTAGTATAGAGTTGGTTCACTTTTGCTTCTTGTGAATCCATACTCACTGAAATAGCCATCAATGTGTGAGTACCAAGCTCTTGGTGCTTGCTTGAGGTCATAAAGTGCTTTCTTCAATTTGTAAACAAGGTTCTCCTTTCCCTGTTCTTTAAAACCTTGAGGTTGTTGAAAATAAACCTCTTTTGTCAAGTATTTATTCAGAAAATCACTTTTCACATCCATGTGTTGAACATTCCATCCTTTATGGGTTGCTAAGGAAAAAACTGATCTGATTGTTTCTTGGCATGCAATAGGAGAAAAGGTTTCCTCATGGTCAATGCCAAATTTCTAAGTAAAACCTTTTTTCTACTAGTCTTTTCTTATGCCTCTCAATGCTTCCATCAACATTGTACTTGGTCTTGTAGACCCATTTACACCCAACACATTTTTTTTCCTTTGGGTAGCTTTACTAGCTACCATGTATCATTATTGTTTATAGAGGTTATTTTCTCTTTCATGGCTTCTTGCCATACATTTTTAGCACATGCCTTCTCATAGCTAGCTGGTTCTAGCTGTGTACTAAACAATAAAGCATAATTGACTACATCTCCCATAGGATCATGGAAGTCATCATCTCCATACAATTGCAAATTTTCAAGTTGCTACAAAATTGTATTCATCTCACTAGCTTAGCTTCTAGTGAATCTTCTCTGGCAATTCTGATCCAACATTTTAAAATATGGATGATGTTGTAATGTTCTTTTACCTCTCTATGGATAGTCTCTATCAATGTCCATCGATGAAGAACTTACTGATCTCTATGGAGAAGGAATTGGAGTGGTAGTTGAAATACTTGATGTAGTACTCCTGTATGGTCCTGGAGGGGGTGGTGTGCCTTTATTTTTCTTTGGAGACGCCTAATGTACCTATGAAGAACTTACATCTTAGGAATCATCATCAACAAAAAAAATTTGATGACCCCATTCTCCCCCTTCATCAAAAATTAGATCCCTAGAGAGTATAACTTTATGAGTCTTGGGATTGTAGAGTCTTTATGCCTTTGTAGACTCATAATACCCTACAAATATATAAGCTTGAATTTTTAGATCAAGATTCTTCATTTTATCATCAAGAATGTGTGCATATTCTAAAGAACCAAACACTTTGAAGTGTTTTACATTAGGTTTCTTTCCGTACCACCCCTCATAAGGAGTGACACCATCTAAACTAGAATTAGGACTTCTATTTAGAATATACACATTGGTTCTTACATCCTCTACCTAGTACAAATGAGTTAGATGCTTAGTATAAAGCATCGATCTCACCATTTTAACTATGGTGTGGTTCTTTCTCTCAGACACATCGTTTTATTTTGGGGTATAGGAAGTGGTGAATTTTCTTTTAATCCCACTTGCTTTACAATATTTCAAGAATTATTTTGATTAGTATTCACCTCCTCGATCTATCCTAAGACATTTTACATAATTCCCACTTTGATTCTCTACATTTTTTCTAAAATATATGAAGCAATCAAAAGATTCATCTTTATGTTTCAAAAAATAAATCCAGCACATTCTAGAGAAGTCATCTATGAAAGTGATAAAATAAGAATAGTTTTTGAGACTCTATGTTTGCATTGGTCCACAAATGTATGAATGTACTAACTGAAGTGGATAGCTGGATCTCCACACTTGTCCTTCTGGATACTTTGACCTTGAGTGCTTTCCCAAAGCACATCCTTCACAGACCTCCTTTTGTTCATTGATTTTGGTAAGTCCTATCACCATAGCATGAGAAGTTAGAAGTTTCAAGCTATCAGAATTAAGGTGAACATATCGCAAGTGCCAAAGCACACTTGGATTTGTTATAGCTACATTTGCAATTTGAGCTCCTCCTGGCCCATCAAATTTGAGAAGGAATAACCTGTTATTGGTCATGGGGACTTGTGTGATGACACGATTACAATTATTTTTATAAAAAATGATACATTTTCCTTCATCAAATACAATCTTGTAATTGTTTTCCATCATTTTTCCAATTCTTAGAAGATTGTGTTGGAGCTTTGGAGTGTAATAGATGTCATGCAATTTCTTTAGTCCTTATTTGATTGGAACCTTCATGGCTCCAATACCCTCTACTTGCAATGTCTTATAATTCCCTAATTTGATTTGGGATTTATAAGTGGAATCTAGAGTAGCAAATAAATGTTATTTGCCACTCATGTGGTTTGAACAACTAGTATCCAGAATCCATGTGTCATTTAGATTCTATTCTGATTGTCCATATGAAAGAAAAATATTAGAGGTATCATCTTCTTCTCCATAATTACCATATTGACTACTACTACCTTATGAAGATTTTGACCAGCAGTCACAAGCGAAGTGACCTGGCTTGCCACAGTTGAAACAAGCTAATTTTGACTTGTCACTTCCTCGCCCTTGATTTTGATTTCCACCTCGTTGTTGATTGCCTCCTCTATTCTGGTTGCCTCCTTTGTTTTGATTACCCCCTATGTAGTTCCCTTTGCCTATACCTCTTTGATTGTCTCTGACTTGACCTCTTCCCCATCATCTTCCATTGTTTTCATTGGAAGTGAAGGCCTTATCATCACCTTTGTAGCTGGTTGAAGGAGTTTTAGGAAACCTCTTTTCATGTGACATTAACAATCTGATTAATGCATCAAATGTTAAAAGGGAATTATATTTGGATTCTTCCATAATTATGGCAATATGGTTCCATTTATGTGTAAGTGTTCGGAACACTTTTGTTACAATTATCTCAGGCTTGATTTCTTCACCTAGTGTAACCATTTTATCCACAATTGCTTTTACTCTAACACAATAATCACCAAATTTTTCATCATCTTTCGTTCGGATATTTTCAAATTTTCTCTTCAATGTTTGAAGCCTTACCTGCTTCACTTGATTACTACCCTGGAATCCATCACTCAATGCTTTCCATGTAGCTTGTGCAGTTGTACAAGTGGTGATTATAGGGAATATGCTTTCCTCTAATGCAGCTTGGAGATGAGAAAGAGCAAAAGAGTTTGTCTTTTTCTCTTCTTTTAGTGTTTTCTTGTCTGGGACACTTAGTGTTGTCCATTCTGAGGGTTCTGTGCAGCCCTATTATATTATGTCCCATAAACCTCTTCCTATGAGCAAGATCTTCATCTTTATAGACCAATACTCGTAGTCATAACCATTAAATTCTGGTATATGTAAGCTATTGTGTGAGGCCATAGTTACTAAAAAACTCTTTTTATTTCATGGTTACAATAAAGTACTTTGTTGTTTGAAATAAGGAAAGAAGAAGAAGGAAGAAATAAGAGATTACAAATTTAAGTCAAATCTGACTTGTTCTACTCTATCATTCACTACTTATTCCTCTTGATGTGGGGATGTTATCTCTTGATTCACAAAATTATCTACTACTTCTTCTTTGTTGTCATTTATCAATATTATTTCTAGTGATTCTAGTTCTAATATTTCCACTAAAAACTGTAGTGTGTATACTCTGATTCTTGTGGTGTAGCTTGTATAAATTTTAATTGTTCAAATTGAATCCTAAATGAGTTGTCTTCAAATTCTTCCTCATACCCTGAGTCAGGATGCCTTTGATGTGCTATCACTGTATTTTGAAGTTGGCTAAACGCAATGTTGAGCCCATAACCTCTTACTTTTTCATCAAACCTCTTTGCACCTTCTCTTGCTAAAATTGCACGTAAGGCATAATAACAACCATTTGGTCTTATCGTCAATGCCTATTTACAATTTTACAATTTGATCCTTGGTATATTTTACAAAAAAAGCTATGCCTCTTAGGCTTATTACACAAGATTTGTACAATTTGTGATTCCTTGAATCAAGTCAAAAAATAAGTACCCTTTGATTACAATAATTGTCTCTTAGACAATATTTTCCTTTCTTTTATAATATTAAAAAACTATATTACTATTTAATAAATTAAAAAATAATTGCTGTAATTTTTTTTTTTTAAATTAGCAATTATATTTAATATATTAAATAAAATATAAGTAGTTTTAATAATATAAAAAAAATTAAAAGAACTTATATAAAAAAAAATTATGGTCTACAGGAATCGAACCTACGATCTCTTGGCATCAACAAATCACACTAACCAACTCGACCACAACTGCCAATGAGAACCAAAGGGAATGGATACAATTTTATGTTGTTTTGAATATGATTTTTAATAAAAAAAAAATTCAAAGCTTTTTTCGTCGTTGGGTTTCGAACCCGTGACCTGTAGGAATGCGGACACCTTACGGCTGGCTCCTCGAGCTAGTCGAGCTGTGTGGCTTGACGGGAAGGCAAGGGAAGCTTGCCTTCCTTGTTCTTCTCGTGGCCATGCTGAAAGGAAAAAAAAATTGGGACTTTTAGTCCCACATCGACCATGTGAGAGAGTTTGAGGTGTTTAAAAACCTCAATGCTCACATAGTCACTTGATTGCCTTCAGGAAATCAGTGACCACCCTTTTGCCTCCTTTAGCCTATCACCTATCGCCACATTTCTTGTCACCTTCTTCTGGCATGTAACCCTTCGTACACCACGTTGTTAGTTCTCCTTCTGCCATGTAATTGGATCTATGTCGGTTTTGTATCATTCAGTCTATGTCGGCCTTGCTCTCCTCTCACCATGTGGTGCTTTTCGATTGGTTTTTCCTAGGTTGCTCCACCTTCTCATGTGCTCGTTGTGCAGGGCTTCTCTAAACCTCACCTCGATTTATGATTCATGGGACTTCTTCAACCTCACATCGGATCATGCGCTACAGGCCCCACTTGACCTCACCTACCTCGGTTCTCATGCTACTGGTTCCTCCACCTCAATATTTGGTCCCTCTCTGGACTTGGCTCTAATACCAGATGTAGCACGTGAGTCTTGGAGAAAAATGGAAATAAGAAATATTATTCATTAACCTTACGAAACTTAAAAATTACAATGCTTAAATAGGGTTGATTTAACAACCTTAGAAAATATATGAGAAGTTAGGAAATGATGAAAGATAGGGAGGAAAGGAGGAAGGGAAATTGATTTCAAATGCCTTGCCACCCATGCCGTCCAATTTTCCCAGTCAGCTACCGTCCAAGGAGGTAAAATGGTAAGGTCCAAAGCTTACCATTGTAAACAAATTGCTTACCTTTTTATACTACTTTAATTTCCAACATTCCAATGGCTTATCCTAGGTTCCTTCATGAACAGTGAAAGATACCCCATAGTAAAATTGAGATTAGGCTTGGTATTGGTTAGGTATAAAAGACTCCCAATTAGTTGATGATAGAGAGTTCCATCTACCTATGGAGATTTATCATGTCTTTACAACTTACGTCCTGCTTCCATGGGAGTAGTTTTTGACTTACAGTTAGTCATGCGATATTTTTCAATCAAAGTCTTGGTATATTTCTTCTATGTAACTCTGATATGATGGTTTTTTTGAGTTACTTCTAAACCAAGACAATAGTGTAGAAGTCCCAGATCTGTCATTTCAAAAGATGATTTGAGATCACTTTTTACTATATCAATCATACCTTCTGAACTACCTATTATGATCAAATCATCTACATATAGCACCAGAATCACTATGTCAGAACCATTGTTCTTAATATAGAGTTTCGCATCTGACAGACTTCGTTGGAATCCATGTTGTAATAGGTGACTATCAATTTTGATGTACCAAGCTCGAGGAGCTTGTTTTAGCCCATACAAGTATTTTATTAACTTGCAAACTTTCTATTCTTGTCCTTTGACAACAAATCCTTTAGGTTGAGTCATGTATACCTCTTCTTGTAGATCACCATTAAGAAAGGCACTTTTTACATCCATCTGATGTAACTTCCACCCAAACTGAGCTGCCATAACAAACAATACTTGGATGGTAGTCATTTTTGCAGTAGGAGCGAATGTATCTTCATAATCTATGCCTTATTTCTGAGCATAACCCTTTACAACCAGATGGGATTTATGCTTATCAATTGTACCATCTACCTTATAATTTACTTTGAATACCCACTTACAACCTATGGGTCTTTTTCTTGACGGTAGATTTACTAGCTTCCAAGTGTGATTTTTCATGATAGATGCATGTTCTGCTTCCATAGCAACCTTCCATTGAGGCTTACTAAGATCTTCCTAAGTATTTGTGGGTTCATTTTCATCCAATGTTGTCAGATAAACCTTTTCATCCTCTATATCTATTTCTCTATCTTTTATTGCATCTACAAATAGTTCATAAAATTGGTGATAAATTTCATTGACTTTTGAAGATGATGCTTCTGCATTATTCTGTTGAGTGATACTACGTGTACATGGTCGATCTAGAGTCATATCTAGAAGTGATATGAGTTTAGAATCTCTCAAAGTTCTAGTATACTATTTTGGAATCTTTTTTTGAGGGGGTGAAAAATCTTTTGTAGGCTCTCATCCTCATGATATACTAATGTAGAGGTATTATTTGATGTGAAAGATTCATAAAATACTACATATCTACTTATATGTGTTTTCTTGGTTATAGGATCGATCATAAGATATCCCTTTGAATGCTCATCATAACCAAGAAAGATACATTGCAAGGTTTTCTCATCTAACTTCTTCCTTCTCTGTTTTGGAATATGCATGAAGGCTTTACATCCAAACACTTGTAGATGAGAAATGAAGGGTTTCTTACCACTCCATGCTTCTTATGGGGTTTTTACTTGTAGGGCTCTTTTGGGTGCTCTATTAAAGAAGCGTGATGTTGTATTTACTGTTTCTACCCAATATTGATCTTCAATATGTGCTCCTTTTATCATACATCAATCCATTTCCACAATGGAGTGATTTCTCCTCTCAGCAATACCATTTTGTTGTGGTGTATAAGCTTTTGTTAGTTTTTGTTTTATCCCATGTTATTTTAGGTATGATGAAAACTCCTTGGAAGTATATTCCCCCTTGATCTGAGTAGAGGGATTTGATGAGACATCCAGACTCTTTTTCAACACATTTCTTGAAATGTCGAAAGTATGAAAATACCTCGGATTTCAATTGGAGGAAGAAAACCCACATATTTCGAGAATGATCATCAAAAAACAATTGAAAATACTTCTTTCCACCATAACTAGTTGGCATAGGACTGCACATATTGGTGTGTACCAACTCCAAAATTTTCTTAGCTCTAGAAGAACTAGACTCAAAAGGTACTCGGTGTTGCTTCCCTACTAAGCAATCCGAGCAAACTGGTAAGATGGAGGAGAGATGAGGAAGTCCTCTCACCATCTCATATTTGCTTAATTCGAGCAAATATCATGAAATGAGATACCCATATATTTGATGCTAGAGAGAAGTGGTCTCCTTTGTAATTGCATCCAGAGCAACATGAGGTGTTGAAAGAGTATCTAGAATGAACAAGCCATGCTTGTAGGAGTCGGTGGCAACATGTTTACCTTTGTGGGTTATAAAACATGTTTTCTTGCCTTGCACAACTCAAAACACAATATCCATTTTTAGATACAACATCTGAGGAACAAAGAACATATTATTGTCTAATTTGGGGACATAGAGGACCTTCTCAATCTGACATCTCCCATTGGGGAGAGTGATAGAAACATTGTCTTCACCCTTTACTTGATAGACTTGATGGTCAGCAATGGTAACTGGCTTTTCCTCTTTCTCCTCAAATGATTCAAACTAAGATTTATCGCCAATAATATGCTTACAACACTTGATTAAATATACCACACAACATCTATTTGATAAGATGAAGTATGGGTCATGAGTACCTTGTGTGCTCTTTTAGATTTAGAATCAGAATCAGAACCAGAATATTCTGAATCTAAGTTGGAGTGAGCATGAGAAACATGTCCCTTAGGTTGCTTATTTTTATTTTTATATTGTTGTTTCTATTTCCCTTTCTTCTTATGAGGTTGATCATTTTGTTGCTTATTTTTTAACCAACACCTATTGGTGTCATGGTTATTCATATCACAAATCTTGCAATATTTATCCCTCTGCTGATTTTGTTTCCCTTTTCCCTTGGAGGAAGAACCCCCATTTTGAAACTGACCTAGGTTATTACTCTATTTTTGGGTGGAAAGGACATTATATGGCATCTCATATTTCTGAATTTGATTTGATTCCTCAGTCTAGAGCAAATTTACCAATTCCACAAAAGACACTTGTCTACCAAAAACATTGAGGGAAGTGACCAACATCTTATAGGAGTCTGGCAATGCTCACAAGATGATAGAGTTCAAGACATCATCATCCACTAGTTTACCCATAGCATTCAACTTGGCTTTTAGGTCTGCCACTCTGCAAAGGAATAGATCAATTGTCTCCCTAGAATTCATACTGAGGGTGTGTAATTGAGTTTGAAGGTGTAGAATGGTGGACTGATTCTTTCCTTCATAAATAGTAATCAAAGAATCCCAAGCTGCCTTACTGGTTTTGGCATCACAGATATGAGGTTGGACCTCATCTGTAGTAGCAAGTAGGAGAAACATGAGACCTCTCTTGTCCTTCTTATCCCAAGCTTCTTGATCGGTTCCTGTTGTTTGAGGGCATTGTGTAGTCCCAGTTAATACGTCCCATAAGTCTTCCACTTGAAGAATGGCTCTCATTTTTGTCTTCCATGGAACAAAATTTGGACCTTTCAGCAATTGTGACTTTGAGAGATATTTGTGCACAAATGCCATTTGGAAAAGCTCTAGGTGTATTTATTTCCCCCCTTAATTTTGAAATTTTGTAAGAAGGAATGGCACTTGAACTCCCAAAAAAAATTCAGGGTTGTGCAATTTTGGTGAACAAAAAAAAACTTGTCAACAATTTTTTTTAATATTGCAGCAATATTTTTTATTGTTCTTTGTTGTTTGCAATTGTTGTCAAAATGTTGTTTTTGAAAAAAAACTGTCAGCAACTTTGTTTTTCCTCAATTTTCATTTTGAATGAAAAATTTTGTTTGTGGGTGGGTTTGGAACCCCCAACCTCATGCACCGAGGAAGGAAAGCCAAACCACCTCGATTGTACACAAGGGTGAGAACCAAAGTACAACATGCATGCTTTGAACCCAATAGGAGTTTCAAAAAATATGATGTTCGATGGGATTGGAACCTCCCACCTCTCCGCTGTGAGAGAGAATCTGAACACCCTCAACAATAATTCTAGTGATGTCTGAGAAATAACACGACTATGCCTGATAGCTTCGACGATTGCAAAGCAAACCCTTGCACTACGGGAGGAAAAAAAACTTTAGTTTTGCATCTACGGGGATTGAAACCTGAGAATTCTTCTATACAAAATAATGTAGCTACCACTTACGCTACAAAACTGGTTAGAATTGAAAGTGGGAAGCCAATATTGATCATGTGCCTATGAGAGAAAACAAAACAAAAAAAAAAACTCTATCTCCTTTATCCCACATGCATGGGAAGGGAAGGCAAGGAGGTGTTTTTAAATTTGTGGCAAAAATAAAGGTTTTTATTGCCTTCGGGAAATCAATCCTTTGTTCATATTTTATCCCCAGCCAATCCTCATGTGCCACGTCATGCCCACATGTTGGCCAGTCACTTCTACTTGTCACCTATCCTAGTCAACACTTGTCGCCCATCCTAGTCAGTGTCAGCAAGATCTCAGCGACTACCACATCATGTCCATGTTTCGCCCAGTCACTCCCATGTGTTACCATCCTATTCATCCTCATTAAGGTCTCAAGGCTTCTTTGATATTCATGCTCTACCAAGTTTTATCTCAGGGCTTCTTTGGTATCCATGCTCCACCAGGTTTTAGGGTTTCCCAGTCCATACCTACTCTTATCACCTCGATCTATCGCTTGGTCTCACCTCAGATGTGCTTGCCTTGTGTGCCTCACTCTAGTACCATGTTGAAGCACCTACCAAAGAATAAATAACGCGAACAAGCAAAATTTATTGATTTGGAAGGGATATATACAATGCCATGGTTGGTTGGATAACCAACCAACCAACCTCCTCAACGGTTTAGGAGGAGTGCTCAATAGCGCATAATAAAAATATTTTAATACATTAATGTGATATCACACAACTATAGGTTATGTTCACTAACATCAATTGCCTACAGGTCAAGTAGCTGCTAACCAAGTGGTTGTAATCGAAGCTAAAGCTAAAGATATGTCTAAAGTTAAGGCTTACATGAAAGCGATGGTGAATTAGATGAGTGCCATAAGGAAAATACAAGATGATTAAGGCTTTCATGAGAGGAGTTTCCCTCCTCTGATCACTAAAGATCAGGCATATGTTGGTCCTCATATGCAATATGAGCAAAATTCAGAGGTAATAAACAGTGAAGAGGCCACCACCTATGATTCTTTATATTGGTCCACCACATGCAATGATCTGCATAATGAAGAAGACTACATGGTGCATCTAAATTATGTGCAGACACTGGCTAGCGGTCCCTATGAACAAGTAAATATGATCAAGGAAGCTGGTCATAATCTCATGAAATCATCTGTTGAACAATTTTTTGTTCTCACCAGGGTAGGGAAGAATCCTATCAAGGTAGATCTAGTTCATATGGATCCACTAAAATTACCTTTAGCACCCAAGCCCACAGCTAAATCATCGACTGAAGCTCAGCCCTAGGAAAAATATCTTGATCCTACAACAACTGCTCATTAGTATGACCTACTAAAGGACCGCCTACCACCTCATGTTAGAGAAAGAGTCCTTCATCCTAAAGCTACAACTTCTCAGCCACTAGCTAAAACATGAGATCAGGCGAGGGAGAAGCTCTGATACCCCTCATTGACTAAATTCTAGTGGGTGGACACAATGCAACAATATTGAAAGATCTATGAACCTGCAAGATGAGAAATAGAGCCCGTCGCTTCAACATACAATATAGTCAAAGATATGAAAAAGGCTCCCTGTAAGGTAAGCCTATATGACATCCTTCAACTCCTATGTAAAGTTGACCTATTGTAGGAATCTCTCAAGTCTACTCAAGACAAGGAAAGTAGGCCAAACCAAAATATGTATTCTTAGCCATTAATAGCTTTGACCACAGGTAAAAATAGGCCCCTACAATTTGACTTTTCTCTTCGAATGGAGGGATGGGTCATACACAATGGCATGATCAACTCAGGTGCTACTACAACCATCATGCCCAAAGTGGTCTATGAGATCATGGGTATGGAGTACACCCGCAGTAGTCTTATGGTGATATAGTTAGATGGAACTCTCATAAAGACAGTAGGAGTGATCAAATATGTTCCCATATAGATCCATAAAATACCATAAATCATGGTCATACAAGAGATCATGGTTGTCAAATTAGAGCCATATTTTAGTATGTATATTTTGTGATAATTCATAGTAAATATGGGAGGCTACCTCTCCCTCGACTACACACACCTAGAGATCCCATTCAGAGGTAGAAGATTCAAGCTCTTCAATGAGAAGCTGACCAATTTTCACATGGAAAAGGTTGAGGATGAAGAAAAAAGCTCAGTCTTTGTCAAATTGATGGTGGAACAAATACAAGTTGACTTGATGGAATAATATCTCAATTAATTCCAACTAGAGGATGACTTCTGCTTAACAGATTTCAATGCAGTTAATGGTATGGAATTAGGATGCTACATGCTCACTAAGCCTGAGAAAGAAAAGCAAGCACACCTAGAAGCACCCCCAACATCAAACCAGCTTAGGAAGTTGTACTTTAATGGTGCCCAATGTAAAAATGATGCAGGTTCAAGAATTGCTCTCATCTCCCCAACTATTGAACAAAATACTTACCCATATAGACTGGCTTGGAGCTTTACGAACAATGCAACTGAGTATGAGGCTTTGTACCTCAGACTCAATAAATCTTAGAAGCTAGGCATCAAAAAGCTACAAATTTTTAGGTACTTCGAGCTAATTTGCAATAAATTTACTAGCAAGTGTGTTAGCAAACAACACTACCTAAAGGTATATCACAACAAGGTATGGGATTTGTTTGATTCCTTAGATGTACTAAACATCAAATACATTTCAAGGGAAAAGAACAAGTTGCTTGACATTCTAGCTTCCATCGATGCTCTATTTTCACCAACTGATGATATGATGCACAAAACAAATATGGTAAGATTAATTTACCAACCTTTTGTTCTTTATAAAAAACTCCATTGGTAGATGTTTGACAATGAAAAACAGCTTGTTAACTTACTGGTAAATGAAGCGTCAACCATCGAACAGTGAAATCTAAATGAAGAATACCATGCAAGTTGGATTCAATTAAAAATAATGATATCTTGAAATTCTTGATAACGTTGGAAATACTCTTCGATATAAATTATAGGCCTATCAGCCATAAGATCAAGGTGGACCAGAAGGAGTTCATCAACTTGGAGTTAGAATCAGGGAAGGTCATCATGGTAGGAACCAATTGCACAACCAGAGAGCTTTAGCAGATTTGGGTTCTATGTAAATAATATCCTAACATCATTTCCTGGTGTTACCATGACCTAAAATGGTATAACAAGAGTGTCATCCAACATACCATTGAGTTAGAAGAGGGTGTCAGACCCTTCAAACAAAATTAGCAGCCCATAAATCCAAAATTTGAAACTCTAATGAGGATCGAGTTGTTGAAAATGCTCAAAGCTAAGATCATATATTTGATTAAGCATTCTTCTTAGGTATCTAACCTGGTTCTAGTATGGAAGAAGAATGGTAATATTCGATTATGTATAGACTTCAAAAATCTGAATCAAGCATCCCTCAAAGATCACTACCCGCTACCCTTGATTGATCAAATCCTTCATGTGGTTGTAGGAGAACAAAGGTTCTCCTTATTATACGAGTTCTCAAGCTATAACTAGATATGGGTTAAATATGAAGATCAACATAAAACCGTATTCATGACCAAGTGGGCCACCTTCGCCTACCAACAGATGCCCTTCGACCTTTCAAATATTGAGGCTAATTTCCAAAGGGTGATGGACCTCGCTTTTAAAGAACTACTCAATCATGTAATTGTAATCTACTTAGAGGACATGATTGTATTTTCTCAGAAGCAAGAAGAATACAGTCTACATGTGTGGTAAGTTTTTGAAAAATATCAAGAGTTTGGGGTCTCTATCAACCCCAAAAAGTAAATCTTTGCGATGAAATAAGGAAAGATACTAGGGCATTTTATCTCTAAAAATGGATTAACAATTGATCTAGCTCGATCAGAATCACTTGTCTAACTCTCACCTCCCACAAATAAGAAGGCCCTGTAGTCCTTTTTTGGATATATAAACTTCATTAGGAAGTTCATCGTTAATTTTTCCCAAGTAATAAAACCAATGGCCCAACTCTTGAAAAAGGGTGGCAAATTCAAGTGGACTAACGAAAGGAGGTAAGCCTTTTAGGATATTAAAGAGTGGATTGCTCAAGATCATTTCCTTATCAACCCTGACTACTCATGATATTTCATCTTGTACACAATTGGAGAACCTGAGAGTTATGCCACTTTCTTAACCCAAAAAGGTGAATATGGATATGAGCGTCCAATCACGTTTCTCAGCTAGATCATTCAGCCTCATGAAGAGAAGTTAAATTTCATTGAACGATAGGTGCATGCGATGATGAGATATCTCCAAAAGTTTAGGCACTTCATATCCCAAAGCAAAATAATATTATATGTCATAGACCCCAACGTCCGAAGCTTCATCATCCAAGGTGAGTTAGGGAATAGAAGGGTGAGATGGGTTACAAAAATCCAAGAGTTTGTTATCGAGATACGCCCTACCAAATTATTTCGAGGCAGAGCACTCTATCAAAAGTTATCCAAAAATGCTATGGCTGAAGCTATGATTCCAGACTCAGATAGCCTAAATTTTGATAACAACTTGGCTATCACATCCACTAGCGATTCAGACTATACAAAAGACCTAATAAAATATTTCAATACAGGTCGATGTCCCTCATGCTTTGATGCTTTGCAAATAAGAATATTCCACCTACAATATAAAAGGTATTTCTTGACACCCAATGGGATTTTTTATCAAAATATTTATGGAGTCCTTTTAAGGTGCATTAAAGAGTTTGAGAAGGCTAAAATCCTAGAAGAGTTTCACTTTGGAGTTTTGGGAGGGTATTTTGCTGGTAGACCGATGGTGCTAAAAATCATCAAAGTAGGTTACTGTTGGCCCACTCTCTTTTTGGATGCCTTCAAAGCTAGCCAGTGTTGTGATAGTTACCAGCGCTATTGGCAATTTTGGGTTTGAGATCCTAGCTTCTTGTCTATGAGTTTTCATTGATGTCAAAAGGAAATGGCATTAATGTTAAGAGGATGTGTTGGCTTCAAAGGTGGAAGATTCCAAGAGAATCCGAAGAGATTCCATTGGCAAGGGTTTTTCAATATAACCAAGTTAAATGGTTTTTATTAAAACCAATGGAGGTTCTCTTTATTATTTATTTAATTATTATTTAAAACCCTTCAAGGTTTTAATTAATTAATTATTTAATTAATTAAGGGAGAAATTATTTTTAATTTATTAAAAATACTTAAGGGTTTTTAAACCCTTTAGAAAGCAAATTTCTATTAAATTCGAAATTACTTTTCTTTGCAGTCGACGTGTTCTAAAGTCCACGTATGGACTATAAATATGAGAAGGTTCCTAAGGTTAAAGTCACTTGGAAAATCGAAGGCAATTAATTGGTTTGGCTGCGATCGAATGTTCTGTTTATGCTGCGAAAGAGGAGAGCTCATGGTTTGAAAAGCTTTCGGAAAGCTTGACCGTTTATGTGGAAGGAAGTCCGTCTTGGACTTCATAAGCCCCTTGTGGGCTAGTGGCAGTGAAGGCTGCATTTGGGCCTTGCATAGGCGGAGGTCTACATTTCGATCCCCACGGAGGGAGCTGTGCATGGATTAGTCACGTTTTTTTTTTAAATGTGTTTTGTGCCACGAATTTCGGATTCTTCAAGGGCAGCCATTATAAGGTGTGATTATGTTCTTGATATGATTTTTTGGCATTGTTTAGCATTGTTTAAAAGACATAGGAGAAATAAGGGGATATTTCTTTGGTTGTATTTTTGAGATTAGTCTTTTGCTATGCTAAATTTAAAAATGGAGATATAAGGTGTAAGTTTTGGTTGTGTTTTTTGGCTTCTTTGGTGGTTGTTTTTAAAGAAGAGGAGCTAAAAGGTGTATTAAGGAAAGTTTTTATATATGCTCATTTATCTTGGTTCTAACCCTAACTTGGTTGGAAGTTTGAGGGTTGTGTGTGGTGACAACTTTAAGGATCAATTTTCTTCTACTCCAAAAAGGTATGCGCACATTTTTCTTATTAGTATGATTGGTGTATGTTTTTCTGAAATAAGGTTGGAGTGAAAAGGTTTTCAACTAGGTTTCCTTTGGTTGGGTGTAAATCCTATTTTCTGGTTTGTTGAAGACTACTTATGCATTGTTATCCTTAAGGAGATTTTTTGGTGAATGCATAATTTCTGGTTTGAGATAGTGGAAGATTTGTGCACTAGGGTTTATATTTGTGAGTCTAGCTACTTGCATTGAGTTGGTGGAACCCTTGGTTGGCTGTTTTGAGTTTGATGGTTGAGTTGCTTCCATAGAGGTTGTTTGATCAAGTTATTGCTTTACTTGATTCATGATATTGGGCTTACTCCATTGAGTTGATTTGAGCAAGTTATTCTTTGCATTTGGTGATATTGTGTTGGTGGTTGTTTTGTTCAAATATCTTTGGAGGGAAAAGGATTTCTACTTGTTTCCTTTTCTTGTGATGATTGGTTGAATGCTTCAAGCTTGATGTTGAGTTGAATGGTGTTGGTTTATTAAACCTTGTTTGATGAGCATTGTTGTTGAAACCCTAATTGATGGTGAAAAGAACATGAGTATCATTGTTATGTGATTCTTTGCATAGTTGGCAATTGTTGGGGTTTCATGTTCTTGAAAGAAAACATTCTATCCTATCCATTTCAGATATTGAGTTGAGTTTTCAGATTTGAGATTGAGATTGAGCTGAGTTGATTTGAGTTGAGTTTTGAGATTGGGATTTGAGTATAGAACATATTGAGTCTCTAACAATTCTCTTTATGCTTCTATGAGTTTGAAAAATCACATTGGGTCTCTAACAATTCACTTTGTGATTTCCTACTAAGAAAGTTTTTCTTGGTGAGCTTGCTAAGTTTTTGGACAGGTTCCAGTGGGGACTTGTGAGCAGTTTTTGGATAGGTTCTTGTGGGGACTTGTGAGTAGTTTTGGACAGGTTTCGATGGGGACTTGTGAGCAGATTTGGACAGGTCCTAGCAGAGGACTTGTGAGCTGAGTTTGATAGTTCTATCAGAGAACTTGAGGACATAGGTGCATTGGTTCTATGAGAAGAACCTAAGGACAAATTTGGCAAGTCTTTGAGAAGGATTGTATGCAGAGGATTGATTTGTTCAAGAGTTGGACAAATCTGACAAAGGAAGACTTGTACTAGACCGATTGACTGTGTTTGGTACAGGTTGTAGAGCTACTATGGATGTGATCATAGAAGCTAGAGGTCTCTTAGGCTAAGCATTGAGGATAGGAGGTATTCGATGGAAAGGAGTTCCACGTGCTAGAAATATTAGAGGCAGTTTATCTTCTGAGGGATCATTTCCAGAGCAGAGGAAAGGTATCTCCTTTGAGCAAAGTCTCATAAATTTTGATTTGGGGAAGGTATCTCCTTTGAGCAGAGGCTCATAAATTCTGATTGGGGGAAGGTATCTCCCTTGGGACGAGGCTCATAAACATTGTAATTGGGAAGGATTCCCAAAGAACTTTGAGATAAATTTTAGAGAAAAGTTTTGTGGACATAGCCCAACCTTTCTGGGTGAACCACGTTAAAATTGGTGTCACTTTGTGGATGATATTATGCATTGCTTTGTTATTGCTTTGGGTATATTGCTTTACTATTTTGAAGTATAATGGAAAAGTATAAAGAGGTCTTAGACTTTTCACCCCCCCCTCTCAGTATAAGCTTGTGTTCTTCAATTGGTATCAGAGTAGGTGCCTTCAAAAATTTTAACAGCTTGAAGGAAAAGCTAGTAAAGAACACAATGGATCATAGGGCAGAGCACTATTCTTGATGGGTCATATTTTGGTCTTTGGAGTGCAAGGATGAAGGTTCATCTAATGGCACTTGGGAATGAGGTTTGGGAAGTGATTGAAGATGAGTACACTATTCCTGAACATGGTCCTAATACTAAAGAAGAAATGCTCCTACATCACAACAATTCAAAAGCAATGAATGCAATCCTGAAAGGCTTATAGAAAGTAGATCTCACCAAAGTGATTCACTGCAAGACAACTAGTGAAATGTGGAAACAGTTGAAGGTGGTTCATACAGGTGATACAAATGTTAGAAAGGCCAAGTTGAGACACTTAAAAGGTATGTTTGAACAACTCAAGATGAATGATGATGAAAATATTAGTGACTACATGCTTCGTATGGATGAGGTTGTTAACTCCATGAAAGACTTAGGTCTTGAGCTTGCTGAAAATGATGTTTGTGATAAGATTTTAAGATCTCTTCCTAATAGATTTAGTGAAAAGATTTCTACTATTGAGGAAGCTAAAGATTTGGATAAGTTGAAAAAGGATGAGCTCCATAGTATACTTGCAGCATTTGAGTTGAGAACTCAAGTGAAGGTTGATGTCAAGAAAGAGGCAGCTTTCAAGGCTACCAAGAAATCCAAGGGTAAACAACTTCAAGATAGTGATGAGTCTTCTAGTGATGAAGAGGCATATTACAACAAGAAAGGCAAGTTCTCTAGAAAGCACAAAAGTATGAAAAATATAAGATGTTTCAATTGTGGAAAGTTTGGTCATTATGCTACTAACTGTATCGTTCCCAAGAATGAAAGTGATGAAGATAAACAGGATTCTAAGAGCAAGGATTCTGAAAAGCACAAGCATCACAGGAAAAACAAATATGAGCACAACAATCAAGGAAAGAGGTATTCTCACAAGCACAAGAAGAGTTTCTACCTAGACAAAGCAAGTAAGTGTTCTAGTAGTGATAGTGAAAGTTCTTCAAGTGATAATGAAAATGAGATGTTGTTCATATCAGAAAAGGAGGAAGAACCAAAACATAGATTCATTATCATGAAATGTCTTAGATGTGGAAACTTTGGTCACCTTGAGGATGATTGCACAAATAATGATTTGGTTTCTAGTATGTATGAGGATGCTTCAGAAAACTATAAGGAAGATGCATGTATGGTTTTTGAAAAGGGTAGCACCTCTAGTGATAAGAAATCTGAAAAAGGCTTTGATGATTCAAAAATCAAACAAATAGAGGAAGATATAGAGGAAGGTGAAGTAGATCTTGAAGGTGAACTTATTAGTGCTCTTAGTGCTTTGAAAAATGAAAGAAAGAAGAATGCTAGACTCAAGGATAAGTTAGATGAATGTTGTATGGAGAGAGATGATCTTATAGAAAGTCTTGACTTCTCTATGGCTAAGACACAAGAACTCAAGGATGAGTTAGAGTCTAAGGTTCTTGAGTATAGTGAGTTAGAATAGAAAATGGCTTCTTTGAAAGAGGAAACTAAAGAGTACAAGGATAAGCTTTACAGGTTTCAAGATAGCTCCAAAAAGGTTAAGTCACTCATCAAAGGTCAAAGAAAGACAACAGATAAAACAGGCTTTGGTTTTGTTAAGCCACACAAGGAACAAGTTGGAGAGTCTAGTAAGAGACTCCAAAAGGAAGAGATTTCTGATGAGGAAAGTATTTCAGAAAAGGAGTCCTTGAATGATAGATGCACAGAAAATAGAATTCATAATGAGAAGAAGAAGTTTTTAGAACCTAAGAGGTCAATTAAAGGAAAGTTTCAAGGCATATGTTTTGCTTGTCACAGGTTTGGTCACATGGATTCACATTGCATGGCTCAAGTGAAGGAGGTAAATGATAGTTTCAGAAGTGCTAGTTACTTTCAAGGGTATTGCTACTCTTGTCAACAGTTTGGGCATAAGGCAGTTTATTGCAAGGCAAATAACAGGAACAGGTTTGGTTAGAACAGGTTTGGCCAGAACAGGTTTGGTCAAAATAGGTTTGGTCAGAACAGGTTTGGCCAGAACAGGTTTGGTCAGAACAGGTTTGGTCAGAATTGGTGGATTCAAAGATCAGGTTTACCTTAGAGAAACAACATCGTCAAGTGTTTCAAGTGCAACAATGAAGGTCACACAATTAGACAGTGTAGAGTTGAAATTCCAGAATACAGGAACAATAATAGTGGCATGATTAGGTCCAAGGATCAAGGCATGGAAAAGAACAGGGATGAGAACAAGAACAAGAATAGTGACAGGAACAGGAATATGGACAAAGAGTTCAAGAGAAGGCCCGACAAGGAAGTTATAGATGCTGATGATGATCAATGCCTAATGGGAGTTTTACTCCCACCCAAGAATTAATCACCTCATCAGGAGGTGGGGGAGGGACTAAGCTAAGAGGCTCATTCTTAATCCCGAGCCCCAAATGTGACCCTTTGCCATTGATGACAAAGGGGGAGAGCCTCAAGACAGGGGGAGCTATTTATGTTGAGTTTCTATGTTGTTGAGAAGCATGGTTTGCCATCAATGACAAAGGGGGAGATTGTTGGCAATTTTGGGTTTGAGATCCTAGCTTCTTGTCTATGAGTTGTCATTGATGTCAAAAGGAAATGGCATTAATGTTAAGAGGATGTGTTGGCTTCAAAGGTGGAAGATTCCAAGAGAATCCGAAGAGATTCCATTGGCAAGGGTTTTTCATTAAAACCAAGTTAAATGGTTTTTATTAAAACCAATGGAGGTTCTCTTTATTATTTATTTAATTATTATTTAAAACCCTTCAAGGTTTTAATTAATTAATTATTTAATTAATTAAGGGAGAAATTATTTTTAATTTATTAAAAATACTTAAGGGTTTTTAAACCCTTTAGAAAGAAAATTTCGATTAAATTCGAAATTACTTTTCTTTGTAGCCGACGTGTTCTAAAGTCCACGTATGGACTATAAATATGAGAAGGTTCCTAAGGTTAAAGTCACTTGGAAAATTGAAGGCAATTAATTGGTTTGGCTGCGATCGAATGTTCTGTTTATGCTACGAAAGAGGAGAGCTCGTGGTTTGAAAAGCTTTCGGAAAGCTTGACCGTTTATGTGGAAGGAAGTCTGTCTTGGACTTCGTAAGCCCATTGTGGGCTAGTGGCAGCGAAGGCTGCGTTTGGGCCTTGCGTAGGCGGAGGTCTGCGTTTCAATCCCCGCGGAGGGAGCTATGCATGGATTAGTCACGTTTTTATTAAAACGTGTTTTGTGCTACGAATTTCGGATTCTTCAAGGGCAGCCATTATAAGGTGTGATTATTTTCTTGATATGATTTTTGGCATTGTTTAGCATTGTTTAAAATACATAGGAGAAATAAGGGGATATTTATTTGGTTGTATTTTTGAGATTAGTCTTTTGCTATGCTAAATTTAAAAATGGAGATATAAGGTGTAAGTTTTGGTTGTTGTGTTTTTTGGCTTCTTTGGTGGTTGTTTTTAAAGAAGAGGAGCTAAAAGGTGTTTTAAGGAAAGTTTATATATATGCTCATTTATCTTGGTTCTAACCCTAAATTGGTTGGAAGTTTGAGGGTTGTGTGTGGTGACAACTTTAAGGATCAATTTTCTTCTACTCCAAAAAGGTATGGGCACATTTTTCTTATGAGTATGATTGGTGTATGTTTTTCTAAAATAAGGTTGGAGTGAAAAGGTTTTCAACTAGGTTTCCTTTGGTTGGGTGTAAATCCTATTTTTTGGTTTTTTGAAGACTACTTATGCATTGTTATCCTTAAGGAGAGTTTTTGGTGAATGCATAATTTCTAGTTTGAGATAGTGGAAGCTTTGTGCACTAGGGTTTATATTTGTGAGTCTAGCTACTTGCATTGAGTTGGTAGAACCCTTGGTTGGATGTTTTGAGTTTGATGGTTGAGTTGCTTCCATAGAGATTGTTTGATCAAGTTATTGCTTTACTTGATTCATGATATTGGGCTTACTCCATTGAGTTGAATTGAGAAAGTTATTCTTTGCATTTGGTGATATTGTGTTGGTGGCTATTTTGTTCAAATATCTTTGGAGGGAAAAGGATTTCTACTTGTTTCCTTTTCTTGTGATGATTGGTTGAATGCTTCAAGCTTGATGTTGAGTTGAATGGTGTTGGTTGATTGAACCTTGTTTTATGAGAATTGTTGTTGAAACCCTAATTGATGGTGAAAAGAACATGAGTATCATTGTTATGTGATTCTTTGCATAGTTGGCAATTGTTGGGGTTTCATGTTCTTGAAAGAAAACATTCTATCCTATCCATTTTAGATATTGAGTTGAGTTTTCAAATTTGAGATTGAGATTGAGCTGAGTTGATTTGAGTTGAGTTTTGAGATTGGGATTTGAGTATAGAACATATTGAGTCTCTAAAAATTCTCTTTATGCTTCTATGAGTTTGACAAATCACATTGGGTCTCTAACAATTCACTTTGTGATTTCCTACTAAGAAATTTTTTCTTGGTGAGCTTGTTGAGTTTTTGGATAGGTTCCAGTGGGGACTTGTGAGCAGTTTTTGGACAAGTTCTAGTGGGGACTTGTGAGCAGTTTTGGATAGGTTCCTATGGGGAATTATGAGTAGATTTGGACAGGTCCTAGCAGAGGACTTGTGAGCTGAGTTTGATAGTTCTATTAGAGAACTTGAGGACAAAGGTGCATTGGTTCTATGAGAAGAACCTGAGGACATATTTGGCAAGTCTTTGATAAGGCTTGTATGCAGAGGATTAATTTGTTCAAGAGTTGGACAGATCTGACAGACAGATGAAGACTTGTACTAGACCTACTGACTATGTTTGGTATAGGTTGCAGAGCAGCTATGGACGTGCTCATAGAAGGCAGAGGTCTCTTAGGCTAAGCATTGAGGATATAAGGTCTTTAGTGGAAAGGAGTTCCACGTGTTGGCAAGAGGTAGAGGCAGTTGATATTCTGAGGGATCATTTCCAGAGCAAAGGGGAAGGTATCTCCTTTGAGCAGAGGCTCATAAATTCTGATTGGGGGAAGGTATCTCCTTTGAGCAGAGGCTCATAAATTCTGATTTGGGGAAGGTATCTCCTTTGGGCCGAGGCTCATAAACATTGTAATTGGGAAGGATTCCCAAAGAACTTTGAGATAACTTTTAGAGAAAAGTTTTGTGGACATAGCCCAACCATTCTGGGTGAACCACATTAAAATTGGTGTCACTTTGTGGATGATATTATGCATTGCTTTGTTATTGCTTTGGGTATATTGCTTTACTATTTTGAAGTATAATGGAAAAAGTATAAAGAGGTCTTATACTGTTCACCCCCCCTCTCAGTATAAGCTTGTGTTCTTCAAGCACTACTCAGGAAGTTTTAGGAATGCATCCCTTCCTCTTCACCCCATTCAGGTGGAAACTCCATTTCAATAGTGGGTTTTGGAATTCATTGGGATAATCAATCCCAATTCTTCTACCGGCCATAAATATATCTTGATGGCTACTGACTACTTCACTAGATGGTCAGAAGTAATTCTAACCAAAGTGGTAATCCAAGAAGTGGTCATCTCCTTCCTTGAAGGGCTGATCAATCGATTTAGAATCTCAGAGTCCATCATCTCAGACAATGGTTCTCCTTTCACTGGTGCAAATATTTGTGAATTCAATTTCAGGTATGAAATCTATTTAAAAACTTCATCTAACTATTATCCATAGGGAAATGGGTTAGCTAATCCATGAACAAGAACCTACTATGAATTTTGAATAAATCCTTGCAAAAAAGTAAAAGAAGCTAGTACCTACTCTTGAATCAGTTGTGGGCTAATCAAATTTCCATAAAATGGTCTATCTAGACTTCACATTATTCATTGGTGTATGATAAAGATGCGATCTTACCTACACATATCGAACTATCAGACTTACAACTTCTTAAAAGGATTGACATTGAAGGAGGTTATTTCAGTTCAATGGATGCAAGGTTGGCACAAATGGTGAAGTTAGAATAATAAAGAGAAAAGGTGTACGAAGTCTTTCACCAAGCATACCGAAACCACAAAGATCTGGTTCAGCAAGATAACTTATGATCAGGCTTTCAACATTTGGGATTTAGTTTTGAAGTCGAATGTGAAGAACTCAAATCCAGGAAACCATAAAAATTTTGATGCATTTTGGGAGGGTCCATTTCAATTCTTTGGTGTTCTTCAGATAAATTCATTCACACTGTAATACATGGAAGGTACCATGCTTTCGATTCTAGTAAATGGTTTTTTATTGAAATTTTACTACCCACCAAGGCTTGACACTCTTCTCTAGCTGATCAAGTATTTCTCGTATGTAGTCCATTTTGTTTGTATAGTAGGTTAGTGTTTTATTTCCCTAGGCTTAGTTGAAAAATAGAAGGGAGGAGTTTCTTCAAAAATACCTTTATTGAGGCCTTTGGCGGCCAGGATGAGGTAGTTGATAAAGAAATTGCACCCGATAGGCCAAGAGGTTTTTTGGAGGTCTAAAGAAGTTTTTGTTAAGAAAGCCTTTACTCGGCTTTTGCAGCCAGGATGAGATAGTTAGAAATAAAATCTTTCCTGATAGGCCAAGATATATACCTGGGAATGGTTCATCACTCACTTTTAAGTGATATATTCCAAAAATAAAAAAGTAGGCAAAGCGCTCCACAAAGGAGCACTTTGTCCAAAGCCGGAGCACTCCACATGGAGAGCACTCCACACTCAAAGCACTCCACAAGGGAGCACTTTGCCCAAAGTCAGAGCACTCCACAAGGAGAGTGATCCAAAGGAAAAATGATCCATGAGGGAGCACTTTACCCAAAGCTAGAGCACTCCACAAAGGAGAGCACTCCAAAGGCAAAGCACTCCACAAGGGAGCGCTTTGCCCAAATTTAGATTGCTCCACATGGAGAATGTTCCAAAGGAAAAGCGCTCCATAAGGGAGCACTTTGACCAAATATGGAGTGCTCCACATGGAGAGCACTCCAGAGGCAAAGCACTACACAAGGGAACACTTTACCCAAAGCCAACGAATAAGGAACTAAATGTTGGGGGATGCTTCATTGGAAGTTGCTCCCATTTTAGATTTTTTTCTTAGTATAATCTTATTTCCTTGTTGTCTTACCCTTTTTAAATGTTTTAAATTTTAGTTGTCCGCTCTAATTTTGCCATGTGTCCAGGAATATTTTGTGCATCATGAAAGGTCATTTTCAAAACCCTAGGTTGGCATGATTTTTAAAAGAGAATGGGTTGTACGCCCATCAAACAAAAAAATTCCTCATCCTCCGTCAGCCAAAATTGACCTTTTCTTCAAATATACCGACACCCTTTATGGCAAATTATTGTGTGCCTCATGGAAATGTCCTTGTCCACCATCAGTATTTAGTTTTTTAAGAGAAATCCACCCGCATGAAGAAAATTGAAAATTCCCTATTGCATGCACATTCATCCTAGAATTAATTATGGGTGGTTTGCATTATAGGTGGTGGTTCCAAGCAGTGGAATTATAAAAATACAATATTTTATGGCAAGGTTCAAGCTCATTTCCAAAATTTTGCATTGTAACACAAACCAGAAAACCTTCTGAATCACTCAGCCACCATGGGTAAGAAAGAAAAGCAGATAATGGAGGAGACAATAATTGAAGAAAATCCAAAAGAGAAGAAGCATAAGAAGAAGGTCCCAAGAGATAAAAAACTTGAATATGAAGCTGTATCTGTAGAACTGTCAGATTCGAAGAAGCTTCGAAATAAGAAGAAAAAGAAAAATATTGAGGAACTAGAGGTCCCACAATACCCTTTCCTTCAATACAGATACTTCCTGGTGATATGCAGAGATGTGGAGCATTTGTGTTTGGATGTCGAAGAAGCGTACAGAAGAAGCCCAGTTGAAAACCCATTGGCCTTTGTGTACCACTTGCACTTGTATTTTTACATGTGCCCTTATGTTCACATCTTCCCTGAATTCATTCATGCAGTGGCTAGATTTTACAATCCTCTATCACAGATATCTTAGGACATGAATGGAGTTCCATTATTCGTAATTACCACAGCATCTATCTGAGAAGCTTTCACTGATGGAGAGGTGTACCCTTCTGGAGTGGTTTTGTAGAGGCTATACACTAATGAAGAGGCTTCGAGGTATCAAACTATGCTTTGGATAAGGGATTTTATAACAGGATAGTTGAAACATACAATAGCATCTGATAACCTCCCTGCACTCCCAAGGTCTTTGGCCAAATTTTCATGGCCTGATATTTACTCCATAATAGCTGGGTGATAGGGTTGACAATTGATGAGTGGATCACTAACTAAAAGATTTCTATGGCACAAGCCATTTTAGATAACCCATATTATTTTCCTTATACTCTAGTCATGTTTATTATGATTGTGTTGAATTCATCTCGAGGAAGCTGCATGCCTCCTTAGATTTTCTTCACGATGATCAGGACCACCAGTTCAGACTCTCTTCATGATGGTGTGGCTCTTTTTTTGGAGTCAGAATGAAAAATTTTGTTTCATAGAAAAGTAGTAGACAAATCACGAAGGAAAGTTGCTACTGGTTTGCTTATGGATGAAAAATCTTTCTGTAAGTCATATTATATTTTTAATCAAATTTTTCTAGGTCCAATGTTAAGTTTAATTTGTGGCAAGTATGAGTGTTTTCCAGCTGATCTAAGGTAGAATTTGGTTGAATGGCATTTGGGAGATACCTTATTCCTTATGCAAGGTTACGTCATCAAAATTTACACCAGGATTTGTGGTTAGGATTTGTGAGAATGTGGTCAGAATGCCTCCATGAAGAAACTATGGTGGTGGGAGAAATATTTTGATACTAGAAGAGGATTTTAGATCCCTACAGAGGTAAATTCAAGCACAACAAGAGTATCTATGTAGAGGGTTTGAGCCATGAAGATAAGATGTGAGTGAATATAAAAACAAAGAAGAGGCCTATTTTGAGGAATAATAAGAGGTAGTAGATCTTGCACAAGCCAGATTGTATAAGGCCATATTATATATTGATAAGAGAACAAAAATTGATGTGTCTAAATATTCTAGAAATATTAAACTAGAGGAGTTGATCAACTGTATCAATTATATGGAAGAATACTTTAGTATGAAGAGGTAGAAGATCCTAAGTAGGTCAAATTTGCTAAGACCAAGCTAAATTATCATGCTAGTATGTAGTGGAAGGGAGTACAACAAAACAAAAATAGAAGAGATAAATAAATTATAACAAGGTAAGAGTGAATGTTGGAGAATTTGAAGAGACATTTATTTCCAGGTAATTACAAGTTGGATTTGCTAAATAAAATGTAGGGTTTGAGGAATTTAGGTAAGTCTTTCAAGGACTACACAATTCTAATCAGAATGGGTCATTCTGAGACCAACAATGAGAAGGTAGCCTATTATATAAATGGATTGAGAACAAGTATTCAAGAGGAGATAATTCTAGTTAGGATGACCACCATAGAATATGCTTACCTATTTTCCTTGAAGTTAGAAGAGAAGCTAAACAAAAATTTTAAAGCAAGCAAAGAGGAAGAGGTCCTGGCGGAAAAAATGGTGAGAGAACAAATGGAGGATGAAATGATGACCAAAAGAAGAATGGAGAAGCTAGCAATAGTCAATACCACAAAGTAGATAATGCTTATCGCCCCTATGAGAAAAATAATGGTTACCAAAGAAGAAGAGAAAGGTTTGGACATGGACCTAGAAGAGGAGGATTTCGTGGAATTTGTTTCCAATGTGAGGAAGAAGGAAATTGAGCATACGAGTGTCCACAACACCAAGGGAGGAAAAATAAAAGACCTAAAGGTAATGTCGAAACTACTATTGTAGATGAAGGTGCTAAATCTAAGCACTCTAAATAAGCAAAAAGAGGATAAGTTTTGATTACAAGGATAGCCTTGCTGAATGAGGAGAAAGATCCAAATTAGAGGAAGAGTTTATTTCGCACAAGGTGGATTTGTAATGTTATCATTGATAATGGTAGCATTGATAATATATTTTCAAAAGGTATGGTTACCAAATTATAGTTAGAGATAATGATACACCTGCATCCGTATCATATTGTATGGTTGTAGAAGGACCATAGGGCTTTGGTCAGTGAGTAATGTTTAGTAAAGTTCCATATTGGGAATTATCGTGAAGAGGTCCTATGTGACATCCTACATATAGATGCTTACCATTTTCTATTGGGAATGCCATGGCAATTTGATTGACATGCAATACATTATGGACATGCCAAAAATTACTCCCTAATAAAGGATGGAGTGTGCCACAAGATAAATCCCCTGAATGAGGTGGAAGAAAAGGTATGTAATAGTGCAAGAATTTGTTTAGTTGATGGTAGAAATTTTTTGGATGGTTTGAATCATGAGCATATGTGCTATGCATTAATTCCTATAGTTAGGGAAGAACAATGCAAATATATCCTAGTAGAAGTCTCAGGTAAAGCGGTTGGTATATATTATATCCATTTTATGAAGGAAAGTAATATGAAATTTAAGGCTCTAATTGCAATTTCTTTGGTTTTCAATGGTTTTTTATGCTTTGTTGATTTAGATTTGATTTAGAGATATGTTAAATCAATATAAAAGAGAGATTCAATACCCATAACACAATGTATATCCTAGGAAAACCCTTATCAGAAAATCCAACCTCAAATACAGTTCATATATTGCATAAGTTTGATCTTTTACAAATACAAGAATCCATAATTCCTTTCTTTGAAATGTATGCCAATACAATGCGTAGGAACTCATTATTCCCATGACATTACCATGAATTGCTCATTTAATCCATATTATTCTTTGATTAGATAAAGTCCCATAACTTTAGCTAATTCAATTATCCATATTCCATTTACCAACCTAGCTAAAGTCACATACCTTTAGCTAATTTGATAATCCAATTTCCACTTATCAAACTAACTAAATTCCAATGCCTTTAGTTAATATAATAACCAAGTTTCTATTTATTAAACTAACTAAAGTCCCATACCTTTAGTCAATCTAATAATCAAATTTCCATTATTAAACTTACTAAAGTCCCATACCTTTAGTCAATCTAATAATCAAATTTCCATTTATTAAACTAACTAAAGTCTCATACCTTTAGTTAATGTAATAATTCGATTTACATTTACTTTTCTTTCATTACAAACTATACTAACATATTTAGCAAAATCATAACTTTCCTTCCATTACAACTGCACTAACATCTTAGCATGATCATAAATTCCTTTCATTACAACTACACCAACATATTTAGCATAATCATAACTTTCCTTTCATTATAACTACACTAACATCTTTAATATAATCATAAATTTTTTTCATTACAACTACACTAACATTTTTAGCATAATCATAATTTTCCTTTCATTACAACTACACTAACATCTTTAGCATAATCATAACTTTAATTCCATTACAACTACACTAACATATTAGCATAATCAAAACTTCATTTCATTAGTACAACTACACTAACATATTTAGCATAATCATAACTTCCTTTCATTACATCTACACTAACATATTTACCATAATCATAACTTTCCTTTCATTACAACTACACTAATATCTTTAGCATAATCATAAATTTCATTTCATTACAACTACACTAACATCTTTACAATAATCATAACTTTTCTTTCATTACAAATATACTAACATCTTTAGCATAATCATAACTTTCCTTTCATTACAACTACACTAACATCTTAGCATAATCATAACTTCCTTTCATTACAACTACACTAACATATTTAGCATAATAATAAATTTCCTTTCATTACAACTACATTAACATCTTTAGCACAATCATAAATCTACTTTAATTACAACTACACTAACATCTTTATCATAATCATAATTTTCCTTCCATTACAACTACACTAACATCTTAACATAATCATAACTTCATTTTATTACAACTACACTAACATCTTTAGCATAATCATAGCTTTCCTTTCATTATAACTACAATAACATCTTTAGCATTATTATAACTTTTCTTTCATTACAACTACACTAACATCTTTAGCCTAGTCATAAATTTCCTTCTATTACAACTACACTAACATCTTAGCATAATCATAACTTTATTTCATTACAACTACATTAACATCTTTAGCATAATCATAACTTTTTTTTCATTAGTACAACTACACTAACATCTTTAGCATAATCATAACTTTCTTTCGTTACAACTACACTAACATATTTATTTTGAACTAAGCATGACACTGAGAGGGGGGGTGAATCAGTGTTTATTAAAAATTTAATCCAACTACAAAATCAAATCTAAATGAGCAATCACACAAACATGCATCACATAACATCATATTTATAGTGGAAACCCGATGTGGAAAAACCACTGTGCTAATGGATTGTTTGGACTCCCATCCAAATTTAGCCTCGAAAATGTTTGGTCTTTACAATATTTTTACAACACCAACTGCAGGGAATGGCACCAACCAACCCAGACTTTAGCGACACCAACTGCAAGGAGCACTGACCCCTGTTGCCAAGCACCGACCCGACAAATCTATAAAACTGATAAAATTTTTAAATCCTATAAAAATATCCTAAGTAGTCTAGCTCACAAATATTCTCCTCTAAAATCTTCTTTCTAACCTTTTTAATCTTCTCAACTCTGCACACTGATAATATCACACCTTGCACATATTTTCAATCAGAATGCAAAAAAATATTTCACAACATGCGCTGGCAGTCCTTTCTACAAAAAATTGTGGTCCCCCTTTTCTTTTAAAACATATATTCTCTTCATATTAAAAAATGCAATTATTTATTTTTTAGTTACATAAAATCACCACTCCACTGTTATATTCTTAGAAACTACCAAAATTACCAAAAAGAGCTGATATAGCTTTTTATAAGTCATAACTACCTCCTCAAATTTCCAAATGGGTTAAAAATTGAAACATATATTCTTGGATAAACTTAATACCTCCTTTTTAAATTTTAAATTTTAAATATTTATGGATTATTTGTAGTACCTCCGACAAGATGGCCTTTTATGCAGATTTGAAACGTCTAAAACTGCCAAAAACTAAAAAAATTGCTCCAGAGCCATTTTGCAATTGTTACTGTTTCCTCCTAAAATATTTGTTTGGACTGAAATTTAAAAAGTATGCTCTTGGTACATCTGAATACCTCCAATAAAAATTTATAAGTTTGATTCCTCATGGACTGCTTAATATATCTCTGACAAAGTGACCTCTGACGTTGATTTTACACCTATCATAAACTAAAAAAAGTGCTCCAGAGCCGTTTTGCAACTGTTACTGTTTCTTCCTCAGATATTCGTTTGGATTTAAATTTAAAAATTATTCTCTTGGTACATTTTACTACCTCTAGTAAAAATTATTCCTCATGGATTGCTTAATATACCTCTGATAACATGGCCTTCAACGTAGATTTTACATTTGTCCAACAATGTACAAAGTCATCCATCAAAGTACTGGCGATGCAACCGACTGGTCCAAATATTGAACTAACACTACAACTGCACTCACTACTGTCAAAAAATATTCCAAACAATGTGTCAGGTTATCCAACATAGTCCATTGACACTTATGAACAACATTTGCAACATTTGCAACTTTTGCAACTTTTTGACAACTTTTACAATTTCGCACAAACCACTTGCAACACCTTCACCCGAGCATCGGACACGTCCTCACAAGCATTCAATATTTATGTACAAGCTCTAAACACCTTACCACTGCACCAACCATGTCCAACTGAGTGTGTTGACAACACCTTGCTCAAAACTTTAACATAATCATAACTTTCATTCTATATTAATAACATATATTCAAATAAAACAAATATAACTTTCATTCTAAATGAATAACATATTTTCAAATAAAATAAATATAACTTTCATTCTAAATGAATAACTGATGTTCAAATAAAACAAACATAACTTTTATTCTAAATGAATAACATATATTCAAATAAAACAAATATAACTTTCATTCTAAATGAATAACATATATTCAAATAAAAAATATATAACTTTCATTCTAAATGAATAAAATATATTCAAATAAAACAAATATAACTTTCATTCTAAATGAATAACATATATTATTTTTATTTCATTCTAAATTAATAACCCATATTCAAATAAAACAGACATAACTTTCATTCTAAATGAGTAACATATATTCAAATAAAAAAATATAACTTTCATTCTAAATGAAGAACATATATACCTTTCCTTTCATTCTATTTGAATAATATATATTCAAATAAAACAAATATAACTTTCATTCTAAATGAATAGCATACATTCAAATAAAATAAATATAATTCTAAATATGAAAAATAACCATGCTAAGGTCTTTTATAGCATAAACTTGATTTATATCTATTTGACCAACTGTAATTGCACCCTTAATTAACACATGAATCCACTGATTAATAGGTCACTCAACTTTCTAAAATAGGGTTTAGGGTTTCCCAACCACCAACAGAACCAACCACCGACAACCCAGTTTAACACATGTAGAAGCTTGGGTTCTAACTAATGGTAAGCACTTATGGTAGCAAGTGAGTCAATATGAAACATGGGCTTCCCAACTGCCCCAAACACCTCTATTTACCACATAGTGGACATCACTCAGGTTCTGATGTCAAGGAGTTCCATTCCTCCTAAAGGGATGTCTAAAATTATGCTTAAAGTCCCTCGATGCATAGATCTAAGGTACCTTCATGTGTTGGTCAACAAAGTACATGGATACAAAAATTTTGCATCGACTAGTAGTACCAGAGCCATTTAAGTGATTACCAAGTATCTATGCATTCATATGGAGTGGCACAAACTTCTTTATTAGCTTGATACCAGCTTTTAGATTAGGAGGGTTTCAACCGCTAGCATCCATTAGAGCTAGAGCATCTTAGGTGTTTCCACAAGGTCAAATAAAGCCATGCCAAAACTAGTATTTAGTTTAACCAAGTATACATAGGAGAAGTGAATGATGCTTTATCATTAAAACATTCTTCGAGTGACTTTCTTAACTTGGGAAGGTTATAAAATATCCAGAAATGGTACTATTTTAAATAAACACTACTAGGGATGAATACCGCATGACTGACCAGTCGGAGCTCAAGGTTGCTTCAAAATAAATTCAACTAGGTATGAATAAAATTTTCCAGTACATACTTTTGCAAAACTTTAGACTCTTATTCTAACTCCTACTCGGATAAAATCAAATCAGTGGTTTTTAATTTATAACAATCAAGGAAAAGGTCAACCTTAGGGTTCTATGAGTATCTTCACCTCTCCTATCATCATTTTCTTCATTGTCCCCCTCTTTCTCCTTCTAATATCGAGTCCTTATTTTTGTTAAAGAGTCCCTTTATGTCTAGTCTTCTACTAATGTGTCAACATGCCTAAGAATGCAATTTGGGTATGAAAATATAACAATGAAAATTACTATTTTTAGTAAATATTTTGTTATATGTTAAAGGGCATCCAAAATATTTTTTTCATGTAATTGTTGGAAACCTTGTTTGTATGAAGGTTGATTGTTGAAATTATTATTTTCCTTTTAAAATTTGTAATCATTCTTTTATTTATCAAAGTAGATTAATGATCATAAAGTTATATCCTTGATAATGTGGTTAAGATTACATAAAATATATTTTTAAGTATACAACCATACGCTCAAAATATAACATTATTGGATCATGCTATAGGCTTGAGCAACCAATCTAAAATGTTATCAAATCTTCAAATACCAATGGATAAACCAATTATATTTTCATTTAAATGAAATGGTAACTTTTTTTATTGGTAAGAGGGATTTTGAAAGGTTCCCGTTTACAAAACAGTTCTAGTTAGGAAAAATACTTCCAACCATATGAATAAAAAAGGAAACATATCCTTCAAAATAAACAAAAATAAATACAAATAATATAGAGAAATATTTGTAGGGGTAAAAGAGGAAGCCTCAAAGGGCAATAAGAGAAGCCCTTGCAGGGGAATTTGAGCCAAAAACCATTAGAACCCATAAAGAGACACACAATTACTTGTTGAGGTGGTATGTATCAAGACACTCTTTGTCACCCACCAAATTCCTACGTACTTGAGCTAGGTTTATTGCAATCTCACGTACAAAAAAAAGGTTGAAATAGAATGTTTTATTGAGAATTCACAATCATCCTTCATGCGCCAAAAGAGACCAATAACAATAATTTTCAAAAATTTTCTGTAGTAAATATTGCTCATGTGTTTCAGGAAGATAACAAATGGATCCATTGTGTTAGTCCTCATACAACAAAAAACCTGCAAGTTATGTTCATTGAATATGGTACGATTACATTGTCTCCACCTATGGCTCACAAAATATTCTCCATAATAGTAAATTTTATTGAGTGGATATAAAAAAATAATGAAAAACTAGGCTCTTCCTTACACGAAGCACACCTAAAAGGTTCATGATACCATCTTATTTGCAAATAATCACTTGTAATAATTTTGGTTCGAAGTTCTATCCAAAGAAATATTTAGGACATAGAGAAGCCCTCAACTAAAAAAACATCCATCAAAGGTAAATCCTTATTCTTCAAAATCCTTACATTATAATTTGACCATGTATCCATCATATTTTGATATATTCTACAATAACTCATCCTTTAATGAGAAATAGAAAAGATAATTTGAACAATATTTTGGTTTTCCTTTTAAATTTTATCAAGTTATTATTTCTTAATCAAATTTCTAAATAGAAATCAAAATTGATAAAATATTGCTCAAATTAATATAAACTTCATATTTAAACCTCTATAAGCCAAAATGGCTTGATACAATGGTATCCTTTTGGATAAAATAAATTAAGATAATTATTCATCCAAATATTAGATTTAAGAATTACAAAACTCCTTTATTGATTAACGAGATACTATGGTTTTCAATTAATTTCAAACTATTTAATATGAATTTGCATATTTCTAATCCCTTATGTAGGGTTTGTTTTCTCAATAATTGTATTGTATCCACAATTTTTAGATTTTTTTTTATCTAAATTTTTGCCCTATTCTTTCCTTGACATTTCAATAATATCTACTTAAGGTTTTCCCTAATGCCAAACTCATAAATTTATAATCTTAGAAATTATTTGCTCCAATTTTATTTCTTTTACAAATTCTATCCTATATGAAAAATGAAAATCAAAACTTTAAATCACATCCTTTCCAAAATATTTCTTTGAAAAATTTAAAATTTAGATGGTGTGCCTAATTGTTATCTTGAATGTGACATCACATAAAAAGATACATTATATTATATTCTTTATTTATGAAATAAGAGATGTCAATATTCACTCGGGGACATGAAAATCCTTATAATTTAATCAATTATAGCCATTTTGGCATGTGAGCACATTTATAGATTTTTTTTTTGGAATTTCATTGACACAACCCTCTGTTAACAAGCCCCGTTGATGATATTGATTAGCATATTTTATAGATGTAAGTATGATCAGTAGTTAAATACCATTGATGTTTTGAATATGGTATTGCTAATGTATTATTATTATTATTTTATTTTTTAAAATTTACATGGTGGAATCGGTAGCTGCCACAAATCCGGGTAGGCTGTCCAGCTTTTTATGGCCACCACAGTATTCTACGATGTCTGCCCTAGAAGTTGCCACATAGATCTTCTCATAGTCCGCCCCTATAACCACCATGCCACAATCATTGTAAACCTTTTACACCACTGAAAGCACCAGGAAAGGGACAAGTGTTGAGTTCGACGAGGCTCGAGATTTGAACCTTGGACCTCCGCCCCCTTATGGGGTTTGGAAGAACCAATTGGTCTACACCTCGGACCTTAATTATGATAGTGGGAAATAACACATGCGAAGAAAATTGCTAATGTATTATTGATTGGCAAGTATAGGTACTTTTTTAGGGTGAAAAGGAAAGAAACCACCAAGATCTAAAAGCTTGATAGAGATAAATCTTGCAAAATATTTAATATTAGACAATTGACATTGATTATGGTTCTAATTTAACCTACTTGTCTTTTTATACCTAAATGGTAATTTATCATTTTATTTCTACAAAATAATAAAAAAAAATAGAAAAGTAAATTTATTACCTATGGCCTACTTGTTAGCATGTTAGCTTAATAAAACTAAGCTAAACTTTAGTAGAAGGAAAATTGGGGGCTAATTTCTAGAAGAAGGAAAAAATAGGCCGAGGAGTACTAGAAGGAGGAGAAAATTGTGCCATGGCCATTTTAATATTCATAGGGCAGAAATTTGTTTCTTCCTAGATCCATCCTTCTATCTTCTTCCAAGTATAAATTTTGAAGAGAGAAGTAAATCAAAAGTCTATAAATACTTATTAATGTTGAAATAAATAGAGGGGGAGGTAAGCTTAAGGAGATAGCCAAGAGAAATCCATTTGGTAAGACAAGTGGGGAGTTTGGATGATGCAGATTTGAAGGATTTTAGGTTGATTCATTCTTATACTCAATTTATTTGTAAATGCCCATGATTTTAAGATTTCAATAGGCACTTACTTATCCATATAGTTAGACATTACCTTGATATTCTTATTCATTGGTGATTTTAATAAAATTATGAATATTGGAATCAATTTGTATGTTTAATACCTTTGAAAACTTGAATTAAACAAATGAGTTCCTCTATAATGTTGATGTTAACCTCTTTGAGGTTAAGATTTGTAGTCCTTGATCTTGTGTACTACAGTAAACTGGTTATGGTATTTTATGCCTATGATTTTCACTATAATGCAATATTATTAATGCATTAGTATTGGATTGGAATCCTTGTTAAGATGCCAATTATGGATGCCCATTTTGCTGATGAAAACCTTTATGAATCAACTTAAAATCAACCTACTTGTGTCCACCTTGCTAATAGTTTTAGATCTAAGTTTTATAGCATAAAGATTTGGGATATTAGGCCATATGATTATGCCTAACATTTGGTGGATTTTAGATGCTATAGTGGTTTCATTTTTCAACCATAGATCCTTGTAAATGAATCACATAGATTTGTCTTAATCGGTCATTATTAGTAGGTATATAAAAATCTACTTTAGTCTATCTTAGTCAAGCTCAAAGACTCCATGGCTTAACCACCATGAACATCCAAAGGAAATACATTTTGAACATAGGAGGATTGATTAATCTCATGAGTTGAACTGAGGAGTCAATATTTCATACCTAGGATTGAAAGAAATAAAAAATAGAATCCTTTCTTCTTGAATATTTATGACCCTATACTTCTCAGAATGATCTGATCTGCCCTGTGTATGATTACATAATAAATAAAATTAAAAACTTTAGACTTAGATTTGAATGGCCAAAGGAGGGATGTATGGTAGATTCTAGACATGTGACATCGATTCGTAGTGTCCACAAATCTATGCAAGCAATATTTCTCTTAGGTTTTAGATTTAGGTTAGTCCCACATGGGACACATTGGGGTTACAAAATATTTTAAAATATCCAACACCCAATTGGTAGAATAGCCAAGCGTGATAGTCATGCTTGGCTATATTGAATCCAATCCAGTTGATGATCAATGGATTTTACATCCCTTAGAGATGTGGCATGCGGTGGTACCAATTTTATGATTCTTGCTCTTAAAATTGACTAAAATCTTCAAAGTTTTAAAATATTAGTAGTCTTTATCCCACATGCATGGTGCAGTGGTATAAAGAAACTTTATTAGGTAATTAGTACGAAAAGACTTATAACCGAGAACCTAGGTTCTTGGCTAAGCCATTTCATTTTTGTGAAGCCTCCATCATTAGTAGAGCCCACTATATTTAATATTACTTCCATAAGACCATCCACATCTACCATACGACTTGTTCTAATTGGTTAGATCTATGGTCTTTGTCGGATATGTCCTTGGGGTATTATAGAGGAAATCATTTTATATATAACTTGTAGGATTAATCCCACATTACTCCTATATGATAAATCTAGGGAATTAAGTAGGGGAAACCTCCCCTACTAATGTGACCATAATGGTGGTCACCCTAGCTGAGGAGGCTAGCACGCCGGTTGGAAGACACTGACAAAAGTTGGACTTATATGAACTCAGTTGACTATGGTTGAATAGTTTGACTTGTGTTGATTGTGGATAATATACTTGATATGGGTGTTGAATATGATTAGTTTATCTTAATATTCCACCCTTATTTTTATCATTTAAACCAAACCATACCCTTTTTAGAGTTACTTTGTTATAATACTTTACAAGTTAAATTCCTTTATTTTGGAGGTTTAAAGCATTGGTTTTTAGTGAAACCAAAAAAAACCACAGCCTTTTTAGAGTTACTCACTTATAATATTTTAGAAGTTTAAATACTTGATTTTGGAGGTTTAAAGTATTGGTTTTTAGTGAAATCAAACCAAACCATAGCATTTTTAGAGTTACTCACTTATAATCCTTTACAAGTTTAAATCGTTGATTTTGGAGGTTTAAAACATTGGTTTTAAATGAAACCATAGTAACATGCTATTAAATGAAAGAGTAGAAGCAAAGTTAGGAATTAAGGAATTGATCAAAATAGGTCATGTTTAAATCCTTGAGTTTGGAGCTTTAATAGCCTTGGTTTATGTGGAACCTAAGTAAACTATGAATCAAGGAATAGATCAATTTAGGACAAGTCTATATCCTTGATTGTGGAAGCTTTGGTTTTATCAAATCTAAAATAAACTAGGAACTAAGAAATTAATAAAATTAGGTGAAGTGTGAAATGAGGACCTTTGTCAAGACATCATGTTGGAACTATGGTACAAATTATGGAAATTTTGTAGAAACCATAGTATGATTTTGTGATATGATTAATGTATTATTAGATCAAATTTTAGGATTAAAATTTGATAGAAATTTGTGAATGTATCTTTGGATACAAATTCTTAAAAAATTATAGTTAAATCTTGTGGATAAATTATATTCTAAATTTATGGAAAAATTATAATATTTTTTTTAAATGTTGGTAAATATTTATTGAATCAATAAAACCATACAAGAAATAGAGAATACAAAAACAATAAACCTTACAAGGGCTAGAAGAAAGAGACCCACAAAACCACTGACCACCTAACCAAAATACACCCAATAAACAACAACCTCAACTAGGCATATCCACAACAAGCAAAAAAGCAAGATGACGAGAACAATCCAATGGGATTTGATCCCATTTCCTTACATTCTAGTCTTCCTAAAACTTAGAAGCCCATTTTATCAATAAATCAGCCACACCATTCCATTCCCTAGGAATATGAACAAAGGAAATAAACTCCAGATGCCAGCAAATTTAAATGATCTGTCGAGACACTAATACCAACTGCCAATGAACATTAGAAATATTATGAGTCTTCAATAAGTTAATAATAATTTGAGAGTCTAGCTCATAGATTATATTCTACCATCCCAAAGCATAACATTTTTCCAAAGCAAAATTAATAGCAAGGGCCTCCATATAATAATTAAATTTCTTCCCCTTACAATAGGAGAAAATGAAAAGAGCTGCACCACTACTATCTCTCCCAACACTACCAATACCTGCATACCCAGGATTCCCTCTGGAAGAGCCATTAGTATTAATATTAAACACCCCCTAAGGTAGAGGATGCCATCTACCATCTCTCTACACTTTTTGATTGAGGCCTCTCCTCCCGATCGATAAAGAAGGATGAGGGCCATTATCCACTAAACCCAGGTCCTACATCATCAAAATTGTAGACTGCTCCAAAGGAAGACTAATTTGATATTTATAAGAAACAATTTCTTAGATCATACCAATAATACTCTACCAAATATGATAAATAGTTAAATTTCTACCTTCTTCAATTTCTTCCAAGCCAAATCTTCCATATAATACATGAGGGCCCAATACTCCATGTAACTTGAATAAATAAATACTTAGTAGGAGGTCTTCCTAAAATATTCAAGAACTCAACGAGGGAAGAGGCATGAGAACAATATTGTTTCCACATCCTCCACCAAATATGCCAAATTTCCCATGCTAAAAAATACTATAAGAGTAAATGCCCCAAAGATTCATCACTATTCTCACAAAAGAAACAAAATGAAGCACCTTGAAAACCTCTCTTTTGGATATTATCCTAAGTAAGACATATGTTCCTGGTAGCCAACAAAAAATGGAAATTGCATTTGTACGAGTAAAACTTATTCCAAAATTGTTTCCACCAAGGAACCTCCTCATCCCCAAAATGTTGCCTATCTAACAGACGATAACCAGAATCCATCGAGAAAACTCTTCTAGAATCCAAACCCCAAGACAAAACATCATCATACTATAAAGAAGAGCACTCCCTAGTAGCAAAAATATGAGCCAACTCTTCTCTATCCTAAATAGAACCACCTGTCGACCAATCTCTAGGATCTTTCCACTAAACTACCTCCACCTACCCAAATATTTTGGAAACTTTATAATCCATCACTGTGTACCAACCAAAAACCAAGAAACAATTACATAGCTCCTGAATATGATGAAATATAGATAAAATTATAGGGAAACCATCCCAAGAATAATGCCAAAAAATAGCCTTTGAGCCTTTGAAATAAATCCAAAAAAATCCTTGCTTAACAAGAGTAGCCCCCTTCTTAAGGGTGTTCCATATCAAAGATCCTTTACCGAAAAAATTGTATCTAGGCATCTCAAATCCTTCAATACCATTAAGGTACTTAAAGGAAATAAATTTATCCTAAGCATGGTCTTTAGAAATGTACCATCTCCAATAAAGCTTGGTTGCCAATGCCTAACCAGAAAGAGAAGTCAAACGAAGACCCTGTTAGAATTAAAGTGCACTATACCTCTTTAGTTTGACACTTGTCAGTTTCATTGACACTTATCATAATCATTGACACTTGTCATATAGGCTTATGCCTATATATTGTAACCTTTATTGTATCAATATTATCTCATCAGTTTTATTCCTAACATTTGGTATCAAAGCTCAACTGATCCTCTGGGGGTTTAAAAAAAAAACAATAATTTTTTTTCTCGTCGATTTGGATCAATAAAAAACACAACGATATTAGCAGAAAAAAATATTGAGCACCACAGAAAAAAAAAAATTCAAATATCATGGGCGACAAGCTTCCACTAGCATTAGTAGATCATAAGGATGCATCGCAGGGATCCATGGAGTGGAACTTATATGGGTGGAACACAACTCAGCTTTGACTTTAGAAACAGAGTATTATGGATAATAAAAAAATTCCCTTAAAAATCCAACAACTGAAGCTCTCTCAATAAACACCAATGGAGTTTTTGGTTTCTCATCCATTCAATGAATGGAGAGTATACTCCCTGACTCCATAATTAAACCCCAAGAGTCCCATGGATGGATCTCACCGCTCTGATACCAAATGTTGGCACTGAATAAGAAGGCACACCTTGTATTGAAAAAATATGATACAATATATAGGCATGAAGCCTATGAGTGAGATTTGACAAGTGTCATAATATGCACTCCAAGTGTCATGTAGATGACACATAACTCAACTCAACTAAAACTAATACAAGTGGCAGAACTGAAGTAGGAAGGCATAGTGCACATTAACATAATATTCTAACAGACCCAAACCACCGTCTTATTTTTGTCTACAAATAGCCTCCCACTTAACCAGACTCCATTTTGAAGACTCCAATTTTCTAGCCCATAAAAATATTATTTATAGAGATTCAAGCTCATGAATAAAACTAGCAAGAGTGACCTGAATCATGTATCGATAAATACATGAAGCTTGAACCACCGACTTAAGAATCAACACTTTGCCAACAAAAGAAATCCACTTAATAGTCCAATGAGAGACTTTAGCCTAAAATTTATCCAAAATATTATTCTAGATGCATCAAGTCAGAGAGCCCATAGAAAGAGGAATTCCCAAATAATTTAAAGGAAGAGCTCCAATTTGAAACCGAATAATCTAAGCAATTCTAGGCTACATAAGAGGATTAGTATTGAAAAATAATATGGAGGATATTCCCTTGTTTATATTTTTCCATGAAGTAGCCAAATAAATATCCATATATCTTCTAAAATTAGTTGCTTCCCTAATAGAGGCAAGACCCATCAGAGCAGTTGCATCCACAAATTGAAGACTAGAATATATAGATAAACTATTACCCCACCTCCAGCCATGAATCAATCCCTAACTGACATGCAATTTGAGAATCCTATCCAAACCCTTAGCCATATTAATCAACAAATAAGGAGACAAAGGATCCCCATTATAAAGGCCTCTCAAAGCCTAAAATTAATTAGAAGGTTTACCATTTATAAGGACATAATAGAATGGAGAGGTAATACAACTCATCACCCAAATAACCTAGTTGGAGTCAAAACCAAAAGTAAGGATAATTTTACTTAAGAAATACCATTTAATCCTATAATAAGCTTTATCCATATCCAATTTTATAAATAGAGCTTTTTCTTTAGAATTACCATAGAATAAATTACCTTAGTAGCAATAGCCACACCATCAAGGATTTGTCTACCTACCACATAACCTCCCTGTTCATTAGAAATAACCTTACTGAGCCAAGGCTTAAGTCTCTTAGAAATCAACTTGGAGATAATTTTGTACACCACATTACATAGTGTAATAGATCTAAAAAGATCTAGATAATTGGCTCCTTCCCACTTAGGAATAAGCACCAAGAAGGTAGAATTCATAGCTCTCAATATTTTTTTAGTTTTGAAAGACTCTTGTACAATAGATAGAAGATCCAGTTTGACAATCTCCTATAATTCTTGGAAAAATTCCATAGGAAACCCATCAGGCCTCGGGGCTTTCTATTTTCTCATCTAGAAAATAATACCCTCCAACTCTTCGAGTGAAACAGGTCTCATAAGCAACTCATTCATACCAATAGTGACAACTGAAGGAATACATCCAAAATAATATTTTCTTCAGCAACTGCCAAGGGATAATCCTCAGAATACAAAGAGGAAAAAACCTTACAACCTCCCTTGAAATATCTTGAGCAGTAATCAATTGGACCCCAAGAGAAGAAATAAGAGAAGAAATCGCATTACCATACCTTATAGCTTTAATTGAATTGAAAAAGAAAGCAATATTTGTGTCTCCTTCCTACAACCAATCAATCCAAGCCTTCTGTTTCCAATAAATTTCCTCCCTCAATTCCCACTCAACTAACTCCTGAAGAGCATAAGATTCCTCTTTAAGAGCCCTTTCTGTAAGACCATAATTCCTAATATGTCTTGTAATAGCATCTAGCTTCTCTTGAGCAGCCAACTTAACCCCAAAAATATTACCAAAACTCTGCTTATTCCACTTCTTAAGCTAATATTTCACATACTAAAGACTGTTAACCAAAGAGAACATAGCAGTTCCATGAGCAGGCTTACCCTATAACCACTAAAATCTCATTAAATCATGTAGATAAGGCTCTTGAAGCCACATTAACTAAAATTTAAAGTAGGATTTCCTATAAATTCCCTAGTGAATGGCATTTAGCTTTATAGGCCAATGATCAAAACCTCATCAATCCAAAATTTCCAAGATGATTTACCAATTAATACTGATCCAAAAAGGAAAAAATAGAAAGCAATCCAATCTCTTAGAAATAGCCTCAATACCACATCTCCTATTGCTCCAAGTAAACATACCATTACCAGGTTTAATATCCACAAGGTTTAATAAAAGGATGTTATCGTTAAGGACCAAAGATGCATGTCCAAGAGAACCCACACCACCTTTTTTTTCTTCCAAACTGGTGATAGCATTAAAGTCTCTAGCAACAATCCAAGGATAGTAAGGAGTCATTGACCGCACCACCTAAATATGATTCCAAAGATAAATTTTCCCAGCAAGTTCAAAGGATCATAAATATTAGTTAATAAGACCACTTCACCATACTCCTTACAAGAAGCAACCATAGAGAGAAAATTTATTAGAAATGCACCATATAGTAAAGAGCTTCTGATGAATCCAAAAGCTAACAATACCTCCAACACTAACCTGGGCACCAATACACTAACATTAACCATGAGGCCACAATTTAGAAGCAATACTAAACAAACAATCAACTGATAATTTTGACTCCTGCAAAAAAATAATATCAGGCTTATGCAACTTAATCAAATCACAAATAGCTTTTTTTCGAGGGATGCTATTCAATTACCTCATAGTCCAAGATAAAATAATAATTTATGAGGTGTGGTAAAGTGATAATCAAGGGTCCTAACCAACCCTGACTCAACCAATGACTCCCCTTCAAGTTTAATTTTCTCCACATATTTCTTCCTACTCACCTTAGAGGACTTTTCAGGTACCACCTTTTTAATATTCTTTTAATGCAATTCCAACATAGAAATCACCTTAGAACCTTTTACATGATTGAAACCCACCAAATTAGCTAGTAGTGGATCATTTGCCACCACACCATCCTCATGAACAACCATATTTTCCTTAGAAGGAATAGAAATTTGGTTCCTCTTAATAGTTTGTGCCGCACAATTCACCAAAAATGAAACAATCATATTACCCAAATACTAATCAATATCCATCTGAGCATTAGATATATCCCTTTACATATTAACCCCAACAAATTGGTCCAAGTCATCTAAAGCATCAAATCTATTATGTAAACCATCAACTTGCCTCTCATTAGTAGATCTCTTGAAACCCCTATCTTTATTGCAGGACTTAATAGGAATGAAACCTTCCTTATTAGTCCCACTATCTTGCATTGGATATTTCCCCTCTACAGATCCATTATATTGCTTAGGAGATTTCCATTTATTTATCCCACTATTCGGCTTATGAGGCTATCTTAGATGACAAATTCCCAGGTAATTTTAGGAATTTTCTCTGAAAGTATCCATATACATGACATAAATGGCATCAAAATGGAAGGGTTTCGTAGTCTAACTATTGAATCCAAGAAGAGAATCCAACACAAATTTCCATAGAATATAGCAAATGCTTATTTAAATCTACCTCAACACAAACACGGACATAATAAACTACCTTTTTATCAATTATTTTTTGAGAAGGACCCACCGGCTTTCCCAGCAACAGTGCAATCATGTGAAGAATATTGTTCCACAAAAACTCTAGAGGTAACCAAAGAAGCCAAACCTAAACTAGAACTCGTGACAAAATTTCCTCTACAGGGTTAAATCCCACATACCAAGGCTTAATGAATAAGCCAACCTGGTTATAAAAATAAGGCCCTCCTTCAAAAAATTTATGTTTATCCTCCATGTAAGAGAAAACAACCATGAAAAAATTATTTTCCCCCAGCATGATCTCCATATCTCTAATCAGGTTCTATACTTTTTGAGCCCAAGAATCCAAAAAAACAAGAGGGACTTGAATTCCTAAAAATTTGTAAATTAATGCATGATTAGATAGGTATTCAACATCCTCTATAATCGAATCTGGTTGAATCACCAAGATAGGCCTATCTAGAGCCCATTCAAGACAACCATTCACTTTTGTAGATTTGAAAACCCCAGTCGGAATAGATCCAAATGGGCTTGATGATTATTCTCCAAATGCATACCCTAAAGAGGATGATCCAGAGCCCATGAGGGCATCTTGGAAGTACAATATTTGCTTATCATTCAAATCTCCTTCCATTGTATATCCATCTATATCATTCTCTATAATCTTTATCTCATATTCTCTGCAATCTCCATCCTGTATTCTCTTCAAAAAATTATAATCTTCTGGAAGGATCATATTATAAATTTGTAAAAAATCTATAGGTACTATAGTGTAATATTTTGGGGAGATTATAGTATAAATTTATGGAGAATTTGTAAGAACTATAGTGTAATATTGTAGAAAAAATTTAGTATAAATTTGTGAAAAATTTGTAGGTAACCATAGTATAATTTGGGAAAAAATTGTAAGAGACCTTAGTATAAATTATTAATAAGTTATGGTATGAATTTGTGTAAAATTCAAAAAAACAATATGACAACATTATAGAAAATTTTGTAAGTGAACGACGAACAATTTCATGGAGGAATTGTAGAGGATCTATAGAACAATTTCATGGAGAAATGGTGAGCAAACTATAGAATAATTTTGTATAAATATTGTAGGATAACTATAGGAAAAAACAATGTCTGAATGGATGGGGAATTCACTCTTGAGGAAATTATGAGGGTTTCCTTTTATAATGTGCTTTTGTAAATTAAAAAGAAGAATACATGGTGCTATAGAATGACATTTGATGATGAATGCATGTGTGCACTAAAGAATTCATTTTGTGGAAAAAATAATATAGCTAGAAAATAATGGATGTGGAATCTATTCTTGAAGATATTATGGGGTCTCTTCTTGTAGTATAGTTGTCACTCCATTTTGGATTGAATGACATAATGATATCTAGTATTCAAGAATGAATGTGAGATTCATTATTAAGGGAACTATGAGGTTATCTCTATTCTCAATGTATATGAATTCCAATGAATATTTTAATTATGATTCTCATTTGTAATGGTGACTTTAAAATAGGGATATATGGGAAAATACCATATGAATTTAATTGATGATAGTTTGAAAAGGATATTTTAGGATTCTTATATCATTTTAATTTGAGACAAAGGATTTAATGAAATGTGAGGAGACATATTTTTAGGTTGGGTTGTTCCCCTTTGGGGTTTTTCCTAGGATATATGATGTGTTATGAATTATTATCATGTGATCATGCTATTAGCACTTGTTAGCCTTTAATAGACATGATGCATTTATATTTCCATGAGATGATTACTAAAGTTCTATAATATGCAATGATTTTTGTTAACAAACAATGCTCAATAAATAGATTTGGTTTTTGAATGTATGAAGCAACCTTTATGCATTTTTCTACCATGGAAAATATGATATTTGCACTTGATATTTATTAGAGCTAGTGATGGATATTGAATTTACTTTTCCAAGGATTGGTTATCAAAATATGTTGACTCCATAAATAGATATTTTTTACAATCACATAATATTGAATAAGACAACCTTTATACTTTTATTAATAATATCTGATTTATATTGCATGGAAATTAATATTTATTCAATTAGGGGTTAAGTTTCATAGTTGAGAACTATTAAGTGTGTAGATTTAATTAAAATTCCTAGTTAAATGAGAGAGAGACTATCAAATGATGGGTTAATAAACACAATGAAGGTATGTAAGGCTAGATAGGAGTTGGCTACTTACTAATTTGGATGATGTTAAGTATACTCGATTATGAAATCTACATTGAGGATAATTATATTATAAAAAAAAAATTACTCTCTCAAGCGGGTTGAAAATGAGGTTTGTTACATTCATATTACTATCCATTAGGACATTTTTTTATTCTTCTCCTAGGGTAATTTGTAATTTGGGTATTTATATGTCATTTTGTACAACCATTTTCTCATTTTTTGGATGTGATTATTTTATTCATTAACAAGATTTAATAGTGTCTAAGATAACTTGTCATATCTATGTTGTGCTTATATATGATTAAGTTTTACTTTGTTGATAATGTACTAAGTATGTTATAAATTCTAATATAGTATTAGTGTACCTATGAATCTCCATGACTCAATACCTAATTTGATTTGTAGTATTCTATTACGTGTGTGAATTTTCCAAAAGTAGTTATGGAAATCCTAGTTGGAGCTTGGATCATGATGATCTCACTATTCCACTCTATAAATTTACTTATGATAAAATCCATTGATAAGTTTTATTATTTCTATCATTCCACATTTTTTATATTTTATTTTATATTTGTATGCTTTAGGAAATATATATGTTTTTGGAAGGTAGATATGAAGCAAGGAATAAGTTGAAACTTTGCGATATTTTAAAATATCTAATTTATCATTTAGGGATTTTCTAAAAAAATGATTTCCTTCATCCTAGTATATTTTTTTGGATTCAAAATACATTTGAAAGTACAAATATTTTGACATCTATCACATTAATGAAGGTGTTAAGCAATAGTAGGCTTTCCTCATTTACCAGTGTTTTTTTGAGGAAAATCTAGTGTACTATGAAAAAGTTTGAGTTTCAAGACTAGAGACGACTTTTTTTTTTACAATTCTCATAATGTTTTGAAGGAGGTTTAGACAAGGTGTGCTATTCTACAAAATTTTTATGCAAGTTCAATAATAAATATTTAGTTAAAATATTTATCTTTTTTTTAATAAATATAGCAATTAATGGGGATACTAATTAAATAAATTATCCTCTTTTTTCTTCTAGATCATCTTTCTCAAGGTTTAAATATTATTTATATTTTTTTCATCTTTGAAAATTTTAAATTTATATTTTGATGGTAATTTTTTTAAAGGTTGAAAAGTTGTGTGGAAGCAAGGCATGGATTGGTTATTTGATTCATCTATCATTTTACCCTCTTTATGGATGATATAAGTACAATGGTGAAATCATTTAGCCTTCAAGCATGATGACATAGGTCCAAATTTGTTGTGTATTTGTATTTTATGAGATAAATATGGGGTGATCATGATTTTATTTGATATAAAATACAACTAAAATGAATATTGTATGGTTGAAAAGATTGGATATTGGATATTTTCTAAATTTTAGAATCTAACCATGTGATGCTCTTTTATTATAGACATATAATTCATTATATGTATGCAAAATATCAAAATCACATAATACATATCACCTTCGTGGATAGCATGATACTTTTATGGATAGGAGGTACTAGGTTACAATCCCTCATGCAGCCATTTTTTAATGGAGGGATTTAGGTTATAGATGCCATGATAATTTTTCTTTACATTGCTAGTATTTATACCAATTGGTTACATGGAACCCTTGGTTATTTCTAGGACCTTCCATATTATTGGTTTATGGTATGATTTCCTATGATAGGATATATTTTTCCTTAATTATCTGGTCTTACTCAATTATCCAAATAATTATAAAGAATGAGATGGTATGCCTCTTGCTGACATGGCATTTGGACTCCAACAAACCCAATTTATAGGATACTTATACAAGAGTACTCCTTTCTAGAATTGCATTTAGTCACCCTTGCATAATAAAAAATAGTGTGGTAGCATTGCATTAGTCCAACAAGGATTATGCAAAAGATTACCACATAGTGGTGCAAGTACTCCTACTAATAATTTCAATTTTTTTTGAAAATTTATTTATTTTTGTGTGTTTTTGATGCTTTTGGATATTTTTTGGAAATAAAATATTTATAGATCATGTTTACCTCATATAAAAGAAACAAATATCCTTTCTTGAGATCATATAGTTTTTTAAAATCCATGTAGTTGTGTTAGCATTTTAGTTATGTTTAGGTGTTTTAAGGTGAATTCATGTAAAAATAAGTTTTATTTTGATAGATGGGTAATAAAGGATATTAATAATGATTTTAAGAAAGTGGATTTGGAATACTTTGATTATTATGACTAGAATTATAATATTGACCAACAATTTTTGTCTCTTTTTCTTTCTTTTGACTTTTGATGCTTTCTGCATAGGGTTTGAGTGGATGGATTGTTTTTCTTCATTTCTATAAAATATTGTGAATTACAACATGGCATAAAAGTGGGTACGGAGTGATACTACTTGTCATCTAGGAAGCCCTTTTAGAGCCTCAAATACTTCTTCCTCACTCTCATGGATATGGAATAATGGATGGATTATAAAGTCACCAATTAAAACTCAAATTTTAATTAATCTGGAGACCTTCATAAATCAAGCATGTTTATGGGTTTGAATGTTTCACATTTAATGTTCCCTTTTAAAATTTCTTATGGTAAATTATTCAAGGACACTATCATTCTCAAGAGGATTAGATAAATGGCATCTTGGTTATGTGAATGATCATAAGAAATTTGGAGATATAGAGTTTCAAATACTTGTATGATGTGTTCTTGACTCCATTGAAGGGGAATTTTGGTTTTAAAAATTATTTTGAAGGTTCAAGAAACTAGCTAGAATCATGACACAATGGTTAGTAAGTTACTATAAAAAAATACAAGATAAGAGGAAGTTATAGGTTTAAGTCTTTATAGAAACCTTTTTATTTGAAAAAATAATCATCTAGATGTTATATATGGATTCATCAATAGATTGATCACCATATCCAATCATTTTTATTGACATCACATTGCTCTCAAGCATGTTTGAAATCCTTTGGTTGGAAGGTCAAGTATTCACATATGCCCTTTTTATTGCTAGAGACTAGAGTTGACAAGGAGTAAGGATCTTCATTAGAATCTTGCTCCCCATGTTCCAAAAGGTGATTTGTTTCCTTGGTTAGACCAAGACTCTTAGAAAATAGGAGGATCTATATTGAACCTTTTCAAAGACTATTTTGTCTTACTCGGAATTAAAAAAATAGGTAGACCTAGTGGCTGATGTGGTCATGTTTTTTACCATGTCCAACATATTTTCACTAATTTACATGTTATGGACCAAGTAGAAAACACCAATTGTCACAATTACATAAGTACAAAGACACTAAGCTTGTAAAATATAAGTGTATACCAATGAACCGTAGGAATACAAGTGGTAGCTCGTATTTGGATTCTATATTTCATGCTCCCTTATCTAATTGCTTATGGTTGATTATTCAAGGAAGTCACTATCATTCACAAGAGCATTAGATAAGTGGCATATTGGTTATGTGAATGATCATAAGGAATTTGAAGTTCAGAGTTTCAAATCCTTGTATGATGTATTCTTGACTCCATTGGAGGGAAAAGTTAGTTTTGAAATCGTTTTGAAGGTTCATGTCACTATCGAGAATAATGGCACAATGGATAGTAGGGTGACTATCAAAAAATACAAGAGAGGAGGTTCTAGTTTTAAATAATTATGGAAATCATTTTATTTAAAATAATAATCATGTATATGTTATATATAGATTCATCAAAATATTTATCACCACATCCAATCATTATTTATTGACGTCATATTACTCTCAAGCATGTTTGAAACCCTTTGGTTGTAAGGTCATGTCTTCACACATGCCATTTTTATTACTAGTGTTAACAGGGAGTAAGAGTCTTCATTATAATCTTCCTCTCTATGTTCTAAAATATGATTTGTTTCCTTGGGTAGACCAAGACTCTTAGCAAAGAGGAGGATCAATTTTGAACCTTTTTAACGACTACTTTGTCTTACTTAGAATGAAAACAAATAGACCAACCTAGTGGCTAATGTAGTCATATTTTATGTCATTTCCAACATATTTTCACTAATTTATATGTTATGGACCAAGTAGACAACACAAATTGTCATAGATACATAAGTACAAAGATAATAAGCTTGCAAAATATAAGTGTACACCAATGGACCATAGAAATACAAGTGGCAGTTAGCATTTGGATTCTACTTTTCAAATATTTGGGGATTTACTTTTTGTATTTTGAATTCCATTAGGAAAAAACTTCTAGAGACCATAAATTTTGCATATATAATTATTTTGAGCTCTCTTTTCTCAAATCATATAATTTGTTAACCTCTACATAGTTTTAGCATCAATTCAAGGATTTGCTATATTATTAGGGATTGGATTGTGTAATATGGATCATCAAGCCCTGATTACTCATATCAATGGAAAATATTATAGTATTATGTAATATGTACATCAAATAAATAAATTGATACACAATTTGGTGTAGACCATCCTCAATTTAGCTTTAGTGGTAGGGTCAAATGAGACAAGATCACCTATGACTCTCGCAATCCCTAGAAGGATATATTCATGCCAAAACTAGATAGGTAGACTAGGATGTCTATCCCATAATGGAGTTGAGTTGATAATTTAGGTATTCAGGTCAAGTATGGATTCCATTTCCTTAGGAAAATATTATGTCTACCAAAGAATAGGGGTCACCTTTAAGGATTTGGATCAAATCTTCAATATATTTTAGCTTGATAACAAATAACCCTTTAGGGAGAACAACTAACTACATGTGCCCTTATGTATTCCATTTTTAAATTATATAAAGAAATAATCCTTGATGAAGAAACTCATAAATGTAAGGAGGAAGAAACTCTTGGTATTCTCCTTGTTTATTAAACCATAATTTATTTTCCATATGAAACAACAAAGTGAACCTATCAAGGTATGGTCAAAATTGGGAAAGTAAGTAGAACTAAAATCACTTGAAATTACAGCCTTATTATCTTAAGTTAGTTGAAGTTTATAATATTAAGGAGCATGTTATGATATTTAAGGCCTTGAAATTACATATTGCATCTTCTATAGGTAAAAAGAAAGATAATACAAAATATGTGAATATTATTATTTATAATATATCTCATTTTTAGATGTTAAACCTCATGGTTCATATGATTCCCATGTTATTATAATTACAAACTTATATTAATTTTGGTCAAATTTTCTCGCTCCTAGTTCATTTTTATGTAGCAATGAGGAATTATGGTGGTACTTCACTAATACATGCTCATGGAAAGGAATTCAAAACAAAGCAAGTTAAGACCTAGGGGATCGAGCACAAGGCTAAGTATTTAAATAGTCTAATACCACTAATGAATATTATATGAGGGAAGGACATACAACCAATAATTGGTTGTTAAAATTATAAAGGATTGAAGTTGAGTTTCTGAATATAGATGGAAACCTTCCAAATGATGAAGGGGATTTAGAAGGATCTACCTCAATTATAGAGAATAAATAGAGAATACGTTATGTGAGCATGGAAATATTATTTTCACTAATTTATTTTCTCTTTGGTTTCTCATTTTATATAATGAAAGGGTGTTAAAAGTGTAATCTAACTTATGGCCATGATTGACATTATATGATCCAATTTTGTATATACCTAAGGGAAAATATTTATAATATATTTAATTTAATGTAAGTGCTATGGGTCATGGTTAAATTTTTTATAGTTAAATCCATCTTATAGATTTCAAATAACCTTAAAAACTTCTTGTTATTCAAACTTATATTAAACTCATTTACGTAATTTGAGAATTAAGTATTGTTATAAATACCCTCAAATCCATCAATCGCATCAGAGTTTTGTGATTCTTATTCATGAATAATTTAGTGATTATATATGGTGCCTAAATGAACCCAACAATAACTATGTCTCTTTTTTTATTTCATACTTTATACTTTTTTTATAATATTTGATTGGATGGATTGCTTTTATTACTTTATGAAAATTATTCTGAATTTCAACAATCCAAGATATGATTTTTTTTTTAAATATTGATATGGGTTAAGCCTAATAGTTTATGATTTTGTATATTTGGGTTCATTGCATGGGATTATATTCCCTAATACTAAGTGGAATAATATTTAATATTAAATTCATCAAAGGATTCATATAGATTGTAGTGATAATTCAATGGTTTATCAAATCTAGATCTTACCATTTGAGAGATTCTTATTTGATATGATGTAATGTATAATGACTAGGTTCTTCTTTTAGATATCTCTAATCTACCTCTAGTCCTCTAGGAAAGTATTCTCACTACAATTGGTTTTACCCCTTTTCAATGATTTTCTCCCAAACTATCCTTCTTAAATGGATTAAATATTCTTAGCTTATTAGTCTTTTTTCTCCAATGAACATTTAAGGTTTTTTTATTAATCCTATAGAATCTCCATAAATAACTATTGAGTTTTCTTATTTTGATCCTACTTTGGATGATATTTATTCACATATGTATTGTACAACCATATTGGATGATGTGGTCAATTTTGAGAATGTGATTAATTCTTTATTTTCTCATTTTATTGATGATTCTATATAGGATGTGCCCCAATAATATTTGTATTGATCGATGACCAAGTGGGCTTTAGGATGCACAACCTATTATTCCATAGAAGTATCATTGGATGCACAACCTATTTTTGCATAGGATTTTCATAGGATGCACAACCCATTCTTGATCTTTTATTTTAAAGATCAATGATTCTAAAGGTCCTCTCAATTACTCCTAGGCCAAGGGGTATCTTAAGTGCGATAATGCTATGTTAGTAAACTATGAGTCTATGATGAAGTATTAGATTTGAATTCTAGTTCCCTCTCCTAAGGTAAGAATGCAGTTGGTGATAAACGAGTATATAAGACCATGGTTACTATAGATGATCAAATTGAGAAGCACAGGTTGTGCCTTATTACTAATGGTTTCTCTTAGAAGGATGGAGTTAAGTACTTAGGTACCTTTTCCCCTATGTATCATATGATTCCATGTAGATGATTCTCTCTATCACTGCTTCATATGTATGGGAATTCATCAAATGGATGTGAATATTTATTTTCTTAATAAAGAGATGCAAAGGATATTTATATGGAATTAAAAATTGGATAACTCTACACCATTAGAAGAAATTACTAATATTATATATTCTTTAATCATTAGTGGTTTATTTCTATGATAGATTTAATTATATATAGAATGCATCTTTCAAATTTATCTTAATACATTTTTTAGTAGAACTACATCTTTAAAATACTTTCAAAGATTCTATCCATAAATAACTTATTATGACTTGTTCATATGTTGGTCCTACTTATTTCATAGTCATTATTTTTTACATTATTTTCTTTAACCCTCAATTTAATTATTTTCTAAGCAAGATATAAATGCTATGTGATTAATTAAAAAAAAATTATCACTTTCTTTCTAACCTTATGTTTCAAGAATTATGTTAATATATTCTATTATAATAATTATGATAAACACCACAAAATTTACAAATTGTAAATCATAAAACACAAATATTATTAAATTGGTTGTAAGTGCCATTAGGGTCTATTCATAACCACTATTTCAAACTATATAGCTATGGCCCATGTTTCATTGTATTATTATATTATAAAGTTATAGATAAAACTACAACAAAATAATTTGTAATAAAAATATAACATTACAATATTATTGTAAGTGCATGTGATGTTTTTCTTAAATATGATTATTTGAATACAGATATAAACATGTTTCCTTACTATTTACCCAACCCAAAATACTTTTATATTTAAAATGGTTACCCAACCCAAAATATATATTTTTATTTTGGTGTGCTTTTAATTATACTTTTTGTACATTTTATTAAATACACAATGAATATATATAGATTATTATTGTTGAGAGTATTACATTATTTGGTATTTTTATCCTAATATATGTGTCACTTTGTGAAATTTCAATGTCTCAAAAGAGAGAGGAGTATGAAGAGTCATATTGACATGTGGCATGTTGAGATCTTATCTTAATGATAAGAATGTGAAAGGTTGCATTTCCTAGATTTGTAGAGGAGAGCAATAGTTTGAGGACTAAAAAGTCATGTATTGTATTATATTGGAGATAACTCTCCATGGTTGTATCATATCTTGAGCAAGAAAATATAATACACTGAGGATATCTCTTTTGTGATATATTTTTGTGTCAATATTTATGTGTGTGTTATTATTGTGATATTTTTATGTTTCAATGCATAATATTATGATACTGGTTTATGATTTGTTAACATGAAATAGTGTCAAGTTCCAACATGGTATCAGAGCTATGGAGGAAACTAGAGAATCAGAAAATAAATGAAAACCAATGAGCCAAGTTTTTTTAGAGAGCAAGGCTGGTTGCAAAAGTTTTTTTGAGAAAATTATCACTATGCGATGATATGCCCATTTGAGGTGTTGAAGGCAAGGGGATTTCTATGGGATAAAAGTGATATAGCAGAAGCAAATAAAGGGAATAAAAAATTGGATGCAAAAATCAAGACTTCCCATGAGGGTGTGTTCTTTTATTTGATACGATGTAAGGAGGTTTTGATGGAACTATTTGACTAGAAGAGGCTAACAAAATCCATCATCATTCGAGCAGAGAAAGAGAATGCTATTAAAACTTGCACAGCGAAAGTATTCTAGGCACATAATCTTAGGTTCCAGGATTACCTCGATGTGTAGTTATTGTTGTGTCCAAAATAATGGTAGGTACGTGAAGAGATGAACCCTATTTTACCCAAAACAAAGGAGGGAAAAACCTGCACATAAAATAATAAAAAACATTCATATTCCTAGACATATCCATTGGAGAAGTGCGAAAACAGCAGTAAAAAATCCTTCGTAGCAATATCAATTTCACTATTCATTGTCAGGAATGTGAAATACTACATTATGTTGGACTTATTGTGTTGAATTTTGTATTAGGGTCATGCTTGAGCACATCCCTAAAGAAGATGTTTAACCATTTTTGCATGCCCTACATATATTGTGAAAACCTCTCACTTGTAACGTTCATTGTAGAAACCCATGACTAAATATACCTACGTTTTCTATCAAAAAAATATTTATTACCCATAACAGACATGATAGCATAGTGATGCAGGTGTTGTAAATCATATGAGGGCACGTGTGGTAAAACGACCATGTTGACCATCTCAAAAGGTCACAACAAGTTTTTTTTTCTTTGACTTCATATAATGGCTCCAATGCATGGCACAACCCTGTATGTCATTTCCTTGACCTGTTTTGTGTGAACTACCACCATGGAGGAAAGCAAGGAGGTAAACAAGTTAATTTTAGAGGAGTGATAAGGGTTATGTTTAATTTTTTTTTTTTCCTTAAGGAGTATTAAAAAATAATAAAGAAGGGTTAGACGAAAAGAAATTAAAAGGGAGTTATAAGGTAAAAGAAACTGTAAGGTTTTAAACGTTTTTAAAAAATAAAAAAAGTGCGAGAAAAAGAAATAATAAAAAAATAAAGATTTTTGCTTTTTTAAGAAGGCATAAGGAAAATTTAAAAGAGATTTTTTCAAAAGAATTTTTTTATTTGAGATTTGTGGAAAAATAACAACAAAAAATTATTAGGGAGGGAAAAAAAATTAAGTTTTTTTCTTGAATTGCTTTAATTTTGGGAGGTAAAAGGTTTTCTACCTCAAAGGAAAAATTAAATCAAAGGGGGAAAGAACAAGAAAAAAAATGACAAAAGGTAAAAAACAATTTTTTTAAAAAACATTTGTTCAAGAAGCCAAAGAAGATGAAAAATATGTGTCGGAAAAAGTGTGGAAAGATTTACATTCCATTATTGAAGAATCCAAAAATGGGAATATTTATTACTTCAACAATGCAAGCAAGGAATATTTAATTATGCTAATGATAGTAATGAAATTTTTTTCACTATACCTATTGTTTTATGTAAAGCAATATACAAAGTAATAATTACTCTTAAAGTTGCCAAAATCAAAGCACAAGGAAACAAACCATTAATGATGTATATTAATGATTTAAAGCCCATAATAGTGGATGAATTTTGTGATACTAATGATCTTTGTTAGCAAAAAAAGATGCATTTTGTGATCCCTTTCCAAATGAAAATGACTTGCACATGGTTTGTGATTGTTCATAGAGAGCCTATGCCATTGTAATTGATGAGGACATAGACTCAAATGATGACAAAAATAGTGATGCTCAAATTTATCTTGAACAATATAATTATGGTTTTGGCCATTTTGAGAAGCACACTAAGGGAATTGGTTCCAAATTTCTACACAAAATGGGCTACAAACATAAATGTTTGGGAAAGCATGAAAAAGACATGAAATAACCATTTGTACTTATAATAAGACCAAAATGTGAAGGTCTTGGGTACACAATATAAGTGAATCAAAATAACTTAAGAGTAAAATTTGTAATAGGTAAAAGTGATAGCAAATTGGTGATAGAAAACAAATGTGAGCATTGTGGTAAATATGGTCATAGGATAAAAAATATTGGAATCTATATTCTTGTAAATTTTTTGGAGGACATAACCATTCACACATGTTTTATCTACAAAAAGAAAGAAAAGAATACAGATTAAAAATGAATTGTGGATGGATTGATATGAATTCTTGGGATAAGCTAAAAGGCATGTTGTATGGTTTCTTCAAAAGGAAACCAAGTGTGATCAAAATTTCATACGATATAGAGTGTTGGAAATATTGAGCTATCATTGATGTCAAAGGTGCCTAGTATTCAACATAGAAATATTCTTCAAGGATGATAAGTTTATAAGGATGGACAATATATCAGTAAGTTCAGAGATGGACTTCATAAATAGCAAACAACGTAAAATAATCCAAGGAAAAAAATAAATTCAAGACAAGCAAGGAAAGTATATCTCAAAGCAAGGTAACAATTTTTTAAGCAAAGGATTATAATATTTAAATATTACAAGAGAAGGAAAAATATTTAAAAGTTTCTTGGGACAAAAATGTTTAAATATTCCAATAGAGGGACAAAGGTTTAAAAGTTAATATTATAATATTTAAATCATAAGATTTAAAATATTATAATAGAAAGTATTTAAAAAAGAAAAAGGTGCCAATATTCTTGCAATAATTATAAAGTTTGAAAGTAAATAAATTTAAGTTGACTTGGATAACATTGAAGAAATTTGGGAAGCATATAAATATATGGTAATAATCCCCCTTTAGGTAGGTGATAAAATGGAATTATTTTTCCTTCACGGTGAGTGTGAATGGTAGATAAAGGAGCTGAGATAGTGAAAATTTGAGGCAATGATAGATAAAGTTAAACATCACATTGTGCTCATTTGGATTCACTTGCTGGGGTAGCCCAACTGGTTGTTTGGCTTTGCGTGGAGTGTATTTGTGTAGGATGGTAGGGGGTCAAATTTGGTCGTTGTTGTTTTGTTAAAGTTTTGTTGTTGAGAGAGCACAAGGACATAGATGAATATTTGGATGCCCCTTTTTGTCTCACCTATTATGGTAGTACAGTTGGTCATGAGCGCTTGTGAAAGTTTTGTGCTTCTAGATGTTAGGGGTTTGATTCACAACTGTGAAAAGGTATTTAAATTTTTTGTTAAAATTTAAATTTGAGGGATATATAAGGGTTATGGTATTAGTTTAGAAATTATATTTTGGCAAAGTAATAAAAGGATATATAAGGATTATGATGTTAGCATAAAGGTTTCATTATTTGTAAATTAATAAAAGGAGAAATAAAGATTGTGATGTTAGCATAGAGGTCTTATTTTTGAAAATTATTAAAAGAAGATATATGGGTTTTTGTTGTTAATAAATATTTACTTTGTGAGTATCGAAAGGAATATATAAAGAGTTATTTTTAAGATTTATTGTGCATATTTTTAAGGGTTTTTAAAGTGATTGATTTGATATCTAATCAAGAAAAGAAAAAGAGAATTGCTAACCAATTTTTGAAGGAGCAAATAAAAGGAAATTTATTTTTGTCAAAATAGGTTTATAAAGATCATGAAAAAAGAAGATCATCATCATTGAGGTAGATTTAGAGGTATGGTGATATAATTCCTTTCTCAGGTGGTTTTGGTTAAGGAAAATATTTTTATTGTCATATAATGGGAGGTATAAGGAATTATTCAATATGCATTCTTTTTGCTTGAAATTGGAAATAGATGGGCAATATTTATGATCATTTTAGAATAAACTTGTGCATTGGTTTTGATTGAAATTGGGAATAAATGTGTAAATATTATAGATTAGATTTGTGAGTACACTTGTGCATTATTTTTTATTGAAATTGGTAGTAAATGTACAAGGGTTATAGATCATATTTAAAAGCAAATTTATGCATTGTTCATGTTGATTTTAGGAGTATATGAGAAGGATAAATTTGTGCATTGTTATTGGTATTGAAGTGAATATAGAAATAATCAAAATAGTATAGTCTCACACAAATAGAAGGGTTTTTTTAAAACAATTCAAAGTGTCACATAATGCAAGGATAAAGTAAAAAGATTCAATTGAAAAGGATATTTTCAGCTATCTACAAAAGAGAAGGAAAGGTGAAAATTAGAAATTAAAAGATCAATTATCAAGTGATAGACTAGAGCTAACTTTCAATGTGAGATATGTGGAAGTGATAAACTTAATGAATATGAAGAACATATTGGGCATTTGATAAGTGCATATGATCTATATGTTCATGAAATAATTTTGGGTAGAATATATCTGAATTGCTTTAGTTGAGGAAAGCACATTGAAGAATAGGTGAAGAACTTGATGACATCATTATGCAATATTTGAGAATAAATGAGGATTATTTATATACAAGTTTTGGAGTAGGTTTGAGAAGGTCTTATGAACAATTTTAGAGTAGGTTTGAGGTCTTATGAGCAGGTTCTGTGAGAAGGTTTAGAGAATATTTGAGAAATTTTTGTGAACAGGTCTAGAACAGATTTGAGCAGGTCTTATGAGTAGGTTTGGAGCAGATTTGAGTAGGTTTTGTGTGTAGGTTTAGAGAAAATTTGAGCAGGTTTTATGAGTAGGTCTGAAGCAAAATTGAGTAGAGTTTGTACAAATACTTGAGAGGTGAGGGTATTGGTGTATCCTATGGATTTATGTTCACAAACAAGAGCAAAGGAGATTGGTATCTCTTGTGGATTTGTGTCCATGATCCATATTAGAGGGGATTGGTGTCTCCTATGGATTGGAGTAGATGAACTTGAGAGGGTATTGATGTATCCTGTAGATTAGTGTCCATGAACTAAAGTAGAGGTGATTGGTATCTCCTATGTATTTGTGTCCATAAACTTGAGAGGGGATTGGTGTCTCCTGTGGATTGGTGTCTCCTATGGATTGGTGTCCATGAACCATAGTAGAGGGGATTGGTGTCTCATGTGGATCGGTATCCATAAAATTGAGATGGTATTGGTGTCTCATATGGTTTGGTATCCATGAACCATATTAGAGGGGATTTATGGCTCCTATGGATTGGTTTCCATGAACTTAAGATGGGATTGGTGTCCACGAACATTATAATAGGGTATTGGTGTCTCCTATAGGTTGGTGCATATGAAATTTATTGATAAATTTATAAGAAATATTTCTCCGTGCATGTAGCCCATATTGGGTGAACCACGTTAAATTTGTGTCTCTCATATGTGTGATGATTTATGTTTTGCTTCATTATTGCATTAATATTATTGTTGTTATCTTTTGGATTGAAAAAGTGAAAAGTTTTATCTTATACTATTCACCCCCTCTTAGCATAAGCTTGTGTTCTTCAATTGGTATCAGAGCATATTCCTTTGTAAAAGCCTAATAGCTTGAAGTAAGATCTTATAGGAATACACATGGCACATCAGGAAGTATTTTCGTCAAATAGGGTACCATTGTTTGATGGGAATAACTATGCTTTTTGGAGTGTGAGGATGAATAATTATTTTATGGCACATGGCTATGATATATGGCAATCTATTGAGGATGGCTTCACAACACCTAAAAATCATCTCATAGATGGAAATGGTAAGAAACCATACAAAAATAATTCTAAGAAAATGAATGCAATATTAAGTGTATTATGTGAATTAGATTTTATGAAAGTCATGTAATGCACTTAAACAAAAGAAATATGGGACAATTTATAGATGAAACCCATAGGAGAAATTTTGAATACTTGAAGATGAAAGATGAGAAAGATATTTCTAGGTATTTACTCTGTGTTGATGAATTTGTCAACACTATTCGTGGACTTGGAGAAAGTATTGAAGACTAAGATTGTTGAAAAAATCTTAAGATCACTTTCCATAAGGTTATGCAAAGGTTTCAGCAATTGAAGAAATGAAGGATCTTAAAAGTTTGAGCATGGATAAGCTACATGGGATTCTCACAGCCTATGATATGAGGATAAAAAATGATCAAACATCCAAATTACAGGTAGCATTCAAAGCTTCAAAGAAGGCAAAAAATAAAGAACTATAATCAAGTGAAGAATAAAATAGTGGAGAAGAAGCTAACATTGTGTAAAGGAATAAGAAGGGTTCAAGAAAACACAAAGATATGCAGTCTGTGAAATGTTTTAATTGTGGTAAATTTGGTCACTATGCATCCAATTGTCCATAAGCTAGAAGTAGTAGCAGTAAAGAAGAAAAGGAATACAAGAAAAAGAAATAAAGAAAATTTTATCATGAAAATAAAAATAGGCATGGTCAAGAAAAGCATGAGAATAAGATATTTCAAATACACAAGAAGATTTTTTATGTTGAAGAAGCAAGCAGTCCTTCTAGTGGTAGTGAATAAAGTCTCTCTGATAGTGAAAGAGAAGAAATCTTATTTTTAGCCATAGAAGAGAAAAAAGATGATCCTGTTATTGAAGACCAAGAAGAAGAGAAATATTTAGAAGATGAAGAGGAATCCATAGTTGATATAGAAGAGGAATTTATTATTTCTCTTGAAGAGTTGAATAGGGTTAAAAAAAAGAAATCAAAATTGGAGGCTCAAGTACAAGAGGATGAGAAAACAAAGGCAAAGATTCTACAAGATCTCACCGACTTAAAAGTAAAGGTTGAAGAGACAAGGAGAATTGAAGAAGGTATGGTTGAACAATTAAAGGCAAAATAACTAGAGTGTGAAAGACTATAACATGAAGCTATCATTCTAAGTAAGTGACTTGAAAAATTTAATGATAAGATATATCAGTTTAGAAAAATCTCAAAAAACATTGATGATATTATCAAAACACAGAGATCTCCACTTATCAAGACTAGACATAGTTTTGAATAAGTTTGAGAGAAACAAAATTGGGAGTCAATATAAAAATAAATAGAAGCATCAAATAAATTAATTGAAGAAGATCCCAAGACCTATGTTGATATGTTGAAAAATGGAAGCATCAATGAGGAAGAAAAAAATGCACCATCAAGGAACAAGGACCATAACAGAGAAAACAAATATTTATCATGGACCAAAGTAAATAATATAAACAATAATGAAAGAACCATGTGACCATATCCTCCAAGGCAAGATCAATATTTTTTCCAAGGTTATTATTTCTCATGTAATTATTTTGGTCACAAAGTTGTACATTGCAGGGTTCATGATAAGAATGATTTTGGCTTCACCAAGAAGAACTTCAATTCATTTGCACTTGTCAAGGACTACAACATCATATGTTACAATTGTAACAATTTTGGGCATAAATATAAATGGTGTAGAATAGTGTTCCCAAAACTTCCAAAGACAGGCAAGAAAAAGGATGCTCAAAATGTTCAAAGAGGTATGACTACAAAAGTTTGGAAAAATAAAATTGAAAAAGAAGAAGAGCATTGTAAGTTGGGAGTAGTTTTACTCCCATATCAAAATTGATCACCTCAAGAAAAGGAGGTGGTAAGAAGGATAGGTTAAGTGTCTTATTTTTAGCCCCAAGGATCCCTTTGCCATTGATGTCAAATAGGGAGAATTCTTTAAGGAGGAGCAACTTGTCAGGGGGAGCAGATAGTGAATCCAATTGCAGTAAAAGAAAATTTATTGTAGGGTTGCCATCAATGACAAAGGGTGAGATTGTTGAAAATATTGAGTTGTCATTGATGTCAAAGTTAGGGTTATGCATAAGCACGCAATATCATAAATTGGCTCTATTTAGGTTTTGTAAAATATTGAAAAGGCTAAGTTTGGATCCTTTCACTAGGGGCCATTCACTCGAAATTTACAGGGTGGAAGTTTTTTTGGGTTAAATTCATCCACCGTTGATAATCATGAACCTAACTTTATTTTAATTCGCTGACCTAAAATTACATATGATTTTGATTTTCCTGCCCAATTCGCCTTCAAATTATAAATGATTTTATATTTCTTGCCCAAATCACCTTCAAATTATAAATGATTTTATTTTTCTTGCCCAAATCACCTCATATACTACCCATATATATATTGTACTAGGTACCGATAAAAATATATCAAAAATACTCTAACTTGAAAATAGCTCTGAAACAACGAAAACTTGAGAAGGTTGCAAAGGAGTGACTATCGAAATAAACCAATCAGTTGCAGAGGAGTCTCCATCGGTGCAATAAGATCGGTTGTAGAGTCATGTATGTTGGTATAAGTTGATCAGTTGTAGAGTCGTGACTATCGATATAAGCTGATCGGTTCCAGAGTTGTGTCTATCGACGTAAGTCGATCAATTAGAGAGTTGTGTTTGTCAACGTAGACTGATCGGTTGCAGAGTCGTGTCTATCGACATAAGCTGATTAGTTTTAGAGTCATGTATATTGGCATAAGCTGATCGATTGTAGAGCTGTGTTTGTCGACATAAGCTGATCGATTGCAGAGTCGTGTCTATTGATATAAGTCGATTGGTTGCAGATCCATGTTTGTCGATATAAGTCGATCGGTTGCAAATTCTTGTATATCGACATAAGCTAATCGGTTGTAGAGCCATGTCTATAGATATAAGTCGATCGGTTGTAAAGCCTTGGCATAAGTCGATCGATTGCAAGGATTTTTTATCAGCATTTATCTATAGGTTGTAGAGGTGTCAGTCAGCATTAGTCAGTTGGTTGCAAAAATTGTATCGATCGTCATAGTGGTTCAGTTGTAGTGGTGTCAATTGGTATTTATTAATTGGTTGTAAAAGTGTCAATCGGTATCATTTTGTTGGTTGTAGGAACATGTCGAATGGTACCATTATGTCAGTTCCAAGGATGTGTGATCAAAATTTATCTATCAGTTGTAGGGACTCTCGATCGGTATAAGTCAATCAATTTCAGGGAAGTGTCAATCAGCAAAATCCTATCAGTTGCAGAGGATTTGTGACTAAAAATTGATAGAGTATTCTTCTTCCATTGTTCTTTTGTCCAAAATTCAAATCTCTTTTTCTATAGTTTCATATACATTGTAGGTGAACTATACGTAACTGTGGTAGACAACTATCAATGTCATTTGGTTGTGTGTCAAGAGCATTTCTTTTGTCAAAAAATGTTTCTTGTCTCTTAGAGTATGTTTCATACGTATTGTAGAAGCACTATCTACAACTATGGTCGATAAGTATCCATGTCATGTTGTGTGTTAGGAGCATTTTCTTATCAGACTGCTTCTTATCTTTCATATGTCATTCTATAGGGCAACATAGGTTTGTCTTGAGGGATGTCTTCTATTTTCCTTCAATTTCATATATATTTCCTAACATCTGAAGGTACAAACACAAATATCAAAATGCAATGAGGCATCAATATCTACAAATCCTACACAACTTGCAAGTACAAACACCTTTTACCATCAATTTTTTAATATTTTTTTTCTTCTTAAATGTAAAAACTTTCTCTATTAATAGATAAATGGTTTTATGCTTATCTACCTCTTTTTAAATGCTTTGTAAAATTGTATTATGTTAATTATTTTAAATAGTTCTTTTTTTACAACAAAAAATGATAGAAAATACCAAACATTGAATGTAGTAAACATTGTCGAGCCTGATGTGCATTCACTCGAAGAAATTCTAGTAGATGAGATGGGACCACATGATAATTTTCCTAATAACGACATTAAAAAACCACTTTAGGAGATTTTAAATTCAGACACATCAACCGAAAGAGAAAAAGATAGTACAATTAAAATTTAGAGCTCTAGGGAATCTTGTAGTCAAAAATCTAAACATCAAAAGATAATCGAATGGACTATTGGAAGGGATTTTAAAAATGAATGGGCATGGTTATACCCCTTTATTGAGCAAGATGAGAAACTGAATGTGTGTAAATGCATTATTTGTACATGAAAGCTTGGAAAGGATCATTTATTGTAAAATAAGAAAGACATAATAGAAAAACATTGTAAATATATAAAAAAATATGAAGTGATGGAACAATTAACAAATATCATAGGTGGAAGGATGCATCAGAATGTGTACATGCGAGATATGCACTTGAATATGAAAAAGCAATGAAACAAAAAAAAACTCTCATTGAGAAGGGTGGAACAATCGAGGCACAATTTTAAAAAATTAATAAGACTATATTAGCCTCAAAAAAATTGCAGTTTGCAATTGTATATAGTATTCTAAGAAAAGGTTGTCCCATGTCTGATTTTGCTGATTTTAAGGAAATACTTCAACTAGCCAATGTACAAAACCTTACCAGTTCACATTGGTCAAATCGAAGTGGTTGGGAAATGGTAAAATGTCTATCATTGGTTGAGAAGGAAAACCTAAGAGAGAATGTGAAACAAGCCAAATTTATTTCACTTTCCATTGATGAGGTAACAGTTGTTGACATCACATCTTGGATTTGTATACATTTTTACACATTCAAAAATCATTTGAGACAACCTCATTTACTAGAACTACATAATATGATTTAAAATTGTAATGCGGAAAACATTTATAATGTTGTTATAACCAATTTAAAGGATATTGCTAGAATGGATGAAAAGGAAATTGCCACAAAGTTAATTTGTATTGGAGCTAATGGTGCGACTATAATGCAAGGAAAAAGGAATGGTCTTTGTGTTAGGCTTAAGACTTCCATTGCCCCATATGTGATTCATATTCATTGCATGGCTCATCGAATGAATCTTGCATACAAAATTGTGAGCAATTTTGATAAGTAGCCAAAGTGGAAGAACTCGTTCGTGATATACACTCATATTTTTCATGCAGTCCAAAAAGGTTTGCAGAGTGTCAACAGTTTTCTCTAGGTGTATATGAAGGTAGAAAAATGTTAAAAGATGTGGAAACCAGGTGGATTTCATTGTTTCTGCTTGCAAAAAGGGTATTTTCATAATATCAATCCTTGGTTGGGTTTATGTATGCACATTGTAGAGATGTTGACAAGGAAAAATATTTACTTTTTTGTATGACTGACTTGGAAACTCTTCTCACATTATGTGTTATTCTACCAATGTTACAAGAAATGAATACTATGATTAAACTTGCATGGGAAAGGGTAATTTATATTGTCGATTTCATGAGGATGAGAAAACAAATATGAATGATTATTGATAGGATTTATTTATTTGATAAAAATTTTGAGGATCCCAAGTATAATAGTTGGAATACGTTAATTAATGTCAATGAATAGAACAAATTTTTAAAGTTCAACATCAACGATAATATTTGTATTCCTATCCATGGAAATTTGATTCCTATATATCATTTTGAAAAGTGATTAAATACTCTGACAAATGATGTTGAACAAGTGCCCGTTACACATTCCATATTTGATGAGGTTTTGGATAGCACTAAGAATAAATTGAAAAGAATTGCAAATGCATTAACAAGTGAAATAAGAGATCGTTTTAAGAGATATGAGACACTTGAGGCCATTGTTGTTGTTAATCCTAATTTTTGGAATCCTTGTGGTGACCAAAGTAGTAGAAGTAAATTGTTTGTAAAATATATGGGCAATAATATGACACATTTCTCTAAAATTGTGGAAAGAAATGGCATTGAAATCAATGGTATTCTGAAAAAATGTTTTTTGAGACATCAATCAACCAATTTTGGAATAAAAATGGATAATCAAATTGCACAATTCAAAAATCCACATGAGACTGGTTCAATCATGCATTTTTGGCAAAAATTGTATTGAAGTAGTGTCTTGCAAGATATTATGAGTGAATATTTTATTTTATATGAATTATGTCAGACAATGATTTTGGGATCTGTTAAATATGAAAGGGCTTTCAGTGCATTAAGTTTTTTTAAATCAAAATTTCGTAACAGGTTGGACAAAAATTTAGATTTTTTTTTAGAATGTATGTGTCATCGTATGAGGTGGGTAAGTTTCCCTATGAAATAGCGTTGACATATTGGAAGTCCCTAGCAGAAAGAAGAGGTATCTCTAATATGGTTGATAATGACGAAAATAATTCAGCTAGCAGTGATGATGAGATTATGGAAACACAGAATTCACAAATGATTCTTAGCTCTTTTGGAGAAGTCGATAAAGCTTTCTATCAGCTTCCAAAAATTTAAAAATTGTAATGATTATATGAAAAATTCATATAATCTAAGATTTTTGGGATTTGAAATCATTTTGTAAAATTTTAGTGATTTGAATAAATTCATATTATCAGTGATTTTTCGTATTTGATATCATTTATATATGTCAATGATTTGAAAAAATTCATATTAAAAAATATTTTTTGTATTTGATTTGTTATAAAATTTCAGTGATTTGAAAAAATAATATAATAATTCAATTTTCAATTATTATGCATGTTTTCTTTTTAATGATATGGACATGTCTATGTTTTCAATATTTATGATTTAAGCTATAACTTTATGTAAGTTGAAAATTTGAAAATAATGTATACGTAATGATGCTATGTTATTGAACTATTTGAATATGTTGACAAAACATAGTTATTTTTCCTTTGACTTTAAATGTATTTTTGTATGTATCATTAGTATCATAAGTTGTATGATGTGATAAAATATAGTGTTTTTTTATGGTTTATGCTTTATCATTGATTAAACCTTATATACATATATAACTAGTAAAAATTTCTCTACATATGTATGAAAAGTGCATGTAGTATACTACTCTAGATATGGTAAATAAATATTTAAACCCATTCATAGATATATCCATTGTAAACTCACCTTGAAATATAAAAACAATGTAGCATAATATAAATTATCATATTCATTTTTATACAACTACAATGACTAACTATGAATGCCTTGAAAATTGAAACCCATGCATAGATATATCCTTTGTTAACTCACTTTGATATATAAAATAATATAGCATAATACAAATGACCATATTCATTTTTATACAACAACTATAATGACTATGAATGCACTAAAAATAGAAACCCGTGCATAGATATATCCTTCATAAACTCACTTTGAAATAAAAAACAATATAGCATAACACAAATGACCATACACATTTTTATACAACAACTAGAATGACTATGAATGCACTGAAAATTAAAACCCATGCATAGATATATCCTTTGTAAACTCACTTGAAATATAAAAATAATATAGCATAATAGAAATGACCATACACATTTTTATACAACAACTAGAATGACTATGAATGCACTGAAAATTGAAACCCATGCATAGATAGATATATCCTTTGTAAACTCATTTGAAATATAAAAACAATATAGCATAATAGAAATGAAAATACTCACTTTTATACTACAACAAGAATGAATATGAGTAAACTGAAATTTAAACACATGCATAGATATATCATTCGTAAACTCATTTAAAAATTGAAATATAAAACAACATAACATAATATAATAAAAATGAAAAAATAAAAATAACACACAATTATAAATATAAATAGTGTAATAGTAAATAATAAAATCAAGTATCTTGTTTTCAAATGAAAACATATGAAATGTCTTTAATTTTTTTTCAAAATATCAAGTTTTATAATTCAATTTCTCACTTCAAAATATTTTCCCCCATCCTCCACTCCTTTTGCCTTCTCAATGGCTTCCACAGTCTCCATAGCAACGGCTCCTCCCTCTTATTTCCCATATTTAGCTCCTTTTTACTCATCCACTACTTTCACGATAACCACACTCTGCATTCCAATGACTCTTTTATCGGGTTGGGTAACAGTACTATCAATTGCTCAAGAATTGATAAGGATCTTCTCAACATTTTGTATTCCATTGAGAAGGGTGCTTTCTTATTTGCCAACATCTTCATATGTTGGCCCTTGAACTTCTTTACCCTTCTCCTTTAGCATAACATCAAGATCCAATCCATTGCAGATAATGATTTTCCGCAAAATGTTATTTTGTTGAACTGATTCCTGTGCTCTTTTTCCATTGCCATGGAAGCATTTAAGAACTCTTTTGCCATCCTGAGATAGTCATGCAGGTTTTGAACCTGTTTCTTGATATTTTCATACTTTACCTACAAAAAAGAAAAATAGTTAATCAACATGAAAAGATAATTACATTTTAAAAAAAGAACAAAAAAAATTTGAACACAAAAGTTATTAAGTCAAACCTCAACAATATTCTTTACAACTACAACAACATCAACCTTTTTCTTATCACTTGCCCATTCATTGTAATAATCTTGGGCCTCACCGTTTATGTTCTCCAATTTGTTCATCATAAACTTTAAAATTTCATCTGTGTATGATGTATTCACATTCAAAATTAATAAAAAGAAGAAATAAGGATTGTGATGTTAGCATAAAGGTATTATTTTTTAAAATTATTAAAAGAAGATATATAGATTTTTGGTGTTAATAAAGATTTACTTTCTGAGTTTCAAAAGGGAGATATAAGAAGTTATTTTTAAGATTTATTATGCATATTTTTAAGGGTTTTTAAAGTGATTGATTTGATATCTAATCAAGAAAAGAAAAAGAGAATTGCTAATCAGTTTTTGAAGGGGAAAACAAAAGGAAAATTATTTTTGTCAAAACAAGTTTAGAAAAATCATGCAAAATAAGATCATCATCATTGAGGTAGATTTAGAGGTATGGTGATATAATTCCTTTCTTAGGTGGTTTTGGTTAAGGAAAATATTTGTGTTGTCATATAGTGGAAGGTATAAGGAATTATTGGATGTGCATTGTTTTTGCTTGGAATTGGAAATAAATGGGCAAGAGTTATGGATCCTATTTGAGAACAAAATTGTGCATTGGTTTTGATTAAAATTGGGAATAAATGTGCAAATATTATAGATCAGATTTATGAGAAAACTTGTGCATTATTTTTTATTGAAATTGGGAGTAAATGTGCAAGGGTTATAGATCAGATTTGAGAGAAAATTTATGCATTGTTCATGATTGAATTTGGGAGTAGATGAGAAGGACAAATTTGTGCATTGTGATTGGTGTTGAAGTGAATGTGGAAATAAGCAAAAAAATATAGTCTCACACAAATAGAAGGGTTGTTTTAAAACAAGTCAAATTGACACATAATGAAAGGATAAAGTGAAAGGATTCAATTGAAAATAAGGGTATTTTTAGCTATCTACAAAATGGAATGAAAGGTGCAAATTAGAAATTACAATGTTAGTTATCAAGTGCTAGACTAGAGCTACATTTTAATTTGATACATGTGGAAGTGACAAACTTAATGAATGTGAAGAACATATTGGGCATTTGACAAGTGCATATCATTCTCTATATGTTCATGAAAAAATTTGGGTAGAAATATGTCTAAATTGCTTTAGTTGAGGAAATTACATTGAATAATAGGTAAATAACTTGATGACATCATTATGCAATATTTGAGAATAGATGAGGATTTTTTGTATACAAGTTTTGGAATATATTTGAGTAGGTCTTATGAGCAATTTTGGAGCACGTTTGAGCATGTTTTATGAGTAGGTTTGGAGCATATTTGAGTAGGTTATATGAGCAAGTTTGGATTATATTTGATAAGGTCTTATGAGCAAGTTTGGAGTAGATTTTAGCAGGTTATATGAGTAAGTTTGGAGTAAATTTGAGCAGGTCTAGAGAAAACTTGAGTAGATTTTGGACCAAGACTTGAGAGTTGAGGGGATTGGTGTCTCCTATGGATTGGTGTCCACAAACTAGAGCATAGGGGATTGTTGTCTCCTATGGATTTGTGTCCATGAAATAGAGCATAGGGTATTGGTATCTCTTGTGGATTGATGTCCATGAACTTGAGAGGGGAATGGTGTCTCCTATGGATTGGTTTCTATGAACCAGATCAGAGCATATTGGTGTCTCCTATGGATTTGTGTCCATGAAATTTATAGGGGATTTGTGTCTCCTATGTATTGGTGTCCACAAACCAGAGCAGAGGGGATTGGTGTCTCCTGTGGATTTTTATCCACAAACTTGAGAGAGGATTGAGGTATCCTATGGATTGGTGTCTATGAATTAGAGGGTATTAATGTCTCCTATGGATTGGTGTCTCCTATAGATTGGTGTCCACAAATATTGTAATAGGGGATTGGTATCTCCTATGGGATGGTGCCCACAAAATTTATTTAGAAATTTATAAGCAATATTTCTCTATGGATGTAGCCCATATTAGGTGAACCATGTTAAATATGTGTCTCTCATATGTGTGATGATTTGTGCATTGCTTCATTATTGCATTAATATTATTTTTATTATATTTTGGATTGAAAAAGTGAAAAGTTTTATCTTATATTGTTCACCTCCACTCTTAGTATAAACTTGTGTTCTTCATAGAGCTAGTGGCACATAGAGAATGAAAATATTTTTTATGAAATGGAAATGTGTAATCATCAAAATTTATAAAATATTTTTTACCAAATAATGTACTAAAGGGTGGTGTTGAGAGTATTACATAATTTGGTGTTTTTATCTTAATGTATGTGTCACTTTGTGAGAATGCAATGTGTCAAAATAGAGAGAAGTATGAAGATTCATATTGACATGTGGAATGTTGAGATCTTGTCTTAATGATACGAATGTGAAAGGTTGCATTTCTTAGATTTGTAAAGAAGAGAAACAATTTGAGAACTAAAAATTCATGTACTTTAGGTGGTTCGCTAGATATATAACATATCTTAATTAACTTGTCATAAGTAAGAATATCTTTGGAAATGATTTTATTAGTTATTGGATGAGTTGATAAATTTTTAAGGAAAACAACTAATCCCAATATTTCTAGGTGTTATGTTTATCACATGAGTTGCTTCACCTATAACTAGATATTATTTATTGTCATAGACATGTTGATCTTGATGATTATTTATCTAACTTCCTAGAAAGATCACTTTACATCTTCATAGAAATGGCATAGTAAATTATATAACATTTTATTCCTAATGTAATATTAGTATCCAAAAAATATAATTTACATCTAAAGACCATATATAATGGATAAATTAGATGCCTAAAAGTGTCAAACATTATATTGAAATCCTTGGAGTGACCTAGTAGTACAAATTTCTAAGTCATTATCTTTGGGATCATGTCTAGACAAGACTATCAGATCAACCTCCAAATTTGATTTGCCTTCCTACAGTTAAAAAGATAAATTTAAATAACTTAGATATATTACAAAGTACATATTTAGAATCTAATTCTCACTTAACGAGTCTGTCTCTCGAAGGAAATATATGGTGAAGTCATTTTTTTTGCTTGAGAAAAAAGGTTGTACTTAGGTCCTCCACTCATGACAAATTACATCTCTCTTCTTTGGAGCTTGAGAATTTACAAATAGATTCAACTCTCATATCAATTTAGTTGCTATAGCTAGATACCTACATTGTTTTTTTATAAAAAAAATAAAAATTCTTGATTTTCATTTTCTAGATCTTCTTCAATTTTCTTTGTAAATAATTCAACATCCTTTGTCTTGAATTTTTCCTACAATGGTCTTCATAATACTAAAACTCTTCATCTACTATATATGCATTACGTCTTAGCAGAGTAATATTTCCAAAATATTGCATTATCATAATCATATTTACTATCTTTGGAATATTAGCTTCCTTTCTAAAGCATAAGAGCAACCACAAGAATTATAATAAATAGTAAAGAATCATAAAAATGTTGAGAGTTCATGTCTAAATATGATCAAGTGTTATATTCATTATAAATAAACTATAGGTCATTATATAATGTAAGTGGAACTCATTTTAATCCCAAATAACTGATCAAAAAATATTTTATCATTTTTATGAGCTACGAAATGAATATCATTCATATTATAATGGCATTTTAACAAATCGTAATGGTATTATTATAATAAATAGCTTAGCAATCTCAAAACTTGTAATTTTCAACCCATACTCTATCTAATAGTCTAATCAACAACTTCAACCATAAAATCCATCTAATATCTTCTTCTTCTTCTTTATAGCACACAAACATTCTACTTGCTTCATGAAATTAGAGTCCACTTTATCAAATTTGGACTATTAGTTTCCTCCAATTCACTAATCTATAAATGAATTTCCTAAAACATTTTGTAGTCCTTTGGAACATTATTTTGAATTTGCTCCTTTAGATTTGTCTTGTCATATTTAGCTAAACTTACTATTTCCTCTAACCATGGATATAAGAATTTAATGTCATGATCCTCTATTAAAACCCCACTATTGGCTAACCTTTTGAGTGATAATTTTTACCAATTGTAAAACCATACTCATAGTCAGGGTATTATCAAAACCCTCTCTTGCAAAGAAATTTTAAACCTCTCCAAGGTTATTATATGCTTTATGTGTGCTTGAATGCTTGTGAAAATGTGCAAAAAGTATTGAAATACCTTAGAGGTGCAAGTGACTATTAACAAGGGATCTGTGGTTTGGTATTACTTTGATTTGCTATGCTCTTTATTATTCATGAAATTAAAAAAATAAATTGTGATGTGATTGGTCCTCATATGACCACCTTGGAATGGTGATTTTTATATAGATTTTATCTTCTTTTGGTAAGCATATTTTAACAAATTTTATCTCCCTTTGTTAAACTTTGCTTTGAGCATAAAAGGAAGACTAAAATCTAACTTTGAAATGTGAATCCAGAACGGTGATTTACTTCATTTTGTCTTATTTTGTGAATGAATTATATCTTGTTTTGTTAACAATTTTTATCTTATTTTGTTAAGAATTACTTTGAGAATAAAATAAAATGACTAAATCTAAATTTAAAATATGAATCTCAAAATGGTAATTTAATTCATTTTATCTTGCTTTATGAAATATATTTTATCTTGCTTTGATAACAAATTGTTTATCTTGCTTTGTTAAACAAATTTTAAATAGTAAAACAAATGTAGTGCAAGAATCTATTTTGGAACATTAAAATAAATTTTCCTTAATTAAATGTGTCCAAATAATTTAACAAGTTAGCCTTTAAAAATAAAATTATTTGGATGTTCTAATTACTTCAAAACCCCCATTATTGATTTTAGTGCAAAATGATGTAACATTTTAGGGCTTTGAGTTCTTGATGGAACTTTAAAAAATAAACTGAAAATAAATGACAAATTCTAGGGTTAGAGAAAAAAATATTAAAAAATTGAAATGAAATGATCCCTCCTATAAAGCGATCAAAGAAAACTACTGTAAACTAATCCCTCCTATTCTACAAAAATTAGAATATCATGAACACTAAAACAAAACCAGGTTGGACCTGAATCCAAAAAAAACTAAATTTGGTTAAATGCAAGAATCTAAGGGGTAAAAACATGCATTAAAAACATTAAATGATGCTACCATATGCATAAAACACCATTAAATGAACCCAATACATGTGGAGAAAAATATGCAATGAAGCTTCTATTGTATTCAAAACCTTATTTTCTACATACAAGGTGAGAAAAAGTGTTGGCAATAGCTTGTAGACTTCCAATCCACTTCACACGCTCCTGTTCCAAAAAAATCCAGCCCCTTCACCTGCGTTTACATGAGTTTTTAAAGTTTTCACAAAGGACTCCTCATTTACTCTTCCATCTTCGTTTGGTTTTCCAACATTTTATTTCCAAATGCACTCTTCAACGGAGTTTATTCTCATTCCTATTCGTAACGCTTTTACCATATCATGCATACAACAAATGGCCCAAATATTCTTATGCCTAATTATTCTAAAACACCTTCTATTGTTGTACCCACATATATTGAGTATCATAATTACTTTTTTTCCATGTGTGTTGCTTGGTCCCTCATCGTATAACCTATTTAGCATTGTCTTCATCCCTTCGAATAGTCAAAATATTGATACTTTCCCATGGTCCTATGCATTCAAAACTATCATCTTCAATGTCTTTTGATACAACCACTCCCGATAGGAATGTTAAATTTGTAATAACCCCATTGCTTGCTACCTTGTAGGTCATGCGACTGTTTTGGTGGCTACCCAAGGATGATCTAAATATGGTGAATAATTGCATAGAGCCTAGAATGAATACCTCCATCCTCTCTATATTGATTGTTTACCCTCTCATTTATTCCTAAATACAACATGGTACCGTTGCATGGAAAGCATTACTTTGTAGATGCATAGGCCTGATGTCGGTGTGAATCATGTGATATTGTTGAGAATGCACCTGTAAGTACACTTGATGAAATTCAAGGTATTTGACATGGTGGCATAATCATTATAGTATTGAATGTTTGAAGTATATATGTTTATCTATAACCCATTTAGATTAAACTATTCACATTCTCTTCACCAACCGTGTTCATATCTCATAACTCACAATCTAGCTGAGCATGGTCATGATGATCAAATATCTTATTTTGGAAGATCCTAATAGTTTTCTTCCTATTTTCCATGGCTAGTTTTCTCTTGTGGTGACCAACATTAGAAACAAATCAAATAGTCTACCCCCATTCTGTAACTAGATAAACATACAAACGCTCTCAAGTGTGGGCAATTTGTAGCAAGACATTCTATGAAGAATCACCGACCAATACATTCCTCTAGCTCATCTAACCCGTCATAACCCATAATCTATATACATAGAATATGCGAGTGGCATGATGCTCTTTATATCATGGAGAGTGATTTATCTCCTAAGCATTAGTATCAGTATTAAAATGAATTTTGACATACTTGTCATTATATAGCTCAAATTTTTTGGATGCCAATTCTTCTCTTGATGACAATAGCTTTTTGGAAGTCTCTTAGTGACTTTGGTGCACACAAATACATATGGTTGTGAACATCTCATTTTCTCCCAAAACTTATATGGCACAAGGTAAACCTCCTCATCATCATCGTGGTTTCCACTGCAACATCCTAGAAATTGTATTGATTGGTAATTTAATATGTCGAACGACTATTGCATTTTTAGTGTTAATTATCCTTGGAAATCATATCATGGAGTACACCCAATGTTCTTGACCGTAGCTCACTATGTGGCCATATTGCCTTGTCTTCATCTCCATATATTATCATTAATCTACCTCTATTTCAAATGATATATGAATACGAACGTATTCACTGATGGTGATGTTGTAGGTGACTCTAGGTAGTCTTCCTCCAATAAGAGGTTTAATTAACACATCCAATGGTCTATCCCATTCCCGATAACCAATACAGACACCTACTCTTAGATTAGTACATGTACTTATCGCAAATATCCACTGGTTAGCCAGATTGAGATTCATCTCGATGCCCACATCACCACATTTTAATATCTTGGATATCTACAATGTATTTAGGATTTTAACATTAGTTATCTTAACTATTAAAAGTATTCAATCTTAAACATTAAATCAAACATTAAAACTTTCCTTTACATAAATAAAATGAATCTACTTAGGCCTCATGAGAATAATATGAAATCTTATAAGCATAATGAGGGCCTTCAATGAAAATTTTATTTATTTATTTTGTTTTATTTAAAATTTGATCTAATTAATTCCAAATGTTTGATTTTTTTTTGGCTTCAAGACATTAAAACTATATTGAAACTCAAACTTTAAACCTAACCAATATTAAATACTTAAAAATAAATTAGGTTTATCAAACCTAACCAAAACATAGACATATTAAAAGAAATTAAAAGGAAACACTAACCAACATCCTAACCTTGAAACCTATATTGCAAACACATGGGTAGGGACTTATCAAAATTATCACTCAAATAAAACCAAAATTACCAAAAACAAAAAAATTTAAGTTGGGTCCCCAAATTTGGATCAAGTTGTGCAATGGCCACAACAAATGGTGACTCTACTGGGAAATCCTCCCAAGCATTTAAGATTAAGAACCCGATCTGAAATAAGAAAGCCAAAGATCAATAAAATAAGAATTATTCAACAATATCTAGAGAAGATAGGAATAGATAGCTTCAAATGAAAACAAATGAACCATTTTCCTTTTCTCAGTGTGTGAATTGTGATTCATTTTGAAATTCCCGAAACAATCTAGATTCCATCATTTATTTCACATTTAGGCTATATAATGTCACTCACTAAAATGTACCTATGTATTTATCCACTGCCAACCAGGCATCTATAGCCTTGGTGGAAATGTCCTTGATCTCTTATAGACCTTGCTCTACTACAAACCAAGCATCTATAGCCCTGATAGAGACTATCTGAATCACCCAGGCATGATATTGATTTTGCATATTTCTTTTTTTATTAAGTATTTGCTTTGCAAAATTTGTATGCCAACTAGGTTAGAGACCACTTAAGGCTAAATATGGAGTGTATTAGATTTTTGCCTTAGTTTTCAAACAAAAATGACTTCATCCTTAAATATTTCAAATAATACCCCTTAATATGTGAGTTACATGTGGAGATTCAGTGAAATGTTCAACCGTTCCAAAATCCACCATCTTAGTCCCAAAATCTAAGAATGGTTACTAAAAAACCTCATTCTCTTTTCTACAATTCCACTTGGTTCCAAACTAGGACATCCAACCTACATGACAAAGGAACACTATAAAAAAAGGAACCACAAGTTATTAGCTATCACAAAATACTACCTCAATTAGAGGAACCAACCTAATGTGCAACACTCAAAAATAAACCAAAACCTAACCTAATGAAAAATGATAAGAAAAAAATAGCAAAAACTTGCAACACATGGGATTATTTACAAAAGCACCACACAAAGAAAAAGCTAAAAGCAAAAGCATGAAAACCCAAAAGCTATATACAATAATATACAAGCATGGTACAAATGATATAAGAACTTGGTTGCTTCATGGGTGAAATCAGTGTTTGAGAAACTACCCATTAACAAGCAAATGAATACCATCCCCGCTAAAGGTTTTCAGTCAAAAAGTGTTTTCACCAAGAGTTTCAAAAATATGATAAGGACCATGCTAGAGATAGTCAAATTTATTATGCTCACTCTTTTCCTTATATGCCTTATCCCAAATCAAAACCAAATCAAAAATCCTAAAATATTTAATTTTAGATCATTTTTCAAACCATCTTTTAAAAATATATTGATGTTTATGAAAACATACAAAATAGATAATTACACCGTAATCCTTCATTAAAAATTATAGTGATCCATTGATTTGTTATTGAAATAAAAAGAGAGGCTACAGATTAAAATCCTCTTTTTACAATCCTTGCCCTAAAGGCTACAATTGGGTCTTCCCAAAGGAAACCCTCTTAGATGTGTTCCAAAGATATCAAGATCTCTCTTTTGAACGTTCCTTAGTGCATATGGGATTCTTACTTATGAGCCACCATTGGTTTGATGTGTTCTTTGTACCTATTAACCTAAAAAATATAATTAGAGCATTAAGGGGCCTACCTTAGTCAAACCCTATGTTTATGAAGACAAAAGACTCTCTAAACTAGCTCAAGACATAAAGAAAGCTGTATAAAATGATATAAAACCTTTAACTAAACCATATTTACCTATCCGATGAACTTTGTTTTGTTGTAGTAGAGGTTCACATGGGTGGGTGCAAACCTGGTTTGAGCTAGGGAATTTGCACGGGGGCATGCGAACCTAGTTTTTTTTTACCTAACTTGTATAATAATATTTTTGGGCTTTTCTGATGTGATTGCTCCTTTGTTGATTCAATGGGTCACCTTCAAAAATGGTCTTTTTGATGTTGATAACATGTCTATATCACAAGGAATGTTATGGATACAACCAAAATACTATTGCTATATGAGTGGGATGGATGTGTGATGGATGCTATGTGGCTAGATTGATTTTTGCAGAGTTTTTATAAGATAAAGTTAGAATATCTAAAATGGTGAAAATGGCCTTCTACTTATAGACTTGACCAAGGCTAGGAGAGAGGATGAGGTATCCCATGAGGTGTCCCTTGAGGTGTCCTAGCTCATAAATGAGATTGGGTGAGATAATCCCTCACCCATATACAAGTCATAATACCTTGGAGAAAAGTCTTCAAATAGCATTTATTGGAACCTTCTTGCAAATATATTCTAATTTAAAATTACGTTTTGTGTGCAAAAGTCTCCATTTTTCATTTATGGCCCAAGGGAATGTGAGGTGGAAAAATATTTTTATGAGAGGTGGTAAGGCTAGGCTAGGCTAGGCTAGGCTAGTCAAAGTAGACTAGGTGAGGTGGTAGGCTTAGATTAAATCATGATTAGATCTAATTAAGCATGTGTTTAGACATAAAGCAAGTTTTGGCGAAAAAGGTTGACTTCTGACTATAAAGTGTTTTTTGACCATGGTGGAGAATTCAACCTTAGTTGAGTGTGGAGGAGGTCACATGAGGACCTATAGTTAAGCATAGGAAGAGGCTTAGCTAGACCAAGGGGGCTAAGGATGATAACTAGTGATTTTAATAAATGAATAGTGTTTTGAGATAATTTATGTATTTTTTGAGGGTTTTGCAAATTGATTGATCATGAAGATGAGGAAAATAACAATGTGCGACTTTTGGATGTCTACATTTTACCCATTTTTCTACTAGATTGTGTGAAAACACAGCTAAGTACAAAAACTAATGACATGATTTGGAAGGAAAAGAATTTGTTATTGATGAATGGATGATTGCAAAAGAGAAACACATTGATAAAAAAAAAGGAAGAAGAAGATGATTTGTGATTGACTACAACACTTTGTAGGATTGTAATGATTGCTTTTGAGGAAAGGTGTAATATTGCCTTGTTTTATGATCAACTTGATATGTTTCAATTTTGTAATGGATAAAAGCCTTTGATTATTTTTGCTTTGGATTGATTGATGAGTTCTTTTGAAAATATTTGACAACCCGTTGGAGCCATAACCTAGAAATTTCAGGAGCTTCATTCAAGAGTGGTTCTATAATTACCACAATGAAGAGAGGGAGCTATCTACAATCAAAGGTGTTTTGAGGCTTATCAAATATTGTTTTATTTTGGGTTTGAATTTTGATCTTGAGATAATCATTAGAAAAAAATTCTTAGATATTTTTTTTATCCATGATTGGATTTTTTGGTTGTTTTATCATGTGCAAGGTTGCTTTTGATGTGTTTGGATGACTACCCCCTCAAGCAATGAATCAACAATGGAGGAGATGAATATTAGTGGTGAAACACTTGATAATGATGAGAAATGATGGGAAAAATGGTGGAAAATATTGGTAAATGAAAAATGAAAAATTGAAGTAGAATTTATGACTAAGTGATGAAAATGGTGGAAAATACCTGCAAACTGAAGTTTTGCATGTTGAGGTGTGAACATGATGGTTTGCATGGGGGCATTCTATTTTTTTGTTTGCAAGTGTGAGTGCGAACCTGCAAAAATGTGCGTTAAATTCCAAACATGGTGTGTGCAACTTCATTTTGCATCACATGAAGAAAGATAAAAGTGATGAGTGAGAAAAATTGGAAGTAGAGAACTATCAAATTATTGAACGATGAGCATGGTATGGCAAGTGCAACAATGATCATCAGTGTGAGTGGTGGAGTTCTAGAGGTAAGTAGCATGTGCTGAAATTTTATTTAAATGTAAAAGAAACATTTAATGCTTGTTGGAATGCATGTGTTTGCATGAAAATACGGTTTGGAGTGCATGCATGGACTGTATGGGTGAAATGTGTGCACTATGTGTAAAATTGGCCAAATGGGTATCGCGATATGCTTTTTGTTTAATTTTTCCATGTGTCTATTTGTGAATATTGGAAAGCATGCATGAGACAAAGGGAACGTTTTTGCTGCTATTTTTCCATGTATGATAAAAAATTGTGTGATAATGATATTGTTGGGGTAAATGAGCACACAGATCCGTGGTCAGTTGATCCTTTTGACCTTGTATGCATGACCTTGTTTTACGTGCTTCTGTTTATGGATTGTTGCATGTTTTTTAATACTTTTGCATGCTTGTGACGTTGTATATATGTGCAAATAAAAAATTGATGTATTGTACCGATTTACCATATGGATATGTGCGTACATGGAGATTGGAAGTTTGCATGGGGGCATGTGAATGAGGATGTTTGCACGGGGACGTACAAATGGAGGGGTTCACACAGGGTCGTACGGACACCTTTTTTTTTTAATTTGCATATGTAAGGAGTAAAATAAAAGTGCATGATGTGTATTTGACAATTGAAAAATAGAAATGGGATGTATGCATTTTATTTGACATGTGATTGTGAAAATGAAATGCATGAATTGATGTTATTTGCAATATATTTTTGAGGTACATGAATGATGATATTTGATATATGATTTGAAACGTGATGTAGGTGAATAATATATTTGTACAACATCAACTACGAAATCTAAGAAAGACGCTACAAGATATATGGTGTGCATATTATGGGAACTAGCTATGGGTAGTTGGGTTGTATGACATGTGGAAGATGCATGAGGTTCATGCAAATCATGCTTACATATATGCATTTTGCAAGAGGTGGGATAAAAACAAGAATACCTTCCATATCCTGATAGGCGAGATGATGATTACCTTGGAGGATATATATCGCATCTATTAGTTATCGATAGAAGGGATTACAGTGATGACGAATGAGTGAGATGCACGATATGGTATCCTACAAAGGATATTTGGAGATATATGGATCAATGTGAGACTAAAGGGTGGGATGGATTTATAGGGTGCCAAGTGATACAGGGCCAAAGCCCATAGTGCCACCACTAGACTTGACACCTGATGAGTTGATTGTTGTCCCTTATGTGGATAATGTGGGGACCATGCCAAAGTATGATGTATGGTGGGTGAGGCAGTAGTGGGAGCCTATGGTAGTAGTGGTTTATGGATAGGGTAAGGTAGTAGGATTACTACCATATGGGGAAAGAGAAACATCACCAAGGAATGTACAACGATAGGCTATGGCTAGAGTGGATATGTATGAGGGATCATCCAAGCCTGGTGAGGAGGAGGTGGAGTTGGATTTGTTTATCAAGTGGGTAAGACTACATCAATATGATCAGGATAGGTTAGTGAGTGGTAGCATCCTAAGTCAACCAATGGATAGTGAGGGGTTGGTAATAGAGGGTACAATAGCTATGGAGGATGTACCTATGATGGAGGTTGATGAGGATAATATGGAAGATGTGGGTGTAGGGATGATGGATGAGTCACCTATGATAGATGAGGGTATTATTTGTGGAGGTACTACATTAGATCCAATGACTTTTGATTTCATGATAGGGCTACAAGAGATGATGGCAGTGTAGGGGGAATATATGAAGCTTTGAGCATAGGTGAAGAAGTTGAGGGATCAACTGCTAGACACAGAGTTGTACTAGGTTGAATATCATGCAGAGGTGGAGGAGAAGAAGTGCATAGTGGAGGTAAATCTTGTGGTCACCCTGAGAGAGCAAGATGAGGTAAGGACAAGCTTATAGGAGGTATCCCTTGAGAGGGATGTGCTCATTAGTGAGTGGGATGCAATGATAGTGAAGAAGTATGATATGATATTATAGGTGGAGCAACTATCTAGTAAGAGAGATACACTTATTGGTGAGCATGATACTACAAGGGCTGAGTGGGATGAGATAATTAAGTTGTTGAGCAGGTGTAGTAGCTATTGGATGCAACAAGGGTGGAAGTGGAGGCCATGATGGCTAGTAATGCAATAATTCTAGGGAAGCTAGAGCAATGGGTGTATGATATGGATGCTACAAGGCAAAAATAACTATAGATATCAAGGGTTTGAGGGTGATGGTACCGCTATTAGAGTAGGTACGAGCGAATGTAAATGGTCTAAGAGCTGATGTGGAACATTTGTAGTAGGAAAATGTGAGAGTGGTACCAACCAATATGAAAGAGGCTATAAAGAGGACTCAATGTGAGGAAAATTTGATGATGCATAGGTTGGTTATACCATCCTATTCGAAGTTAGTATCATTTTTAAGTACTCCTTATCAACTAAGACAATGGAGTACACCCTCAGTAGTGGGGAGGATCCAATAGATGGTGGTGCCAGTAGCCTCATGGGTAGTGGGAGGGGATCAAAGGTGAGGATGGAGGAACTAGTAGCATAGGATACTGGCAAGGCGCAGCTATCCCTAGGTGTCATAAAGTAGGTGACGATAAAGGAGTAGAGTGGGAAGACTCTTGCAAGATATCGCACATGAGGTAGTTGTGGGGTGGTAGTGTAGTGACTACCTATGAGTTTGTATGATGAGGATATATAGGATATATACATGTGGTGAGGTACCCGTAAGGGTACACACTTTATTGTAGTCAGATAACATTTTTTTGATAGATATGTACATGATATGGACATGTGATGATGTACCTACAAGGGTACACATTTTATTGTAGCCTTAGGGATTTTTTATTTTTGATATATATATACATGACATTTTGTGGTGTTTCATGAGGTTGCACTTATTTGTGTGTTTCTTTCTGCTTTGATTTGTGTATGTTGGTGAATAATGTGATTGTGATAGAGCATAGATGTGTAAATTGATACATGTGTATGATATGATAGAGGTAGATCTGCATGGAATGAATGGAGTATAATTACATGTGAACTAAAGTGCTAAGGAAATTGTGATGTGTATGCACTTTATGAGCATGTATATGGATGAAATAATTGTTTGATCAAAGTATTTGTATCTATTCAAAATCATATAGTGTAATCCGTTCCATTTTATCTAAGAAGTCAGATATGAAGATGTATTTGAAAAGCTTTTATTATGACAGTTTAAGTAATCAAACCCATTGAATAACTGAGAAAAATTTCTTGGAAAAACCTTAGCTATCTTTTTAAACAAGACCTTAAGCATGGATCAGTGTGTGTATAGTGAAGTTCCTTTGACCATTTTATAAGAGAATGGTTCCAACTGATTGTTAACTTAGCCTGTAAGCAAGCTCATCCACAAGCGCACAATGGTCTATACAAAAGAAGGTCACTAATGTGACAAATATATTTCCACTTGTAAGACATACTCCATTACCAATCAATAATTTATAGCTCCAATGGAGATTTATCTCGTGATTTTTAATATGGACTTGAGGACCTTAGGGATTCAAGTTGTGTAACCGATAGTACTATTTTAATTTTTTGTTCCATTTGTGTTCTTTTTGGGGTGTTGACTTTTGTTTTTTACCCACTCGTTCTCTATTTTTTTAGCTTTTATTTTTTTCAATTCTCAAGGTTTGATTTATATCATGCAAATGATAGAACAAGCAAGGTGACTTTCACTAGGCAGCTAGTATACCTACAGTGTTGCCAATCCTATTCTCAAAATTTTCTTAATGTGTGAGATGTGCAATTTGATCCATGAAAGAGGGCAAGTCAACCAAGGGAAGCCTTGAAGTGCTTTAGAAACTACCAACTTTAGATGGTGGTTGATTGAAATAATTGTAGATGGGTGAAGCTCACAAAATGTTTCAATAATCCTATCTCATGAAAATGGGATTGGGCACCAAAACTATTGTGCTAGCAAATGCAGATTTAATTCTTCCACAATGGTATTTACAATGCATATGTACAAGTATGGATATGAACATAATCTATATGCATGTGAGAATGCATGTATATATAGTGAATGATGCAGTGAATAATATGATATTGAAATGAATGAAATATATGAGATTTTGTACAAGGTTACCCAAGGATAAAATATTATGGAATGGGGTAATGATATAGGAAGAAGAAAGAGAGGGGTAAAAGATAAAGGAGAAGAGAAGAGAGAGAAATAAGAAAATGAAACTAATCAAAGGTATGTAGCCGCTCGAAGCATGACCATACAACATTGAGAAGTAACAAGAAGAAAAGGGGGAAAGAATGAGAAGAAAGAAATGAAAGGTATGTAGTTGCTCAAAGCATGACCATACAACATTCATTAAAGAAGAAAGAAGGGAAGAATAGAAGGAAATGATGTAAAGTAGATTGTGATTGAATGCAAATCGATGAAATATCATAGAATACCAAGAACATGTGTGTTATTTTGTTCATATTTTGTTTTTGTTTTTTTGTGATTTTGCAACCATGGTGGTATCTACAAAGAATGGTGAGCTTTGATGCCAATGTTGAGGTATAAAATATTTGAATATGAATAATTTAAATAGGCTCAAGGTCAGAAATACCTTCCAAAGTGGTAAGTGATATGCACTACAACCAATTTTGTGTGTAATCATGTAAGTACCTAGCCAATTGGGTGTAAATTTTTCATGAAGATGGCATGGTTGGCTAGTGAGTTATTGGTTCTCCTTGAGGACTAAGTCTCCAAATATAAATTATTGTTGGTGTAATTTTTAATTATAGATACATCAAATATGATCTTGATAAACATGTGTATGTTCAATGGCACGAATAAAAAATTCATCTAGAAGGGTCAATTGGTCTAATCTAGCTTGACAAGCAGTGTCGTCATCAATCAATTCTTGCATAAAGACCCATAATGATGGAATTTTGAGCTCCAAATGCATGATGGACTCAATGTCATAGACAATATAAAATGGATCTACCCCATTTGGAGTACAAATACTTGTGTGATAGACCCATAAGTCTAGTGGCATTTGATTGTACCAATCGTGATGTGATTTTGTAATGGTCTTGCAAAGAATGGTGCAAATGGTTTTGTTAGTAGCTTTATCCTAACCATTATACTATGGGTAGTATGGGGTAGAGAAGCTATGTTGGATGTTAAATTTCTCACATAATGCACAAAAAAATATTTTTCTTGAATGGTGTACCATTTTTAGAGATAATCTTGGAAGGAATTTTGAAGCAACAGATGATATGCTAAGTGACAAAATTGAAAATCTTAGGACCCATTTTTTGGACTAGAGGGATGCCTTCAACCAGTTTTGTGAAGTATTCTATTGTCATTATGATGAACTTATGATTGCTAGATGATGCAAGGTTATTTTTACCAATAAGATCCAAATCCCATTGTGAAAAAGGCCACATTTATTGAATAGGTTTAAGATATTAAGAAGGAAAATGCATAAGATTGACAAGATGTTGGTATTTGTCATAATTTTTGACATATTCACAACAATCATGCTTCATTGTGGTCCAATAGTATCCCATAGTGGTTCTAAATAGAAATAAATAATAGAAATAGTTAATAAGAATGTCCTACAATTTTGATTATACATAGCAATTTTGGAATGTAATTTTTTTATGCTTAAAAAATGATGTAAAATCAGCCAATCAATGAATATGGCTTGATTACGTACAAACTGCACTAGAAGACAAAAGGATCCATAAAATGGATAATTAGTTAGATGTTTTACTTAGATGTCTAGTTATTTAGACATCCAAAAGGTTGTATTAGATGTCTAAATCAAGTAGTTAGGGTAAATATCAGTTGATATGGTTGACACAAGTAGTTGCAATAACTACTTTGCTCACCTATAAGTACCCCCTATTCATTTTTTAAATATGTATCTAATTGTTGATAATGAAGAACTGTTGTGCAAAGCCATTATTTTGGAATGTGTTTTGGTAATTGTGGATTATAGACATGTTTTAGAATTGTGTTGCAGGTTGTGTTCATCACTAGGATTATGAGATACATCACTTTGTGGTTGTAGGTATTGAAGATTGAATATTTGAACCCTACTATACATCTAGTCTTACCACCTGATAGAGCCATCATCCACCCAGTTTACCCATCTAACTTGGCATGATACCTACTTAGACATATAAATCCTTAGATTTATACCCTTGAAACCTAGATTTCTAACCACTAGACATACATTTGATTATTTACTAAGTCATCTGATAAGACGTATTCATCTTAGATGTCTACTCGTAACAACCTAGATGTATACCTCTATAAATCTACCCCTATATATCTAACCCAGTCATCCCAGATGTCTAAACCTATAGACATCTATCCTAGACGTCTACTAGTGCACCAAAATTCTAATATCTATGATTTCTAAACAAAGCTATAATTAGTCTAGTCATCCATTCCTAATTATTATCATTCCCTCATCTTGGGAACACCCTCACCCTTGTCTACATTTGGCACCGTTGCCTAAGCTAAACTTTGAGTTAAGAGAACCAAGTGATAAGGCTAAGAGTTGAATGATCGATTCTAGGTTGTAATAAAGGAGTCAAATACCATTAATAATAAGTGCACAACTGGTGAACCTAAAAACACAAGAATGAATTGAAGTCTCTCACCCAGAAGTAGAGAGAATATGGAATCCTAAAGAAGAAGAAAATCCAAGTATTGAAACACTGTTTGTGACTACAAAAAATGATGATAAAATAGTTTAGGAAGATCCCATAATTGAAGAGTGGACGATGATACCAAAACTAGTGGAAAGTATTTGGCCAGATGATATGGAAGGAGAAAGCCCTGTATCATGACAACAATGCATAGGTTCATGGGGAGGAAGACTAAAACCACATCTTGTTTATACTTGAAGGAGTACACGACGTGGAGATTAGTTGGAATTGGGAAGAAGTCTATTTGGATTTAATTTTGCACCATCAACAGTGGAAATGAAACCAATTCAAACTCCACAAACACCAAGAAACCCACCTAGTAGAACAACCACAAAGGCAAATACTGCTAATAAATTACGTAAACTAAAATATCCACCTTTTACAGGAGAAGAAAAATAGGATCTGTCATGACATATAGAAACTTGTATAACCATTTTGGGAGCAAATGGGATCACACAAGACATAGAATGATTATAACTATTCCCAGCCACATTAAAAAACATGGACATAGACTGGTACTTGAAACAATAAAGTACACAGACATTTACACAATGGAATAATTTGAAGAATTTATTCATAGAAGAAATATGACCATGAAGAGATGATACTAAAATCATCACCAAAATTTGCATCACTAAAAAAATACTAGACGAGGATGTCAAGAAGTATAATAGAAGATTAAAGCAATTGACATATAATATGGAGATGACACCTACTGGTGGTATGGTAAATAATTGATTTTTGGATAGATTACTACCCAAATATAATAAAACTTTGAAGGTAGTACCATCCTCCATGTATGCAGAGGCTCTTGATAAGGTAAAGAATTTTGAAAGTGAAAGCAAGCAAACAATTGTAGGTATTTGAGGATACTTGAAACATAATGAGGACTTAGACAACGATACAAAAGATAAATTCCAGAACACAATTCACTCATTTAAAATGAATTTGATAAAATTAGAAAGGAAGTGAATGACATACTCATAAATATTGAAAATACATTTTGTGCTTAGACTACAAGACAAAGGGACATTCAAATGTCAATTGCATACTGTAACATATGTGATATAGCAAGACATTATGGAGTTGATTGTCCATTCAATAAGGTATAAAAATCTTACCGTACAATAGTAAGAGTAGCAAAATACAAGAAGGAATGTAAATGGAGCCACAAGCAAGGATATAGGAATAATCACCAAGGAGGAAGGCAAGGAGGACAAATTTTACTATAGTATGACTTTAATGGTCGACTGGTTATTCAATGTCAAAATTGTCAAGAATGAGGTCATTTTATGAATAACTGCTTCAAGCCCTAAAATATAGGTTAAAATAGTGGTAATAATGCCACTCAAATTTGTATATGGCATGGTCTAGGAAACCACAAAGAATCCAATTGCCTAAACAAGACAAGCTCGAGTGGAACTCAAAATTTCAACTTGATTAACATTGGAGAAGTGAGTTTAGTGATGAAAGTAGATAATGAAGTCTTAGCTATGGCAAGAGCACAAACTAAGAATATGAAACAATAATAAAATCCTACCAAATAGAAAGGGTGATTGTAGGAAGCCCAAGAATTAATCAAAACAAAACTAGCAAAATAAAAGGAGGACCGACTAGTTCTAGAGAAAGTATCAAAAAGGCCAAATATCAGTAAAAAGGCATTGGTATAAGGCTTGGTAAAACATGTACTAAATACAATAGTGGAAGTAAAATTTGCAAAATTTTTTAATATATTACTTGATTTTTATGCTACAATTGGAGAATTCATTACGAAGAAATATGAAACTCAACAGGTAGGAACTATCAAGCAAGAGCAATTCATTGATCCTACAATCTTGATTATTTAAGCTGGAAGGAGGCCAACTATGGTTCATATGGAGATTTTGGACCATAGATTGAATCAGGTGACTGTGGTTGGTGTATCAAGTTTACACATAATGCCAAAGAACAAATGGTGTATTATGGGTTAACCCGCCTTAAGATCTTCAAATTTTAAATTGTATGGCACTGATCAATATGGCATTGAAACAATATGTATCTTAATGAGTTAAAAAGTGCACATAGAAAAATAGGATTTCATCCTAGATTTTATTGTCATTTCTATGAAGAAACCCACATATGATGTATTTTTGGGATGTGGATGGTTGAGAACTGCAAAATATAATCATAATTGGGAGAAATAACACTTAAATTTTAAGTAGAGGCAACACAAATATATAATCAATATGAAAAATCAAATTGTGAGTCAGGATATAGAAACCTTAGATAATTCAGAATATTCTTCATAAGATTGTGAAATTTGATATGAACCAGATGAGGAAGGTGTGTTGCACCTAAAATACTATACAGAAGATGAGTACGACCAAGAAAAAGGTCTACTTCATTTCCAATTGGAGGATTATGAGATATTTTCTTTCAATGTTTTTGCATTGATGCAAAAAATGAGAATCAAAAGGATGAGAAATAGAAACCCAAAAAGGAAGCTAGAAATAAGATACATATAACAACAAAAAATTATAAGGAGAGGGAGAAATGTATATTTTCCAAAAAAATTGTAGAATATACGATGGGAGACACAGTTATTGAAGATAATCCAGCCCATCCCACTGATATACTGAAAGCAATAAATGATATTGAATCTATCAAATATGAAGGTCCAAAAATGATTCAAGTAAACTTGGTAGAAAATTATGAAGAAAATATTATTAAATATGGAGATGATTGGGATCCAATCCTAAAAGTGACAACATTTAAAATATTTCTAGAATATAAGGACGTTTTTTCTTAGACATATAAATATTTGAAGGGAGTTCCACTAGAACTATACGTACATAAGATTCCTCTAATTGAAGGTGCACAACTGGTAATGAGGTGAACATACAGAATGAATCCCAAGTATGCAGCATGGGTTAATACTAAAATAAAATAAAAAATGTTGGATGCAAGCATTATCTTCAAGGTTACAACAAGAGAATGGGTGTCACCTATTGTGATTACCTTTAAGAGAGAAGTAGATAAAATCCAAATTTGTGTTGATTTTATAAGTTTAAAATTTTAAATGCCATAACCATAGAGTATCCCTTCTCGATACTTTTCACAGACTCCATATTGGAAGAAGTAGCAGGCCACAAGATATATTCATTTTTGGATGGATTCTCAGGATACAATCATATCAGCATAATAGAAGAATACAAGCCAAAGACCACCTTTGTAGTGTTAAATGGGATATATGCATATAATCACATGTCATTTGGATTGTGTAATGCACCAGCTACTTTCCAAAGGATCATATTATACATATTTTACAAGATATCCATAGGAAACTTAAAAACCTTATTAGATGATTGGTCAATGTATGGCAAGACACAGGAGCATTTAAAGGCATTAGAAGAATGCATGGAATTGTGCAGGAAAGCTTGGATATCTCTGAATCCAAATAAATGCATCTTCTGGTTCCATACGAGAAGCTGTTGGGGCATATTGTATGCCAAGAGGGTTTGAAACCTAGCCTGGATAAGATTTGGATAATATTTCTAATGGAGGAGCCACATGATGTGATCTCAATAAAAAAAAATTTGGGATAGTTGGATATTATAGAATATTTATCCAAAAGTATGCACCTACTTCACATCCACTAGATACTCTCACACATAAATGTGTTTCATTTAAATGGAAAAATCAGCATCAGGGAACTTTTGAGGGATTAAAAGGGTACTTGGTAAAGGTACCTATCCTAGTTTACCCTGAATAGAAGAAGGAATTCCATGTGCATGTTGATGATGAAAAGTTTGCCATTGGATGTGCATTGAATAAAAAATGCCAATTTTGGGCTAGATCAACCCATATACTTTGTGAGTTGGCTATTTTCATGATTCAAGAAAAACTACAGTACAAAAAAGTGAGAAGCATTGGGAATGGTATATGTAGTACAAAAATACAAGCACTATTTATTGGCTAACCTTTTTTCTTTTTATGTGGATCATCGGGCTTTGTTATATATAATAAAAAAATCAATGATCTATAGATGAGTGAGTTTATGGACCGTAACCTATTATGAGTTTGTGTTTAGAGTGGTAGTAAGACTAGGAAAGAAACACATGATAGCTGATCAGCTATCAAGGATTCACTTAGGAGAACCTATAGAGGGAGGAATACCAGATGGATTTTATAATGCCTATTTGCTCATGATCAATACAATAATAGAATGGTAAAAAAATGTAGGGAATACCTATCGATAGAGAGCTACCAAAGGAGATGATGGTAGCTAAACAAAGGAAGGTGATTACAAAATCAACACCCTTCACAATGATTGTAGGACTACTATACAAGATGGGCGAGGACCACATTTTGAGAAGATGCATAATGGAAAATTAAGTAAAACAAACACTAAAATAGACACATGAGGGATTATCAAGAGGACACATGGGACCAGATGTGACAGCTAGAAAAGTGTTATTGGTAGGTCTATGGTGGCCCACCCTCTATCATGATGCAAATAACTTTTTTATAGCATGTGATACATGTCAAATAATGGGAAAGACATTGAATAGGACTTCATGTCACTACATCCATCACAACCTCAAGAACTCTTTAAGATATAGGGGTTGGATTTTGTAGGCCCATTGAAAACAAGTTAAAAAATAAAGTATTGATATATCGTAGTTGCCACAAAATATCTCACAAAATGGGTAGAAGCAAGATGCTTACCTGGAAACTTTGCAAGAAGCACGAATCACTTTTTGAATAAGAAAGTGATTAAAAGGTTAGGAATACCTCTACAATTGACAAGTGATAGGGGATGTCATTTCATAAATGAGATCATTAAGAATCTGATGAAATAATTCAGGATTTTTCATTCTTTGTCGAGTCTATATTACCCTAAATAAAATGGGTAAGTGGAAGCTATAAATAAAGTCCTAGTTTCTATTATGTACAAGAAATGCAACATGGAAGGATCTGCATGGGAGGAATGGTTACTAGAAATATTATGGGTATACAAAACCACATTCAATCCCACCACGAACCATACACCTTTTCAACTAATGTACGAACAAGAGGCAGTAGTACCAGTTGATTTTCTTGTACCAAGTTTAAGTGTGGTAGTTGACAATCATTTGAATGATGAGGATAGCATCAAAGAACGACTGACATTATTGGTGCAATTAGATGAAAAAGGATAATGGCACAATGGGAAATGGAGATCGCATATAAGATAAGGACATTCTAGCATGACAAGCAACTCTAGAAGTTGGATCTCAAAGCTGGTGAGCTAGTCCTCAAGTATAATGGCAAGAGAGAAATCAAACTAGGGAAATTTAAAACTCTATGGCTTGGACCATTCCAAGTGGAAGAAGTACTGGAGAATAGGGTAGTGAGACTAATGAAGTTGGATGGAATACTATGCATCGAGGTAATAAATGGTTCTAAGTTTAAAGAGTTCAAGCCACATTTTCAAGTAAACATGATCAACTTGGATCAATCAGGAAGAAATTTCAAGATAAGGATAGAATAATTAAGTCCAGGTATACAATCCTGTAAGAATGAAAAGCAGAGTAGTGCTATTCAAGAGGATGAAATCCATAATCTCGATTAACTATTTCAAACTAAAAGATATGTAATAATTGAACAAATAAAGTTAGAACCTCAAGAGGGAGAGCAATGAAATTTGCAATTACATGTTCAATTTCTAAATAGTGATGCATAAGATCGACATCAAACTATGATAGAGATTTCTCTACAAGAAATATCAAAAGAAAAAAAGTATGAAGGGCAAGGAGCTAGAATTTTGTAGTAAATATAGTCAGATACATATAGGTTACAAGAGAAATAGGAAACCTTGAGGTGGTATAATACCCAACTGCAAGAATAGGTGATTCAGGAACTGGATACAATAATGCAACTAATAAATAAACATCAAGAATCACACCAAGTTGAATGGGTTGATTGAGATCAAATAGAACTAAGATGGGGTGCAATAATTAATTCTTAAAAAAGAAGTTTATTTTCCTTAGCAAGTGAAATACAAAGAGACCTAGGGATAGAAATACAAGCAAAAGATATAAGGGAAAGGAAATAGAAACTAATGCACACTATGATAGTTCATCATCAACCACATTAAGAATCATGCTTAATACATAATATTCCTCAAGATTGGATTCAACATCAATTTCAAAACCTCAAGAAATAAGGAAATCACCAGAAAGGCCTAGGGTATGGAAAGTAGGATAGAGTTCAACTGCCAATCACAAAATGAGCAATGAATAAATGGTAGTAATCATATGGAGGGATGTTCAAGAAATAATAGAGAAATAAAAAAATAGGAGATTGGATGGACAAATCAAGCAATGATGAAAATAAACCATGCAATCCTAACATACCTCAAGCAAGCCCTAGGAGAATACCACAAAACCAAGCTAAAAATCAATAGCCAAGGGTTCGATTCAAGGAAGCAGTCCAAATAATGGGTACCAAGGATTCCTCAGAAGAAGAGATTCTAAGGAAATAATTTTGAGACAAGTACAAATAAAGCATTAGGACTATTAGTGCCATGTAGGTATAGATACCAATATGAGATAACTATGCAATGTCCAAATGAATGTTAGGTAGTAAAAATGTATCAGTTTGCAATAGAGGGCATAGGAGAGAAGTTAGAAGAATAGCATGAAGGGTTCATAAAACTTTAAATTATCCCATGACTCCAACATGGGAAGGAAACAATTCTACTAAAAATTTAGCCTTCTTGGATTGGTATCAAGAAGCCTTAATCCAATGTACACCTCAACAATAATTTGATGAGGTGAGGCGACAATGTATGATAATAAGATATTATAGAAGGTTGTTAATACTACATCAAATGATACCTAAAAACCAAATATAAGTAGAATGGAACTCTTGAGAAGAACTCATAGATCAAGCCTAAAATAGAGGTATTTTACAGAATCCTGGTGGTTCACCAGAACTACCACATGACCAAAATTTACCTGAACAAGGTAGGAGTATGGTTAACCTCCATATCAGTAGCTAGAGAGGAATAAATTCACCTCTGGTTACCTCTAGGTCAAATAGTCCACCGGATGAGCCGCAAGGCCCATTCATGGATATAGTCCCAGTTAACCCATCACTACATGTTCCTAAGTATAGACTACTTGGTCTACCTCAGTGATATTGTAGGAACCAAAGATATCATCAATAATTACTAAGGGACTGATTGAATCTTGGGTAGCTAGGAGTAAGGCAACCCAACACTAGGGAGATTTGATCGAAAAGATGTCGAGGATGCAATAACCAAGTTTTTAGGAGAAGAGGAAACTGAAATAGAAATTTCAATATGGAGCAAATGGATAAAGGAAGGGTAGTTGCTCACCCATAGAATGAGGGAATTCATGGAAGGGGCCAAAGAGTAGGAAGAGCCTATCAAAATAGTGAACAACAAAGGCAAAAACAACCCAATTACAATGCACTTAATCAATCGAAGCACGAAGGGGTCATATTCCATTACTTAGATGATTGCATAATCATCCAACAATATGATGAAGGTACAAAATGAATTCCTTTGGAAGAATAACCTAATCATCTAGAAAATTAAGCTACACATCTAGACCTAGCCAACCGACATCTAGAGAATTAATTGAATGTTTGGATCAAAATAATAATAGCCCATAGGAGAGGGAAATCCATCTGGTAGAGGATTTGATGGAATAAACATGTTTGGAAACTAAGAGGAGCCAATAGAGTGTTAGACATCATGCAGATAATCACAAGGCATGTGGACCAGAAATCCAATATCAGTTAGAGGAAAAATGACCAAACTGGCATATTGTGCTAAGACACACCACAAGATGTCCACAATAGTCATAATCAAAAACCTCCCATATATGAAGTAATTTTCGAAGATGTTAGCAGATAGAAGAAAAAAAAAACACTGATGATGACGACTTTAGCAATTTTGAAACCTATAGCCATCATAATAATAATAACACATCAAACATCTTCAAAATACGCATCAACATGGCTGTGTGCTTTAACCAACAACATTAAGTAGAAAGTGTAGTGCGTAATTTTTTTTGAAAAATAAATATTTAAATAAAAATAAAAATACAAAATACAAAAAGGAAAAAATATAAGAAAAGGACAAAATATGCAAAAATACAAAATAAAGACTATATGTCTCATGAAGGCAATGTGGCACACATGCAAATGAGCAGTTGGTAGGTTGTGGTTATAAAATGATTGGATGGATGGTAGTGTTGCTATAAATTGATCCCAAGAGGAAAAACATTTCACAATTGCTTTTGTTCTTGAGAAGGAGATAAATAAGAGCACAAGAAAGTAGAGAGGATCACAATAGCATGGTTCATAGCACACCAAGGTTTTTTTTACAAGACATGGTGTAGATGACATATATTGATTGAATGTGATAATGAAAAGCTTCATGAAAAAATCATAATTTTTGTGCAAGTGTAGGACATAAATTCAATACCAATAAATGGTAGGTGACAAAAATCCTCTAGGGCATCTATTTTTGTTATAGATCACCAAGTAAAAATAATCGACATATCAGTGGTAGAAGATGTCTAGGAGGAAGACAACATCTTGGAGAAAGGAGTTGTCCAACCAGTGCAATATGTCTAGTAGGAAGTTGTAAACATCTACCAGACAACAAATGTCTGGTAGGAAGTAGTAGATGTCTATTAGGTAGCATATGTCTAGTAGGAGGTAGTATATGTCTACCAGAAAACATATTTATAGAAGGAGGTAGTAGACATCTATCGAACAGTTGACATCTAGAAGGAGAAGATAGATGTCTAGTGAAGGAGATGACATCTAAAATTGAAAAACATAGATAGTAGAGAACTTGTGAGGGAATCATGAGTCATCAAAAAATACTTAAAGCTCCAATATAATTAGAAGTGGAACCTAACTCAATAGTATTCAAAATATTTTAGTATCAGCAAGAACATGGGATGCATAGACAAATTGAAATCCCCAAAAAAGGGTAGACTCAGAGTCAATGAGAAGCAATAGAAATAGCCACTCAAAAAATATGAAATCTCAACAAAGTAGTAAGTATCAGGTTGCAATTGACGACATTACCTGGATATGCCCTACAAGTTATTTTTATCATTAATAATGAGTAGAAACATCAACTGATAACCTAATCAGAGCCAAAATCAAATAAGGAGTGCATTTTATTTTTTAGGTTCCTAATTTTGACAAGGAGATTTTCAAGGAATATCTGCTACAGATGTTGCATACATGCAATGTAGCACAAAACCACAACCTAGTGCAAATAGGTGATCAGACCTTGGCTATTGAATTATCTCCAAAACTATTCCAACACACATTTAGAATTCCCAGGAAGAACAAAATAGTAGTCAATGAATGAGTGGATACTAAGAGAATGTCAGAGTTAATCATGAGTATCACTAACAAAAACAAAAAATGAGGTGGATACTATGTTGGCCACTCATAGCGAAAGAGGAGTAAAATAGATGCAATTATGGAACACGAGATTGGAATGCATAATGAATGTCCTTATGGCCAGATTATTAGGGGATCAAATAAGTTTAGACCTTCCTATTTAGCTAAACCCATATATATAAGGGATAGAGAAAGGAGTAGCATATGACTGGGCAACACATTTTGTGTGTCATATTCAAAATTTTCTAATGCAAATAACAAAGAACTTTTCAATGGCATTTCATGCCATTGGTCTGATTTTTTATGCAACCTCTTGGGTAGGCATACAAATTCTAGACTTCAATTATCCAAAGAAGTTACCAGAGTTAGCACCATACATATTGTGGTGGAAGGATGCTCAACCATTAGTAAAGAAGCTAACACCATTAAAGAAGGCTTGGGTTAAGCAAATATCTCATAAGCCACACCAAGAAAAACTAGTGGCTGCTTTAGAAGAGGAGGATACGATTCCCTCACAAGTTAATGAAAAGGATACCAAGAACAAAAATGTTTCCCAATAACAGAAAGAGCCCAAATAGAAGAAAAATAAAGGGCGATTTGATGAACCACCCCCAACATTCTCTCAGGAAACATTGCAAAATATAGCATAGAATTTGGAGGTAGCTCACGCTCTGGAGAAAAAACTGATAGTACATAGGGAGGAAGTTGATTTTTCTATTCCCTTAGTTCTCCATAACATTGTAGCTAGATCCAGCATAGTTGTGCATAGTGGACCCAATTATTATCTATAAGAGGCTAAATTTTGGGCTTGTGTAGGTTCACCCAAACCAATGAGATAATTGTTGGCTAGATTGACCACATTAGTGGTATCATTGAGTGCATTTTCACTTGAATATATTTTAGCTACAGATGAAGCTAAGAGATTAACTGACATAGGTAATCCAAGAGTGATACCCACACCAGTGGTATAGGAGGGCATACCACCCCTGGATATGGTAAATATGATACTTGAGATAGAAAAACCCATCATTGCATAGGATGAAGAGGTCTTAAAAGAAACTGATACCAACACAGGTGAAGGATAACATCCCCCATAGACAAAATATTCTTAGCATATGGTGGAGTAGGAATGCCAAAGCATCCAAGACCTAATGCAGTCTGTAGTAACTGAAGGGAAGGCAGAAAAGAAGACTATTGACCTTTCAAAAAATGAAAGGAGGTAGTATATGAAGAAGAACAAGAGGAGGAACAATAGGTCCAAATATTTATTTGTACAAGTTCCTAACTTCATGGATACATAAAATTCTATGGCTCAACAAGTGTTAACTTGTTTCTCAAGACTAGGGGAGATCATGGATAACTTATGCTTGTAGTTTGACATTGCATATGTGGGATAATGGAAAAAGTGGTAAGGAATGATAGAGAAAGAACTAGACAAATTGGTTAAATGGGCTGCATAGGATCCTTGGCATAAAGATATTTCTAGAATATACCAAGTTTAGCCTTGGACACTACCCACTACCAATTTGACAACTATGGAGGGTATTGAATGCTTACTTTAAAATATGCCCACCCTCTATCTGGAGATAATTCAAGTGTATTTCTATAGCCACAACATTAAACCTCCTCAGCACCCCATAGAACAAGGATCACAAGTGGATTTAGTACCATAATTACTGTCAATATATACTCAATTGAAATTTATTGCATATTTGTTGTTTTGGCTTAGCTAAGGAATCAAATTTTTACATTCAGTAAAGCAGGCAATTGATAGTGAATTGCAAACTGTCCATGAAGCCTTACAATAAAAAGATCAAATTTTGTAAGAAGAAATGGTATGGATGGATTAAGTTTTGTAGAATATCTAGGCAGTACAACAAGACTTAAATAATATTGGTACTCAATTTGAGGAACAGAATCAAAATATTTTTCAGTTGGAAGATAAAGTATCATAGCTTAAAAGTGTTAAGGAACTATTAATCAAGCAAGAAAAAATATTGGTAGCTCAAAAGAATCAAAAGGATATTTCTTGGCAACAGGAAAATGAGAGTTGGTAACAAGAATAGGTAACCTTGAGGGAATAACTATGATAGGTCTAATAGCGTGAGGTATATTTGCAATACTAGTTAGCACAGAAAGCCACACCTTCTTCATCTATGTTAGAACAGTGAATGAAAGAGCTTTCCCTAAGGAGGGAGGTTGACCTGTTATTCAGTCTCAAGAAAATAGAATACCATGCTAACACCTTGGGAGTGGAATGGACCAAATACTTCAACTATACCAAGAGGCTTAAGGAGGAATGAGAAAGCATGCAGGCTCAGCTATGAGAATATGAGAAAGCATTTCACAATGCTAATCCTAAAACCCTAGTGCACACAGATGCTGAAACTCCTCCAACTAAGCAGAGAAAGTCACTAAGGACATCAATTTCTTTGAAGGGGAGGATAGATGTAGATAACAATTCTAAACAAAAATAAATCATAGAACTAGCTGACAAGAATGTCCTACAATTTTGATTATACATAGCAATTTTGGAATGTAATTTTGTTATGCTTGAAAAATGATGTAAAATCAACCAATTGATGAATATGACTTGATTATGTACAAACTACACTAGAAGATAAAATTAGTTATCAAATGGATAATTAGTTAGATGTCTAACTTAGATGTCTAGTTAGTTAGACATCCAATAGGTTGTATTAGACGTATAAAGCAAGTAGTTAGAGTAAAACTCAATTGAGACGGTTGATGCAAGTAGTTGCAATAACCACTTTGCTCACCTATAAGTACCCCCTATTCATTTTGTAAATATGTATCTACTTGTTGATAATGAATAACTATTGTGCAAAGCCATTGTTCAAGAATATGTGTTGGTAATTATGGATTGTAGACGTGTTGCAAAATTTTATTGTAGGTTGTTTTCATCACTTTTAGGGCAAGATACATCACTTTATGGTTGTAAGTATTGAATACTAAAGATATGTACCCTACTAGATGTCTAGCCTTGACACTTGACAAAGTCGTCATCCACCTAGCCTATCCATATAGCTTGACTAGATACCTACTTAGATGCCTAAGTTCTTAGACATATACCCTTGTGACCTAGACATCTTACCACTAGACTTAGATGTCTAATTGTTTACTAAGCTATATGATAGGATATATTCACCCTAGATGTCTACTCGTAACACCTATATATCTACCTCTAGATGTATACCCCTAGATGTCTAAACCAATCATCCTAGATATCTAAACCTATATACATCTACCCTAGATGTCTATCAAAACACCAAAATTTCTAATCTTTGTGATGTCTAAACAAATCTATAATGAGTCTAATCATACATTCCTAATTATGGTCATTCCCTCATCTCAGGAACACCCTCACCCATATCTACAATCCATTCATAGAATGTGCTTGGTAATAGCCATGCTAATGAAGTGGCCACCATAAGTGCCATCATGAGCCACTTGTATAATAATTGGTCCTCATGTGGTTTAAGGTAGTGGAGTAGGATGTCTTCATAACTACACTTGTCTAGGATATCTCCTAGTAATGTGTAGAAAATTGTTCACTATTTGAAATATCGTTTGTGAGTGTGATTTAGATCTGATGGGAGAAGACCGAGCTTAATGTAATATTTGACCTGGTACAAGCATGGGTCATGGGGTTCAGCTTCAATGATATTAATGTCATCATCAAGAGAAGGTGGGGAGGTCTAGATGGTAGAATGGATGAGGGTGTGAATGGATACATGAGTTGTGTTAAAATGTGGATTTTGTGGTATGAGTAAACATAAATAAGTCATAGTATTGGCAAAATGATTGGTGGAATGCAGAGTAGCAGTGATTTTATACCACTTGAATTGATCAAATTTTTAGTGACTTGTTTATACTTTTGAAGTATAGGGAACCGAAATTACCATTATCCATTAATTTGATTCACAATGAGAAGGGAGTCACCAAAAATATCTTGGTGTTGAATGTGCATGGAAATTGCTTGCTTAAGACAAAGAATAAGAGCTTCATATTCGGAATTGTTGTTAGTGCAAGGAAATACTCACTTGAAGGAAAAGAGGATAGGCTCCCTCTATGGTGGAAATAATACTATACCTACACCCACTCCATACTCACAATAAGAGCCATCAAAAATAAGGGTTAAATCAATGGTTGACGTAGGTTCTATAGGTTCCTCAGCCTCAGTAGTATGAAATACATAATCATTAGGAAGCTAAATTAGTAGTGGTGCATCACTTGGTAAAGGTGATTTAGCCAAATGATCTACAATGACCTGGACTTTGATGTATTTTGACTAATGAACTATAGGTCGAATTCCATGAGAAGCATAAACTATTTGGATATGCAATTGTTATGGTAGCTCTTACCTGTCATGTAGTGAAGTGTATTATTGCAGGAAACTACATAAGTAGTCTGATTGATCATGTAATATTATAGCTTATGTGTGGCAAAGACAACGATAAGGCAAACTTTTTCCATGTAAGAATACCGTGTCTCGTAACTAACCAATGTGTGACTGATATAGTATACGACTTGTTTATGGTTCATTTAATTATTCTGAGCAAGAAGTGTACCCAACGCAAAATCAACAACAAATATGTAAAAATGAAAAGGATTATCAAAATGCAGTGGCAATAGAATTATGGAGATGTGAGATATAATTTGATTGCATCAAAAGCAATTTGAAACTGATTGTCCCATTTGAAAGAGACTCCCTTTTGAATAATATGGTTGAATGGTTGACACTTATCAAAAATTTGGGTGATAAATCATCGAATGGATTAGATTTTTTTGTGCAAGCTTTGTAGTTGTTTAATATTTTTAGGGGGATGCACATCAATGATAGTTGGATAAGGGTAAGACACACTTGTTCGTATCTCCATTATTTGTAACCATACTAGTTGTACATATAGAGATAGTGCTAGGTAAAATTAGGATTTGACATATGATCAAGATTATCTCAAAATTTGGTTTATGGTGGTGGATGTGCTAGAGGCTCCACATATGAGTCAAATCCCCCATATATGATTTTTTTTTAATTATCGAGTAGACCAAGAGGAAAAAATACCCCAAAAATCATGGGCACATCATGAGGTTCATCAACGTCATGGGTGGACTTGATGGTGGGTGATATAACATGAGTATTACATATATGACACTCACCAAGACTAGGTGTGGTAATGAGTATAGAGACATTAGGAGGATCCTGATGCTCAGGTTAGGGGAGGGACCCCCTAGGTGGTGAGGATGGCAATGGTATGGATTCATATGGAGGGGAGGTGAAGTATATGAATCATAAGTATTTGAGTGAGCCAATTGGCTGTCAAGTAAAGTGGCACATTGTATCCACTCACAACATTCAGTAGGTGTTTAGATGATGAGATGATTTGCATGTATGAACTAAGAGTTTGGATTAAAATATGTGATTGGTGTGGTAGGGAAAAATCATGATCATGAAAAATAGGACACAAAATAGTGATAAAAGGTAGGTGGGGTAGGAAGAATTGGAGGTGTGGTGGAAGTTGAAGTTTGAGATCGCATAGCAGAAAAGGTGAGTGGGGGAAATAGTGCATGGGAAGAAGATGGTATAGAGAAAATATGGAGATTTGAAAATGTGGGGGTAGTGGAAGCACCAGTAATTAGATGTGGGTGTGATGAAGATGATGTTATTTTTCTCAATTTCGGTGTGCAAGATGAATATGAGGATGATGTATAAGTGGAATCAAGGGAATAGTGTGGAGTGGGAGTGAACTATGTAAATGATAGGGATGGACCTAGTGGGAGAGTGAAAATGTTGCAAAATTTGAATGGGTCATCATCAGTAGGGATGCAGTGGGTCAATATATTATAAATATATTTGATACAATGATGTAGCGTGGAAGGGACACATTGCATGTCCCAAATACATGGGTATCACAAAACGATATTAAACTACATCTCTCCTTCAATTATGTGGAAGGTGGAAATGGTTTTGGCACTGACCTGAATGGAGAGGATGATGGTACCTACGACAGGGCACATAGAGCCATAAAAGGCTCGAAGGTCCATAGGGGTGGTGAGGTGAGTAGGATAGTGGTGAATATGGCATAGGATAATGGTAGAAATGATGCTAATGGATGAGCTTGTGTCAATGAGGACACACTTTTAAGTGACTAAATTGATGGAATCTTGGATGTGCAAGGGTGGATCCACACCTTCATCGATAACTTTGGTGATCTTATGGTCATGGAATATGATAGAAGGTTGTAATAATATCTAAAAATTGCCAACAAAGTTGGCAAAGGCATCAGTATCATGGGTCTCAAGATCAAGAGAATGGAGAATATAATTGAGGGTCCCATGATGAGGTTGGGATTGTTGCAAGAGGTCAAATATGGCTAACCTTGTAGGGGTAGTGTAGATATGATGAGAAAGACTACCACAAATACTTATGACATCATGTGGTATAGTATTAGGAGCTGGTGGAGGAATTGGAGGATTTGAATAAGGTGGTAGAATATAAGTAGAATGGTGTGGGACTTCAGCAAGAGGTGGGTAGTGTTGGTTATGGATGGTGATGTTGATAATACCCATAAAAAATTTTTGGGAAGTACTTCGATTTACATTATTGACCTAGTGTGGGTTAGATTGAGGTGGATCACCTCCATGCTTCGGGAATTTATTTTGTTAGATCTCTAAGTTTTGATTTTTTGGTGCAAGGGGATTAGAAATATGAATAGTGCCATGGTCAATAATATCTTGAACGGTATTTCAAAATACACAACAAGCATAGAGATAATGGCCATGTTGGTGATGAAAATCACAAAATACCTATGAATTGTGGTCCCAAGGGAGAGGATGATTTGGATCATTAAGTTGGATGTTAGGCAAGGTGATGAGGCCTCCATCAAATAATTGATAGAATAAAGTAGGCATGGGCTCAAAAAAAGGTGTCCAATTATGAGGTGGATAAGGGGGCAAGTATTACACCCCTAGTATGGATTTGAAGGTGATGGTAGGTTGGATTGGCATGCAATTTGTGGAAGTTGAGGTGATTTTGGTTGTGGAGGTTGAGATGGTGCAAATTGAGGTGATGGTGATGGATAAGTGAGGAGCACCTGATTGGTATGAGGTGGTTTGGAAGTGGGTGGGATGTATGTATTGTTATTGTAGTGGTAGTTGGAAGGATATGGTTATTTTGTATGGAGCTTGATATTTCCTGTATGGACCTTGATGTCCTCAATAACCTTAGCTTGAGCAATAGCCTATTTTAATGTGCAACTCTAATGGATTTGCAAAGTTTGAGAGATTTGATTGTGACAAATTTTAGTGAATAGTTTGACAAGCTCTATAGGTGTAAGGGTAAAATAAATATCATGAATAACTACCCTCCATCGAGATATAAAATTAGGAATGGGCTTGTCATCAAACTGGTGCAAAGCATAGACATCTAATAATGTTGTCTTGGTTTTGATGTTGATCAAAAAATGTTCAAGAAGGAGATTGACCAACTGTTCAAACTTGAAGAGACTATGATGAGGCAAATGGTTATACCAATATAATTCTTGTCCCCAAAGAGAAAGTGCAAATGTGTGAAGCATAATGGTATCACTACCATGAAGTTGGTAACAAGTGAGGCAATAATTATTAATATGCTCTCTAGGGTCTTCCTTACTTTTAAATTTGTCAAATTTAGGTATCTCAAACTGGTAAGTATAAGGATGCATAGGAATAGATGGATGAATTGGTTCATTACACAACTCATCATATGTGGGTTTTTTAGGTCCATAACCAGTTGTGTGTAAATATAGGGTTTTGATATGTTATTGCATGGCTTGGAGTTCACTAGAGAGCACCATGGTAGTATCTAGTGGAGATGGAAATGGATGTGAATAATAGGGTGGAGGGAGTGGCTATGATGATGCCTACGAATAACCCAAATATGGTGGGTATTGCAATTTTTTCTTTTCCCATTGATTATAGTAAGAATCCTATTATGGATCAGGTACCAACATGGCCTGATATTGTGGGAAGGGAACTTCAGATGGATGTGGCAAAATGTATGAAGAATGGACTATGGGTTGTTACTGCTAATCATAGTACCTTGGGATCTATTGGTTAGGCATGGGCATCTACTATTTCTGTGCATATGAAAAATTTGGTTACAATAGGGTGATGGTGGTAGAGGACCAAGTAGGTGAAGTGAAGAAAGTATGTGGTGTAGAATATGATGGTGGAAGAGATGAAGGTGTAGTGAAAGAGAATTGGTTAGAATATGGGATGGTAACTGATGAGATCTGGGGTGGTACAAAAGGAATAAAATCAAATATTAGGATTGGATTTAATTGTAGGGTGGATTGGAGAGATATTATGGAACTGATGGTGGTGGTCAAAATGGGTGTGGTGGAGGTAGTAAAAATGTTAAAGAGGATTTCAATAGAGGTCCATATGATGAAAATGGTGGGTATATTGTAGGAAAATTCATAGAAAAATGTAGAGTGAAGGGGGGGCTATGGAAATGGGATGGCTTGTTGCTGTTGAAATTACTAAAAAGAATGGGATGGATGTTGTAATGATAATTGGTAGTATTGAGGTGGATGTTGAGAGTATTGAGGTGGAAATGATGATGGTTGGAAATTTGATGAAACCTACCGTGAATGCATAATTTGGGAAGAAGATGAAGAAGGGGGTGGTGTGGAAGAAGGGGACATAGAAATCATAAATACAATTTATATAGTAGTGATGACATCAGAAATAATTTGGGAAATACTAATATTATAGTTGTCCCATAGAAGTGGGTGAGATGAATGCTCCAAAAAGGGGTGAGTAGTGAATGGGGATGAAGGTGGAGTAGGCTCATCTGAAATTATGGTGGAGAGAGGCCTACCTGGTGTAGTGTAGATGACATACTGGAAATAGGTCGATGGTGGATTCATGGAAGAGAGATCATCTAGAGGATAGGACTACTCATAGAATTTGTCCTCTAGATGGGATGGAGTAGAATATGAAACATGGGATATGGGACTCGCTTGAGGCTCCTATGACCTGATCAAAAAATATTATGGAGCTACAAAAGTAACCTTATTAGACTCGAAAGGTGGATCATTGGTCTGAGAGGAGGAGGAACTACAACCATAACAGTGCAGTGAGTAGCCTCAGTGGCATGGTGGAGATCTTCATGCATATGCCTATGCATAACAAGTATGGTAGTGTGTGTACTAGTGTAGGAAAAGCCAAAAGGTGTGGGATTTAGGCTTTGAAAATCTCTATGACTAGTTCTAACACTTATTGTTTTAAAAAACACACAGGGTTATGCATAAGGGTCGGCCCTGAAATCTATTTATAAAATGAAGGCGAATAGTATTAGAATCTCGGTGAAATATGTAGAAGTATACATGGCGAATTGCAATTATTTTTTTCCAAAAATTTTCAAACCATGGCGAATTTCAAAAAAATTCTCCAAAAATTTTCAAATCGTGGCAATTTTTTTTGTGTTTGGGGCCTTGAATATCGGGTTACAAACTCTAAAAATGTATGGTAAACTTAAAGGATTTAGGCTGACAAGAAATGCTTTTAGCCTTTACAATTTATGACGATCGATCTGAGACATAAAATTCAATCGGTTGTAGGCATGTTGATCGACTACAGACTTGAAGATCGGTTGTAGAGATACCGATCGGTTGTAGATATGTCAATCAGTTACAGTGGTGATGATCAGTTTTAGATATGTCGATCGGTTGCAGACATGCCGACAAGCTGCATGCATGGCAATTGATTGTAGACATGCCGATTGTTGATCAATTGCATAGATGTCGATCAGTTGTAGTACTAACGATCAACTATAGAGATACTGATTGGCTGTAGCAATGTCAATCAGTTGTAAACATGTTGATCGATTACAACCATGTCGATCGGTTATAGCCATACTGATCGGTTGTAGTCATATCGATCGATTGCAGACATACTGATCAGTTGTAGACATGTCGATCGGTTACAGTCATATCTATCGGTTACAACCATGTCAATTGGTTGTAGCTATATCAATTGGTTATAACCATGTCAATCAGTTGCAACCATGTTTATTGGTTGTAGACATACTGATCGGTTGCATATATGTTGATCGGTTGTATCTATATCGATCGATTATAGACATGTCGCTTGTCAATTGGTTGGAGACATACCGATCGATTACAGGTATGATGATAGACTAATGGTGATCAACAACCATGCAACTGATCGACTAATGTCGATTGACATAGTACTACAACCTGCTAACTAATACCTATTAATACTTCTACAATCAATAGACAATTTTTGATCAATAGTCCCTACAATCGATAGCCTGCTATCGATCGACCCCTCTGCAACCAATGAACTAATGTTGATAGACACAATGCTGCAATCGACTAACAAATGATGATCAACACCTCTACAACCGATAGATAAATGTTGATTGACAACCCTTACAACCAATAGGCTAATGTTGATCGACACTTCTATAACAGATTGACACCTCTACAAGTGATAGATGTATGTCGATCGACACCTCAAGTTTTTCATTATTTCAGAGCTATTTTCAAGTTACAGTATTTTTGATGTATGTTTATTGGTACCCAATATATTATATATACGAGTAGTAAATGAGGTGATTTGGGTGGGAAATATAAAATAATTTATAATTTGAAGGCGATTTGGGTGGGAAATAAAAAATCATTTATAATTTGAAGGCAATTTGGGGGGAATATCAAAATCATTTGTAATTTGAGGTCGACAAATTAAAATAAAATTATTTTCATGATTATCAATGGTGGGCAAATTTACCCCAAAAAAACTTCCACCTCATAAATTGCGGGCGAATGGGCCCCACTGAAAGGATCTAAAATTAGCCAATTTAAAATATTGAAAATCCCAAATAGAGCCAATTTGTGATATTTTGCGCTTATGCATGACCCTGAAAACACAAGTTCGTACAGTGGGGTGCGAACTTCTCCTTTATCCAAAAAAGTTGCACGGGGGGTGTGAACCTCAAAAATACAAAGACAAATGATGGATTTTTGTTGTGTGGGGTCTTTTTGTGCTATGTGAAAATTTTGGTGTTATTATGTGACCTAGAAAATAAGTTCGCACGATGGGATGCAAATTTATTTTGTACCTAGAAGTTTGCATAGGGGGTTCAAACCTCAAGAAAATAGGGATAGAGGATGAATTTCTACTTTGTAGATACTCTGTGTGATATGTATCAAATTTTGTGCAGTTTTTTAGCTTGAAAACTAGGTTTGCACGATGGGGTGTGAATTTATCTATACCCAAGAATTTCACACGGGGGAGTGTGAACCACTTGAAAATTGACTGTGCAATGTTGCATGTAAATGAAACTATGGGACAATCAAGAAAGTGAGTTATAAGCAATTTTGATATGCTGTTGTAACCACTTTTTGAGACTCAATAATAAGCAAATGTTTTTTATTTTTGTGTTTTTATGAGAGTATTGTATCTGTCCTAAGAAGAAACCATAGGAATGGGTGAATTGTATTTGAAGCAGGTATGTCATAGCATATAACCTCCTACAACACTCAAATGCATGCATAATAGAACTATGTTTCCAATGGATGAGTGGTAACCTAAATGGAATCTGGTATAGTAAAATGGTATCCAAAGGGGGAAGACTCAAGATTCTCAAATGAGTCAATATACTCTCACAAAGAGAGGTCACATTATCAATGTGCTGCTACTAACCAAGCTTGTCTTTTGCTTAACCCTCATGTTTAAAGCATGCACAATAATGATCAACTACGTCCACTAATTATTTTTAAAAACCCTATGGTAAAGGGGCTTTCTAAAAATACCCACCTTCCAGTGTTTAATTATGGATAACCAACACTCGATAGTGGGGGATCTCCCAGGTATTAAGATCGGTCGACCACTCCTAGGGGGCTACTATGGTGACTAGATGGGAGGTGAGCTGATGGAGGATAAATCTAACATCACTAGTATCGAGTGGATATTGGTGATGAAATACAATCCTTAAACTATTGGTATCATGTGCATGTGTGGGTGTGTGTTTTACATAAACTATTTTAGAAGCAAAGCTATCCTAAGTGTATTTTTGAAAGCTGAATGTAGAGTGACGGCATACCAGATATGATGCAAGCAAAATAGATATGGTGTAGATGCTAGGTCCTACAAATACGATGAACAAATGCATGTAGGAAATAAATCAGAAATGAGATGTAAGAAAAACAAAGCGGGGCCTCTTTTATTAATGTTGCTTTCAATCCAGTTACAATATGTTCCCCCCCTCTAAGGCTCAGAACGTTTGATACAGTTTGTTACATCAATGGATGGTATGCTTCCAGTGTCTTTTGCATGCCCACATTCGAAATAGATGGGCCAAAATTTTCTGCCGCTTGCGTTCATGTGTTCATCATTCCTTGCTACCCCTCTAGTATTCCTGGTGGTGAGATCATGTGCACAGAGAAACAACAAATAGTTAATAGCATATGCGGATGTAGGAAAACATGCAATCCCCAAAGCCTCCGGCTGGTTTAATATATAAAAGAATGAAACGATGGTCAAAACATGTCATAATGAACCTAAAATTTGATAGAGATATGGAGACATCATTAGGGACACATTGCAAAAACAAAATTCAGGAAATCATGCACGGATTTCTAATCACTCTGGGGTGGGACGTTGGGGACTGTCACAAAACGTACAAGAGAGACCTTGCAAATATCCTACCCAGAGGCCTCCAAAACTCTTACAAACATGGGGTTAGACTAAAAGGGGAATTTTGAGATGACCCAGAAGTTCAGATTTGGCATATTATACCCATATTATCTTGTATCTTAATGCGCTCCCTGTAGGTTAGTAAATGCATAAAATGATAAAAACAAGATCAAATCATGTCATAAAGCAGTGAAACTTGGACAGCAGCATAAGTACATCAAATACAACATAATGAAAAAATATCAGTAAAGAAATCATTTATAGATTTCTAATTGCTCCGGGTGGGATGATTAGGACTACAGTAGTGCGGGGGGCGCTCGGGGGTAGGATGCCCATCATTTGGGGCTTAGTTTTGGCACCAATCCAAGTGGGATGGGTCCAAAACCTCCTAAGGAGTTGTGTCGATGAGTTTGGTGTGGTATTGTGGCCGATTGCTTGGGTTTTGGGTCTAGATTGCATTCCTAGTGTTCACTCGATAACCTCTCTTCCAAAAGAGAAATTAGGGATGTAGGAAGCACAAAAAGGAATGGGGGTATAATTTGGCAGCACTCCTTTGCTCCAAATGCTCTAGCTCTATTCTTTTTTTGGGTGAGGAAGCTCACCTTTTTATAGACTTAAGGTTCTTATTTGAATGTGCATGCAAGGGAACCACTTGGCTCACCATGATATTTTTGGGGGAGAGAAGATTCCTCCTTGATCTAGGGCTTCCTTGCATGATGCCTCCATGATCAGGGCATGCTTGACTGAAGTCCTCTATGATTTGAAACCGTTCCTCATAATTGCATGGCTTGAAGGTGAAATTGGGTGGTGGATCTAGGCTACCATTTGTCAAGGCTTGATTTTTTGCCAGTCAAACCTGCTAATTGTCCCACCCTGGAACGATTGCTACTAATTATCCCTGGGTGGGACAAATAGGATTCTAATCATCCCAGGGTGGGACGAATAGGAAGCAAAGTGCTTAAAATGTGCCAAATTGACCTCTGACCTTCCAAAACTGATTTGGGAGTGGTTAGGACCACTTTTTAACCTCTGGAGTCTACCCTAGGTGGTATGTATGCCAATTCGATCAGTGCTTGTAGTCACAGAATTGGATTGGTGCTGTTTTGGTGTCTATAGATGCCCCTTTTTAGGATGTGTTGTGTGCGGCGCAATGCTGAACAAAAATAGATGACCAAAGTACTTAATGATTAGGATTTCTCAGTAACCTAACCAACTTTTGATGCCCCAATTATGGAAAGGGCATTCATTCTTGAACCCTTGCTTCTGACGAGCTAAGGAGCTTAACTCAAGTGTAACCTTTTTTAGTGAGGTGTACTTGATCTTGGACATTGTTCAGTCATGAATAGGCAAAGGGTGCAACCTTTTGTCTAGGGAACCTTGTCTTCATGCTTCCAGAATGCCAAGTATTTTTTCAGATTGTGATTATTTCTTGTTTGCTGCCCCAAGCAGGAGTGTGATTGTCTTTGTCAATGATTCTTTGAATGCATGCCATTTCCTTGATTGGTTGTGTATTTGTTGATTTTGTGACTAAGTGTGACTACCCCCTCAAGCGACGAATCGATGAGGGAATGACCAAAATGAGAAAAGCGATGAGTCACTTGACCCAATATGACATTTGTAAGGGTGCCTTCAGTTGTTTTCGTTGAATGCTTATGCAGCTTTCCAACAATCGGACCTATTTTTGGTGGGTTTTGACCCTTTTTGTGATGCCGATTGGGGTAGAAATTATCAAAAATCCTCCTTCCCGTGGAGTGGTCTAGATATGCTAGCCTTCTTAGGGAGTAGGATAGTGATCATTTTTTACCCTGACGATGGTTTTTCATGCCACGAATGTCAGGTGCAGAGGCACCTTTGTTCGGCAGATTTATTGCTATTTTTGGTGCATTTTTTGGATGCAATTTTTGTTGCTTTATTTCTTGCTCTGTAATCATCCCAAGGTGGGATGAATACCAATTTTGTAATCATCCCAGGGTGGTATGAGCACTAACTAGAGCGCTCATCCTAGGGTGGAACTATTACAGTCCTAATAGCCTATATAAGGACCAAAACTAGGTTTTGGGCTCATTTGTAACAATTTTTCTTGGTGATTTGGAGTAGTGAGGTAGGAGTGTGAGTGTGCGTAGCGGAGCACTGCCAAAATTTTGTGAACATCATGAGTGCAAGAAAAAGATCTTCGAGTGGAGGATCCGAGGCGAGACCGGTATGATTTTCCTTCTCCCTACCTGTTATTCATTTTCATTTTATATGAAGTTAAAAACTTACATATAAATGTTTGTTTGCGGTATTTTGTTTTTATCTATATATCAAGTTGAAAACCTAATATATGATTTGTTTTTATTATTTTTTTGTTTTTTTTTGCATTAATATTAAGGTTGAAACCCTAATATTAATTTTTATATTTTTGTATTATTTTGCGTTAATAGTAAGGTTGAAACCCTAATATTAATTTTTGTTGTTTTTGTTTTTTTTTTGTTCACATTAAGGCTGAAACCCTAGTATGATTTTTTTTTTTGTCTTGTTTTTTTTGTGTTCACATTAAGGCTGAAACCCTAGTATGATTTTGTTTTTTTTTTTGTGTTCACATTAAGGCTGAAACCCTAGTATGATTTTGTTTTTGTTTTATTTTTTTGTGTTCACATTAAGGCTGAAACCCTAGTATGATTTTGTTTTTGTTTTGTTTTTTTGTGTTTTTGTACAGTTATTTTTATGTCTGCTATGTTGCTTTGTATAGTTTGTTGTTAATTTTTCTATACTTTTGTTGTACTTTGTTTTTTTGTACTTTTTATGTTGTACTTTGTTGTTAATTTTTTTGTACTTTTTTTGTATTTTGTTTTTTTGTACTTTTATGCTGTACTTTGCTGTACTTTGTTAATTTTTCTATACTTTTGTTGTACTTTGTTTTTCTGTACTTTTTATGCTATAGTTTGTTGTACTTTGTTTTTAATTTTCTTGTACTTTTGTTGTACTTTGTTTTTCTATACTTTTTATGTTATACTTTGTTGTTCTTATGTACATTTTTATTGTAATGTTTTTGTTTATATTAAGTATGTACTTAATATATTTTATTTTTTATTGTTTTTCAGGTTGTGAAGAGTCGGTACCACCAGCCGACTATTTTCTTTGATGCCCGAGATGCCTTGACAATTGGGGATTGGGAGTGGATTGATGCCTTTGGGCTCAAGCACATGACGCATCTGGATCCTATGGTGGGGGATCAGACATATTTGACTGCCCTGATAAATCTGTGGGATCTTCACACCAACACTCTTCATCTTCCAACAGGGGAGATGACTGTGACTCTGGAGGATGTGTATCAGATTCTATAGATTTCGATAGATGGTCTGCCTATCCAGACGACCCATCGGGACCAGCAGACAGAAGTACTAACATGGTGTTTTGGTTGGGCAAGGGAGAGGGGGGTGGAGAGGGTTGTGGAGACAGCAAAGGCTGATTTCTAGATAGGCGGTATTCTAGTGTGGTGGTGGTTGGAGAAGGACGTATTAGGGTTGAGGCATACCTTGCTCATGGCTCTCATTTCCAATATGCTGCTTCTTGAATCCTTAGGTGTGAGGTTCCCTTGGAACCCACTTGAGTTGGTTTTCACATTGGTGGAGTGTCCTACGTCAGCTCCACTTATTATGAGATGGGGTCAGACGTTGTTGGCATAGCTTTACAACAAGCTGTACGAGGTCTGTTGTCAGAGGCAGGAGGGCATTAGGTGTAACTATCTCTTGCAGTATTGGGGGTGGCAGCACATAGCTATGGAGCAGTCGTAGGGTTTTTCTTGGACCACCCAAGGTGAGATGGTGGATCGGGAGATTGGGTATGATAATTTATGGTGGCGATCATAGGAGCATGGATAGAGTCGATGGCGGGCAGGTGACGTAGGTCACTATACTGATGTCTTCTCATGTCTAATGCTAGAGCAGGTTTTTTGGTGGCCATATTGGGACTGTCTAGCTTGGCCTAAGGCTAGAGAGTGGCTTCGACATGTGCACAAGGGTAGATGTATGATTGGATGACCCATGCCTCAGGCTGTCTCAAGGGATGCGAAGGCTGGGTTTCATGTTGAGATAGCACGATTGGAGGGTCTCTTACGGAGATGGGAGTAGGAGCATAGAGATGTTTTTTAGGAGAGGGATCTCCTGTGGGCTCAGTTGGCACAATGGGATAGCATATTGGCTATGTATCACCGACGAGATGTGGAGTGGGTGCGATACCAGGTAGATTTAGAGATAGAGGTTGTCCACCTCGATGGACAGCTACCTGAGCTCGATGGAGGTGGTTCATCGTGTTGTACGAGAGGCAGTGAGACTAAGCATTCTACATCCTCTCATCATCAGTGGCTGGATGAGGGTATCATTGATGGGTAAGGTGTGTGGGTTGGCAACAAATACCCCAAGAGGTCCCATAGGACCCATACTACTGGGGGTAGTTTCGGTCGCACCAATCCTGCGTGATCATGGTGGTCGACTCCATAGGCTTTGGGGATTTTGAGTTTTTTGTTTTTTGTGAGGTCAGAGGACCTTCTTATTATAGCCTAAGGGCATTTTGACTCGATATATATACATGACTCATTTTTGGTTTGATGATATGCTTGTCATGGTTTATTGTTCTTTTATGCATATTTATTTATGTTGATGTATGCTTATGCTATTATGATTGCGGATGATGTTAGCTATATGATATAGATGTATGCATATGGAATGGATGGAATGATTTGTTGGTATACAGGAAATGGTACCATAGACTGTACATGACTTACTAGTGATTGTTTTATAGAATAACGTTGCATTTGTAATTTTTGTTTTGTATTTTTTGATGGTGATGTAAGTAATGAAATGTACAAAAATTGTTTTAGAATGTAGTTAAGGTTTTTTTGAGACTCAGATGCTTTAACTAACTAGTCAAGACTGTACATTATCTTACGAGACTTTCAAACAAGGTACAAATCAGACTTGAGTTTGACCAAGTTATTTTACATCCCTGTCTGTGTGATTGAGTTCGTTTATGTGGTATTCATAAGGACACCGCCAGTGCCAGGTAGGCTATCCACCAAACCTGTACTGAGGATCACCTAATTAGCTCCACTAACTCCTTTTGTTGTATTTAGTAAGATTAATCTATGGCACAATCTAGGATACCATAAGCTAGCTCATCCACATGCAAACATTGGTCTACACACACGCAAAGCTAATGTGATAGACATGTTGTTATGCATTTAGGATATCGCCATTGTCAGGTAGGCTATCCACAAAACCCGTAATGAGGATCACCTAAATGGTTTTTCAAATGCTGAGAATTCCAGGGATTCAAGCTTAAGCATCTTTCGGTTGTCCACTTTGTTGGGATACTTGCTCTCACATATAGTGATGAAAATCACTATTTATTTTTCTCTTTTTTTTTTTTTTTTTTTTTTTGAGCAAGGGATTTGAGTAGTGGTGATAACCAATGTTATTTTTTATTGTTGCCTTTTGAGGATTTAGATTTTGAATTTAGATTTCAAAGTTGAGCTCGTGGGTTTGTGTCTTGAGAATGGCATTGATCCTTTTGGCATTGGGGATGACTACCCATCCTATTCAAGGACGTGTAGTACGAATCATTACGACTTTGGGAATAAAATGTGGTTGGGAATTTTACTTTGGAATGAAATTGATCTTTTAGGCCTTGGGGATGACTACCCATCCTTCTCAGGGGCGTGTAGTACAAATCCTTACGACTTTAGGGATCAAAGGTGTTTGGGGTTTTTTATAGTGAACTTTTTGGGATTTTTCTTCGTGAATTGCATTGATCCTTCAGTCCTTGGGGATGACTACCCATTCTTCTCAGGGACTTGTAGTATGAATCCTTATGACTTTGGGAATCAAAGGTTTTTGGAATTTTTGATAGTAGTGAAAACCACTATTTATTGTGGGGAATTGGATGGGGAAGAGCTTGTCCTTTTGTCAATTCTTAGCATTCTTGAACCATGCGCATAGGGGTATGAGTAGGATAACGTTTCACCTATGGTACCCTAGACCGCTTTGTAGGTTTCATCTTTTGTTCACACAACTTGGGAATTTTTATGTGTTTTTAAGCTTGTGTTGGGATGCTATATAACAAGGCGTGATCCAAGTAAAACTCTTCCTTGTAAAAATCGGTCTGACTTTGTACAACATTTTGACTAGAAATCTAAAGACAGCTAAATGACGAAAACCCTAAAGACATTAGAAGACAACTGACTATGATATGGTGGAAATGCGAAAAGCGTTATTCTTGATGGATCTTTTACAAAATGGATAAATATGGAAAATGATGGCATTGCCGAGTAATTACAGTCTATGGTGCGTCTGACATGTATGACCAGCAAATATGCAATGTATGTATGTGATGCCTAATGCAGCTTTTCTTTTCGTCTTTGTGTTTCAATTTTTAAGAATATGCATGAAAGTGAGATGCAATTTTTTTGTTATTTTTGATTATCTATTGTTTTTGAATATTCATTATGGTGGTTTAACCCGAATGGGTGCGGACCAAGTGATTATTACGGATCCTTGGAGGTTTTGACCAAAGGGATTATAGATACCTTTGGGGCATTTTGGGTGACCAAGCGATTGTGGGAACCCTTGGAGCTTTGGTTTGACCAAAGGGATTATGGATGCCTTTGGGACGTTTTGGGTGACCAAGCGATTACGGGAACCCTTGGAGCTCTTGGTATGACCAAAGAGATTATGGATACCTTTGGGGCGTTTTGGGTGACCAAGCAATTATAGGAACCCTTGGATCTTTTGGTTTGACCAAAGGGATTATGGATACCTTTGGGGCATTTGGGGTTGACCAAGCGATTGTGGGAACCCTTGGAGATTTTGGTTTGACCAAGCGATTGCGGGAATCCTTGGGGCTTTTGGTTTGACCAAAGAGATTATGGATACCTTTGGGGAATTTTAGGTTGACCAAGAGATTGCTGGAATCCTTGGAGCTTTTGGGGTGGGCTATGGCTCTCTAAATGTTGAATGGACTTAAATGACTGATGTTTAAGGGTTCTAGTTCATTTATTCCTTCAAAAGAGATGATATGGTATGTTCCAGGTCCTATTTTACTATCGATTACATAAGGACATAACCAATTTACCATGAACTTGTCCCTTAAATGGGGTGACAAGTTAGGATTTTATTGGTTGTCTTTTAAGACCAGGTCACCAATCTAAAAGTCCCTCATATGAACCTTCATGTTGTATGCTTTCTTAAGTCACTCTTGATAGATATGTAAATGCTCAAGAGCATTGATGCATCATTCGTCGAGTAACATAAGATGGTCTAATTGGGCCTATCATGAAGTGTCATCAATGATGAAATCTTGCATTGATATGTGCAGGGAGGGTATTTCCAACTTGATAGGCATGACTGCCTTGGAGTCATACACTAGCAAAAATGTTGTTGCCCTAGTGGGCATCCGAATGCTAGTGCGATAAGCCCATAGGGCAAGTGGTATTTGGATGTGCCAATCCTTATGATTATCTATGACCATATTTTTAAGGATGGAAACTAGCATTTTGTTTGATGCCTCTGCTTTCCCATTTGCCTACGGATAATAGGGTGTCAAAAAACTGTGCTAAATTTTGTACTTTGTTGTCAAAGCACACACATATTTGTTCTTAAATGATGTCCCATTATCCGAGATGATCTTGGATGGAATACCAAAATGACATATGATGTTATGTAAAATGAACTCCGCAATGCGGGGCCTAGTCATAGAGGTAAGCGAAATTGCTTCCACCCACTTAGTGAAGTACTTTGTGGTCATTATGATAAATGTGTGATGACCTGACAATGCAGGGGAGATCTTTTCGATGAGATCTAAGCCCCACTATGAAAAAAACCAAGCCAATTGGATCGGCTACAAGGCCTGAGAAGGTACGTGTGTCAAGTTAGCATGGTGTTGACACTTCACGCACTTCCGCACATATGTGCAACAATCTCTCTCTAAATATGGCCAATAATAGCCCATGCAAAGAATGCACTTTGCGATGCCCATACCACTAAAGTGGCCACCACACATACCATCGTATGCTTGGGTGATCACCCAAGTGGACTCTTGCTGGTCCAGGAAATAGAGGAGGATTCCTTTGTAGCTTCGACGGTACAAAATGTCTCCAAGAAAAACATGTTTTACTGCTTTCTGTTTGAATGATCTTTTCACGGCTTGCGATAATCCAAGTGGGAGGCTACCGAACTTGAGATAGTCTCTTATGGGTGTGCACCAATCTTGTTGATCAAAAACATTGATGGTATGAATGGCCGATCCCTCTTGAAGTTAGTCCCTAGCAAAAGCTGAGCGGGAAAGAACTTGTAAAAATAACATTGTGTTGCTATTAAGAGGAGTTGGAGAGAACAAAGACCCCTAGTTGGCATGATTCAGACTATCATGGATTCGAGAGAACCTATCCTGAGATGGTTCAATTTGGATCAGGTGGATTCCTAGCATTATGTCAGAGCTTGCACACTCCATCACGGATTGTGATAATGTTTTTACTTGACTTGTTGTCATCTCACTAGAAGGGTCTTGCAAGATTAGTGATCCCAAGGAGGCTATAGTGTCTGCAAAATGATTTGATGATCGATGGAGTGCCTCGATGTTGTACCATTCATGCTTTGTCAGGAATTTATCCATAAGGGCTTTGTAGGCCTGCATAACTAGGCATTTGCATTGGAATACCCCTTTCACTTGGTTGACAATTAATAGCGAATCACCAAAGATATTCAAGCGTTTGATATTCATGGTGATGGCTATTTGAAGACCTATGAGCAATGCTTCATATTCAGCATTGTTATTGGTGCATGAGAAATCAAGTTTAAATAATAAAGGCATTGGAGCCCCTTGCGGTGTGAAAAACATGATTCGCGTGCCACCCCCTTGCTCACATTTAGAACCGTCAAAAAATAAGGTTATGTCGGCCTGTGACTCAAGCTCATCAGAATATAGAAATTTTGAGACATGGAAGACCCCATCATTGAGTAACTCTATGGTTAGAGGCTGATCATCTTCGAGAGGAGCCTCTACTAGTTGATCGACGATGACTTACCTTTGATGGAATTTTGTCCAATGAATTCGATGTCAAACTCCATCAACAACATGATCCATTTCACCGTGCGACTACTATTATAAGTATGACTCATCATGTACTGTAATGGATTCTCCTTAGACACAACATACATCATATTGCTCAACATGTAATGGCATAGCTTTTTGGTGGTAAATACCACCGTAAAGCATAGCTTCTCAACGTATGCATAGTTAAGTTCATAACTGGCCAGGGTGCGGCTAAGATAATAATTAGCCTGTTCTTTATGTAATTATTTTTTTTGGGCTAACATGGTGCCCAGTGCCACCTCGGTAGCTAAGATGTATAAGTAGAATGGCACTCCTGGTCTAGGTGGTGCCAATACTGGTGGTGAAGCCAAGTATTATTTGATGTCGTTGAAGGCTGACTGGCACTCGTCATCCCAATGAAATGCTACCCCCTTGTGTAATAATTTATTCATGGGTTGGAACTTGTTAGATAACTATGCTATGAAGCACTTGATTGATGTGACCTTACCCTGCAAGCTTCTAAGTTGCTTGATGGTGGTTGGGGGAAGCATCTCAAGGATTGCCTTGAATTTATTTGGATCTACCTTGATGCCTCATTTTGAGACTATAAAACCCAAGATTTTTCTAGATGTGATGCCAAATATGCACTTCTTGGGGTTTAGCCTAATATTGTGTTCGATGAGGCAATCAAGGATCTTGTGTAAGTCATCGAGATGATTTTGGTGCAAAAGAGATTTGGCCAACAAATCATCCATATAATCTTCCAAATTTTTATGCATGTGATCGTGGAAGATGTATGTCATAGCGCATTGGTAGGTGGCACCAGCATTTTTAAGGCCAAAGGGCATGACCTTATAACAAAATGTCCCCCAAGGCATCGTGAACACCATTTTTAGTTGATCATCGGGATTGATACGAATCTAGTTGTATCCCGAGAAACCATCCATGAGGGAAAGCATTTTGTGGCCTGTTGTAGCATCTACCAATGCATCAATGCTAGGCAAGGGGAAATCGTCCTTAGGACTCACTTTGTTTAAATCTCAAAAATCGGTGCATATGCGAATCCTCCCATCAGGATTTTTGATGGGTACCATATTGGACAGCCATGGTGGGTAATCCATGCAGATGACAAACTGCACATCCAATAGCTTTTGTAGCTCATATTTTACCATTAAGGCCACTTTTGGGTGCATCTTACGTAGCTTTTTCTTTACTAGCTTGAATCTCAGATCAAGTGTCAGATTATGCGTGACTAGATGCAAGTCTACCCCCAACATGTATTTGTAGGACCATGCAAAAAATTCCTTCTATTTGATAAGGGCAATGTAATCGGCTTGCTCTTCGAGGGATAGACTTACCCCCAACTTGATGACTTGTGAATTCATTGGATTAGAACCGATGTGTGCGTCAATCATCTCTTCAACTGACATGTGGGATCTGTCCTCCAACTGATGTGGAGTCAATATTAGATGGATATCATTTTCTAAATTTAGATCTACATTGGGAACATCGGGTTCCTCTTCAGCATGGAAGATATCTTAAGTCTGTCCTAGGGCGAAATGAAACATCTCACCACAAGGCCAGTACTATGATGGGGATGGTGGTGATTCAGCATGATCCCAGTCTATGGCATCTAGGTCTAGATACAATGGTCATGTTGGATCAGTTGGATTATGGATGGGGGTGGCTAAATCAATGGAGATCATGTTGATGGAATGAATTTGGTCTCCATTGCCACTTGGGTGTTGATTTTGACATTCTTGGTGATCTTTGTGCCCTAGATCTGGCTCTATGGGTACTGGCACAAAAGGATCAACCCTATGTTTGGATAGAAGGATGGGGTCTACCCTTGGCATTGGTGGCCCTATAGGGTCTCTAGGTGGGAGGTGCTCTCTATATACCCAAAGTGGTGGATGAAGCACTTGGTTTAACTATACTTGGTTTAAATGCCACCTATGCCTTGGTCCCATATTTAGATGTTCAAACATACCATAAATGTCTATGGGGTATTATTGTTGCCTCATATGGTTGAGATATGCCATCTCAATCTCATCCTCATAGTCACTATCGGAGATCCATAGGCCTTCATTGGCTCTAACAACTATTTACCCCTCTGGCTGGTATAGCCTCCCACTAGGCGTTTCTTGATCACTTGGCCTTATGGCCAGCATGACAGGCTTGTTTTGTTCGAGCATGTTGATTTGATCCCTTTTGGGTTGTTTTGCTCTCTATGGGAGGGCTAGATTCTCTAGAGGTGGCCATTGCACAATTGGAACATTAAAGGGGAACATTGCCACGAAGTTCTCTTGATAGTCATCAATGGGTGTCACTTGCGAGTGATTGTTATCGTTATCAAAAGGGTCCCAAGGTGCTACCTCATAACCTGACTCATATTCAAAATACCCCCATTGTTCTTGTTCATATCCTTCTTGGAGGTTACTCAAAATTTCCCCTTCCTCGATCAAAGGTGAGAGGTTGTTGAGGCCAACAAGGTTTGTTGTTAACAATAGGAGATAATCCCCCAATATGTAAGTTGTGTTGGGATTGGCATATCGATCTTGTGCCAACCCATCCCTATTGCCTAGACCTAGGCCTTGCATGGTTTATACCAATATGTCAAGGGGCAAAGGGTGGTTGAACCCTACTCCTAATTTATCATATGGCATTTGGTATCTTGGTTGACAAATAATATGCATTCCTTGTTCATATCTGCCCAATCCATATCCATGCCAATTACATTGGTTTAGGTATTTCAAGGCAAATTCTGGGTTGGAAAGATAGTCAACATTCTTAACAAATGGCTCTTTGTCCTCTTCCTCTTATAGGTAGGGTTCAATGCCATTCTCGAGGCCCCCATATACAAAATTGGTCTGATTTGGTGGGTAGCCTAAAGGGACGATAGTGCCGATGGGGAGGCGAGGTCTCCCCATGTCTTGCATAGATTTGAGCATGGGTGTTGCAACAACATTCCACACTAGGTACTCCACCAAGCTCATATTTGTCATCTCTATGATAATTATCGGCAATTGAGGGGGAGGGAATGGGAGTTCTCCCTGAGTCCACTTCATGTTGGGTGAACCAGGTATCTCAAATTCCATTCAACTGGGAACCTCTCCAGTAGATATGGTTGATACTAATGGTGGTACATCCTCTAGGGGTTTCTTCCCATTGTCCTTCGATGTGGCCACCATAGGTGGCATTGTTGGTGAAGGAACAGATGACGAAGATGGGTCGGGTTGGTGAGTTGAGGGACTCAACAGTGGGGATGTAGGTAGAATCAGATCCTACATGGATAGATTCAATTGAAAGTCTAAGTGTGTCAATGGGAGGGTCGATTGTGGCATCAGCTACACTGCATTGCAAAACTTAAAGGGCTCTAAGTCTATTGGGACTACATGTACTTGCCATTCGTATGTGTATTTGAGGCATTTATGGGGTATCAAAAGGACACACTTCATGTCCCTAATCCAAGGCTAGCCTAACAAGATATTTTAGGCCATATCACCCTCAAGGATGTGACACAACGTAGGAATGGTATTTTGTCCTACTTGGATGGGTAGGACAATTGTGCCAACCATTGAGCATGCATCATTGAATGCTCGAAGAGTGTAAGTGGATGCCACAATGTGGGATGCTGGAAACTTAAAGTGTTTTAATGCCGCTATCATGATTATGTTGCTGGATGATCCAGTGTCCACCAATACCCTCTTGAATGGAATCTCGTTGACCCGTGCGATGACATGCAAGGGTGGATCCGCCATATCACCAGTCACCAATTTTAGTTCATCTTCCCCAAATTTATGACTAGTTCTGTGAATTGCCTTACATGTCCCATAAAGTTGTTGAAAGAATTAGGTTCATGGGGCTATAGTTCAATAGCTTTGAGTATCTCCATCAGAGCCTCCCGATGGGACGGTGATTTTTGGATGAGCTCATAAATGGAGAGCCTAGCTGACGTAGTCATTAAAATTTGAGTAAGCTTAGTCTGAATCGTGGCCATTGGTCTAGGTAGGGGAGGTTACGTAGGGCATTATGGAGATTGTGACATTGATGGAACATCTCCTGTAGCTATAGCAGGTGTGGCCATGTTTGGGTATCTTTTGTTTCGTGTCACAATGCTTATCATCCCCACGTATCCTTGCATGGGGCAATTTTGTGTTACCTTGTTTACTTGTAAAGTTTTTTCCTACACATCATGGGTAGGCAGGGGGTCTTTGAAGACTTCCATCTGTTGGTTGCTCAGAGCTATGGGATTATCTATCGTGAGCGTTTTGTTGTCTATCAAGTCCTGCACTAAGTTTTTGAATTTCCAACAAGTGAAGATGTCATGTCCTTTCTGCCAGTGGAATCTACAATATAAGTCTTCCCTATAGCCTTTGGGTTTTGGCACGTTGGGGTCTATGGGTCGACTTTAAAACAAGTTTATCAGGTTCACCACGAACAAGTGGTCAAACAAGGAGTCTCTAGACTTCGTGAATTGTGTGAATTGTCACTTAGGGTGACGCTACTGATTTTGCTCTTATTTATGATTTTCATTTTCATAGTTATCAAGACGAACTACCTAATAATTAGCCTTTGGAGGCTATGTCGTTTGTGTAGGATTTGGTATATTTATGGCAACCTTATTGACCGTGATGGGTTTCGATTGCGTTGGCCCAATTTTAGCATTTTTGGTCCACTCTTTCTTGCGCAGCTTGGCAATCTCATCGTCTTGTATTTTGATCTCCTCAATTATCCTGGCTTGTGCCAAGGCTTCTTCAAGGGTGGTATATTAATGCAGCTGCAATAGCACGAAGATCGACCTTATGCAACTCTTTGAAAACATTTGAGTCATGTTGGCCATGGGAGGAAAGTAAGGTAGATTTGAAAGCAATGTCCTCCATCGATTCCCATAAGCGGCTATGGTCTCATCATCATACTACTTAAGGCTAGCTAGGTCACTTAAGGATGCCTTCTTCTTGGTGTTGAAGGCAAAACATTCAAGGAACACATCCACTAGCTGGTCTATATTATTGATGCTATGCTTTGGCAACTCGGTAAACCAATCCAAGTCTGGGCCTACGAACGTGGTTATAAATGTTCTCATAAGAAATGCATCATTGTATTAAATGCCAAAGCATTGACTCAAGAATATTGTTACATGCTCTTGGGCATCGTCATCCCCTCTAAAAATTACCAATTGAGGCATTTTGAAGTGGTCAGGGTATGGGGGTTCTGAAACTGAAGGATGCATAGGGTGACCGCGGAGCTGGCATAAGGTAGGCTTTTGGGGCCTCCAAGTCTTGGTCTCCACAGAATCTAAGTGCTCTAGCAATGCTTTGTATGCATCGAAGGATTTGATTTCCTCTTCTTTGGTTTGTTCTCATTGTGAATTGTGAGGAACTTGAGGCCTATGGAGGGGTAGTCGAGTAGCGCCCCTTGCCTTGGTAGGGCGTTTTAGCCTGCTCTTCTTCTCTCTCAAATTCCTCATAGGATTCTTGAGGAGTTTCTGGGCATGACCTATAAACATGGATGGGTACTCGAGGAAGACACCCATCATTGGTTCTAGGGGTGGCCTCCAGCTCATGTCTCGGGGGTCTTGGAGGCAATGCTTGATAAGGTTGTGGAGACCTGTCCTATACTAAGGGGTTATGCCTCTCATAAATTTTTTTCCTATACATGCAAGGGATTGGAATCCTATCATGCATAGTGTTCTGGAGCAATTCATTTGTCTGGCATTGAATGTGCTCTTTGTTAAGGTGATACAGTTGTTATAACTACTGTTGATCTCTCTTAAGCTACGTGATTTGCGCTTGGAGGGCAACATTTTTGGCAAATGCCAAGTCAATTTGTTTTGTCGTCCTATGTCTAGGAGGCCTAGATGTCTCCCCTACATATCTATATTGAATGTGGTGGTTTGAGAATCTTTATGGGTTGCTTTCCTCTATTGAGGTTAGCAGAATTCACCTGAGGCTCTGGACTCAATAGGTGATCTTGATAATTAGCAGGTGCGGAGGCGCATTGCTCCCATGTGGTGTATTGCTTTTGAGGAATATACTAGTTTTCCTCATGCTCCCTTTCATACATGTGAAAGGGATGGGTAGAGTTGTCTTTCCCTAGCTAAAGAGCCTTGCACTCTAGATTTTTCCTATTAGTTCTAACAGTAATGAGGGGTGGACGAGGAATGATATAATCATGTGGTCCCTCCTTATGAACCCTATGTTGCTCTAGTGCTTCATCATGCGGTGGCCACTCATAATGAGTGTCTAAGGGGGACTTCCCATGTGTGTACTCCTCCTGAGAGGGTTTGTGTTGAATGGGAGTGCCCCTCAAAGGGGTGCCTCTATAGTCATTTTTTGTAGTGGCATAGTGTGGACTATGTTGTGGGTTAGGCTGCCAAGGTGGTATAACCAAGTCCTTGGGGCTATAACAGAGGTGACTTGTGCCTCCTTGTATACTTTTTGTAGCTTATGCCCATGATTGGGCTTGGCTATGGGTATACACCATGGTGGTGGTATTTCTAGAAAGATATGTATATTTTTATCTCCTTTACAATTTTTATGCTATACCAAACAAAAGGGGACCACACAAGCAAAGAAATGATTATCTCATTTATAGATTAAATGTGTGCCCTAGATCTGGTCTAATGTGTTTGATTTTTGTTATGTGAATCTTGTAAAGGAAACTTTGTTATACATGCAAAATGAGGGTTCTTGTATCTCCAAAATGGGCGCCCCTTCAGTATACCATTGCCAGGTCGTTATACTAAACCTCTCAATATACCTACCCTTACATGAGGGAAACTATTGGTACACAAGAGCAAAATAGTACGTGGAACATAGGCGGTACGGAAGGGGGATCACTCTATTTTTAACACCTACCATAGAAGACTTATCCTCATGCATGGGGAATCACCCCCATTACACTTGGTCAAATTTCATCAGGATTTATGTCTAGCAACAGTCGTGATCGAGGTATATGTATGCAAAATCCAAGCCAAGGTGGTGATGAAATCCACCATTGGTCTTGGTCAAGTGTTGGGGTATTAAGACCAAATCCTTGATGTTAATTTTATTATGTGGTGTGTGTGTGGTTCCTTTTAATCATGTAAAGAAATAAAACATACAGAAAAAAGATGATTTTCACTAATGCAATGTTTTAAAGTATGTTTTATCTTTTAGAAACAATTAGCAGCAAAAGGGAAATCACAACCTACCTAGAACTGAAACCTATGATGAGGACTTGCCATTGGTGCAAGTATCATGCAAGCAAACCAGAGAAGAATGCATTCCTAATCAAGTTCCTTCAATTTAATTTACTCTATGTTTTTTTTTTTTATTGCAAGAAAGGAAGACAAACTACTTAACCCTTCTATGCAAGTTTCTGAAAATAAAGCAAAGAAAACAAAAAATTGCAGAAACAGAAAATAGAAAAACACAATGGATGTTTAGAAAGCCTACCTCTTCTTTGTCCAACCCAGATGCCTCTAAGTTTCTACTCAAAAAATGCACATAACTCTAATCATCCTAGGGTGGGACGAATAGCAGGTCTGTATTCATCACAGGATGGAACGAATATGTATTAGTCCTAGGGTGGCACGAGTAGCATTCCGGTGCCCGAATGCATAACACCTATAAAGAATCAACAAAATTTGGATAAGAAAATTGATCCTAATAGTAGGGGATAGGGTCCCACCATGATCGCCACTAAAATTTGAATGCAGAGTGACAGCGTACCAGATATGATGCAAACAAAATAGATATGGTGTAGATGCTAGGTCCTACGAATACGATGAACAAATGCATGTAGGAAATAAAGTAAAAATGAGATGTAAGCAAAAAAAAGTGGGGTATATTTTATTAATGTTTCTTTCAATCTAGTTACAATACATCCCTCCCTCTAGGGCTCAAAAAATTTGATATAGTTTGTTACATCAATGGATGGTATGCTTCCAGTGTCTTCCGCATGCCCACATTCAAAATGGGTGGGCCAAAAGTTGTCGTCGCTTGCATACATGTGTTCATTGTTCCTTTATGCCCCTCTGTTATTCCTGGTGGTGAGATCCTATGCATAGAGAAATAGCAAATAGTTAATAGCATATGGGGATGTAGGAAAACATGCAATCCCCAAAGCCTTCGATTGGTTTAATATATAAAATAATGAAACGATGGTCAAAACATGTCATAATGAACCCAAAATTTGACAAAGGTATGGAGACATCATCAAGGACACATTGTAAAAACAACATTTAGGAAATAATGCATGGATTTCTAATCGCTCTGAGGTGGGACGTTGGGGACTGTCACAAAATGTGCAAGAGTGACCTTGCAAATGTCCTACCCAGAGGCCTCCAAAACTCTTGTAAACTTGGAGTTAGACTAAAAGGGACATTTTGAGATGACATAGAAGGTCATATTTGGCATATTCTTCCCATATTATCATGTATCTGAAGGCGCTCCTTGTAGGTTAGTAAACACATAAAATGCTAAAAAAAAGGTTAAATCATGTCAGAAAGCACTGAAACTTGGACAGCAGCATAAGTACATCAAATACAACATAATGAAAAAATAATAGTAAAAAAATAATTTATAGATTTCTAATCGCTCCGGGGTGGGATGATTAGGACTGCAGCAATGTGGGGGGCACCCAAGGGCAGGACGCCCACCATTTGGGGCTTATTTTTGGCACCAATCCAAGTGGTATGGGTCCAAAACCTCCTAGGGGGTTGTGTCGATGAGTTTGGTGTGGGATTGTGGCTGATTTCTTGGGTTTTGGGTCTAGATTGTGTTCCTAGTGTTCACTCGATAAACTCTCTTCCAAAAGAGAAATTAGGGATGTATGAAGCACAAAGAGGAATGGGGGTATAACTTGGTAGCACTCCATTGCTCCAAATGCTCCAGATCTATTATTTTTTGGGTGAGTATGCTCACATTTTTATAAACCTAGGGGTCTTCTTTGAATGCGCATGTGAGGACGCCACTTGTCTCACCATGCCATTTTTGGGGGAGAGAAGATTCCTTCCTGATTTAGGGCCTCCTTTCATGAGGCCTCCATGATCAGGGCATGCTTGAATGAAGTACCTCTCTATGATTTGAAACCGTTCCTCGCAATTGCATGCCTTGAAGGCAAATTTGGGTGGTGGATCTGGGCTACCATTTTTCAAGGCTTGAATTTTTGCCAGTCAAACTTGCTAATCATTCCACCCTAGAATGATTGTTGCTAATCGTCCTTGGGTGGGACGAATAGGATTCTAATCATCTTGGGGTGGGATGAATAGGAATCAAAGTGCTTAAAAGGTGCCAAATTGACCTTTGACATTACAAAACTGATATGGGAGTGGTTAGGACCAATTTTTAACCTCTGGAGGCTACCCTAGGGGGTATGTATGCCAATTTGGTTTGTGTTTGTAATCACATAATCGGATTGGTGTTGTTTTTGTGTCTAAACTTTTTAAAATAAATATAACCTAAGATGCATTTTTGAATTGAAATGTAAACTAAGATGTCTTTTGGAATTGAAATCTAGATTAAGATGCTTGTGGAATTGAAATCTAGATTAAGATGCTTTTGGAATTGAAATATAGACTAGGATGCTTATGGAATTGAAATCTAGATTAAGTGCATCCTCACAAAAATAAGCTAAGCTAGTGCTTTTGGAATTGAAATGACAGGAATTGAAACTAGTATAGAAAGCTATTGTAAAGACTAATGTAGAACAACCAAGTGTATGTGAAATGTTAAATGACAACAAAAATGATAAGATTAACCTCAAAATATAAATGTGAACATCGTATTAGCACAATATATGCATCCAGGTACATGCATAGTCCTTTATTTCTCTCTCCTCTCTAAGGATATGTCTTTGTGGTAAGTTAAAACCCCAAGGTGTGAACCTATCTTATGCTAGAAGTTCATATGGGGCCATGCAAACCTAGCACCAAGAATTGGGATGACTGGTTTTATGATCTTGGTGATTGTTTTTTATTGTCTAAATACTCTTGGGATAGTTTCTTGCATAGAGAAGAACCAAAAGTCAAATATTTACTCAATGGAGACACAAAAACCTCAAGATATCATGCATATACTTGCAATAAGCAAAATACTTGGAATTGGAAACTAACTAGATGTTGTACAAAAATACAAGGAATGATTTCACCTTGCATACACCATGGCGAGAGGTGTTTTGGGTCTAGGTATGGGAGCATACAATCCCTAGGAACATGAGGATTTTAACCTCCCCTGAATTACCTTACCAGTTGCTGGGGTGTCTTAAATCGATACCTATACTTCAGGGACTAATTTTAAGGCATATTGGGAAGTTCACATGCCCAAGTGTGTACTCTCTAACCTCATGAAGCTCATCGGTGCACCAAAAAATATTTTATGATATGGCCTAAGCTGTCTCGAGGTATTTTATGTGGTATTATTCAAAGTCGATAATTACCTACCAAACAAAAATAGTACACACAATGTGTTAGATGATGATTAAGCTGATTCTTGGGGGGGGTTCCATCGAGCATGTCAGAATGAAACCATACAAATGAGACAATTACACTACAATCCTTTATTCAAAATTATAGTTATCCAAAGCTTTGTTATTGAAATGAAAATAGAGGTTACATATTGAAATCTCCTTTTTACAATTCTTTCTCTAAAGGCTACAATTGGGTCTTCCCAAAGGAAACCCTCTTAGATGTGTTCCAAAGACAACAAGATCTCTATTTTGAACATTCCTCAGTGTAGATGGGCTTCTTACTCATGATCCACTAATGATTTGATGTGTTTTTTGTACCTGTTAACCTACAAAATCTAATTAGAGTGTTAAGGGGCTTGCCTCAATAAAACCCCATGTTTATGAAGACAAAATACTCTCAAACTAGTTTAAAACATAAATAAAGTTGTATAAAATGATATAAAACATTTAAATAAACCATATTTACTTGTTCAGTAAACTTTGTTTTGTTGTAGCAGAGGTTTGTACGGGTGGGTGCAAACCTATTTTGAACTGGGAAGTTCACACGAGGGCATGCAAACCTATATTTTTTTTATTGATGTGATTTCTCCTTTGTTGATTCGATGGGTCACCTTCAAAAATGGTCTTTTTGATGTTGATAACCTATCTATATCACAGGAAATTTTATGGATACAACCAAAATACTATTGCTATATGGATGGAATGGATGTGTTATGGATGCTATGTGGCTAGAGTGATTTTTGTAGAGTTTCTGTACGCTAAAATTGGAATCTCTAAAATGGATAAAAATGGCCTTCTACTTATAGACTTGGCCAAGGCTAGGGAATGGGATGAGGTGTCCCATGAGGTGTTTCCTAAGGTATCCTAGATCATAAATGAGATTGGATGAGATAATCGCTCACCTATATACAATTAATAATGCCTTGGAGGAAAGTCTCTAAATGGAATTTATTGAAACATTTTTGCAAATATCTTCTAATTTAAAATTACTTTTTGTGTGCAAAAGTCTCCATTTCTCATTTATGACCCAAGGGAATGTGAGGTGGAGAAATATTTGGATGAGAGGTGGAAAGGCTAGGCTAGGCTAGTCAAAGTAGACTAGGTGAGGTGGTAGGCTTAGATTAAATCATGATTAGATCTAATTAAGCATGTGTTTAGCCATAAAGTAAGTTTTGACCAAAAAGGTTGACTTTTGACCATAAAGTGCTTTTTGACCATGGTGGAGAATTCAACCTTAGTTGAGTTGTGGAGGAGGTCACATGAGGATCTATAGTTAAGCATAGGAAGGGGCTTAGCTAGCCCAAGGGGCTAAGTATGATGAATAGTGATTTTAATAAATGAATAGTTGTTTGAGCCAATTTATGCAATTTTTGAAGGTTTTGCAAATTGATTGACCATGAAGATGAGGAAAGGGACAATGTGCAAATTTTGGGTGTCTACAGTATACTAAAATTAAGCAATGCATCCTCTCATTTTTCATCTAAATGCATGAAGTGAGTGAGACAAGCTTCAATTTTATCATTTGTTTCTAGATATTATTTCATGAATTATAAAATTTGCAATTTAAGATTAGTGGAAAAAATTGGATCTCGACCATACACTAAATAGTAAGGTGATGTTCCTATGAATTCCTTAATTCTTATTCTATTCACCCACAATGCAAAATTCAAGTTATTATGCCAATCCCAAGGATTATTTTCAAGCAATTTCTTAATAATTAATAACAAGTTTTTGTTAGATGATTCAGCTAAGTCATTACCTTACGAATAATAATTAGAAGAATTTTTGATGCTCACATTGTTATTGTATGTCCATTATTCAAAATAGAGTGAAATAAAAGTAGAACCATTATCGTAAACAATTAAATGTGGTATTCCAAACCTAGTCATGATGAGTTCTTCCAAAAATTGAATAACAACGTCAATAGTACAATTTTTGGTGGGGATAACTTCTGTCCATCTAGTACAATAGTCAGAGGTTATGAGGATGAACTTATGGGAAGATTAATAATTAGAGTTTATGACCCCTATAAAATCTAGGCCCCACTCAACAAAAGGTATAATCTCAACTATAGGTTGTAATGGCATATGTGCATGTCTCTCTCTATTAGCTGCAAGTTGAAAAATATGACAAGAATGTACATGGGAATAGGCATATTTAAATATGTATGGTCAATAGTAACTAGATCTCAAGATCTAGTGTGTAGTGGCATTTGCAAAAACTTGTATTTTCACATACTTACCATGAAACTTGTGTAAGATGTGAGTGGATTCTTCTTTATTCAAGCAACAAAGAAAAATTCTTTCATGGTTTTTCCTTCACAACACACCAAAATTAATCATAAAGTTTGTAGAGTTTAAATGAAGAACTCTTGTTTGTGTGGAATTAAAATTTTAAGGAAAATTACCATTCAAAAAGAAATAAACAATATCAATATACCATTCATCTTGCATGATGTCCTCTACATTATAATGTTGACAAGAAATTTGAGGATCTATCTTCGCAAGTGCTTTTGTCAATCCTTGTCCTTGAATTAGATTCATTGGAAGTATCTCAAGATAAAACTCCTGTAAGGTAGACATCTACTTTCCTCATTTTTCACCTAGTTCATTCTGCATTAATATGGGTTTCACAATAGGATCAGGTACAATAGAAAAAACTCTACTATGCAAAATGTAATACCTAATATTTTTTATAGTTTTAAATAATGCATACACTTGTTTATCCAAAATGGTATATCTTAACTATGCATATTTCAAAGGTGAAATCATAAAAGCAATAGTTTTTTCAAAATTATCTTCACTTTTTTGAGTTAGCATGCTAGCAAATGAATGATCAAATGCAAAATTATAGATGAAGAATGGTTTCTTGTAATCAAGATCTACCAAAATAGGTGCATTAAAAATGGTATCTTTAACACTTTGAAAAGCATTCCTAGCCTTACCTATCCACTTAATATTCACATCCTTTTTTAACATTTCAGTAAATGGTTTAACAATTTTAGCAAAACCAAAAATGAATTTCCTAAAAAAATTGATTTCCCAAAGACTGAACTAAGACATTTCTTACTATCCAAAAAAGAAATCTTTTGAATTACCTCTATCCTATAAGGATCTATAGAAATGCCATATTTTGATATTACATGTCCCAATAATTTTCCCTCAGTTACTCTAAAGATGCACTTTTTAGTATTAAGTGAAATTCCATGTTCTCTACACCTTTGAAGAAATTTGATCAAATTTTTAATATGATCTTCTTGTTTCTTTGAGAAAATAGGGATATCATATACATAAATAACAATGCATTTACCAATGATATCTCTAAAAGCATATTCCATGGCATGATGAAATGTAGCACCTGCATTAAGCAAACCAAAATGTATTCTCTTGTAAGCAAATGTTCCCCATTTAGTAGTAAATGCAATCTTCAATCTATCTCTTGGTTCAATAAGAATCTTATTATATCCAGAATATCCATCAATAAAGGACATCATTTCAGATCCATTAACCATTTGTAAAATTTTATCGATAGAAGGAAGAGTGTAGTTATCTTTTTATGAAGCTTTATTAAGGTTCCTAAATTAAATACATAACCAAATCTCTCCAGTTTTATTTATAAAATAAACTATGTTTGCAACCCATGTGGACTATCAGATAGGAAATATAATATTTGCATCTAGTATCTTTTTAAATTCCTTCTCTATGAGAGGTTCCAACAATGGGTTAACTAGACGTTGTTTTTTCCTGAATGGTTTAGAATCAGGATTCAAAGTAATAGTCTGCATCATAATGTTTTGATTGTAAGCTTTTAAGTTATCATAAGTCCATGCAATACAATCCATATAATATTTAAGTGCATGTATTATTTCTTCTTTTTCTTGATGTGTGCATACTTTCTTAATAAGTACATTATAAAAATATTCATTATTTCCAATATTAACTACATCATATACATCATTTAAAGGTGATATTTTATCGCACATTTTTCTTTGGTAGTCAATATCAAAAAGTTTTTCAAGTGAGACAATAACTTTGGGGATAGCATTAGTTCTATTTGTTACCTCATCTTCTTCACTTTCATCCTCTTGTAACCATTGATATTTGTAAATAACCTGATTTTCAAAATCACATGAGCTAGTTACAAAGTCAAAGATGTGTCTATCACTTTCAAATACCTATAATTTTTTTAACATTATCAGGTATAGAAGGAAAAGGAACCAATTCTATTTATATTTTTTCAATTTTATTTTGTCGATGGGATTTAACATACCTACTATGATTGCTAAATAATATGCAACATGATTACTCTTTTCAAAAATCAAATAAATGTTAAAGGCTTCAAATTCATCTATTAAGTCTCTAACTCTATGTCTATAGTGAATTATCCTTTCATAACGGCATGTGTATTGCCCATTTACTTGCCTAATAACTAATTTTTAATACCCTAAGACTTTCAAATATTTAATTTCCTTATTAAGAGCTAATTGTAGTCCAAAAATTAATGCTTCATACTCTATTGCATTGCAAGTACATGGAAACTGTAATCTAAATGCAACAAGAGAAGACCTACCTTTAGGGATAATGAGTTCAACCCTAGCTCCAATACCCTATTTGGTTTTAGATCCATAAAATTTAAGGATCCAAACAATATGATCATCATTAAGTGGGTTACAAGATAGATTTTCAGCATTATATTCATTTGTAACCAACTTGGTATCTAACGTGTAAACACCCAGCTCAAACTCATTATAAAGGTTTTCATTTGTTCTATTATACTCCATGATCAAATATTTGAGTCTACGCTCTCTTTCAATTAAGATATGATTGGATACCCATTTCCAAGGTAACCACATGTGTGAATAGTCTATGGCTATATAGCCATTCAAGTTTTTGCTCCAATCCTTGGCCAATAACATACCATACTTGTCAGGATTATCAAAAACATGAATATGAATGTGTTGTTGAATTTTAGGTTTTTATAAAATCTGAATATGGATGTTTTGAAGCATGCCTACCACATCCACCTTAGATATATCTAATTGTACCATAATTCTATTTGAAGTATTGGGTTTCAACCCAAACCTCTGACAAGTAACATAAGGTATTACATTACCTGATGCACCTGAATCTACTAGATAATTGTGTAAAATTTTCCTTGCAATTTTGATTGTTAGAAGGGAGGGAGGAACTTCTCCTTTCTCCTTTTGCAAGACCAAATGTGACTCAGTAGTTTTCCTAGCATCATTTTTTCTTGGTTGATCAAGTTCCTTAATCAAGGAATATTGTTGGTTTATCAATTACACAACTTCAAACAAAGTTATGTTGGTTTTTGCTTTCTTTAAGTTATTCACAATATTATAAGTAATTTTATCAAAATTGTACACCTTTTTTGGTGGTTTGGATGAATCAGTCTGAGATGGAGGTGTAGGATTGTTATTTCCCTTAATATTTGGTGGAATGATGGAATTTTTTGGAGGAGTAGAAGTATTTGGGGTCTTACTCTTACTTCTCAACTCATAGTTGTGATTCCTCTTTTTAAATTGTCTAAATACCTGAACTTCTTCTTCTATGGGATAATCATCCTCCTCTTCTTCCTTATCTTCAAGATCAAAAGTTTCAAGAATTAAAGTATTTCCCTTACCTTTGCTTGAACTAGATTTATGATAAGAGTCCTCATTAGGTACTAATTCCAAATTATCCATCTCTCATTGCAAAATGCCTATGGTCTTCTAAAACTTAGGATTCATTTTCATTGTGCTCTTTAGTGGAATGCATCCTACACCAGTTTTTCATAATCAAATTTGAAATATTAAAAATTATACGAGATTGACTAGAATTAGTAGATGCATTATTATGATTAGCAACCAGACTAGGCATGCTCCCATTGTTTGGTCGTGTGTTCCACTATTTCCTTTGAAAGCTATAGTTTTTATTATATTGCGAGTTTTGTGGTGATTTCTTTTGTAACTGAACCATGCCACTACTTACCTTCTAGACCAATAATTATAGGTCCACCTCTAAATTAGGCTCATGAGTTTGAACAGTAGTAGTGATAGGATTAGTTGTATTTTTAAAACTTAGAATGTTCTGATTTGATACCACATTTTGATTTTACAAAGTGCCTTGAGTTTGAATATTTGGATTTTTAAATGGATTCAAACTCCACATGGGTTTTGGATTTAATAATATAGGAAAGACCTAAGCATTCATTTCCATGGATTTATGGGTGGCCAATTTATTCTCTAATATTAATGGAGTGGTTAGGTAGGCGGGTTTAGTCAAATATGTGAATGTGGATAGATAAGTGGGTATGGTAGGGTAAAACTGAGTGTAGGACAAAGTGTTCAACATTGGAGTCTATTGTGATAATGCCTAGTTTATCATTAGGATTTGATTGTATGCCCAAGGATGTCCTATAGTAGATAACTATCATATCCCATAACTATGTAGTATTAATTGCTACTTGAAAGTCATGGCCTCCGTGTATGCGAAAGCAAGATTAGTGACCAAAGGATTTCTCCTAACAAATATGGATGTCATGGGATATAATTCCCTAAAGTATATCTAAAGGGAAATATAAAAAATGATAGCATAAGGGGTAGTTAGCCTCAAATAGAGATTTTAAAATATCATGCTGAACATTCTCAATGATTCATTAGGTTCCCTTTTGCAAAAAGAAAATTGATGATAAATTGTGGCAGGATATACAGGTAACCTAAACTAATTCATAAAAGTAGTTTCTAATTGGGGCTAGGAAGTAATGAATTTGGTGGGTAAACTAATGTACCAGTCATATGCCAAGTCATCTAGTGTCAAAGGAAACATTATGCAAGCGACATATTCATGTTACACTTGCAATTCGATTAAGGTGTCTTTAAAATCCTGAATGAGTTCCTCTACTAATCAAGTGCCATCATGTTTGTATTTGGTCAAGTATTTCTCTATGTTATTGGGAATTTCATGGTCAACCCCAACAATGTTCAAGGGGGTATTGTGTACTCCCATCCAAGTAGCATTTACAACCATTGAATTTGGTTGTGGTGTGACTAAAGGAACAATAGGAAGAACAGGCACAATAGGTGGTTCAATTGAAACCCCACTAGGTGAATAACAATTATTTCATTCTTAGATCTTCAGTGTCTTCGAGTTGGAGAAAGGCTTTGTAAAATGATATATTTCGTATAATTAGATCTAGTAATTGTACCCTTAGGTTCTAGATTAACAATGACAAAAATAAGTGTTTGTTAACAATACATCAATTAATCCCTTACAATATAAAATATTATCTATTTGTAAAAGGTTTGAAGAACACAAGCTTATACTGAGAGGGGGGGTGAATAGTATAAGACCACTTTTTAATGTTTTCCTTTTGCTTCAAAAATAAATGCAATGAACCAATAGAAAAATCAAAGTAGTAATAAAACCAATGTAGAAGTCATCACACAATTGAGACACCAATTTAACGTGGTTCACCTAAGGTGGGATACTCCACAGAGAAAATATTTCACTAAATTTTCTCAATAAAATACTTTGGGAATACTTCCAAATTACAATTTTTATGGAATTCCTATCCAAAGGAGAATCCTTCCCCTAATCAAATATTTATGAGCCTCCCTTTGAAAGGAGATGTCCTATCCCCAAAGCTCTGGAAATGATACTTCAAAAGATCACTGCCTCTTCTATCGATAGTAGCTGGAACTCCTTTCCATAGAAGACGTCCTGTATTCCTTGCTCTGGATCTAGAGACTTATGTCCTCACTGATCAACTCCACAACTACTCATCAACACCTGTACTAAACACAGTCAATCGATCCAGCACAAGTCCTCTCAAACTTTGTCACAAATCTACACCAAACATAGTCCTCTGTTCCAACATAAATATGCTCTCAAATATCTGTCAGATTTGTCCCAAGATTAAGTTAAAATCTTGAACAAATCAATCACAATTGCTCACAAGTCTTCACCAAGACTTCATCAAATTTATCCATAGGTTCTTCAACAAGAAGTTGTCCAAATCAGTCCACAAGTTCTCCATAAGAACCTATCCAAATCAGTCCACAAGTTCTCCACAAGAACCTATCCAAATAACTCCACAAGTTCTCCACAAGAACCTGTCCAAATCTATCCTAGCAAGCTCACCAAGAACTTGCCCAAATCAGCTCAAGCAAGTTTACCAAGAAACTTGCCCAACGTGGACACATAAAGAGAATTGTTAGAGATCCAATGTGTTTCATCCAATTATATAAAATCAATATCATAGAAGCATAAAGATAATTGTTAGAGACTCAATATGTTCTATCCTTCAACTCTCAATATCAACTCAAATAAATCTCATAGAAGTAGTATACTTTAACAAGATCTTGAACCACAACCCAAAAATTGCCAATAATACAATATCAAGGAATCAACTCCTCCAACATAGAACCATAACTTGCTATCAAACCCTAGCCAATTTATTTTTCAAGAACTCAAAGCAATCTCTCTCTAAGCATAAAAAATGGGTTCAATATATTTCCAACTTCTCTCAAATGGGAATTCTCAACTTAACCACACAACCAAGTTTATCAAGCAAAGTACAACTTGATAAAATCAAATCTCAAAGGAGTAAGCCCAACTCATGTATCAAGTAAAGCATAACTTGATCAAATCAATCTCAATGGAAGCAATATCAAAGCCAAACTCTTAACAACCAAATAACTCAATTAGGGTTTCAACAACTTATAGCAATGGCATAAGCTTCTCACTCAAAAAACCTAAAGTAAACTTTAAATTCTTCCACTCTCATAAACCAGAATTATGCAATAACTCATAAACTCATCATGATCTCATAATGAATAATCAATACTTCCACTTTCAAAAAATAAGATCCACTCCAAATAAGGAAACTTAATTTAATTATTTTCACTCCAAACTTATTTTTAGAAAACTATCAATCAATAACAACCATGGAAGAATGTGCCCATACCTTTACTTTGATGAAGAAGGAAAACTCAAAATCTGTCACAACACTAACTCTCAATTTTCTAGAAATTAGAGTTAGCAACAATGGAATAATGCACAATTATAAGAGTCCTAATAACAACTTATCACTCCAAATCATCAATAATCAAAAATCACAAATATACATATCAACAATATTCCTTTACACCTTATAACTCCTACTTAATATATCACAAAATAACTTCAACCTAAAAAATAATTACAAGAGAATATCCACTCAATAAATCCAAAGGCTTTCTAACCCCAATATGACATTAAGCACAATTATTCCTTAAACCCTTATAACTCCTAAAATACATTTACTTCTAAATGCATTTACCACATAAACATTAACCATCAATAATAACAATTTCAAAGCAATATTTCTATTTAACCTTATACCTCCATCCAATTACCAAAAATATTTTTTCAAGTCAAATCAAATATTCCACATTATCAACAAAATATCTACCTTGGCCAAAAATCAATTCTCCAACCTTAGGATAAGTGTGGAGACACCAGTATAAGTACCAAAGCACTTCCTCCTCCAAACTCATGGCCCAAAGCAACTACTGTACCATGTGCACAATAATCCATGACCAAAAATGAAACACGCCCAATGCAAATCGATATTGACACCTCTGCCTAGCGAGTGCCTTCACTCCACTACTTTCACTATTGAAGCACAAGTGCCCAACGAAACTCTCATGTGTCACTCATCGTTTTACCTTCCCTTTGCTCGTAGAAATTAAAGATAAATAAATTTGTCTTCCTCAAAGGCATACGAAATTGAAACTTAAACACAGAGCAATACAAAACACAAAAATCATAGAGCAATCTAAAATCGAAGGTCATAGAGCAATATGAAATTGAAGGTCATAGAGCAATACAAATTTGAAGGTAATCACGCAAATTGGAGGTGTATTGAACCTTAGCAATTAATGCCCTTTAATAGTCTTTTGCATCCCATGCAAGTTGACGTCGACACTCCTTCCAAACAAATGACATCGGTGAGGTAAGTCTTTTACATTGGCATCGATAAAGGTTTAGAAACCCTTTCAATAATAATTATTAAATTAATAATTATTATTTTATTAATAATAAACTTAATTTAAAACCTTTTCAAAGGTTTGAGTTAATTTATTTATTAATAATCAAAATGGACTTTTAAGGTTTTTTCAAGGAGCAAAAACCTTTTCATTAAGCCAAGATGGTTTTAATAAAAACCTTTAACCTTGTCACCATGGTTTTAATTAAAAACCCTTAAAAAAACATCATGGAACTTTCAAGATCTTTTTGGTACCAAACTCTTTTTGACATCAGCACAAATTCCTTTTGATATCAACACAAACTCCTTTTGACATCAATGACAACTCACAACCATGAAGCTAGGCAACATACCCAAAATTTCCAACAAGGCTAGCATCAATGAATCATTAATTAAATAATTTTCCAATCAATGAATGTGATCACCTATCAACAAAACCTCGTTAGTTAATAACAATACCTTCAAATAGGACTTTCAAGTAACAATGAACAATTTATTCTTTAAAGTAGCAATAAAATAAACCATTCAAGAGACCCTCTTTCTAGCACTAATTCTATTGTGTGATAATTTTGTCCAATTGCACAACCATGCTCACAATTAGTATATTATCAAAACCCTCTCTTGTAAAGAAATTTAAAACTTCTCCAAGGTTCTTATGTGCTTTATGTGTGCTTGAATGCTTCTAAAAATGTATAAAAAGTACTAATATACCTTAGAGGTGCAAGTTACTATTAACAAGGATCCTGTGGTTTGGTATTACTTTGATTTGCTATGCTCTTTATTGTTCATGAAATTAAAAAAAGAAAAGAAAATGTGATATTATTGGTCATCATATGACCATCCTGGAATGGTTATTTAATTCATTTTATCTTGAAGTTTTTTAAGTTATATTTTATCTTCTTTTGTTAAACATATTTTAATAAATTTTATCTTCCTTTTTTAAACTTTGATTTGAGCATAAAAGAAAAGACTAAAATCTAACTTTAAAATGTGAATCTAGAACAATGCTTTACTTCATTTTATCTTGTTTTGTGAATGAATTTTATCTTTCTTTGCTAATTTTTTTTCTTCTTTTGTATATATTTGCTTTGATGATAAAATAAAATGGCTAAATCTAAATTTGAAATATGAATCCTTGTAAGGTGATTTAATTCATTTTATCTTGCTTTGTGAATATAGTTTATCTTGCTTTGTTAACAAATTTTTTATATTGCTTTGTTAAACAAATTTTAAATAGTAAAAACTATGTAGTGCAAGAATCTATTTTGGAACCTTAAATTTTTTTTACCTTAATTAAATGTGTCCAAATAATTTAACAAGTTAGCCTTAAACAACAAAATTATTTGGATGTTCTAATTACTTCAAAACCCTCATTATTGATTTTAGTGCAAAATGATGTAACATTTTAGGGCTTTGAGTGTTTGATGGAACTTAAAAAAAATAAACTGAAAATAAATGACAAAAGCTAGGATTAGAGAAAAAATATATAATAAAATATGAAATGAAATGGAAACATAGTGCGGAAAATTGATCAAAGAAAGCTACTATAAACTAATACCTCCTATTATGTAGAAATTAGAAGATCAGGCATAAAACTACGAAGATAAAACTACACACTTATTTTTCTAGGTTGAATCTAATTAAAGAAGCCTAAAAGCTGCTAGATACATTTAAGAAAGAGAGGCACATTTCACTGGTCTATTTTGAGATTGTAGTGAGTGATGGTTTCCTTAGTTTCACTAATGTTTAGAGGAATATTCTGGTGAAGAAATACCTGGATGTAGTACGGGCTATTTTAATAGATGACACCTCAGAGATTGATGATTGGGAAGATCCCATCACCAAAGAGCATGTGTTGCCATTGATGAGGAAGCTTACTTGTATCAAGTTTGGTTTGCTGGAGCTCATCCATAGGACCAAATATATCGACCTAGAGTAGGTTAAAAATTTTAGTACATTTTTGATACACTCTAGACTTGTGAGGTGATTAATATTGATGCTTGGACCGAAGTCATCACAGTATATGAAGATAAAGCTTCACATATCAAAGGGTAGGAAAGACTGGTGCAAGCAATAGGTAATCAGATGCAGTCAAGGATGGTAATTATGAGACAAATGGATAAAGGCCCTGGGTTCTATAGCATTCAGGTGAGTTGAATACCTCGTGAGCCACCAAAAGTGTTGGCATTTTTTCCACACTAAAATAAATTTTAAAATTTTGTCTAAGTGTTTAGAAAGTTTCATTTCGGGAATTTTTTGGGAAAACAATTAATTTTGGGCTTCACCTTGATGAAGAAACATTTCGGGCCCACACCCTAGTGAAAGCCCCTTTTTGCCCATGCCTTGGTGAGTTCTGCGAAATCATATTTTGGGCAAAAATTCAGTTTTTGTGGCAGAATTGATTTCAAATCTTCCCCGGTTGATTTCACCCATTTTCTGGCAAAATCACCTATTTCGTCCATTTTTGGCGAAATTGCCTATTTTGGCCATTTTATGATGAAATCATCTTTTTAGGTAAAATTCTCATTTTGGTAGCGACATTCCATTTCATCCCATGCCTTGGCACATTTTTGGGTGAACTCTCATTTTGGGTGAACTTCATTTTGGCCTTGGTGTATTTTTGAAGCATTCATTCCAAGAAAAATTTGTTCCCGATAGAAAAATTAATTTTGCATGAAGGCTGACCAAAAATCCCTTTTCATGTTTCACTATGGTGAAACCATTTCGTGAATGCAGGATGAAAAGTGTTTTTTTCATGCACTGTCTTGATGAAAACCTTTTATGTACACTGCTTGGTGAAAGTGTTCTTTTCATGCTATAGTTGAGTGAAATATATTTTATGTACCGCCTCGTGAAAACCCTTTTTATAACCTGAATTGGCAATATTTCATTTTGAGGACATGCCTTGCTAAAAGACCTTTTTGGGCTTCACCTTGGTGAAATAAATCTATGCCATTTCCTCTAGGAAAAAACCATTGTCAAAGGTTCTCTGAGTAAAGATCTGATTGGAGGGGATTTCAAGGCCAATGAATTCAATTTTTGGGGCAAAAAAGGTTAAAGTTTTCAAAATTGCTACTAATAAAGATCAGGTTCTATAGATAACCAGAAGATTACCCAAATTAAATACCATCCACTCTTGACTCTAGTGTGATCCTGCTATTTTCAAGGCACTGCCATAGAGATGAATTTTGCTAATAATTTCGGCTAGGTCCCGATATACCATATCTCAAAATTGCTCATTGCTTCCCAAGGTACCACTATATTGGTTTGTTGTTTTTATGGAGGAGAAAATCATGACCGATCAATCTGTCATTTTCCATCACTTTTATTTAATAGACATTTAATTTTTGAGGTGAAATCCTCTATAAATACTATATAACTTGATTTAAAAAGAGGGGGAACATTCTGCTAATAACCTCCTGGAGTTTAAATTTTTGCCTCAATTGAAAGACTTTTTTACTCTAGTTCTTGGATCAGTTGTGTATGTGATTTTTTTCTACCTGTCATTTCTATTATATTCATGTCTTTGTTAGATATATTAAATTCTGCATTTGAATTTAATTTTCTATGAAGAAGTGAATGTTGAAATGTTAATTGGAAGTCATATTTACGATCTATGATTGGTTCCTATGTTGTTAATTCTATTAAATGCTAGTTAGAACTTGACTTAGTTATTTAGTTTTTAGTTCATCCCCACTCTATTTTTTTGGCTTATAGCCATATTTCCCATCTCTTTCTGTTAATTTCTCTCCCTAAAATTTATACCGATCTTTATATTGGTAAGGGAACTAGTCCTATTTGGATATTGGATCTAAGGACATATCTTTCCTTTGGTATTTCAATGTTGGTTGGGTCTAGGGCACATATTTTTATACTTAGGAAAATTCGTGACCAACAAAGGTTTTTAAGAAATTGGAAAGTCCTTATGCATCCTATTAGTGGCACAACCCTATTGGTTTTCTAAGTACGTAATGGTTGTGGCATGACATTTTTAACCCATCTTGTCATTTGCTTATCAATTTTATAATCATTCAAATATGTGGGTATTGATGTAACTCAATTTATCATATGTTGATTGATCACATGCTCTACTTGATTGGTAATAGTCTTATTTGTTTTCATTTCTCACACTCCAAACTTCACAAATTTACTTTTTATACTTTGTTTTTATGCAACTTCCCTTTTCATACTTTATTTCATGTATTTAAGCTTAGATTAGATATACTAACATGAATAATAGGGAACCAAAATTAATCTATAGTTTAAGAGAAGCCTTTAGCATACCCATCTAACCTTTTTGAAACTTGAATTGGTGGCGCAACACTTAAATACAAAGTCAAGAAAATTTCCTAGATCAACGATTACAAAATGGAAGCAAGGAATATAGAGAGATGTCAATCAATTATAAATATTAATTATGTAAATTATATTGTTACACAAATTTGTTATATGGGATTGAAATGATCCTTAAACCATAACCACATAGTGGTACTACAACAACTTGTAAATTATGTATCTATGTCTTTACAATATTTGAACTTGGGTATCCTTAAAAGTCGAGGAATTTAAATGGTTGAGCTAATACCATTTGATGTAAATAGTAAATTTAAATTTTCTACCTTAGATGTTTATAAAATATTAAAAGGGAGAATCTATGTAGACTATGTACATGGACAAGAAGACCATGTTTTGAAATATATAGGATTTTATTTTCTTTGTTCAAAATATTATGGTCCACTTCATGTACTTGCTAATGTCTAGCTATCCATAGATAAAATAATATTATTTAAATATTTTATCCTAATAATCATGACTAATTTTTGAAGGCTCATTAGAAAGTCCTTTCGTATATCCTTAAAATACTTCAATCAAGTTTCTTTCAATTCTATTTTTAAATTCATAACAAACAAAAAAAAATACATCCTCTTGTGGGTATTCACTCATAAAAAATACATCCTCTTGTGGGTATTCACTCATATATGATATGGTATGTAAGTTAAATAAATAAAATTTATCTCTATAATAAAATATTATATGTTTTACTTTTTTGGAGGGACAATTTATTTTATGATGAATTTGCATTGTCTAGTAAATGATAATATGCAATAAATTCTAGACATGGAAGCAACATGGTCCACTAATATTTAAAACAATCAATACTCTTACATAATATAATATCTAAGTTATACCTATATATTTACCATGAGAGAAAACATAAATATCTCTTTAGATTATGATATTTTTAAGTTGAAAACCAAAAATTTTAATGTTAGTATTCAACCTATTTTCCCAAATATGAATAATCTATTAGCATTGAACAATGTAGATAGTTTCTTACAAGATGGAAAAATTATTATGTAAATGAATGCTTTCATCCTATTAAAAATAATTTCTCTTGGTGTTTAAGCATGTGCTTGATAATAACATCCTTATTGAATTATATAATGCATTTAAATTTTAACATATCACTTAACCGTAGAATAAGGTGTGGATAGTCTAATAAAATGTCACTTGAAAACATCATCAATAAAATCAACTACAAAGGAAATATTAATAAGTTAGTCATGTGGATTGGAATTATGTATAAGAATGTTGCTTTCATTATTTCATCAAGGTAAACTAGACTATATATTTTATATTATTTTATCAACCATTATTATATTTTTCTAGTTTAAAAGAGTATATGATTATAAAAAATATAATTATTTTATTAGTAGAATGTTCCAAAAAAATGACAATTTTGAATATTTACTTGGTGATAATATGGAGGATTGACATTCAAGATAATTGAGGATATGTTTACATAAATATTTCTCAAGAGTAACCTCTTATCTCTCTGAAGACTATGAAACAGGTTTTCCATTGAAATAAAAAATTCATTTTTGTACTAGTTTTGATATAATATTTTTGCATGATACATAATGATAGGTTCATATAAACCTTTCTTAAGAACAATTCATTATTTTTCTAAAGCTTGTGAATTTTTTTGTTTATTGATAAAAAAACTTCATTCTTTGAACAATTTTGACTTTTCTTCCCCACTTTTATTTCAATAGATTTGTGTAATAAAAAAAATGAGTTTAATTAAAATATTATGTAAACAATGATATGTTTGGTAGTTTATCTTATAGAGCAGTGTGCCTATGTAAGTAAGAGGATATGTATTCATTATGTCAATTTTTTATGGATAGGCAAATGTGACAATGCCTTTGAAATGCAAGAACTTACATGATCAATTTACTTTTGGATAGGGTATTGCTACTCTTGTAATTAGTTTGGTCATAAGGCAGTGAATTGTAGGGTTCATGATAGGAATAGATATGGCTCCATAAAGAAAAATATAAATGTATTTACACCCCTAAGGAATAACAACATTAAGTGTTATAAGTACAATAATAATGGACATACAACAAAGTGGTGTAGAGTAGAAATTCCAGAGACAAGCAGGAACATGAATAGTTAGAGGAATCATAAGGATCAGATGAAGATGAAAGTGGACAAAGGTAAATATCGGTGCTTGTTGGGAGTAGAAATACTCCCACCCTAGAATTAACCACATTAAGAGGATGTGGGTAAGGGGCTAAGCTAAGAGTTTCATTCTTAGCCCCAATATCCAAAGGATACCCTTTGCCATTGATGACAAAGGGGGAGATATTTGAGTTAGGGGGAGAGCATTCAGTCAGGGGGAGCAGATTCTCAAGGGAGAAAAAAAGAAAAATATAAAGGAAATGATAAAAGGAAAATGGGTTGCCATCAATGACAAAGGGGGATATTATTGGAAATATGAGCAATTTTTGTTGTCATTGATGTCAAGAATTAGTTTCAATGAGCAATACAAAAGGAAGGATGTCAAGAGTCAGTTTCAGTGAGCAGTGCAAGAGAAAGATTACTTCCAGACCTAAGGAAAATAATATTGTAATATCCCTTATTATAATATTCAAGGTGGTTATATTAAATTATAATATTATAATATTTTATTATAATATTAAAGGTCTAAGGTTAAGACCTAAATATTAAATTAATTATAAATTAATTAATAATTTAATTTTATTAACTCTGAGTTATTAAATTAATTATAAGTTAATTATAATAATTTAATTATAAATTAGTTTATAATTTAATTTAAATAGCCCTAAAGGTTAGGATTAAAAGGGCATAAAGTATTAATTAATTTGAGTTAAATACGAATTGAAAAAGTCATCGATGTTGGGAGCACATGGCATATTGCATATAAGAAGGGGTAAGTTTCATTTCAATCCACCATCCATGCGATCCATCAAATGCCATAGAAACTTGTGCACAAAGAGGATAGAAAGAATCGTATGTGTTTTGAAAGGTTTAAGGAAGCATAACAAAGGACAAGTAAGTGGGGATCCCACTTCACATTGTAAGGCATTGGGTAGTGCAGTTGGTAGTTGGGGGCTGCGCTGAGACGTTGCAGGCACAAGGTTAGTAGTTTGAGTCTTGTATATTTATTTTTGCAAAGTGGAGAGGATTTTGAGTGTACCGTCAAAGAGAAACAAAGGGAAGGCATGTGCCTTTCCCTTTGTGTGGAGGCACATAGCCCACTTCGTGGGCACACACTGTGCAAAGGTGCTTGGGAGGAAGGGTTCGCATGTTTGAAACCACTGAGGCCTTTTTGGTAGTTGGACAAGGTATGTGCTCACATTGCTAAGAGTTGATTTTTGAATCCAAAAATTACAAAGGTGGAAATTCATTTTTAATTTCTTAAAGTTTTTTTAATTAGAAATTGCATATTTAAAAGGGATTAAAGAGTTATACAAGGGAGATAAAAGGGTATGCAAAGTTTTATTTTGTGTTTGATTTTTGAGTGGTTAAAGTTAATAAAAGGAGAAATAAGATGTGCCAAGGGTGTTAGATATTTTGTTGAAATAAAGTTATATTATAAAGTTTTTTTTGAAAGGAGAGATAAGGCATAGTTGATTTTTTTGATATTTTGACTTGGTGAAATATTTTTGAAAAGAAATATTAAGGACAATTTTTTTTTATCTAACCCTTGAGATTGGAAAATATAGTGATTGTGATTGAGATAGGTTTTGAGGTCAAAAATTCATCAAACAAAAGGTATGGGCATATATTCCTTGTGAGTGGAATACGGTTGGATGTTGTGAATGCTAAGTTGGAGTGAAAATGATTGTTTGATAAGCATTGTAGAGTTTGGTTTTCTGGAATGAAACTTGATACTAGAAATCTTGTTTGATAAGCATTGTTGGAAATATTGAAGTAAGCTTTCATATGATTGAACTAGGGTTTCTGAAATATCATAAGTATCATTCTTATGTAAAGTTGAGAACTACCTTGAACTAGGGTTTATGAAAGATCATGAGTATCATTGTTATGTGAAGTTGAGAACTATCTTGAACTAGGGTTTGTGAAATATCATAAGTATCATTGTTATGTGAGGTTTATTTAATAAGAATTGTTGACTAAGCTTTCATTGAGTGATTGGTTGAGTGGAGTTGATTGAGCTTAGTTGATTGGAAGTGTTGGACTGCTAGTTAAAGCTTTGTGAAAAAAATTATTCCTTACTAATTTGAGAAATATTAAAAGTGATTGAGTGTGAAACATGTTGCGTCTCTAACCATTAAATTTTTGTGGTAAAGTAAGAAATATTAAAATTTATTGAGCATTGTTGCGAGTGTGAAGCATATTGAGTTTCTAACCATTCTCCATATGTTTCTATGAGATTAAACAAGATTTTGTGTGAAGCTTATTTGTGTGATTGAAGAGGTTTTTTGTGATAGATTGAGTTGATTTGTATAAAGCTTTTGTGAAAGCTAGTGGATAGATTTGAGTTAGTCCTAGAGTGCACTTAAGGACTGAGTTGAGTAATATTTTGTGGAAGCTTACAATGCAGATTTGAAATAAGTCTTGGTGAAGCCTTTTTGAGCAGATTAGGAAAGTCTTGGTGAAGACTTGTTGAGTAGATTAGGAAACTCTTGGTGAAGACTTGTTGATCAATTTTGATGTAAGTATTGGTGAAGACTTGTTGAGCACACTGGACAAGTTCTAGTGAGGACTTTTTGGGTAGATTTTTTATAGACCAAATGATTATGTTTAGTGCATATTTGAGGATAGATATTGAGAAGATTTGTGCTATACCGAATTACTGTGTTTAGTGCAGATTTGAGGATAGAGATTGAGCATATTTGTACTAGATCGAAGGACTATGTTTAGTGCATATTTGAAGATAGATATTGAGTAGATTTGTGCTAGATTGAAGGACTATGTTTAGTTTATATTTGAGGATAGAGATTGAGCAGATTTATGCTAGATTGAATGACTGTATTTAGCACAAATTTGAGGATAGATATTGAAAATATTTGTGCTAGACTGAAGAACTATGTTTAGTACATATTTGAAGATAGATATTGAGAAAATTTGTGCTAGACCAAAGGACTATGTTTAGTGCATATTTGAGGATAGATATTGAGCATATTTATGCTAGACCAAAGGACTATGTTTAGTACAAATTTTATATAGGTTTGAGAACAAGCTTTGGATGTGAGAAAGCAAAGGAGAATAGTCTACAGTGCATAGAGATCCATTAGCCATGGAGGTGAGGATAGAGATCTTCTGAGTGAGGATAAAATCTTCAGTGGATAGAGATCCACAAGCCAGTGTAGTGGAGTTAGTAGTCTTTTAGCGGATCACCAGCCAGAGTAGAGGAGGAGTTCTCCTATGGATAGAGATCCAAAAACTTGATTAGGGAAATTGTGTCTCCTTTGGAAAGAGGTCCCTAAATATTGTACTAGGGAAAGGATTCCCAAGATAATCTGTGGAGTAGCCCACATTGTGTGAACCATGTTAAATTGGTATCTCTATTGTGTGTGGTGATATATGCATTACTTTGATTACTGTTGTTGATATTTCCATTTATATATTACATAATATTGTTTGGGAAATAAAAGTAAAAAGTGGTCTTATATTGTTCACCCCCATCTCAGTATAAGCTTGTGTTCTTCATGCTTAAGAATAATTCCACTCTTATATGGAAGAGGAAATACCCTATAATTATCTTAGATATTAAAATAAATAGATTGAGACTAAGGTAGATATGTGGTCATAAATGAGAAGCATTTAGAAGGAACATCCAAAGACCTAATAACTATTTTGGAAATGAGTATCCCCTCATTGGAAGTTTTTATATGCTTGAAATTTGATCTAGTTTATTATTGTAAATTTAGTGCTTATTATGGTTCTACATGCTTAATAAATTGGGATTTTTAATCCCAATGTTGATCAATACCATACCAATGCTCTTTGGTACATATGGTCTACCATGTATTCCAAAAAAAATCCTCAAGTAGATTGATAGGGCAATAATATCAGAGCAACCCATATTTAATTTTTTCAACTACTTTTCCCTCTCAATAGATCCATCTCCCTAGGAAATCCTTTTACACAACTCTCCCATTAATTTTTGTATTAAATTTCTAGGTGGAAAAGTCACAACCTTGAGCAATCAATTCTATTTGAACACTTCATTGAAAACCACAATCTCTCTCTATCCTACATCCAATATATTTAGAATCTAGACGTACATCATCACACTCAAAATAGGTGGATTGATTAAAATTAAAAATTAATCTAATCTGGAGGCAGGAATGGAGCAAAGCGGGAGTGGAGGCAGGTGCAATTTCTGCAAACATGATTCTCATTCTGTTGGAGGTGGGAAACAGGGTTTCCAAACCCCTGGAAGCTGTGAGGCTCAAGGAGGGAACAAGCAAGGTTATGAAGCAACTGAGGAAGAGCAAGTGGACAGTGACAAGGACACTGAGGGTTTTAAAAAATTAGAGGGACACGAACCCCCTGATATTATTTTTGATAAGAAGGCCCACATCAAGAATTCTAAGGGCAATAAGTCTTTTGCACAGGCCCTTAAAGGTGGCAATAGGGTTTCCTTACATTCCTTACCACCTCTCACTCCCAATGGGTAGAAGGTATCCGTGCCTGAAAGCGTAATGGCAGACTTTATATCGATGGAAAATTTTTCTTTGGTAGGCAAATTCATAGGGGGCAGGCCGGATATTGAAACGATTCGACGATGGGCATCCTTGAAGTGGAAGACTTCGGACACATGGATATTATTGCATTATCAAGGGGGTTTTTGCGGTACGCCTTAACAATAGTGAAGATGCTAGTCGTATTCTAACAGGAGGACCTTGGTTCTTGGGCTGAAGAAGTCTTTTTCTTAGGAGATGGGCTGAGGATTTTGACCCAAAAAAGCAGAGCATAAACTTTGCCCCCATTTGGGTCCGTCTCCTAAATCTCTCGTTTCATTGGTGGCATGAGTATTTTATTCAGGGTATTGCCAAGACCATAGGAGATTTGGTGGCCATTGACAATCCAACCCTTGCACGCACCAAAATGACGCATGCTAGGATTTGTGTAAATGCAAACCTAGAATCTGAGCTTCCTACTCATGTGGAGTTAGAATATGGAAATAAAACAAGATTACAGGTCATCGAATATGAAAATAGACCGGCATTTTGCTCTGATTGTAATATTCAAGGCCATCTCAAAGGACAATGCTCTTTTTTGAGAAGCCAGTAAACCCTTACTCGGAATAATGATTCCAAGCGGCGAGTCTTTCAGAAATAATGGCAAATACACAGGGATGTACAGGGTTAAAGATCCAAATGTTGAAAAGGCAAAGGCCTCTGGTTTGGGGCAAATGGAGAATGAGGCTGAGCTTCACATGGACAATGGTAAGGACAAGCAAATTGCTACATCACAAACTGACCAACAAAAGGTATGCTCTCCTTTCGAAAATCTAAATAAATTTAACATTTTGGCTGAAAACCAAATAATTACGAGAGGAAAATCAGAATGAAGGGTCTAATGTTGAGGATATAATTCTTGGTCTCCCTGCTTACCTTGACTCCCCAACCAAATCTGGACCTTCCAATCCTCCTCCTGTTGGTCATAAAGAATGCCCTAATGATGAGTCTTTTTATGCCCCGAGAAGAGAAAAAGTGCTTTCAGAGTTAATCAACCCTTCCAAGCGACATTTTTCACCTTTGTCTTTGTCCCAATCCAGAGAAGGGGTTTCCAGCACTGTTATCCAACAGGTTACCCAAACCAAATTTAGCCCGAAACAGACTAGAAGCTCAATGAAGTCCCCCTTGATTGACTGTGGAGGTGAGAAAAAAAAGGGAAGAAAGTCAAATGCTCAGCAATGGAAAGAAGAGGTCCAAGATGAGATAGCTAATGGAATTCAAACTACTCTGTTTCCATCAATTGGAAATCTTCCCTTTGAAGAGAACAAAATTCTTAAGCCCCCTCAAGTCCAAGGCAGGGGAAGAGGAAAAAACTTTAAAAGTTCCAAATGAAGATCATATCCTGGAATGTAAGGGGGCTCAATGGCCTTCCTAAACAGCGGTTAGTCAAATATTTAAGAAGATATTTTGATCCCACTATTCTTATTTTGCAAGAAACTAAAGTCGATGAAGTTTTGTCTAGAAAAATTGCCCTCAATATCTGGAAAAGGGAGAAGCAATTTTTTGCAAAGCCAATGGAACCTCAGGTGGTCTTCTTTGTATCTGGAATCTAGGGAAGGTGGAAGGCAAGGTTATTCAATTAGGGGAAAGGGTAATGAGCATTATTTTTAAGGATAAGGTTAGTGACCTTTCTTGGATATTAACAAATGTGTATGCCCCTAATTCTATATCTGGGAGAGCTGATCTATGGAATTTACTCAGTCATTTCAAGGAATATTTTCAGGATATCCCATGGATAGTGGCGGGGGACTTTAATACCCCTCTTTACCCCTCTGATAAAAAAGGGGGAGTAGGAATTCCAGCAAGAAGTATGGAGGACTTTCAAGATTTCATCAACAACAACAATTTATTGGATGTCAAATTAAAAAATTCTAAATTTACTTGGAGCAATAGGAGGTCTGGAAATCAACTTATAATGGAAAAGCTTGATAGGTTTTTTTTGTCACGAGGAAGCAATACAATCTTTTGGGGATGCAAATCTGTTGTCCTTGCCTCGCATTGGGTCTGACCACAACCCGATTTTACTTGAAATTGAAGAGACTCCAAAATTCAAAATGCCTTTTAGGTTTGAATCTATGTGGATGCACCACCCTGATCTCAGAGACAAAATTTCTCAGTGGTGGCAACATTCTTGTCAGGGCAGGCCTTCATTCAGATTAGCACAGAAACTTAAAGTGGTGAAAGAAAATCTAAGGATCCGGAATAAAGAAATTTTTGGAAACATTTTTGAAAACAAGAAAGTCATCTCCCGAAAGGTTATCAACCATTGAGAAAAAACTTGAAGAGGGATTGCCGGACCCATCCCTACGAGCGAGATGAAAAGAAATCCCTTGCTGAGTACCATAATGTTTTAGCTTGCGAGGAGACTTTTTGGCGGCAAAAGTCTAGAGCTACCTGGCTAAAAGAAGGTGATGCCAACACAAGATTTTTTCATGCATCTACCTTAAGGAACAGAAGCCACAATAGAATTAAAGAACTTGTTAGAGATGATGGATCATCCCTTTCTAGTCCTAATGAGATCAGAAATGAAGCAATTTCCTATTTTCAGAATCTTTTAGGAGAAGAACATTTCAGTTCTGCCTTAGCTTTAGAATCAATGCTTTACCATATTCCTCATTTAATTTTTGATGAATTGAATGGGGAGTTAATTAAGCCTTTCACGGATGAAGAAATCAAAGAGGCCCTCTTCTCAATGAACCCTGATAAAGCTCCAGGTCCAGACGGGTTTTCACCTCATTTTTTTCAGGCTTTTTGGGATATTGTAGGTTTTGATGTATGTGCTACTATCAAGGAATTTCAGTCCACAAAGCATATTTCGAGAAGTTTTAACTCCACTTTTATTTCTTTAATCCCAAATATTCCTACTCCTAGATCTATGATGGACTTTAGACCTATTAGCCTTTGTAATGTTGTTTATAAAATTTTGACCAAGGCAATTGCAAATAGAATGAGGAAGATCCTTCCTATGTTTATTGATGTTTGTCAAGGAAGTTCAGTCCCTGGAAGGTCCATCCTTGATGGTGTCATAACAGTTCATGAAGCCCTCCATTCGGTAGTCCAGACTAAAAAACCTGCTTTTGCTCTCAAGTCGGATATGAACAAGGCTTATGACCGCATAAACTGGAGTTTTGTTTCTGCCATTCTTCAAAAATTTGGTTTTCATCATGAATGGATCAAGCTTTTGGAAGGATGTTTTATGAAACCTTGGTTTTCGGTCCTTGTTAATGGTGCTCCCGCTTGGATACTTTCAAGTAAAAGGGGCCTAAGGCAAGGTGACCCTATCTCTCCCATGTTTTTTATCATTGTGGTTGAAGCCCTTGGGAGGACAATCAAAGCTGCCAGTAATATTGGTCTTATTTCAGGAATTAAAGCATCATCACAAACACAGGCAGTTACACATGAACAGTTTGTGGATGATACTTTGTTGTTAACTCTTGCATAAATTTTTGAGGCTAAGGTCATAAAACATATTCTAGAGCTATATGAGGATGCTGGGGGGCAAAAGGTAAATTTTTCAAAAAGTAAAATTTATTTATTTAATTCTCCCATTCAGAGGCAGATTAAGATCGCTAGGATTCTTGGATTCTTAGTGTCTAATCTTCTATCCATATACTTGGACATTCCTTTATTCACAGGCAGAGCTGGTGATTCTATGTGGACTAATGTAATTAAAAGAATTCGAGAGGAAGGCTGGTTGGATGGAAATGGAATTTGTTATCTCAAGTCGGCAAGGCGGTTCTCACCGAGTTTTCCATTCAAAGCATCCCTGTCTACTTTCTCTCTATTTTTAAAGCTCCTACAAGTGTCTACACTAAAATTGAACAGATCCAGAAGAGGTTCCTATGGAATGGTTCTAAATCTAAGCAGCGCTTTCACTTGGTGTCCTGGGATAGGGTTTGCAAACCAAGGGAGTTTGGAGGTATTGGGCTAAGGAGAATACAACATTTAAACATGGCCCTCCTGGCCAAACAAGCATGGCGTCTTCTGACAAATGCAAATGCAGAATGGATTACTATAATCAGAAGAAAGTATTTGCAAGAAACTAAATTTTTAAGTTATTCCTTTCCTCCCAGGGGATCAATTTTTTGGAAATCAATCCTTCAAACTAAAAATTTGCTAAGCAAAGGGCTACGTTGGAAACCGGGAAATGGAAGAAACATTGATTTCCGGGACCACAAATGGTTAAAGGACTATCCCCTCTCTGCAGACCCCATCCTTTCAACCCTTAGAGCTTGGACAATTGAAGTTTTTGGTACCAAAGTTGCAGATTTTATTACTTTGTCAAACAATAGAAGGGTTTGGAAGCCAATAATGAACAATGATCTACCAGGGGCATCAATAATACTGGAGAATGAATTAAGACAGTATTTACTCCCTTTTGGCATTCTTGAGGACCAGCTTATCTGGGAAGCTTCAGACAATGGGGAATTTTCTATCAAGACTGCTTATCTGATGCTTATTGATAATGATGAACCTACTTTCCCTCACTTGGAAGTTTGGCCCAAAAGCATTGTTCCGAAGGTTGGGTTTTTTGCATGGCTGGCCATCCAAAATAAGATCCTCACCATGGATAACTTAATAAAAAGAGGTGTGACTATTGTTAATAGGTGTTATCTTTGTATGTCTGAGTGGGAGTCTATTGATCATTTGTTTCTGTATTGTAATTTTTCTGTCTCAATCTTGTTAGGTCTGTTACAAGTGTTTCATATTTATTGGGTCCATCCTCAGTCCATTTTTGACTTATTTGTCCAGTGGCCTTCTCCATTTTTGAATAGGCGTCTTAGGTATATGTGGAAGATCTGCCTTCATCACTACTTGTGGCAGATATGGTTGGAAAGGAATCGTCGGGCCTTCTTGGATAAGGTTTCTCAGTCATCCTCTGTCCCGTCAAAAATTTTAGTATATGCTAATGAGAATGCTTGTTTAGTGCCTGCAGCATCTAGACCTCCAAATCCTTTTGAAGCTTCATTAGTCCAGTCATTAAACTTACCTCTCACTGATGGCCTCAATCATCCTCAAGTCTGTCCTAGAACCATGATCTCATGGACCCCACCCCCCCTAGGGTGGATTAAGTTAAATTTTGATGGGGCATCTAGGGGCAACCCAAGTGAAGCTGGGGCTGGTGGCTTACTTAGAGACCACAAGGGTGAGGTGCTTGTAGCTTTTGTTGAACATCTTGGAGCTCAAACTAACAATGTGGCTGAAGCGAGGGCAGTTTGGAGGAGCCTCAAGGTGGCAGAGAATTATCCAGGGAAACTGTTGGTGGAAGGTGATTCTATTATTATTATAAATATTCTAAAGAACACTAAGAGAGCTCCTTGGAGATTTTATGACTACATCCACGAAGCACGGGCTCTAATTCATGATCGACCCGAGGCCATAATTTTGCATACCTTTCGGGAAGCAAACATGGCAGCTGATATGCTGGCAAATGAAGGCATTGTAGCAGACAAATTTGATCACGTGGACTGAAAATCTTCCTCATGCAGTCTCAATGGTGATAGATAATGAAAAATTTTAGATTGGAAGGCTCAAAGTGGATTTTTTCTTTGCTAGTTCTATTTTGCATCTTTCTTTTCTGATGGCCATAATATTAGGCTTCCATAGTTTAGTTTGGCCGTATTCTGTTGGAAGAGTAGGTCTTGGCCCTTTTTGTTGTCAGTTTAAACTTTCAGGGCTTGGCCTTTGTCCAGTTGGTCAGTGGACCCTATTTTGTAAAATGGTTTTGGGTCAACCAGTTAAAACCCGGTGTTAATCATAAATATTCTCTTACTTACCAAAAAAAAAAAAATAGGTGGATTGATTGAACAAGAGGGTCTTGATCATTTTATTATGCAGTTAGTTTGGATGGGTTCTACCATTCTTCTTTGAAATATCTGGAATGAAAGGAAAAACTAAATTTTTAATTAAGATATGAAGGATATTCACTATATTTGACAAACTACCATAGCCAACTTAGTTGAATCAGTCCATCAACTCATTAATCACCCCCAAAACTCCCACCAAATATGGGATCAAGTGATGCAAATATTGAAGATTAAATCTTCTAAGGGCAACCAAATTAAAGGGAATGTGAGTATTTGTAATATGGATATGACAAGAAATTGGTAACCTCCTTCTAAGGATTTTGGAAAAGTCAATACTAGTGGATCCTCTAGAGGGAACCCTGGAAAAGCCAGTGCGGGAGGAATTGATAAACTTTCAGATGGCTCCCTGGTTTTTACTTTTGCTGAGAATTTGGGTACTCTTTCCAATAACCTTGCTGAGGGGTATGGTATCCTCAGAGGCCTTCAAGAGGCTACTAAGGTTGGATGGGAAAAGGTATTAGTTGAGTTTGAATCTCAACTCATGATTAATATTTTGAAGACTCCTTATAAGAATCATAAGGTTGATTGGAGAATAAAAAGAATTATCGAGAAGATTCAATTAATCCAGATGGGATTTTTGAAAGTTGATTACAATCATGTGGTAAAATATCAAAATAAGAGTGTTGATGCTTTAGCTAATTAGGCTTTATACAAAGGTGATCTTACTTGTTATGGCCACCCTCCTAGATGGTGGGATTTGCAAATAAGGGAAGCTCTTCTTTCTATCATTTCTTTGGATGGCTCCAGTTCTGAAGGTACCTAGTTTCTTCTTGCTTTATTTTTGCTTCTCTTTGGTTCAATATGGTTATTTTAGTTCCCTAGATAAAACTATTCTTTATTTTATTTCCTTTGTTAATTCTTGCCTTAAAAGTCTTCTGGTCTAGAAAGGTCATTGTTATGTTCAATTTTTTTTTTTCTTTTATGTTTTTTTGTTTATTTTTTTAAGGTGTGTGTTTTCTTTTCTTTTTGTGTTCTTTGTGTTGTTTTTTGTTGTTCTTGTTTTTTTGTTGTTTTGTGTTTTTTTTTTAATGTTTTTTGTTATTGTTCTTGTGTTTTTGTCATTCTTGTTCTTGTGTTTCTATAAGTTTGTGTTAATTCATTTTTTTATGTGTGAGTGTTTTCTATGTTTTTTGTTTTTGTTTATGTCTATTGATTGGTTGTTTTTTATTTTTATTTTTATGTTATTTTTTTAATTTTTTAGGTTTTGGTTGTGTTTATTTTTCATATTGTTTTTTTGGTTATGTATTTGTAGTGTTCTATTATTTTTGTCATGTTTGTGTTTTGTTTTGTTATGTTGTTCTTGTGTTTTTCTAAGTGGTTCGTGTTGTGTTTTTTTTTTATCTTATTGTGTGTGTGTGTGTTTGGTCGTTCTTTTATTTTTGACACACTCAAGGAGCATGGTTTTTGTTTTATTTTATTATTTTTGTTGTTATTTCTTTATTTATTTTTTAAAATAATTTTTTGTGTTTGTTTGCTCCTTGAGTATTTCAAATTTGGTAGGCTAGGTTCAAGTCCTGGGTGATTTTGGTGGAATGGATACCCCTACCTCCTTGGGTATTACCCAAAAGTGGCATCCCTTCTAGGATTTTTTCCACAAAAAAAAAAAAATAGGTGGATTGATATGTGGAATAATGTGATAAAATATACTTCTCACTTCATTTGCACATATAGGTGTTAATTGGCTCATTTTTAGTGTTGCTCATATGAGTCCACTAAATCAAAACTCTACCAAACTACTATGGATATGAAAGCTCAACATTTTTTATCCACTTTATAACATGATGTGGCTAAAATTAGACATCAACAACAAGATATGATGCTCATTTTTCTTGAGGAGATCAACTCAAAGCTAGACTCTACTAGCTCAAATTTAGGGATGGAATCTCTAAGGAATTCTTTTTAGTCCCTTAGAGGAAGAGCACAACATAGAAAATAAAGAGCCTATAAGAGGGTTAGCAAGTGCTCATTGAGATTCTTGACATCCTATAGGCCTCTCTTTGACACTATCAATAGGTTTTCAAAGCTTAGGTTCTTTCTGCTGGACATTTTGAGTAATTGAGTTGTCATTGATGTCAAGAGTTAGTTTCAGTCAGCAGTGTAATAAGAAGTGGTTTTGCAATCAGTGCAAAAGGAAAGTCTACCTCCAATTGGTCAAATTTGGTTCCAGGTGGTCAGATGAGGTTCAAAGAGCAATGAAGAGTTCCAAGAAAAATTATATTATAATATTTTATTATAGTATTAAAAGGGGAGATTTAAATTAATTATAAATTAATTTAAATAATTTCACTATAAATTAATTTATTAATTAATTTAATTAACTTCTAAAGTTATTAAGTTAATTATAGATTAATTATAATTTAATTATACAATTAATTTATATTAATTAAAATAACCCTGAGGTTGGGTTATAATGGTTAATTATTAATTCTAATTAAAAATTTGAGTAAGGCATCGATGTCCCTAAGGCATTGGCCTTTGTGTATAAAAAGGGGGGAAGAACCTTAGTATAAAACCTCCAATGCAATAATCGATTAATCAAGCAAAGATTTGTGCACACGAAAAAGATAAAGGTTTTGCATGTTTTGAAAGGATTTTGTGGCAGAAGAGATAACAAATAGGATCGAGACTCCTTTCACTACATACAATGTTGTGTAGCATATTTAGAAATAGTGGGTAATGCTAAGATGTTCGGCAGGTGAAGAAAGCAGGGTTTGAAACCCATCGATTTGGTTTTACAAGAGAAGAGGACGTTTTGTTTTGCACCGTGTTGATCGAAAAGGATATAAGGAAGGCTTGAGCCTTCCCCTTTATGTGAAGGCTCATATTCCACATGGTGGGCTAGCGCCTCGATAAGGTACTAAGTTGGGAGTGGTCTCGCGTTCGAAACCCGTCGAGGCCTTTTGCTTGAGATAAAAGGTATGCATTAATATTTGCCAAGGTTGCATGTAATATTTTGGATTTGCTAAGGTTGAGTAAAAAATAAATATTTTGGAGGGTTATAAAGTTTTTTTAATTGGTTATTGAGTATTTGAGAGAGATAAAGGGATAGGCAGTATTATTTTTGAGAGTTTGATTTTTGGAGGTTGTTAATTGAAGATTGTATATTATAAGGAGTAATTGAGTAATTATTTTTTATGTATGCTTTGATGGTTGCTAATTTTAAAGGAGTAATAAGGTGTATTTGAGTTTAATTATTTTTGTAATTGAGAAATATTTCTGAAATAATGTTAGTGTGATATTTTTTCATCTAACCTTTAAAATTAACAAAGAAGAAAATTGTGTTTAAAATAGGTTTTTGAGGTCTACTCTTCATCAAAAAAAAGGTATGGGCACATCTTCCTTGTGAGTGATTTTTGGATGTTGTGAATGCTAAGTTGGAGATACAAATATTGTTTAATAAGCATTGTTGAAAATTATTAAGTGTTCATATGCTTGGAATAGGATTTGTAAGCAAGGAGTAATTTTTTGAGTGATTGATTAAGTGAAGTTGATTAAGCCTAGTCAAGTGCAAGTGTTGAAGTGATAGTTCTAATTCTATAAAACAAATTGTTCTATATTCTAGATTTATTTGAGAAAGAGGTTGAAAGTGATTGAGTGTTTGTGAGTATGAAGCATATTGAGTCTCTAATAATTCTCTATATGTTTCTATGAGATTGGATAAGTTTTTAGTGAGGACTTGTTGAGGAGATTTGAGGCAAGTATTGAGAAGACTTGTGGATAGTTTGGTATGAGCTTTTGTGGAAGCTTACAATATAGGTTTGAGAAAAAATATTAAGGATAAACTTGTGCTAGACTGAATGACTATGTTTAGTGCAGGTTTGAGGATAGAGTTTGATACATATTTGAGGATAGGTTTGTGCCAGACTAAATACTAAGATTGAGAAAATTTGTGCTAGACCAAAGGACAAAGTTTAGTGTAGATTTGAGACATAGTTGAGAGTAAAATTTAGAAGTGACAAAGTATAGACGATGGCAGTCTCTAGTGGATAGAGGTCCATCAGTCAAGGTAGTGAGGACAAGTATTATGAGTGAGGATAGGAGCATTTAGTGAATAAATATCCATTAGCTAGTGCAGTGGAGATAACAACTCTTCTAGAAGATCACCAACCATAGCAGAGGGGATTGGTGTCTCATGTGGATAGAGATCCACTAACTTGATTAGGGGATTAGTGTATTATTTTAACAAATATCCATAAACATTGTAATAGAAAATGGATTCCCAAGACAATTTATTTGAGAAAAGTTTATAAGGAATATTTTCTTCGTGGAGTAGCCCACATTGGGTGAATTGTGTTAAATAATATCTCTCATATGTGTGATGCTTTGTGTGATGTTTACTACTTTAATATTGTTGATGTTATCGTATGGATTGAAAAGCAAAAAATTTTATCTTATACTATTCACCCCCTTCTCAGTATAAGAACATGTTCTTCAATTGGTATCGGAGCGGATATCTTCGTGAAAAGACTAACATCTTGGAGGAGGATCCATCAGAGACACACATGACTTCAAAAAGTGAATAAGATACCATGTTTGATCTAAAAGAGGAATTCTTCATGGCTCTCAAAAATTTGGAAAGGTTTAGAGAAAAGAACTCAAGCTTAAAGGAATAAATTTAAGAAGATTAAGAAACAAGAATGGAACTTCTACAAAGTCTCACAAAACTCAAGATAAAGGTAGAAGAGGGAAAGAAAATTGAACATTATATGACATATCTATTAAGATCAAGGGAAACAGAAAGAGGAGTCAAGTATTCAAAAAGAAAAAAACTTCAAACAAAGATAAACAAGTAAAGTATAATCCAAAAGGAAAAGACATCAAGAAGGAAAAAAGAAAAGAATAACCATGGATGAGAGTTAATAACAAATGGAGAAGCACTCAAACACAATCTCAAAGGCATCCAAATAGGTTACATAATTTATTCCATGGCTATTGCTTTTCTTGTAACAAATATGATCATAGAGTTGTACACTGCATTGGTTATGAAAAAAATGATGTTAATAGAAATTTCAATTATTTTTCCCCTCTTATGGATAATGATATTATATGTTACAAATGCAATAATTTTGGGCACAATTCTATATGGTGTAAAATGACACTTCCCGAGTCTATGAAAATAAACACAACTTCAACAACTAGAAAAGAGAAAAAGTGGAATGAAAAGGATAGATCAATGTTAGTTCAAACAACCCTTCATGCTCAGGATAAAGAAGAACAATGGTATCTTGATAGTGGTTTCTCTAGACACATTACAAGATACAAAGATAAATTTATTGTACTAAAATAAACCAATAGAGGATCAATAAGTTTTGGTGATAATGGATCAGCAAAAATTGGTGGAAGAGGAACTCTGATTTTAGATAATGAGAAAACAAGAAAAAAAAATGTGCTATATGTAAAAGGGTTAAAACATAATCTACTAAGTTTAATTAAACTTTTTTATAAAAGACATATGGTTACATTTCACCCAGATAGATGTGAGATAAGCAAATAAAAAACTAGAAATGTTATTGCAAATGCAAGTAGAACTCCAAACAATCTATATATGCTTAGTGATATCAAAGGAGAAAAGTGTTTTCTATCACAAGAAGATGAGATTTGGTTGTGGCATAGAATATTGGGTCACTTGAAATTTGACAACATAGTCAAAATTAGCAACAAGCAGGCTTTCAGAGATTTACCCAAGCTAAAAGGACCACAAAACACAATCTGTGCACCTTGCCAACATGGAAAGAAAACTAGAACAAGCTTTAAATCAAAAGGATATATGTCATCTAAAACATTAAGTTTAATACATACTGATCTATGTGATCCTACTAGAACACAGAGTATTCAAGGTGAGAGTTACTTCATATTGTTTATATATGACTACTAAAGAATTGTTTGGGTAGCTTTCCTAAAAGATAAGTCAGAAGCATTTGAAAAATTCAAAGCATTTGAAAAACGGATTGAAAATGAAATTTGCAAGTGGATTAAGTGTTTGATATCTAGAAAAGGAGGGTAATTTACCTCAAATAAATTTATAGACTTTTGTGAACAACATGGAATCAAGAGATAATACTCATCTGCAAGAACTCCTCAACAAAATGGAGTAGTTGAAAGGAAAAATAAGACTGTTGAGAATATTGCTAGAGCTATGTTGAATGAGTCCAAAATTTCAGATGGATTTTGGATGGAAATAGTCAACACAGTAGTATATATAATCACTAGGGCTCAAATAAGGGTAAACCATCACAAGACTCCATATGAGCTTTGGAAAGGAATACCGACCACTATAAAACACTTCAAGGTTTTTGGAAGCAAGTGCTACATAATATGAGAAGAGCAAAACTTAGGTAAGTTTGATCCAAGATGTGATGAGGAAATTTTTCTTGGTTATTCCACTAAGAGTAAAGCTTATAGATGCTTCAACAAGAGAACACACTATTGTAGAAAGTATAAATGTGATAGTTGATGAGAAAATAGATTCAAGAGAACCAGTTCAACAAATTGTGTATCAGGGAGATGGAAGTTGTCAAGAAGAGTTTCACGAGGAATTAGATGAAGAATAAGAAGAAACACAAATAATTATTCCTAAAATTCCATCCAGGTATGTACAAAAGCATCATCCAAAATATCTAATCATTGGGAATCTAGATGAAAGATAGACAAGGATAAGGATAATAACACCATATCAACAAGCAAACTTTTCTTTGTTATCTAAGATTGAGCCAAAAGACTTCAATAAGGCAAGTGAAGATAAGCTCTAGATTAAGTCAATGGATGAGGAATTAGATTAGATAGAAAAAAGAAAACTTGGGAACTTGTTCTGCGACCAAAGCACAAAAATGTGATTGACACAAAATGGGTATTCAAAAATAAGTTAAATGAAGATGGATAGGTAGTCAGGAATAAAGCAAGGTTAGTGTGCAAAGGTTATGCATAGGTAGAGAGAATTAACTTTGATAATATATTTGCTCTAGTTGCATAACTTGAATCCATAAGAATATTATTAGCCTTCTCAAGTTTTAAAAACTTCAAGGTATGTCAGTCAGCATTTCTAAATGGTGTTCTAGAAGAAGAATTCTATATTGAACAACCAGAGGGATTCATATTAACAGATATACTAGATCATGTATGCAGATTGAAAAAGGCATTGTATGGTCTAAAATAGGCTCCTAGAGTGTGGTACTCAAGATTAGATAAGTATATTCAGGAACATTGATTCAAAAAAGGAATAGCGGACAACAAATTATACATAAAAAATGAAGGGAATAATATACTAATTGTGGTTGTTTATATTGATGACATCATTTTTGGAGGAAACAATTATAATATGTGTAAAGAATTTGTAAAGAACATGCATAATGAATTTGGGATGTCTATGTTTGGTGAGTTGTCCTTCTTTATTGGACTTTAGATTTCACAATTAGATAAAGAAGTATTTCTTTCATAAACCAAGTATATAAAAGATATGCTAAAGAAGTTCAAGTTAGAATAATGCAAACCAGTAAGTACCCCCATTGTTATAGGATGTAACTTAAGTAAGGATGATCAATATCCAGAGGCACATCAGAGATTATATAAATCTATTATTGATAGCTTGTTTTATGTTACAACTACGAGACCAGACATAGTGCAGTCAGTGGGATTAGTGGTAAGGTTTCAGGCAACACCTAAGGAAACACATGTGGTAGCAAGAAAGATAATTATTAGGTATCTAAAAGGGACTATAGATTTTGGTCTTTGGTATCCCAAAAGTGATAGTTTCACACTCACAGTGTATACAAATGCAGATTGAACTGACAGCATTGATGATAGAAAAAATACAAGTGGAGGAGTATTCTTTCTTGGAGACTATTTAGTCTCTTGGCTGATTAAGAAGCAAGCATCAATATCCTTATCTATATTATAAGTAGAGTATATTATAGTAGTAGCCAGTTGTACATAGGTATTATGGATGAAGTGAAATCTAGAAGACTTCAAGATAAAATATGATCATCCTATTCCCATATTATGTGATAATAAAAGTGCTATAAGTATCTCAAAGAATCCAGTGATGCACTCTAGGACAATGCAAATTTTGATCAAGTATAATTTTATGAGATAACAGGTGACAGATAAATAATTCAGGTTGGAATATGTTACTACAAAGGAGAAGATAGCAGACATCTTCATTAAGCCACTTTCAAAAGAGACTTTTGAGTATCTTTGAGGAAACCTGGGAGTAATACTCCCACCCCAGAATTAACCACCTCAAGAGGAGGTGGGGGAGGGGCTAAGCTAAAAGACTCATTCTTAGCCCCAATCCCAAAAGGTGACCCTTTTCCATTGATGTAAAATGGGGAGATATTTGATTTAAAGGGAGGACATTGAGTCAGGAGGAGCAGTATCCCAGGGGGAGCAGAATAGAAAAAGATTAAGGAAATTGTAAAAGCTAACTAGGTTGCCATCAATGACAAAGGGAGAAATTGTTGGTCATTTTGATTAATTGAGTTGTCATTGATGTCAAGAGTCAATTTAAGTGAGCAGTGCAAGAAGAAGTAGTTCTGTAATTAGTGCAAAAGGAAAGTCCGCCTCCAATTGGTCAAATCCGGTTCCAGGTGCTCAGATGAGGTTCAAAGAGCAATGAAGAGGCCCAAGAAAAATAATATTATAATATTTTATTATAATTTTAAAATGGGAGTTTAAAATTAATTATAAATTAATTTAAATAATTTCATTATAAATTAATGTATTAATTAATTTAATTAACTTCTAAAGTTATTAAGTTAATTATAGATTAATTATAATTTAATTATAAAATTTATTTATATTAATTAAAATAATTCTAATGTTGGGTTATAAAGGTTAATTATTAATTCAAATTCAAAATTTTAATAAGGCATTGGTGTTCCTAAGGCATTGGCATTCATGTATAAAAATGGGTAATAACCTTAGTCTAAAACCTCCAATGCAATAATCGATTAAACAAGCAAAGATTCATGTGCAAGAAAAATATAAAGGTTTCATGTGTTTTGAAAGCATTCAGTGGCAGAAGAGATAACAAATAGTATCAAGGCTCCTTTCACTACACACAACACTGTGTAACATAGTTGACGATAGTGGGTAGCACTAAGACGTTCGGTAGGAAAAAATAGCAGGGTTCAAAACCTACCGAGTTGGTTTTGCAAGAGAAGAGGATGTTTTGTTTTACACCACACTAATCACAAAGGGATGTAAGGAAGTCTTGAGCCTTCCCCTTCATGTGGAGGCTCGTAGCCCATGTGGTGGGCTAGTGCCTCAATAAGGCACTCAACTGGGAGTGGTCTCGCGTTTGAAACCCGCCAAGACCTTTTGCTTGAGATAAAAGGTATGCATTAATGTTTGCCAAGGTTGCATGAAATATTTTGGATTTGCTAAGGTTGAATGAAAAATAAATATTTTGGGGGTTATAAAGTTTTTTTAAATTGGTTATTGAGTATTTGAGGGAGATAAAAGGATAGGCAGTATTATTTTTTTGGGTTTTATTTTTGGAGGTTGTTAATTGAAGATTGGAGATTATAAGGAGTAATTGAGTAATTGTTTTTTATGTATGCTTTGATGGTTTCTAATTTTAAAGAAGTAGTAATAAGGTTGATTTGAGTTTTATTATTTTTTTAATTGAGAAATATTTCTGAATGAGTGTTAGTGTGATATTTTGTCATTTAACCTTTGAAATTGGCAAAGAAGAAAATTATGTTTGAAACAATTTTTTGAGGTATACTCTTCATCAAACAAAATGTATGGGCACATATTCCTTGTGAGTGATTTTTGGATGTTGTGAATGCTAAGTTGGAGAGAAAATGATTGTTTGATAAGCATTTTTGGAAATTATTAAGTGTTCATATGCTTGGACTAGGGTTTGTAAGCAAGGAGTGTTTTATTGAGTGATTGATTAAGTGAAGTTGATTAAGCCTAGTCAAGTGGAAGTGTTGAAGTGATAGTTCTAATTATGTAAAATAAATTGTTCTATATTCTAGATTGATTTGAGAAAGAGGTTGAAAGTAATTGAGTTTTTATGAGTATGAAGCATATTGAGTCTTTAACAATTCTCTATATGTTTCTGTGAGATTTGATAAGTTTTTAGTGAGGACTTGTCAAGCAAATTTGAGGTAAGTCTTGAGAAGAGTTGTGGATAGTTTGGTGTGGGATTTTGTGGAAGATTATAATACAAGTTTGAGGATAAATATTAAGGACATAATTGTGCTAGACTGAAGGACTGTGTTTAGTGTAGGTTTGAGGATAGAGTTTGGTGTAAATTTGAGGACAGGTTTATGCTAGACCAAAGATAGAGATTGAGTATATTTGTGCTAGATCGAAGGATAGAGTTTAGTGTAGATTTGAGATAGAGTTGAGAGTAAGATTTGGAAATGATAGAGTATAGAGGATGATAGTATCCAGTGGATAGAGGTCCATCAACTAGGGCATTGAGTACAAGTCTTTTGAGTGAGGATAGGAGTCTTTAGTGCATAGAGATCCATTAGCTAGTGTAGTGGAGACAATAGTTCTTCTAGAATATCACCACCTAGAGCAGAGGGTATTTATTTCCCCTATGGATAGAGATCCATGAACTTGATCAGGGGATTGGTGTCTCATTTAGACAAATATCCATAAACATTGTAATAGGTAAAGGATTACCAATAGAATTTATTTGAGAGAAGTTTATAAGGAATATTTTCTTTTTGGAGTAGCCCACATTGGGTAAACCATGTTAAATCATGTCTCTCATGTGTGTGATGCTTTGTGTGATATTTACTAATTTAATATTACTGATATTATCATATGGATTGAAAAGCAAAAAGTTTTATCTTATACTGTTCACCCCCCTCTCAGTATAAACACATGTTCTTCACTTTCCTCTATTTAGGACCATGCTTTACAATAGTGTGTTATCATGCCATATTTTTATCTCTTTGCTTATCAACAACCCTTTGTGATAGTTTTCTATCCAAGGAGGAGCTCAAGGATATCATATTTTCCATGGCAAATGATAAAGTTCTTGGATGTAATGGATATCCTTAAAAATTTTATAAATCCATATAGGATACTATGGGACCTAACTTACACTAGGTTTATATTTTATTTCTTATAACCAATTCCATAGGCCAATTGATCAAAAAGGAAAGCATAAAAATTATCCTCATTTATGATGACCTTTAAGATAACTACAATTAGAAATGAATAAATTGGATAAATATCTACTATAAAATTATAGTCAAATCTCCCACTCTTAGTCTAAATAATCCTCTTCCTCTCATCATACACCCAATGCAAACTAGATTTATTAAGAGTAGATATATCCTAGAAAACATTATTGCTCTTTAGAAAGGGATGGAGTGGGTGAGGCAATCCTAGTAGAAGGTTATGTTTCTCATAATTTATTTCATAAATGCTTGTAATAGGATTGAATGGCCTTTTATTTTGGTAATGTTACAAGTGTTAGGTTTTATACATAATTTTTTATGCATCACTCAAGTGCTTTTTATAGATATCTTTGTTTGTCTTACCATTAATGGTAGGCAATTCCACTCTTTTATATTGCATAGATCAATTCATCAAGGGTGCTATTTTACCCCAACATTATATGTTTTTGAATCCAAAGGATTTGGATATATTTTAGTAGTTGCTATTTCCAAGGGTCAACTGAAAGGGATAATCATCCAAAGCATATCTTAGCAATTAGTTAATGGGCACTTTGTAGGTGATTCCTTTCTCACTCTTCTCAAGGAGAAGGATAACATTGAGCATACCTTGTAGTTATTAGAAACATTTTACTTGGCATTTGGCTCTAGCATAAATGGTAAAATACCTAGCATTTAGTAATCCTACTGGTCCAAGCCCCCTTGTATCAATAGATATGGCTAGAAGTGGATCTAACATGGAAAAATGTGCACATTCCTAGTTATTCCTTTTGATTTCTAATATTTCCTCTCTATGCTATGGAAATATATCCTTGACATAGTGGAAAATAAATTACAAAAGTGTCTTACCAAACCTCTCGCATTAGATAGTAAATTTCAAGTTTGCTCAAAGATTTTGACTACCACTCATGTTTATTACTCATCATATTTGGCACCCTCAAAATCCTTATAACAAAAAGTAGAGAAACTTATTTGAGATTTTATTTGGATCTCTTCCATCAAGTAGCCTAGGATTTTTATTGTTTCCTAATGGGTTCTAGAGGATTGGGTCTTTTAGATACATAAATATAGGGGATAAATCTATGTGAAAAATGGATTATCAAACCATTACAGGGAAATTAAACCTAGCAATTATTTCTTTGCAATCACATTTCCTATAGAACTCGTTGTAGGTGAAAATATTGGAAAGGGATTTGCAATGAACATCTTCTCATGTAAAAATTTCACCTCAAAATTCTTAGTGCAAAGTTGTATTAAGATAAAAAATTCTAACTATGATTACACAAAGTAATGATATAAGCAATAGTAATATAGAATATATAATATCAAAAGAATTTACTAATTGAAACATGGAAACATAAATAATGATGATTTTAGGAATTTGAGGAAAAAATGTTACTATCATGGGTAACTTTGAGGAGGTAGCCTCCTTACAAATATTCAAATTATTTTCTAGCATGTGAGGGTTACATCCTTACCATTTATAAAATTTATAACAATATTTCTTGCTATTGTACGATTATATTCATGACTTATCTAATTTATGACTATTACATTCATGATACCAATGAGTTACATTGAAAATTCTATGACAACAAGGAGATTCTAGGACAACATAGTTTTATACATGATTCTATGACACACACTCTCCTAACTTAACATGTGGAGCACTTATAACTAGATACATATTCCACTTTATTTACAATAACATATTCCCCTATAAGTTACAAAGTTTCGGGTATGTAACATGCAACCACCTATAAAATGCTATGTCCTAAAAGCTGAAATGTAGGGAACTACTATTGAACATCCTACAATAACTCTTAAGTGACATCGTCTAGTTACCACTGCACTAGCACTTCAATGATATCTTGAGAGTAGACATGCCAGGTTTGAAAATATAGAATGATTGTAGAATACAAAAGAACCTATCTCTCTTCATATAATTCAATAAGGAAAATATATACTTGAGCATGTGTGCCCACAACTTTATTTAAGCAAGTTACATGAAAAATTGGTTGAATCTTGGATGTTGTCATTAGTTCCAACTTGTAACCAACCTCGCCTATTCACTGCAACATCTTATAGGATCCACAAAACTTGGGCGTGAACTTATGTCAACCATTCTATTTGAGGGATATTTTTCATAAGGTTGAAGATAAAGGAATACCATGTCACCCTTGGAAATTTTTATCTTAGTTTTGTGTTTTTGTGCTAGCTATTTTATATGGCTTTGAATAGTAGCTAAATTTTGCTTGAGGGATGTTAGAACTTCCTAATTGCTACTAAGGATTATTTCCACTATGTCCACTTTCAAGATGCCTATCAAGTAATATGTGATTTTTAATGGTGGTTGAACATAAACTAATTCATATGGTATCATCATTGTGGCTACATAAAAAGTGGTATTGTACCACCATTCAGTTAAGAAAAATCATTAAGTCCATTTGGTATTATTATCTAAAATAAAATATTTAAGATAAGTGTAAAGATAATTATTCACCATATGTATATAGCCATCTATATATGGGTTATAGGACATGCTTATTTTCAATTGTATCCCTTGAATGCAATGTAGCTACTCACAAAATTTACTAGTGAATATCTTATCATGATCATTGATTATGGAGTTTGGAATCCTATGAAGTCTAAAGATCTTATCCATTAAAATCTATCACTGTCCTAGAAGTATAGATATGAATTAAGGACAAAAATGATCATATTTTGTCAATCAACCAATGATTACCATTACAATTAATTTACCTCCCTATAGGGGAAGTCCTTTAATTAATTTCATGGAGATGTATGTCCATAAGGACTTTAGAATAGGTAAATGTTGAATTAATCTTGGTGTACTAATTATTTTCCCCTTTTAGGATTGACAAGTATTATAATTATCCATAAATGTATTAGAATTAAATGCATGTCAATAGAAATGATGCTTTACTCATTTATAGATTTGTAAGAAACCTATGTCCCCCTACCATATATGAGTGAAGCTCTATGAGAATATATAATTGGAGTTGGGATATGGGTGGAATAACAACGTGATGCATATAATGCAACTCCCACTTCTTTAATGTATAATTGGAATGGTTCTTTGTTGTGGTATACAAGTCCTAAATTTTCCTTGCAAGTGTGGGGTCTATCTTCCATTCAGAGTTAAGTGTCTCTAACCAATAAACCTTAAGGATGGACATTGCATATAGAATATACTATGTTTTAGGTAACCTATAAAGAGCATTAAAGATCATATTTTATTTCCTCTTTTTATAGACTATCTTGAAGTCGTATCCTAAGAGATTAGTTTCTCATTTATGTTTATTAGGGGAAGAAAATCTCCATTCCAAGAGATACTTAAGGCTACAATGATTGATAGTGATGATGAAGTGTTTCCCCAACAAGTATAGCCTCTAATGGAGGATGAAAAATACAATGGTCATCATCTCCTTCTTATAAGTTGATTTCAAAATATTATATTCCAAGGGTCTTTCTTATGAAATCAAGAATTTGAACATCTTGCATAAGTACTATCCCGCAATCCAAATCGAGGCATCACTCTCAATGATAAATATTTGGAAAGAAATTAGGTATGGCTAAAACTATGTACGAAATATAGAATCCTTAAAATTTAGAAAAGCCTACTCTATTACATTATTCCATTCGAATGCATCCTTATTAATCATATCTATCAAAGGGGTTTCTATATTCCCACAGTCCTTAAAAAAATTCTAGTAATATCTTGTAATTCCAAGGAATCCTTGAAGGATCTTCAATATTCTATGTTTGGTCCACTCCTTTATGGACTTAATCGTTTTTGGATATACTTAAAGACCATCTCTAGCCATGACATGCCCTAATTATTCTACTTTAGTCACTCCAAAGATGCATTTAGATTGCTTGATATACAACTAGTTTTGCTAAAGGAGATTCAAAACATGAACAACATGTTATAGGAACTCTTCCCATGTTTTGTTGTAGATTAGTACATCATAAAAAATACCATTGCAATATTTTTTAGGTAGGGTTTTAAAACCTTATTCATAAAGACTTAAAATTTGATGTTGCATTGGTGAGGCCAAAGGGCATGACCAAGAACTTATAAAGTCCCTCATATGTCCTAAAAGTAATTTTAGGGATCTCATCCTTGTAAAATTTAATTTAGGCATGGCCTCACCTAAGGTCCAATTTATTAAAATAATGAGCACCATGTAGCTTATACAAAAATCATCAATCATAAAGAAAATAAACTTATCTTTGATGGTGATATTATTGAGTTCATGAAAGTCCATTCACATTCTCCATGACCCAAGCTTATTCCTAACTAATAAGATAGGAGATAAAAAAGGACTTGTGCTTTGACTAATGATCCTTGTGTCTTGTAGTTCCTTTACCAACTATTGAATCTCATTCTTTTGGTGATAGGGGTACCGATATGGATGAATATTCAAAGGTTCATTCCTAGGGATTATATTGATTCTATCATCTTCTAGTCAACTAGGCGATAACTATTTGGGTTTTATGAAGACTTACTAATTCTTGGTTAGGATGGATAACAAGTCTTAGGTAATCTACTCATCCTAGATGACACATAATTGCATTTGGAAAAATTTTCTTGCAATTTTTTGATAATCTTTCTTAAGTGGTATCAACATCTAATGGGATGTTACTATCTTAGGATTGCTATTTTTTATGCCCTAGATGGTATGGGTTCTATTATTTATAGTGAACTAAAACCAAAGTTTAAAAAAAAATCCTAGGACACTATTCCCAATGTTTATAGGCATGGGCAATTCAATACAATGTCCACTCCCCTCAATGGGACTACATAGATATCAGTCTGATAGTGATAGTCATTGATGGATAAGTGAGCATTTTTGTATCTCCCATTACAAGTAATGATATATCCATTAGAAATTTTTACTTGGATTTGATCAATGATCATAAATGAAACAATATGCCATTTTTGCAACAACATGGTTAATAAATTATCAATGCTACCAGAGTCGAATAGAATCAAATTTATTTCCCCTTTGTATCATGCACTATGGTGTGGATATTATTGTAATGAAATTCAAAGAAATAGTGAATATATCTTATTCCTAACTATCAATTGGAGGTTCTCCATGATTTGAATCTAGGTTCTCTTCCCCCGAATCCATAAAATCACCCCTTTTGTCTATAGAATAAGTTAAAGTGTTTCTCATATCTAGGATTTAGAAAAATTTTATTTTGTGTTTGTGTCCCATGGCTCACTTTTCATCATAGTTATAGCAAAGTCCCTTGGCTCTACGATTATCCATCTCCTATGGCATTAACCTCTTAACCATTGGAGATTTTGGATCATTATTATTGGTTGATGCAAGAGTTCTATTTTGAAATGTTAGGGGCTTAGAAGCCTTACTTTGAGCATTCCATTTATTCTCTGAGTTTCACTAGTGCTATGATCATCATGTAAGTGGTTAGTTTAAGCATTTGAACCTTAGTCCTTATCTCCTCATTAAGGCCAATAATAAAATAACTCATGAAGAATTCATTAGGAAGATATTTAGTTATATTAGTGAGATTCTCAAAAGTAGTGATATGCTTGGGCTTTGTATTTTTTTGTCTAATATTAGTGAGTGCTCTAGTAAAGTATTTAAACTCATATGGTCCAAACTGACTAAGGAGTTATCTCTTGAATTTTGTCCATCCAATATTGGAAACTTGTTTTCTCAACCACTCATACATATGTAGTTCTTCCACATAAAAATAAATGACATCTATAAAGATCCTTTAGTAAAAAGAATAATTTCTTAGCCTTAATCAACAACCTATGTGGTTTTGTTCCATCAAGCCTTAGAAAATATTTTTTGCAGAATCACAGAGTCATGCCTCTATTGCTCCCACGTTGTTGGTTTTTGTTCTCATAAAAATCCTTTAAAAGTCTTAGTAGTAAATAGTGTTCCCACTTTGTGTTAGAGTTAAAGTGCACTATGCATTCAGTTTGACACTTGTCAGTTTCATTGACAAGTGTCATGTTCATCATATAGGCCTTCTGCCTATATATGTAATACATTTTTATCAATAAAATAATCCCCTTCAGTTTTCCCTCCTATAATTTTGTATCAGAGCAGGCTTTCCCTACCCTGTGAAACCCTTGAGGGAGGATTTCCCTCATGGAAATCCTCCCTCCCCCCAATTTTTTTTCCCATCCCCCATTTTTTCTTTCTCCATTTTTTTTGAGCTAGGGAGTATGCTCTCCATCCATGGGATGGATCAGAAACCAGAAGCTCAGAAAATTAATGGCATCCTATTTTTTTTGAGTTATTTGGGAGGATAAGTTTTGAAGGTGTACAAGTTCGTTGGATCGTGCTCATGAAAGGAGGCTCCATTTTTATTTTTTTGGGCATGTTACCTGCAAACCGGAGAAAAGCCCTGTTGGTGATGGAAAAGTTGAGGCATGTTGAAAATAACGGGGTGAAGGTAGCGAAGGAAGTGTGAATGGAAACTTCTATTGGATGCTGCCTGGTTTCATGAAAATTTGAAAAGGGAGTTGCGTAGCCTGCAACCCATGCCCAAAACATTCTGGCAAGGGAGGTGTCGATCGGGACAGGGCAGACCTTGGCCAACAGAGCAAGCAAAAAAAAAAAATAGGGCAACGACTATAGTTTGGCCCTTGAAGACGAAGATGAAGACGACCCAGAAACTGGTGCAGACAAAGATGCTAAAAGCAACAATGGAAGAACAGTTATTTTTAGAGTAGCTACCAATGGATATCTAGAGCTTGTGGAGTTACTTATGGATGCAGGCATAGACCATAGTATTAGAGCCCTCAATAGAGAAACACCTTATGATGCTACCTTAGAGAAGGGCCATACATCAGTCGTTGAAATCCTTGAAGTGGGGGATGAGCTTTTGACTGCTGCTAGAAGAGGGGATTTACAGATGGTGAATTCATGTTTAAATAGAGGTGCACGTGTAAACAGGTGCGATCAAAATAGGTGGACTGCACTGCACTGTGTTGCATTCAAAGGACATATTGATATACTGGCAAAATTAATTGAATTTGGAACAGATATTGGGTCTGAAGACGTAGAAGGTAATACAACACTACATTGAGTTGTTAAAGGTGGAAGGAAAGAGGTTGTTCAATATTTACTGGGAAAAGAAGTAGATCACATGCTGCACACGTCCATGATCCATGAGCATTAGACGTCAAAATATTTTCTTAGTCGTTCTACTGTTCACATGCCGCACGTGTCCAGCAGCTCCTTCGCCATGTCACCGTGATCAAAAATGTACTCTGGCCTATTTTTCTGGAACCGGATCTTGACCACGTAGTAGTTAGAGTAGGACTAGTTGAAGGCCTATCGAAGCCCACTGTAGAACCCTATGATGCCTTCTTTCTAGAGGACTTTGTAGAATTCTAGCATGTTTTTGCAGTAATGATCTACGAACTGACTGGGCTGTGGCTCTTAAAACCCTGATCGTGGTCCATAGAAACCCGTGATTATAGATATGGAGAGACAGGTGTCGGTGGATGGATATCTAGGCTTACTGAGGTCGTGGTTTGCGATGGAGATGAAATGACATGGATTTGCTCAACGACAATGTTGTGAAGGCATTTCGAGAGGCGTGGAGTGATGGAGATGAGACCAAGATATGCCCCTGCAAATATGAGCTTTATCTACTGGCTTTGACGGTGCTGCTCATAGCAGATGACTACGTTATAGACCAGCGTTAATGGAGGGAAGTTTTTCAATTTTTTTTGATTTGATTTTGCCGGTGATAACTTTCAGTCGAGAGGTAGAGGCTCTCAAGCTTACCGCCCATAGATGCCTGGTCTTCTGTCTTTTAACTAGAAGTGTTTTAAGTGTTGCCAGAGTTCGTGGGAATTTTAAAATGATTACGATGATTTGTTTTTTAAATATTTACAAGTTGAGAAGGTCAGTTTTTTAAAAAGTGGAGGACCACTTTATAATTTTTTCAAATTGTATGAAGATGCCTGTGCATATAAGTCGACAGTATGGCCTTGAATTTTTTAATGTATTTTCTACATGGGTAGTGGAAGAGGAAGGCCCACATGGCCTTTATAGTATTTGCCCATGTAATTCCCCTGCGAGGGAAAAATTGAGAGACTATTTTTTTTCCCGCCAGAGAGCGATGCCGGGAATCTTTTATTCCTGAGGTTTATTTTGCTGCCTAGATAGGCATGCTGTTGTTTTTTCAAATGTTGAAGGCCCAATTCAAATACAAGTATAGGGGTATTTATAGTCGTTGGAAACGGTTTTCCACGACGGACACAATGGTGGTGTCATATTCTATTTTTGAGGCTATTTCAAATGAATTTTTTAGCCTCAAAGATTTCTCTACCTTGGAGTGCACTCTCGGTTGTACCCGACACTCCCAAGGTAATTTTATTTGTGATCCTTGTATCTAGTGATCTGTTCTATACACTTGGCAAATGCAGTGGCTGGTTACCCATGCTTTTTTATGGGATGACATGGTCACCATAAGGACACTTATACTAGGGACTACAGACAAAGACACCCTAGACTCTATCCAAGGTTTTTTTTGGATCTACTTCTGAAGACTACAGACGAAGACACTTTAGAAGATTCCCTTCTTTTCTTCTTCTCTCCTCCTATTTTGATCTATGGCTCATTTTTATTGTATTGAGTGCATTTTCGACAGAGACCGACACTCTTATATGGCTCGTTTTTCCTTTCATTAGGTGCATTTTTCGGCAAAGACCGACACCTTCTAGATTGAGTTCACCATGAGGAGGGATTTCATACTCATGGTGAATCTAGTTAGTGACCTACGAGTGGCAACATCCTCTGAGGATGACCTATAGAGGCAACAGACCTAGATGTGGCTAACCCTGAGGCACCCATGATGACCCTGAGGCACTTAGATGGCTGACCCAGTGGCAACAGACCCATTGAAGTGGCTGACCCTGAGGCAACAGACCGAGATGTATACACAGTGGATCTAGCATTATTCATAGTTGGAGATCCAAGAGCATAGAGCACGAGCCTAAGACCAAATCAGTAATAAGGAGGATGATAGGTTGTTTTCGAGAAGTCAACATTAAGGGGGAATGTTACCTAATGTTGACTTGCTTTGTTTTTTTCTTTAGTTAGGATAGTGCACTTTAAGGGGGAATGTTAGAGTTAAAGTGCACTATGCCTTCAGTTTGACACTTGTCAGTTTCATTGACAAGTGTCGTGGTCATCATATAGGCCTTTTGCCTATATATGTAATACATTTTTATCAGTAAAATAATCCCCTTCAGTTTTCCCTCCTATCACTTTGAGCATCTAGGCTATTATCAGCATACCCATCAAAATTTAGATTTTTAATCTTAAGCACCTCAATATCTTGACTCATTTTATCCTGCTTATGCTAGTAGTCTATTATCATGATGATGAAATAAGATATTTGATGCCTTAGTTCTATGATGACATATAATTTTGAGAGTCATTCTTCCATCTTGTTCATTCTGGCATGCATTTCTTGATAACATGTCTTAGGAGGCATTTACTAAAAATATAAATGTTATTTTTAGTAGTTACTATTTTTAGTAAGAATCCCTAAAAACTGTATGGGTGCTATATACCAATGTGATTAGCGTGATACGATGATTGTAATGGCATCTATCCTAAAATAAAAAAAATCACCCTAGGTAACTATTTTTTCAAAAAAGTGTATGGGTTTTATATAGGAAAATGATCAACTTACAAAGATGATCATAATGCGTTATATCCAAAAATGTTGATTTTTGGTAGCCTAGAGAATATATATATATAAAACAAGTGTTTTTAGGTTGTGTATATGCTTCTAGACTCTCTGAATTCCACTTTTTTATCTCATGAGATTTGCTCTTGATAAGGTAAGCGAGGAATGGATGGATTCTACATTAGGGTTTGTGTACTTTCCATAGCCCTCTATTATACCCTAGTGGTGAATGATAGTTCTTAGACCAATATTTTAGGTCACTACACAAGGAGGGTTCCAAACATACCCTTGAGCACACTACTTGCCTCTTTAATAGTACGTGGGGGTAATTTTTTGTGTGTTGTGCTTTATGCACTATGGATATTACATAGTCTAATAGTTTCTTATGAATGAATATTTAGCTATAGGTTCTTGAAGGAGTCTATCAATATACACATGGTATGTGCGATTTCAAATCTATGTATGGGTGCTTTTTGAGGTCTATGTGTTGGATCTTGATCACCTCTCACTTCACTAGACACTTTAGGGGAAATATAGATTAGCCAATAATGATAGGTTATCTATATTATTTTAAAATATTTGAAACACCACTAGAATCTTACCATGTCCTATAAAGGGCTTTGATACCACTTGCAGTAAACCTCTTCTTATCATGTAAAAATTTCATCTCAAAATCCCTAGTGTGAAGTTGTACTAAGATAAGAAATTCAATGCCAAAGATTATTGTAACTATGATTGCATAATTTATTGATAAAACCAACACTAATATTATCTATCCAATAATTAAATCACTCAATAATTAAAACATGGAAACATAAATAACAATAATTGTAGGAACTTGGGACAAGAAATATTACTATTATGGGCCACTTTGAGGGGGAAACCTCCTTACAAAATATGTAAATTCTTCTCTAACCCATGAGGGTTACATCCTTCCTATTTTATAACATTTACAAGAAAATTTCCTAATAATTTATGATAATACTCCTAACTTTCCCAATTTATGGTAGTTATATCCTTGACACGAAGTGGTTATATTCACAATTCTATGACAACAAAGATATTGTATAGCAAAATGGTTATATACATGATTTTGGACACACATTCTTATAACTTAACACATGACCCAATTCTAATTAAATACATGGTCCACTTTATATATAATAACATATACCCCTATGAGTTACAAGTGTCAAGGAAATACCAAGCTTGGGTTACCCTCACTTCTAGTTATGAAAGTGTCTTTGCAAATTTAGGGTACCTTTGTAGTCAAAATAATATAGAAGGCTTAGGAGTCCATAAAAACTTGGATAATTTGGAATGTTAATGATATAAACAATGGGTTGTCCATCAAACAAAATTAAATTTGGTGGTTTCTCATTTTTACTTACTAGGACCAGCCTTTGACCAAAATTTCTTATATTTGAGCCTTGCTATTTTTGCACAAAGGCGTAAAGGTAAATTTGATATTTTTATAGGTATACAAAAAATTTACTCTCATGGATAGAAGCCAAGTATCAATTCTACCTTTAAAAATAGGATAAAAATACATTATATGTGATCAAGCATTCAGTTTCCCATGATAAGATTCACAAAAATAGGGTCAAGGGCACTCATCCTTGATGAAACAATTGCAAATAACACTTTGACACTCCTATTAAGAAATATGAACCCTAAAATGGGTACTAATGGATTTAACCCCACTTACCCATGGTATCCAAGCTTAATACAAGGTGGAGAATTCAATCCTCAAACAATGATTGGCAACACCAATTTCATACAACTTGGGATGCAATTTTGGAGCTAAAATTATCTTATTTTACTTTGTTTATTTATTTTTAGGGTTTATTTATTTGGGAATACCTAATCCAATTGGGGTAAGTAATCCTAAATTTCCTTTATCTCATCATCAATAATCCATTAAGCACCTATTTTAGTTCTATCCTAGAGCTCAAGATACAGGGACTTGGATTCATCACCTACTTAGACATTTAAATCCTAGGCCATTCTCTTGGAACATGATATTTCTTTGGTATAGGACAAACATGCCTAGAAGAATTTATCATATCGAGCATATATTCAAAGCTCTTGAAAAAATCAAAATAATGCTACTTTTTTAATATAAAAGAATCTACAAAATTCTCTATTTATAAAAAAGCTATGATTTACTCTAATGTTTTACGGAAAATGAATGTTCAATACAATAATATGGATCTTGAGGTTCAATATTTTTAGTATTTACTATATCATTGGGAAAACACTCCATTTATGATGGATTGATTCCTCCCTTCCCTTCCTTCTCAAAGGAGTCAACACCCTCCAAGATGTTGAAATCAGGATCATAGTTAGGCATCTTAAGCTTCACATAGTCCTAGAACCTAGGATCATAAAACCAAAGTCTAGGATAGTTCCTCATTTTGCCTTTTCCAATTTGAATATTGTAGTTCCATAGAACTACATCTCTCTTCTTCCATATAGGACAACCCAGTGATTGTTCCTATAATAATGATAAACAATAATCTATAGGAGTAGGCATAACCATAATAATAAGGTTACCAATCCATATGGGAAACCCTATTTTAGGATCCTAAACAATAGGCTAGGTGAGATAATACCACATATAAATATCTCCCCTTCTACGAGTGGCATACCTACTACTACATGATTTATAGTGGCTTCTTCCTTCCTTTTTTGTTTTCTTTTGGTTGTTAGTTTATAGTTCCCATAATACTGCTTATTTCTAAGTTGGACCATATGCTAGATCTCAATATTATAAGTGAATTCTAATATTTAAATAATAGGTATTCAAAATTAAGTATCAAGATCATATATGAATTTGGATTGGTGCCTCTTTTATAGGGTGTTTAAGGACATAATGCTCATCATGAAAAGTCTTAGGTATGGAACAAATGTATTGATAATATCATTATAGGGTAAATCACACAAGGTATTTTAGAACAATAGAGTTAATGCAACCAATGAAATTGTTCATAAGTCTATCGAACATAATATAAATGATTCTTCTAAAAGAATCAATGGGATATCTTAATGGACTAAATCCAAAAGTTATATTTTGAAAATTTGGGATATATAATCCTTTCTTTGAGCATTCCATTTATTCTTTGTGAGTTAAGCTAGTACTATGGTCATCATGTAATTGGTTAGTTTAAGAATTTGAACATTAGTCCTTATCTCCTTGTTAAGGCCACTATTAAGAAGAACTTTAGTTCTATTAGAAAGATTTCTTGTTAAGTACTTAATCATCAAGAAGAAATTTAGTTCTATTAGAAAGCTTATCAAAATTAGTGATATAATTAAGCATAGTGTTTGTTTGTCTATGCTTATTAGGTGCTCTAGTAAAATATTCGAACTCAAATGGTCAAAACTAACTAAGGAGTTCTCTCTTGAATTTTATATATCCAATATTGGGAAGTTTTTTTCTCAACCACTTGTACCAATGTAGTGCTTTCAAATAAAAATGAAAGGTATCTATAAATATTCTCTCGTTAAAGGGATTTTAATGAAGCTCATACCATTTCTCAATCTTAATAAACCAACTGTATGGTTATGTTCCATCAAACCTTGGGAAATCTAATTTAGGGTGTTATAGAGTCATGATCCTATTATTCCCATTTTGCTAGTTGTTCTCTTCAATAAAGACACTGGAAAGGTATAGTCAATCAATATTTTCCCCCTCTAAGCATCTAGGCTATTCTTAGCATACCCATCAAAATTTGGATTTTTAATCTTAAGCAACATAGTGTCCTAACTCATTTGATATTTGCTTATACTAGAAATTTTTTATCATGGTGATAAGAAAATATATTTTACCCTTTTGTTCTATGGTCTCATCATTTTTGGTAAGTCATTCCTCCATCTTGTTCATTCTTGTCTCCATTGCTTGATAATAGGTCTCAATGCACATTCACTAAGAATATAAATATTATTTTTAGTAGTTACTATTTTTAGTAAGGGTCCTAAAACAATGTATGGGTGTTATATAACAATATGATCAACATGTTAAGATTATTGTAATGGGATTTATCCTAAATAATTTTTTTGGCACACTAGACAACAATTTTTAGTAAGGGTATCGAAAATGTGTATGGGTGTTATATAGAAAAATTATTGGCTCAATGAGATGATCACAATGGGATATATACTCAAATGATTATTTTTAATACGCTATAATTTCTCTATATCTATCTATATGTATGTATGTATATGTAACAATGGTTTTCATGATGCATATTTTCTTCCAAGCTCTAAATTTTATGTTTTCTATATCATGATATTTTCTCCCAATAAGGTAAGTAAGGAATGGATGGATCCTAGGTTAGGGTTTGTGTACTCTCCATAGCCCTGTATTATACTATTTTAGTGATCAATAAAGTTTGGACCAATATTTTAGGCCACTACTAAATAAGAGTTCCACACATACCCTTGAGAATACTACCCGCTTCTTTGATAGTATAGGAGGATAATCCTCTTGAGTGTTGTGATCGATGTACTATGAATATTACATGGTCACATGGTTTTCTATATATGTAGGTTTTTCTATAGGTTTCTAAATGGTTCTCCTATTATACACATGATATAATGGAGCTCTAACCTACATGATTACGTTTTGAGACCTAGGTATTGGAACCTGATTGGTCCTCACTTCACTAGACACTTTATGGATAGTTGGATTTACAAGTAATGAAAGCTCATATGTATTATTTTTAAAAGACCAAAAAAATGCTTCTAATATATTGTAGGATTAATAAGAAAAAATTTCATAGTAAATCTTACCATGGCCTGGAAAGGGCTCTGATACCACTTGCAATGAACCTCTTCTTCTCATGCAGAAATTTCACCTCCAAATTCTTATTGCAAAGCTATATTGAGATAAGAAATTTAGTTCCAAAGATAATTCTAACTATTATTACATAAAGTATTGATAAGAGAAACACCAATATCATATATCCAATAGTAGAAGCATTTAATAATTGAAACATGAAAACATAAATAAAATAGTAATTGTAAGAATTCAGGGTAACAAATATTACTATCATGGGCCACTTTGAGGGGGAACCCTCCTTATAAAATATGTGAATTATTATCTAGACCATGGGGCTCACATACTTTCCATTTTATAACATTTACAAGAATATTTCCTAACAATTTATGAAAATATTCTTTGACATCATGTTACGATAAAATTCCTATATTACCTAATTTATGATAGTTACATTCATGATACCAAGTGGTTATATTCATAATTCTATGACAAAAAAATATATTCCTTAACAAAATGGTTATATACATGATTTTATCACACACACTCTCCTAACTTAACACATAGCCCACTTATAACTAGAAACATGGTCCACTTTATATACAATAACATATGCCCTTATGAATTACAAGTGTCAAGTATGTAATAAGCATGGGTTGCCCTCACTTCTAGTTATGAAAGTGCCTATGTAGATTTGGGATACATTTGTATCAAAAATCATATAGACGTCTTAGGAATCCATTCGAACTTGGCTTCTTTACAATTGTAATTACCTAAACAATGGTTTGTCCATAAAAAAACAATCAGTTTGGTGGTATCTCATATTTATTTACAAGGACTAGCCATTGGCAAAAATTCCTTGGATTTGAGTATTACTATATTTCCACAAAGGCATAAAGGTCATTTTGATATTTTTCTAGGTATATCAAAAATTGGCTCTCATGGTTAGAAGCTAAGACTCAATTCCACCTTTCAAAATAGGATAAAGAGACTTTCTATGTGATTAGGGATTCAATATTCCATGATATGCTTCATAAAATTGGGGTTAGGGGTACTCATACTTGATGATAAAATCTATAAATGGCACTTTGACACTCCTTTTAAGAACTATGAACCCTAAAAATGGTACTCATGGAATTCACACCACTTACCTATGACAACCAAACTTAATACAATATGGAGAATTCATTCCTTAAATAGTGATTAGCAATACCAATATCACACTATTTGGGATGCAGTTCTGAAACCAAAATTGGCTCATTTTACTCGGTTTCTTCCTTTTTAGCGTTTATATATTAGGGAATGCCTAATACACTTGGGTGTGAATAATCCTAAATTTCCTTTATGTAATCATCAATTAAGCACCTATTTTGGTTATATCCTAGATCCCAAGAAACATGGAGCTAGATTCATCACCTATTTAGACCCTTCAATCCTAGGCCATTCTCTTAGAACATGATCCTTTAGTATATAACCAACATGCCTAGAAGCATTGATAATATCTAGCATACATTCAAAGCAAAAATTCTATTTAGACCTTCTTAAAAATAAAATAATGCTATTTTTCTAATATAAAAGAATATATAAATTCTTTATTTATACAAAAGCTATGATTTACTCTAATATTTTATGATAAATCAAAGTTCAAGCCAATAACATGGCTCTTGAGGTTCAACATTTTTAGTATTTATTAGATAATTGTGCAAACACTCCATTTATGATGGTCTAAGTCCTTCCCTCCATTCTTAAAAGAGTCAATCATCTCTAAGATGTTGAAAGTAGGATCATACCTAAGCATCTTAATCTTCACATAGTCTTAGACCCTAGGATCATAGAACCAAAGGCTAGGCTATTTCCTCATCTTGCGTCTTCCAATATGAATTTTAAAGTTCCATAGAACCACACCTCTCTTCTTTTGGATAGTTCAACCTAGTGATTGCTCCTTTAAGAATGGAAACCGATACTCTATGGGAGTAGGCATAAAAATAAGAATAAGGTTTTTAGTCTATATGGGAACCCAATTTTTAGGATCCCAAACCATAGGCTAGGTGAGACAATCCTACAAATAAAAATCTCTTCTTTTGCTAGTGCCATACCTAATGTTACATGATTTCCAATGGCTTCTTCCTTAATTTTTTGTTTTCTTTTGGTTGTTAGTTTATAGTTCCCAAAACCCAACATATTTCTAGGTTGGACCATAAACAAGATTTCAATCTTATAAGTGAATTCTAATATTTAAATAATATTAAAAATAAGTATCTAGATAATATATAAATTTAGATTCATGTTGGTGCCACTTTTATAGGGTGTTTAAGGAAATAATGAACATCGTGAAAATTATTAGGTATTGATAACCTCATCCTTAATAAACCAACTCTATGGTTTTTTTTACATCAAACCTTGGAAAGTCTATTTTAGGGAGTCACAAAGTCATTCCCCTATTGCTTCCATGTTACTAGTTGTTACCCTCATTAAATACACTAGAAAATTCTAGTCAATCAATAATTTTCCCCCTTTGAGCATCTAGGCTATTCTTAGCATACCCATCAAAATTTAAAATTTTAATCTTAAGCATCCCAACATCCTGAATCATTTGATCCTAATTATGATAGCAATTTTCTAATCATGGTGATAAGAGAAGTAATCTGACACTTGAGTTCTATGATGGCATCTAATTTGGGAAGTTGTTCCTATCACATCCCCTCAATTTAGTTAAATATATGTTTGTGGAATGAGATACTGCTGAAGAAATTTCTGAGTGCAGGTGCAGACATTCACTCCTCAACAAGCATGTCAGATGAGATTAGCACCCACACCTGGTGAATATAGTGGTTGTATGCATAAGGTAAGGTGGGATATGATGTCATGCTCAAAGCACCATGGCCCATGGGTATATGGAAGCCCACTTAGAAAAATTAATGTAGAAAAATCTGCCTGTTGCTTGCATTATATGCATATGTTTGATTGTAAAAATTGCAAGTATTTCACTTGACTGGTGGAACTATTTTATGTAGTGCTTATTTTCATATACAATTGAAAATATTAATAAAAATTAAAATATATAAAATAAAATTAAATATTAAAAAAAATAAAATAATAAAAAAATAAAAAAATAAATAATAATGACAAACTTCGATTCATCAAAGACTATCAAAGTGATGTTTATGTAATTATTCCTTTTACCGGATGAGAAAATACATCACCACCTTGTAGCAGCTAGGAGTAACCATATTGCATGAAAATTCTATGTGTCTTCATAAAAATGCATTCAATTCCTATAAGAAAGAGGAAAAATCAATTCAAAGCATCCGAATTGGTGTTTTTGCTGCCTGTGTTTGTATACAATTGGTTGTTTGTGCTTTGTTTTCATTTGGTAGTGAGTTTAAGTGTCTGTATGCTAGTAACTAGGTCAGAATTTATATATTTTCATGCTTAGTATTGTAGGCAAGAGTATGCATAATGGGAAGTATAAATTTGATTGGTGCTTGAAACTTTAGTATTAAAATTGTTTTCTAGCCACTATCTATTGAGATCTTTGGATGAATTTGTTTGATTTTTTTTCTAAACTTGTTTTTAATATCATCAAGTTCTCTGGAGTCATTCAAATGTGCAATCCTTATTTCTTTTAAATTTGATAATTGGGGATTTTTGAAAATTATCAAATATGTTGCTACGACTTCCACACTGTCAATAAGAATAAGAGAAAATGTACAAATGATATATGTTCTCCAAAATGTGTCTTTCCTTTGTTTATGCATTGCATTTCTATATTCATGTGCTAGTTTACATTCATGAGTGGCTAATACCTTGAGAGAGCACTGTTCACAATTAAATGTATTAAGTCGTTCATGATCTATTAGTGTGTTGTGGCATCTTCTAAATTTAGAAGGATAAAATTTTAGCCAATACCTAGTTCATAAACATAATGTAGCGGAACGTTATCTAAAATAGGATTTGTGTAGAATGAATTAATTTGTTTGGTGCTCAATTATAATGTATGCTTTTAGACATAGTTTTTTTACAACATTCTTTGGTCCTATTCTACTTATGACTTGGCAATGAACCACTGTTTCTATAAAATGCAATGCTTGATGAATAATATATTCCTCAAAATTATGACTACAAGTTAAACCGTATAGTATAAGTGTATTTAAAGGTTTTTAATATTACAAGATATTATATTTAACTATGTAGGTATGGGTTGTATTGCTTTATTGGACATTTTCACAAGCATATGTAAAGTTGTATGATTTAATTTTAGTTTTCTTTTTAGATATATATAAGCACCTGTATCCAGTATTGAATTACAATATTTGCTAAGCCACCGCCAAAATTCTCAACCTTACCTTTTTCACAATAGAGTTAGTTAATGTCCTCCAGGTGTGGGAATCCTTGGAAATAGGAACAAAGGTTGTAACCAAGTCATAAAAGGTATTAAATACAAAAATATAAATTTCTATGATGTTCTCGGGGTGCACATGATAATTTCATCCAAAGCCCTTCTCTTTTCACCAAACCAAGAGTTGCCTTGGTTGGAGATGGTGTCAGTAATAAAAAATAATAATAATAATAACTTGTTAATAAAAGTCTTGTAGTTTTAATTTTTAGACTGTATCACACAAAAATGTATGTCTTGGGGAAAGAGTTTAATTAGTTACATCAAATACACAATATTGCAGACCTTTATGGCTATCATGGTTATGTCTTTGAATTGTAGTCAAACCACTTTGAAAATATTTATCTTAAACAAAATGGATTATTTATCTTCATTCGAAGTATTAAGGGATGTGATGAACATTATTTTATAACATTCATAGTTATACATTCATGTGTGCTGACTATTTTAATTTAATTTGTATAAACAATAGGATGAATTCATAATAAAAATATATTAAATTAAAATTAAATTAAAATAGTTTATACTGCATATAGACTAAATTAGTTATTCATTAAATTAAATTAGTTATACATTCATGTGTGCTGACTAGTTGAAAGGTAAAAATTTATATTTTTTTGTATTATACGACTCATACAATAGACTCAAACTATAGTTACATTCACATTTTTCTTTTGTTTGATAGATATTGTAGTTGGATAGGTGGAAATTCCTTTGCATAGTATTATGTACATTCATTAAAGGTAGAATGGAATATATGTACACCCTCAAAAGTAGATGGATTAAATAACAATAGTAATATCTTTTATTTCTCACATTTTAGAGGTTGGTAAAATTGGTTTATATTAGTACATGTCTATAATAGAGTAGAGCTTTTATGATTATTATAAGTTTTTCTTTAAGATCATTCCTATTAGAAAAGAGTAAGAAGTTTTATAAGATTTCTATAGGTTGTTAGTTAAATTAAATATTTATATATGTCATATTCAGTTTTCATTTAATAGATTTGACTATGTATGAAGTGTTATTAACTTTATTTTTACAATTATTGTTTTATAAGAAAAATATTTTTTTATTTATGGGAATTAAAGTTACTATATGAGATTATTAGGTTCCTCAATTAGGATGGAAACTCCCAAAAAAACTAGAATTTAGACAAAATTAACCAGCTAGATAGTTTAGAACCAAAACCTCAAAGTAAGTTTTAAAGGTGAACCAAATTAAATGATATTTTGTGGAACCACCTGTGTAAGACTGGAACAAACTAAAATTGACCATCGAGAAGGATGGAATACAAATAAATAAAATTCATCTATAAGGGTGGGTATAAAAATAATTGATGCCATTGGGAAGGATGTGCATCCACCCAAATATGATAGCTTGCATGTGGTGGTTGTCATGAATCAGTGATAGTTGCATCCTAGTAGACTATGTGTGGAGTGATAGGCTCTTCTGCTAGTTGAGTAATGAATGGTGGAATGGGATGTCATTCTAGGCTATATTATGAAGTAGTACTATGAGGGAATCTAACACAATATCTTGAGATCAAAAGTGCTAATCATCAGGATTAGAAGGTTCATCAATGGATGGAATGGGACATCTTATCATCAAATTTTATCTTGACATTGGATACCTGGACCGTAAAACCAAATAATTGGTGACCCTATTTGAGAACATAAGTAGATGGTATTCAACTAGCTACTAGGAATACATACACTATCCCTAGCATGGTTTATACATACCTTAAGTGAAATACAGGTCAGAGAAACATGTGATGTCCTCTATGTTATGGTGCAAGGAAACTATGCATCCACCCTTCTAAGTATTTTGGGCCCTAGAAGGACAACCCCTTGTCGTGAAACCTAAAACTTGAGAATGAGAAGGTGGTATTCACTAAATTACACTCTTATTGTGGAATTTGTCCAATCTCAAACACTCAAGATACCATATGAAGTGGTCATCGATATCAAAGTGTGTAGTTTATACCTACGTACTAATAACAAGTTGGGTGTACATTAGTTAGTTTGAAAATTTTATTTCAAATGAATCAAAATTTTTGACTTTGTGTTTTATACAACCAGGACAACTAGACCTTGGTTGTTATAGTTGGTATCAGAGCCTAGGTTGCAAAAACCCTAAATTGCAAATATGTGATTTGTTGAATTTTCAAATGACATCATTATTTTATCATTAGGTATAAATGGTGGGGACCTCCAAGAGAACAAATACTACTCTACAAGAGGGGCTTGTAGAGGTTTTGAGAAAGGGATTGAGATGAATCATTAGAGAGTCTAAACATGTGCAAGTTGTTGAAGCACCTAGACATGTTTTGAGAAAAGATAAAGAACCTGCAGTAGGAAGGGTTGCTCAAAATGATGATAATATGGCCAAAATGATTTAGTTGATGCAAGAAAAGCTGAATCAATAAAAAGAAAAAAATAGAAATTTAGAGAGCTCATATGAATGAGCATATGGAGAAAAATATATTTCAACTAACTCAATTGTAAGAAATCATCACCTAACAACAAAAAATGATTGAAATTTTGATTAAAATTAAGGATCCATAAAGGGTACAAAGTTATTTTCTTGAAGGATATACAAGAAGGAAAGTTGGTGTTGAGCTATAGAAAAAAATTAGAAATATGGACATCTCTAAATTTTATGGGAATGGTGATGGTGAGGTAGCCTAGAATTGGCTAAGTAAGATCAAGGGATATTTTTCCATTCAACCCCTATGTTCTAAATCTAAGACTGCTTGTGCTATGACACATTTATTAGGTCCTACTAGAGATTGGTGGACTACATATAAGAAAATTAACCAAAAGGATACCTCTAATATGATAGACATATGACAAACATGAAGAGTTCAAGGTACATAAATTTATTTTAGGGTTGCATCCTAGAATTGGATCACCCATTGGTCTGGTCAAGCCAAAGAATCTATCGAAAGCCTTTGATTCTACACAATATGAAGAATTGAGAATGAAAAATAAGAAAGCTTACTATCAGAGGTTTGAGAAAAAATATTCTAAGAAAAGAAGAAATACATAAACAAAAAAAGAAAAATACTTGTACAAGAAATACAGGGATGGATATCGCTATAGGGGAGACAACAAAAAATGAGGAAAGTTTTAGAATAACAAAGGGGAACATGAAAAGAAGAACTTTTATGATAGAGCTACTCAGAGAACCATGCCTAAGGATACAGGAAAGGGTGTCACCCACAAAAACAAGAATATGGATGGAGGAAAGAACAAAGGCCCAAATGTATGCTATGTCTATGGAACTAAAAAACATTAGGCTAATCAATGCCCAAAAAGAGTAGACAAAAGAAAACTAGTTGAAGATGTTCCCCATAGGATCTACACAGCAATAGGTAACCCTAACCTTTTAGGTCAAGCTACCCTATTTTTTTTGAAAGAGAAAATAGGTGAAAAGGATGTATGTATTTTAATAGATAGTGGAGCAACTGATAGTTTCATATCTACTAGTTGTGAAGGACATATTGATGATACTTGGGTTTATAGAAAATGGGTGGAAGGTTGAATATGGTTTAGGCTAAACTTATATGGTCAACCAGTATTTATTTGACAACAAAATAGATTTACATCAAGGAAAAATAAGCTAGCACCTATATGTAGTACCATTACATGATTTTTATGTCATCCTAGGTGTGGAATGGCTTAAAGCTCATAAAGCCTTGCTAAACTTTGAATAAATATGGATCAATTTCATGGATGAATCAAAACAATGAATCTGAGTCCATTGTGGTCGAGTGACCTTAGATCCTCATCTACTATTTTCTATGCAAGTTAAAAGGACCTTAAGGAAAGGATGTAAGCTCTATGTAGTCAAAATGAACAAAAAGGAAGAAATTGAGTCTAACTCTGGTCTATTCCAATAGTATCCAATTTTGAATGAGTTTAGAGATGTATTTTCCAAAGACCTACCAGGACTTCCACCATAAAGGGAATTTACTCACTGCTAAGTGTGCAAAGTTTGCCCATGTTGCAATTTAAATTTATTTTTTATTTCCTTCAAATTGGTATAAGAGCTATTGTGTCATGACACGAAGATTGAAGCATGGCTTTGGAAAACAATTCCCTACAGTTGTATATCCCATGATTTAACGATAATAACTATGATTACTGGAGTATACAAATGAAGATTTTGTTCAGGTCTTAGGAGTTGGAGGATGTGGTGGAGTATGGGTACCCGAAATAGGCAGATGCAATAGCACTTGCCGCCATCTTTAAAGCTGACAAGGATTTATTGAAAGAGAACATGAAGAAGGACTAGAAGGCCCTCTTATACATCATGAAAGCAATTGAGGAGACCATATTCCCATAGATTGCATCAGCCACCAAGGCCAAGCAGGCCTGACAAATTTTGGCCAGTTCCTATTAGGGCACCAACAAAGTGAAGTTGGTGAAAATGCAGATGCTCAGGAGAGAGTTTGAGAACCTGCAAATGAGTGAGTCAGAAACCATGAGCAATTTTTTCACCCAAACGACAGATGTCATCAACCAGATGCTGTTAAATGGTGAAATTATGCAAAATCAAAGGATCATGGAGAAAATTTTGTGGAGTCTGCTAGCAAAGTTTGACTCTATCATAATTGCAATAGAGAAGTCAAGGGACTTGAAAACCCTCTCAGTGGATGAGTTCATGGGTTCTCTGCAGACACATGAGCAGAGGCTGAGCCACTCAACTCAGTCCTCTCTGGAGCAAACTTTCAAGGCATAGGTATCATTACGAGACGATGACAGACAAAACTCCCACCATGGAGCCTCTAGTTCTCAAGGTGGAAGAAGCAAAGGCAGGCATGGGAGAGGAAAAAAATAGGGAGGGAGGTCAAACCCTAGCGAGGGAGAGACCAATTGCAACTTCCATCAGCAAGGAGGAAGAGGCACTAGCAAAAATTAGTAAAGTGGATCTTATCAGAAGAAAGATAAATCTAAGGTCCAATGCTATTACTGCAAAAATTTTGGTCATTACATCTCACAATGCAGAAAGAGGATGGTGAACGAGAATCAGTAGCAAGCCCATTATACAGATGAAGCCATAAATATGGCAGGAGGAAATGTGTTGCTGACTTGCAGTATTGAGGAGAGCAAAAAAAATATTTGGTATCTTGATAGTGGGTGCAACAACCACATGACTGGGAACAAGGAGATGTTCTAACAACTGGATGAAACAGTCCAATTTGAATTCAATATGGGGAACAACAACAAGGTTCCCATGATGGGGAATGGAAATATCCTCATTCGCACCCAACGCAACAAAAGAATCACAACCTGCTAAGCGTTGGACAACTTATGCAGAAGGGGTACACTATTTAGTTCAAAGATGGTGTTTGTACCATCAGAGACAAAGCACATGGGCATATTGCAATTGTGTCAATGAATAAAAACAAAATGTTTTTGCTGCAACTTCAAAATGAATCATTAATGTCTCTAAGTGCAGTTGTGAAGGATGCTACCTGGCTGTGGCATCTTAGATTTGATCATCTAAGCTTCAATAGCCTAAATTTGCTGCACACGAAGTAAATGGTGAAGGATTTACCCCTTATTGAGCAACCAAACCAAGTTTGTGAAGGTTGCTTGATCGGCAAGCAGCACAGGGATACATTCCCTGCAGGACAGTCTTGGAGAGCATCACATCCATTGGAGCTAGTGCACTCAGATATTTGAGGTCCAATGCAGACCACCACACTTGCCGACAACAAATATTTCCTGAATTTCATTGATGACTTTAGTCGAAAGTCCTGGATTTATCCCATAAAGCTGAAGTTAGAAGAATTTGCAAAATTTAAGGAGTTCAAGGCTCTGGTTGACAAACAGAGCGGGTATTACGTGAAAACTCTCAAGACAGATGATGGAGGTAAATACATCTCCAATGAATTCCATAATTTATGCAAGAAACATGGAATTTGAAAGCAATTGACTACCAGATACACACTGCAACAAAATGGAGTAGCTGAGAGGAAGAATAGGACCATCATGGAGATGGTATGTAGCATGTTGAAGGCAAAAAGTTTGCCACATGAGTTCTGGGTAGAAGTTGTAAGTTGTGTAGTTTATCTCCTGAATAGATGTCCCACCAAGAGTGTGAAGGACAAAATTTTGGAGGAAACATGGAGCAATCTGAAGCCAAGTGTGGCTCACTTACGTGTTTTTGGGTGCATAGAATATGCACATGTTCTAGACGATAAAAGGCAAAAGCTGGATGATAAAGCTGAAAAGTGCATCTTCACAGGGTACAATGAACAATCAAAGGCATATAATCTATACAATCCTATGATGAAGAAACTTGTCATTAGTCGAGATGTGAAGTTCTTGGAGGATGAAGCCTGGAACTAGAAGTCATAAACTGGTCATCCTGAACTAGTCATTATTGAACCTGTGAACTTGGAGGAATATAGTGTGCAACCACGTGCATCTTCAAGTAGTAGCAGTGGTGCCAGCGGTAGCACAACCTCCTCATCCCGATCACCTCCACTTGCAAGCAGAATTCCAAACTTGAGGACACCTGCAAAAACAAGAAGCTTGCAAGACATATACGAGGTAACCCAAAATATGACAGATGAAGAATATTTTGATTTTGCCTTTTTTATAGAGTGTGATCTAGTGGAGTTTGAAGAGGCAAGTCAGAATCACAAATGGGTGAAAGCAATGGATGAAGAGATAGCAACCATTGAAAATAATGAGACATGGCAGCTGATAGATCTTCCAGCAGGAAAGAAGACCATTGGGGTCAAGTGGGTGTATAAAACAAAGTTTAATGCCCAAGGAGAAGTTGACAGACATAAAGCCAGATTTGTGGCGAAAGGCTACGAGTAGAAGTCAGGAGTTGACTATCATGAGGTGTATACACTTGTAGCCTAACTTGACATAGTCAAAATGATTTTGGCACTGGCAGCTCAAAAGGGATGGAGCATTTATCAAATGGATGTCAAGTTTACCTTCCTGAGCGGAGTGTTGGAAGAAGATGTCTACATAGACCAGCAACCTAGATATGAAATACAAGGGCAAGAAGGCAAGGTTATGAAGCTGAAGAAGGTCCTGTATGGGCTGAAGAAAGCACCCCGATCATGGTACAGCTGAATTGATGACTACTTTCAGGATAATGGGTTCATTAAATGCCCATATGAGAACACCCTGTACCTAAAAATAAATGAAGCAGGGGAGATGATAATTGTCTGCTAGTACATGGATGATATGATATATACTGTCAATAGTAGTAGCCTATTTGAGAAGTTCAGAACAACCATGAAGACCGAGTTTGAAATGACAGACATGGGGCTGATGAAATTTTTTCTTGGCATTGAAGTTGACCAATCAGCAAATGGCATCTTCATTTCTCAGGGCAAGTATGCTAAGGATGTCCTAAAGTGTTTCAAGATGGAGCACAACAAACATGCCATCACCCCGGATGCCATTGGTTTGAAGTTGAGCAAGACTGACAACAATGAAAGAGTTGATCCAACTCTCTATAAAAAGTTAGTTGGAAGCCTGATGTACTTGACCGCAACCAGGCTAGATCTAATGTTTACCGTGAGTTTAATCAGTAGGTTTATGGAGTCACCCAAAGAACTGGCAAGTAGGCAAGATAATTCTATGGTATGTCAATGGCACGAGAAACCACAGACTCCACTATGTTAGAAAAGACCGACTTGAACTGATTGGCTACACTGATAGCGATTGGAATGGTAGCATAGATGACCGGAAGAGCACCTCTACATATGCATTCCATTTTGGCTTCGATGTTGTTTCTTAGTCCTTGAAGATGCAGTCAATTCTTGCTTTATCTATAGTCGAGGAAGAGTATGTTGCTACCACCTCAACTACCTACCCGACAGTCTGCTACCTGCTAGGCAGTCTTGCTGAGTAGAGTTATGAGTGAACTACATCCATCGAAAGCAACAACAACAATTTTTTGTGACAATAACTCTGCCATCGCCCTCTCCAAGGACCCTATCTTCCATGGTCAGACGAAGCACATAGATATCTGGTATCATTTCATCAGAGAGTTGGTGAAATTCTACGAAGTACAGTTGCAATTTTGCAGGTCCAAGGAGCAGGTAGTTGACATATTCACGAAACCTTTGAGAAATATTAAACCACATTTCACGCCTCCCGCAAGTACTTCGCTGCGAAGTAGTAAAAATATGCCTCCTGAAGGTGCTTCGTTGTGAAGTAATTTCAATCCGACAGTTCGCCATCAGTTTTGCGAAGCAGTGTCTAGGCACGAGAAACAAAGGCCTGACATCATGCATGTGAGTAGGTGGGGTTGTTTGGCGATTGGTTGAAAACCCTCTTCGACATTTACTATTTTGTCAGTCGGTTGGTGAAGTTCATTCCCGCCTTTGTCCCCATATCCTCTATAAATACCGGATCTATTTTTTCATTTTGGTAGAGAGGAATTGCGAGTGCAAAGCAGCCGTAGTGTTAGGGTTTCAATCGAAAAATAGTAGAGGAAAGCAGCAGCAGAGCAACCGTCAGCCATAGAAGGGAGCGATGGTCTCCGAGAAAACCTTTTGTGCTTATCCTGCAAACATATTTGCAGATGTCTGTAACCGCTTCAGAAAGGAAGCTTTGTAACCCGGTGTTATTTCTATAAATAAATATTTATGTTTTGCTATTTTGCTTCGATTCGCCTTTGTTCAGCTTAGAAGTATTATATAATTGTGGACAAACTTCTTGGAGGTCTTGGCCCAAAGCGGGAGTTTGGATCCACTTCGCCCAACGAAGCATTCTCGGGTTTTATCTGGCCGAAGCAACGCTTCGGCATTATCTTCCCCAAAGTAGTGACTTCGGGAGTTAACCCAGCAAAGCCCTATTCCTCTCCGAAACACGGCTAAGTTTCCAGTCGTCACTTCGGAAATAATTCCTGCGAAGCAGCTGCTTCGTTGTCCATTCTTCCGAAGTGTTTTTAGGCGACTAAGATTTGTGAAGCTTCCTTTGTCAGCCACTTCGCTAGTTGATATTGCGAAGCATCCACCTCGCTGGTCAATTCAGCGAAGCTCCCGTCTTGTTTTAAACATCTGCGAAGCTCTCTTATTCACTCCTAATCATGCGAAGTTTGCCCACGTTGCAATTTAAATTTGTTTTTTATTTCTTTCATTCCCTTCTAATAGTTTTTCCATACATGATTCTTCTGATAATCCATCTTTATTTGGAGATGTCTCCTCCTCTAAGGATGTCCAAGACTCCTCATGGGCCATATTAGATTGGCTTGACGAAATGAAGATCAAGATTATTTGAGTGCACATTGTCTTATAAAGATGATGAACACCTATTAGCCTAGGTCACTTGATTTACGAGTAATTATGATGCGGCAGGCAATTGCATGCAAACAAAAGTGGATCTTTGGTCTAATGGCCGAATTATAGATAGTTCCAGCTTCCTTGGTATTAACTCCTATTTGATGAACAACGTTCATCGACTTGCACGACCCTGTCCTTAAGGATAACCATAGCATAGATAGTTCCACGACCCTGTCCTAAAGGGTTTCGGCTTTTTGCGTATGTATTAGCATAGTTTACTCGATTTACGAGGAATTTTGATGCGGCAGGCAATTGCATGCAAACAAAAGTGGATCTTTGGTCTAATGGCCGAATCAAATATAGTTCCAGCTTCCTTGGTATGTATTAGCATAGTTTACTCGATTTACGAGGAATTTTGATGCGGCAGGCAATTGCATGCAAACAAAAGTGGATCTTTGGTCTAATGGCCATATTAAATATAATTCCAGCTTCCTTGGTATGTATTAGCATAGTTTACTCGATTTACGAGGAATTTTGATGCGGCAGGCAATTGCATGCAAACAAAAGTGGATCTTTGGTCTAATGGCCGAATTAAATATAGTTCCAGTTTCCTTGGTATTAACGCCTATGACGAACAACGTTCATCGACTTCCATGACCCTGTCCTTAAGGATAAGGATAGCAACCATTAGTAATAAGATGAATATTATTAAAAAAAAGAATATTAAAAAAGTACATTCACTAGTTCACCAATTGTTTTTGAGTCGCACCTCAGGAAGTACGTGGTTTAGCTAGCTAGCCACAAGTGCGTAATTGTATGGATTCAGGAGCTCATAAAAAATAGCATTAAAAAACGTTAAAGCAAACTGCAATGGAGGATTAGTGGATTGGTAAGTGTTTGTTTGATCAGACATTTACTAAGAAGATATCCAGGTAGTTTTTTTCATGATGAGTTAACAATAACGAAGTGGAATATATTTGGTGGGAGCAACCTTTATGGTTTGAACCTTGTGCTTGTCATTATTAAAAAGACCAACTGTCTTATGTAACCGAAAAAATAGCTTTAAAAAGATTTATTTATGTAAAAATTTAATAAATTATAATGGTTTTCTATTGAATATTAAAATTTAATATTTAATATTAAGTTTTTTAATTGGTAAAAGGATTTTGAAAATATGTTCAAACCTTTTACAAAGTTAGGTAATTTACGTGGGATTATTTTAAGTTTTTTTAATTGGTAAAAGGGTTTTGAAAGGATCTCCAAACCTTTTGCAAAGGTAATTAGAAATAGGTAATCCACTTAGGACTATCTTGAATAACAATTAAATTGGAACAACTAAACAAAAGTCATAGGCAATAAAAGAAGAAAAAACAACACAACTGAAGCATCAAACGAAAGAAAAAAATAAAGCAGAACATCAAGAACTCGAAAGATACCAGGATTTGTTGTCAACACATTTAATCACACCACAATGGTGTTGTGTGCATCAATTGAAAAGCTTGTCCTGTTTTTTACGATCTCAATGCCATAAATGGATTACCATCTCCACTTGAAATGATGAATTTTCTTAATAAAGGGAATCATAACACCACCTCACCTAAGCACAACCTCAAAGGAAAACAACTAACCACCACAACCACATCCAACCATCAAAGAAAGAGCTTTCCATGAAAATTTATATGGACACTAAGATTTAAAGGAAAGTTATTATGCCAAATAGGTGGATTCTCTTAAATTTGCCATGATATCTGTAGTCAAACCTTTGTTAAGTTATTTATATTATATCTAAATAATATTATTTTTATTAAAATATATTTGAAGGTTTTTTAAACCATTGTTTTGTCTTTTTGTTTGAATTTATTTATTTATAAATAGATAATTCCTCTTAGTTCATTATTTTTCAAAATTTTAGATTTGTCAAGACAAAGATTAGCATTATTTGTTATCATATTGATAAATATTAAAAGTGATTCTATTGTGATCCATTTTTGCAACATTTTGTCTTTTTAATAATAATGTGGTTTCAAAGGAACAATAGAATTTTTAAAAATAAATCTCAAAATCATACCCAAGTTTGGTTTGGAACCTTTTTTTTGTTTTTTTTTCTAGAATTTTTATAGCAATGGTGCTCATCATGAAAAGACTAAAGTGCAAAAAATATGTACCACTTAGTTATAAGTTTTGAATATATATGGAAGAGCCATTTACAATGATGTCATTAAAAGAAAGGATTTGTTTCGATCATTAGTAAAATGGAAATTTCAAAAACATAAGTTTACCAAAAATAATTTTGATAGTGATTTCCAAGATAATTCAAAAAAAGCTAGTGGAAGTTGTGTTTTTTTTTTTAATGTAGGTAAGTTCTACTCAATTACTCAAAGTCATAAGTCATATAGAACTTCAACTAACAACTATGAAGAGGCTAGGACACTTCTCAAAGGAATTAAAATTGTAATGGAAAAAGGATGAAAAATATTTCAATTCAAGGGGATCCATAAATTATCACTAATTTTATCAATAAAAATAAATGACAGGATTGAATAAAAATAATATTATTGATGATGTTTACCATCGATTTTTAGAGAGAATCTCTTGGAAATGTGAACATATCTATAGATAAGAAAATTTTAGCAAGTGTAGTGTTGATGTATGTCTTGGTCAAATTTAAATTTTAGAAGGTACTTGGCTAGGTGAAATCTTATTACTAAATGAAAATGATATTAATGACTTAATTATGGAAATATAACACATTGAGGAAGATAAAGAATATATTTGATATAAAAGAAAACGAAGAATATATTGGATAAAAGCACAAATATGGTTTAAACCTTATAGCAAATGTAATATTTTAGTATTTAATGGAAGTGGCCCCTAATAGAAGCTAAAAATAGCTTATATTATAATGATGATGATGAAAGTGATGATGTGTTAGTCAATAGTGTCCCATTTTGGGATACAATGCGGCCTAACTTACACCAGATTTATCTTGAAGCCCTCATAACAAATTTATTAGGGCAATTGATCAATAAGACAAACATAAAAATCATTCCAAAATATGATGACATAGAATATATCTATAATTAAAGATCGATCACTTTGCAAAATGTGTCCTATAAGATTACATCCTAAGCTCTCACTCCTAGGCTGAGGAATTTTCTCCCTTTCATCATACACCCAAAGCAAACTAGCTTTATTAAGAGTAGATATATCCTAGATAAAATTATTGCTATCTTAGAAGAGATGGAGTGGGTGAGGAAATCCTAGTATAAGGCTATGTTTCTTAAATTTATTTTATGAAAGGATTGAATGGCCTTTCATTTTGAAATGTTGCAAGCGTTAGGGTTTGGAACCAATTTTTTTTGCATTATTCAAGTTATTTTTATAGATTTTTCTATTTGTCTTACCATTAATGGTATGCAATCCTACTCTTTTGTATTGCATAAATCAATTCATCAAGGGTGCCCTCTTGCCCCAATATTATATGTTTTGGTAGCCAAAGGATTTAGTTATCTTTTAACAGATGTTTCTAAGGGTTAAGTGGAAGGGATAGACACCTCTCAACAACTAGTTAATGGGCACTTTACAAATGACTTCTTTCTCACTCTTAATATGAAGACAGATAAAATAAATCACACATTGTAGTTATTGGAAACATTTTATTTTCCATCTAGCTCTAATATACAATGGCAAAAGACCTAGTGTTATAAACAATACTTCTTATCAAAGCCCTCCTAGCTCAATAGATATGGCTAGAAGTGGATCCAACATGGAGGAATGCTTAGATTTTTGAGTCTTCATTTTGCTTTTTAATTCTTCTCTATGCTATGGAAATATGTCCTTTATAGAGTGGAAACAAATTATATAAGTAGCTTATTAAACCCTTCTCATTAGCTAGGAAATTTCATGTCTGCTCAAATATTTTTACTGCCACTTACGTTTATTACTCATAATGTTTCCCCCCCTCAAAATAATTATAACACACACTAGAGAAACTTATCCAATATTTTCTTTGGGTTTCTTCAAATAAGAGGAAAGGATTCCATAGAGTAGCCTAGGAATTTTGTTGTCTTCAGATGGATTCTAGAGGGTTCAATATTCTAGATATCCAATAGCAAGGGATAAATCTCTATACAAAATGTATAACTAGATCCTTATAGGGAAATGAGGCAAGAAAATATTGCTTTTCAACTACATTACCTTTGGCACTCCCCATAAGAAAAAATCTTGGAAAGGACTTGGGTTGCCCTGAATTCTAGTTATGAAGGTGCCTATGCAAATTTAGGGCACCTTTATAATCAATATGCTTGTGAGGCTATTAGAGCTTTGATTATTTTAAATAGTAATTATCTAAACAATGGGTTTTCCATAAACCAACAACTAGTTTGATTGTCCCCCATTTTTAATTACCAAGACCATCCTTTGGCTTAAATTCCTTGGATTCAAGCCTTACAACTTTTTCACAAAGACATAAAAGTCATTTTGATAATTTTTCTAGGCACACTAGAAATTGGATCTCATGGATTGAAGCCAAGTCTCAATTGCACCTTTCAATATAGGATAAATATACTTCCATGTGATCAATTATCTAGTCCCCTATGATATGCTTCACAAATTTAGCATAAAGATTACTCATCCTTGGCGGAAAAATTAGAAATGATACGCTAACACTCATTTAAAGAGCTATAACCTTAAAAGGGGAATCATGGATTTCACCCTACTTACCCATGGTACCCAAGCATAATGCAAGGTCTAGAATTTTTTTCTCCAACAAGGACTAGCAAAACCAATTTCACATTATTTGGGATGCAATTTTGGAGCCTAAATTGACTCATTTTACCTATGTCTTGCTTTTAAAGTTTTATCCATTGGGGAATGTATTATCCACTTGGTATAAATAACCTTAAATGTCCTTTTTTTTATAATTGGGAATCCATGAAGCATCTATTTTAGTTCTATCCTAGACCCTAGGCTACATGGATCTAGATTCATGACTTGTTTAGACACTTCAAGCCTATGTTGTTCTCTTGGAATATGATCCTTCTTAAGATATGATCAACATGCCTAGAAACATTGATTATAATTGGTATATATTTATAGTATATTTTTTTTAACACTTGAAAATATAAAAATAATGTTTTTTTTGGTAATATAAAAGAATCTACAAATTTTCTACTTATGCAAAATCTATGATTTACTCTAACATTTTACTACAAATCCATGTTCAATCCAATAATGTGGATCTCAAGGTCAAATATTTGTAGTCTTTAGGATAATTAGGTGAACAATCCATGTAAGGTGGCTATAGTCATGCCCTCCCCTCTTTCCCAAAGGAGTCAACCTTCTCCAAGATGAAAAAAGTGGGATCATAGCTAGGTGACTAAAGCTTCATGCAGTCCTAGACTACAAGATCATGGAACCAAATTTTGGGCTAGTTCCCCACCCTACCTATCATAATTTAAAGGTTAGAGTTCTAGATAACTACACCTCTCTTCTTTTGGATGGACCAACCCAATGATTGTTCCTCTAGAAATGATTGTTGATGCCATACTTGCTAGTACATGACTTATTTTATGGTTTAATTTTGGTTGTTAGTTTATAGTTCCTAGAACCTTATTTATTTCTAGGATAGATCCATTTCATAGGCTTATTTGGGTATGCTTTCATACCAACAACTTTTTTGTCAATAGTGTACTCTTATTATTCTTTTAAATCAACAAAAAAAAGTGTTTTAACCCCTTATTAAAGTTATAGCAATATGGAAATGGATTAAAAAATGTTAGGATTTATATATACCCATATATGGCATATGATATAAATGATGGAACTACAAATAATGTTAGGTAGATCTATGTGTACTAGAATAACAATATGTCCATACTTCATGGTTAGCATTAACACTGATTTCATGAATTAAATGGATTAGTAGATTAGAGTCATAACATAAAACCCACTATTATAATTTATATGGATACAAGTGGATTTTTAGAATCAAGCCACTTTATTTATCTATTATATATTATTAATTTAGATATGTATAAACTAATTAGTTCTCATGGATAATGACTATTGTGTTGTTTAAAAAGCTTAGAAGAATTATTGTTTTGAATTAGAGGCTTCAATCTATAATGGGAGGTATTAAGAAATTCTAAAAAAAAATTGATCTAAATTAGGTACATCAATCCATAGTGAGAGGTATTTATCAGTTCTTAAGAATTATTGATTTAAAATAAATTTTCTCAAGATATATTGGGCTAATTTTTAACTTGTATTATAAATATAATAAGTTAATTTGATAGATGGAGAATAATTTTTGAAATAAAATAATTTCAAATTTTAGATTTAATTATGCTCTTTAGTAATATAATAATGAAAAGCAAATTAATCAAATTTTTATTAAATAAAATGAATAAAATATACACTAGGTTTCAGTTGTTATGAATAATTTCTTAGGTATTAAGATATCAAATACTAATGTAAAGTTAAAATTATGGAATTGTTTGAGATAAAAGGAAGCTTCATGGATCTTAAATAAAAAAGGAATTGATTATAATATATATTATAATTTTTAAAATAAGTTGACATTAATTTTATCAAAATAAAATCAATGAATTTTTGAAAAGTAATGGAGAGCATTAAGGTTTAGACCATAAGCAAGATTTAAATCTTACATGTGAATTCTAGTATTTAAATAATAGATATTCAAAAATGAGTAGCAAGGGCACATTCAAATTTGGACTTATATTGGTCCCTCTTTTATAAAGTATTTATGGACATAATACTCATCATATAATATCTTAGATATGGAACACATGGCTTGATATCCTTGTTATATGATGGATATACACACTAGGCAATTTGGAAGAATGGAGCTAGTGCAAAGGTTCTATAGTGATCAATAAAATTGTTCATAAGTATATACAACTTAATTTTAATGTCTCTTCTAAATGAATAAGGAAGCTTAGCAAAGATAATATTTTTTAATATTAAATGTAAAATTATCCTCTCTTACTAAAAATTATATGGAAATTTAACTAATAACTATGTAGAGTCTAAGAAAATGTGCAAATTTAAGGGTTTTATTGTTCTTTGGTACGTAAGGAGTGTGAGACCCTTTTGTGGATGGGACAATGTCTTGTTGCTCCCGCTGTTGGGGTTTGCCCATTCCCGGTGGAACGGGCAGGCTTTTAAAATATTAAAATTTAAATTTCTTACATCTTTTCATATTTGAGAGGTCAGTGCGAGTTTTATTTTCTCCACCTCGTTTCGACTTTTACGACACCTTGGATATGATAGTTGTTTTTTCTTGGCTGGTATTGTTGGCAGCTTATCCCCTTTAGGGTGGTTGGCTTTTAGTCTCCTTTTGTAGATAGTTTGTTGTGTTGTGTTTGATTTTATCTCCCTCTGGGATTTGCTTTGTAAGGTTGTAGGATTTCCTTTAAAACTCTCTTTCTTAATACTACAAAAAAAAAAACTATGTAGAGTCTAGGACACATATTTGAAGGATCAAGATTACTATTAGAAAAAAAAAAATTATACATGAATCAAGGGAATATTATAAATTATTATTAACGTTTTCAAAATATAAATAATGTTTTGATCAAAATAATATTATTTTCTGTCCACAAATGAATGTTACATCAAGATAGCATTATCACAACCAATTAATTGCTTTTACCTTTATGGAGGTGACCTAGGTTTCAATATTGGCAAAAAATAAAAGAAGAAGAAGAAGATGTGTCAAGGATTTGATAAAGAAAAAGAAGAATCTTTAAGAGACAAACAAGCAGGTAGGAATATTTTTTGATAAAAAATAAATTTTGAAAATTATTCATGAAAATTTATGTGAATATGGTCTAATTAACCTTGTAACAAATATAATGTTTTGATACTTTGAAGTGAGTGGAACCAATATGAATATGAACCTATATGACTTATTATATTTAGTAGTAGTTTTTATATATTACTAATAATTCTCCACACTCTTCCATCCTTAAATTTATAAAAAAAATGAATAACTAAATATACTAATTAACTATGGAAATAAGTTGAGAAATATAATAATGTTTAAATTTATTGATTTATTTTTGTAATTGGTTACATGAGATTGAAGCAAGTTTTACTTTAATTACATCATAACCACATACTGCTATTACAACAACTTGGAAATTATGCATTAAACCATTTTGGAAAGATTTATACCTTTGCCTCCTCCTTGATAGTTGAGGAATTTAATTGGATGAGCTTATGCCACTTAATATTTAAATACATTTATTAATTATATACATATTAACTATGTTTTTGTGTAACTATATTTTTTCGGTAGCTATCCATTCAAACTAATGGGAAATAACAGGTTTCACATCATAAGCCAAACTTCCAATCCCATGAATAAACTTTCAAATTATTTAAAAGGATGTAGTATAAGTAATAAGAAAAAAAAACTACATTATAAATGAAAGTTACAATCCATTGGGTAAACCTTCACATTTAAATCTAATGATATGTGATGAATTCATTAAAAATATTGCATTTAATGCATAGGATATGTTAAAGTCTAATATGACAATATGTGATGTCATGATAAATGTATTTAATGCATAGGCTATGTTAAAGTCTAACATGACAATATGTGGTGTCATAGTAATATAATTTAAATAAAATTTCATCTTCCTTTTATTTTCTTTTTTTAGAAATAGCTAGGTTATTATTTATTTTTTGATACATAGGGAAGTTAGTTACATACACACTATTTTTAGTAGTTTCCAAGTGTAGGGTTAAAACCATAGGGGTTGTTCCCAATAAGAAAATTATAATAATATGGATCTAACATTGTCCACCAGCTAAAAAAAAATGAGGTTGATAAGGAGTAAAGCATCCATAATTGAATATATATAAGAATAGATGCTAATAGTGATAAAAAACTATAGCTATATATTGCTGCAGTACACCATATATCATATCAGCACTCATTTGTATGAGAGCTTGTTATATGGAGAAATTAGGGATGTGTCTTTCATGATATCTTTTGAAGTCTTAAAAGAAGAAATAGAAGTAATCAAAAGCTAAAATTGCTCATAATTTTTGACTACCTTCTTTATAGTTTCTTTTTGGACATTCTGAAGATCTTGAACCATATGAGAAAGCTGATGAAGTTTATCAATAATATCTCGAGGTGTGTTGGAAGTCCCATAGACTTGGGAATGAATGCATTCCACATGTAACAAAAGATCAAAGGTCAAGTCTGATAAAATTATATCCCACGGAGAAGCAGATATAGTAAAAATCTTTTGTATTTGCACTTCCAAATGTGCTTGATAAGGATGAGTCTACAAACATCCTAGAGTTTGGGGCACTGATTCAACTAAGAAAATCCAAGCAGAAAAAGCTTCCAAGATATAGTGAAAGAGGGAAATTAAAAGTGTATAAGGTATCCTAAAGTTGTTTAGCCATGTCACAAAACCAAAATAAGTCAATAAGAGTTTCTAAATCATTAGAAAAATTGTGTTCAGAGGAAATGTGTAAAATCAAGGTCAAAATTTCAAAATTTGAAAGTTTTTGATGCGAAAATAAGTTTCTCATTTATTGGCTTGGAAGTTTGACACCTTGAGACATGGAAATTTCATATTTATTGGAAAAAAAAGGAATAACTCATATAACTTAACAAACCTAAAGTTTATAAATTTAATTTTATGGTATAACTTCGTGTAGCATTATTAGAAATGCATCATGCAATAGTACTAATATGACTTGTTACAATATCATCATAACATAATAACATAGTTATGATGTATTAAGGTGAACTCATAGATTTTATAAAAGGAGGATGCTAGTATACCTATACTTAAAAGGATACTCATACAACCATTATTTTAAAAAAATTACGATGCTAAATACTCTAACAACAAAAGGATAATAAATTCAAAGGAAATTGAGAAAAAAAGGTAAATATTAAAAATTTTAAACCCATTGAATATAAGGAGTAACAAATTTTACAAACATTTAAAAATTTTAAATATACGCTAAATCAAATCAACATGGCATAGTTTAGAATATATTCCAATGAAGTCCTTCATGATGAGCTTGCCAAAGCTTCTCTCAAGCTTGATACATGTTCGTTCAATCCTAAAATTCAGTCTCATGTTGCCCATATGAGGCATGAACTTAAACTTGCTAAATTTTTTGAGGCTCGGGGAGATCGAATTAAAGACCATCTTCAATGGCTTAAATTTTGTGATAGGATCACCAAAGAATTTTTTCAAAGTCTTCACCCTCCTAGGCAAGCTACTCAATTCAAGGCCATTCAAGAAAATGGAATAAGGCTTACCGCTCTTCTTGAAATAATTGATGCTTTTGTCAAGCACTATACTAATATTTTTTTCACTCAAGCTTATTCCACTAAACGAGAGTAAGCCCTATAATCTTGTATGGTAGTTGTACCAGTTAAGTTTTCAAAGTATCAAAGAGTAGGGTGTGATAAAATTCTCTCCCTTAAATATTTAGAGGATTCATTATCTCAAATAGAAAATGATAAAGTTCCAGATCTGGATGGTTTTTCTTATGAGTTATACAAAGGTCTTTGGGACTTAGTTGGTCCTAATTTACATAAATTTTATCTGGAGGCTCTTCAAGTAGGATCTTTGGGAACAATTATTAATAGGGAAAATATCAAATTCATACCCAAGCAAGGGGACCCAAAGTTGATCACTAATTGGAGGCCTATTACTTTGTTGAATGTTAGTTATAATATCATTGCCAAAGCTTTGGATATTCGCCTTAGGCCTCTTCTTTATTTGTTAGTCAAATCAAATAAAATTAACTTTATTCAATGGAGGTAAATCCTCGATAATTGTTTTGGCTATCTAGGAGGGCATCGAATGGGTCTGGATGTCAAACCAAAACAAGTTTTTTATCAATATTTATTTTGATAAATCTTATGATCACATTGAATTGAGATTCATTCTTTATATGCTCAAATATTTAGAATTCAGTCTAGTTTTCATTTAGAAAATTGCTATGATATTCAGATATGCTTCGACTATTGTCAATATAAACAATTCATAGTCTAAAGTAGTGGGTATTTTTATTTCTATTCGACAAGGGTGTTCTATTACTCCCTCTTTATATGTGCATACTGTTGAAGCCTTTGCTTATATTTTAGCTACTAAATCTTCTATAAGTCTTATTAAAGAAATTGCTCTTCTGAATGATCAGGGACAACTTAGTAATGGTCACTTTATCGATGACTCATTTATTATTGTAAGAGAAGAGGAGTAGTCTATTTCTAATGCTCTATATTATCTAAACACTTTTTGTAAATACTTTGGTTCTATAATACAATGGAGGAATATATTTTGCTTAAAATAGTCTCCCTTTCCTATGCCACATTGGCTTCAAGGGTTTCATTGGAATTGAATCCCTCCTAGAGAAGTTTTTAAGTTTCTTGGTATTCCTTTTACCTTTCAAGGCTCCACTACTCATATTTAGAATTATGTGCTTCAAAGAGTTGAAAAGAAACTTGAATTCTAACTTACTAATAAGTTGTCATTAGCAGGTAACTTTCATCATTGCTCTAAAGTCTTAGCTTCCACTCATGTATACTACTCCTCTAGATGTGTTCCTTCATATATTTTCTATAAGACGCTTGAGAAACTTCCTCAAGATTTCCTTTGGAATAATTCTTCTAAAACAAAGGGATTTCATAAAGTTTCTTGGGATATTTGTTGTCTTCCTACAGAGTTTGGTAGAATGAGTCTTCTAGACTGTAGACAATAAGGTATTGATATATCTACTAAGTGGATAGTCATGGCTTTGAGAGGAGTTGAAGGTTGGAAAGTTTTGGTTCAACATTTCATTTTCTTTAGTCTTCCCTTAAATCATAGAGCATTGAGAGGGTTGGATTTTCTCTCTGTCATTGTTGTCAAGATTCCTAGATCCTTTGCTATTAAAAGTGTTGGCAATTTTGGGTATGTTTCCTAGCTTCATGGTTGTGAGTTGTCATTGATGTCAAAAGGAGTTTGTGTTGATATCAAAAGAAATTTGTGTTGATGTCAAAAAAATTTTGGTGCCAAAAAGATCTTGAGAGTTCCATGATGTTTGTTTAAGGGTTTTTAATTAAAAACCAAGGTGACAAGGTTAAAGGTTTTTATTAAAACCATTTGGACTCATTAAGGGTTTTTATTAAAACCATATTGGCTTAATGAAAATGTTTTTGCTCCTTGAAAAAAAAATTAAAAGTCCATTTTGATTATTAATAAATAAATTAACTCAAACCTTTTAAAATGTTTTAAGTTAAGTTTATTATTAATAAGATAATTATTATTAATTTAATAATTATTATCGCAAGGGTTTCTAAACCCTTAGCGATGCCAATGTAGAAGACTTACCTTGCCCATGTCATTTTTTTGAAGGAGCACCGACGTCAACTTGCATGGGATACAAAATACTATTAAAGGGTATTAATTCCTAAGGTTCAATACACCTCCGATTTGCGTGATTACCTTAGAATTCGTATTGCTTTGTGACCTTTGATTTTGGATTACTCTATGATTTTTGAGTTTCGTATTTCTCTATGTTTAAGTTCTGATTTCGTACGCCTGTGAGGAAGATAAATATGTTTGTCTTTAATTTTTGTGAGTAAAGGGAAGGTAAAACAATGAGTGGTGCTTGAGAGTTTTGTTGGGCACTTGTGCTCCAATGATAGAGGTAGTGGAGCGAAGGCACTCACTAGGCAGAGGTGTCAAGATTGATTCACATAAGGCGTGTTTCATTTTTTGTCACGAATTATTGTACATGTGGTACAAAAATTGCCTTGGGCCACGAGTTTGGAGGAGGAAGCACTTTGGTGCTTATATTGGTGTCTCCACACTTCTCCTAAGGTTGGAGAATTGATTTTTGGCCAAGGTAGATATTTTGCTAATAATGTGGGATATTTGATTTGACTTGGCAAATTATTGTTGGTAATTGGATGGTGGTATAAGGTTAAATAGAAATATTGCTTTGACATTATTATTATTGATTTTTAATGTTTATATGGTAAATGCATTTAGAAGTAAATGTATTTTAGGAGTTATAAGGGTTTAAGGAATAATTGTGCTTAATGTCATATTCATGTTAGAAAGATTTTGGATTTATTGAGTGGATATTCTCTTGTAATTATTTTTGAGGTTGAATTTATTTTGTGATATATTAAGTAGGAGTTATAAGGTGTAAAGGAATATTGTTGATATGTATATTTGTGAGTTTTGATTATTGATGAGTTGGAGTGATAAGGTGTTATTAGGACTCTTATCATTGTGCATTATTCCATTGTTGCTAACTCTAATTTGTGGTAAATTGAAAGTTAGTGTTGTGAAAAATTTTGAGTTCTCCTTCTTCATCAAAGTAAAGGTATGGGCACATTATTTCATGGTTATTATTAATTGATGGTTTTCTGAAAACAAGTTTGGAGTGAAAAATATTAAATTAAGTTTCCTTATTTGGAGTGGATCTTATTTTCTTAAAGTGGAAGTATTGATTATGCATTATGAGATCATGAGGAGTTTATGAGTTATTGCATAATTCTGGTTTATGAGAGTGCAAGCATTTGAATATTGCTTTAGGATTTTTGAGTGAGAAGCATATACCATTGCTATAAGTTTTTGAAACCCTAATTGAGTTGTTTGGTTGTTGAGAGTTTGGTTTTGATATTGCTTCCATTGAGATTCAGTGGATCAAGTTATGCTTTACTTGATACATGAGTTGGGATTACTCCTTTGAGATTTGATTTTATCAAGTTGTATTTTTATTGGTAAACTTGGTTGTGTGGTTAAGTTGAGCATTTCCATTTGAGAGAATTTAGAAATATCTTGAACCCCTTTTTGATGCTTAGAGAGAGATTGCTTTGCGTTCTTGAAAACTAACTTGGCTAGAGTTTGATAGTAAGTTATGGTTCTATGTTGGAGGAATTGATTCCTTGTTATTGCATTATTGGTAATTGTTGGGTTGTGGTTCAAGATCTTGTGAAAGTATACTACTTTTATGAGATTGATTTGAGTTGATATTAAGAGTTAAAGGATAGAACATATTGAGTCTCTAACAATTATCTTTATGATTCTATGAGATTGATTTGATATGATTGGATGAAACACATTGGGTATCTAACTATTCTCTTTGTGTGTTCACATTGGGCAAGTTTCTTGGTAAAATTGCTAGAGCTAATTTTGGCAAGTTATTGGTGAGCTTGCTAGGACTGATTTGGATAGGTTCTTGTGGAGAACTTGTGGATTGATTTGGATAGGTTATTGTTGAATAACTTGTGGATAGATTTAATGAAGTATTGGTGGAGACTTGTGAGCAATTGTGATTGATTTATTCAAGCCTTTGGCTTAAGCTTGGGATAGATTTGGCAAAGATTTGAGAGCAGATTTATGTTGGACTAGAGGACTGATTTTGGTGTAGATTTGTGACAGACTTTGAGAGGACTCTTGATGGACCGACTAACAATGTTTAGTATAGGTTTTGATGAGCAGTTGTGGAGGTGATCAATGAGGACAGAATTATCTAGAGCCATAGCAAGGAGGACAAGATGTCTTCTATGGGAAAGGAGTTCCACCTACTAGCGATATAAGAGGTAGTGATCTTTTGAAGTATCATTTCCATAGATTTGGGGGATAGGACATCTCCTTTAAGAGGCTCATAAATACTTCTTTGGGGGATAAGACATCTCCTTTGGCTAGGAGGCTCATAAATATTTGATTAGGGGAAGGATTATCCTTTGGATAGGAAGTCCATAAACATTATACTTGGGAAGGATTCCCAAAGGATTTGATTGAGAAAATTTAGTGAAATATTTTCTTTGTGGAGTATCCCACCTTGGGTGAACCACGTTATATTGGTGTCTCAATTGTGTGATGAATTGTACACTGGTTTGATTGCTACTTTGATTTTGCTATTGGTTCATTGCATTGCTTTCTAAAGTAAAAGGAAAAAGTTAAAAAGTGGTCTTATACTGTTCACCCCCCCTCTCAGTATAAGCTTATGTTCTTCAATTGGTATCAGAGCAGGTTCCTTTAGAATATTTTCACAGTTTGAAGGAAAATATTGAAAAGAACACAATGGATTTTACAAGTGGTAATTCAACAACTATTGTTGATGGGACAAATTTTGGTCTATGGAGCATAAATATGAAGGTTCATCTAATGGATATTGGAAATGAAGTTTGGAAAGTAGTTGAGTTTGGGTACACTATTCCAAATATTCCTCCTACTACAACAGATGAGAAACTTCTACATCACAACAATTCAAGGGCAATGAATGCAATTATGAAAGGTCTACAAAAGGCAGATCTTACAAAGGTGATTCATTGTAATACATCAAAGGAAATGTGGGATCAATTGCAAGTGGTTCATATAGGTGATGCAAATGTTAGAAAAGAAAAATTGAGATATTACAAAGGTATGTTTGAACAACTCAAGATGAATGATGAAGAAAATATTAGTGACTATGCTTCGTATGGATGAGATTGTTAATTCCACGAAGGAACTAAGTCTTGAACTTGCTAAAAATGATGTTTGTGATAAAATTTTGAGGTGTATTCCAAATATATTTAGTGAAAATATTTCAGCTATTGAGGAAGCCAAGGATTTGGATAAATTAAAAAAGGATGATGGTGTAAACTCAGCTACAAGAGACCAACAAAATGGACTCCAATCATATGACACAAATGCAATAATGGAAGAAAAATACAAATTGATATTCTTATAATTATTGAATTCACACCCTATCTAAAAAAGATTACAATCCATCATATAGTAACTGAAAACCAAAGAAACCCTAAAAACGTCTTTTTTCTAAAACTGCTAAAAATAGATCTTCTTTCTAAAAACTTCTAAAAATAGAAATGAGTCGGATTGTACCCAAATTGGATGCACATATCCCTCTTACAATAAAAAACCTTAATTTAAAATATTAGGTCTCAAATTAAGGTCTAAAAAAATATAATAAACTTCTAACAACCAAAAAAACCAAAAAACTCGGGAACCTATTCTAAAAGCTAATTTTGGGACACTATATGGAGGAGTTAGGTCCTGAAAATACTTTTTTTGGAGAGTCAGGCCAATCCGAGATTTCCTTGATGTAGAACACACACACAAAAACACCTGTTAAATTTCAAGGCCAACGGCGTATGGTTCACAAGTTATGGCTCCGACAAGGTGCATCGGATGAGCTTCATAGTATACTTGCAACTTTTGAGTTAAGAACTAAAGTGGTACCTGATCCTAAGAAGGAGGTAGCTTTCAAAGCTACCAATAAGTCCAAGGGTAAACATCAAGAAGACAATGATGAGTCTTCTAGTGATGAAGAAGTAAACTAAAGTAGGAAAGGCAAGTTCTAAAGAAATCACAAAGGTATAAAATCTGTTAAATGTTTCAATTGTGGAAAGTTTGGTCACCATGCTACTGACTGTCTAGAACCCAAGGATATTTTTGGTGAAGATAAATAGGATTATAAACATAGGGAATCTGAGAAGCACAGGTATCAAAGGAAGAATAAAAATGAGCAAAACAATCAAGGAAAGAGGTACTTCCAAAAAACACAAGGAAATTTTCTACACAGACAAAGCAAGTAGGTGTTCTAGTAGTGATTATGGAAGTTCTTCAAGTGATGATATAAATGAGATGTTGATTCTAATAGAAAAGGAAGTAAAAGAAAAGAAGAATAGATTTGTTGTGCTTAAGTGCTTTAGATGTGGAAATTTTGGTCACCTTGAGGATGATTGTACAAATTATGGTTTGGATTCTGGTAATACTATGTATGAGGATGCTTCAAAAATTATGAGGAAGATCTTGTTATGGGTTTAGATGAAGGTATCACCTCTAGTGATAAGATATCAGAAAATGATATTGATGTTTCAAAAGGTAAACAAATAGAGGATGTTTTAGAAAAGGGAGAAGTAGACCTTGAGGCTAAACTTGTTAATGCTCTTAATGTGTTAAAGAAATAAATATGCTAGACTCATTGATAGGTTTGATGAATACCATTATAAAATAGATGATCTTATAGGGAATCTTGATATATTTATAGCAAAGACATAGGAACTCAAAGAAGAGTTGGCAGCTAGGTCTCTTGAGTGTAAAGAGTTAAAACATGAAGTAGCTTCCTTGAAAAAGGAAACTAAAGAGTATAAGGAGAGGCTTTACAGGTTTGAAGAAAGTTACAAGAAGGTAAAATCAATCATAAATGATCAAATAAGGACAACAGATAAAATAGGTCTTAGTTTTGGAAAGAAACAAAAGGAACAGGTTGAGGAATCTAGTATGAGCTCCCAAGAAGAAGATTGTTCAGATGAAGAGAGTACTTCAGAGAGTAAGTTTTCATATGGTGATTCAGATATCACAAAGTCAAAAAATAGGAATAAACATAAGGGTAGAAATACTAAAGGACCTATGAGGTCAAGGCAAGGAAAGTTCAATGGAAGATGTTTTGCATGTCACAGGCTTGGACACATGGCTTCATAGTGCAGGGCTCAAGCAAGATAGGTTAATGGAAATTTCTTTCAAGGGTATTGCTACTCTTATAATCAATTTAGGCACAAGGCAGTTAATTGCAAGGTTCACAATAGGAACAAGTTTGGTCCAACAGGGAAACATGTACATCTCAAAGGAATAACATTGTCAAATGTTATAAGTCCAATAATGAAGGGCATACAACCAAATTGTGTAGAGCATAAGTTCCAAGGTACAAGTTTAGGGCTATGAGAAGGAACATGAATAATTAAAATAATAGGAATAATGGCTTGGAAAAAAATATCGATGAGATTATAAACATGAACGGGAACAAAAACATGGACAAGAATATCAAGAAAAATCATGGAAAGGTAGCTATGGACACTGATGATGATCAGTGCCTAATGGGATTTTTACTCCCACCCCAGAATTAATCTCCTCAATAGGAGGTGTAGGAGGGACTAAGATAAGAGGCTCATTCTTAGCCCTGAGCCACAAAGGTGATCCTTTGCCATTGATGATAAAGGGGAGATCTTTGAGTAAGGGGAAGAGCCTTGATTCAGGGGGAGCAAAGATTCAGAGGATGGTTTTCAGTTGGTTTTAGTTTTTATAGTTGGCAGTGGTTTCAGTAGTGGTTTGCAATCAATGACAAAGGGGGAGATTGTTGGAAATTTTGGGTATGTTTCCTAGCTTCATGGTTGTGAGTTTTCATTGATTTCAAAAGGAGTTTGTGTTGATATCAAAAGAAATTTGTATTGATGTAAAAAATAGTTTGGGGCCAAAAAGATCTTGAAATTTCCATGATGTTTGTTTAAGGGTTTTTAATTAAAACCATGGTGAAAAGGTTAAAGGTTTTTCTTAAAACCATATGGACTCATTAAGGGTTTTTATTAAAACCATCTTGGCTTAATGAAAAGGTTTTTTCTCCTTGAAAAAAACTTAAAATTCCATTTTGATTATTAATAAATAAATTAACTCAAACCTTTGAAAAAGGTTTTAAGTTAAGTTTATTATTAATAAAATAATAATTATTAATTATTATTGAAAGGGTTTCTAAACCCTTAGCGATACCAATGTAGAAGACTTACCTCATCGATGTTGTTTGTTTGGAAGGAGCGTCGACATCAACTTGAATGGGATTCAAAAGACTATTAAAGGGCATTAATTCCTAAGGTTCAATACACCTCTGAGTTGCGCGATTACCTTCGAATTTGTATTGCTCTGTGACCTTCGATTTTAGATTGCTATGTAATTTTTGAGATTTGTATTGTTCTGTGTTTAAGTTTTGATTTTGTACGCCTTTGAGGAAGAAAAAATTATTTGTCTTTAATTTTTGCAAGAAAAGAAAAGATAAAACGATGAGTGGCGCTTGAGAGTTTCATTGGGCACTTGTGCTCCAACAACGAAGGCAATGGAGTGAAGGCACTCATTAGGCAAAGGTGTCCAGATCTATTCGCGTCGGGCATGTTTTGTTTTTTGTCATGGATTATTGTGCACGTGGTACAACAATTGCCTTGGGCCATGAGTTTGGAGGAGGAAGCACTTTGGTGCTTATGTTGGTGTCTCCACACTTCTCCTAAGGTTGGAGAATTGATTTTTGGCCAAGGTAGATCTTTTGTTGATAATATGGAATATTTGACTTGACTTGGCAAATTATTATTGGTAATTGGATGGAGGTATAAGGTTAGATAGAAATATTGCTTTGACATTGTTATTATTGATGCTTAATGTTTATGTGGTAAATGCATTTAGAAGTAAATGTATTTTAGGAGTTATAAGGGTTTAAGGAATAATTGTGCTTAATGTCATATTGGGGTTAGAAAGCCTTTGGAGTTATTGAGTGGATATTCTCTTGTAATTATTTTTGAGCTTGAAGTTATTTTTTGATATATTAAGTAGAAGTTATAAGGTGTAAAGGAATATTGTTGATATGTATATTTGTGAGTTTTGAATACTGATAATTTGGAGTGATAAGGTGTTATTAGGACTCTTATAATTGTGCATTATTCCATTGTTGAGGTGTTATTAAGACTCTTATCATTGTGCATTATTCCATTGTTGCTAACTCTAATTTGTGGCAAATTGAGAGTTAGTGTTGTGACAAATTTTGAGTTCTCCTTCTTCATCAAAGTAAAGGTATTGTCACATTCTTCCATGGTTATTATTGATTAATGGTTTTCCTAAAAGTGGAAGTATTGATTATGCATTATGAGATCATGATGATTTTATGAGTTATTGCATAATTCTGGTTTATGAGAGTGGAAGCATTTGAATTTTGCTTTAGGTTTTTTGAGTGAGAAGTGTATGCCATTGCTATAAGTTGTTGAAACCCTAATTGAGTTGTTTGGTTTTTGAGAGTTTGGTTTTGAGATTGCTTCCATTGAGATTGATTTGATGAAGTTATAATTTAATTGATACATGAATTGGGATTGCTCCTTTGAAATTTAATTTTATCAAGTTGTACTTTGCTTGATAAACTTGGTTGTGTGGTTAAGTTGAGCATTCCCATTTGAGAGAAGTTGGAAATATCTTGAACCCATTTTTGTTGCTTAGAGAGATATTTCTTTGAGTTCTTGAAAACAAACTTGGCTAGGGCTTGATAGAAATTTATGGTTCTATGTTGGAGGAGTTGATTCCTTGATATTACATTATTGGCAATTGTTGGGTTGTGGTTCAAGATATTGTGAAAGTATACTACTTATATGAGATTGATTTGAGTTGAGATTGAGAGTTGAAGGATAGAACATATTGAGTCTCTAACAATTCTATTTATACTTCTATGAGATTGATTTGATATGATTAGATAAAACACATTGGGTCTCTAACAATTCTCTTTGTGTGTTCACATTAGGCAAGTTTCTTGGTAAACTTTCTTGAGATGCTTTGGGCAAGTTCTTGGTGAGCTTGCTAGGACAGATTTGGACAGGTTCTTTTGGAGAACTTGTTGACTAATTTGAATAGGTTCTTGTTGAAGAAATTATGGGTATATTTGATGAAGTCTTGGTGGAGACTTGTCAGCAGTTGTGATTGATTTTTTCAAGATTTTGGCTTAATATTAGGATAAATTTGATAGAGATTTGAGAGTAGATTTTTGTTGGACAAGAAGACTGAATTTGGTGCAGATTTGTGATAGAGTTTGAGAGGACTTGTACTGGAATGACTGACTATTTTTAGTATAGTTTTTGATGAGCAGATGTTAAGGTGATCAATGAGGACAAAATTCTCTAGATCCAGAGCAATGAGGACAGGACATCCTCTATGGAAAGGAGTTCCACCTCCTAGCGGCAGAAGAGGCAATGATCTTCTGAAGTATCATTTCTAGAGCTTTGGGGTATAGGACATATCCTTTTGGTATGAGGCTCATAAACACTTCTTTGGGGGATAGGACATATCATTTGGGTAGGAGGATCATAAATATTTGATTAGGGGAAGGATTATCCTTTGGATAGGAAGTCCATAAACATTATAATTGGGAAGGATTCCCAAAGGATTTGATTGAGAAAATTTAGTGAAAAAATTTCTCTATGGTGTAGCCCACCTTGGGTGAACCACGTTATATTGGTGTCTCAATTGTGTGATGAATTGTAAACTAGTTTGATTACTGATTTGATTTTGCTATTGGTTGATTGTATTGCTTTCTAAAGTAAAAGGAAAAAGTTAAAAAGTGGTCTTATACTATTCACCCCCTCTTAGTATAAGCTTGTGTTCTTCAATTGGTATCAGAGCAGGTTCTTTCAGAATATTTTCACAGCTTGAAGGAAAATCTTGAAAAGAACACAATGGTTTTTACAAGTGGTAATTCAGCACCTATTCTTGATGGGACAAATTTTGGTCTATGGAGCATAAAGATGAAGGTTCATCTAATGGCTCTCGAAAATGAAGTATGAGAAGTAGTTGAGTTTGGTTACACTATTCCAAATCTTCCTCCTACTATAGTATTTGAGAAACTTCTACATCACAACAATTCAAAGGCAATGAATGCAATTCTAAAAGGTCTACAAAAGGCAGATCTTACAAAGGTGATTCATTGTAATACATCAAAGAAAATGTGGGATCAATTGCAAGTGGTTCATACAGGTGATGCAAATGTTAGAAAAGGAAAATTGAGATATTACAAAGGTATGTTTGAACAAATCAAGATGAATGATGAAGAAAATATTAGTGACTATATGCTTCATATGGATGATATTGTTAATTCAATGAAGGAACTAGGTCTTGAGCTTGCTGAAAATGATGTTTGTGATAAAATTTTGAGGTCTCTTCCAAATAGATTTAGTGAAAACATTTTAGCTATTGAGGAAGCCAAAGATTTGGATAAATTGAAAAAGGATGAGCTTCATAGTATACTTTCAGCTTTTGAGTTAAGAACTAAAGTGGTTCCTGATCCTAAGAAGGAGGTAGCTTTCAAAGCTACCAAGAAGTCCAAGGGTAAATAACAAGAAGACAGTGATGAGTATTCTAGTGATGAAGAAGCAAACTACATCAGGAAAGACAAGTTCTCAAGAAAGCACAAAGGTATGAAATCTGTTAAATGTTTCAATTGTGGAAAGTTTTATCACTATGATACTGACTGTCCAGAACCCAAGGATGATTGTTATGAAGAAAAAAAATATTATAAGCACAGGGAATCTGAGAAGCACATATATCAAAGGAAGAACAAAAAATGAGCAAATTAGTCAAGGGAAGAGGTACTTCCAAAAACACAAGAAAACTTTCTACACAGACAAAGCAAGTAAGTGTTCTAGTAGTGATGATGGAAGTTCTTCAAGTTGTGATAGAAATGATATGTTTCTAACAGAAAAGGAAGGAAAAGAAAATAGGAATAGATTTGTTGTGCTTAAGTTATTTAGATGTGGAAATTTTGGTCACCTTAAAGATGATTGTACAAATGGTGGTTTGAATTCTGGTAATACTATGTATGAGGATGCTTCAAAAAATTATGAGGAAGATACTCTTATGGATTTAGATGAAGGTAGCACCTCTAGTGGTAAGAAATCAGAAAAGGATATTGATGTTTCAAAAGGTAAACAAATAGAGGATGTTTCAAAAAAGAGGGAAGTAGATCTTGAGGTTGAACTTGTTAATGCTCTTGATGTGTTAAAGAAAGAAGGAAATAAATATGCTAGACTCATTGATAGGTTTGATGAATGTCATTATGAAAGATATAATCTTATAGGGAATATTGATATCTCTATAGCAAAGACACGAGAAATCAAAGAAGAGTTGGCAACTAGGTCTCTTGAGTGTAAATAGTTAAAACATGAAGGAGCTTCCTTGAAAAAGGAAACTAAAGAGTACAAGGAGAAGATTTACAGGTTTGAAGAAAGTTCCAAGAAGGTAAAATCAATCATCAAGGATCAAATAAGGACAACAGATAAAAGAGGTCTTAGTTTTGGAAAGAAACAAAAGGAACAGGTTGATGAATCTAGTATGAGCTCCCAAGAAGAAGATTGTTTAGATGAAGAGAGTACTTTAGAGAGTAAGTTTTCAGATGGTGATTCAGATAGCACATAATCAAAAAATAAGAATCAACATAATGGGAGAAAGACTAAAGGACCTATGAGGTCAAGGCAAGGAAAGTTCAATGGAAGATGTTTTGCATGTCACATGTTTGGACACATGGCTTCATAGTGCAGGGCTCAAGCAAGACAGGTTAATGGAAATTTCAAAAATGGTAATTTATTTCAAGGGAATTACTACTCTTGTAATCAGTTTGGGCATAAGGCAGTTAATTGCAGGGTTAACAATAGGAACAAGTTTGGTCCAATAGAGAGGATTCAAAAAATAGGTACTGCTTAAAGGAATAACATTATCAAATGTTATAAGTGCAATAATGAAGCACATACAGCCATATGGTGTAGAGTAGAAGTTCCAAGGTACAGGTTCAGGGTTATGAGCAAGAATAGGAATAATGAAAGGAATATGAATAATGGCCTGGACAAAAACATGGATGAGAATATGAACAAGAAAAAGAACAGGAACATGGACAAGGATATCAGGAAAAATCATGAAAAGGTAGCTATGGCACTGATGATGATCAGTGCCTAATGGGAGTTTTACTCCCACCCAAAAATTAATCACCTCAGTAGGAGGTGGGGGAGGGGCTAAGCTAAGAGGATCATTCGTAGCCCTGATTCCCAAAGGTGAACCTTTTCCATTGATGACAAAGGGGAAGATATTTGATTAAGGGGGAGAGCCTTGAGTCAGGGGGAGCAAAGCCTTAGAGGATGGTTTTCAGTTGGTTTCAATTCTAATAGTTGGCAATGGTTTCGGTAGTGATTTGCAATTAATGACAAAGGTGGAGATTTTTGGCAATTTTGGGTATGTTGCCTAGCTTCATGGTTATGAGTTGTCATTGATGTCAAAAGGAGTTTGTGTTGATATCAAAAGAAATTTGTGCTGATGTCAAAAATAGTTTAGTGCCAAAAAGATCTTGAAAGTTCCATGATGTTTTTTTAAGGGTTTTTAATTAAAACCATGGTGACAAGGTTAAAGGTTTTTCTTAAAACCATCTAGAATCATTAAGGGTTTTTATTAAAACCATATTGGCTTAATGAAAAAGTTTTTGCTCCTTGAAAAAAAACTTTAAAATCCATTTTTATTATTAATAAATAAATTAACTCAAACCTTTGAAAAGGTTTTAAGTTAAGTATAATATTAATAAAATAATAATTATTAATTTAATAATTATTATTGAAAGGGTTTCTAAACCCTTAGCGACCCCAATGTAGAAGACTTACCTCGTCGACGTCATTTGTTTGGAAGGAGCGCCGATGTCAACTTGCATGGGATGCAAAAGACTATTAAAGGGCATTAATTCCTAAGGTTCAATACACCTCTGATTTGTGTGATTACCTTCGAATTCATATTGTTCTATGACCTTCAATTTTGTATTGCTCTGTGACCTTCGATTTCATATTGCTTTATGATTTTGGAGTTTCATATTGCTTTGTTTTTAAGCTTCGATTTCATACACATGTGAGGAAAAAAAATCTGTTTGTCTTTAATTTATGCAAGCAAAGGGAAGGTAAAACGATGAGTGGCACTTGAGATTTTCATTGGGCACTTGTGCTCCAACTACGGAGGCAATGGAGCGAAGGCGCTTGCTAGGCAGAGGTGTCGAGATCAATTTGTGTCGGGCGTGTTTTATTTTTGGTCACATATTATTGTGCACATGGTACAACAATTGCCTTGGGCCACGAGTTTGGAGGAGGAAGCACTTTGACACTTATGTTGGTGTCTCCACACTTCTCCTAAGGTTGGAGAATTGATTTTTGGTCAAGGTAGATCTTTTGTTGATAATGTGGAATATTTTATTTGACTTGGCAAATTATTGTTGGTAATTGGATGGAGGTATAAGGATAAATAGAAATATTGCTTTAACATTGTTATCATTGATGCTTAATGTTTATGTGGTAAATGTGTTTAGAAGTAAATGTATTTTAGGAGTTATAAGGGTTTAAGGAATAATTGTGCTTAATGTCATATTGGGGTTAGAAAGCCTTTGGGGTTATTGAGTGGATATTCTCTTGTAATTATTTTTGAGGTTGAAGTTATTTTTTAATATATTAAGTAGGAGTTATAAGGTGTAAAGGAATATTGTTGATATGTATATTTGTGAGTTTTGATTATTGATGAGTTGGAGTGATAAGGTGTTATTAGGACTCTTATAATTGTTCATTATTCCATTGTTGCTAACTCTAATTTGTGGCAAATTGAGAGTTAGTGTTGTGATAGATTTTGAGTTCTCCTTCTTCATCAAAGTAAAGGTATGGGCACATTCTTCCATGGTTATTATTGATTGATGGTTTTCTAAAAATAATCTTAGAGTGAAAAGGATTAAATTAAGTTTCCTTATTTGGAGTGCATCTTATTTTCTGAAAGTGGAAGTATTGATTATGCATTATGAGATCATGATGAGTTTATGAGTTATTGCATAATTCTGGTTTATGAGAGTGGAAACATTTGAAGTTTGCTTTAGGTTTTTTGAGTGAGAAGCATATGCCATTACTATAAGTTATTGAAACCCTAATTGAGTTGTTTGGTTTTTGAGAGTTTGGTTTTGAGATTGCTTCCATTGATATTGAGTTGATCAAGTTATGGTTTACTTGATACATGAGTTGGGCTTGCTCCTTTGAGATTTGATTTTATCAATTTATACTTTGCTTTATAAACTTGGTTGTGTGCTTAAGTTGAGCACTCCCATTTGAGAGAAGTTGGAAATATCTTGAACCCCTTTTTGATGCTTAGAGAGAGATTGCTTTGAGTTCTTGAAAACTAACTTGGCTAGGGTTTGATAGCATGTTATGGTTCTATCTTGGAGGAGTTGATTCCTTGATATTGCATTATTGGAAATTGTTGGATTGTGGTTCAAGATATTATGAAAGTATACTACTTCTATGAGATTGATTTGAGTTGAGATTGATAGTTGAAGGATAGAACATATTGAGTCTCTAACAATTCTCTTTGTTCTTCTATGAGATTGATTTGATATGATTGGATGAAACACATTGGGTCTCTAACAATTCTCTTTGTGTGTTCACGTTGGGCAAGTTTCTTGGTAAAATTGTTGGAATTGATTTGGGCAAGTTCTTGGTGAGCTTGCTAGGAAATATTTGGACAGGTTCTTATGGAGAACTTGTGGACTGATTTGGACAGGTTCTTGTTGAAGAACTTGTGGACATATTTGATGAAGTCTTGGTGGAGACTTTTGAGCAGTTTTGATTTATTTGTTCAAGATTTTGGCTTAAGCCTAGGACAAATCTGATAGAGATTTGAGAGAAGATTTGTGCTAGACTAGAGGACTATGTTTGGTGTAGATTTTTGACAAAGTTTGAGAGGACGTGTGTTGGAATGAATGACTATGTTTAGTATAGGTTTTTAGGAGTAGCTATGGAGGTGATAAGTAAGGACAAAAGTCTTTAGAGCTAGATAAATAAGGACAATATGCCTTCTATGGAAAGGAGTTCCACCTACTAGTAGCAGAAGAGGCAATGATCTTTTGAAGTATCATTTCCAGAGATTTGGGGGTTAGAACATCTCCTTTGGGTAGGAGGCTCATAAATAATTCTTTGGGGGATAGGACATCTCCTTTGGGTAAGAGGCTCATAAATATTTGATTAGGGGAAGGATTCTCCTTTGGACATGAATTCCATAAACATTGTAATTGGGAAGGATTCCCAAAGGATTTGATTGAGAAAATTTAGTTAAATATTTTCTCTATGGAGTAGCCCACCTTGGGTGAACCACGTTATATTGGTGTCTCAATTGTGTGATGGCTTGTACACTGGTTTGATTACTGCTTTGATTTTGCTATTGGTTCATTGCATTGCTTTCTGAAGTAAAAGGAAAAATTTAAAAATTGGTCTTATACTGTTCACCTCCCCTATCAATATAAGCTTGTGTTCTTCAAAAGTATCTGGAAATCCTAGTAGCAGCTCACTCCTTGGATCTGTTGGAAAGGAGAGAAATTTTGTAAAGGCTTATCAATAAATTCTATGAATATTTGGTGGTCCCTCATGTTTCTTCATCAATGTTCTCCCTTAGCTTGGGTGCAATGGATTCATGCTCAGTGGTTTTTTAAAAAGGGTATTGTTATAATATCTTATTTCTTTTCTCACCAGACCAGGGATTGGATCCTATGGAATGAGTCCAAATGCACCTTCAGGATGAATGGTGTAAATAAAGATACTTATGATGTTGTTATTAATCTAAACCCTTTTTCTATGCTACACAAGATTGATGTGAACTCATTACATCCTTGGTTCTTAGACTGGAGATGGCATGTTGACACTCCTTTGCTTAATTATAAGACTTGTTTGGGGTATAAATTGTTATATCCTTATCTTCCTGTGGTGCCTAACCTCAATAAACATTGGGACTTATTTTTTACAAGGACTAGATGGAATTATAGATTTTAGAATGTTTGGACTCCTTATGTTGAGCCTATGCAATGTTTTTTTACGTGAAGCTTATTGTATCAAGGTCACTCCTTGGGGGAAAATTTGAAGTGCCTTGGAATTATTGATCATAAATATCCTTTTTGTGGTGTACTCGATTCTTGTACTCACCTATTTTGATATTATAGAAGATCTAAGCAAGCTTTGGAATGAGTTCTTTCATTTTTTATCCCACTTACAACTACAAGAGTTTCTTGGCCCCAAGCTCTTCTTGGGGACTCTTTTAATTTATCCCTCCCACTTTTTGAGGTGTGGTATATTTTCAATATTGGCTAGCTCTTTCATATTTGGAAGGCCCATAACGAAATTATTTTTAAATAGTATACACCTTATGTCACATTTAGTCATGCGAACAAATTAGAAGTTTTTAATGACATGTGGATACAAGTATGTACTCAAGCCAACAATTTTTTTATGGATTTGGATCACCTACAATATATTTTGATGTACTAGGCTAATGCTTTGTGTATAGTCAACTGGATCCCCTTGAATTCTCTTCTTAGGAGTTTTTTTGATCGCACTCTCACCATTGACGTCCATCATATGCAAGAATTTATCCCACAGATAGGCACTGGTCCTAGCCCTCACCAGTCAAGAAGTGACCTAATTTTGACATTACTTGTTCATCTCGCTAGGTTGGGGGTGGGATGATGTTCAGCCAGTTTCACCTGGGCTAGTTGTTGGTTGGGGCAACACGGGTATTGAAGGCTTTAATGAGAATCACAATACATAACGGTGGATTTCCATCCTATTATCACTAGAAAATTTTACAAGACGTCATAGTATTCCATTTGATATGCTTTATTTGATCAATGATGATGGGTAAAGTTGTATTTTGTTTCCTAATGCTTGTCAATGAGGGTTAGTTTAATTTCCCATGGGGTGTGTTAACCCACCCACTTTTTATTTATTGTAAAGGTTGTTATCTTAATTTAATGTAAATAACTTTTTTCATTAAAAAAAGTTCAACATGGTATTCACTCTAATAAATATTCTAATAAATTGGTTAGCAAAAATAAAATATAAATAACTATTAAATACCATTAAAGGGCATACTTAATTTTATTTTATTATAAAATGTATTGTATATTTGAACAATATATTTGTAAAGGTAAGGTTTAGAACAATATTTTGTCGATATCCTAAATAATAGAAGCGCTAACTTAGTATAATAGAATATTCATTAAACACAAAAACTATATTTAAATTATGGATGCCAACATCCAAGCAAGATAAGACAATAGGCTAAAATGAAAAGTTAGAAAAGCATGAAAAATAGAAAATTGATCCACAAAAAAAATAAAGAGGATGAATTAAAAATCAATAAACTAAAAAAAATAGTTTACCTTTTTTTTAAAGGGGTTGTACTTAGATCCCCACCCTTTTTCATAATGAGTTTTTGACTAAGTCCTCAAACCATTTACAATATCTTTCACATTGGGTGTCACTATATCAACTACTTACATCGAGTTATATAGCCCTTTTGGTGTCATTGGAATTCAGACCTTAGTGTGGTATTTATCACTTGTAGTTCTCGACCATAAAGAAATAATTCAAATTAAGGTGAATATTACAAATTAATATTCCACTCAAAATATCTCATGATTGATTAAAAGTATTTAAAAAAACTATAACTTATTGTGTATTCATCTTAAGAAGAAAAAACACTACCAATAATTATCTATGATAAAATGCTATTACATAAATATTTTGATAATTAAGTTAATTAGTTTTAGATCTAACATTTAAGATATTTGAAAACTACGCATGTTATCCTAATCATAAGTTAATAAAAAATACTATTGTTTTAAACTTCATTTTTTATTACTTCATATTGGTTCTTCATTTTCTATTACTTCATATTGGTTTAAACATACAAGCTAAGATATACTTAACAATGGATACACCTTTAATCAAAAATATTTTAAAATAAAATATCCATGATGCTAAACACAGAAAAACAATCTCATAATCAACTAGAAAACATTGTAATAATACAACTTAACAATGAATACACCTTTAATGTAAAGATCTCTTTATATAAAAAATCCATTATACTAAACACATTTTTTTTCATCAAAATATATGTATAGTCTTTAAGAATCCTTTGATATATTTTTTTCATAATAGTAATAAAATTTTGTTGCATTAAAAGTTATCCAAAAGTTATATCTCTTCTAAATTTATTCAATACTTACACTTAAGTACATCATATTCAACTTATAATAATAATTATATAATTATAAATCAAATCTAAAGTTTTATTATAATAATTAATTTAATTTGGGTTTGGTTATTTTTTTTACTTTTTTAGAGGTTAAGGTGAGAACAACGATGTGTTGGTGGGTTGTGTTTTAATCCTTATTGATAAGTGTAGGTCTCACCTTTACAAAGACTAAGATGGAAAGGACTGTTCAACTCATGGATGATAGAAGTTTATCACCCTACCCAAATATAAAAACAAAATTCAATCACATCAAATCTCTTAAAATAATATACAATTTTCTTTGTGGAAACTTCATTACTAGTTATAAAATTTAAACCAAAGAAATGGTGATTTGATTCAAGGTCGTTCTCAATCAGCATGTTTTTATCCTTTTATTTTCGATTTATAAGTATAGTCACTTAACATTTACGGGTTTCGACTTTTTGAGTAGTTATTAGCATAGCTTACTCGATTTACGAGGAATTTTGATACGGCAATTGTATGCAAACAAAAGTTGATATTTGGTTTAATAGCCGAATCATAGATAGTTCCGCCTTCCTTGGTATTAACTCCTATTTGATGAACAACGTTCATCGACTTCCCCGACCCTGTCCTTAAGGATAACCATAGCAACCATTCTTAATAACATGAATATTAAAACAGTACATTCACTAGTTCACGAGACGTTTTTGAGTCACACCTCAGGAAGTACGTGGTTTAGCTAGCCAGCCAAGCCACAAGTGCGTAATATATATTGCCCACAAGTGAATTGTATGTATTTAGAAGTTCATAAAATTTAGTGTTAAAAATAAATTATTTGTGTAAAATTTTAATAAACTATAGCTGTTTTTTTAATTGAAGATCAAAATCTAATATTTAATATTAAGTTATTTATATTATATTTAAATATTATTATATTTTTATTAAAAAAATATTTTGAACTTTTTTGAATGATTGCTTTGTTTCTTTTGTTTGTATCATTTATTTATTTATCAAATAGATAATTTTTTTTAGTTAATTATTTTTTAAAATTTTAAATTTGTGAAGATAAAGATCATGCTATCTTGTTTATTGATAAATATTAAAAATAATGTTATTGTGATTTAATTCCTGCAACAATTTATCTTATTGATAATAATATGGTTTGAAAGGTAAAATAGAACTTTTTAAAATAAGTTTCAAAATCATAACAAGTTTGGTTTGGAACCCTATTTTTGTTTTTGACTTTTAGAATGTTCATAGATGTGGTTCTCATCCTAAAAATATCAAAGTATAAAAAAGAGGTACCACTTGGTTATAGGATTTAAATTTGTTAGACTATAATGTGTTTATTCTCTTATACTTATACTTGTGACGCTTATGTTTATATAGTGTATTCTTTTGCAATACAATAACTAGTCTTTTCCAAGATTTTCTTCTCATTTTTTCCTCACTTTTTCCCATTTTTTTTCAAGCTAGGAAGTATGTTCTTCATCTATGAGATGGAAACCAGAAACTTTGAAAAAAATTAATATCTGTCCATTAGAAGAAGTAAATTTTTCCAAAGAAAAATGAAAAACCAGATACTCTCATAATTTTATTTTTTATTTGAAAGGATTTATGGCTGCCATATTTTATTTTTAGAGTTTTGTTTTTTTTTCAGATCTTTTGTGCAGCAGATTTGAAAATACAAGCAGAGTTTGGCAAACCGTCGTTGGAGGAGGAACATCTACAATCTGAAGTGTTAATTTCAGATAGTTCCAGCTCGGGTTATGGTCTTCCATCGTATATGGAGAACGCGTGACTACAAGAGTTTTATTATATTTGCGTAGAGCGACGGTTTTTCCGTGAGTTGACAACCGTGTAGATGATAATTGTGCATCCAGGAGTGGAAGGATGCGTGGATAACTAGCACGGATACACCGTACTGGATCTGCAAACACCAATAGATTTGCATCTTGTACATTGATAGATCTATGAAAGCTGCTATGATGTCTTATTAAATTCTTACTGTCATCAGATTTGTGATTTGATATTGTTGCGATTACAGATTGGATCGATCAAAACATTTGTTCTTGATGTGTGAAGATGCACACCACGTACTGCATCATGTGTCTCTCCCGGCTCCCCAAAACCTGATGGCAGAATGGTGGTTTTGAACTAGTCGTGCACTGTTGCTAGTTTACTATGATGAAGACCGTGGAAGCTATGGTCTTTTATCCGGAGGGTAGACTGTTGTTATTCTACAATTATTCTTCTAACTAAGGATGCATATCTCACAAAGATCTGGTTACCAATGCAGTGGTGCTCCCCTTGGTGACAACGTCGATGGATGTCGACTGGACGATATTTTTTTGTAGCATGGGAATTTTTGTTTCCCGATAGATGCACTCATCTGTCACTAGAGTGTGATGTTTTCAATCACAGTTGATGATCCTTTGTCAAATCAGTTTTTTTAAACGCTTGTTTTATTTTTGTTCATTGCCACCTGAGTAGTGGAGGGTTTGCTTGTATCAATGTGGGCTACCATGCGGAGTTTACATAGTCGTGTCTCTGATACAACATGGAGATAAATAATCCTTACGTCTCAACGATGAGGAGACGTGGCAAACACAGAGTAAATAGTTGTAGTGTGTCCTCAAACAACTGGCAGACCGTGTTTTAATTTTTTTGGTGACAATGCATGATTGATGAAGACGACTGATTGTTGCTGTTGTTGCTGGAAATCAGAGATAGATTCATAATTTATGGAGGGATGGATAACTGTTGTTGTGGATGTATCAAGGAGATCGTCCGTTGATGCTATGATAAGCAAATGCAACGCTAAGGTGAATAAGTGAAATAGAGGAAGTCAAACATTTCTCCAGGTTTTTAAGATTGCTGCGGCAGTAGAAGAACGCAGGCAGGCACATTGGGATACTGAGACTCGATGTGATTTCGGTGCCTTTTGATCTCAAACTGATCTGTTGACGGATCAGGTTCACGACCTCTTGCTGTAGTATTTCCAGGGTGGAGAGTAGCTAAAGGCCCAAGATAGTTCTAATCTGGCGATATTTGCATATCTGTTATGCATACAAACTAAATAAGTTCCCATTGATCACAAGTTAAAGTATGGTGCTAGCATTGCTGAAGCTCAGTTCGACATGGAGATCATTCTAGTTCTATCCTCCTGCACCAAACAGACCGTGTATCAGGTTTTCAAGTAGACGACAATGAATTTATCTTCGACCGCTTTCATCTCTGTAAACATGTTCAGATCTGCTTCTGTTATTCTCATCACTATTTTCAGGAATTGGATTTGTGATTTGGTCTGCAAACTAGCCGTGCACTGAAATGGAGGGTACCCGCACACTTATGGAGAGGACCGAGGTGAGAAAACAATATTCAAATTTGAACGAGGGCCACACGGATGTTGTTTTCCCGTGCTATGGTGATTGAAGCTGCTAAACTATTAGTGTTCTCCACTCTATAGGATCACCGTGAGTTTGATGATATTGTGGATGTGATCATGGATGTGGTAAATGACTATATCAAATGCTTGCAGTGCTTCTGGGCGTGTCATGATTATGGAGTTTTTTTCTACTCAATGAGGTGTGGCATTTTCAACATTTGTAGAACGAGAGGAAGAATTTTTAATATATTTTCCGAAGAAAATGCTGTGTTTTATTTTATCATGCGCACTATGCTCAACGGACAAACAGAGAGAATAAGATGTAAATGTTCTGGACCTTTTATGACATACCCGCATTGTGTTTGGTGATGTGATTGCCTGCAAATACTCTTACGAGATGAGAGGAAAAGCTATGGTATTCTTCCACCTCCATCACATGTGCGTTGCATGGTGCACAAGAATCAAAGTACTATTAGCATCATTATTTTTCTAGTTCATCATGTTAATAACTGGTAGCGAAACCATCTGCTACCTGTAGCTGAAACCAAGAGGAATTCATGATGTCCAGAGTGAGGTATTAGAAAAATTAGCAGAGAACAATGCTGGTAATGTCAATAGAGGAGGAGTGATGAACGTTATCATCGTTGGAGCAAGCATTACAGGTTTAGCTCTCGCCTACACGCTTGTCAAGGATGGAAGACATGTTCACGTTATTGAGAGAGATCTAAGTGAACCAGCAGTGGAGAGTGCAACATTGGCTATGAAGTTATTTTTTTATATTTGATTTTGTCCTTTATATGTCTAGCTGTTTTGATGAAATGGATGTGAGCCGAGTACCTGGCAAAGAAGCAGGCATGCAGCGACCACTTGATGATGATGTGTCTGTGCTTATTCCAGGCTGGAGGAGAAATTTCGGTAGCAATACCTGAATGCCCACTATTGTTGTTTTTCTGAGGTGCACTAGGTATCTCTGCATTGGTTGTGATGCTGCTCGTTGAAAGCGGTTGGAAATTCTGGTCAATGTTTGAAACTTCACCTTGACAACACATCCACAGTGGGACCGTTGGTCGAGGGCAAAAAGGTGATGATTGAGATACGAGGGTTTGCAGCTTAAGTTGGTACCCCGGTGAAATGTTACACCTTCAGCCACATTACGCAACTTGAACGTGGTCTAAATACCAAGCATTCAGGCTGTGAATAGGCCATAAACAACTTTGCACGTAGATCGAAGACTTTCATTCTATTCATTGCATTGTTAATATTGCATTGTTAATGCAATTTATGCACAAGATTTTTTGATCATAATATCAACCATGTCTTTGGTTCCTGGTCAGACAACTTTGCTGGATCCAAGGGTGAGAACATGATGAAATCTCAGCAAGGGTTGATTACAGTAGTTTTTGGGTTCATGGATTATTCCTGCTCGAAGTAAATATGCAGGAATATGTTCAAATCTAATGCCTAGATCGAGATTTGAAATGCTTCCCCATGAATTCCGTGCTTTTGTGTATGAACGAATCGAGAACAACACTAGAGCAACGTTTGTAGTGTCTAAATCTTCCCACGCATATCCAAATCTAGTGGTGTGAAATTTGGTGCATTGTTATTCATATCCACAATTTGAGGGATAACAAGCAGTCCCATAGATGGTGTAGCCGGTGTGATAGCATGCTCCCGGTGCCAAAGTAGTGTGTGGGAAGCTCCTCAACCAAAGAAGGCATACTCATTTCAAATTTGTTTTACTACTTGCATTAAGGGGTGGGATATTTTTTTAATATTTATTTTATTTGTTTTGGTGCTCGTGAACAATAACCGAGCATGGGCATTTGTTTATCCCACATGGATAATGGGTGGGTGTAACTATTTTTGTATACCCACATTTGTTTCATATTGATAGTGTATTGTTCAATGGTCAAAATGAAGAGAGAGTGTGACAAATTCAAAATTGCTTTGTATTTTTTTTCTCCTCAGAGGGGAAATTTTAAAACATGGTGGATGCCTTATTATGGCTATTATAGCCATTTTTTTCCACATGAAAAGTGGAAGTGGAAGGCCCTCATGGCCACTTTATTGTATTCAAGAATTGAAGGCCCCAATGAGAGTGGAATATAAGGGTATTTATAATCATCGAAAAGGTATTTCCATGAAGGATACAATGGTGGTGTCCAATTGTAATTTTGAGGTAGTCTTATATGCATTTTTTAGCCTCAATTTTTTGTACCTTGGAGTGCACTCTCGGTTGAACCCGACACTCCCAAGGTAAATTTGTATGTGATCCTAGTATCTAGTATTCTCCTCTATCATACTTGGTGGATGCAGTGACTGGCTACCCATGCATTTTGGTAATATGAGGTGATTACCATAAGGACAACTACTCTAGGGACTACATACATAGACACCCTAGACTCTATTCAAGGAATTTTTTGGATCAAATTCTGAAGACTACAGACAAAGACACTTTAGAAGATTATATTCTCTTCTTCTTCCTTCTTCTCTTCCAAATTTGGATTCTATGGCTCATTTTATTGTATTGAGTGCATTTTCAGCAGAGACCAACACTCTTATATGGCTCGTATTTCTTTTGTATTAAGGTGCATTTTCGATAGAGATTGATACCTTCTAGATTGAGTTCACCATGAGGGGGATGATATTCATGGTGAATCTAGTCAGTGACCTATGAGAGACAACATACCTAGAGGATGACCTATAGAGGCATACCTAGTCATTGAATGATAGCTGATAGTGTACTTTAAAAGTGAGCAACTATGGTGGCCTATGTTGGAAGGAGTGGTAATGGTAGGCCTTATTGGCATTGTGCCTCCGTTGGGTGACCTAAAAGAGTTTGCTGTAGAAATCTAATTTTAATTCAGATTTGAGGCTGTAGCAACTTGTGAAGCAATGAGCCATGTTAGAGGATTCGATGGTATTCCAATATTTTTTTCTTGCATGTGAATACATTAGAAAGCTATTTTGTGGTGATATGTTTTTAAAAAAATAATTTATTATTCACACAATCGCCACCTAGAGAAAGGAGGAACAATGTCAAAAATTCATCATTGGGTTGGATTGTTTGTCATTTTTTCTAGAGCACAAGCTAGATCTAACGAGAGTAGGGTCACTAAAATTGGAGGACGTTCCATTCTATTGTATGATTTTGCAATGAACCATTACCTAGTAGAAAGGTTTGATGATTGGAAATATCAAGGGCACCAAAATCAATAGAGAAGCATCAATGGGCACTAGAACCAATGCAAAATGTGCTCCCTCAAAGGTCAAGAGAGTTATTTTTATTAATTATGCAAATTACGATAATGCGGCTATGGCACATATGGTTTTCAAGTCTCCCACAAGATATCACTTGGTAGTGGTAGTGGTGGCCGATTGGAGATGCCACTTGGATGTGACAACATTGATGAATATGAGCCATTATTTTTGCTTATAAAATGATTTTTTAAGATGGAATATTTTGATTCTTAAGTGGTCGAGAGTATGATGCTCAATAGGGGATTTAAAAAAAAGTGGAGAGGTCCACTTTATCCTTTTATTTATATCAAAATAAGTCATCTTTTTAGAAGGTGGAAAGGTACCACTTAAGTTTTTCATTATATGGGGACTTTGTATTTATTTTTTTCCACATGGCATGGAAGGGCATCCCATGGCCATTGTATTATTCCAATGGACATTATGAAATTCTCTCCTATAAGGATGCCTTAATTATTTTATTGTTTAAAGAGGCATGTTTTTCTTTACATATAAAGGCCCCATTGAGAGTGGAACATAGGGGTATTTATAATATTTAGAAAGGTTTTTTTGAGACGAACACAATGGTGGTATCCTTTTTTAGTTTTGAGGTAGTTTGGTAAAAAAATTTAAGCCTCAAACATTATTGTATTCTAGAGTGCATTTTTACTTGAACCTGACACTCTATATAAGTGATCCTCGTATCTAGTATTCTCCTCTATCATACTTGGCAGATGCAGTGGTTGGTTACCCATGTATTTTGATAAGTTGAGGTGATTACCATAAGGAAAACTACTCTAGGAACTATAGAAATATACACCCTAGACTCTATTCAAGAATATTTTTGGATCAACTTTTGAAGACTATAGACGAAGACACTTTGGAAGATTCTATTCTATTCTTCATTCCTCTCTTCCACATTTGGATTTTATGGCTCATTTATTGTATTTTTTGAGTGCATTTTCGATAGATATCGACACTCTTTATGACTCGTATTTATTTTTATTTTAAGTTGTATTTTTGACAGAGACCAAAACCTTCTAGATTGAGTTCACCATGAGGGGGATGATATTCATGGTGAACCTAGTTAGTGACCTATGAGAGGCAACATACCTAGAGGATGACCTATAGAGGCAACAAACCCAGAAGTGGCTAACCTTGAGGCACCCAGGAGACCCTAAAATACTTAGACGACTGACCCAGAGGCAACAAACCCATGGATGTGGCTGACCCTGAGGCAACATACCGAGATGTATACACTATTGATCTAGTATTATTCATATTTGGATAGCCAAACACAAAGAGCATAAGCCTAGACCAAATCATGTAATAAATGAGGATGATAGGGTTCTTTTAGAGAAGTCAACATTAAGGGGGAATGTTATCTAATGTTGACTTATTTTTTCTATAGTTAGGATAGTGCACATTAAGGGGAACTGTTAGAATATAATGTGCACTATGTCTTATTATTGACACTTGTCACATTTTCATATAGGCTTATGCCTATATATTGTACTCTTTTGTATTAATACAATAACTCATATTTTCCATTCCTAATAGAATCTACATGTAAGAGCCACTTGCAATAATGTCATTCAAAGAAAGGATTTGTTTTGATCAATAGTAAAATGGAAATAAAATGGAAATGTCAAAAAATTAGGTTCATCAAAAATAATTTTGATAGTGCTTTTAAGATAATTTAGAAAAATCTATGGATATGGTGGGTTTTTTTTTTCAAATGTAGGTGAATTCTACTCACTTATTCAAAGTCATATGGAACTTCAAATAAAAACTATGGAGAGGATAGGACACTTCTCAAAGGAATTAAAATTACAATTGAAAAAGGATGAAACATATTTTAATTCAAGAAGATCCATATATTATCACTAATGTTATCAACAAAACATTATGTCAGGATTGAATAAAAATAAGATTATTGATGATGATTACCATCTATTATTATAGAAATTTTCTTAGAAATGTGAACATATTTATAAAGAAGAAAATTTTAGCCAAGCATAGTGTTTATCTATGTCTTAGTCAAATTCAAATTTTAGAAGGCATTTGGCTAAGTGAAATATTATTACTTAATGAAAATTATGTTAAGGACTTGATTATGAAAATATAACATATTGAGGAACATACATAATATTTGATATAAACGAAAATGAAGAATATAATTGATAAAAGGGCAAGATGAATATGGTTTACACCTTATGATAAATATAATATTTTGGTATTTTAATGGAAGTGACCCCTAATAGAATCCACAAGAACTTATATGATGATGATGATGATGATGATAATAATGATGTTGTGTTAGTCACCCTTAGTTAAAATATATCTCCATGATTTTGCAATGATAATATTGATCCTTATAATAAATTCCCTACCCTTTGCATAGTTGTTGATTGATAGTTCATATAATTATAAGTGAGTTAGGTAATTTTTTCTTTATTATTCTAAAAACACAACCTTTGCAAAATTTCCTAATATTTTATTTAGAAGCACCTCCTAAATTTGGTAAACCGAAATTTTAGAAATTTTTTATTTTACTATGGATCACTAAAATCCTTTATTTTAATTCCATTATCACAAAACAATCTTGAATGCATATACTACTAGGTTAGAAAATTCTTTCCATTCCTAAATATTTTTATGGCAAGCACCATGCTTATACATACACAAAAATAAAAATAATAATTTGAATCAAACATGGAAGTGATTTTGAGATTTAATTTTGAAAAACCCATTATTCCTTTCAAACCATACATTCCAAATGATAATGGAAGGATAAATCCTCCATAAAATGCTTAATAATTTGATGCAAGACTTAGAATTTTAAGTTAAGAAAGGTAACGGGAGAGCGCAATTTAGAAATATTAGAGTTTAACAAATCAAAACACAAATATAAAACTAAAATAATAGAATGATTTTACTACTCACAAAATAGAGTAAAATTCAAGCAATATTTAACAAGATATGTGAGGCTACAATATTACATCATTTAAAATTATAGTAAAGGTTACGTCTATATTAATACAATGTTTTTGATATGTGGGAAATCCAACATATTGAATATGTAAGGTCATACATATGGAAATGTTTTGTTTCATTTGCATAAATTAGAAGGTCGCCCATATGGAAACATGATGATTCACCTTCCATAAGTTACAAAGTGCATAATAAATAAAAGTTACATACATATAGCTTGTCCTCTTGTATATTATCTTCTATTGATGTGTCAACATGGCTAGAGATTCATTTTAACTTTGAATCTAAAAAATTAAAATTATTTTTAATAAATATTTTGTTTGAAGGCCTATGAACCACTTTTAAATGCAATTGCTAATTACATGTCAATGATAGGGTTGATTTCTAAAGCTTCTTGAATGGATCAAAATATAGTCCCAAAAAAAAAGTTATACCTTTGATAGTGTGCTTAGGATAAAAAAAATTATTTTTAAGAATATTTGGGTATAAAACCATGCTCTCAAAAGGTCAAAAATATAGATCATTCATCCCTTTGAAAAGCAATGGTTTCCATCATGCCAAAATTTGATATCAAATGTGGAAATATTTTATTTGAGTTTTTGTGATCCATTCCACTTCATAAATAAGTTGTCCTACCTTAAACACTCTATACATATAAATGAACTTCCTTATACTAGTATTAGTCCATGTTTCAACAATCTAATCCTCCATCACTAGTGCTAAATTGTTTGGATTGAGTTCTTCAATATCTAACTATTTTTCTACTATCGAAGTGTTCAAAAAAGGTGGATACTAGGTCCTCAAATGTTCAACATTGAAAATTAGATGCAAACCAAGATAAAATGAAGAATTTATTTAAAAATCATTCTCTACCAAATCCTTAGTGATATTGCCCCTAGCAAAGAGGGATGATCCTCCTATGGGATCCTATAATTTATCTTTTTGAATATGTAACCATATCTTATATCCAACCTTGGATTGATATGGGAGCTAATATTGGTCATGTCATTGTTTGTATTTCTAATTTATTTTTTCTAATTGGTTATGAACTTGTTGTTAGACATATTGAATCTATTTCACAAATTGTGTTATATATTTTTCTTCTTTGTATCCTTTAGGTAAGTACTCCATGTATTTCATAGGGAGAGGTACATCAATGGGTACCAAGTGTTGGAACCCATAAAAGAACATGAAATGGGCTATATTTGGTAGAGTTATACAAATCTTGATTATACCCATGTTGTTAGAACTCAATGCTTCACTCAACATATTATTAAAATGAAGGTTTCTTAAGTACATAGGATTCCTATTATAGGCATTATAAACCTTCAAAAGAACATGTAACTATATTTTCCTATACTACATGCATAAAATTTGTAAGGGGTGGTTATATCACTCGCTTTCTTGCATGGACTATGATGTAATAATTCCTAACATTTCCATTGTAATTACATCATAGTAAAAGATCTATTTTAGCTTATGACCAAAGAATAAAGTCTAGGGTGAAGTTGGAATTTGAGAGAGAAAATCCTCCCTCTTAATGTAGGATTTTTACTTTGATACTTACGGAGTGTCGGGTTCCATCAATCATGCACTCTAGAAACATTTATTACAAAATACGTATTTAATGATTATAGCATTTCATGCATGAATAATGTGTTTCCTTGAATATCTTCAAGTAAAGTATGTGCTACCATGCATCTAATATTTCTTATTGAGTTTATGGATTCCCAATTTTTGTCAAGCATGTGATGGTATAAAAATTGTGTAAGGTCATTGTTTTACCTTTCTTTTCTTTTTATTTATTTCATTCTAACCAAGTCCTAGATTCCATGCAATTTCACCTTTTATCATAAGTTTTGTGATATGATAAATTGTATGTATATTTTGAATGTAATATTTACCAATTCTACATAGTTATTGGAGTCCATTTAATGATCCCATAGCTACCATCATTTTCCTTGAACTAGAATGTAGAAACCTATCAAGTGCTCTATAGTTTTTATAGGTGAACCAATGGGTCTCAACATCTGTTGTCACTAACTAAAAAATATCTCATTATATTATATTATATTACTCATATTGATGATATCACAATGCATCTTATCATTTAGTACAATCCTTGATAAGATTCTTATAAGATATCATGCTTTGATAATGATGTATGGATCTTATGTTCGAGTTGTACAAATAGATAATATTTTCTCAACAATATCTAGTTTGCAAGCTATCTCGTGCTTCTTTAAAGCTTTCTTCACAATAGGTCATTCATCTTACAAATATGTTTCTCTATACTTGAGGAAATTAGTAGAGAAGGAATTAATCTTGAATGTACCATATTTGTTCCAATATGTAATAAAATTCCTGGTCTTAGAGGTGTCGCATGGCTTGCACTTGTAATAGTTTTCTTTGTATATAGGAAATGTTACCTCTTGTTGGTTCCTTGGCTTGAAGGTATGAATCAATGGAGTTTTTCTTGTATAAATGTTTATATTATTTGAAAGCATCTAAGTTTCTTGACCTATCATATGTTTGGATACATACTAGACATTATGATGATGCCTTAGCTCTACTTGTGCAACAAACACATGTTCTTATTCTTCTTCTTCTCCTTAGTATTATTCTTCTTGAACTTCTTCTTCCTTATTTAATTTAATTATCCTTGGCTACATTATTTTGATGTTTTTTCATAAAATTTCATTTTTAGTTTTTGAAGATGACCTATCCTACTGTTGGTTTATCTCTTATGAAGGGGATCCATTTTTAATAAAATATGTCAACATTCTTTCGCGATGTGTCTATTTTTACCACAATTTTCACTTATATTTTGCATGTGGAAAACACTTTTTTTAGAATCATTTTTATAATTAAGATATATTTGAAAATTATTTAATTATTTCTTTGTTGGAGGTGCTATGGAGGTCTCATACCTCCTCTAAATAGTTGATTCTCTATTTTACTTATAATTTTTATTTTTCATCTATTGTATGTGAGGTATCTACTTTTTGAAGTAGGTTCACCCACTTGTCAAAACATGGTATTCACTCAGTGATATTTAATATAGTCATAAAGACATTGTACTTTGATTGGAGAAATCTTACAATAATTGGAACTAGTGTTTCATTAGATAACTAAGTTCCCAATGCTTGTAATGATGCTTGCAACTCTACAATTATCCTCATGAATTATTCTTTTTTTTTCTCCACTCTTCATATTCAAACAATGGAGCTAGCTTTAGATTAATAGAATATAATTTGTATTCTTGGATTCAAATAGTGTCTTCAACTTCTCCCATGCATATTTGGTGATGGTTGAATAGTTAATGTAAACTTGGACCTCATATGTTACTCTAAACATTATTATTAGTCTTATATTTCTATCTACCTTATCAAAATATTCTCCTTTTATAGTAGCATAGATAGTGGTCCCATATACTAATTTCATTACTTCCTCAAACTAAAGATGTGTGTTGATTTTGATCTTCTAGGAGGAATAATTTTTTCTTCTTAATATTTGGTAATTTGGAAAAAAAAAATTGGTGCTTCACTAGCCATTATAAACTTTTATAAAATTTGTATATTCTCCATTCATTGAATTTGAATCAAAAAATAATTTCCAATGAATATTATCCCTATAATCATATTTTAATTAATGCTTCAAAATGCAAGAAAACATTATGTCTTTCCAAGTAAAAGTAGAGGGAATGATTCTTCCTATTTAGTTATATTACATTATTTGGTACATGGTAATGTACCTCCATGGTACCTTCCTTTTTATCAGGAGTCCATGTAGAAGTGTAAGAGTAATGTGTGCAAGTTTCTTAAAGTCAAGTATCCATCTAGTATGCAAGTGGCAATATGGGAAGCCAAGAGTCATGAAACTTGGCATATGGAGAACAATAGTCAAGACTTGAAGAGTCATATTACTATGGCTATATTATGGAGATAATTCTCCATGATAAAGTATGTAAATACAATTCATATCTCATTATATGATTGTAATAAGGACGTAATAAAGCTTGTATACAAAATTTTGAGCAAATAATATCGTAAGTTTTATTCATGCATAGTTTATGAATGATTTAGACTATTTACATTAATATTTAATTATATAAATGAATATTTATATTAGTAGTATTTAATATTTGATATACATATTAATTTGGTCATATATTATTATATTCATATTGTGTTCTTAGTTGCAACCTAACATTGTAGCTTTTAGATTAATAGAAAAAGAGACAACATTACTATAGAAGTTTGATAAGCTTCCTACAAAGATAGAAAATAATTTCAGCTTCTAAGGAAAGATCAAAAATAGAGAAGTAGAAGAAAAAATGATAGTTAAAGTTGTAGTGGATTGAGAAGCACTCAAAGCTTCCTAAGAATGTAAAAATTTATATAGCAAAGAAAAATAAAGTATCTTCCTAGGATACATTGAAGAACTATGCTCACTAAATATATATTTTTATCATTTTTGTCTTGTCTGTGCATCACTTTTTGAAGAAAGTTCTTCAAGGTAGACACATACTATAGAAATAATATAATAAAAAAACTCAAAAATCCTATGATAGATAAAATAATAGAAGCTACTCATGATAAATAGAAACCAAAGCAACATATTGCATTCTATATTCTATAAGCATAAGAGAAAAGGACCATAGTAAAGCTAATGGTAGCCAACCCATTGTCATCAATGTTAGTTTTTTAAACCTTATACTACCACAAAATATCACATGTTATCTTGAAATATCGTACAAGATCAAATATGAAATAACCATTGTAATTAAAAGATCAAATATAATCTTATAGTGAGTAGAATAAAATGAGCAAATTAATATGTATATCAAGGCTTATAATTTATCAAATAGCATTAACTTATATGCTGAAATATGGATGTAAATATCTCAAATCATTTATGTACTATTCATAAAGAACAACTTACAATATGATTTTTTTTTTTGGTAATTATTATAATATATTAACAATGGGTTTTTATAGAGGATCCCAAAACCTTATGTACAAAATTAGCCAACTTTCTAATGATGCATCATACCTCTTTTCTATAACAATAAACATAAATGAAAATAAAACCATCCTAATGCTGCAGACTTGAAAATAGCAAAAAGGGCTTTTAGGCCTGGAGACCCAACAATAAAAATAAAATAGGACAGACCTGAGAGAAACCCGAAGAGAGGCCGCAAACAAAGAGACAGACACCATGGTCATGAACCAATGCCAACCGTGGGTACATTGAAAAGCCAACCATGAACTAATTCCAGGATCGGACAAACCAAATAATCCGCCTTGGTGGAGAAACAAGAGTAGAGAGTCTATAGGGCACCAACTCTGGAGAGTCCTGGATACTTGAAAAACAAAATTCTTTGGGAACAGGGGTGTGCATCACAAGACACTTGCGCCCACACTCGCCCAATGGAGTAGAAAAAAATGCCATGCCACCCCAAAACACGTAGGTATGGGCCTTCCAAAAATAGCGAAAGGAAAACATCAAGAAGGGATGTCTGCCTTGGCCAACCTTTCCACCTCGTATGGGAAGCGAGACCGCCACACAACCGGGCACGTGGTCGCGAGCCCTTTATTGGCCATGTGGTCAACCACATGATTTCCTTCTCTTAAAATATGATTTGCTTTCCATCTACCGCGATAGGAGAGAAGAGATCTAGCCTCGAGGATGATGTTGTAGACTTTCCAAGACATATTTTTGGTGCCAAGAAGGTAATTCATGATGTTGAGTGAGTCACCTTCAATGATAAGAGGCTGAGGATCCTCAAATAGAATCTAAATACCATTTAGAGTGCCTCGGGCTTTAGCATAATTATTTTTTTGGGAGCCCAAATCTTCACAATAGGCCATCACAATATTCCCATCATGATCACGGATAACCCCAACAGCACCAATGGGCCTAGGATTCCCCTTAGCTGCTCCATCAAAGTTTAATTTAATCCACCCCACGGGGGGTTTGGTCCATGCAATATTCCTTCGATAGGGCCCTTTAACAACCTCCAAAAATGGCCAGAGATTCATCATTTTGAGAATAGCTTCTTCGCTCGGAATATGGGGATGGGGACTGGGAACAACAATAGAATTCTCAATGGTGTAAGATAACGCCCTTTGAGAAATAGAAGGTGGCCCTCTAGGAGCTCTACCAAATATTCTGGAATTCCTCTCTAACCAAATTTGCCAAATTAAATGGTGGAAGGAGGCCTCAAGAAGGAAGCGAAGCTTGGGATTTTTGAAAGTATTAGGCCATTGGTGAAAAGCATCTCTAAGGGATCGAGGAGAGCACCAAAGGATCTGGAAGGAGGATAGGACAATTCTCATAATAGAGTGGGAAAATGGGTAATGCAAGAATAAATGATCCCTTGTCTCACAATCTGCTAAACACAAGTAACACCTGTTGGGGAAGGCAAAACCTCTCTCGTGAAGGTTGTCAATAGTTAAGGCTTTATTGTGGAAAGCAATCCATACGAAGAAGTTGATTTTAGGAACAAATCCTTTCCTCCAAACACTATTCCACCTATAGTCCAGAGCAGTCTTGGTGGTGAGGAGCTCATAAGCCGATTTAACAGAGAAATGCCTATCCTCTGTACCACTCCATATGATCCTATCATTTCTCCTAGCAGAAGGAATTAAAACTGAATGAAGGATATTATCAAGGAAGGTAACCTCATTATTAAACCCCTACACAATAAGAAGCTTCCATCAAGAGAAACGGGTGCTCTGATCTATGAAACCCGCCAGCCTAAGCTGGGCATTAGGGTCGATCAAGCTTCTCAGCCCAGCGAGGTCTGCCCTCAACCCAAGGGCTTCTTCGGTTGCCCACTTGTCCTTCCAAATGGAAATGCAATTGCCATCATCTAGAATCTAGCAGGCTCCCAGACTAATCAAATGTCAGGTTTGGAGCACAAATTTCTAAAATATTGATGCGACGGAGGATGTTTCAGCATCCAAGAAGGTAGTGGGGCCAAGATACTTCATTTTAACCAGTGAAACCCACTCCACCAGGTTGTTAGACATAATCCTCCAAGCGTGCTTTGCGATTAGATCCAAATTCATAAGTCTTGATCTTCTCAACCCCAGGCCGCCTTGATCAATCCTCGAACACACCTTGTCCCAGGCTACAAGGGGAAGTCTAGATTTCAATTCGTTACCAGACTAAATAAAGGTCCTCTGAATCTTCTCAATATTGGAGTGAACTGCACTCAGAAGCATGAAAACTGACATGAAGTAGGTCGGGATCCCATGAAGATAGGCTTTGGTAAGGGTGGCTTTCCCAGCTTGTGATAGGAGTTTGCGCTTCCAAGTGTCGAGTTTCTTGTGAAGGCGCTCAACAATCGAGTTCCACATATCCCCACTGGCCTGCCCACTATAAGATAGAGGCAACCCCAGATAGGACATAGGCAGGGAATCAATAGTGCACTCAAGAATTCTAGCAATCTGAATTTGTCTGCTCTTGATGTAATTGACCTTTTGCCTTGCAGCTTGCTCATAATGGAATAGTATCCTCTTGAGTGACTTGGCTTGAGCAACAAACGCCCCAGTGGAGATGAGGGTGTCATCCATAAATTGCTGATGTGTGATAGGATTAAATCTAGAAGTCGACAAGATGCCATAAACCTTGTTATACTGAAGAGGCTCTTTCATGGACCAACTCAGAACCTCTGCAAAAATAATGAATAGGATGGGAGAAATAGGATCGCCCTGTCTGAGTCCTCTAGAGCTTTGGAAATACCCATCTAGGGACCCATTGACCAAGACAAAAAAAATGAGTGGATATACAGCTATAGACAAGGTCAATCCAATGGGGATGAAAGTCGAACTTGAGGAGGACTGCACATAAAAAATTTCGGTCGACATGATCGAAGGCTTTGTTCATGTCGAGCTTAAGCAAAAGAGCAGCATTAGAGTGGTAACCAGAATGAAGGGTGTCATGAATAGTGATAACACCATCAAGAATGTTTATGCCTTTGATAGTGCTTCCCTGACAAGGATCAATCAAGAGGGGGAGGACTATTTTGAGTCTATTGGCTATAGACTTGATAAAGATATTGTAAAAAACATTGCACAGCCTAATGGGCCGATAGTCAGAGAAAATTTTGTAGGAAGGAGACTTAGTAATGAGGGCAAGAAAGCTAGAATTGAGTTTCGGGTGGATATATTTGGATGCTTGGATAACCCGAATAACATCACACACATCCGGGCCCATGACTTCCCACATGACTTGGAAGAATCGGGGGGGAAACCATTGGGCCCAAGGGCCTTATATGGTTGCATGGAGAACAATGCTTCCTTAATATCAGATGAGGAAAAAGGTTCTAGAAGTTTCATGCTTACCTTATGGGGACCTTTAGTCAAAAACTTGGTGAGCATAGATTTCTAGACCTGGAGGTTGCTATTCGAAGGAGTGCCAAGAAAATCTTGAAAGAAATTAACCACTTCACTCTTGATTTCCTCAATCTCCCTAGTAATGTGCCCATCCTTACAAGTCACTTCTCTGATCTTGTTGGCCCCACTATGCCTCATAGTAGACGCGTGAAAAAATATCGTGTTGGAGTCTCCATTCTTCAACCATAGGTCACAAGATTTCTGGCACCAGAACGTTTCATCCCTAGCGAGAATAGAATGAAAGTCCACCAAAAGGCTCCGCTCTTCCTCCCTGAGACCCTCGGTGAACCTTCGATAGCCATCCATTCCTCCATAACCTTCAGGTTCTCAGTGATTGATTTTTTGGACTCAAAAATGTTGCCGAACACCTCTTTGTTCCAAATCTTTAGTTTTTCTTTGACCATTTTGAGCTTTAAAGCCACCCTCTTAGGAGCACTTCCTTCCACCTTCAATTGCCACCACGTTGAAACTAATCCTTTGAAGTCTTTGTGGAAAATCCACATGGATTCGAATCTAAAATGGGTCATAAAAACAGGCCCATTGTTCGCCTCTAAGAAAATAGGGTTATGGTCAGACCCAATCCTTGGAAGAGCCAAAAGGATTGCCCCACCAAGGATGGGAATGGCTTCTAGGGAAATGAAGAATTTGTCAAGTTTGACTTGAATCAAACTGCCCCAAATCCTTCTGTTACTCCATGTGAAGGAAGCCCCTTTGAGTTCGATGTCAAGCAGGCCATTAGCAGAGACAAAATCTCTAAAATCTTCCAAGTTGCGGCTAGAGTGGTCAGACCCTCCTTTTTTCTTTGAAGGATGAAGGGGACAATTGAAGTCACCCCCTAAAACCCAAGGAAAGTTGCTAAAATTCTCCCTCATCAGAGAGATAGCTTTCCACATTTCTGCTCTCTCTGTGGCAGAATTTGAAGCATAAACGTTGGACAAAATCCAAGAAAAATTGGATGTTTTGGACTGGAACAGTACATTGATGATTCTGTTGGAAGTTGACAGCGAGCTGCCCTCAAACCTCGAAGGGTCCCATAGAACCATGAGTCCTCCTACAGTTCCCATTACAGGGCTGGAAAAACAATTTGCCTTGGCCCAAATGGCCTTCGCCACTTTGTCAGAGGAGATAACATCAAGCTTGGTCTCTTGCAAAATAAGGATAGAAGGGTTAATCCTCCTACAAAGATCGGCAACTAACCTTCGCTTGGCTGCATCATTCAGTCCTCTCACATTCCATGAGAGGACTTTCATCTAGACAGTTTGAAGTTTTTCTTGCCTCCCCTTCCTTGTTGAGGGGGAGGTTTTGATGCATGTTCTTCGTCCGACTATGAGTCACAGTCATCCAGAACTAGAAAACGTTGGGTTCCATTTGCAACATCAGTTGCAGTCTCTTTGTCTCACATTTCCTTGTTAGGAGGATGGCCCTACTTCCTCTCACTAACAAAATCCACACTTTGCTTTCGTCTCCTTGTATTTCGGGGGCTGATGTGACCAGACTGGTCCCCCCTCCTTCCTAAGAGGTAATCTTATAGCAGTGTCTGTGACTGACTAAAATTGGGAAGACCTATATCTTGGAGCAGAGGAACATCCTGAGGCAAAACTTGGGAAGGGGTATGTTCCATCTCTTCCTCTGATACACTTTCCAAGTGGGAGTCTACTCCTTGTTGGTTGTCAGCCTCAAGATGCTTGGGGTCCGATTGGAGAGAGGGATTCTCTTCAGGATGTGATAGTCCGCCATAGTCTCTAGAGGGGCCTGGGTATCCATGGCCCTTCGCATCTGGAATATTTTGTTTCTTTGCTTGGTCTTCCTTGTGCTCTAGGGGGTTGTCATTTTCAAGTTTTTGTTTTCTCGATTTTTGAAGAGGACACTGAGACTGGAGGTGCCCTTGGGACCGACACTGGGTGCAGAAAGCTGGTCTATTTTCATAGACAATAGCTTATTTATGAAGAAAGGTACCTCTAGACCGAAGAGTGATGGAAGTTGGGAGTTCAGCCTCCAAATCTGCCAAAATGCAAAATCGGGCCTGGACGAACCTTGTTCGAGATCGAGTGGGAGGGTCGATGGTAACCAGCTCCCCAATGGAGCTCGCAATACCTCTGATGACATTTTCATGCCAGCAAAAGAGGGGAAGATTCGAGAGCCTAACCCATATTAGGGCAATGTTGATGTTCTAGGTCTCAAGACTGAAATCCATGTCCCACTTCCTAAGAAATAAACTTTTGCGGCCCAGAAACCATGGCCCGCTAGCCAAAATTTTATAGTAATCCTCCTTATTGTTCAATATAATGGCAAAAAAACCTTGGGATAGGGCCGCCAGCTCCAAATGGCCAGAAGTCCTCCATTTGCTTGCTACCCATTTTTGGATAGTTTCCATGTCGGGATGGCCTCCAATGAATTTACCTATTAGGGTAAATTTCTCAAACTCCATGAAGCTTGAAAGAACTTCCGTCGGGATGTCTAGCTCATCCCCAACCGGAAACAATTCTTTGGTAAAAAACTTGTTTAGGGTTTTTGAGGCCGCTGCCTAGGCATAATACTTTTGAGCCCCACCACCCCCTTTGTCTGGTGGGTCCTTACCTCGACCAATACCATTGCCAGCACGGTCATCTTCAATGGGCTCGAGCATTTTTGCTCCATCAGAATTTTGATGCCCTCCGATTGTTCCACTGCTTCCAAGGATCGAACCACCGTCGCTTCCGATCTCTCCTGCAGACTTCCCCTACAATATGATTTTGCTCATAAATGTATACAAGATTTATTGCTTCTCTTTCTGTTACAACTTGACTATGAATACTAGATTCACTTATTCCATTCAATACATTGTATGGAGTATTATATCCATAATATAGACATAGTAATGTGGCTCTTCACATACTTGACTATTTCTCTCCATATGCCAAGTATCATGACTCTTGGCTTACCAACTTGCCATTTGAATACTTGATGAAAATTTGGCTTTATAACATTTGCACACATTTACCTGACTCTGATACTTCTAATTGCACTCCTAATCTAAGATACTTGTGCACATGTATACATTATATATTTGCACTCTTATATACAATATACTTGTGCACATTTACTTAGCCTACATTTGAACTCTAACTTACATGATACTTGTGCATTTCCTGCATAGTACATCTTTACATGACACTTGTGTATTTATTACACATTCACACTTACGTAAAAATGGAAACATAACTTAGACTCAAAACTATAGGCTCAACAATAATCTATTTCATATTTAAAAATATACCATGAAGGTACCAAGGGGTATATTAGCATGTACAAAATAATGTAATATACCTCTACACCACCCAATATTACATTATTTGGTTATTGAAGACTTTAATCTTCAATATTGGTCTTTGTATTTGTCTTCAATCTTCAAGTGACTTTGCATTGTTCATGATCTCATACTTGAAATTCATTAGGTTCATCTTCATGCTTGAATTTATATTTGAGTTCATATTTACTATTTATATTATTTGGTTCTTCAGTCTTTGTTTCTTCAACATCTGGATCATAAACCACTCTATCTTCTTTGTTGGCATCAAGTTAATGTGCATGAATAGCTGAAATTTTTCTTTTGATCTTAGAATCATTTGTTTCTTTTTTTTCCTGTATAGTAACTTATGAACATTCACTTAGAGCATGATAACAATTTCATTAATTAGATGAATTTGGAATGTCAATATTGCATGAATAATGAAATATCATTTTTAGATATGGTTCACTTGATTCATTTGTATTAATCTATACTTGATTCGTTCGATTTTCAATCAACTTTTTATTTCAAATTTTCATATTTATAAAGTTCAAGTAATATCAATGCCATATATATTAGCCTTGTGGAGAAATAAGCCTCCTACAATTTGTATGTTTCTCAAAAATTGAACTTGGTGTCCATTTACCATAGATCCTAATGCAATGTCCCTTCACACCCCATCCTTATGTAAGGACTATGTATTGTCTAGAAGCAACTCTTTCTAAACTAATCTAAAAATATTTTAGTGGATATCCCTCAAGGTTATCCATATTTTTTCCTCCTCTTATATTTATCCCCTATTAGATAACATGTATGCTACCATATTACCTTCCTTATACATATGGACCACTTCCACCTCAACAAAGGCTTGGAGATCATTCTAGTATCTTGAAATATATTACTTACTAGTCAATTTTTATTTCCTTATTACTTAAGATAGTCAATGATATTTAGACAATCTTCTTCCACTATTAACATTCTAACTTCTAGGTCTCTTGCCAGTTCAATACCTATAAATAGAGCTTGAGCTTCTACTTGGTAGCTAGTTCATCTCAAACAATAGAACCTATCCCGACCTTCCCTAGGTTCCCTTTTGAGGCCCCATGAAATTTTATCTTCATCCATCCTTCTCAAGATGGTAGTCATTTAGTATTAGCCATTGATTGGTTTTGAATATAATCCAAGTTACCAATTGAGTCTAAGTTCTATGTTATGCTTAGTCTAGCCTGATATCCTATTTTAGGTTTGGTTAAAAATTATATTTTCACATTTTTATCAATCACTCGTACAATAATTTACACAATTCTCTGCATTATTTTATTTTCCTCCTTAAATATTCTCATATTCCTTTCTAGCCATATTCCCCAAGCATAGTGGAAAGTAATTAAATTCCACATTCCATTGAGCCTAGTATTTATGAAAGGCTTATCCCTTTGCTCTAACCAAGCTAGAATGGTATTTAGTAAAATCCACACAAACCCCACCTTACTTATTAGTACCTAAAGTATCTTTAGTGTGTAAACACATTCTAGGAAGATATGTTTAACTATCTCCTCTCTTTTATCACTAAGGATTTATTTTTTTGGGTAGTGAATTCCTCTCTTCTGCAAATTTTCTATAGTCAGTATCTTATTTTGTGTAGCCAACCATAATAATACCTCTTGTTTGGGAATTTCTTTCATACTTTTTGAGCATTGTAAATGATACATTGTCAAGGGTATGTCAACATACTTAGAACATAGATATGTTACCTCTTGAAAATGAAATATATTTCCCTCAAGGTTCAGGTATTCCATGTCTTGGTCAATGCGGATAGACTCTGAGGTCATTGATAACTATTACTTCAAGGGACCTTTGTTGGTTATGACTCAAAAATATAAGTTTATTGGGCATAATGTCTTTAGATTCAATGTTTGACTATCTAAAAATAATTCCACGATATTTATATTTGAACAAAATAAGTTGAGTGGGATTAAAACTAGGCAAAAATATGGATAAAATTTAAGCGCCATAAACTATGGTTTTCTAATATATATCATTCATTGCATTTAAGATATAATGCATGTATAATAAGCAATGATTATTGAAGATGTATGAAATTTTAAAATGCACTGTAATCAACAAAATAAAATAAAATAAAATAAAGATGATATTGCCCTGAACTCCAGGTCTATCCTAGTAAATAAAAAAATCCAAATTAAACCAATTCTAACTTGACCAGTATTCACACAGCCTGAGGTTCGATATGGTGCAATCTTCAGAGGAACAATAGACTATGAAATGAGCTAAGTGAAACCACCATAAACATGTGCAAATTGAACACAACATATTCTTAAAGCCTTTATATTAAAAATATTCATTGAGTGCATCATTTTATATTTATCCACTTCGATTGATTACAAAAGTAGAGCTAAAAAATAGTAGCAACTTGGTTCAAAACTGCCATATGACTACAAGGAAAAAAATAAGAAATCAAAATGGGGCCAGCTAATAGATCATTTCCAACCTTTGTAATGGGCTAGCGAGCCAATATTTATACAATTTTTGGTCTTAACCTAGTATTACATTTTGCAATTAATTCCCACTAAATTCCAGGACATGCCTCTTGAACTTAATTTTCCTACCGTATTGTGGTCATGCCTCATTAAATGTGCACTACTTTGGCCATACCTCATAAATTCTACATATACATATTGCTCATGAGATCTACAACAACCACACTTACTTTAATTTCAATTTGCACGATGCTAAGGGATTCTAGAAATCCCATACCTAATTAATTCTTCATTTTGTAAAATCTAGGTGGATCATTAATTTTCCTTATATTTCATCTTGCACAGTCGTACCTACCTAGTTCACATTGAAATTCTATGTTTATAATTACGTCTACCATATTTAATGTAGCCACCAAAAAAATTTCTATAAAGAATTAAAAAAGACAAAGGTTAGAAATTTAATAATATGACCAATTTAAATTTTAATTTATTATTATTTTTTAATTTATTTCTAAGGTTTCTAGAAATAGAGGCACCATATTATTTTCAAGGATTTTGGTTTATGTTTTTTTTATACTATGGCATTGCTCAATGTTAGGGTATTGATCAATGTTTGGACATCAATCCGAATGACCTTCAATCATTGAGCTCAACTTCTAAATCCCAATTGTTGAGATTCAATTCCATTGTTGGGCTTTTCTTCATTGACAAACTTCATTTTTTAATTGCCAATATTCATTTCTATTACCGATTTTTAAAGTTTATTCATTGATGTCATCGTACCCAAAGTTTGACACATTTTATACTTAATACATTTAAATCCATTCAAAATTTATTAGGAGATAGTATTTTGGTACCTATCTGCTTGATGTCATTGTACAAGATCTTAGGAAATATCAACACAGATAAATTATCTTTTGCTCATATCTGATGGGATTTCAATACCTCTTTTCTTGGAGAGATGGTACAATATTTTTAGCAAGTAGACAATGTTTTGGTACATCTCCACTTGGTGACATGGTATAAGATATCTGATAATGTCCATACTTAGTCAATTTTTCATTTTTCTCAAGGTTGTCAGGTGATAGGATTTTGTTACCATATTTATTTTTACAATGGTACATGATTCTTGATAATGCTCACACTTAGATAATATTGGATCCAGTATTGTGATGGAATTATGGCACCTCTTTTGCTTGTGGTATGGGATAAAATTTTTAGTAACACTCACACTTAGAAATTTTTGCATATGATATTGTGATGAGATTTCAGTATCTCTTTTGCTTGTAGTATAATACAAGGTATCTAACAATATTCACACTTACAATTTTTTTATTTTTCTCAAATTTGTTGGATGACAAAATGTTGGTACCTATTTGTGGATGCCAATGGTACAAGATCTTTGACAATACTCATACTTAGAAAAATTTTGTATTTGATATTGTGCATTGGATTCATAGAATTTAGCTTCACACTTTACATTTTAATGGCCTATGAATGATGTTCTCATGAGTGAAATTTATTTTCAAAGCTTGGACCAAATTCTATTGCCCGAAAATGACTTTTAATTGCTCAAAGATAATTTTCAATAGCCCATAATTAATTATTTAATATCCAAAATGAATTTTAATTGTCTAAAAACAACTTTTAAATTACCCAAAAATAAATTTCACATGCTTGAAATTAACACTTTATTACCCAAAATTATATTCCAAATACCTATAAGAGAAAATTTCATTCCATTTGAGTATAGGTTTCAAAAAATGCATAGGGCCTTTTTTTAAGTTGCCAATGGATTTGAACTTGCAAGTTTTTAAATTCTCTTTTACATGGCCATACATATGATCGAGGGAACCTTTGCACTCAAACTATGGGTGAAAAAATAGTTTTTTTTAAAACTTCATATGCGACCTTGGTTGTGGCATATTGAACAAAAAGTTGAACAAAAACAAATTTGGACGTTAATTTTCCCTAGAGCCCACACAAAACATACTTTTGAAAAAGCTAATTTTTAGATAGGAAGAAAAATACAAATACAATCAAGGGAATTATTATCACAACAAGCTCATGGTACAATAAAATTTAAGACATGAAAGAGCTTTCAACTATAAAATCTAAGTTTGGCATTATTGAAAAATGCATATAAACATGACAAAAATAAGATAAGGTCTACCAAAAGTTTCAAAAAATGTATCTCCAATCCATAATGGGGTGTGTTGTGCAAACACATTAAAAAATATTGACTCTATTGGAAAATTCTTCTTAGCATTTTGGGAATAGAATGAACCCTCTCTGAAAACAATGAACCTTCAAGATAAAAAAACCAAAAATTTGGGTAATTTTATCTAAAAGTAATACTCCATTTTGTTTTAGAAAAATTGTGTGCATGTGAATCCATTTTTTTTCAGAATCAGTTATGATTTGCCATTATAGTTTAGAAATTCGGCTAGTTCACCCCTAACAGAATGTTGGTCTATATGTGATGAGCTTTGTCACATAGGAAGACATATCACCAATTTACAAATATTGCTCCATTGCCAACCAAGAATTTATAGCTTTAACAAAGTTATATCTGATCTCACTGAATACCTTGCTCTACTGCCAACTAGGAATATATTGCCTTGATAAAGGTTGTCTGAATGACCCAAGGACTTAAGCCTTTTCTCTCTCTTTTCTTCCTTTTTTTGAACATAGATTTTTCTTTTTTGAATACAAATTATCTCAAAAGTTTTGGGTTTTGTTTTCTTTTGGTTTGGGGATAACTATGAAAAATAAGAGGATAAACACTTGAACAACTTTCACCTAAATCAAACCACAATGGTTTCATTCCTCTTGATTTGAAATTTCCTTAAAGTGTTTTTAATGTGAAGATATAACATCATTTTGGTAGTACTTTCAAATTCATTTTCTTTGTCCCAAACAATGAGTAAACATCAAATAGTTGATTAAACTAATTTCAGCTTCATTGAGTTCAGTGTGGGAATTTTCACCATCAATTTGCATAGAAAACCCTTCCATATTAGAGCAATAATATGTTGTTTTTACTTGAACAATTTGAGCCAATAATATGAAAGCACGAGATAAAGTAAAATTAAAAATAAAATCAAAGCAAAAACCAAGCACAACAAAATAAAATGTAGTGAAATCAACACAACAAAAATTGAAAATGATAAACTATGGACAAAGCTATTTACAAGGCAGGACTTGGTATTTTGATATTTGAAAGGGTCCTCGGCCAAAGGGGTTAATGTTTTCATAATTAATTTTTTGAGGATCCCAAACATGATTACCATAATTTGAAAAATACCTATCATGATAGGCATGCCAATTTTTATGGGCATCATCCTATAGCAACACTAGATCTAAAATATTAAAAACTTTTTTTTGCCTTTGTCTCCCCACCAACTCAATTTAATCCCATAAATACTACCATACATGGACTTTGATCCATTAAACTTGAGGGACCACAACTAGTTTTGAATTATTTTTTTCTTATTGTGTGGGATTTTTTTGTTATTGAATAATTACCTTCAGTTATGGTTTTAACCACCATAGTATAAACTCTATATGCTAACTTAGTTAACAAAACCTCATTAGCATTGTTGTACTTAGTAATGGGCTTCTTTAGCATTGGCTCTATTTTTGAAAATTTAGTTGTCGTCTAGTCCTTCAATATTTTTGACTAATCATGACTAAGCAACATCCCATAGGCATCTAGGATATCCACAACCTGAATATCAATGTATTTTTGTATCCTAGGTTTAGTAGCCAATTGTATATGAGTTTTATGTAATAATCCAACCATATTTACTCTATCTTGTCTGATGTAATAATATTATTGTTGGAGAAAGCAAGGGTCAGCCCTAAACTTTTGCCAATAACATATGGTATCACATTATCAAAAACACTTAAATCCACAAGGTAATTATGTAAAATTTTACCAACAATTATAGTAGTTAATAGTGAAGGTGGGGATTCTACCTCTTCTTTGTATATAGATACCATAACATGAGTAGCCTTTTCGTATATTATTTCTTTTGATCAAAGGATGTTTTGAGCAACAAATCCTCTTGGTCAACCACTTGAGTTATCTAAAATAGAGAAATGTTTACCTTCATTTTCTTGAGGTCTTCAATGATATCATATCTAAACTTATTAGGTTCTATATTTTTCTCTTTCTATGGTAATGACATACTAACTTTTGGCTACATAGGTATTGCAAGATCCTTAGGTGGGACAACGCTTTCATTATCTTGCACATCAATTTGGATGGAATTTTCCTTGGGAGGTGCAAAATAAGTCAATGGTTCTTTATATTTACACTAAATAATATAATTATTATCTCTTTGAAACTATTTATGAGTTTACACCTCTTCTTCTAATCAGTATTTAGGTTCATCTTCATCCACTTTTGAGGGTTAATATATTTCTAAAACTAAGGATATCCTTGTATTTTGATTAGCTTTATTCCTATAATCCTCATCGATGGGTACTAATTACAAAACTTTCATATTCTTTTGGACTATATCTGAAGTAGTTTTAAACTCTAAATAGTCAATTTTACCATGTTGAGTAGTGGAATGGACCTTGCACCACTTGGGTAGATCTAGATAAACCAAAATTTTGGAAGCTCCTAGGCTATTATCAAATTGATTACTAGCAATATTTTGGACTCCTCCATTTTTTAGGCAAGTATGTCATTCGTGATTAGTCATTTGAAACTTAAATTTCCTATTTTAAATGTTATTTATAGGTAAGTTTTGAGTAAATTATCTTTGCAATTGAATCATATCGTTGCTCAATTTTAAACCATATTTTCTAAGCTATCTAACTTAGGATTTAGGTTATTAAATTGAATTGGTCTCTATTAAGCTATTATGTTATTTATGGATGCATATGTGTTCAAAAGTTTAGATAATCTTAGTTGATCATTTTATATAAGTACATGACTGAGAATGTTCTTCATGGTCACTTGATTGTCCAAATATGTTTGGATGGTCTATTGATTACTCACATTGGGCATCATATGATTTATGGATACTAGATTAAAATGTTAGTAATAGTTGGGATACATAACTCCTAGAAATAAATTCAACATAGGAAGATGTATAGAAATTATTGTGATGGTTGTGGATACATTTGTGGATGGAATTTGCAAACATGGCATAGGTGATTAGAGCAGCAAAAGACCTGGGATTGGTTCCCTCAGAACCATGTCTCATCCATACCAAGCCCCCTGGCAACAACTCACATTGTGCAAACATTGAAACTTGTAGGGTCATTCCTTAGGCCAATGGGGAAGGAGTCTCTCCAAACTTGAATGTTAGATTCATCGACTCCCCTGTTAGCTAGCCAGTCTACAACTTTGTTTCCTTCCCGGTACTGATGCTGAATGACTAATTATGGGTAATTGCCAACTAGAGCCTTGCATTCTTGGAAAATCGAAGCTAGGGACCAAGGAGGCCTAGCTGTACCTTGGAGGCAGTTGATACAGTGCAACGAGTCTCCTTCGATGATAAGTTTATTGATGGTCAACCCTTCCATGAGGATCAAACTTTGGAATAGAGCTCGAGCCTCTACCATATTTTTGGATTGAATTCCCAGGTTCTGGACGAAGGCCAAAATTATTTCTCCTTGATGGTTTCTGAGAATTCCTCCTCCACCAGAAGCTCCTGGGTTTCCTTTAGCCACATCATCGAAATTGATCTTGTGCCACCCAATAGGTGATAAGACCCACTTTATGGTAGACCTATCAACAGAATTACGAAGCACAACAGAGATGTTAGACAGATTGAAAAGTTTGGCTAGATCCGATTCTAATATAGGAGGGGGGGGTTGGAGAAGAAACAAGAGAGGCATTCTCCGCAGATAGGGCCAAGATTTTGGCAGTGATAATCCTCTTATCAGTGGCTTGATTTTTGAAAATTTTGGCATTTCTCTCGAGCCATATCTGCCACAGGTAAAAGTGGAGGCAAGCTTGCCACATGAATTTTAATTGGGTGCTCTTGAAAGGCCGGGGCCATTGCTTAATAAGGAGGGGAATGGAAGGTGGGAGGGCTGTGGAGATGCCAAAGGTGTTATGGACCTGGTTGAGAACTGCTAGAGAGAAGGGACATTCCAAAAAAACATGCAAAATAGACTCACAGGCATTTTTGCATAGGATACACCAATTGGGAATGAGTAACCCTCTGATTATCAAGTTGTCTATGGTGAGGATTCTATTTTGGGTGGCCAACCAACAAAATAATTTGACCTTGGGAATGATCTTGGGAACCCAAACCTGATTTGATAAGTCCCATCCATCTATGGGAGTTTCTTGACTGTAGTAAGCTGATTTGACAATGAAATTTCCAGATTCTTCAAGGTTCCAGACCATGGAATCATCTTTGTGTGAGCTCGGAATGATGCATGTCCTCAACAGGTTTTGTAACCTCCTAAGAGCCTCGGTGATTTTCTTGGGCCCGTTAAGATCCAGGTGTTTCCATTGACATCTTGTAGGACCTTGGGTAATGAAGTGACACACCTTATCTCCAAAGGTAGCTTCTGTAGTCACCTTGAGCACTGCAAGATGTAGATCTTGGCTGAGAGGTTTATCATGGATCCATGGGTCATCCCAAAAATGGATGGTCGTTCCTGTTCCTAGACACCACCTTAAGCCTTCCATGATGATTTTTCTTGTTTTGATTATGCCATTCCAGAAATGGGATCCGATAGGTAGGTTGTGCTCTCCAAGAAAGGAAATATGTTGAAGGTACTTAGCTTTAATGATATCAATCCATGTGGCTTTTTCATTGATGGTGAGTCTCTAGGCCTGCTTGGAAATGAGGGCCATGTTCATCTAGTTGATGTCTCTGAATTCGAGGCCTCCATCCTTTTTCTTGGAATAGACCCTGTCCCAGGCGACTAGCGAGAATTTATTCTTGTTTTCGTTTCCAGCCCATAGGAATCTACGTTGAATTTGTTCAATTTTTTGGTAGATGGCAGTTGGAGCTTTGAAGATGGATAAGAAGTAAACGGGGATACTTTGAAGGCAAGCTTGGACCAGAGTGGCTTTGGCAGCCTGGCTGAGCATTGAGCTTTTCCACCCCGCTAGTTTCTTGTTGAGGTGTTCTAAAATAGGGTTCCACATAGCCGAGACAGATCTGCCGTGGAAAAGTGGTAATCCAAGATAAGTAGTTGGAAGACTCCCAATGTTGCACCCAAGGATCTCAGCAATCCTATTTTTTTTGTGAATGGGGGTATTGAGAAAGTACAACTTGCTTTTACGGTAGTTGACTTTCTGACCAGCCGCCTCTTCATAAGAGTCAAGTATGTTCTTAATGATTTTTGCTTCGGGTACGAAAGCATGAGAGGTTAAAATAGTGTCATCAACAAACTATTGATGGGAGATGGCTCTGGATGTTGAGGCCGGTTTGATCCCAAAAATAAGACCCCTGTTACAGGCAGCTGAAAGGGTTCTTCCTAGGGTTTTGGCCAGAATAATGAAGAGAAAGGGAGACAGAGGGTCCCCTTGATGGATGCCTTTGAAAATTTGGAAGAAACCTACGGGTGAGCCATTGATTAGAATAGAGAACCAAGCAGTCGAGATACATTCATGAACCATCTTGATCCATTCTTTGTGGAACCCAAAATTTTCCAAGACTTCAAATAGGAATTTCCAGGAAACACGGTCAAATGCCTTGTTCATGTCAAGCTTGAGGAACATGCTGGGTTTTTTATTTTTAGATGCCGAGTGGGCCAGTTCGTGGATGGTTATCACTCCATCCGAGATGAGTCTGCCTTTGACCGAGCTCCCTTGGCACTGGTCGATAATGGAGGGAAGGATAGCTTTCAACCTATTTACCATAACTTTGGTGATAAGTTTGTAAATGACACTACAGAGGCTGATCGACCTGAAATCTGAAAGGGAAGTGCAATCGTTGGACTTGGGGATTAATACAATGAAAGTGGAATTGGCCTCTCAACATATTTTTGGCTCTCTGGAAGAATTTAACTGTAGCAAAGACATCTTGGCCCATGATTTCCCAAAAAAGATGAAAAAATTAGGGTGGGAAGCCATCGGATTCGGGGGCCTTATCAGGTTCCATTGCGAACAAAGCTTCTTTGATCTCATCTTCAGTGAATATTTCAAGCAATTTTTCATTATCATTGTTAGACACCATCTTTGGGATGTTCTATAGCAAAGAACTTGAGGTGAGGGGATGACAACCAGTGCTTGGCCCTAAGATTTCCTGGAAGTGGCAAACAACTTCCTATCTAATTGCTTGGATGTCAGAGACAATGGACCCATCTGCCTTGGTCAGCTCAGTGATTTTATTAGAGCCTCTGTGGCGCATGGTAGATGCATGGAAAAACTTTGTATTGGTGTCTCCTTCTTTGAGCCAGAGGTTTCTGGATTTTTGCCTCCAATATGTCTCTTCCTTAGCCAAGGTATTGTGAAAATTTGAGAGGATGCTCTTTTCTTCAAGGAAAGTTTTGGCCCTCAAGTCTCCTCCCTGAATCAGATTTTCCACCCTTTTCAGCTCATCCATTAGATGCTTTTTCTCGCTAAAGAGGTTGTCGAAGACATCCCTATTCCAGCATTTTAGTTTGAATTTGACCGCTTTCAGTTTAAGGAACAAATTTGTGAGAGGGTTTGGACAGAAATCCTACTACCACCATTGGCGTAAACACTAGCCTATATCTGGATGAGTGAGCCACATCTTTTCAAACCTGAAAGGGGTTTTGAAGATTTGTTGGGGTCGTGTACAATCTAGAATTAAAGGATTATGGTCGAAGCCAATTTTTGGGTGGCTATGAAGCCTGGCATCACCAATAACAGGAATGAGTTCTTTGGATAAGAGGAATCTATCTAGCCGGATTTGGATGTGTTGGATTCCCAATCGTCTGTTGCTCCATGTGTAGTTGGATCCTTGGAGCGGCATGTCCATTAGCTTGTTGTGGTTGACAAAGTCACTGAAATCTTCTATGCAACTGCTGGTGATCGGATTGCCTCCTTGTTTATCAGATAAATGGAGGGGAGAATTAAAATTGCCACATAAAATCCATGGAAAGTCTTCAAAGTTATTACACATTGCAGAAATGTTATCCCACAACAGTCTTCTTCTAGGAGGACTGTTTGGTCCATATACATTGGTGGCGATCCACTGGAGCTGAGTGACTTTATTAATAAATAGGATGTGTATGGTTCTATCTAAGACTGAAATAAATCTCCCTTCAATGGTTGTCGGGTCCCATAAATAGAGGAGACCCCCGGAGGCCCCTGTGGAAGGACAAAATGCAAAGTTGCTATTTTCCCAGATTAGATTATAGACTTGAATGTTGTTATTCTCATCTAATTTGGATTCTTGAATGAACATAATATTTGGTTTTAGATTTTTTCTTACTGTTTTAACAGTTCTCCATTTTACAGTCTCATTGAGGCCTCTGACATTCCAGGAAATGATCTTCATCGAGACGATTTGGAGTTTTCTTTGTGGCCTCTGCCTCTCCCTTGAGATAGAGTTAGTTTGGGTCTAACTTCATCCTCGTCTTGATGAGTTGTGTTGGAGTGGTCGAAAGTGGGGCCCAAGATGATAGGCTCTGTGCCATCAACCATTTCGATCTTAGCTACTTTGAGTAGTTTTTTTGCATTTGACGGTCGTCCCCTCCTTTGGTATTTGTTAATGTCTGCTTTGGGTGCGATATTGGGTGACTTCGATGGGCTGGAGGTTTGGTGGATATCGGTTGATAGCGAGTCAGCCCCAGGGTGAGACTCCTTGATGTGGGTTTGGTTAGAAATAGGATAGGACACATCAACATCAGGATTTGTGGTTTGAGAAGAAAGGGGTGTGGGCAAAGCCAAGATAAAAGTGGACCGTTGGGGGGATGAAGAGCGGGGAGGTGAACACAGGGTAGAAACAGCAGACTCTGGGAGGGGGGAAGGGAACTTTGGGAAGGGGTAGGTGCGGGAAGGGAAGAGGAAGGTGTGAAGGACCGAAATCAGAGGGTGAGGTTGGAACAGTCATTGCAGACTTTCCTTTGGACAAAGGGGACTGGATCAAATTGGGTGTGGGCATGAAGGTTAGGTCTATGGATAGGTCATCTGAAATGTCCTCTCCAATTTGCAGGTTATTTAAGGGGGCAAAAGGATTAGAGCGAGGAGGCTGAGAGCTTACCTTGTTGGGTTTGGCTGGATCTAAAGCAAAGGTCTTAGATGGGCCCATGGATCGGGCATGTCCTTAGGCAGGAGCCTTTGTTTGGAAATTCTGGATCTGAATAGCCATATTTCAGCCCAAATCACTGTGGATTTCCTTTTTCTAAGAAGGGCATTGAGAAAGCAAATTTCCCTGGGTATTGCACTCCAAGAAATAAGTGGGCTTGTTTTCATACTCAACTCCTTGGCGTCTCCTGTAGCTCTCGTAGTTGATACCAATATAGGTAGGCAAAGCCGAGTCCAGATTTACCATGACACAAACTTGAGCATAGGTCATTCTAGTTCTAGATCAGGTAGTAGGGTTGATGGAAACCATATCTCCAATCGGTTGAGTGATGCCTTTGAGTGTGTCATGGTAGAAGAACTATGGGGGAATCCCATGAAGTTTGACCCAAATCAGTGCGACATTGATAGATTGAGTAATTAATGAATCTATCCAATTCTTATTATTTTTTAAATGGCTTTACAAGTGGTTCTAACTTGATTGCAACATGTTAGAATTCCCCTTGCTATTCATAAATCCAAAACATCCCATTTGCATCTTTTTCATATTTCTTTTATAGTTTTAAAAATGTCTTCCATTGTCATTTTAGTTCATTGCATAAAACTATCAAGATTATTACTTAATTAGAGATCCCTACTACACCTCTTCTTTGATGGGATATTAGAATCCCTTATATTCCATGATATGGTAATCATGTCTCATCAGGGGTTGTCATCCCCTCCTACAAATTAACAATACCATTTTACTATTTGGTAAAGAGAAGTTCAACTAATTTAGATTGTGTTCTTTTATCTATGTTTGTTCTTGCTTCCTTGGATCTTGCTTAATAATTTTAAGGTTTTCCTATTTTTTCCTTCCTAGCATCTAAGGTAGGCCTTATTATTCTATTCCTTAATATTATTTCTCAAGTTTTTTGTTTCATTATATTTATGTCTCCTAACTCTGCTAAGGGGGCTTTTGATTTATTTTATTCATTTTTTGATATTTCCTTATTAAGGGTATAGGTATTAACATATAAAACTATGTTTTATCTACCACTTTCCTTCTTATAAATAGTGTATAGCACTTTAAGAGAGTCTTAAAAATGTAATGAGGTACATTCCCTAGGTTTAGCTAGAATGGTCATACCTAAATCAGGTTTAGAATAAGTAGACAATTCCTTGTGATTATTCTTATCCTATTGTATCATATCCTCTAAGCTTTGATCTATTTTTTATTCATAGGTTAAAGATTCAAAAGAGTAGGTATTTATTTTAATATCCTTACTAGTCTCCATTGGTTATTTACTTTCATCTATATACTTATTTTTTGGAATTTGAAAATCATCCTCATCTATATGGATTTGTAAGTTTCTCTTGTTATTTTGTACATATTTGTTTATTGGACTCTTCTTAGCGCATGATATCTCAGTATACCCCACCTATATGAACCTAGGATGAGAGGCATTTGATTTAGAATTTCGATGAGTTATTCACATTTCATTTAGAAGATACCTAAACATTTATATTTCATAGGGAGAAGTTCTAATAATCTATAAGTGATTTTGCATGGATCTATATGCAAATCCTCTACTATATCCCAATGTTTAATTGCTTTAATGATAGACTCTAATATTAAATATTTTAGTAAATGGGTAGAGTAAGATAAAATAAAAACCTCAAGTTTGTGTTGATGCTTAACTAGTAGGATCTATAGGGGATCTACTAATTTGTATATAAAAAATATCCTCTTTATATACCTCATTAATAGTAAATTTTTTTTTAAAATATTGATACTAATGTTGTACTAAGTTATGCTCATATATGTTCCTTAGATTTCTCTTTTTTCTTCTGTTCTTATATTATTTATCTAATAGTTTTATCTTATATTATGGAATACTTCTTGTTATAGAAATAATTTTATTACTAGTATGTTCTATACATTGATGATTCATATCCAGCATAATCACAAATCTAGTGATAGTTGTATTAGTGCACATAAATTCTCCATTATCATACTAAGATTAGGAATTAACTTAATTAATTTATGTAGGATATTGGTTATTATTTTTTTGTGCACAAACCTTATTTTTACTTTGAATAGGCCTACAACAAATATTGCCATCGCCCCTTATTTTCTAATACTAGGAGTATGACTTTGGTTGGATAAAGGTGATTTATAAATAGTATTAGAGATAGAGGTACCCCCTTGACCATTAAGGTCAAGAAATGAGTTGTATATTTCCAACTATTCTAATAATGATTCTATATAGTAATCCCCCATTTGCTTTGGCCCTAATATTCTTGTATTCTTTCTTGTTGAATCTTTCTAGTATTTGTTGGACATTTTGAGTCCCTAAGCTAAGAGTTGTCATTGATGTCAAAAGGATCTATGTAAGTAAGCACTATGTTTATGTTTCACAAAGAGCTTCATGAGAAGCAAAGGTTTTTTATCAAAGGTTCAAGAAGGGATGCATGGCATGTGGTTCCAAAAGGAGATTCAAGGGAAGATTTAGAAAAGGTTTTTATTTAAAACCATTGATGGCAAATTTGAAATGGGTTTTTCTTAAAACCCAAGTTGGATTTTTGTTTCATCGAAAAATGTGCCCCGATGATGGAGATATTTAATATCAAATATTTAGTTTAAATTTAAATTTATTTAAAATTTTAATTTTAATTTTTAAATTAAAATTAAAAGTGTATCCGTCGATGTCATGAAGGAAGTTTCAAAAAGGCCTATGTTTTCAAAGCAAAGCGAAGGCATATAAATATACCATTCAATTTTTTAATTCATTCATCATTGCTCGTTGATATTTGCGCTTGGTATTTGCGAAGAAAAAGAGCTCGTGTTTTTATTTTAAGTGATGCAGTGAACATTAAATGGAGACATTGACCACTTCCCAAAACACATTGGGCAGTGTGTCCTAGTGGCAATTTGGATTGTGCAAAGGTGTTGGTGACAAGGAGGTTGTGCGTTCGATTCCCGTATGTATCATTTTTGGCTTTGTTCTATTGAGGCACCCAAGGTGCATACTTTTGGCTTGGTGGAAGAGGGTGAAGGATAAGAAGTGGGTGGCACTTTTTTCACCAACGAGCCCGCAGCTTGTGTGGAAGCTTGGTCACGGCTAGGATGTTTTCATTTGGAAAATACGAGGGTTCGATTCCCCTTAAGGCATGTACTAAGGTTTTTATTATTCTTTTGTTTAGATTGCCTAAGGTGGAGTGATAAGAGGTAAAGGTGCTTCATTATTTTATTTGTTGAGAAACCTAAGGAATAAGGTCATGGTGGTTGTTTGAGTTGTGAATTATTTTTAATTGTGATTTTTGAAATTATTAGGAGTGATAATGGTTTTTGATAAAGTTATTTTTAGTGAAAGTTATTTTGAGTAAGGGTTTTATTTTAAAAGGAAATTTGGTGGATGTTAAAATAAAATAGGAGTAATAAGGTGTTATTTGGAGGAGTCTTCAAGTGGAGAGAGATCCACCAGTCAGCATAGTAGAGAGACAATGTCTTCTAGAAGGATCACTAGCTAGAGTATAAAGGGAAAGAGTTATCCTATGGAAGAGATCCATGAACTTGATATTAGGGGATCATCATCTCTTTTGTACATAGGCCCATAAATATTGTAATTGGGAAGGATTCCCATGATATTATTTGAGAAATATTTAGAAGAAATATTTTCTCTATGGAGATAGCTCACATTGGGCGAACCATGTTAAAATTTGTGTCTCTATTGTGTATCATGATTTGTGCATTGCTTTGTTTATTACTATTCATATTTCCATTGATTATACTGATTAATACTATTTGGGAAAGAAAAGTAAAAAATGGTCTTATACTGTTCACCCCCCCATCCTCTCAGTATAAGCTTGTTATTAAATTGATATCAGATTTGGTTCCTTCGAAATAAGTTTAATAGCTTGAAGGAATATCCTATAAGAATAAAAATGGCAAAGAAAGGTAAGAGTAGAAGCATGAGACACAAGAAGAAAAGAACACATGGTCATGAAAGAAAAGGAAGATGAGTTTAATATTGTTGCGTTTGGAGGACACATGGAAATAGATTCAATAGATGAATCAAGTAATTGAGAAATATCTAGACTGATAAAATTTTGTACCAGATGTGGGAACACAGGTCACCATGCAGCTTATTGTCCACAAGAATTTTTTGTTTATGGTCAACTTGGCCATGATGCAAGATATTATAATGTGTTTAGTAGCAGTGAATATGAATATGATATTATCGAAAATAAAATCCTAGAGATTGGTTCAAGAAAGGATAATAGGGACAATCAAAATAGGTATGAATAAGAAACTCTACTTTCAGTAATAGAAGAAAAAGAAGATGCTTCAAAAAAAAAAAGGGAATCCACTCTTAAAGAGCTTATTGAATTGAAAAAATAGAATTTAGAATTGAAGGCTCAAATACAAGAAGATGAGAAATTTAAGACAAAGCTTCTATAGGATATCTCTAACTTGAGATATAAGGTTGAAAAAGCAAGAAGAGTTGAAGAAGGTATGATTAAACAATCAAAGACAAAAGAGATAGAATGTGAAAGGCTTATGATTACTCTTGAAGAATTAAAAGAGGAGAACTCAGGATTAAGGGATCAAGCTCAACATGAGAAATAAAAAGCAAGGTTTATATAGGAACTCACTAACTTCAAAATCAAAGTTGAAGAGACAAGAAAAATTGAAGAAGGTATGGCCAAAAAATAAAAAACAAAATATCTAGAGTGTGAAAGATTAGAGCATGAGATAGTTTCACTAAGTTTGGAAGTAAAATGTTCTAATGAAAAGCTACACAAGTTTGAATAAAATTCAAAGATCTTGGAAAGGACTATCAATGCACAAAAGTCATAAGTCACCATAACAAGACTTAGTTGTAAAGAAGAACAAGAGAAATAGGAAGCAAAAAAAATAGAGTTAATCTCAAATACCAGAAAAGAAAAAGAGTCAAAAGAATTAAGTAAAAGAGAGAGTGAGATATCTAAGGATAAGTTGGACAATAGAAATTTCAACAAGGAAAGGAACAATGCACAAGTAAGGAACAGATGGAATGGGAAACATGTAGAAGATACTAAGAGACCTGGGGTCTAGGCAAGGTTTCCTCAATGGAAGATATTTTTCATGTCACGGATTTGGGCACATGGCTTCACAGTGCAGGACACATGAAAGATAGGAATATAAAAAATGATAGATTTTCCAAGGATATTGCTACTGATGCAATGATTTTGGTCACAAGGCAATGAATTGCAAGGTTTATGATAGAAGAGGATATGGCTTCACTAGGATAAGTCCTAAGATAGTTTCACCTCCAAGGAATAATAACATTAAGTGTTATAAGTGCAATAATGATGGTCACATAGCAATATGGTGTAGAGAAAATATTCCATAAGTAGGCATGAACAAGAACAAAAATATGAACAGGAACATGAACATGGATGAGAACAAGAACATGAATAGGAACATGGATGAGAATAGGAACAGGAACAGAAACAAGAACATGGATGAGAACAAGAACAGGAACAAAAATAGGAACATGGATGAGAACAGGAACAGGAACAGGAACAGGAACATGGATGAGAACAAGAATAGGAAGAAGAATAAAAGTGATGATAGGAACAGGGAAAAATGACTTGGAAAGAAATAGTGAGAGGATTCAAAAAGTTTAGAAAATAAGATATAAAGATAGAGGTAAAGAGCAGTGCTTTCGGGGAGTATAAATACTCCCACCCTAGAATTAACCACCTCATATGGAGGTGGGGGAGGGGCTAAACTAAGAGGCTCATTCTTAGCCTCGAGCCCCAAAGGTGACCATTTGCCATTAATGACAAAGGAGGGATATTTGTGTATATTGAAGAGAGTTTTTGATATGGGTAGAGATTTTATATTTGAGAAAGCTTTGAGCTAGGGGAAGCAAAGTCCCAGGGGGAGCAGAAAAGAAGGTCAGATTTCCATAAAAGGATATGGGTTGCCATAAATAACAAAGGGAGAGATTATTGGACATTTTGAGTCCCTAAGCTAAGAGTTGTCATTGATGTCAAAAGGATCTATGTAAGTAAGCACTATGTTTGTGTTTCACAAAGAGCTTCATGAGAAGCAAAGGTTTTTGATCAAAGGTTCAATAAGGGATGCATGGCATCTGGTTCCAAAAGGAGCTTCAATGAAAGCTTTACAAAAGGTTTTTATTTAAAACCATGGATGACGTATTTGAAATTGGTTTTTATTAAAACTCAAGTTGTCTTTTCGTTTCATCGAAAAATGTGCCTTGGTGATGGAGATATTTAATGTTAAAGATTTAGTTTAAATTTTAGTTTATTTAAATTTTAAATTTAAATTTTAAAATTAAAATTAAAAGTGTATCTGCCGATTTCATGAAGGAAGTTTCAAAAAGGTTGACGTTTCTAAAGAAAATGGAAGGTATATAAATATGCCATTGAATTTTTTAATTCATTCATCCTTGCTCATTGATATTTGTGCTTGGTATTTGCGAAGAAAAAGAGCTCGTGTTTTTCATTTAAGTGACGCAGCAAATATTAAAGGGAGACAACGACCACTTTCCAAAATGTATTGGGTAACGTGGCCTAGTGGCAGCTTGGATTGTGCATAGGTTTTGGTGACAAGGAGGTTGTGCATTTGATTCCCGTAAGCATCATTTTTGGATTTGTTCTATTGAGGTGCCCAAGGTGCGTACTTTTCACTTGGTGAAAGAGGGTGAAGGATAAGAAGTGGGTGGCACTTTTTTTTCACCAACGAGCCTGTAGCTCATGCAGAAGCTTAGCCACGGCTAGGACGTTCGTGTTGGCACAAGACGAGGGTTCGATTCCCCTGCCTTATTAAGGTTTTTATTATTCTTTTGTTTAGATTGCCTGAGGTGGAGTGATAAGGGGTAAAGGTGCTTTATTAGTTGATTTATTGAGTAACCTTAGGGAATAAGATCATGGTGGTTGTTTGAGTTGTGAATTATTTTTAATTGTGATTTTTGAAATTGTTAGGAGTAATAAGGGTTTTTGATAAAGTTATTTTTAGTGAAAGTTATTTTGAGTAAGGGTTTTCTTTTAAAAAGAACTTTGGTGGATGTTAAAATAAAGTAGGACTAATAAGGTGTTATTTGGATATTATTGTTGTGTTATTACGCAATATCTCTAACCCTTGTTAAGATTTGAAAAAGAAAGTGTGTTGAGTGTGACTGATTTAGTGGACAACTCATAAGGCATCAAAAAGGTATGAGTAACACTCTCCATTGATTTTATTTGGGTGGTTGATTTTGAAATATAATTAGAGTGAAAAGGATTGATTGTGGTTTCCTTTTCAAAAGTGGTTGAGTTAATGTTTCAAGGTTTTATGGATTGTGAGTTGTGATTAAACCTTGTTTTATAAGCATTGTTGTTTAGACCATTGGTTGAGTGAAGTACTTTGAGTTTATGCTTCAAGGTTTTCTGAATTGAGAGTTGTGATTAAAACCTTGTCTTATTAGCATTGTTGTTGAATCCAATGGGTGATGTAACGAACTTGAACTTGATTTAGAAAATAACATGAGTATCATTGTTATGTAATATTTGTTGTTAGGAATTGTTGGAAATATTTTGAGTTAGTTGATTCATGCTTGGAATAGGGTTTTTGAGAAAGAGTTGTTTCTTGAAGTGATTGGTTGAGTAGAGTTGATTGAACCTAGTCATGTGGTTGCATGAAGTGGTTGTTCAAGTTCCATGAAACAAACTATTCTATATTCTATTTGAGTTGATATTGGGAATTGACTATAGAACATATTGAGTCTCTAAAAATTCTCTTTATGCTTCTATGATATTGAGTTAATATTGAGCTGAGTTGAGATTGCTTTGAGTAGATATTGGGATTTGAGTATAGAACATATTGAGTCTCTAACAATTCTCTTTATTCTTCTATAATATTAAGCTGAGTTGAGATTACTTTGAATTGAGATTAGGATTTAAGTATAGACAATATTGAGTCTCTAAAAATTCTCTTTATGCTTCTATGAGATTGAGTTGAGATTTTGTTGAGCTGATTTGAGGTAAGTATTTGAGAAGGCTTGTGGACTATTTTTCTGTAAGCTTTTGTGAAAGCTTGCTATGCATACTTGAGAAAGTCCTAGAGAGGACTTATTGAGCATATTGGGACAAGTTCTATGTGAGTTTTTTGAGAATATTTGAGTAGGTTATGAGTGAGCCTATTGAGTAGATTTGAGAAGGTTCTGAGTGAGCCTATTGAGCATATTTATGTAGGTTTTGAGTGAGCCTATCGCACAAACTTGAGTAGGTTTTCAGTGAGCCTATTGAACATTTTTGAGCCGGTTTTGATTGAGCCTATTGATCAAATTTGAGAATGTTTTGAGTGAGCCTATTGAGAATATTTGAGCAGGTTCTGAGTGAGCCTATTGAGCAAATTTGAGCAAGTTCTGAGTGAGCCTATTGAGCAGATTCGAGGAGGTTCTAAGTGAGCCTATTGATAGATATTTGGAGTTGACAGAGTATAGAGGATAAATTCTCAGTGGATAGAGATCTAGAATCTAGGAAAATTGAACACAGATACGAGTGAGGAGTCTTCAAGTGGAGAGATATTCACCAGTCAGTGTAGCAGAGAGATAAAGTCTTCTAGAAGATTACTATCCAGAGCATAAGGGAAAAGAGGTCTCCTGTGGAAGAGATCCACGAACTTGAGATTAGGGGATCATCATCTCCTTTGGACATAGGTCCATAAAAATTGTAACTGGGAAGGATTCCCATGAGATTATTTGAGAAATATTTAGAAGAAATATTTTCTCTGTGGAGGTAGCCCACATTAGGTGAACCATGTTAAAATTGGTGTCTCTATTGTGTGTGATGATTTTTTTATTGCTTTGGTTATTGCTATTGATATTGCCATTGATTATATTGATTAATACTATTTGGGAAAGAAAATTAAAAGGTGGTCTTATACTATTCACCCCCCCTCTTAGTATTAGCTTGTGTTCTTCAGTATTAAAATTTGAACCAAAATTTGGAACATATAGATATTTCTTATAATGATTATGATTTTGACCCTATACACCATGCCAAAAATAATATTTGGTATATGTCAATGTTAGGATTAAATATGTGAGATCCAAACTTGGAATTGGAAGAATTTTCTTAATATCATCATAATTCTATTAAGGAATAAAGAATTTAGATTATGATCAATATTAGTCAATAGATTTATGGGGTACTAAATATTTATAATTCATGCATATTTATATTACACACTCCATATCCTACAATAGTTTTACTAGGATTTTTACTTCTAGGAGTGTTAGTAACTATAGTATTTTATTCTCAATGTTCAAATATTTTAGTAAAAGCAATCATTTTATCTATTCATGGAGACCCATAAGCATTATGCTCATGAAATTTTACTTGATTATTTAGATCTAAACCATTTGTAAACATAGAGATCAAAATATTATCTATAAAAATATTGAAAGTTGATTTTAAACTCTCACCTTCATGATCTACTTGCTTGATACATTCTTATTAGGTATACTTTGGTGTTTGAGGATACTCCATGTTTTAGTATCTTCTTGAACTACTTCATTCTTAAGCATGATATCATTATTTTTTAGAAATAAGTATTTTTGCACTATCATTTATACTTTTTAAGGTTTATAAGGATTTATATCATCGTAAATAAGTAAAAATTTATTAATAAATTTAAACACTTCAAGGAATTAGTAAAATATAAGAGTGAAAAAATATTAAATTCCTAAGGATCGATGGTGATGGAAAGATTACCAACAACACCTTTGCTATTTTTCTTACATCTCATCGAATTTATTCATAGTTGATAGTTCATTATATTCCATAGTAGAATGGAGTTATAGAGTCAAATATTAGGGTCATATTATAAATGGCTTATTGCATGATGTATACGAAATACATAGAGCTCATGTGTTGGTTGAAGCTATGTATTTTACTATAGATATTATCAACAAGATACTGACATGTATAGTTAAGGTTGTGATTCCTTATAAAACACGAATACAAGAGAAACATTCAATTTTACATCTTACTAATTTTGGTAAAAATAAACTTTAACAAGAAATTATAACTACATTCATATATATATAATAAATATTTAGAGATATTTCATCTTTATGATACATGGTGTTTGAAGACATTCTATCTTTTAGAATCTTCTATACTTGTTTGAACTCTTCTTGGTTATTCTTCTCTAGCTTATCTAGATTCTTTTGATGGTTACATTTAGCTTCCTAGTGATATTTCTTATTATACTTAGGTGTTTTATTCTTATTATGTTTATCATAGTGGTTGTTCTTCCAAGCATATGGTACATCCAATTTCTATAGATAATCCTCCCTCATCATGTTCTTTGCCTGAAAGTTTGATACTCCCTTGCATTATGCAATTATATTAGATACCAAATCAGATCCCTGTTTACTAGATTATTTAATTCTTGATGTTCTTTCTCAATATATGTTCCTATATATTATGTCTTCTTATAATGTAGATCATTCTATGTCAAATTTAGCTTCTTCAATACATAGATACCATTTTACAATGAGAATGTTATCTTGAGCCTTGCCTCCTTAGGAATTACTCATAAATATGGATGATAGTAGAGATCCCACTAATTACTCTATGTTTGAGGGATATCTACAATAGGGATATAGCATAATTATCGTATGATTAATCATATTTAGGTTTCTATTCATTTTCCTAAGGGTAAAAATCGTAGTTGATGTAAACGGTTTTACAACACCAAGTTTGGTACTAAGAATAAAATTGAGAAGCATAAGATATACCTTATGAATGTCTCATAAGGATAATACATTCATCAAATGGATGTGAAGAGTTTTTTTTGTTACCTTAATAAATGGATGGAATGGTATTTTTGGTTTATAGGTCCAATAGTGATTAGAAGCACCTTGTGATTGGTATATGAGGATCATCTTAGTTGTGGTGTTTATTGGTATAAGAAAGTGAATAATGTACATATTAAACAATTTAATAATTATATTTAGTTTATTATTTTATATTTTGATTACATGTTCATAATTCAAAGTTTGACTTCCATGATTTGGGATATGAAGTTATAAATTTAGGACTTATTTTATACAATAAACTTGGAACGTTTAGTTTTGTTAGCCTTAGTTTGATATGTATCATCCATGATATTTTTAAATTAAGGATTAAAATTTGTCTTACTCTATTTTGTTTTTGACTTGAAGCTATAGGTTAACAAATCAGCTTCATTGCTAGATCTTACTACCTATCACTATTTGGTGGGAATTTTATATGCCTCATTTAGATAGGTAAAAATATTATTTGTTGTCAACTATCACTGTAAACATACTTGATGCATGATCTCTTCAATCTCTGGTGTGATTTATAGTTGAAGTTGAATCCACTAGTATTCACTATCTCTAAAACTTATATGTAAAGTTATAATTACCTTATGTTTTATTTTGTTTTAATTTTAGGGTTCATAAGGATGTTAGGGTAAATCTAATTAGTGTTATACAAGTTCCTATATAGTTCTAGAGTAATTATAACATAAAAATAATATGAAAAATAGAAAAATAACAAAATAGGAAGGGGTTCCAAGAATATAAGTTATAAAAATTAAACATCTAAAGTCCTAGATATTATATTTTAATATAATAATAAATTTACTTGATATACTTATTACAGTATTAAATGTGGAGGGGACATATGCGGGAGATGGAGTGGATATTAATTATATATAATTATGATATTAATAAATATAGTTTTAGAAAGAGCTATATAGTACCTCAACACTACCTTTTTAAATTTTTACAATTTTGGAAGAGATATACTAGCTAGAACCTAGATGATATAAAATGCCCAAATTTCTCAATTTTGGCTCAATTTTAGTAAGTACCAATTTGCCTACAGTTTTTTTAAAATTTGCTCAAAAGAGCAATTTGCTTGTTTAAATCATTGATAGGTTCAAGGGAGAAATTTCTTGATAAAATGATCATTTTCCTTGTTAAATGCAAGTGAATTTCTGATAAATCCAAGTGAATAATTTGATAAATTCAAGCAAATTCTTCAAAGAGGTGCAATGGTGAAAATTACTGTAGATGATGAGGAAAATCACCCACAAAGTAACTTTTTAGCATTATGTAGTGCACTAAGAATTTTTGGAAACTTATAACCCTATAAGAGGTATAATGAGAGGCATGTGATATTTGGAGGTGTAATATTACCTCCAAATATTTAATTTCATTAGGAAGGATTATTAGGTGGCATGTGCATTTTTGAAACCAAATGATATAACTTGACAACAAAAAATGCCCCAAGGGATGTTGAAAATAGTTTTGGCTTGGTATTTAGGAGCAATTTTAATATGATTATATCCTAGAAAACTATCCATTATGGATAGAATTCCATATCTAGTTGTAAAATCTATAATCATGTTAATATTGGATAAATTAAAATCATATTTAGGTCATACCTTGTTAATATCTTGAAATTCAATTGATATTCTGACTATGCCTTTATTTTTGGGAATAGGTATGACATTGGAAATACAATTAGAATAATTAATAGATTTAATGAAATCGGCATCAAGAGTATTTTGGATTTCTTTAACCAACACAACAATTTTAGGATGCATCTTTCTTAGCTTTTGTTTAATAGATTTTTCATCTGGTCGAAACACCAAGTTATGTATAATTATAGAGGGATCTAGTCTAAGCATATAAGTGTATAGAAAAGCAAATATATCCTAAAATTATTTTAGAAGTTTAGTTAATTGTTCTCATTATTCAATGATGAGAGATTGAGAATATTAGGATTATCTATGAAGAACATAATCTTATACTAAGAGGGGGGGTGAACAGTATAAGACCACTTTTTACTTTTATTTCCCAAATAGTATTAATCAATATAATGAATGGCAATATCAATAGCAATAACCAAAGCAATTCATAAATCATCACAAACAATAGAGACACCAATTTTAATGTGGTTCACCTAATGTGGGCTACCTCCACAGAGAAAATATTTCTTCTCAATATTAATCAAATAATCTCATGGGAATCCTTCCCAATTACAATGTTTATGGACCTATGTACAAAGGATATGATGATCCCCTAATATCAAGTTCGTGGATCTCTTCTATAGGAGAACTCTTTCCAGTTATGCTCTAGCTAGTGATATTCTAGAAGAATTTGTATCTATGTTGTACTGATTGGTGGATCTCTCTCCACTTGAAGACTCCTCACTCAGATCTATCTTCAATTGTCTTGGCTGCTGGATCTCTATCCATTGAGACTTTTTCCTCTTTACTTTGTCACATCCAAAGCTCTATCAATAGGTTCACTCAAAACCCCCTCAAATTTACTCAATAGGCTCACTCAGAACCTACTCAAATATGCTCAATAGGCTCACTCAGAACCTACTCAAATTTTCTCAATAGGCTCAATCAAAACCTACTAAAATTTGCTCAATAGACTCACTCAGAACCTGCTCAAATCTTCTCAATAGGTTCACTCAGAACCTGGTCAAATATACTCAACAGTCTCACTCATAACCTCCTCAAATATTCTCAATAGGATCACTCAGAACCTGCTCAAATATGCTCAACAATATCACACAGAACTTGTCCCAATCTGCTCAATAAGTCCTCTCTAGGACTTGCTTAAATATGCATAGCAAGATTTCACAAAAGCTTACACAAAAATAGTCCACAAGCCTTCTCAAAGACTTACCTCAAATCAGCTCAACAAAATCTCAACTCAATATCATAGAAGCATAAAGAGAATTGTTCAGACTCAATATGTTCTATACTCAAATCCTAATATCAATTCAAAGCAATCTCAACTCAGCTCAATATTATAGAATCATAAAGAGAATTTTTAGAGACTCAATATGTTCTATACTCAAATACCAATCTCAACTCAAAGCAATCTCAACTCAGCTCAATATTAACTCAATATCATAGAAGCATAAAGAGAATTTTTAGAGACTCAATATGTTCTATTCTCAACTCAATCATAATATTGAATACTTTATTTCATGGAACTTGAACAACCACTTCATGCAACCACTTGACTAGGCTCAATCAACTCTACTCAGCCAATCACTTTAATAAAAAACTATTTCTCACAAACCCTAGTCCAAGCATGAATAAACTAACTCAAAATATTTTCAATAATTTTCAACAACAAATCTTACATAAAAATGATACTCATGTTCTTTTCCAACTCAAGTTCAAGTTCTTTGCATCACCCATTGGCTTCAACAACAATGCTAATAAGATAAGGTTTTAATCACAACTCTCAATAGAAAACCTTGAAGCATAAACTCAAAGTACTTCACTCAACCAATGGTCTAAACAACAATGCTTATCAAACAAGGTTTAATCACAACTCACAATCCAGAAAACCTTGAAGCATAAACTCAAAGTACTTCACTCAACCAATGGTCTAAACAACAATGCTTATCAAATAAGGTTTAATCGCAACTCACAATATAGAAAACCTTGAAGCATTAACTAAAGCACTTTATAAAAGGAAACCATAATCAAACCTTTTCACTCCAATGATATTTCAAAAATCAACCACCCATATAAAATAAATGGAGAGTATTACTCATACCTTTTTGATGCCTTATGAGTTGTCCACTAAATCTGTCACACTCAACACACTTTCTTTTTCAACTCTTAACAAGTGTTAGATATCTTGAGTAATAACACAACAATAATATCCAAATAATACCTTATTACTCCTACTTTATTTTAACATCTACCAAAGTTATTTTTAAAAGAAAACCCTTACTCAAAATAACTTTCACTAAAAAGAAATTTATAAAAAACCCTTATTACTCCTAACAATTTCAAAAATTACAATTAAAAATAATTCACAACTCAAACAGCCACCATGACCTTATTCCCTAAGGTTACTCAACAAATCAACTAACGAAGAACCTTTACCCCTTATTACTCCACCTTAGGCAAACCAAACATAAGATTAATAAAAATATTAATACCTGCCTTGAGGGGAATCGAATCCTCATCTTGTCCCAACGCGAACACCCTAGTCGCGGCCAAGCTGCCATACGATCTACGGGCTCGTTGGTGAAAAAGAAGTGTCCCTCGCTTCTTATCCTTCACTCTCTTCTGCCAAGAGAAAAGTATGCGCCTTGGGCTCCTCAACATAATAAAACCAAAAATGATGCTTCCAAGAATCGAACGTACAACCTCCTTGTCACCAACACCTTTGTACAATTTGAGCTACCACTAGGCCATGCTACCTAATGCATTTTGGGAAGTGGTCATTGTATCCCTTTAATGTTCGTTGCGTCACTTAAACGAAAAACACGAGCTATTTTTCCTTTCAAATACCAAGCACAAATATCAATGAGCAAGGATGAATGAATTAGACAATTTAATGGCATATTTATATGCCTTCCCCTTTCTTTGGAAATGTCAACCTTTTTGAAACTTCCTTTATGATGTCGGTGGATGAACTTTTAATTTAAATTTTAAAATTTAAATTTTAATTTTAAATAAATTTTAATTTTAAATAAATTTTAATTTTAAATAAATTTAAATTTAAATTAAATCTTTAAAATTAAATATCTCCATCACCGGGGCACCTTTTTCTACGAAACAAAAATCCAACTTGGGTTTTTATAAAAATCCATTTCAAATATACCATTCATGGTTTTAAATAAAACATTTAAAATTAAATTTCTCCATCACCAGGGAACCTTTTTCGATTAAACAAAAAGCCAACTTGAGTTATAATAATTCAAATCTACCATCCATGGTTTTAAATAAAAACATTTTGCAAGGCTTCCCTTCAAGCTCCTTTTGGAACCAAATGCTATGCATCCCTTCTTGAACCTTTGATAAAAAAAATTTGCTTCTCATGAAGCTCTTTATGAAACACAAACATAGTGCTTACTTACATAGATCCTTTTGACATCAATGACAACTCTTAGCTTAGGGACTCAAAATATCCAACAATCTCCCCCTTTGTCATTGATGGCAACCCATATCTGATGAGGCTTGGAAATGCCTCAATCATAGCATGTTTTGAACATTGAAACTGCCTAAAACCTCTTATGTTTAATCTGATATGCTAGTTAAGTTTATTTAATATGTTGTGTATTAACTGTTTGCATGATCAATGTGTTAGAAATACTATATTCTGATTTTTTATAGTTTTTGCATAGTTTTATGTTACTTTGTCATGACTTGCTAAAAGAGAAGTATGCTTAGGTTGATAGCAGTACTTCACTAGTCTTGTTTTGATATGTTTCAAGCATTTGTTTATCTAAATCTAGCAAATAGTGCAAGCAAATTGTTACTGTGTAGCAGAAACTAGTTTTCCAATGTAAATTCCAGCCAGCTGCCAATGAATGGCAAGGCATGAAATTCACATATGGAGAGAGATGAAGACTATTGCAATCTAATCTTGAGAGCTAACCCACCTGATAAAAGCAGATGAAATCACTTGAAGAGCACACAGTTGTTCATTCCGAAGATCTTTAGAATGAGCAGACATCTTCGAAATGAGAAATACAGTATCTTTGGAATGAGTGGACATCTTTGGAATGAGAAATGCAGTCTCTTCAGAATGAGCCACTTATCTTCGGAATGAGAATAGAAAGTGCTTTTTGAATTTTTGAATGATTTTTGACGATGGAAAAATGGAAAGAAATATTTAAAAGGTTAAGGGAAAATATCTCCCATATGAATTTGCCATCCTTGCTGACCAAAGCCACCATTTATGGAAAAAATCAATTTTAATCCTCTTCTAGGATAAACCCAAGAAATGCTGCAACATAATAAGAATAGATATGTACGATAGGAATGAGATATTCTCAGTTTGTAAGTAGATTTTAGGATATCTATAAATATATAGCTCCCATCCAGGTTGAGCTAAGAAGAATGGTAGGGGAAAATAAGCAAGTAGTATAATAATAAGAAAAGTTACTATTACAGTCCTATAACAGGGTTTTTAGCAGCAATACTGTAATTATGTTCTTGAATCAATAAAGTGAACTATTTTTATTCATGTTGTTGTGAATGAGTGTGAGTAATATCTAGAGAGAGATAGAAAGACTCATACCTTCTTCTGGACAAGGAGGCTGGCCACTTCTAAATCTAGGAGGAGGACTAACAACAGGTTTTTATTCTGATTTTGCTATAGCAGAATAAGTTGTAAAACTTGTCATTTCATTTCTTTGAAAATAGCTAACAATATTTGCAATATTAGTTTATTTCATGATTAGGATAATCTTGTGATTAATTATAAGTTTGGTTGTAATCTCCATTTTCAGCAAAGCTTTCAAATTACTGCAGATTGTCATTTCTAGAATTTAATGTTTTCTGCAATTTACTACATTTTGTGTTTTGTTGTCAACCCCTACATAGAAGATTGACAACCTTATGTTATAGAGCATTGACAGGATTTAATTTCCATTTTATAATCAGTTTTCCATTGCTACAAAAGTAAATAGACTTCCTTTTTGCAAACATAATTAGATTTCTAATTCTGCAACTATAACTAGGGAGTTATTTCTGCAACATAATTAGATTTCATTATGTGATTGTAATTAGGATTTCATTTTTGCATTTGGTAATTATTTTCCATTCCTGAAATTAAATTAAATTTCAATTTATGCAATTTAGAGATAAAAATATCCTAAATCCCCCACACAATCAATTTCACCAATAAGACCTATTGCTCCCAAATGACCTAATTTATAGCCCTATTCACTCCTTCCTCAAATACCCTTGTAAATTGCCCTGGATTGACAAATTCATTGAAAATTAATGATGTGCATAACGACGATGCATCATTTTGGGGCCGTTTTTGGGGAATAGTGTTGCTATAAGGTGCCAATAGTCCAATAGCTATTAATTAGACTGAGCTATGAAAATTTAGGATAAAATATGAATATAACAGCTGGGTAAAGTAACAACTATTAACCTATAATTTATGTCATTCAAGAGTAAACATGAATGAGTAAGCCTAGGGATGAAAAAGGTAGAATTACTCAAAAGGATCCCTGACTTGTTCCGTTAATATCTTCACGCCTAAGGGGTGAATCACCTGTGTTTGAACTACTAGAAAAATTGAAACAAAAATCACCAGCTTCATCGTCATTAGAATATCCTAAGAAATAAAAATCACTAGCTTCATCATAATTAGAACATCCTGAGAAAGAAAAATCACCAGCTTCATCATCATTAGAACATCTTGAGAAAGAAAAATCATCAGACTCATCATCAACAAAGGATTTTGAACATCTTGAGAGTGAAATTTCGATAGGTTTAACTGTTCCTAAGGAATAGGAAACTATGGCAGAGGGAGGCAATCTAGATAGGGATGGCCAACATGGTTATGTCCATAATGAAGGAGATGATCAGGATATACCCCAACCTTCTAGAACATTTGAATATCCTATTTGTTTGAATCCAACACAAAACTCCCCCATGAAAACCATTTCACCTTCAGTACTTCCAACCTTTCGAGGTGTTGTATCTGAAGATCCTGATCAGTTTTTTTTTTAATTTAAAGTAGTGTGTCAAACCTATGACTATGTAAATGACAATAAAAAACTTAAATTTTTTCCCTCAACACTCAAGGACTCAGCATTACGCTCGTTCATGAGCTTAGAGCCAAATTCCATTCGAACCTGAGATCAAATGGAAACTATATTTTTAGACAAATATCAGGAGTATTTCCATGTAAGGAACATGAAAGATGAGTTATTCAAGATTAAGCAGGAAGATGATGAAACATTAGAATACTATCTTGATAGATTCTCCTTTTTTCAAAGGAGATGTGGACTTGTAGAACATGAGTTATGCAAAACCATATTTTTGAGAGGATTACAAGATGAATCCAGAGAAGTATTGGATTTGATGGGAAAAGGGGATGCAAATACTCTCAGTAATGAGGAAATTATGGGTCTCTACAGGAATTACTCTCGCACTAAGCGGGGGAAGAAGAAAAAAGAGTACAAATGGCACTGATGTGAAGGACCTAATAGAGGAACTTGCAAATTTTAAAACTGATATTCTAGTGCAATTAAACATAACTTTGGGAGAAATGTCTGCAAAAACAAAAACCATAGAACCCTTGGAAATTTATTGCCCAAGATGTAGAAATAAACATACTTTGTAGGAATTTCCTTTGAACAAAATGTTTATCTTAGCCATTTGTAGTATCTGTTCGAAGAAGCATTTGACTGATAAATGACAACTGCTACCACAAATCAAAACTATGTTAGAGAGTCAGACTGAGGAACTCAACTATGTTGGACTAAAAAAAGAGGGAAATTTCTCTTGGAACCAAAATCCCCCTTGTTTTCCTACAAATTGGGGGTATAATCCTTGGACTATGCCTTGGGGACAATCAGAACCACCCCAACGTCTTTGGAATTATTCTCAAAGGAAAAATTCCCAAGAATGGCCACAAACAAGTTAGAGTAATCTAGCCTAGAATCAAAATCAGAATAACCCATCATGGAATCAAAACAACCCACCCTAGAATCAGAATCAAACTAATCCACATTGGATGCAAAATCAACCACAGTGGAGTCAGCAATACCAGTCCTATCCAAGGTAGCAAAGAAATCAAGGTCAAACTCAGCATTTGTTGCCTGCACCTAATCAAAATTTTCAAGAAAAATAGAATCAACCACAACAAACACAACAGGTGAAACAGCCTCAAATTCTATCTCAACCAGTCACTAATCCAAACAACATGAGACATGCATCCCCTATCTATGTGGATGAAGCTGAAGAAAATGTTGAAATAAATGTTCTTGATTATAGTACCATCCAACTTCGTTTAGGAAAAGTTGTACCTAAACCTGTTTCAACTAAAATCAAGAAAAATGAAAAGCAAGAACCTTTGGAACCAGTTAGAGTTAAACCAACAATAGAAAAACAAGAAGAAAAAATAGAACCACAAGCAGAACAATTACCTTCATCAAGGATAATTCCATATCCTAAAATATTCAATACCACAACAAAAAATTCTGAGTCAGACCTGGTCAAGGAACTTAGAAAGTTAACTAAATAATTGCCCTTATTGCAAGCCATTAAGGATATACTAGTGATTAAAAGTACTTTTTGATATTTGTGCATTAGAAGAGCAGGAAGAAAAAATAAAGCATTTTTCAAGACTGTTCAGGTTGAAGGAAAGATAGATGATCTCTTGTCTGGAAAACTAGTACCTCCAAAGTATAGTGACCCAGGGAGTCCAGTTATCATAGTTACCATAGGCTCAGTACCAATATCAAATGTCTTAGTAGATCTAGAAGCTGCAATAAATGTCATGACCAAGGATATAATGGAACAATTATAGCTCAAACATCTCAGTCCCACATTTATAGTTTTAGAAATGGCTGATAGGTCAGTTGCAAAACCTGAAGGTATCATTGAAGATGTCCCTATAGAATTCTCTTCTTAGGAATTACCTGTAGATTTTTTGGTTTTACAGCCAAGAAATTCAGCACATGGATATCCCATCATTCTGGGAAGACCTTGGCTTGCAACTGCAACAACATTCATAGACTACATATCTGGAAAAATGACCATTTCAAATGGTATTGATCTAAAACAGATCTCTTTGTATCCTCCTACAAGACCCTCCAGCAATTTTTTAGGTTAGTTATGGTTTCCTGACTTAGATGAAGAACCATAAGAGGTTATTTCCACACTAGCCACCTTGGTAGTAAGGGAACACATAGAAGACCTCCATGACATAGAAACTTTAGAGAATGAAACTATCCTAATGAATGTTCTGCATGAACAAGGATTAGAAGAGGAAGCAGTAAATATCCATCAGTTATTAGGAAATGAGGAGAACCAACATTTTGAAGGTCAGCCATCTGTACTATCATAGGAAACATCAGTTTCACTAGCACATGGGTGGCACCATCTCCTGAGTTTCCCTTCTCACTGTTCCATACATGATATGCTTTCATTAAAAATCAATGAAATAGAAACTTCTTATTTTCTCCCATCTCATAACTACCCTCTTAACTCCCTAATCACCAAGTATGAAGAAGTGAATTCAGTCCTTCCAAATACAAAACAAATAGAAGTCCAACCAGAAAAATTGCTGAACATTAACAACTAGCTTACTAGGGAAGAGGAAGAAAAATTAATTATTGTTTTACAGAAGCATGTTCATGATTTTTCTTGGGACTACAAGGATATGTAAGGAATTCACCCTGATATATGCATCCACATGATTTATACTAAAGAAGTCAAGCCAGTACGACAACCCTAGAGAAGACTGAATCCTGCCTTGAGGAATATTGTAAAGGAAGAAATTGAAAAACTTTTGGAGGTAGGATTCATTTACCCAATTCTTGATAGCCAGTGGGTCTCTCCATTGGTTATAGTTCCTAAGAAAAATGGAAAAATGATATTATGTGTAGACTATAGAGAGTTGAACAAAGTAACATACAAAGACCATTTTCCATTACCTTTCATAGATCAGGTGTTAGATACCCTTGCTAGAAAGAAATACTTTTGTTTTCTTGATGGATTTAGTGGGTATAATCAAATTCAGGTTGCACCTGAAGATCAAGAGAAAACAACCTTTACTTGTCCATGGGGAATATTTGCCTATAGGGTTTTACCTTTTTGTTTTTGTAATACCCCAACAACATTGCAGTAAGCAGTCTTAGAATTTTTTTTTGATCTGACTACCAATAGTGTTGAGATATACATGGATGATTTCATAGTATGTGGACAGACTTTTGACTTTACATTAGAAAACCTTGACAGAGTTTTAACTTGCTCTGAAACATACCAGTTATCCTTGAATCTAGACAAATGTTTTATGATGATGGAGGAAGGAATAGTTCTTGGTCATAACATCTCTCTTCAAGGGATCCAGGTTGATCCAAAGAAGGTGGAAATTATCAAGAATCTTCTTCCTCCTAAAACTCAGACTGATGTCAGAAGCTTCCTAGGACACATTGGTTTTTACCATAGGTTTATTCCTAGCTTTAGCACAATAGCCAATCCTATGTTTGCCCTATTGACTAAATATTCTGAATTCTCCTAGACTGTAAGGTGTCAGGAATCATTTGAAGCTCTAAAAGAGAAATTAGTAACTCCACCTGTGTTAAGATGACCTTATTGGACATTACCATTTCACATACAAGCTGATGCTTCCAATACTGCAATTGGAGAAGCATTAGGAAAAATTGACAATGGTGAACACTATGCCATCTACTACATTAGCAAGAATTTGATAGAAGCTAAGAAAAATTATACCACAACTGAGAAGGAAATCTTGGTAGTAATTTATGCCATCAAAAAATTCAGGCATTACATCATACGTTATCAAATATTCGTTCACATAGATCACACAACCATTAAGTATTTGATGAATAAGCCTATAGTAAGTGCAAGAATTATTCGTTGGTTACTGTTGCTACAAGAATTTGATATCATAATAATCAAAAAACTAGGAAAATTTAATGTTGTAGTAGATTTCTTGTCCAGGTTGCAGAAAACATAGGAAGGGGAATTAGTTGAGGACACTTTTCCTGATGAAAAATTATTTGCTATATCTGTCCAATCACCTTGGTTTGCGGATATAGCCAATTACTTGGTCATAGGGAAAGTACCTTCACATTTCACTTCAAAACATAAAAAACAATTGATCAAATAGAGTTCTTCCTTTGAGTGGATTAATGGTATAATTTTTAAGTGCAGTCTTGACCATGTGTTACACAGGTGCATCCTAAAGGATGAAGTATATGATATCCTTAGGGATTGTCATGATGAACCCTCAAGTGGATACTATTATGTAAAAAGCATAATTAGAAAAATTTTAGGGACAGGATATTATTTGCCATCTCTTCACAAGGATGTGAAAAAGTACATCAGGCATTGTGATGCATGTCAAAGAATGGGGAAACCCACTCATACAAATGAAATTCCACTATAGCCTCAATTTTTTTTAGAGCTATTTGAGAGGTGGGGGATTGATTTTGTAGGACCTATTGATCCACCTTCTCAAGGAAAGGTGCATATTCTAGTATGCTCTAATTACCTAACAAATTGGGTAGAGGTGTGTGCTTTCAAACATGCTCATGAAGAGAAGGTCACCGATTTCTTGTATACTCATATTTTTCAGAGATTTGGAGCTCCACGGTCTATCAACACAGACCAAGGACCTCAATTTGCATCTAAATTCATTGAGGTTTTTATAGAATTATATGAAATCAAACATAGGAAATCATAACCTTACCACCCATAAGCAAATGGCCAAGTTGAAGTAACAAACAGGGAACTGGAACGAATCTTGACAAAAATAGTAGCTTTTCATAAGATAAACTGGCTAGATAAATTACCTGAAGTAGTTTGGGCTTACAATACTGCTTGGAAATCCACTACTGGATTCACACCTTATGAACTAGTTTTTGGTAAAAATCCTCTCTTGCCTATTGATTTTGAGCTATTAACATTGCGCACAACATTGGAAATTGGGATTGAATTGTCACAGGCATAGACAGACAGGATTCTACAGTTGAATGCATTGGCTAAAATTTGATTGGATGCTCTACACCAAACTGAAGTAATTCAGGAGCAAAGGAAGTTATGGCATGACAGTCACATTCAGCAGAGGAAATTTTAGCAAGGATATTGGGCTTTGTTGTTTGATTCTTGCTATGAGGACTTCCCTGGAAAGCTAAGAACTAGATGGCTTGGACCTTACCATATTGAAAAGGTATTTGAAAATGGAGCAGCTCATCTATCTCCTATTGGTGGGTCATAGAGAAAGTTGGTAGTGAATGGACATCGCCTCAGGGTGTACCATACACCTCTGACTAAAGAGGAATTCTTGTAGTAGCTTGATAGTTTAGATGCACAATAGGTGGAAGAGATTCCCCCTTCCACTTCAATAAAATTAGCATGATCATGGATTTCAAGAAAAGCAGAAAAAAATAAAAAAAAAATCAGAAAAAGTAGAAAATGAAAAGATGAATAAATTTTGATTGTGAATTACTTCATGGGCATGATTTTAGGGAAATCATGAATTCTTTCACGGGCATAATCAAAATATAAAAAAAAATAGAGAGAAAAGGAGAGGTTAAAAAAAAAAAAAAAACAAGAAAAAAAAGGAGAAAGAAAAATGAATAGCTCAGCAGTGAAAACCTTTCCTAAGGCACTACTAAGTTGGTATGCATGAAAACCAGTTTTCTGACATGCATAACCTTGAAAATTTATGAATCATCATTGTACAAATTCACCAACTGCACTTGTTTTGAAATATTGTAGAAAATCTCAACAAAACATCAACAGAAGCAGTCATTATTCAAAACTTGCATTAAATTGTTTTAATAAGGTATATATTTCTTACATTTCTTCATTGTAAATTATTGGTATGTAGTATATAACAATTAACCATTAGCATAAAAGGTATCCATAAGAGTTGGCATATTTAAAACATGTTTTGAGAAGGAGAATATTGGTTTCTGCCTAATCTTCGGAAGGAGAATGCCAAAAACAGTGCCTGCTATCTTCTTCAGAATGACTGTTGTATTGTCTTCGGAATGAAATTGTCTTCAGAACTACTGTTGCACTTTGTATTCAGAATGAAATTGTCTTTGAAATGACTTTTGGACTTTGTCTTTAGAATGAAATTATCTTCGGAATGATTGTTGCACTTTGTATTCAGAATGAAATTGTCTTCAAAATGACTGTTGCACTTTGTATTCAAAATGAAATTATCTTTGGAATGACAGCAGAATTAATGTTGCACTTTGTCTTCGAAATGAGGAATTATTTTCATAATAAAACATAATCTTCGGAATGAGCATTCAATAGGATATTTCCACGTGGCATCCAAGAAGGGGGAAAATATACGATCAAGTAAAATTCTTTGACTACATATGATAAATGACACGTGTTAGTTAAGATGTGATTGTCTTATCTTGTACCCATTAAGTAAGTACCAGAATCACAGGAATGTGACCAACACATGCCACCATTATTCGATGTTGATAATCATGCACGTGAAAATCTATAGGTGAAACAGAGGAAATAAAACCAAGTGAGGTGGATCTGACAGTAAGGACATTTATGCAATCATTAACGGATAGGTGTTAAAAACAAAAATAGAAATGCATGCCACCCTTCCTTTTGAAGACATATTTTATAATGCAAAATGATTATGAGGTACAATGCCAATATTGCAGTTCATTCTGAAGAAGAAAAATAGGGCAATTGAAAACCTAAAAATAAACCCTACAAGTTCAAAAAAACCAAAAAATAGTGATCCAATGGAGGAGTAGCAACAGAAGTGAGTTTTTTAACATACCAAAATAGGAAAATTGGATGAAAGACAAATATGAACCAACAGATACCACCCACCTTCGAGAAAATCCAGAAGTGCTGCAAATTTTTGAAGATGGAGGGCTTATGCCATTTTTTGACAAATTTAATGGGTCCTCTGAAGATTTGGTCGGCATGTTCACTCACACATTCAAAAATAACCAAGCACACATTAACGACATGACAATTGAGGTAACCCATGAAGTTTTAAGTCAAATTACTGAGCTTCCATTACAGGGTCTTCAAATTTCTAGATCTGGCAAAAATACACTGGCAAATGTAGTTAGTCAATTTATGGAGAAAAACGATAGGGAGCTAGAATACTTAATACACACCAACACATGCAAGGGGGTAAAAAGGGCTAGCCTACAAGAACCCTGGGGTGAAGTAGCCATATGGGTAGTAAAATTTTTAACCTATGAAGGGCAATATGTACTTTTATCAAGGCATCATCTCAAAATTTTGAACCACCTAAGACATGGTAGGCAACAACCAAAAGTTAGGGTAAATCTTCCCCTGTATCTGCACCAGGAGTTGAAAAATATGGAAAAATGATATTTGGAAGGAAAAATGAGCCCTCGCCACCATGGTATTATTAAATTAGTCTAGCAACATCATTTTAGAGGAAAACCTAGAAGCTTTGATAAGTTTTATTCTACTCTGAATGATGTAGTTTTTGGAAACAAGGATGGGGAGGAAGAAGAAATAGATAGTGTCGCAGATGCTATTGTAGAGGAGGAAACACACCCAGTAGAAGCAATAGAGCACATTTATCCAAAACCTTCAACCTCACAAGCTAAGAAATAAAAGAGAAGAGGGTCTGGAACTGGCAGTCGAAAGAAAAAATAGAAGAAAGTTCATTTTTCTTAAGATGTTATTGATATGTCAGAATAGGGGAGTGAAGTGCCTAGAAAAATAGGAGAAGAGACAACAAGGGAAATAGAAGCACTCCCACTAGAATCTGAAACTGTCCCCATAACCCTTGCTGTCACCAAAAATAGAGCAAAAAGAAAAAATTTATAGCAAGAACTAGGAGGTCTACAAGACTCCATTTGAGAGAAATAGAAGAATAGGTGATAGAAGAAGAACATGGACAAGGCAGTCTGGATGTTACAGAACTACAACCAGCCCTTGAATATTTTTTAGAATTCCTTGAACAAATAATTGAGGAAGAGACTGGGAAAGATAGTTTTGAAGTTGCTACAGTTCAATAGGCCACATAAAATGTAGATGCAATCATAGATAGTTTCATGGAACCTCCTGAACAAGAGCAGATAGCTGAAGTAGAAGATGAGATAGTTGTTGAGCAACCAACTATAGATGATTTATCTGCATCAGATTATGAATCAGAAATAGAAGAGGTAGACATCAAAAAATAGGTAAGAGCAGCAAAAAGTGTTGTCAAAACATAAACTAAATGGATTGAAGAAAAAAAAATATCATTGAAATGCAGGAAAAGAAGATTGCAGAATTATAGCAAGAAGTGGCAGAATTGAGGAAGAGGTTGTCACAGTCTGAAGAACAACCAACTGTATATATTGATGAGGATGATTTGGCTCAATTACTTATAGATTTATCTAGGGCAGATGACTCTTTTGAGGCAGACATAGGTGCTTATTCTGAAGTAGTGCCCTTTCATTCTAAAGAAGTGCCCTTCCATTCTGAAGCATTGCCTTATCATTCTGAAGATACTCCAAAATTTATAAAGAGCATATAAAGGAATATTGGAGATGAGTCACAACAGGAAACACCAACATAGGAGCAGTCTAAATAGAAACATGAAATTGTTCAAGTAAGTACTCCTTCAAATGATATTTCTGTATTTAAAATTGTTATACCTTCAATAAACATAGAGGATAAGGGGGTACAAGTAGAATTATTTTCTGATAACCAACCAGTGGAGATAGCAAAAAAAAGGGGTACAAGTGGAATTGCTATCTGATTACCAACCAGTAGAAATAACATAAAAGGGGATACAAGTAGAATTATTATCAGATGACCAACCAGTGGAAGTAGTAGAAAAATAGGTTCAGGTAGATCTGCTACCCAAATTTCCACCTGTAGTTAGACCACCCAATACTATATCCCTAGAGCAATATAATACGAACATAGTTATTTAGGTGATCAGATATGAGAAAAATGCCACTAAGGTTGAAAATTTTAAATTGGAAGGTAAACAGTTAGAAGCAAAAGAAACAAAAATCAAGGCATTGAATGAAAAAGTGACTGATTTATGTCAAATTACTGAGTTTTTGGTCCAATTCATATGGTCGGCCAGATTTTACAGTCTCATTCAGAAGGAGAAATATCTCAGATGGCAGGTCATGAGGATTAGCTCAGGTCTCCCATACAAATTGGATACAACTATAGATTTCATAGAAGCCTATTTTGACAGCCCTATAGAATAGAAAAACCTCCTATGTGATAAGGAAAATCAGTTTTACAAATTAGTTTTACTGGGATAAGGAAAAAAGGCAAAATAAAGAAATTGAATTAAGAGCTGAATTGTTAGTTAGAGCAATTCAACCAAATCATCCAATTATCACCAGACAACATTTCACCATGATGAACAAGGAAGATGTAAAAAGGATGTACTTGAGCAATTTGAGGGACTGTGTGACCAAATTTCAGAATTTTTGTAATAACAGTTTTGTTCCAGCATTATCATTTTGTAGAAACAGATGGGCAAAACTTTCAATGTATTTACAAAAAAGGGAATTTATCTCCCCCATTAACCTAGAATGGTCCAGAATAAGGGTATAAGGAGTGATACAGCTGATTGAAATCATGCAACATCACTGGATAGGTCTCATATTTAGGCCTCCAACCATCATTGCTCTAGTTCCCTTCTATTTTGAAGAAGATCCTCAACCTGATGATCAGTTTGAAAAATGGCTCAGAAACCTTCAGGAGAACAGAGGATATTATATAGGCACCAAATTGTTCTACAGATCATGGAATTTGAATATGGATATATGTGATTCTATAGCCCAAAAGAATGCATGAGGACATACAAAAATATAAGTTGGGGGGAAAATGATGAGGCTTGGAAATGCCTCAATCATAGCATGTTTTGAAAATTGAAACTGCCTAAAAAATCTTATGTTTAATCTGATATGCTAGTTTATTTGATTTAATATGTTGTGTATTAACTGTTTGCATGATCAATGTGTTAGAAATATTATATTCTAATTTTTTATAGTTTTTGCATAGTTTTATGTTACTTTGTCATGACTTGCTAAAAGAGAAGTATGCTTAGGTTGATAGCAGTACTTCACTAGTATTGTTTTGATATGTTTCAAGCATTTGTTTATCTAAATATAGCAAATAGTGCAAGCAAACTGTTACTGTGCAGCAGAAACTGGTTTTCCAATGTAAATTCCAGCCAATTGCCAATGAATGACAAGGCATGAAATTCACACATGGAGAGAGATGAAGACTATTGCAATATGATCCTGAGAGCTAACCCACCTAAGAAAAGCATATGAAATCACTTGAAGAGCACACAGTTGTTCATTTCAAAGATCTTTAGAATGTGCATAAATCTTCAAAATGAGAAATACAGTCTCTTTGGAATGAGTGGACATCTTCGGAATGAGAAATACAGTCTCTTTAGAATGAGCCACTTATCTTCGGAATGAGAATAGAAAGTGCTTTTTGACTTGTTGACTGATTTTTGACAATGGAAAAAGGGAAAGAAAGATTGAAAAGGTTAAGGGAAAATATCTCCCATCTGACTTTGTCGTCCTTGCTGACCAAAGTCATAATTTATGGAAAATATCAATTTTGATCCTCTTCTAAGATAAACCCTGGAAATGCTACAACATAATAGGAATAGATCTGTAAGATAGGAATGAGATATTATCAGTTTGTAAGTAGATTTTAGGATATCTATAAATATATAGCTCCCGTCCAGGTTGAGCTAAGAAGAATGGTAGGGGAAAATAATCAAGTAGTATAATAATAATAATCAAGTAGTATAATAATAAGAAAAGTGACTGTTATAGTCCTATAACAGGGTTTTTAGCAACAATACTGTAATTATGTTCTTGAATCAATAAAGTGAACTATTTTTATTCATGTTGTTGTGAATGAGTGTGAGTAAGATCTAGAGAGATAAATAATCATACCTTCTTTTGGACAATGACGTTGACCACTTCCAAACCTAGGAGGAGAACTAACATCAGGTTTTTATTATGATTTTGCTGTAGCAGAATATGTTGTAAAACTTGTCATTTCATTTCTTTTTAAATAGTTAACAATATTTGCAATATTATTTTATTTCATGATTAGGATAATCTTGTGATTAATGATAAATTTGGTTGTAATCTCTACTTTTAGCAAAGCTTTCAAATCACTGCAGATTGTCATTTCTAGAATTTACTATTTTTTGCAATTTACTACATTTTATGTTTTGTTGTCAACCCCTGCACAGAATATTGACAACCTTCTATTACAGAGCATTGACATGATTTAATTTCCATGTTATAATCAGGTTTCCATTGCTGCAAAAATAAATAGACTTCCTTTCTGCAATCATAATTAGATTTCTAATTCTACAACTATAACTAGGGAGTTATTTCTACAACATAATTATATTTCATTATGTTATTGTAATTAGGATTTCATTTCTGTAGTTAGTAATTAGTTTTCATTCCTGCAATTAGATTAAAGTTCAATTTATGCAATTTAGAGATAAAAATGTCCTAAATCCCCCACACAATAGATTTCACCAATAAGACCTGTTGCTCCCAAATGACCTAAGTTATAGCCTTGTTCACTCATTTCGCAAATAGCCTTGTACACTGCCCTGGATTGACAAATTCATTGATAATTAATTATGTGCATAACAACAATGCATCAATATCCTTTTACTAAAATCTAACCTTATTTTTTGCTCCCCCTGGGACTCTGCTCCCCCTAGCTCAAAGATTTATCAAATATCAAATCTTTCCCCATATCAAAAACTCTCATCAATATACACAAATCTCCCCCCCTTTGTATTCAATGGAAAATGGTCATCTTTGGGTCTCGGGGCTAATAATGAGCCTCTTAGCTTAGTCCCTCCTCTATCTCCGCATAGGTGGTTAATTTTGGGGTGGGAGTATTTCTACTCCCCAAAAACACTACTCTTTACCTTTACCTTTCTCTCTTCCTTTCTGAGTTTTTTGAATCCTCTCATTGTTTCTTACCAAGTAATCATCCTTGTTCCTATCATCACTTTTGTTCTAATCCATGTTCCTATTTATGTTCCTGTTGTCATCCATATTCCTATTCCTATTCATGTTTTTGTTTCTGTTCCTACCTGCTTATGGAATATTTGCTCTACACCATCTTGTTATGTGACCATCATTATTGCACTTATAACACTTGATGTTATTATTCCTTGGAGGTGTAACTATCTTATGACTTATCCTAGTGAAGCCATATCCTCTTCTATCATGAACATTGTGATAAAAATCATTGCATGAGTAGCAATATCCTTGTAAACATTGTCCTTTTCCATATTCTTGTCTTTCATGTGTCCTGCACTATGAAGTCATGTGCCCAAACCTATGACATGAAAAACATCTCCCATTGAAGAAACCTTGCCTAGACCCCATTGGTCTCTTAGTCTCTTCTACTTGTTTCCTATTGCATCTGTTCTTTACTTGTGCATTGTTATTTTCCTTGTTGAAATTTCTATTGTTCAACTTATCCTTAGATGTCTCACTCTCTTTTTTAATTACTTATTTTTACTCTTCTTATTTTCTAGTGTTTGAGCTTGAATCTTCTTTTTCTGCTTCCTGTATCCCTTGTTCTTCTTTAGAACTAAGTCTTGTTATGGTGAAGGTCTTTGAATTTTACTCAAACTTGTGTAGATTTTCCTTAGAATATTTTACTTACAACATTAGTGAAACTATCTCATGCTCTAATATTTCACACTCTAGATATTTTGTTTTTAATTTTTTGGCCATACCTTCATTTTTTCTTGTCTCTTCAACTTTGATTTTGAAGTTAGTGAGTTCCTATAGAAACCTTGATTTTTCTTTCTCGTCTTCTTGAGTTTTATCCCTTTCTCCTCAGTTCTCCTTTTTTAGTTCTTCAAGAGTAATCATAAGCCTTTCACATTCTATCTCTTTTGCCTTTGACTGTTTAATCATACCTTGTTCAACTCTTCTTGCTTTTTCATCCTTATATCTCAATTCAGAGATATCCTGTAGAAGCTTTGTCTTACATTTCTCATATTATTGTATTTGAGCCTTCAATTCTAAATTCTCTCTTTTCAATTCAATAAGCTCTTTAAGAGTGAATTCCCATTTTTCTTTTTCTAAAGCATCTTATTTTTCTTCTATTACTGAAAGTAGAGTTTCTTCTTCATACCTATTTTGATTATCCTTGTTATCCTTTCTTTGAACCAATCTCTAGGATTTCATTTTTGATAATATCATCTTCATATTCACTGCTACTAAACCCATTATAATATTTTGCATCATGGCCAATTTTACCGTAAACAAAACATCCTTGTGGAAAATAAGCTACATGGTGACCTATGTTCCCACATCTGGTACACAAATTTATCAGTTTGGATATTTCTCTATTACTTGATTCATCTCTTGAATCTATTTACATTTGTCCTCCCAAAACAACAATATTAAACTCATATTCCTTTTATTTCATGACCATAGGTGTTCTTTTATTCTTGTGTCTCATGATTTTACTCTTGCCTTTCTTTGTCATTTGTATTCTTGTAGGATCTTCCTTCAAGTTGTTAAACTTCTTTTGAAGGAACTGAATCTGATACCAATTGAAGCATATAAGATTATACTAAGAGGGGGGGTGAACAGTATAAGATCATTTTTACTTTTCTTTCCCAAATAGTATTAATCAATATAATCAATGGCAATATCAATAGCAATAACCAAAGCAATGCACAAATCATCACACACAATAGAGACACCAATTTTAACATGATTCACCCAATGTGGGCTACCTCCATAGATAAAATATTTCTTCTAATATTTCTCAAATAATCTCATGGTAATCCTTCCCAATTACAATATTTATGGACCTATGTACAAAGGAGATGATGATCCCCTAATCTCAAGTTCATGGATCTCTTCCATAGGATAACTCTTTCCCCTTATGCTCTGGCTAGTGATCTTCTAGAATACTTTTTCTCTCTACTGCATTGATTGGTGTATCTCTCTCCACTTGAAGACTTCTCACTTAGATATGTATTTAATTGTCTTGGATAGTGGATCTCTATCCACTGAGACTCTATCCTCTATACTCTATCACCCCCAAAGCTCTATCAATAGGTTCACTCAGAACCCCCTCAAATATTCTCAATAGGCTCACTTAGAACTTTCTCAAATATTCTCAATAGGATCACTTTGAACCTGCTCAAATATGATCAATAGGCTCACTCAGAACCTACTCAAATATGCTCAATAGGATCACTCAAAACTTGCTCAAATATGCTCAATAGGATCACTCAGAACCTGCTCAAATTTGCTTAATAGGCTCACTCAGAACCTACTCAATTTTTCTCAATAGGTTCACTCAGAACCTGCTCAAATCTTCTCAATAGGCTCACTCAGGACCTGCTAAAATCTGTTCAATAAGATCACACAAAAATTGTCCCAATCTACTCAATAATTCCTCTCTAGGACTTTCTCAAATATTCATAGCAAGCTTTCACAAAAGCTTACACAAAAATAGTCCACAAGCCTTATCAAAGACTTACCTCAAATCAGCTGTTACACGAATGCCCTAGCCATGGCCAAGCTGTTACACGAGTTGTGGACTCATTGGTGAAAAATAAGTGCCACCCGCTTCTTATCCTTCATCCTCTTCCGCCAAGCAAAAGGTATGTGCCTTGGGCACCTCAATAGAACAAATCCAAAAATGATGCTTCCAAGAATCGAACGCATAATTTCCTTGTCACCAACACGTTTGCACAATCCAAGCTGCCATTAGGCCACGTTTCCCAATGCATTTTTGGAAGCGATCGTTGTCTCCCTTTAATGTTCATTGCATCACTTAAACGAAAAATATGAGCTCTTTTTCTTCACAAATATCAAGCGCAAATATCAACGAGCAAGGATGAAAGAATTAAACAATTCAATGGCATATTTATATGCTTTCCCTTTGGTTTGAAAACGTCAGCCTTTTTGAAACTTCCTTCATGACGTTAGTGGATAAACTTTTAATTTAAATTTTAAATAAATTAAAATTTAAACTAAATATTTAAAATTAAATATCTCCATCATCGGGGGACATTTTTTGATGAAAATAAAATCCAAATTGGGTTTTAATAAAAACCCATTTCAAATATAAAAATGAAGAATAGAAATACTAAAAGGGACCATGAAATGAATACTGAAGTAGCAAAAAAAGAACCAGTACACCAAAAAGGTAAGCACAGAAGGATCAAAAACAAAAATATGAGAGGACAATTTCACCATGCTCTACTCATTCATCAATAATCGAAACCAAATGAAGATACTTGCAAAGAGAACTATACAAGTGGGTGGATAGAAGATAAGGAAGATGAATATAAACAAGCCAAAGCTCATCCAATGAAAGAAGAATCTTTAGCTTCAGCTACAACTTACTTTGCATCATATGAAGACATATATTACCTGCAGAACCTGAATAAAAATAATGCAGAACAAGAGTACAAAGTTCAAGATAAAGAAGAAGAAGATCCATATTGAAGACTAAAGTCTTCAATAACCAAATAATGTAATATAGTGGGGTGTTATAAATAGAGTTTATTCCATCATTTGGGTTATGTAAATGTATCTTGCAAGGTGCATTCTTAGGACATTAGATTACTTTAGGAGGATGTTATCTAGTTACTTCATGAAATGTAATAAATGCAAAAGTGTCAATGTGCAAGTTGTATATGTGCAAGTTTTTCCTTACACATCTAGGTAGAGTTTTGGACAAGGAATCTATCTTCCTATATAATAAATATCTCATTGTTAGATAGATATATAGAGTCAGGGTACATAGTCATATAGTGTAGCTTAGAGTATAGTACAATTTTGTGTAGATCACCATCCATTGGTGATGGGTGCATTTTAGTTCAGTACCTTTATTAATGGAGTGTTCATTTTTTCCATAGCTACATTGTGTTATTTTATGTCATTTCTATTTATAGCATATTTCATTCATCTAGAATATTTAATTTCTTTCATATTATTTTACATCTTGTGATTGCTATCTCCTAGTGCTCGTTACATCAAAAGCTAACAAAATATCACATTTTCCCTTGTACAATGCTATCGGTTGAATAATTTGCAAAACCCCTCAAAATGTGCATAATTTACCTAAAATAACTATTCATATTGCTTAAGTCCCTTTTACCACTTAATCCCCTTCCCACATCTAGCCCTTGGTCACCATGCAACCACCCCTTAAGCCTAGTCTAGGGCCACCTCACCCTAGTCTACCCTTTGACTAGCCTAGCCTCCACCTAAGCCTAGCCTACCCTAGCCTAGCATTTCCACCTAATCATACCCATTCAATGTCATCAATAGGGTGAGAAATTCTCTAGGGGTACGATTGCCTACAAATCATGATTCAAATAAATATAATTATTTTTGTCTATTTTGTAGTCATTTTCAACACATTTAATCATGCAATAGGTTAGATTTCCTTTTATTTTATCTTTCATAAATAAGGGTCTAATTGAGATAGGCGCATAGATGCTACTACCAATATTGATTGGGTTGTGTAGGTTTAGAGAACCTATTTAGATAGTAGTGGTACTCTTGTAGTAAACCCACTCCCCCTAAGATGCCAATAGAATATTTTTATGGTGCCATAACAATGTTTTGTAAAATGATTCTTCACTAGAAGACCTCACCTACAGCCCAAGAGGTAAATTTGTAAAAGAGTTTATTTTGTAACACTATATTTAACACAAACAAAATGGCATATTTTTTATGAACATTTTTTCATGATCATTGTTGGTATTACCAGGCTTTCTAGAATCCTAAAGTATTTTAGACATCTCCATGAAGGCTATAGACACCTGGTTGGTAATGGAGCAATATTAACAGATTGTGGGGCTACTCTCCATTGAGGCTAAATTGCTTGTATAACAGTGGAGTATACCTTATGAGTGGAAACATGTTTTTCATATTACAAACCATATTTTATACAAACCATTATACAGTTGTGGATGAGCTAGCTTACATTGGCTAAGTTTACAATTGGTTAGTCCAACCTCACTCACAATGGATAAATGGACATCATTACACACACAATGGTCCATGATAAGCTTAATATTATTTAGGATGGTAAAGATATTTTTAGGATACTAATTGACTAACATATGAGTTTTATTGTTCAAACTAAGGTTTTTGACTTTCTATAAATTATTCCAGCATATGAAAATCCTAGGTAATAGAAATGAACAACATGACTTGTTTTATCACTCAATAGTATCATATTCAAATCATTCATATAATTTAAACTTATTATGGTTACGTGTTCATTGTAAATTATTATTATATTAATAATAAGACCATAATTTTCACCTCTTGCCTATGATCATTATTAGAATTGCATTCATCATGTACATAACAAGATTTCCTATCTTATATTTTGTTAACATGTCTATGCGACTATTAAATTTTCATTGATTAGTTAAATAATTTACATCCAAAAAAGTTATTCAACTAACACATATGAAGCTTAAATTGTACACCTATGCAACAAAACCTCTTCATGCATAACATAAACCATATCAAATAAATGACATCTATCATATCATATCTCTCTATTAACATATATCAATAAATCATCATATCAAAACAATCCCATAAACATACATCAAGTTCTAACAAATACCAAAACAATCATCATATATATCAAATAATAACAAGTACATCATCAAAAAAATGCATAGCCTACATCATATATATATATATATATATATATATCACAATATACATCCCCATGATTATCTCACCAAAATAATGATCTACAAAAATTGTTGCTAATATACCACACCAAAAATAGAATCCTCGCTATTAACCAATAGGAGTCTCCCCACTCCCTTCCTACACTCCTTATATCTTTCCTCCACTCCTCTATAGCCTCTCATCACTCTGCATTGTATTTGATCCCTAACAAAGATGTTGTGGGGTTTATGAACCATGACACTATTAGAGCCACTAATGTTTTGCTCCTATGGCTACACTGATATTTAGAACTTAAGCATGGTGGAATACCTAAACTTGAGACAACCAATACATACTTGCACATCAACAATCTATTCTTTTATTTGTGAAGGATTTAAAATCCTTGATAATAATTTTGTTAATTTAGAAATATTTTATAGGCATAAGTTATGCCTATAATACAAGATACAAAATAATGAGAGACCAAATTAGCTTTATGAAAAATAACTTAAATAGTCATAGAAATTAACATAAGTTTCTAGAAAATCAACATGAACTAATAATATGCTCACAATTATTACATAGGAATAATAAAACTAATTAAACATCCTATGTGAACCTTATCATTCCTTCCCACATAATAAACATTGGATTATAATGTTTTTACAAGAAAATAGGAGAGAAAAAATACCCAATTGGAACATAGTGAACGTAAATAAGAAGATGAAGTGTCGAATACCACCAAGATTGCACTCGATTAAAAATCCACAAAAGTTTGCAAAACCCCAAATGGGAGGAGTAAAAGACAATTTAACTCCTCAAATATCCAGTAGATTGTATTACAAAATCCATAATTACAAGTGGATACAAATACTCAAAAGCATACAATTGGCCTTTAGACAAAATAAAGTCTAGAATAGGACTAAAAACACCTTAACACAAAGCTTAAAATTTAATTATTTATTTAAGGTAATTAATTAATTAAAAATCAACATTAATTAATTAATTTATTTTAAATTCTCCTGGAGAGAAATGCCATGTGCACGGTCAATTTTGATCGTGTATCCTTATGTGGAGAGCGACACACAAAAATCCTTGATAATAATTTTATTAATTTACAAACATTCTATAGGCATAAGCTATGCCTATAATATAAGATATAAAATCAAGAGAGCTTAGATTAGATTTATGGAAGCTAACTTAATCAATCCTAGAAACTAACATAAGTTTCTATAAAATCAATGTGAACTAATAGTATTTTCACAAATATTACATAGGAGTAATAAAACTAATTAAGTATCCTATGTGAACCTTATCACTCTCCGGAATAAGTTATCATGTATTCATCCTGAGCATCCCATAGTTGAGTGACCTTTGTTTGTAATGTCTCCATATTGTCTTATGCCCTAAGCTTATCCACCTCCTCTTGGATTCTATCCCTCTCAACTACCATAACATCTTACTTTCTATCTATATCTCCTCCCTATTTATATAGAATATATAGTAATTTATAGTCAATATGTCTAGTCACCCAAGGATTTCATCCTGCTCTACTCTAATCAGGTCTCTCTTTGTTGTCACTCCATCCCTATTTGTAATAGTTATGTCTCTATCACTTTGCAACCTCCTCTACTATGGATTTAATGTATCAAATCACTCCTTGAGCCTATTTCACTCTCCTAAAATCAAGTCTCTCTCACCCTATAGTCCCATACTCTCCAATACTTATGTGGCCTCCTAATAAGACTTCCATGCCTACACCTACTAAACCTTATATTTCAACATCTAAACATCCTATACAACATCATAACATCCCCCCATCGTATACTATCATAAAAATTATGTACCCAAAATTTGGTGTGGATTCCTCCTCCATTGTTTCACCTAGTGGGCTTGCTCCCACATTTATATGGTGATGTACTCATAACCTAAGTGATGACTCCTCCTCCTCATCCTCCTCATCTATCCTATGATCTTCTACATCTACCCCACCAACTACCCCCTCTACCCCTTACTATTATACCCCAACTCTACCCTCATCATCCCTTAGAACTCACCCTGGTTGCCATATTCGTGTTGCCCACCATGCATAAAAATATATGATAGTCCCTATATCATCATCATCTAGAACTACTATATTTGCATCCCTCTCCAAATTCGAATGATCCATCCATGTTCAAGTTCCATGATCCCACTTGATCCTCTAGATAATAATTATTGGATCAGGTAAGCTCTATCACAAACCAAACTACCTAAGCACTCAAGTGTGCTAGAAGAAATCCACTTATGTACCCCTATGAAAAATAACCCATATCAACCACCTCATTTGAAATTGCTATGTTGTATCCTCGACCTATGATGGTGCTCCTCTCCATGGTCACCAATTGATATCCTTGGACCTCAAGCACCCAAACATACCTTAATAGTATATGTTGTTCCCCTCATGAGGCCTCCTCACCTATGTATCCCTATCCATACACCATATCATTACATAAAGTACATATTTCCCCATAAACCTATGCATCTCATAAGTTAATCCTAGTGGCCTCACTACTGCTATGTTATCCCATGTCCATAACTAAATTAGTAGGCTACAACTTAGCCCTATCCTCTCTATCATTCTCACCCCATGAAGCTCTCTATAATTTTGTGCTAACAAAGATGACACCCAAGCATATATTATCGATATATCCATAAGATCACAAACAATACCCAATAGGTTCCATGGGAACCTAAACCTTGAAGAATTTAGCAACACATAGCTAGATATGAGGACCATCGCTCATGTATGTATTCATGTCAATACCTCTAATTGATAGTATATATTATATAATATGCCACCACTTGCCATGTCGATCACTTTCCATCCAAATCCAAAGACCCTTCGTATCATTATCCCCTTATATTGAGGTACAACAATTATAATAATAATACCCTCCATAGGAAATAAATATATCCTATATATGTCCTCCAAAGTGATGGTCATTTCCCCTATCAAGAAATTAAAGGTGTTCCTATCAATATCCTAGTGCTCACGTAACACTAACTAGTATCAATGATCACAATGTATGGTATCCATATGTGCAACCCTATAAAACCTTTTGACCCTTAACCCATATCGATTATTTGCACTCCACACCTCCATAATATCATCAAAAAGTGTCCTAAAATGATGTCTCCACTACAACATCTTGATCTACCATCATTTCCTCTTATCATACATCATCCTTCTATAACAAGTATAAAAATATTGTATAAATTTTTACGCTAGAACATAACTACATAGATCCATATGGTTAAGAAACAAATGGTATTTTTGGATATCCATTTACCTAAAAACACCTACCATCACCTAAGAAAATTGACCCTTATGTTAAAAAATACATGAAAAAATCAACCACAATATACACACATTCACATCAAAAACCACGCAAAAAAATAAAAACTAAAAAAAAAGCATGCACAAACAAACAAGCATTAAAATCCCCCACCCATAATACAAGTTGTCCTATTTTTTATAGTTTCATTCACTAAAAATTGGGCCCTAGGGTTCCTTTTATATTGAAAATGTAAACATGGTAAAAAGAGGGACAAAAATCTACTAACTAGTACTGCACCCCTCAATCGCTAGGTCCAACACCATCATTAGCCATCTCATGCATTTGCATCCTCGATTTTATAATTTTCACATGAATATTTCCCTCACCTTTTCCTCTCCTCCCAATTCTTCCAACTCACACGATAAAAATGGACAATATGCCATGTGATTATGCTTTTATAATGAAGTGTACCTATCAACTTTATAGATTCGTGTTGTTGTATTTGACCATACTCGTCTATATGGTCACCATAATTTATATAATTTTCATCCATTTCTCTCAAAAATAATCATTTTTATGATTTGAATCCATTATATAGTTGCACCATGACCCTTTCTATCAAGCTCTTTGCTATTAAGTTTCACTTCTTCACCCATTAACTCATTGCTTGAAGGGGTAGACATCACCCATTAGTGCTACCTTATGCATGATAAATATCAAAACACTCAATATTGGAATCTATGTTTGTCCAAGAAATTTGCTTGAGATTATCACAAACCCTCATTTGCTAGGACAAACAAAAGCAAAATTTCTCTTCTAACTCAAACTCCAATCCAATAAAAGTTTGGTAACTCCCATGCTTGTGATTGTACAATTACTCATCAAGGTGGAAAATATAATACCACTTGCAATTGAAGCATCATGATGACACCTACCACTAGCTGGATGACTCATGCAATCTATAAAGTTCAACAATCTATCAAAGGTAAAGTTTGAAGGATATTCATCCCTTCCAAAATTGGGACATCTTACATTATTCATGACTCAAGATAATCTTACATATCTTCCCTCAATAATTATTGTGATGTACCAAAAGTCACAATGAATCAATCAATAATGGGTTAGCTATAACCACCCATCATCAAATCATCCTTCTCATATTCAACCACCAATATGATGTCATAAGTGTTTGCATTGCATCATATTTTCACACACCATAATACAAAAAGTGGTAAATTTAAATACCTAAAAATATCACATTATCCCTTGTGCAGTGCTATTAATTGATTAATTGGAAAAATACCTCAAAATTTGCATAATTTGTTTAAAATAATTATTTATCATGCTTAAGTCTCTTCCTACGCTTAGTCGTTGGTCACCATGTGACCACCCCTTAAGCCTAGTATAGGGTCACCTCACCTAGTCTACCCTTTGAATAGCCTAGCCTTTCCACCTAATCATGCCCATTCAATTCCATCAAGTAGGTGAGGAATTATCTCACCCATGTGCATTAAACACATTGATAATTCATCATTCACCATACCATAAATAGGTAAAGACTTTCCTCCCCCATGAATTTATGAGGTATGGTTCATCCATTCCCATTTAATGCATGTAGGATGATTATGGACTTTACGCCAACCAAAGGAATTTATGAGGTATGGTATCTGTTGAGTGGTATTTTCACCCAGTTGTGAAAACACACTCTCCGATAGGATTTGGGTTCTAAATCCTCTGCTTGCAAAGAAATTAAACATGTAATTTCTCCAAGGTTCTTGTTATGTTAGCATTCTGCATCTGTGTATTAATAATCTTAAATGAAGATATACATTTTAAATGCTTGGAACACCTTAGTGGTTGCAAGTAACTGAAAACAAGGGGCACGATGGTTTATTTTACTATGAAAATTAATGATTGTTCATGAACCCTTATAAAAAAAATGTGATCTGATCCTCATCTGACCATGCTACAACTTCAAAATGAGATTTAATGAAATGCCATAAATGAAGAAATTATTTATGGATTTTGAAATTTTTTAATTTTATTTTAATGCTTGAAAATAAAATTGGGGTTTCTGAAAATAAAGTGCAGCAATAAAATAAAATAAAATAAAATGCAAAGAAAAAGAAATTAAAATTGCATCCAGTTTGATGCTATCCCGTCCTGGCAAAACCGAAGATGTGAGGTTTCCATGCAGGTTTCTCTGGGGTTTACTGTTATTTTTCAGATTTAGACATTCGCATGAAGCAACCAAGAGAAATTGCATTAAACTTCATCTATAAGCCTAGAAATCTGAAAAAGGGAAAGATAAACATTAAAACATGCATGCAGAAAATAACTCCTTCTTTATTGCCAACAAGATGCAAATTTTTGAATGCTCTGCATTAAAAATAAATCATGTTACAATAGCAGACTCTCTAGTTTTCTGAAAACCAACAAAAACGAAGGAAAACAGCCTCAAAGCAGGCCCAGAATGACCCTCTTGCCCCTAGCACTGCAACTCTGCTCCAGCGGTTTTCGACCTCCTGTGCCAATCTGTGCTTTTGCATTTATACTTGCTGTTGAATTGATTCCCCTTCCACGATGGTTCGTTTCATCTTCTAGTGGCTACTCATTTCACCTTTCTTTAACTGTGTGTGTTTTGGCTTTATGCTTGACATTAAGACATTTTATCTTCTTTGTAACACTTCTGTAGCCTGTACGCCACGTGTCCCGCACTTTTCTGCATGTTCTATAACGGCTCCTTGTAAATCGTGACCAAAAATAGCATGTCACGATATCGCGATGCTTTTTTATGCATGCAGCTATGTCTGACTTCCTGGCCATGAAAACGTGACATGTCTTTCTATCAGCAGTCCTTCTGTCTTAATGTGCAGTGAAAATGCTACATGTCACGAAATCGTGACATGTCATGAAATCGCGATGCTTTTTTATCTCCGTACGCCTTCGCTACAACCTATCGCGAAATCGCGATGCCTTTCCACTTCGGGCACCTTCGCTGCAACCTGTCACGAAATCACGACGTTTTTCATCTCTGTATGCCTCGGCTGCAACCTGTTGCAAAATCATGATGCTTTTTCGTTTCTTTCACTCTGGCAGCTTTCTGTTGCGACATCGCGACACTTTTCTGTTCCGTACTGCTCTTGCTGTTTTGGCCACGAAAACGTGACATGTCGTGAAATCGCGATGTTTTTCTGCTTTGTGCCCTTTGGCCGTTTCCTGTTATGAAATCGCGACGTTTTTTCACTTTGAGCCTCTTTGCCATTTTCTGTCGCGATATCGCGACGTTTTTTTGCTTCGTTCTGTTTGACCAGTTTGACTCATGATTTTGCGACACATCGCAATTTCGCAACGCCTCTCTGCTTCGTGCCCCATTTGACTGGTTTGACCTAAAATTTTATGACATGTCACGATTTCATGATGCTTTTCTACCTCGTCTTTCTCTCTCCTCTCTGGGCTATGAAAATCAAACACGTCACGATTTTGCGACGGTTTCGCCCACCTGCTGTCATTGACCGCGTTGACCACGATTTTACGACATGTCACGATTTCGCTACGCCTTTCCATTTGCATTTTCTATCTCCTCTTTCGGCCGCGACGGAGCAACATGTCGCAATTTGGTGACACCTTTTCATTTTTGACTACGACGGCTCAACATGTTGCGATTTCGCAACACTTTTCATTTTTTAGCAGCGATGGAGCGACATGTCGTGATTTCGCAACACTTTCTACACTTGTGCATTTTTGCCCCTTTTCTTCATTTTTAGCATCTGGGTCACTGAGATTTTCTCTGAAAGCCTACAAAAAATGTGGGTCCCCAATTTTGGGGTGTGTTGTGGATCAGCCACAACAAATGGCGACTCTGCTGTCAAATGCTCTTGAGCATTTTAGTGAGAACCCAACCTGAAACACATACAAACTCAAAAATATGTGTTAACATATAAGCAATAAAAACAAATGCCCAAAGATCAAAAGTATATGAATCATTAGAATCATCAAGTATTAGCTCAGTGTGTGCAATGAATTTCATTCCCTATCGTTTTAACTTGATCAACATTCCATTGTCAATTTTGCATGAATGCATATGTGAGATTGTGAATGATTTGTGTACCCTAATGAATATACTAAGATATTTTGCTTTTATAAAAAATGCATAGTCATTCTGTTAGTATTATGTACAAACATTCAAGATTGCCAAACCCTCTTAGGATCCACTAATTAATTACCTTATTGTATCCCAAAGTTGGTTATGATTCCCTACTATCTTGAACCCATGTGCAAGTGAATGTGAAATCAGGACTTTGGGGAATCAGACTCCCAACCAACCGAGATGAGAGTTTAACCCTATCCTTACTATTCTGATTTAGAATTCATTACCTCACTTTGAGCAAAATAATTTAACCAATTATGGAAGAAATGGTCATGCTAGTCTAACCCTTTGGACAATCAGTGGTCTTGTTTTCTAGACAAGACATGTTGCCATGCATGGGCATATCTAACCCCACAATCCAAAACTTATCTTCATTTCTTTGGACCTTGGGGATGACTACCCATCCTTTGTAGAGGACAAGTAGTATTATCCTTCCGATCCAATATAAATATGAGATGGGAAAATTTTATTTTTTACTTCTTGGACCTTAGGGATGACTACCTATCCTTGCCAGGGACATGTAGTACGATCCTTCCAATCCAAACTTTAGATGTAAATGGAAAATATTAAAATTTTATTGCTTAGACCTTGGGGATGACTACCCATCCTTTGCAGAGAACAAGTAGTACGATCCTTCCAATCCAAGATTTAATATGAAATGAGACATAAGAGCTTTGGGGAATCAGATTCTCAACCTAAGCGAGATGAGAATTTATGCCCTATCCTTACTACTCCATGTAGGTCAAATCAAAGCTTTGGGGAATTGGATCCTCAACCTAAGTTCGATGAGGATTTAACCTTATCCTTACTACTCTAATTTTAGGCTTTAAGTTCTATGGAAGTGGTCAAAACCACTGTTTTAAGGATCATGTTGCATAATAGGATAGACATGAAAAACTTCTTTCGCCCAACCTTTTCTTCCAAGTTAGGTTTTGATCATTTTGCTCAAGATCCTTTTTAATGTATGAGACGTGCTTGGTTCTAGATATCTCAAGACTCAGTTTCCAACCTTAGGATTTTTTCTTACACTTATGTTATAACACAACCCTAAGAGGGATTGACATACTTTAATGATTTGTACCTAAGATGCATATGCAACTAAGATGGAATGTATATGTAAAGTGAGATGTGACATGAATGCATTATCTTTTGAAATGCAGGTGAAATATTGCCATATAAAACTGACTACTTCATGCATCACAAGTTTCAAATGATATAACTTAAAATGTTTGTGTGACTTGTGGAGCTTCTACAAGACAATTCCAATATTCCATATTTCCCCGATCTAGAACATAAGTTAGCATCTCAAGGCAACTTTTTCATCATTTTTTTTTTTTTAATATATAAACAAAGAAAAAATGTCAAATAAACACACAACTTTAAATTAAAACTTATTCAATCCAAAACCAAACTGCAATCCCAAAAATGAAAATTTGAAAACACAAACCAAAAACCAAAAACGGAAATCTATATACAAATGTACACTATAATACAAGATGATGCAAAGCTTGGCTTATCACTTTCTTGGATCCCACACATGGTTAGAACATTTCAACAAAAATATAACATGATATGCATACCAAATTTTGTGGGAATCCCACAAAAACAAGACAAGACCAAACAATGCAACAAACTTCCACTTGCCATGCTCACCATACCAATTTGATTTAGTTCCAATAACACTCCCATAGGTGAGCATCAAATTACTAAAATGATTAGACAATAAATGATTTTCAATTTTATCATGTCTATTCTTTAAAACTTCCATTTCAAAACTCAATCTTTGATTTAGAATTAGGCTATCTTCTTCCAATATGCAATTTTGTAAATAGGAGCCTATTTCTACAAATTTTAAAGCCAAATTATTTTCCAAATTTGTAGGCCAATCAAATTTGTGTAACAATTTACAAACATCTAGGATATTTACTAGATTAGGATCATTAAATTTTTTTATCCTAGATTCAATTATTAATTGTTGATGAATTTTATTTAGCAATTCAAGTGCATCAACTTCTTTTCCATTCATTAAAACCATGTTATTAAAGGTGTGATTAAAAATTATACCTTGTTTTTCATTTACCTTTAATGACATTTCATCATTCAAATTATTTAAATTCAAAATATGGTCATCATTTTCAATTCTCAAACATTCTTGGTCAAAGCGTATGTCCCATGACTCATCTTGATGATCCTTCATTTGAGTTGCTTCCAATTGATCAATCTCTCTATCATTTGGTTCCAATTCTTTGTTCACTACCCAAGGTATCTCTTCATTTGAATCCTCAAAATCATCATGCAAACTTGCATCCCCACTTTCAATGAATTTATATTCAACATGATCTAATTTTGTCACCTTTTCAAATCTTGCGAATATGAGATCTTCGTATGATGTAGAAGGCTCACCATCCTGCATGTCAAGTGAAATATGAGTTTCATTTATGGAGATGTGAGAAAAGAATGCATTATCATATCTCCCCCAACCATTGTGAAAATTGTCATCCAAATCTGTGATATGAAACTCCATGGTATTTATGACATGATCTTTTGATTCATTCATCCATTCATTTTCTTCTTTGTCCTTGGCGATAGGATCATTATAATCTTCCAAAATTTGATGAGATTTGAAACTCTCTTCCAAAACATCCTCAAATCGTACAGGAGTTGTAATATCTTCCTTTGAGTAGGCAATTATGTCATCCCGCATATCAATTGGCACACAAGTTTCATTAGTAGCTTTGGATTGAGTGTGGTCTTCCCACTTCTTCCAAGCATCATAATAATCATCTTCCAAAATCAAGTGGTGACGTTCAACTATTTCTTCAAGATTTTCCAAATCATCAATGTGTTTCTCATCACATTCATCTTCACCTTCTTTAGATGGTTTAATTATTTCCAAAAGTGGGTTATTTCTTGAATTCAAATTTATAAGGCCATCATTGTCCAAATTAGCAACCCATGATACAGTTTTATCACAATTTGAAGGGTGAAGAATTTCTTGATCCTTAATTTTACACATCTCATCAATAGTATCTTCCAAGAACAAGTGGTGAGACTTTATCATGTCTTCAAATTCATTTATTGTTTTTCTCCCCATTTTACTTTCAACCACTTCATTTAATTCCATGGCAGGTTCCATCTTATCACATATATCAAACATTGTTGAATTTAGAACCCCTTCATCTAGATAATCATGTATCTCTACATGATCCTCACTAGTGGATGTTGTCTTAGCAATTTGCACCTCCTCTTGGACTACATCTAAGGTGGTCGTAAAATTTGGGTATTCAAATTCATCCCCTTGATCATTCACCTTAGATATCATTGGAGTGGAGGGTGCTATGTTTGATGGTTGGTGTAGGTTGGCATCAAAAGAACAATCTCTCATGTGAACATGTTGTGCCTTTTCTTCTTCAAGACCTTGTTCTATCTCTTCTAAGATCTCATGGATTTTCTCTAGGGACAAACCACTCAGTTTTTCTTCAATGAGTGAAGCAAGTGTGGGGTGTATGGCTCCTAGGTATACTTCCATGGCTTCCTCTTCCAATGGGTTAAAATTTTCCCACATTTGGGAGTGCAACTCACGAAATCTTCCATTGAATTGACTCAAGGACTCATTAGGCTCTTTACATATGGAGGTAAACTGATTTTTCAAGATTTCTAAGTCAACCTGATTACCAAAATGATGAAGGTAGGCTGCTTTTAGTTGTATCCAAGAAGTCCTAACCTCCATGGGTAGTTGGGTATACCAAAAGAATGGTCTATCATCCAAAATGTATGCAAAAAACTTACAAGCCACCTCCTCATAGAAAATCTGAAATTTACATAATGTATCCTTGTAGACATGCAGTTTTTGCAAGTATCCTAGTGGCACCTCTTGATTAAAACACCGTAAAAAATCCAATAACATTGTAGGAATATGATAGGGTATCACATGTAAACCCTCATAATAATCCTCCATTATTAATACCATTCTCTCTCTTAGAGATGTTATTTCAGCTCTTAGTGATACCATTTGCTCCTCAAGTGTTGCCATTAGTGAACCTTGAAATATAATTTTAGAACCAAATCTGTTGAATATTCAACCTGCAAAGTATAAAAAAAAATAAGGTTAGCATCAATTAAGAGATGTATTTATTAAAATCAAATGAAAAGTAATTGCATGAGACCAAAATTTTCAAAATTAAATCAAATCACATATTTCTGTATGAACAATAAGAAAAGTGTTAGAATAATATACAACATACCTGAAAAATAGAACAAGTAAATAAATTCAGGCCGTCCTTTTTACAATCTGCTGAATGTTAGAGGACTAATGCATACAAAGATTTAAATTTATATTACACTAAAAATAAACCCGTATGGCCCTCCTAGCACCAAACCGTTGAGTGGTGTTAGAGGCCGAAGATGCTAATAAAATGGACTTGAAATATTTAGCAATGTAAAGTTCTTAAACAATTATAAATCCGTAGCATCTAAAATCACGATAAAATAAACCCGAACATGCCCTCCTTCTAGCGCCAATATGTTGAGTGGTATTTTCACCCAATTGTGAAAACACACTCTCCGATAGGATTTGGGTTCTAAATCCTCTGCTTGCAAAGAAATTAAACATGTAACTTCTCCAAGGTTCCTGTTATGTTAGCATTCTCGCATTTGTGTATTAATAATCTCAAATAAAGATATTTATTTTAAATGCTTGGAACACCTTAGTGGTTGCAAGTAATCGAAAACAAGGGGCACTCGTGGTTTATTTTACTATGAAAATTAATGATTGTTCCTTGAACCCTAATAAAAAAAATGTGATCTGATCCTCATCTGACCATGCTAAAACTTCAAAATGAGATTTAATGAAATGCCATAAATGAAGAAATTATTTATGGATTTTGAAGTTTTTTAATTTTTTTATTTTATTTTAATGCTTGAAAATAAAATTGGGGTTTCTGAAAATAAAGTGCAGCAAAAAAATAAAATAAAATAAAATGCAAAGAAAAAGAAATTAAAATTGCATCCAGTTTGATGCTATCCCGTCTTGGCAAAACCGAAGATGTGAGGTTTCCATGCATGCAACCTAACCTATTGAACCTGCAAAATACACACAATCCAGATAAGTTAAGTGCTGGTCTCTGGGGTTTACTGTTATTTTTCAGATTTAGACATTCGCATGAAGCAACCAAGAGAACTTGCATTAAACTTCATCTATAAGCCTAGAAATCTGAAAAAGGGAAAGATAAACATTAAAACATGCATGCAAAAAATAACTCCTTCTTTCTTGCCAACAAGATGCAAATTTCTGAATGCTCTGCATTAAAAATAAATCATGTTACAATAGCAGACTCTCTAGTTTTTTGAAAACCAGCAAAAAGGAAGGAAAACAGCCTCAAAGCAGGCCCAGAATGACCCTCTGGCCCCTAGCACTGCAACTCTGCTCCAGCAGTTTTTCGACCTCCTGTGCCAATCTGTGCTTCTGCATTTATACTTCTTGTTGAATTGATTCCCCTTCCACGATGGTTCGTTTCATCTTCCAGTGGCTGCTCATTTCACCTTTCTTTGACTGCATGTGTTTTGGCTTTATGCTTGACATTAAGACGTTTGATCTTCTCTGTAACACTTCTACAGCCTGTACGCCACGTGTCCCGCACTTTTTTGCATGTTTTGTAATGGCTCCCTGTAAATCGTGACCAAAAATAGCATGTCGCGATATCGCGACACTTTTTTATGCATGCAGCTGTGTCCGACTTCTTGGTCGCGAAAACACGACATGTCACGATATCGTGACACTTTTTTGTCAGCAGCCCTTCTATCTTAATGTGCAACGAAAATGCGACATGTCACAAAATCGTGACGCTTTTTTATCTCCATACGCCTTCACTACAACCTATCGTGAAATCACGATGCCTTTCCACTTCGGGCACCTTCGTTGCAACCTGTCACGAAATCGTGATGTTTTTCATCTTCGTACGCCTCGGCTACAACCTGTCGTGAAATCGTGATGATTTTTCGTTTCTTTCACTCTGGCAGCTTTCTGTCGTGACATCGCGACACTTTTCTGTTCCGTACTGCTCTTGCTATTTTGGCCGTGAAAACGCGACATGTCGCGAAATCGCGACGTTTTTCTGCTTTGTGCCCTTTGGTCGTTTCCTGTCGCGAAATCGCGACATTTTTTCACTTTGAGCCTCTTTGCCGTTTTTTGTCATGATATCGCAACGTTTTTCTGCTTTGTTCTATTTGACTGGTTTGACCTATGATTTTACGACGCCTCTCTGCTTCGTGCCTCATTTGACTGGTTTGACCCGTGATTTTGTGACATGTCGTGATTTCGCGATGCTTTTCTGTCTTGTCTTTCTCTCTCCTATTTGGGCCGCGAAAATCAAACAAGTCACGATTTCACGATGATTTCGCCCACCTACTGCCATTGACCGTGTTGACCATGATTTTGTGACATGTCACGATTTCGCTATGCCTTTCCATTTGCATTTTCTCTCTCCTCTTTCGACCGCGATGGAGCAACATGTCACGATTTCGTGACACCTTTTCATTTTCGACTACGATGGCTCAACATGTCGCGATTTCGCGACACTTTTTATTTTTTAGCAGCGATGGAGCGACATGTCGCGATTTCATAACACTTTCTATACTTGTGCATTTTCTGCCCCTTTTCTTCATTTTTAGCATCTGGGTCACTAAGATTTTCTCTGAAAGCTTGCAAAAAGGTGGGTCCCCAATTTTGGGGTGTGTTGTGGATCAGCCACAACAGGTACACACCTCCATCTCATAGGAAACCTTAGACCCCCCAACCTTGTCCAAATCTATAAATAAAATTCCATTTCCTCCATTTCCATAGATCACACATTTGATTACCAAAACTCTGTAGAAACCACTCTAGACCTCATTGCACTCTACACCCTCCTTACTACCAACCACCATGGATGTTTTTGTATGTCCTTTTTTATCCCTTACTATGTTGTAAAATACTTACAATATAGGTTCAAAAGTCCATAAAACTTGGGAAAGATCTTCAAAAGGACTAAACAAACCCCCTCATCAAAATAATTTCTTGTCTAGTTAACATAAAGTTGATCATAGGGATATGTACAATCATATTGGACCATACCTAAGTATGGTTCTCTCTAGAGACTCGTTCTAGATAGCTATAGGCCTATAGAACATAGATTCAAGTAATTTTCACTATTTGTGTTTATTTTTTAGTTATTTTCAATATTTTAATCATGCAATAGATTATATTTCCATTTATTTTATCTTTCATCAACAAAGGTATGATTGAGACAAGCCCAAAGATGTTGCTAATAACTTTGATTAGGTTGTACAGATTTAGAGGACCTATTTAGCTAATAATGGTACTTATGTAGCCAACCCGCTCTCTGTGAAGTACCTATACGAGACTCTTAATATGCCATAATGATGTTTTGTAAAGTGTTTCTTCACTAGAAAGCCTCACTTGTAGCCTAAGATGTAAATTTGTAAAATGACTAATTTTGTAACACTTCCTTTAACATCAATGAAATGACATGTTTTTTATGAACATAAAAATATTGTAAAGGTAATAGGCTAACTAATGTTGTCACTCCTAGAATGCTTCTCTAGATGTAATAAAATTTAGGTCAAATATGAAATCCAGCATAAGACAATATTCACCACTACAAAGGAGGGGGGCGATTTTTGCACTAAAAAAATATCTTTCTATCTATCAAATTTTGGAGCAACATTTTAGAGGGCTATGGATATAAATTTTACAGGGCTTGTAAGTGAGACCATCCTAATATGGATTGATTATTTAATAGTATTTTCCAAAGGAAAAAAAAAACACATTAAACATGTAGAATTAGTCTTTTGAAGATGCCTGAATTCAACATTTCTCTAAACCCTAAAAAGTATATTTTTATGGTCTAAGAGATAAATTGTTAGGTCGTGTAATATTAAAATAATATCTATCCACAGATCCCAATTGAATAAAGTCCATTCAAGACCTACCATTGCCGACATGCATTAAAGGGATTAGGTCTTTCCTGGGTCAAATTCAATTTGTATCCAAATATATTACTAATTTTGCTAAAATGGATGGACTTATAATTTTATTTATCAAGTTCGATTTCGTATTCGAGTTCGACACTCTGGAAGTTCAAAAAAAATTTGAGATGTTTAAACATTTGAAATAAAATTCGACAAAATTTAATTATTATAAATGTACATATATTTTTTTAAATAATATTATTTTTTATTTTTATATAAAATTTAAAAATCAAAGATACAAAATTATAATATTTGATTTTAATAACTTTGTTTTTTCAAATATATACTTTAAAATATTTTTAAAAATATAAATATTTTATAACTTTATCTAAACATAGTAATTTTTTAACAGATGAGAATATTTTCAAACACTTAAATCAATAATTATTTTAAAAAGATAAATTATAAATTTTCTATCAATTATAATAAATTCATTCTAAAAAAAGATCATGGATATTAACACAAAACTATCATTGTTTTCCATTCTCTCATGTGGTAATAAACAACTAAAGAAAATAAATTGAAAATGGTTGCATCCAACATAATTTGTGCAAGACTTGGATTTGAAGAATTTTTTTAATAACACTTTCACATTGATATATATTTTATGTTTTAGAGGTACCATATTGTAACTTTGCTTGAACTTTCTATAAGTCATGGGTTTTATTTTTCAACTTTCAATGACTAATTTTAGGATTTTTTATACCTTTATTATGCTCAATTTTTTTTTTTTACCGAATTTAGGGTTTATTCGCCAAATTTATTTGTTAAAGTTTTGAATTCGATGAATTTCAAAATTTATCTAAACAATTTTAGGAATTTTCTAACTAAGCTTATAACTAACATGGTAAATAAAAACATATCCCTAAATTGAACTAAAAAAATGAATAGATCCATCTAGGATGTTAAATATACCATCACTAAAGCCCCATCCTAATAAACCTAGATTTATCTAAGACATTTAATATGTATGTGTTTGGATTATATGAGAGTGTTGTAATTGTCCTAACCCAAAAGAACAACTATTATGAAGATCATCCCACATCCTTCAAGAATCAATCCCTTCATAATTAATAAGAGAGATATACTTTAATACAAAAATAAGTATTCACCATCATGAATGCCCTAAAATAGTTTGGATACTACCATTTGCAAAGCAAGACCACTATTTTTATAGTATGACTTGATGTTGAGTTTTTTATATTACACAATGAACTATGATTGAAGAGATCCAATGAATCAATAAAAGAAACCCACTAAGTTGATCAAGGGAATTGTTGTATGCAAAAGGTTACCAAAGATAGTCCTTGAAGAATAGTTTTATCTAGTTTAAAAAATAAATAACAATAAATAAATTAGATGAAAAAATGATATATGTAGGTATGTGGCTATAGAATAGGTCCTTGAAGAATTATCCACAAAGAAAAGTGTTAAGTTCAAAAAAGAAAACATAGTACCAATGGTTAGACAATGCTTTTTTTAGAAAAATATATGATGGTGTTCTCCTTTGCTACATGGAAAAAGTAAAATAGAGAAACCTAATCAAGGAGGGAAATCCTTTTCACCCATAATAGACCATAATACCTTGAGGGTTGGATACTACTCATCTGCTATTTTCATTGATTTTTATCAATGGATCAAGGATTGTAAATATTGTTTCATGTTCTAGGGAAGGAAAAAAAGAACTCTAATACCTTTAAATCAAATCATTGTAATTAAACCTTTCCAAAAATAGGGTATCAATTTTATAGGTAATATCAACCTATTGTCAAGTGTGGGACATGGATGGATCTTCACTGTTATGGATTATTTTACTAAGTGGGTTGAAATTTTCCTATCCAAATATAGTAATTAATAAATAGTGGTGAAACTATTTGAATATATTATCACTAGATTTGAAGCCCCTATTGCAATTTTCATACATAATGTCTTCTATTTCAATAGAGCCAAAGTGATAAAATTTACCCTTGAATATGGATTTTTTATTGAGATGTTAAATAATTATTACTCTTAGGGTAATGGATTGGCCAAATAAACCAACAATAACATTACAAGAATATTGAAGAGGACAATTTTAGAATCACAAATGGGATGACATACAAGGCTGTATAAAGCATTATAGGTAGACAAAGTGATGCCAAAATCATCCATAGGGTCATCCTACTAAAATTTGGTATATGGTAAGGAAGTAGTGTTGCCAATTAACCTTGATCTCCCTTACCTCCAAATTTCACAACAACTCAAGTTAGAGGACACAAATTTTGAACCCATACAAGCAATATTGAATGTACTTCTAGTCTTTGAGGAAGAGAGAGAAAAAACTTTTAGGAATAACATGTGATATCAAGAATTTTCAAGAAGTGGTTTGATAAAGGAGCCTTAGAAGTAGAATATAAGGGAAAATGGGATGAGGATGATGTTCATATAAGTAATGCTATCTATATTAGTGAATAGGTAAAATATTTTCCAAAAATAGTGTGATAATTTCATCTAAAATAATATGTACACAATACCAACTATTAATCTGAAAACTAATTATCCCTTATACTATCCCCATTTTCCTCTTTTCTCCTTTAAAAAATTCTTTATTTTAGTTAGAATTCCATCCAATACTTCCCAAGTTGACAAGATAATGGATCTTTCAAGGACACATTGATGTTAATAAAAGGAAAATCATGGGATAAATTGAGTGATATCCTTGCCTATTCAAGTGACATCCCTTCCTTGGAATCTAGCCTTATGATAACCATAATGTCAAGCAAATTGACCTTGGATTAGATATTTTTATCGTTCCTGATTATCAGATGATGATGGGAAAGAATTTTGAATTAGCTAAATAAAAAAGGATAATTTATTGGGGATATTCAATTTAATTAAGATGTTTTCTAGAAAATAATGACCTCCCCTATGTATTTTATCTTTTATAAACATAAAGGGGAAAATAGAGAGGGCTCATGCATTCACGGGCACTAGCTAATAACTACTAGTATTTATGGTTCCCAAGTACTAAAGCTTTAAGATGGCATGAGACTATTTTAATTTAATTTAAAATTCCCATACAATGGAGGCTTTAGATGATATATAATTGGGATTTTGATCGATAGGCTTACTTGAATAGAAATATACTTGCACTAACTATCTATCCCTAAACCTTCTCTAGTAATCTGCATTTCAAAATAGAGGAATTATTTTCAACATAGAGTGTCATATATAGTCAAAATTCCATTTTGAATTGAATTAAAGTGCCTAAAATTTAGAGGTTCCATGCACTCTCTAAATTTGAGTGAATTTATCAAGTTTGGATGTCCCGTCCCATTAATTTTATTTGATCTTGTTCCTCAAGGCAACATAATTTTTAAAGATTTTGAGAGGAGGTGCCTTAGTTGAGTTAAGCTCCCCCTTGGCCATACATGGTATGTAGAGTCCTATAATATAACATATAAGCACACATATTAGATAAAAAAACCTAAGAATATCAATTCATTGGTTTCATATCATAGTTCGTTAAAGAAGTTAGGGTTTTTCTATGATAAATAGATGAATATTCCTTTAGATACGATAGGCTGTGAATATTTCTTAGTTCACTCTACCCTCCAACATCCTTCCCTTTAGACCTTCCATGGGTTCATGGGATCGAAGCTAGTTCCTAGTTTTTAAGTTATATTTATACACACGTTTTAAAATGTAGAGGTTATTATATAATAGGGTAACTAATTGTTTACAGTGCTCATTATATCAACCGGTTCCTCTAGACTCATGTCGACCTTAAGCATTTTTCTCTTTCTCCATCATTGGCTTTATATAGAGAGGAGAGGTTTGGATAAATAAGCCCTAAAGGTCTACCTTTTAGACATAAGTTTTAAAGAGGAGAGGTCGGGCAGCCCCTCTATTTTAAGGTATGTTTGGCAGTGGCTCTTTGAATCGAGGAAGCCCTGAAGCCTTTTATAATATAAGTAAACTTTTCTCAACAAATCCATTTCAATAGCCAACAAGAGGCAAAGGACCAAAATCTCCCCTAATCTCTTCAACTATAGAGCTTCCTTGAGGGGAGGAGCTATCTATTTTGAGGAGGTACACATTTATTTAGAGGTAATACTTCAACCTTGAAAATATATGATAGGGCCTAAAGAGATGTGGAAGATATGGGCAACATTCATGGTGTGGGATTCTCAGAGTTATGGGAAATTTATATAACCTAATCATAGCATATAAGGCAATAAAAAATAATCTAGGAAATCTTATGAAAGAATTCAATGCTCTCATGGATCAATTATTTGGAGATAGAGGACATCTCCGGATTCTAGAGGGGACCTACACATTCGAATTGCCCAAACCGAATACTGCGAAAAACCTTATTTTAAGAGCCGAGGGATAAGATAGCCATGAAGCTCATTTCTCGGATCTTCAAATCTATGAATAGACCTTTATCTCCCCTCCCTCTCAACAATTCCACCCCTTGGCTGCCACATGTTGAGATATATATGAATATTTGAATAGGGCTAAGAAAAATTAATTCATCAAAAAACAAAATCCCTCTCTTATATAAGGATTTGTTTTCCTCTTTCAAAAGCACACACAACCTCTAAATTTAAGTGATCTCCTCTCCTTTTATTAAAGACTAGATAAGGATGCACTCACTTAAATCCCACCTATGAATTTTTCATAAATAGCACATAGGTCGAGTGTATGTGTTACGTATATAATAGGCATCTCCTCTTAAGGGCTTCCCCTCTCTATTTCAAAAGGGCACTCGCCCCTATATCAATGGGATAGATCAGGAGGTCGAGGGAATCCCATTTTTTAAGGTCGAGTCCCTCCCCTCTATTTGAAAAGATAAAAGGTGTGCTTGCTTGCTTTAAAATGTGAGGTGAGGTGAGCTCTCTAACGAGCTTTTAAATCAATACAGGATAACTCTCCCGGGTCCACTTCACTGCCTCTTCCTTCCGGTCGAGGGGATAGATGCCTATTACATACGTTATTATATTACGTATATAAGAGACTTCTCCCTAGGGTTGAGGCTATAAGCCCTCTCTCACATTTTAAAGGTAGAGGAAGAAGCGGTTCGTTCGCTTACGCTCACTTCACTCCCTCCTAGTTCGTTTAGATTGATCAGACGCCTCACCCCCCCCCCTATTCATTTGAGCATTTGAGCGAGGCCCCTCTCTATCTTAAAAGGATTGGATATATAAACAATATTGGACTTTTGGGGTTTCCGTAATCACTTCTCCTCTTCTCCCTATGGGCTTTCGGCTCTGGTATCCGCCAAGCTGCTCATGCATTATAAGGATCGGGCTGGGCCCCCTCTCAATTTGAAATGTACCGGTTGTATCCATCCCATCATCGCTTGGGACTGGAGTAAGGGGGTTTCTCACACCCAATCTCAGGTTTGTTACACTTCTTCTCTAATGACCTACACCAACCACACCAAGGTGTAGGACCACAGTAAAGGTGCATTGATTAGGGATAATAACATTCCTAAGGGACCCAAGTAGACTCATTTGCACATAAGCACCCAATAATCCAAGTTGTCTTCAAAACCTTACCTTGAGAAAACCACATGCCACAAGAAAGCTACACATTAGAGTGCAATCAAGTCACAACTTCATTAGATATGCTTGAATACCAAAAGAACAAGCAAAATACTAAAATAAACAAACAAAAACCCCTTGAAAATTTCATATAAGTACATGAATATAAGCTAATCACATGCAAATTACTAGAAAATTATTTGAGATAAGCAATAAAATCACTCTAAATTGTGGGTAACTCACTTCAATCCCTAAAACAATAAAATAGATCAAATTTTCCCAAAAATAATATTTTTCCTCACTTTTCTACCATTATTCACTATGGACACCTCATTCACTTCTAGCATCCCGTCACTACCTAAATCTTAGGCAACATCACCACCTTCCATAAATTTTGCCCCACACTCTTTGTTTTACTCTCACCTATTATATTTACCACAACATAGGCTAAGCCATCAAAGAGACAAGGCCAAAAGAAGAAGAGAGGGAAGAAAACAAGGTGAGGCTTCCCACCCCCAAGATACTAGAAAAATATCCTAAGGACCCCTACAAAAAGGTAGATTTAGGAGCCTATACTCATCCAATAGGAGAGGTTAGAAAAGAGGACCTAAGAAGGTACAACTTATTAGATTTTGATGCTAAAATACTTAATGAAATGCAACCACAAGGCATAAAATAAGCATTGCAATATTAAATATATGATGATGACAATATAAAAAGCATGTAGAAGACATACGAAACATCCATAATAACTCATAAAACTACCATTAATGAAAGCTCATGAATATGGGATCATCATACAAAATGTGGAGATCTCAAATGCTCCATTCTTTATACAAGCTCTACATTGTATCTAACTTGCACTCTCACCCATGTCTCTCTACTACAGAGGCCAATATATAATAAAATATGACTCTTGGATTTTCATATTCCTATAACACTTCATATTCCTATTTATAGACTCATGTACACATGGAAAATATGCACATTTACATCATCAAGTACCTTGCACATTCTAACAACACGTGTGCATTTATTATATTGCATAAATTAAATACTCAAATCCTAATATAAGACACACTTCTAATCTAAAGATGTACCCAATATGGTACATTAGCATGTACAAAATAATGTAATATATTCCAACACCCCCTATATTACATTATTTGGTTATTGAAGATTAGTCTTCAATATGGTATTTGTCTTATGTTAAATTTAATTTGCACTTTATGACTCCTTTTCCAGGTTCCTCTTCTTGCTTATCTTCATTATTGGGATCAATATTTGTTCTTTCATGAGTTGTCATGCTATCATAATATTCCTACAAAAGTATTTTATTTTTGCCTTTGTCCTTCCTATTACAAGTCTTCTTCAACATAGAACCTTTTTATCATTTACTTATATCATGTTGAGATCTTGAGTTAGAAGAACTTGAAGTATCAATACTGCATGAAGAATGAAATATCTTCTCTAAGAAGGATTGATCTATTTTTTTTTTCTCTTTAAGTGATTCAATCAATTTATTTTGCTCAATGTTTTATTATTTGTAATATTTTAATGTAATTAATTCCATATATAGTATACTACCAATGTCTAAAGGAATTAGAATATCATATTTTCAATTATCAATTGCTTCAATGATTCTAGAATGTAGATAATATTATAGAGTTTTAAAGTTATATTCTAAGGCTTCACTGTAGATCAATGTTGAAGTAAGATCTAAGTTTCCTTCAATATTTGTAAGTAAATTCTTGATAATAATTTTTGTGACATTTAGTCTTTCATTTCTAATTATATTTTCGATATCATTATCCATTGAATTATTTGAAGTTGACATCCTTTTTGCTCCTTAGTATTCGATATTGAGAATAGTTTTGATAAAATATTTTAAATTTCAAAAATGTTGATGTTGACTACCTTATGAATCCTTACTTTTAAGTATATAGTCAAATACTAACTTTCAATTTCCCAAATTTGTAATATACTAATGATCAAACAATGATTTTATCAAGAATTTAATTTTTCAAATTTCTAGGTAGTATTCCTTTTAGCTCTCTAGTATAAGATCAAATTTGATAATATATTTTCAATTCTCAAGATTTGTAGGATACCTTGTATAGCCCAAATATTTTGAATATAATATATTTTTTATAAAATGCTTATATTTCTAGGTTACCTTTGATTTGAAAACATTTTTACTCCCTAATGTTCAACTTTTACTCTTCATTATAATCACATTATTTCTTTGTATTTATGAATAGAAAGCTAAAGATATTATGATGCAATTTCAATTTTGATTAGGTTATCTATTTTCAAGACCTTTATGTTGGATTCCTTATGTCTCTTTAATTTTGTGCAAAAGACTAATATCAAAATTAAAGTTTCCAACTTTCTAGGATCTTTGTGTTCTGCTTATTTCAATTTTGAACAATATAGTTTCTAAATTTCAATAATTAAAATTTGGTGTTGAATTCCTTATAAATTCCTAGTTGGAAATTTAGAAAACAAAGGTATTTTCAAATTTAATATTTCTATTTCAATGTAAAAATCCTTATTCCTCCAAGTTAAACTATTTGCAAAATATTTTTGTGCAATTTGAATGATGTAATTTCAAAAGCTTTCTAAAAAATTCTAAGACATTCAATAATTCTTTTAAGGTTGTAAATATATACATTATTTATCTTTTTATTAAAAAACCTTGCGTATAATGAATTAATTAACCTTGAATTCAATATTATGCCTTATATCTCCTTAATATTTTGCAAATATTTTAAATTAGACTAAATATTTCTTACCTCCTTCAGTATGGCAATCCAAATATTTTTTTTGCTTACTTTATTCTGCAACCTACACTCTCAATATACTCTACATTCACTATAATGCATTCAATGCACTTTGGCAATCAATATCCAATGCTTTGACTCTCCAAATTGCATCTTTCTCTTCCCTTCCTCATAGTGCATACTCACTATTCTTTCATGCTTCACTATATCCTCTTATCTATTCTATGTATGTGTTCAAGTGGTACTCTAAACCATGCCTTTATTGCATGTATAAGGTTTTACTTACGTGATGATTGACACTTCTCTTCCATAAGAACACATGTCATTCAAGTTTATGCTTCTTCTAGGGTACTTAAATACTCCTTGGTGGTTGGTGGCTCGTATCCTAAGTGACAAGTGTATTTTACACCTATCGCACTTGTCAATGAATGTTACAACTTCCTACCTCCTTTGTAACATTCAAGTTTTTACTATGCTTGAATTTTTTGTCCTCTCTACAATGATGGTTTCAATTCCTTGGTGCTCAGACTATGATTTATCTCTTCTCATGGCAGTTGACAATATGTGTCTAACATGCCAAATGGTAAACAACAACCGTATCTCTTCACATTATGTACAATATTATTTCTTGATTATTCAATGCTTTTCCTTTCATTAATGAGCAATCTTCAACCAATTATAGTGCTCTTCCTTCTATTTCAATATGTATGAGGTACACTAGCCATTACTCAAGTGTTATATCAAACAATGCAAATTATGATTATCTCTTTGTTGTCCTCCTTTCAATGTCCTTGTATTAAGTTTATGCAACCCTATTGGTGGTTTTATTAACTTCCCCAATGCTCCTTTGGTGGTGACTCTCTTCCTCAACTATGTTCTCAGTTGAATGGTGGTGGTGCTCTAGGTAACCTTATTTATACGATAGTTGGCTCGCTTTGAACTTTGCTATGTAAATGTCACCACTTCTATGTGCTTAACTTCAATATATCTTCATGATAATTTGCTATAACATATTGTTTATTGTTGTATGTTGCTCTAGAGAGATACTAGCTCATGAATTTTTATTACTTGCCCCCCATAATTTTAGTTCTTCTTAAATAATTACACTAGCTTTCTTGAAATGGTGTCTTTATCATCCAATATGGTGGCGCCTCTTCTCTTTACCAAGACTTGGTAATGGTGGTTTTTCTTCCATGGAATCTTGTCCTTGTTGGCTACTATTCCATAATGACTCCTCATACCTATGCTTGGTGGTTTCTTATTTGGTGACTCCAAGATTTTAATTTGTGCCAAAAACTATGCCTTTAAAAAATAATAATACTTCTATTCCATGTTGTAAACTATTGACTTATTTACTTTCTAAGAGATAGTAAGTATTTAATATTTTTCCTTTCCTTACATTATTTCTAACTTCTCCTTTATTTGTTGTAGGTTTTAATCCCTTGGGAATGTTATCTTCTCCAAATTTGTAGATACAAACTTGAGACCTTTCTTTTGGCTACTTTAAAAACTCAAATGTGGTGCTTTTAAAGGCTTAATAATAATCTAATGTGAACATTCAAATAATAAACTTTTATAGCACAAATATTGCATACCTTTTGGTCTGCTTTTGTAGCTAGGTTTCTTGGTGATTTGATTCACCAATTTTCTGCCACAAATTTGTAGAAATTGCAGCTCCAATTATTATTGCTCTACTGAACTAAATTTGTTAAATTTCAGCTATTATTGCTATCCAAATCAGCTCAAAAACTCCTCCAATTCGTAGCTTTCAGACTCTTCAATTTGTTGCCCAATATTTCTTTCTAAAAGCTTTAACTATTGGAATCCTTCTCCTTTATATTTTTGTCCAAAACTCCTTTACATTGCAGCTTCTAATTCAGCTAATTTCTTATTTGTTTAATTATCCAAAAACATTTCTAAACTACCCCAAATTTCTCCAAAATGTAGCTATAATATCTTCTCTTGATGTTGCTTAAATTTGCAGTTTAATACTTCTTCAAAATGCTGCTTCAAAAACTGATTTATTTAATTTTATCTTCCTGTCCAAAAACAACAATAAGTTCCTTCAAATTGCTGCCTTCTTTTGCTTCCAATTCCTATTTCAAATTATTTTTCAAGGATATTTCAAAATCTATCCAACTCTTCTCCAAAATGCAGCTTTATGTTACCTCCAATTTACTGTCCTATGACTCTTCAACTTTTACTCCGAAAATCAGTGATATTCTCCTTAGCAAATCAGCCTTCCAGCCTTTAATGGCAATATTCAAATATCTCAAATTGGTGGCCTCTTCTACATTATTTCTCCTCCTGAATTTTGAATTCAAACTTAGACTATTTATTTGGCATTTTTCTCAAGAATATAAATGTCTTGAGATCTTTACAAATATTTTCTAAAATTTGGCAACCTTCTTGCCAAATCATTTTTTATTTTGGGATTTTTTTTGGATGGTGATAATTATCTCAAATTATTCTTTCCAGGAGCTAATCCTTGCAATATTCTATCTTGAGCTTTCTTCAAATATCCTCCAATAGCCACTTCTTCAACTTTATTCAATAGGGATTTTTCTAGCCTTATTTATCTTTCTTATTTCAAGTTTTTCTTGATACCTCTTCTTTTGGATCTTCATATTATGCAGCTTCTGAAATATTCAATAGAATTTTCTTGGCCCTCTTCTATATTCTATCTTTAATCTTCAATATTTAGTCTTCAACCTTCCAAATATGGAATTTCTTCAATGGGACCTCTTTCTTGGATCTCCTCCTTCTTGACCTACAGTCTTCAATATTCTATAGGGACCTCCTTCATGGGTCTCTTCAATATCCTACCTTAAATATCCAATAGGGCCTTCATTATTGGACATACTAAATCTTCAAATGTACATTTTTCTACAATAAATAACAAGTCCCTACATGAGAAAAGCACATATACTTTTACGCAATCAAAGATGAAATTATTCTCTATCCATTGTAAGAAGCTTCTCAACTTCTAAGAACTAATTTTCTATAGTAAAAAAATTATATGGTAGAAAGAAAATTCATGCAAATATTTAGATCTTTTTAAATCAATAAACATCACTACTTATCCTTCAATCTAGTGAAAAGAGATCTATGTTGAATCCTAGTCTTCATGAGTTTTCCTACAACCCTGTGGGAGACACTTAGCCAAAAAGCAATTCATGAGTTTGAAAATAAAATCTCCCTATATCCTCTCAATCTTATTGTGGCTCTCTTTATCTCCTATCAATATACCTTGTGCTCTGATATCATTGTTATCTTTTGATGCTAAAATACTTAATGAAATGCAACCATAAGGTATAAAATGAGGATTCAATATTATATATATGATAATGGAAATATAATAAGCATGTAAAACACATAATAAACTTCTATAATAACTTATAAAACTATCATTAATAAAATCTCATGAATATGGTATCATCATACAAAATGTATCAAATACTCCATTATTCATACATGTTATACATTGTATCTAATTTGATCACGTACTCTGCTCTAATGTGCTCTTGCACTCTCATCCACTTATTTCTACTACAAAGGCCAATATACAATAGAATATGAATCTTGGTCTTTCATATTATTATGATACTTCATCTTCCTATTTATAGACTCATGTGCACATGGACAACATGCACATTTACATCATCAAGTATCTTTCACATTCTAGAAACATTTGTGCATTTATTATATTGCATAAAGTAACTACTCAAATCCTAATATAAGACACACTTCTAATATAAATATGTACCTAGGATCATACATTAGCATGTACCAAGTAATGTAATATATTCCAACACAAGTTGGTCCTATAAATTGAATCTTGGAATATAATACAAATGCAGATGTCCAACTTGAAAATGAACTCAATGCCATAAATATAGAGTTTTCCAATGATGGTGGATGTGGTAACCAAGAATTATAACCCAACAAGAATTTTTAAGCCACCCCAACATATAGAGGATGCATTTTATATTTTCTAAGGAGTGATAAGGAACATGCTAAAGGTTGCTAATGACCCAAAAATGTGGATCTACTGTAAACCCAATATGTAGAAAGACTTATATTATAAGTAAAATAATGCATATTGTTGAAGATTCTTCACCACTCACTTATAGAAACCTGATTTTCTATACCACTTCAATATTCCATTTGATTTGGACTATTTCAAGGAAGAATTCTATATGGTGATGTCATGGATAGTCATTATTCTTAGGAAAGAAGTGATAAGAAGATTTAAAAAGAATACATCACCATGCTACATTGTTGAGCAAGGTGCAGCAACAATATTGTCATTGTTGTCAACACAATTAGATAGATCTGTTGATGCAGTGGACAGGAAGTTCAAAAGCTATTCAGATGTAGAAGACAGGAGTTCAAAGGTTATTCAGAGTATGTACAGTGATTTTCCAAGAAGACCGAAGTGGCCCATATGCAAAAGATCAAAGAAAAAAGACAAGTAAGAAAAGTGTCGCGATATCGCGACATATACAACAGGCAAGAAAAACTGTCACGATTTCGCGACATGTTGGAAGAGAGAGAAAAGCAGGAAAAACTATCACGATTTCGTGACATGTTGGAAGAGAGAGAAAAAGAGGAAAAATTGTCGCGATTTGTGACATGTTGGAAGAGAGAAAAAGCAAGAAAAACTATCATGATTTCGTGACATGTTGGAAGAGAAAAAGGCAAGTGGAAAAACTGTCACGATTTCGTGACATGTTGGAAGAGAAAGAGAAAGTAGGAAAAAGTGTCACGATTTCGTGACAAGTTCAAAGAAAGAGAACAAGTAAGAAAAGTGTCACGATTTCGTGACATGTCGCATTTTCGTGACTAAAATAGGAGAGAGAAAGTAAGTTTGAAAAGTGTCGCGATATCGCGACATGTCACATTTTCATGACAAAAGAAAGAGAGGAAGCGTACGAAAGCAGAACTATCATGATTTCGTGACAAAAGCAGAAAGCAAGACTTCGAAAGCAGAAGTGTCACGATTTCATGACAAAAGTAAAGAAGTAAAGTATGAAAGTAGAAGTGTCATGATTTCATGACAAAAGCAAGAGAAGAAGACTTCAAAGGCAGAAGTGTCATGATTTCATGACAAAAGCAAAGAAGCTAAGTACGAAAGTAGAAGTGTCATGATTTCATGACAAAAGCTAAGTTGAAGACTACAGAGGCAGAAGTGTCGCGATATCACGACAAAAGCAAAGTCGAAGTCTATGGAAGTAGAAGTGTCGCGATATCACGATAAAAGCAAAGAGAAGTATATGGAGGCAAAGATGTCGCATATCATGACAAAAGAAAAGATGAAGTCAGAGGCAAAAATGTCATGATATCATGACAAAAGAATAGAGAAAGCGTATGGAGGTGAAAGTGTCGCGATATCGTGACATGTATTTTCATGGCAACAACAACAAAAGAAGCTACAGAGGCAAAAATGTCATGATTTCGTGATAGGTCGTAAATGCGCAAGTCAAGAAGGAGAACCCAATTGAAATGAGAAGTATGACAGTGGACCGACATCACTACGGCATTTACAGGGGTAGTTATAAAGTGATTTCATACTGCTAAAATACGAAGAGTGATCAAAAGTCAGTATGGCGGTTACAAGGTCTATCCAGAATGAAATCATCAAGCGATGGATAAATCGAACATCTTCTTGAGTTGAAGTCGACGAAGACCGATGACAGTCAACTAAAATTAGGGTTTACAGTTGTTATGAAAGCTGACTAAGATTAGGATTTACAGTCGACTAAGATTAGGGTTTTCATCATAAAAAATATTGTTATAAAAGGAGGGTTGTTTGGAGAATTGAAATGGTGTCGAAGGTGTGTGAAATACGGTCATTGTGCGTAGAGAGCAAGTCATGTCGAATCGTGCTAAGTGCAAAATTTGCAAAGAGAGTAGAGTGCACAAAAGGAGAAGATGATCGTGAAGTTTGACTGTAATGAAGCAGAGTGTGCAAAGTGATTGCGTAGAGAGAGCGAGTGCGTAGAGAATGCAAAGGTGAAGAAGACCAGTCAGGGTCTTGCAAAAGCAAAGGTATCTTACTATCAAACTTATAGATTCAAATTGAAGTCCAGGTTGTAGCTTGGCATCAGGGGTTGGTGCTCCTTTCTATTGGTGTAGATAAATAAGGGGTTGGTGCTCCTTCTAGTTGGTGCTCTTTTGGTGAGATAAATAAGGGGTTGGTGCTCCTTTTTTAAAATAATGGTCATAAATAAGGGTTTGGTGCTCCTTTTTATTGGTGTAGATAAATAAGGGGTTGGTGCTCCTTTCTGTTGGTGCAGATAAATAAGGGGTTGGTGCTCCTTTCTGTTGGTGCAGATAAATAAGGGGTTGGTGCTCCTTACAGTGGGTGTTGGTAAATTGATTGTAAAGTTGGTGCTTTGCAAAGGCTGAATTTGGATGGTAGTCCAAGCAGTCAATTTTTGAGGAGTAGCCACATTGGTGAACCTCGTTAAATCTTGTGTTGTGTGATGCTCTTTTGTTATACTTGTTGTATCTAGTAATAAGTTTTAATTGTTGCGGTATTAAGAGCTATAAATTTAAGTTTAAAGAGCTACACTGATTCACCCCCCTCTCAGTGTCATTGTAAGACTAACAATTGGTATCAGAGCTAAGTTCCTGTACAAGCTTAACCAGCTAGGGTGATCTTGGAAGTAACACAATGGCAGGTGGTGAAGGCTTCTCATCAAACAAAGCACCATTGTTTGACGGATCTAATTACGCATTCTAGAGAATCAGGATGCAGACATATCTCTGTGCTTTGGGATACGACATCTAGGATTCAGTAGTTAGTGGATACACAATACCCATCACTCCTCCAAAAGAGGTTGATGAAAAGAAACTATTTGAAAATAACTCAAAAGCAAAGAATGCTATCATGTGCGGATTAGCAGACGGTGAACTAGTAAAGATCATGAGCTGTAAAATGGCAAAAGAAATATGGGACAAACTAAGGAGTATTCATGAAGGAGATGATAAGATCAAGGAGGCCAAGTTATAGACACATCGAGCTCGGTTCGAAGCATTAAATATGAATGACGATGAAAACATTGAGGCATATATGCTTGAGAGTTAATGGAATCATTAATGCGATCAGAGGACTCGGCGAGGATATCGAAGACTCTGCCATCGTGAAAAAGGTATTAAGATCTCTTCCTCAAAGGTTTGATTCTAAAGTCTCAATGATAGAAGAAGCTAAAAATCTAAATTATTTTAGTATAGATGAGATGTATGGTTCTTTGATTGCATATGAGATGAGGATAGGAAGATCTAAACCCATAGACAGAGAAGCGGCTTTTAAAGCCCTTAAAAATAAAAATGCAAAACAAGAGTCCGAGGAAGAAGAGACATCAAATGAAATGGAAGCAAACTTTGTTAGAAAACTAAAAAGGGGAAAAGGAAAATACAGAGGAAAGCTACCGTTTAAATGTTTCAACTGTGGAGGCGTTGGGCATTTTGTGACTAAATGTCCACTTAATGAGAAGAACAAAAATGATGAAGGATCGCACCAAGAAAGAAGTGACTGGAAGAAGAAAATGAATTTCAGAAAAGGCAACTTCAAGAAGAAAAGTTTCATCTCCGAGGAATGCCAGTTCATCGAAGACGACTCCGGTGAGGATTATGAAGAGGAAACAGGTGAAGCTCTTTTCATGGCATTTGAAGAAGTAAAATCGAGAAAAGGAAGAAGGAGTGAACTCTGAAGTATGTGGTGAAAACCCTGAGGCTGAAGTAGATCTAGAAGGTGAGTTGATCTCTGCACTTGAAGAGTGGAAAATAGAGAGGAAAAAGAATAAGAAAATTTCAAAAAATCTTGAGGATGCAAACGAAATCATAACCAGTCTGAAAGTACAGACAGAAGAATACAAGAAAATATCTGAAGATCTCGAAGTACAAATTACCATGAAAATAGATTATTGCTACAAACTAGAAGAAGAGAATGTTGGTTTACGGACACAGATAGAAGAGATGAATCACAAAATTAGTTGCTATCACAAACGCGAAGAAAGTTCTATGAAGCTGGATAAGATTATAAATGACCAAAGGCCTGCAGGCATCAAATTTGGTCTAGGTTTCGTCGAAGGAGAATCATCAAATGGATCAAAGGCCAGAAATGTAGAATCCATAAAGAATGAAGATAAGAAACGAGGTTGATCAAGGAAAAAATTGTCTCATGCAAAAGAAAGCAATAATGCCAGGCACGAAAGGAGAATTGACAATGATGGATTCACCAATGTCACACATCAAAGAAGAAGAAGACCTATGGCTCCTACGACAACATGGCAAAGACCATCACCCAGGTTCAATTATCCCTTTTCTGGTTTCTATTTTAAATGCAATGGCTATGGACATAAAATCTCGGACTGCAAATATAATGTAAGACCAAGGAATTTCACCGAGTAGAAATGCTTTTTCTCCTCCGATGAATTATACAGTAGAATGTTATAACTATCATAATTTTGGGCACATTGCAAGAAACTATAGAAGTACATTTGCATCAAATCAGTTTTAGGGAAGAAAATTTCAACCAAATAGGATGAGACAAAATAGAAAACTTCTCGAAAAACATGCACAAGCTATTGATAAGGGAAAGGCAAAACAAGAGCCCAAAACTACTATCAAAATGGAGTGGAAAGAAAAAGAGTGACTTAAGGAAGAAAAGGAATCCTTAATCGTACAAACAACATTTAAAGCACAGAATAAATATGTACCATGGATACTTGATAGTGGATGCTCCTAGTCATATGACAGGTGACAAACAAAAATTTGAGAAGTTACAGAAATATGAAGGTGGTTCAATAAAGTTTGGAAATAATGATGGAGCTAAGATAGTTGGCAAAGGTTCAGTTAAAATTAGTGACGAAAAAATTAAGTCAGAAGAAGTCTTGTTTGTGGATGGTTTGAAACATAACTTGTTGAGCGTAAGTCAGATTTGTGATAAAGGTCATGAAGTAGTTTTTAAGAAGCGGGGTTGTGAAGTCAGAAAAACAAATAGTGGAAAATTGATAGCAACTGGATCAAGGACATCCGGCAACTCTGTACATGCTCTCGGAGACTTCAGAAGGAGCTTGTTTTATTGGACAGGAAGAAGAAAATTGGTTGTGGCACAAGAGACTCGGTCATATCAGTTTTGATAATCTAATAAAAATCAACTCAAAAAGGGCGGTGAGAGATATTCCCACCATCGGCAAACACTGCAAACAACATTTGTGCTTCATGCCAAAAGGGGAAGCAAACTAGAGTCACATTCAAAACAAAAGAGTACTACACAAGCAAACCTTTGGAACTAATACACACTGATTTATGTGGACCCATGAGAACACAAAGCATAAATGGTGACAAATATTTTATGTTGTGCATTGATGACTATTCCAGAATGACATGGATATTTTTCTTGAAGCATAAATCGGAAGCTTTTGAAATGTTCAAGACTTTCAAAAACCAAGTTGAGAATGAAACAAGAAAGAGGATCAAATGTTTAAGATCAGATAGAGGAGGAGAATTCATTTCAGAGGAGTTTATAGAGTACTATGAAAAATACGGTATTAGGAGACAGTTTTTAGTAGCCAGGACACCTCGACAAAATGGAGTGGTAGAAAGAAAGAACAGGACAGTGCAGGAAATGGCACGGACTATGTTGGTTGAAAGCGAGTAGCAGACAGATTTTGGAAAGAAGCAGTCCATACTGCGGTGTATATCCAAAATAGGTACATGCTGAGAACACATGAAAGCAAAACTCCTTATGAGTTGTGGTTCGGTAAAAGGGCAACAACAAAATACCTCAAAGTTTTTGGCTAGCAAGTGCTACATCAAAAGAACTGAAGATAATCTTGGTAAGTTTGAAGATAGAGCGGATGAAGGTATTTTTGTTGGTTATTCATCAAAAAGCAAAGCTTACAAATGCTACAACAAGAGGCTAAAGAAAATTGTGGACAATGTCGATGTTAAATTTGATGAAGGTAGAGAACGAGTAATTAGCTATGAAAAGAACTACCCAATTTATGAAGAGGTTATTGAAGGAGATGAGGAAAACGAAATAGAAAAGATACAAAAAATTGACTCAGATGATTTAAGTTGTGATTCAAAAGTGGAAGAAAATAAGAAATTCAAAATAGGCAGTTGGCAAAAAAATCATCCTAGAGAGCAAATAATTGGAGACCCCAAAGTTGGTGTTCAGACAAGAAGAAGAGTAGTAAGTAACTACTCTCTATTATCCAACATTGAGCCCAAAAATGTTGCTGACGCAAGCAAAGATGAAAGTTGGATGAAGGCAATAAATGAAGAATTAGATCAGATCAAGAAAAACGAAACTTGGGAGTTAGTACCTAGACCTACAAATAAAAATATAATCGGGACTAAATGGATTTTTTGAAACAAATTGAATGAAGACGGACAGGTAGTCAGAAATAAAGCAAGATTGGTATGTAAGGGTTATGCACAAGTTGAAGGCATTGACTTTGAGGAAACTTTTGCACCAGTAGCTAGACTAGAGGCAATTAGAATGTTTCCGGCTTTAGCAGTCTACAAGAATTTCAAAGTTTATCAAATGGATGTGAAATCAGCATTTTTGAATGGGAAACTTGAAGAAGAGGTTTATATTGAGCAACCGGATGGTTTCCAACTTGGTGATGATCCCAACTTGGTTTGCAAGTTGAAGAAAGCATTATATGGCTTAAAACAGGCACCCGAGCATGGTATGCAAGGCTAGACAACTATCTCACTCAACAAGGGTTTAAGAAAGGTATGGTGGATAGTAATTTGTATGTCAAAATAGAAAATGGGCATCTTATTGTTCTTGTTGTATACGTAGATGATATCATATTTGGCAGCAGCAAAGATGAGTCGTGTAAAGATTTAGCAAATAAGATGCGAGAAAGAATTTGAAATGTCAATGATTGGTGAACTTTCGTATTTCCTCGGGTTGCAAGTTAATCAAAATAAGAAGGGCATATTTATTTCTCAAGTTAAATATGTGAAAGAGATGTTAAAAAAGTTCACAATGGAGGATTGTAAGCCAGTTAGCACTCCCATGACGACGGGTTGCAAGTTGAGCAAGGATGAAAAATCTCCACCTGTTGATCAAACCATGTACAGATCTATGATTGGGAGCTTACTGTACTTGACAGCTACCAGACCAGATATTTTGCAGGCAGTATGCATGGTAGCACGATTTCAGGCTAATCCCAAGGAGACTCATGTGACAGCGAGTGAAGAGGATTCTTCGGTACCTCAAGGGTACTATGGAGTATGGGTTATGGTATCCGAAAGGTAAAGACTTCACCCTTATTTCGTATTCGGATGCAGATTGGGCAGGAGGTGTCGATGACAGAAAGAGTACCGGTGGAGGTGCATTCTATCTTGGAGACAGATTGGTCGCGTGGCACGGTAAGAAACAAGAGTCGGTTTCTTTATCGACGATAGAGGCAGAATATATTGCAGCGACAACATGTTGTACGCAGGTATTGTGAATGAAACAAACCCTGAAATATCTTGGTATTAGCTTCGGTGAGCCAATATCAGTTAAGTGTGATAACACCAGTGCCATTAACATCTCCAAGAATCTGGTTATGCATTCACGCACAAAACACATTGCTATCAGGTATCACTTTTTGAAGGAGAAAGTTGCGAAAGGTGAGGTTAAGTTGGATTTTGTTCCAACTACAGAGCAAGTAGCAGATATCTTCACAAAACCATTGCCCAAGGAATTTTTTGAGTACCTTCGCAATAAATTGGGAGTGGTCACACTTCCCAAGAATTGACTAGCTACGGGGATCACATTCTCGGGGGGAGCATTTAAGTATTTGATTATCTTTTTGCTCATGTTCATGATTTTTGCTAAGTGTAATAAATTTTGCCTGAGAATGTTGTGCATGGACTCGAGGGAAGTCTGCGAGTAGCCCTTTGGTATTATTGTCAAAGGGGGAGAAGAGTTACGAGGAAATTGCACATGTGTTGCCAAAAATTCCAAAGGGGGAGATTGTTGAGCAAGGTGCAGCAACAAGTATTGTCATTGTTGTCAACACGGTCGAGATAGATCTGTTGATGCGGTGGACGGGAAGTTCAAAAGCTATTCGGATGCGAGAAGACAGGAGTTCAAAGGTTATTCAGAGTATGTACAGTGATTTTCCAAGAAGACCGAAGTGGCCCATATGCAAAAGATCAAAGAAAAAAGACAAGTAAGAAAAGTGTCGCGATATCGCGACATATACAGCAGGCAAGAAAAATTGTCATGATTTCGCGACATGTTGGAAGAGAGAGAAAAAGTAAGAAAAATTGTCACGATTTCGTGACATGTTGGAAGAGAGAGAAAAAGTAGGAAAAACTATCACGATTTCGTGACATGTTGGAAGAGAGAGAAAAAGTAGGAAAAACTGTCACGATTTCGTGACATGTTGGAAGAGAAAAAGGCAAGTGGAAAAACTGTCATGATTTCGTGACATGTTGGAAGAGAAAGAGAAAGCAGGAAAAAGTGTCACGATTTCGTGACAAGTTCGAAGAAAGAGAACAAGTAAGAAAAGTGTCACGATTTCGTGACATGTCGCATTTTCGTGACTAAAATAGGAGAGAGAAAGTAAGTTTGAAAAGTGTCACGATATCGCGACATGTCACATTTTTATGACAAAAGAAAGAGAGGAAGCGTACGGAAGCAGAACTGTCATGATTTCGTGACAAAAGCAAAAAGCAAGACTTTGAAAGCAGAAGTGTCATGATTTCATGACAAAAGCAAAGAAGTAAAGTACGAAAGCAGAAGTGTCATGATTTCATGACAAAAGTAGAGAAGAAGACTTCGAAGGCAGAAGTGTCATGATTTCGTGACAAAAGCAAAGAAGCTAAGTACGAAAGCAAAAGTGTCATGATTTCGTGACAAAAGCTAAGTTGAAGACTATGGAGGCAAAAGTGTCGCGATATCGTGACAAAAGCAAAGTCGAAGTCTATGGAAGCAGAAGTGTCGTGATATCGTGACAAAAGCAAAGACGAAGTATATGAAGGCAAAAATGTCGTGATATCGTGACAAAAGAAAATATAAAGTCTATGGAGGCAAAAATGTCATGATATCATGACAAAAGAATAGAGAAAGCGTACGGAGGTGAAAGTGTCGTGATATCGTGACATGTATTTTCATGGCAACAACAACAAAAGAAGCTATAGAGGCAGAAATGTCACGATTTCGTGATAGGTCATAAATGCGCAAGTCAAGAAGGAGAACTTGATTGAAATGAGAAGTATGATAGTGGACCGACATCACTACGGCATTTATAGGGGCAGTTACAGAGTGATTTCATACTGCTAAAATATGAAGAGTGATCAAAAGTCAGTATGGCGGTTACAAGGTCTGTCCAGAATGAAATCATCAAGCGATGGATAAACCGAACATCTTCTTGAGTTGAAGCCGACGAAGACCGATGACAGCCGACTAAAATTAGGGTTTACAGTTGTTATGAAAGCCGACTAAGATTAGGATTTACAGCCGACTAAGATTAGGGTTTTCATCATAAAAAATATTGTTATAAAAGGAGGGTTGTTTGGAGAATTGAAGATGTGTCGAATGTGTGTGAAATACGGTCGTTGTGCAAACGGAGAGCAAGATGTCGAATCGTGCTAAGTGTAAAATTTGCAAAGAGAGCAGAGTGCACAAAAGGGAGAAGATGATCATGAAGTTTGATTGTAACGAAGCAGAGTGTGTGAAGTGATTGCGTAGAGAGAGCAGAGTGCGTAGAGAATGCAAAGGTGAAGAAGACCAGTCAGGGTCTTGCAAAAGCAAAGGTATCTTATTGTCAAACTTATAGATTCAAATTGAAGTCTAAGTTGTAGCTTGGCATCAGGGGTTGGTGCTCCTTTCTATTGGTGCAGATAAATAAGGGGTTGGTGCTCCTTTCTGTTGGTGCAGATAAATAAGGGGTTGGTGCTCCTTTCTGTTGGTGTAGATAAATAAGGGGTTGGTGCTCCTTTCTGTTGGTGCAGATAAATAAGGGGTTGGTGCTCCTTTCTGTTGGTGCAGATAAATAAGGGGTTGGTGCTCCTTACGGTGGGTGCTGGTAAATTGATTGTAAAGTTGGTGCTTTGCAAAGGCTAGATTTGGATGGTAGTCCAAGCAGTCAATTTTTGAGGAGTAGCCACATTGGTGAACCTCGTTAAATCTTGTGTTGTGTGATGCTCTTTTGTTATACTTGTTGTATCTAGTAATAAGTTTTAATTGTTGCGGTATTAAGAGCTATAAATTTAAGTTTAAAGAGCTACACTGATTCACCCCCCCTCTCAGTGTCATTGTAAGACTAATATACATGTCATCAAAACCTACCAAAGGCACTCCTAGATGATTGACTATTGAAATTATATCTTCAACTAGATGGGAAATAAATAAACACATTTCAAGGAAGAGAGGAATTTTAATTATACTTCCTACCTAGTTTAATTAATCCTATACAAGAATAAAAGCTAGTTTCCAACTCTCTAGTTGGACCAAGTAGACAATAATAGACAACATCTATGTATAGTGGAGCACATGAACATACCATACTAAGAAGTAGGAAATTACTTATACTACTTCTATTATGAGATGTATGAGGTCATAATGGAAAAATTCATAAGGCATTAAACCTGAAAAATGAGGCACAAAAACAACTATCAAAGAAAAATGGCTTCAAATATGGTTCTTTTTGGGGAGGTTTAAAACCTTAATTCACCTCCATGGCTTCTCAGGCATGCAATTTGAATTGCCTAAGAGGTTCTGAAACTACATGCTCAACCTTGAATATGTAAATAAACTTGATTATGTGAACCTAAAATGCTTGAAGAGGCAAAATAAAACCATGTTTTATCTAATAAACTAGTAGGTCGTGAGCATCACTCCTATGATGTATAAGTAATAAATAGAGATAGAAATAATATTGAGATAAATGGATCTTGAACAAGTCAGATACTGATGGAACTATGACCAAAAGAGGATTTTTTAGAAAACCCTCAATGACAAGAAGTCATATACCTCTTGTATACATGAAAAGGGTACAACAACCAACAATAGACCAACCTGGAGAAGTTTATAGCCCTTACCACCCTAGGGAGAAATAAGGACTATGAAGATGAAAACTAAAGTTGGTATGATGACCCCTAGAGTAGCACACCTTTTATAAGAAGTAGAAGGATGACTTAAACCCATATGTGAAGTTAAACCATTAGAGGGTGGGGGAACTTTATATGCTTAGATACACAGACAAGAAAATCCTTGCATGGTAGTGAATGAGATACAAAATGGACATGATATTCAAGTCTATATGAGATGGTATTTTGATGCTAATTATTTTACCATTTGGAATAAGAGGGATCCCGAAGGTGCCAAAAGAGATAGACACATCATGGAGATAGCAAGAAAAAACATCAATTCTATGCAAAAAAAATATTAGAAAATAGGTAACACTCCTAATCAACATCTTAGCTATATTAGTGGCTCTAGTAGTGGTTAACACAACAATCAATGGATAGAATGGTTTCAAAAAATATGGGTCAATATTGAATGAGGTGGCCATTGCAATAAAATAAAAATAATAGGGGTAATAAACCCAAATCAAGGAGGGTAAATACCTTAAGGAGGATCCCCTATTGAGTTAGGAATGACCATTCTAGTGGCCAATAGTACACACTCTTCCCCTCCTTTTTGACCATACATCACTCCACCTTCTATCTCTACCATTTCTTCTTCTTCTATTTGCGTTCCCCTTTCTCTCTCTATCCCTTTTTATTCCCCTATTTACATACCACACATTTTTCATTATTTTGTTGTGCTTGTCCCATATTCCACCAATGCAACACATATTTCTACAAGAAGTACCCCATATCATACTTTTCCTAGGTTTGCTCCACCTCTAATGGTAATGGTCACAATAGAGACCATTCCAATAACATCATTTCCATCCCCACTCATTCAAGATTTCATATCACAACCCTTGTTTCCAAAAACTATACCACCCATTTTGACCACTCTAGTTAGATTGACATCACATCCCACTCCCCTACTTCTACTCCATTTCCCATAACCTCTTAGTTTTCACTGCTTTTCATGTCATCCACCTCATATTTTAAGCATGAAATGCATGATAACTTATCTTAAAGTGATGACCCCCATCATTCCTACCTAGGAAGTTGAGTCTATAGGAGCTCCCCCATTAACAAGTGTGTCTAGAGGCCTAGACCAAGTTATGCTTACAAGGCTAAAGAGACTAATTTTATCAAGGTATTAGATATCCTTTTTGTTGAGTAGAAATGATAGAAGAAATAATATAAGAAACTCAACAAAAATATCTCTAAGGCCTCGATGCTCTTCTATTTGTAACTATCAAAAAGAAGAGATAAAGTGATAGGGATCAATATGTATGATTTGTTGCTATATACATATTTGTTTTCATATTAATATTTATATAAAAATTCCACTGACATCAATTGGAACAAGAAAATTTCATCAACCTCAACATGGGTGTGCATATGAATGAGGATTATCTTTTGTAATTTATTCTATCGCATAACATCAATGCCATGTGACAATATATGCATAAGCCTAAGTTGGAAGTAAAAACATTAACTACAAGATGCTCTGTCATTAGGGCTGAGTGAATTTCTCCACAAGAGGTGAATCTGGCTAAGAGAGAGGTGACATTAGGGTTCATGCTATGACATGAAGATGTCCACCAAGAGCTATGTGGTCATCGTTGTCTCTCAGCATGAATAGTAGATAAAACCAAGTACTGAAGGCTTCTACACAAAGCACATAAATGGCTAATAATTTGGGATTTCTAAAATATGATGTTGAAGGTGATTGGTTGGTCGAACAACAATGGATGTGACAAGATAACAATGAATATGCATAACAGTGAAATATATGAGTGAATAGTAAATGTTGCGACTGAAAAAACCATTAGAGATACATATGGTTGGCTAGGAAGAGATGGGAAAGCATGGTATTAGGAAGTACAAAAATGGGACACTACATAAAAAAGGCTTATTTTTAAAAAATTGCTTTAGTTAAATATAAAGCTCTTTTTAAAGCCCTTTACTTCAATTTAGTAGATTTCCTCTGGATCATCCTAATAGAAATATGGCAACTAATATGGCAATAGTAGATAAATTACATGAAGTTACTAATGTGGTGATTTTTTGTATTCTTAAATATTTGGGGTTGTCACGCCACAATAAAATCACTGGTTGACAAACAACACTATGGAATTTGGTGGATCCACCTCTTTAACTTTAGAAAATATTGTCACAAATATTCAATATAGAATAAGGTAAGGATACCCTAGATGTGAGCCTATATTACTTCTCATATGCTCATGCTCATCCAGATTAAAAAAAAAAAGTAAAACTACAACATTAAAAATGACCAAGCTTTAGAGTAACTCCTAGCTAATGCTTCAAGTTGTAGACCGGTGCCTTATCCATTGGATAATTGTAGCCAGACTTAAATAATGATGAAGAAATAAGGGGGAGGAGATAAAACTAAGCCAATCATATCCATTCAATTAATGTAACAAATATTATTAAACATGCCAACAAAAGAATATGCCACTTATACATTCAAATAATGTAACATATAAATGGGACAAGAAGCAAAACTGCACATAAAATTACTAAAAGGAGGAAGCAAGATAGAATTGATCAATGGATCATTACAATGGAGTCTCGTTAGTGTAACTAGATATCACTAAAAAAATACAAACAAATTCTTTGTTCAATTAATGTAACAAAGAACTGTAGCCCTTCGTTCAAATGATGTAACAAAGGGCCTCCCAAATTCTTGCCTCAATCATTGAAAATAATCTCAGTAAACTGGACACCTCCTCATCAAAACCTGCACAGTGATAGGGAAGAAAATGGGGCGATTAGAAAAGACACACAAAATAAAATACAATTGATAAGGATGACACTCTGGTATACCTCTTGCATTTACTATACCAAAAACTTGATCTAGAAGCTATTGCAACCACTCTCTCGTATATCTAGAAGATTTGTTCTCATTCAAAACCGATGATGACCCATAATCTCCAAAATTGTAATTGCTTCGGTGATGGCTCATAACTATAATTGTTACCAAAAACTAGATGATGGCCCATAAAAATTGTAACTACCTCCGAAATTGATCCACCATATTGCTTGCATTAAATGGTTCTAGTAGTGGTCTCCACTGATAAAAAACATATCCATTCCTATTGAAAACAACCCAAAAATGGCCTCAAGAAATTAACTTTCAACTACTAAAACTTGGCCACAAAAGTGAGGTGCATCACAATTTAAATTATTTTTCCATTTTTTATAAGGCTAACCTTAGCCAGTTTTAAATATTTTATTTCAAAAATTAAATAATAATAATAAAACTATTATCATTAAATAATAATTATATTATTTATTTAAATGCATGGTTTATTTATTAAATATATAATATATACATATATAATAATATTTAAATATAATATTATATAAAAAGGCCACGTGGGCCATAAAAGAGAATGGCCCACATGGGCCTTCTAATAAGGCCAAAAATTCCCTTTATAAAGGGAATCGATCGATGGCCATGTCCATCGGCCAAAAAGGATATATATATATATATATATATATATATATATATATATATATATATATATATATATAATCTAATAAGGGAGGTCATCGAGGGTCGTCGATTAACCCCCTCTCATGGTCGATCGTTTAGCGTCAGCCAAATATTTTTTTCATAAATAATAAAAAAATGGAGGGGGGTCATTAGCTGACCACCTCTCATGGTCGAACGATAGGCATCGACAAAAATTATTTATTTATTTATAATTAATAATAAAAAAATGGAGAGGGGTCGTCAATCGATGCCCTCTCATGGCCGACTAATGGAGATTGGTCAAATTTTTTTTTGGTCGGTCAACCCCCTCTCATGGTCATTTGATGGGCGTCAATCGACGCTTTCTCATGGTCGATCAACACAGATCGACCAATTTTTTTTAAATAAATACTTAAATAAATAAAAATTTTAACATATATATATTTATTGTTATATATAAAATTAAATTAAACATTAAAATAAATATTTAACTAAATTTAATTAAATACCTAATTAAACATATAATCAAACTTTTAAAAAAGTAAATATTTAATTAAACCTTTATGACCCTAGAGGTCAAAATAATTAATTAAATTTTATTAAAGTCCATAAATGACATCAAAAGACCAAAAAGACGACTTAATTTCGATGACACAAGGACCCAAAAATTTATTAAACAGAGGTAGATGGGAAAAAATGTAACGGACTCATAGGACACCAAAAAATTTCAAAAATTGGGGGCAAAACAAGTTGGATTTTGAGGATCCAACATAGGATGGAAGGGTAGTGGCCTTTGGAGCAAAGTGGCCTCCACAAAAACCAAAATGATATTCTTTCAAAACTTGAGGCACTTCTTTCTCAAGCAAACAGAGAAGAAACACTCCATCTGGATGCCTCCAATACAGTCTACCTTCCTAAATTTAATATCTTTGAGTCAGTTGCTTGATAGACCTTTTATTTTGGGATATATCTCTTGGGAAAGATAAGTTTTTGAGGTAGAATATTATGTCTTCATACCATCTACAATCAGAATTATCAATTGCTCTAGTTTCTTATTGCTCATCTACTAGAATAGTGTGATTCATATATTTGTAGAACTAAGCGTGACACTGAGATGGGGGTGAATCAATGTGTATTAAAAATTTAATCCAACTATGAGATCAAATCAAAACAAGCAATCACACAAACATGCATCACATAACACCAGATTTATAGTGGAAACTCGATGTGGGAAAAACATTGTGCCAATGGACTATTTGGACTCTCATCCAAATCCAACCTTGAAAATATTTAGAATTTACAATATTTTTGTAGCACCAACTACAGGGAATGGCACCAACCAACCCAAACTTTAGCAGCACCAACTATAAGGAGCACAGGCCCCGATCGCCAAGCACCCCCTCGGCAAAAACAAAAACTATAGTAGAAAATATGATCTCTGTTCCAAAAGACCCTGAGTGGTCTAGGTCATTGCTTCTCTATACACATCCAATCTGACTAATATCATTTGATCTGAATCTTTATCTCACACCCTTATCTGTACTCACACTGAATCCTTTTAAAAATATTTTTGCAATACCTTTAACTTCCAACACTTCAACTTCTTAACAAATTTTGAGCTACAAGATGACCATTTTAGCATTCAATAATATCTCCCTTGATATATATTACATTCTTCTAGATTTTAAAATTATGCATACGCTAGAAAAATAATGGACTCAAAAGGAGTTACGGATCAAAATTTATGACCTTTTTAAATTTTACTTTTATTTTGGAGAGGCATTTTGTCAAATAGTTCACGGACAAAGTGTTGTGCACATAACTCGTTCTCACAATTGAAGGCCTCAAAATTGCTCTGACCAAAAAACAAATATGTTCAATTCGATGATCTATACGTGAAACAACACTTAAATGGTACATTCAGAAATAAGAAAAATATGAATTTGAGTATTCGAGCACAAAAGCACTTGGATGCCCAAAACTAGAAAAAGTGCTATGGAGGCATTTTACAACTGCTTTCGTTTCTTCCTCGGGTCTCTGTTTGGGCTGAAATTTAAAAATTACGCTCTCAGTATATCTAGCTACCTCCAGTAAAACATTTGAGGTTCAATTCCTCATAGATTGCTTAATATTCCTCCCATAAAGTGACCTCCGACATAAATTTTACAACTGCAGTTTCATGACCAACAATGCATTGGTGAAGCAACCGGCCGTTGCAACACTGCAACCACACTTTCTAATGATAGTCCAAGATTTTTCATTAACGTTTTGCCACTTTGACAACTTCCTTTTTTGCTACTTTGACAACTTCTTGACGATTTTTGCAACTTTTCTAATTTTTCATGAACAACCTGTAACAACTTCACCTGAACATCATAAATATTATCATAAGCATTAAACACCACTTTACATACTCCTAAAAACCTCTGAAAAACTATCCACTGCATAAACCTATCCATATGAGTGTGTTGACAACAATGACAATACTTTTGTTGCACCTTGCTCAACAATCTCCCTATTTCGAATTGTTAGCAACACGCACAATTTCTTGTAACTCTTCTCCCCCTTTGAAAACAAAAGCAAAGGGATGTTGCAAACTCCCCCTGAGCCCATGCACAATATTCTTAGGAAAAAATTATTACACTTGGCAAAAATCACAAACATGAGCAAAAAGATAAACAAAGACACAAATGCTCCCCCTAAGAATGTTACCCCGATAGGTAGTCAATGCTTGGGAAGTGTGACCACTCCCAATTTCTTGCGAAGGTGCTCAAATACTTCCTTGGGCAATGGTTTTGTGAAGATGTCTGCTACTTGCTCTATTGTTGGAACAAAATCCAACTTAACCTCACCTTTCGCAACTTTCTCCTTCAAAAAATAGTACCGAATAACAATATGTTTTGTGCGAGAATGCATAATCAGATTCTTTAAGATATTGATTGCACTTGTATTATCACACATGATCAATCTGGGCTCACTAAAATTTATTCCAAGATCCTTCAAAGTTTTTTTCATCCAAAGTACCTATGTATAGCATGATGTCATTGTAATATACTCTACCTCTACTATGGATAATGAGACTAACTCATACTTTTTGCTATGCCACGCAACAAGATTATCACCAAGATAGAATTCACCTCCATTGATACACTTCCTGTCATCTACACATCTTGCCAAATATGCATCTGAATACACAATAAGGGTGAATTCCTTACCTTTCGGATACCATAACCCATACTCCATAGTACCCTTGAGGTACTAAAAAATCCTCTTTAATGTTGTCACATGAGTCTCCTTGGGACTAGCCTGAAATTGTGCTACCATGCATACTGCCTACAAAATATCCGGTCTAGTAGTTGTCAATTACAATAAGCTTCCAATCATGAATATGTACATAGTTTGATAAACATGTGGAGATTTGTCATCCTTGCTCAACTTGCAACCTGTCATAATGGGAGTGCTAACTGACTTGTAATCCTCCATTGTGAATTTTTTAAGCATCTCTTGCACACATTTGATTTGAGAAATAAATATGCCCTTCTCCTTTTGATTAAATTGCAATCCGAGAAAATACAAAATATCAGTAATAATTAACATTTCAAACTCTTTCTACATCTTATTTGCAAAATATTTACACAACTCATCTTTTTTGTTGCCAAATATGATATCATCTATGCATATAACAACCAAAATATGATGACCATTTTTTGTTTTCACATTAAAATTCCTGTCCACCATACCTTTCTTGAACCCTTACTGAGTAATATAACTGTCTAGCCTTGCATACCATGCCCGAGGTGCCTGTTTTAAGCCATATAATACTTTCTTCAACTTGCAAACCAAGTTGGGATCATCACCAAGATGAAAACCGTCTGGCTGCTCAATATAAACCTCTTCTTCAAGTTTCCTATTCAAAAATTTTGATTTCACATCCCTTTGATAAAATTTGAAATTCTTGTAAACTGCTAAAGCAAGAAACATTCTAATTTCCTCTAGTCTAGCCACAGGTGCAAATGTTTCCTCTAAGTCAATACCTTCAACTTGCACATACCCTTTGCATACCAATATTGCTTTTTTCCTGACTACCTGTCCATCTTCATTCAATTTGTTTTGAAAGACCCATTTAGTACCGATTACATTTTTATTTACGGGTCTTGGTACTAACTCCCAAGTCTTGTTTTTCTCGATCTAATCTAATTATTCATTTATTGCATTTACCCAACTTTCATCTTTTCTTGCTTCAAAAACATTTTTGGGATCAATTTTGGATAGTAAATACTAGTTACTTACTAATCTTCTTCTTGTCTGAACACCAACTATGGGGTCTCCAATTATTTGCTCTCTAGGATGATATTTCGGCCAGCTACCTATTTTGAATTTCTTGTTTTCTTCCAATTTTGACTCACTTTTCAAATCCCCTGTGTCAATTCTTGATTAATTTTTTGTTTCCTCTTCCTCGTCTCCTTCAATGACCTCTTCATAAATTGGGTAGTTCTCTTCATAGCTAATTACTTGTTCCCTTCCTTCATCAACTTTAATATCGACACTTTCCACAATTTTTCTTAGTATATTGTTGTAACATTTATAAGCTTTGATTTTTGATGAATAGCCAAGAAAAATGCCTTGATCCGCTCTATATTCAAACTTACCAAGGTTTTCTTCAATTATTTTGATGTAACACTTGTTGCCAAAAACATTAAAATATCTTGTTTTTGCCTTTTTACCGAACCAAAACTCAAGAATTTTTGCTTTCATCCATCCTCAACATGCACTTATTTTTTATGTATACCATAGTTGGATTGCATATTTCCAAAATTTATTTGCTACTTTGCTCTCATTCAACATATTCCATGTTATTTTCTACATTGTCTTGTTCATTCTGCTGAGGTGTCTTGGCTGCTAAAAATTGTCTCCTGATGCCATATTTTCACAATACTCTGTGGAATCCTCTAAAATGAACTCTCCTCCTCTGTTTGAAATTATAATTTTAATCATTTTTCCTATTTGATTCTCAACTTGGTTTTTTAAAACCTTGAGAATCTCAAAAGCTTCCGATTTATGCTTCAAAAACAATACCCATGTCATCCTGGAATAGTCATCTATACACAACATGAAATATTTATCACCGTTTATGCTTTGCATTCTCATGGGTCCACATAAATCAGTATGTACTAGTTCTAAAGGTTTGCTCGTGTAGTGCTCTTTTTTTTTAAATGAGACTCTAGTTCGCTTCCCTTTTTTACATGAAGCACAAATGCTATTTGATGGTTTGCCAATGGTGGGAATATCTCTCATTTCTTTCTTTGAATTAATTTTTACTAGATTGTCAAAACTAATATGACCAAGCCTCTTGTGCCACAACCAATTCTCTTCTTCATTTCCAATCAAGCAAACTCCTTTTGAAGTCTCCGAGAGAATGTATAGGTTGCCATATGTCCTTGATCTAGCTGCTATCAAACTCCCATTGTTTGCATTTCTAATTTCACAACCTTGCTTCTTAAATATCACATCAAGACCTGTACTACAAATATGAGTTACTCTCAACAAGTTATGCTTTAGACCAACCACAAACAATACTTCTTCTGATATGATTTTTTCATCACTGATCTTAACTGAACCTATGCCAACTATCTTAGCTCCATCATTGTTTCTAAATTTCACTGAACCACCTTCATATTGCTGCAGCTTCTCAAATTTTTGTTTGTCACCTATCATATGACTGGAGCATCCACTATCAAGTATCCATGGTGCAAATTTATTCTACGCTTTAAATACCATATGTACGATTAAGGATTTATTTTCTTCCTTAGGTTGCTCTTTTTCTTTCCACTCCGATTTGATTACAGTTTTGGGCTCTTGTTTTAGATTTTATTTTTCAGTAGCTTGTGCATGTTTTTTGGGAAATTTTCTATTTTGTTTTATTCCATATGGCTAAAATTTTCTTCCCTGAAATTGATTTGATGCAAATGTACTTCTACAATTTCTTGCAATATTCCCAAAGTTATGATGATTATAACATTCTACTACATAATCCATAAAATATGAAAAAGCATTTCTACTGGCAAAATTCCTTGGTCCTACATTATACTTACAATTTGAAATCTTATTTCCATAACCATTGCATTTAAAACAATAAACAAAAAATGGATGATTGAACCTGGGTGGTGGTATTTACCATGTTGTTGTAGGAGCCATAAATCTTCTTCTTCTTTGACGTGTGACATTGGTGAAACCATCATTGTCAATTCTCCTTTCTTGCCTTGTGTTATTGCTTTCCTTTGCATGATTTATTTTTGCTTGATTAACCTGTTTTTTTTCTTCATTCATTGTGGATTCTTCATTTGTGGCCTTTGGTCCATTTTATGATTCTTCTTTGTCAAAAACCAAACCAAATTTGATATCTATAGTCTTCTAGTTATTTATAATTTTATCCAACTTCATAGAACTCTCTTCACATTTGTGATACGAGATAATTTTCTTATTCATCTCTTCTAGTTGCATCCTTAAACCAACAACCTCTTCTTCTAACTTGCTGCAATAATCTATTTTCATGGTTATTTGCACTTTAATATCTTCGAAGATCTTCTTGGATTCTTCTATCTGCACTTTCAAACTTGTTATTATTTCATTTGCATCCTCAAGATTTCTTGAAATGTTATTATTCATTTTTATTTATGTCTTCAATTCATCCAAAACTGCAATTAGTTCCTCTTCCAAATTCACTTCTGTGTCAATTTCTTCTTCATCACATTCCTATTCTTTTTTGGTTTTTCTTCTTTGAATGCCATGAAAAGAGTTTCACCTATTTCTTTTTTAGAATCCTCACTAGAGCTGTCTTCTGATGAATTTAAATTCTTGGATATGAAACTTTTCTTCTTGAAGTTTCCTTTTATGAAATTTGATTTTTTCTTCTAGTGACTTCTTTCTCTGTGTGATCCTTCATCACTTATGTTATTATCATTAAGTGGACATTTAGTTGCAAAATTTCCAACGCCTCCACAGTTGAAGTATTTAAATGGTAACTTTCCTCTATATTTTCCTTTTCCCATTTTTAGTTTTCGAACAAAGTTTACTTCTATTTCATTTGATGTCTTTTCTTCCTTGAATTCTTGTTTTGTTTTCATATTTTTTTGGGCTTTAAAAGTAGATTCTCTATTGGTGGATTCAGATTTTCCTATTCTCATCTCATATGTAATCACAGAGCCATGCATCTCATACATACTAAAAGAATTTAGATATTTAGCTTCTTCTATAGCTAAAACTTTAGAATCAAACCTTTGAGGAAGATATCTTCATATCTTTTTGATGATTATTGAGTCTTTGATTTCCTCTGCAAGTCCTCTGATAGAATTGATGATTTCATTAACTCTCAGCATATATGTCTTGATATTCTCATCCTCATTCATCTTCAATCCTTTGAACTGAGCTCGATGTGTTTGTAACTTGGTCTCCTTGATCTTATCATCTCCTTAATGAATACTCTTTAGTTTTTCCCATATTTCCTTTACCATTTTACAACCCATAATCTTTACCAGTTCACTATCCACTAATCCACACATGATAACATTCTTTATTTTTGAGTCATTTTCAAATAGTTTCTTACCATCAACATCGGTTGGAGAAGTGGTGGTTATTGTGCATCCACTGTATACTGTATTCCAAATATCATATTCCAAATCATAAATATATTTCTACATCCTAAGTATCCAAAATGTGTAATTAGTTCTATAAAAAAATGGTACTTTCTTTTATGAGAACCCTTCACCACCTTCCATTGTGTCACTTCCAAGATCACCCTAGACGGTTAAGTCTGTTCAGGAACCTTGCTTTGATACCAACTACAGAACTAAGTGTGACACTGAGAGGGGGGGTGAATCAGTGTGTATTAAAAATTTAATCCAACTATGAAATTAAATAAAAACAAGCAATCACACAAACATGCATCACATAACACCAGATTTATAGTGGAATCCTGATGTGGGAAAACCACTGTGCCAATGGACTGTTTGGACTCCCATCCAAATATAACCTCAAAAATGTTTGGTATTTATAATATTTTTGTAGTACCAACTATAGGGAATTGCACCAAACAACCTAGACTTTAGTAGCACCAAATTCAAGGAGCATCGACCCTGATCACCAAGCACCCACTCGACAAAAACCAAAACTGTAGTAGAAAATCTGATCTCTATTCTAAAAGAACCTGAGTGGTCTAGATAATTTCTTCTCTATACACATCCACTTTGACTAATCTCATCTAATCTGAATCTCTATCTCACACCCTTCTTTGTACTCACACTAACTTCTTTAAAAAACCTTTTTGCAATACCTTTAACTTCCAACACTTCAACTTCCTAACAAATTTTGATTTGCAAGATGACCATTTTATCATTCAATAAAATATCATCTTGGAGATAAAATTTTCTTCTATATTTTAAAATTTTGCACGTGCTGGAAAAATAACGGATTCAAAAGGAGTTACGGATCAAAATTTATGACCTTTTTAAATTTCACTTTTATTTTGGAGAGGCATTTTGTCAAATAGTTCACGAACAAAGTGTTGTGCACATTACTCATTATCACACTTGGAGGCCTAAAAATTACTTCGACCAAAAATAAAATATGTTCAATTCGATGATATATATGTGAAACAACACTTAAACAACACATTTGGTAACAAGAAAATATGAATTTGAGTATTCGAGCGCAAAAGCACTTGGTTGCCCAAAACTGGAAAAATGCTACGGAGGCATTTTGCAACTATTGTCGTTTCTTCCTCAGGTCTCCGTTCAGGCTAAAATTTAAAACTTAAGCTCTCAGTATATCCAAATACCTTAAGTAAAATATTTTAGGTCCAATTCCTCATGTATGGCTTAATATTCCTCCCACAAAGTGACCTATGATGCAGATTTTACAACTACAGTTTCATGACCAACAATGCACCGATGAAGCAACCGACCATTCCAACACTGCAACCACACTTTATAATGATAAAAAAACATCCAAATAGTATCTGGGGTTGTTCAAAACATTCCATTGATGTTTTACCACTTTGAAAACTTACTTTTTTGCTACTTTGACAACTTCCTGACGATTTTTATAACTTTTACAAATTTGCACGAACAACCTATAACAACTTCACATGAACATCACAAACATTCTCATAAGAATTGAACTCCACTTTACATACTCCAAAAAACCTCTAAACAATTTTCCACTACATCAACCTGTCCATCTGAGTGTGTTGACAACAACGACAATACTATTGTTATACCTTGCTCAACAATCTTCTCCCTCTTTGTTGGCCAAGTACTTTACTAGTCCTTGTCCTTTGATAATTTTTACTACCTTGAACTCCACATCATACTAAAGTAATTTGGTCATCCACCTTGCAGGACATATTTAATAGCAATGTAGGGAATACAAGCTATTACCTTATTTGACCCAAATATACTTGAAATGATCCAATGCTTTGATTAATGTATAAGCCTATATTTTTAAAATGGAAAATTTTAGTTGAGAACCCTTCAACCCTGTACTCATAAAGGTTATGGGTCTTTCATTTTTACCTTCATATTGCAACGCTTGAACTGTAGCAATAGTGTTTTTTGAAGCAAATGAGTAGATTTTAGAATCTTTGGAGTAATCAGGGCATATCAATATTGGAACCTTAGTAATTGCATCTTTGATCTTCTAAAAAGCTGCAATATTTTCCTCTATCCACCTTATTTCTTCATTTTTCTTGATCATGTCATTTATTTTCTTGGTAATATGAGAAACATCATGGATAAACATCTTAATAAAGTTAATATTTCCATAAAATTATCTAACTCCCTTAAGATTCTTAGGAGGGGAAATTTTAGCAATGGTTTCTACTCTTTGTGGATCAATGCTAATTCAATATTTTGAAATAATATGCCCAATTATTTTACCTTGTGTTGTCCTAAACACACATTTTCTAGGATTTAAATATTTTCCAAACTCCTTGCACCTATCAAACACTTTAGTTAGATGTGCAAAGTGATCTTTAGGATTTATTGAAAAAATTGTAATATCATCAAGATACACTACCATTATCTTGAACATCAATATTTAAAATGCAACATCCATTGCTATATGAAATATCACCTCCATATTCATCAATCTAAAGGGCATCCTACGATATTCAAATGTTCCCCATGGTGTAGTGAAAGTTGTTTTGTGTCTATCTTCTAGATTCACTGCAATATAATTGTAACTTGAAAATCCATCCAATAAACACATTCTTGATTACCCAACCACTACTTGAAGCAATTATTCCACATTTGGAAGTGGATAGTTATATTTGAGAGAGATTTTATTCATATTTCTAAATTCTACACAAATAATGATATCACCATTCTTTTTTCTAACTGAAACTAGGTTTACCAACCAAGTAGAAAACCTCACCTTCCTAATTATATTGGTATCCAGTAACTTTTGTGTTTCTTTCTGCATAATTATACGTAAAGTGGAATTGAAATTCCTTTGTTTCTACATGAAAGGCTTAGTATATTTTTGAAGAGGTATTATGTGAGTCATTACCTTTGTATTGAAGGTCTTCAAATATTCATAACTCCAAGAAAAACATTCATGTTCTTTTTCAAGAGTTTGATATACTATTGCTTCTCTTTTCCTCATAGGACCTTATTGATCCTAATAATATTGAGATCTTCCTCTGTTCTAATATTAACTTCATCAATATTATATTATTTGACAAGAGGTTTATATACTCTATCAAAGTCATTAAAAAACTCTCTAAAGATACCAACCCCTAGGGATACTATTGGTATTTAGTTGTATGACATTTTTGCAGGCTCTCCAATAATATCCTTCAATTTTTCTTCATCACTTTCATCATAAATAACATCAAAAAATTCATTATGCATAGTCATAAACTAATTAATGTGTACATGATGATTAAAAACCTATAAATATACCATATTATCAGGAATAGATGGCTTATAAATAGATATGGTTAGGAAAATTTCCATAAACCAAGCGTTTATCTCAATATTTTCTACTCCAAAAGCATTAATGTCCAACAAGTTAGAATTATTATTATTTTCTCTAGGAATAAATTGTAGATCAAAAGCCAAGAATCTAACTATTTCATCCAACATGGCCTGCTTATATTGCTTTAGTCTAGGGTGCTTTGTTTGATATTTCATTTTTATTTGTTGTATTATTAGCTCAACATCCCCACTAACTCTGAGGTAATTAATACCCAATTCTTTGGCCTTCCTCAGCCTTAGCAATAAAGCTTTATATTCTACAACATTAGTTGTACAAGAAAATTCTAACCTGTATGGTATGCCAAGATAGCTACCATTGATGTCTATCAACAATAATCTAGCTCCTACTTTACCCCATCAAAGGTCATAGTCCATATCTTAGAAGTCAAAATTCTATCAATTTTTGCATTTGCTTCAGCTTTCAATTTTAGATCCATGTTCTCAACATTAGGTACTTCCAACAAGAAATAAGAATGCCAGATAGAGTAAAATCCCATGTCTTTTTACTCAATAGAATTCATGGAATTAACCATGTTATCATTACGGTATTTGAATTCAACTAAATACCTATTGAAGGATTCTCTTTTTAATATCACTTTCTTATTACCTTGCATTGGAATAGTGGCATATGACCAATCTAACTAAATAGTACCACCTAATTGTTCTACCCAATGCCTAGAGAGTAAGATAGAAAATAAAGGGTCCACATATACAACTACAACATACATCACAACTCCTTTATTAGGATATTGTTCAATATGGACAAGAATTCCAGTGATAATTCCTACACAAGGTACTCTCATGTTATCCATGACAAAAATAGGAGGGTGCTCTTCTTGATAAATCAAGCCTAACTGATCAGCTAGATGTTTTGACATTACATTCATGGAAGCATCATTGTCAAGCATAAAATTATGAATAACATATTGGTCCCCATAGCCTGATGTATACCTTAGTGAGATGTAAAATGAATTAACCAAATATGAATCTCTAACTGCATTATTCACAAGGCCTATGGGATTTTGAGGATTTCCTACTAATTGATCAATTAATTTGAAGGTTTTACATACATGATACCGATACTTCAGAATAATCATTAATTACCAAAAAGTGATGATGAACTTATACTTGGAAACCTCTATACATATATCAAAAGGATATTTCTTATCATCAATTATTTTTTTAGTTTTCTAGTTAGCCAAGTCACTTTGTTGCTTCTAGATAATTTCTTCTACAACAGGCTCTTTAGGAATCATTTGTAGTTTCATATGATTTACCTTTTTTAATGAACTCACTCCTATAGATTTCTTCTTTTGTGCAGGCACTTCATCAACCTTATCTTCCACTATTCTATTCCTGATATTGACAACATGTATCTTTTCTAAAGATTCAACCTCTTATGTTGTAGGTACAAGCTTTCCCTACTTTATTCTATCAAAGTTGGTACTAAGAGGTTCACTTGAGGTTGATGTCTATCCAAATAATAAGGATATTTTCTCAAGATCACTAGCACATATATCCATATCCCTTTCAAATTTTTGTTCTTTGGTTTCATCCTTCTGATCCAACATATATTAATTCTAATATCTTCATCTTCAGATTCAACATTCAAATCAACATTAGAATTTATACTTAGATAAATGCCACAATCAACAGGGTTATGTGGTGCATCACAAGAAGATAAATAAAAGGTATAATTTTATGCTATATTATTTAATGGAATGGGATTTGGAACATAATTTAGATCTCTCTCTACTTCTTTCTTTTTCAAATTTCCATTGTGATTCTTGTTTTCATCCTCATTTCCATTTTTATTCTAGTTTTTATTGAAATTCCTCCTAAAATGAGGCATGTTGTCTTCTTGTTGTCTATTATTTCCCTATGAAGTTTCTATAGTGTTGTATTTCCCCTTTTCAAGTCTAGCCAACCTATTTTTCAAAGTAGTAAAAATCTCACTCAACTGATTAGCTATTTTTTCATTGTATCTAGATCTATTTTCTTATGGATAGATAACTCAACCTTCTTATTCTTTCTTTTAGGTTTATTAGGATCTAGAGAGTATGATTTTATTTTACCACTATTACTCATATGTCTCTCTATTTTAATAGCTCTTTCCATACATATATAAATGGTGTCTGCTGCTTGTTGCATTAGCTAATAACTAAAATCTCTAAGGAAAACATTCTTGTAGAAATAAATAGATTGATCATCATTCGGCCTTAATGCTACATGAATCTTATTTCTGGTCTTTAATAAACTCCTATTGAAATATTCTATTGTTTCATTTTATTTCTTTTTCATGGTAGCCAATTCTATCAGCAAAGACTATTCATTCTTCCTCTATCCATATTTTCTAAGGAAAGTGTTATCTAGCTCTTGAAAATTATGGATAGTACTAGCTCCAAGGTTTTTAAACCATTCTCAAGCATTCTTCTCTAAAGTTTGAAAGAATAATATAAGGACAACACCTTCATCATCCACTTCAAGGCTATCCATGGCATATAGAAAATCTCTAATATGATCTTCACCAGTCACAACATTGTTTCCTTAGAACTTAGGCAAGTACTTATGAGATTTACTAGGGAGAGGATTCAGATTTACAGGCAAAACAAAAGTTCTATATCTATTGGTCCTCCATTGATTGACTTTAGAATTGGAATTTTGATTGACATTTTGATTTATATTAACATTTTGATTTATTTTTATTTGCATTAGAAGTTGCCATACTCACTATAGGTTGATTAATTATAGGCACTTGGTTTACAACAGGAGAAGACTAATTCAAAGTAATATTTGGGTTGGAAACATAAATTAGAATTGAATATTTTTTGTCATACTTAAAAAATACCTTATGATTTACCACTCCAAAAAGCACTTCTTTACCACTTCTTCTTGTAGACACTAGATCTAGGTCCTCCTTTTATTTATTTTTAATTTTTGAGTTTATTTGGAGTCACAAGCATAGATGTGCAAAGAAAGAGTAAGATATTCAACAATACTTGGGCTAGGATTGCTTAGCCTAATATTTCACAAATTCCACTCTAGGAAAGACTAAGAACACACAAAAATACTATGCCACCAAAAACTACTGGTGTGAAGTTGGCAGGTAAAATATTCAAAATATCATTAGGAAGTAAACATCAAAAAAATAACTTGCATATAGCACAAAATTTTATTCCCCAGCAAAGGTACCAAAACTTATTATGGTGATTTTATGTGTCCTTAAATATGTCGGGTTGTCACGCAATAAGAAAATCACTAGTTCGCAAACAACACTATGAATTTTTGTGGATCCACCTCTTTAACTTGAGAAAATATTATCACAAAGACTCTAGACATACCGAGTAAGGTAAGGATACCCTGGAGGTGAGCCTGTATTACTTCTCATATGCTCATGCTCATCCAGATTAACAAAAATAAAGTAAAACTACAACATTAAAAATGACCAAGCTTTAGAGTAACTCCCATATAATACTTCAACCTATAGACCAGTGCCTTATCCATTGGGTAATTGTAGCCAAAATTAAAAAATGATGAAGAAAGAAGGGGGAGGATATAAAATTGAACCAATCACATCCATTCAAATAATGTAACAGAGATGATTAAACATACCAACAAAAGAAGATGTCACTTATACATTCAAATAATGTAACATATAAATTGAACAACAAGAAAAGCGATGCATAAAATTGCTAAAAGGAGGAAGTAGGATAGCATTGATCAAAATATTGTTACAATGGAGTCTGGTCAGTGTAACAATATATAACTGAGCAAGTACAAACAAATTATTCGTTCAAATAATATAATAGAGAACTGCATCCCTTCATTCAAATGACGTACCAAAGAGCCTCCCAACTTTTGACCTCATTCACTAGAAATAATATTAGAAAAATGGACAACTCCTTAGAAAAACCTAAATAGTGATAGGTAAGAAAATAGGGTGACTAAAAAATACACAAAATAAAATGCAACTAACAAGGATAGTACTCTGGTATATCTCTTGCAAAATTATTGCACATAAAACTTGATCTAGAATTTCTTGTAGTCATTCTCTCATATAGATGGTAGATTGCTTCTCATTCAAAGCCGATGATGGCCCATAATTACCAAAACTACAACTACTCCGGTGATGGCTCATAACTGTAACTGTTACCAAAAACTTGATGATGGCCCATAAAAATTGTAACTGTCTTTGAAATTGATCCACCATATTGCTTGCAATAAATGGTTCTGGTAGTGGTCTCCACTAATAAAAAAATCTCCATTCCTCTTGAAAATGGCCCAAAAATGGCTTGAGGAAATTAACTTTCAACAGCTAAAACATGATCGCAAAAATAAGGAGCATCACAATTTTAATTATTTTTCCATTTTTTTTATAAGGCTAACCTCTCCTAGTTTTAAATATTTTATTTCAAAAACTAAATAATAATACTAAAACTATTATCATTAAATAATAATGATATTATTTATTTAAATGTATGGATTATTTATTAAATATATAATATATACATATATAATAATATTTAAATATAATATTATATAAAAAGGCCACGTGGGCCATCAAAGAGAATGGCCCACATGGACCTTCTAATAAGACTGAAAATTCCCTTTATAAAGGGAATCGAATGATGGCCATGGCCATCGATCGAAAATAATATATATATATATATTAAAAATAACAATGAAGGGGGAGGACCATTGGCCGACCCCCTCTCATCGTCGACCGATGGGCATTGGCTGAATTTTTTTTCTTTTTTCTTTTTAATTAATAATAAAAAAATGGAGGGGGGTCATCGGTCAACCCCCTCTCATGATCAACTGACGAGTGTCGATCAAAATATATATTTTAATTAATAATAAAAAAATGGAGGGGCATCGTCGGTCGACCCCCTCACATGGTCAACCGATGTTCATCGGTTGATACCCTCTCATGGTCATCCAATGAGCATCGGTCGACGCACTCTCATGATCAAGCGATGGGGGTTAGTCGATATATATATATATATATATATATACATATTAATTTTGGTTGACTGACCCTCTCTCATGGTTGGCCAATTTTTTTTAAATAAATATTTAACTAAATTTAATTAAAATCAAATTTAATTAAATACCTAATTAAAGATATAATAAAACTTTTAAAAAATAAAATATTTACTTAGACCTTTCTGATCCTAGAGGTCAAAAAATGATTAATTGAATTTTATTAAAGTCTAGAAATAATGACAAAAAAACCAAAATGATGTCCTGAATTCAACGATATAGATATTTTCAAAGATACTTTCAAAATGTTAAACATGATTGGAAAAGACCCAAGGACCTAAAAATTTATTGAATGGAGGTAGACTGGGGCAAAAATACAGGTGACTCATAGGACACCAAATGTTTTTTAAAAATTGGTGTAAAAAAAGTTGGATTTTGAGGATCCAACAATACCACCTTAGTATCTTCTTTCGCCAAAACCATCAAAGGCCTCCAACTATAGTCTTCGTCCTCCTTTCATCATCCCCATGCAAAGTGTGAAGTCAAAATTTATGAAGGCTCTAGAGATCCCAATGTTCTTAAAAGATGGATCCTAGATAGGAATATCGGGTTTGCATTTAGTCAAACACCTGATGATGACAATGTTCCTTTTACCAAACTCAAGCTTTTTGGCATGGCTAAGGTTCTCATTACCAAATTCCAAGGAACTTAAAATCCCATCACAACTTGGTATGCTTTGGTCATGGTCTTGAAGATCACCTTCTACCCATCCAATTATGATGAAGATTTTATCAACTAGTGGCTCCACCTTAGAAAAGGAAAGCACTAGTTCATTTAGGATTACATCCATCAATTCAACTGATTACATGTCTTGCTTCACATTTTTGATCATGCCACTTCCCTAATTGTGAAGTTTAAAAGTGGACTTCTAGCACACTTTTATCAAGAAATAAAATACACTTTCTACATTACTATTTATTATATTTTCAATTAGGCACAACTCGTAGAGGAGAATTTTGTAGCAAAAAACAATGGGACTCAATACTCTTCAAGAGGTTCAATGCCATCACCTCATCCACATCAGCAGGAACCACAAAGATCTCCCACTTTATTCCCCTCTTCTTCTCCTCCTTCCACTTCTACTCAATCCTTTCATACTTCCTCTTCTTCTTATCCTTATAAGTATTGTGATCATTGTAAAAGGAATGGGCATGATAGATATGAATATAGGAAATTACAAAAATATAAAAAAAAATATTTGCTTGTACAGTCTTCTGAGGAAGAAACTTTTAAGGAGGGAACTTAGCAAAATACCATCAGGACTTGTGGAGAATATTGTAATTATCCTGAGCTAGAAGGTCAACTCAATAATGTCACCTTACTCAGCCATTAGTATTTTTTAGGGTTATGCATAAGGGGTAGTACCAAAAAAGTATTTATAAATTTGGGGTGAATCAAGGTGAATCATGTATAAACTATGGGGAAAATTTTTCAAAATTTTGCAGAAAATTTATCAAAATATGGTGAATTTTCAAAAATTTTACACATAAATTATAAAAAAATTTGGTACCACTTTTAACCTATTATATCATCTTCAAAATTCATAACCATACCACCATTAGATCAGTCTTGAAAAGAGCTTTCCAACGAGTACAAATATGCCTATGTTTGGGTATATTTTGATGCATAAAATTGTGAACAAATTATTAGTCACCATCTACTAGTTGCCTTATGCAACTCGCCATTTGCCACTTGCCTTGTGCCACTCACCTTATGCCACTCACCATGTGCCACTCACCTTATGCCACTTTCCATGTGTCACTCACCTTGTGCCACTTGCCTTGTGCCACTCGTCTTGTGCCACTCGGCTTGTGCCACTCACCTTATGCCACTCGCCATCTACCACTCACCTTATGTCAGTCATCTTCTACCACCCACCACATGGCAACTAGTAGAAGGTGACTGAAAATCATTTCATAGTTTTAGACATCAAAATATATCTAAACATAGGTATATTTGTACTCGTTGGAAAGATATTTTCAAGCCTGATCTAATGGTAGTACTTTTATGAAGTTTTGAGATGATTTAGTAGGTCAAAATATACCTCAAAATGATATTACCTCCTCACCACCATCTTTGGGACCACTTTTGACCTATTAAATCATATTCAAACTTCATAAAAATACCACCATTATATCGGGCTTGAAAAGATCTTTCCAATGAATAAAAATATGCCTATGTTTGGATATATTTTGATGGCTAAAAATATGAAATGATTATCAATAACCATATGCCAGTCACCATCTACCACTTGCCTTGTGCCACTTGCATTGTTCCACTCACCTTATGCCACTCGCCATGTGCCACTCTCCATGTACAACTTGCCTTATACCGCTTGCCATGTGCCACTCACCTTGTGCCACTTACCTTATGTCACTTGCCTTGTGCCACTCGTCATCTACCACTTGCCTTATTCCACTCACCTTATGCCAGTCACCTTATACCACTCACCACATGTCGACTAGCAGAAGGCAACTGGCAGATGGTGACTAACAATCATTTCATAGTTTTAGGAATCAAAATATATCTAAACATAGGCATATTTATACTAGTTGGAAAGCTATTTTCAAGCATGATCTAATGGTAGTACTTTTATAAAGTTTTCATATGATTTAGTAGGTCAAAATCTGCATCAAAATAAATTACCTCCTAACCACCATATATGAGATCACTTTTTGTTGGAGGAGAGCTATTCGATACAAAGGTAAATATTGCATTAACCATTAACCATTAACAAAAATAATCAGGTTACAAAGTTTAAATAAACACAAAATAACCATACTAGAGAAAAGGGGGGAATAGGAGAAATTAAGGGAAGGGAGAAGAAATTAAATTAAAACTCTCTTGCCGCCCAACGATGCTTCCGTCCAACTGCCATCCAGGTAAGGTAAAAGGTAAGTAAACTTACCCAAGGTAAAATACTCTTTTTAACCTTTTACCAATGGTAATTTTCCAACATTCTCCCCCTTAAAGTTGAGAGGACTGACTATACAGTCTCTCAGCTTTATAAATTGAGCTTTAGCCATGCCTTTGGTGAATATGTCTGTTATATTATCCAAAGTGCTGTAGTATTGAAGCTCAACTATCTGCTGTTCCACCATATCTCTTATGAACTGATACTTCATATCAAAATGTTTTGACCTTTTGTGGTGGATCGTATTATATGCCAACTGTATGGCACTAATATTATCACAATTTATTTTGGTTGGACCAATTTGTTTTTTGCCAATCTCTTCAAGGATTTTCCTCAACCAAAGGATTTGAGTACTAGCATGGGTAATGGCTATATACTCAGCTTCTGTAGATGATAATGCTACAATAGATTGCTTCTTGGAACTCCAAGTTATTAGTCCTGAACCTAGACTAAAATAGTTCCCTAATGTAGATTTTTTGTCATCTATATTACTGCCCCAATCACTATCACTATAACCAACTAACTTCACAGAGTTATACTTGTGGTAATGGATTCCAAAATCCAATGTACCTTTTACATATCGTAAAATTTGTTTGGTTGCTTGAAGATGCAGCTCGGATGGGCATGCCATAAACCTTGATACTAGAGAAACAACATACTGTATATCTGGCCTAGTGTTGGTGAGAAACATTAAACTCCCAACCATGCTTCTGAAATTGGTCATGTCAACTTTTGGTGCTCCATCATCTTTGCTTAGCTAGATTCCATGTCCTGTTGGTGTTGCAACTGATTTGCACTGCTACATAGCAAATTTCTTGATCATGTCACGAGCATATTTCTATTGACATATGAAGATCCCATTCTTTGATTGATGTACTTCCATTCCTAGGAAGTATATCATTAATCCAAGATCCTTCATCTCAAACTGATTCATCATGGAGTTTTTGAACTCCATATTCATTTTATTATTACTATCCATAAATATTAGATCATCCACATATAAACAAACTATGAGGATATCTACTCCATTATTCAGGTAGTATAGAGTTGGTTCAATCTTGCTTTTTGTGAAACCATACTTGCTGAAATAGTCGTCAATTTGTGAGTACCACGCTCGTGGTGCTTGCTTGAGGCCATAAAGTGCTTTTTTCAATTTATAAACAAGGTTCTCTTTTCCTTGTTCTTGGAAACATTGAGGTTGTTGAACATATACCTCTTCTGTCAGGTATCCATTTAAAAATGCACTTTTCACATCCATGTGTTGAATGTTCCATCCTTTATGGGCTGCCAAGGAAATAACGAGTTCGATTGTTTCTTGTCGAGCAACTGGAGCAAAGGTTTCCTCATAATCTATTCCATATTTCCGAGTAAAACCCTTAGCTACTAATCTTGCCTTGTGCCTTTCAATGCTTCCATCAACATTGAATTTGGTCTTATAGACCCATTTACATCCAACACATTTTTTTCCCTTGGGAAGCTTCACAAGCTCCCAAGTATCATTCTTTTTAATTAAGGATATTTCCTCTTCCATGGCATCTTGCCATATACTTTCAGTACATGCTTTTTCATATCTAGATGGTTCTCGCTATGCAGCAGCCAACAAAGCATAATTGACTACATCACCCCTTGGTTCATGAGACTCATCATCTCCTGATATTTGAATATTTTCAGGTCTTGACAAAATGTCGTCCATCTCACTAGCTTGACTCCTAGTGTATCTTTTTTGGAAATTCCTATCCAACATTTGAGAAGATGGATGTCTCTGTAGAATGCACTTTCCTCTATTTGTCTCTTTCCTTTGAGAAACTAGATCAATATCCATCGGACTTGGAGTGCTTACAGATCTATGAAATCATTTCGGAGAGTTTGGGGGTGCTAACAAAGAAGTCCCTCTTGGACTTGGTGTACCACTTGATGTACTTGATGAAGATTCCTGATGTGGACTTTGTGAAGAGGAACTTTTTCCACTACTTTTCTTGGGGTGTACAAATGTGGAACTTTCCGAATTAGAGTCTATATCAACAAATTTTTTATGACCCCATTCTCCCCCTTCATAAAAAATTACATCCCTGGAGATAATTATTTTATGTGTCTTGGGATTGTACAATCTATACCCTTTGGTTGATTCACAATACCCTACAAAAATACATGCTTGACTCTTGAGATCAAGCTTCTTTCTCTTCTCCTCAGGAATGTGTGCATAAGCTAAAGAACCAAATACTCTGAAATATTTGACATTTGGTTTCTTATCGTACCATCCTTCATAAGGAGTGATACCATCTAAACTAGAAGTCGGACTTCTATTTAGAATATATGCACTAGTTATCACTACATCTACCCAATAGCTATATGTTAGATGCTTTGTCTGAAGCATCGTTCATGCCATTTCAACAAGGGTGCGGTTCTTTCTCTCGACCACACCGTTCTGCTGTGGGGTATAGGCAGTGGTGAACTGCATTTTTATCCCATTTTGCTTACAATAATTTAAAAATTCATTTGAGGAGTACTCTCCTCCTCTATCAATGTGAAGACATTTGACATAGTAGTCACATTGCTTTTCTACATTATTTTTGAAGTCTATGAAGCAATCAAATGCTTCATCTTTGTGTTTTAGAAAATAGATCGAGCACATTCTAGAATAATCATCTATGAATGTTAGAAAATAATAATTGTTTCCAAGGATTTTTGTTTGCATTGGATGTTCGAATGTACCAACTAAATAGGATAGCTTGCTCTCCATGCTTGGCCTCTTGGAAACTTCGTTTTGGAGTGATTTCCTAAAGCACATGCTTCACATACCTTCTTATGTTCTTGAATTTTTTGGTAGTCCTGTCACCATAGCTTGTGATGTTAACATTTTCAAGCTAGCGGAATTGAGGTGACCATATCTCAAGTGCCACAATTCACTTGGATTTGTAATAGCAATGTTTGCAAGTTGAGCTCCCCCTGGCTCACCAAATTTTAGAGGGAATAACCTATTCTTTGTCATAGGTACTTCTATGATGACTTTGTTACAATTGTTTTTATCAAGGATTGTACATTTTCTTTCATAAAAATATAATTTGTAATGCTTCTCCATCATTTGGCCAACACCTAACAAATTGTGTTGTAGCTGTGGAGTATAGTATATGTCATTCATTTTTTTAAGGCCTTCTTTTGTTAGAACTTCCATAGCTCTAATGCCTTCAACTTGCAAATATTTATTATCCTCTAACTTAACATGGGATTTGTAATTTGAATATAATGTAGCAAAGATATTTTCTTTGCCACTCATGTGGTTGGAGCAACCAGTATCCAAAATCCATGTATCTTTAAGATTTTGATCTGACTATCCATAAGAGAGAAAAATATTTGATGGACCTTCTTCTTCTCCATAGAATGAGCCATATTGACTTCTTTGATCTTTTGAAGTCTTTGACCAGAAGTCAGGAGTGAAGTGTCCTTGTTTCCCACAATTGAAACAAGTTGTTTTAGTCTTGTTACTTCCTCGTACTTGATTTCCATGGCCTGCATTGCCACTTTGGTTCTGATTGGCTCCTCTGTTTTGATTTCCATCTCTATTTTGATTTCCTCCTCTGTAGGAGTTGCTTTGGCCTTTGCCTCTTTGTTGTTGTCCTCTGCCTCGGTGTCTTCCTTGTCCTCGTCTTGCAGCTTCGTTCGAAGTGAAGGCTTTATCATCACCTCCATAGCTTGTTGAAGGTGCTCCTTGAAGTCTCTCTTCATGTGATGTTAATGATCCAATCAAACTATCAAATTTAAGAGTAGAAAGGTATTTTTATTCTTAAATTATGATGGCAATGTGATTCCACTTAGGAAGAAGTGTTCTCAACACTTTCTTCACAATTGTTTCAATTTTTGTGTCATCACCTAAAGTTTGCATCATATCAACTACTGCTTTGACTTGTACATAGTAGTCACCGAATCTTTCATTTTCCTTCATTCTGATATTTTCAAAAATCTCTTTTTAAGGTCTGAAGCTTGACTTGCTTCACTTTTTCACTTCCTTGGAATCCTTATTTCAAGGCATTCCATGCATCTATGGCAGTTAAGTAAGATGCAATTCTAGGAAAGATACTTGGATCTAATGTCGCTTGAAGATGGTATAAGGCAAAAGAGTTATTTTTCTGTGCATATTTGAAGATCTTCTTGTTGGTTGCACTCAAAGTAGTCCAATCTGTTGGAGCAGTGTAACCATCTTCAATACTATCCCATAGTCCTTTTCCTATGAGTAATGTCCTCATTTTTATGGACCAGTACTCATAATTATCCCCACTGAATTCGGGGATTGGTAGATTGTTATTTGATCCCATTACTATCTACTAAAACAAGAAACCTTTCTTATATAGTCTTATTTCAAAAAGACTTTAAAAACTATCAAGCCTTGCTTGATTTACAATCATAAACAACTCACTCTTGTTGTTGTGATTCAACAATTACAAAATTGTCAGCGACTTGTTCGTCGTCGTCACTGATCAATATAATTTCAGGAGAAGGAGGTTGTAGGATTTCAACTAAATTACAATAATGAGTATATTCAGATCCTTGTGGAGCAATATCCACTGTGTTGGATTGTTCAAATCTTCTCCCAAAGGAGTTATCTTCTGAATCTGCTTCGTATCCTAGATTAGGATTTCTCTGTTAGGCAATAACCACATTTTGCAATTGTGAAAAGACTGAATTTATTTCTAGTTTTCTCACATGCTCATCAAAGCTTTCAGCGTTTGTTCTCAGTAACAAACTACAAAGTGCTTGGTAACATCCTTCCGATCTTATCATTTAAGAAAATTTCCCAAAAATTTTCTTTTACAAAGATTTCCTCTTAGGAAATTTTACTAATTTTTTACCTCTTAAAGCGTAATTTTTTTTTTTTACAACTATTTCCTCTTAGGAAATGTCAATCATCAACTCAAATGATAAATAAAACCTTTCAATTTTTTTTTTTTTAAAATTTTACAACTATTTCCTCTTAGGAAATGTCAATCATCGAATTTTTTTTTTAAAATTACTTTAAAGTTTTTTAAAGAAAGATTTTATTTAAAAAAAAAAAAATTGTTGACCTCGTGGGTGTCAAGGCAAAGGGTAGCCGTTGTGCTACCAGGCAGATCCAGGAGTATTAGCTGGCTCCCTGCCCTTATTGCTGGTGCAACTAGTGCAAAGCAAAAAAAAATGACCCCATCGAGTTTCGATCGTGCGACCTCGCCGATGTCAAGGCAAAGGGTAGCTGCTGTGCTACTGGGAAGATCCAGGAGCATTAGATGTCTCCCTAGATTTATTGCATTCGCATCGAATGTGAAGCAATGTTTTGGCTTCACGCTTCGGCGCAAAGCAAAATTTCTTATTTGGGACTTAATAGTCCCACATCGCCGATGTGGCAATATTGATGCTCTTTAAAAATAGCAAAGCACTGTATGTGCTTTGATTGCCTACGGGTAGTCCACAGGCTATGTGATACTTTTGCCACGTACCGCATGCAGGTCTCTTTAGGCCGCACGTAGGTGGCCTCTCCAATGAACCACCTCGAATCGCATGTCGCCCTCTCCAATGTGCCACCTTGGGTCGCATGCCACCTCGTCAATGAATCGCCTCGGGCCACATGTATGCCTGCGCCTGTCATGTCCAACTCCACCAGTGCCTCAGGAATCACACCAATCTACTCCAATGCCTCCTCGGGTCCTACGGGCTACGTCGGGATCCATGTCGCCTCAGCTCCTATGGGCTGCCTCGAGATCTATGCTGCCTCCTCGAACTACGGGCCCCACCACCTCGAGATTCGGGCCGGTCTTGGCTCTCGGCTCTGATACCAAATGTGGGAGGAGAGCTATTCGATACAAAGGTAAATATTGCATTAACCATTAACCATTAACAAAAATAATCAGGTTACAAAGTTTAAATAAACACAAAATAACCATACTAGAGAAAAGGGGGGAATAGGAGAAATTAAGGGAAGGGAGAAGAAATTAAATTAAAACTCTCTTGCCACCCAACGATGCTGCCATCCAACTACCATCTAGGTAAGGTAAAAGTTAACTAAACTTACCCAAGGTAAAATAATATTTTTAACCTTTTACCAATGGTAATTTTCCAACACTTTTAACTTATTAAATAATATTCAAACTTTATAAAAATACCATAATTAGATTAGGCTTGAAAATAGCTTTCAAAAAAGTACAAATATACCTATGTTTGGATATATTTTGATGCCTAAAACTATAAAATGATTATCAATCACCATATACCAATCACCATCTGCCACTTACCTTCTTCCACTCACCTTGTGCCACTCACCTTATACCACTCACCATGTGCCACTCACCATGTGCCATGCACCTTGTACCACTTGCCATGTGCCACTTGCCTTATACCACTCACAATTTACTAATGACCTTATGCCACTCGCCTTCTGCCACTTGCCACATGGCGACTGACAAATAATAACTAATAACCATTTCATAGTTTTAGGTATCAAAATATATCCAAACATAGGTATAATTGTGCTTGTTGGAAATCTTGTTTCAATCTTGATCTAATGGTACTAGTTTTATTAAGTTTTGATATGATTTAGTAGGTCAAAATCTACCTCAAATTTATATTATCTCCTCACAACCATATTTGGGACCACATTTGACCTATTAAATCATATTCAAACTTCATAAAAATACCACCATTAGATCGGGTTTGAAAAAGAGCTTTCCAAAAAGTATAAATATGCCTATATTTAGATATATTTTTATACCTAAAATTATGAAATGATTGTCAGTAACCATCTACCAGTCACCATCTACCAGTCACCATCTGCCACTCACCTTGTGCCACTCACCATGTGCGACTCACCATATACCACTCACCATGTGCCACTCACCTTGTGCCACTCACCATCTACCACTCACCTTCTACCACTCACCTTCTACCACTCACGTTATACCACTCAGCATATGCCACTCATCTTATGCCACTCGCCTTATGCCACTCACCTTATGCCACTCACTTTCTACCACTCGTCATCTACCACTTGCCACATACCACTCACCATATACCACTCACCTTCTACCACTCGCCATATGCAACTCACCTTATGCCACTCGCCTTATGCCACTCACCTTCTACCACTCATCATCTACCACTTGTCTTATGCCACTCACCATCTGCCACTCGTCTTCTACCACTCGCCATATGCAACTCGCCTTATGCCACTTGCCTTATGCTAGTCACCTTATACTCGTCACCTTATGCCAGTCGCCTTATGCTAGTCACCTTCTGCTAGTCACCTTCTATCAATCGTGGACTCGTGTTTTGTTAGTCATTTGCTTTGTATCACTCGCTATCCAAAAAAATTAATATTGTAATTGTATGAGAGTTGTTGTTATGGTTAACTATATATAATGGGGTACAAGGGTTGAATTGGGCAGGATATTTTTTATTTTTAATAAATTTATGGCAAAAATTAGGTAGGAAACCTTATGATAATGGGACAAATTTACCCTTAAAATTTTGGATCCCAAAAAGTTCGGGCGAATGGGCCAACCTCTATGGTCCCAATATTCATAAAATTAACATTTTGAAAATCTGAATATTCATGCTAAATTATAAAATTTACCAATATGCAAAACCCTAGTAGTTTGTAGGAGAGCATGATAATATGTTTGCTACTCATGCTCATTTGAAACCTAATTTCTCTGTATATTGTACCATTGATAATGGCTCACAAAAAAACTTGATTGTGTAGTCTATTATTGATAATTTGCACCTACCTACACATCCTCATCCTCATATATACTCACTTGGATGGAAGAATAGTGCTACTAATTCTATGATCACTCACACCTGCACCTTATCTTTTGCTTTTGGTTCGAAGTATGTAGACACTATGACATGTGATGTCACTTCTATGGATTGTTGTGGTCTGTTGCTAGGTAAAACTTATCAATATGACAAAAGGGCTCAGTATGATGCCTATCATAATACCTATAATTTTAATCATGAGTAACAAAATTTTCTTATTTGTAGTATTCAACCCAATTTCCATCGGGATTGTACTCATTTGTATCAAGAACAAAAGCTTACCTTAACTTTTAGCACCCCACAAAAAAGGACATAGAAGAAAAAGCACTTTTCACCACTTAGCATGTTGCCCCTTGTGAGCACCACATTCATAGAGCACTTGTTGCACTTGCTCTTATTCCTGCACCTACACATGTTCCTATTTCACTTGCTCTAGTCCTTATGAGTACTCTTGTTGCTCCTCCTCCTCCTCCAGCTCTAGCTCCAGCTCTAGTTCTAATTCTAGGTTTTTTTCACATCGTTCAACATCTTGCCTCTTGCAATGATAGAGATAAATACATATGATTTGTTGCTATATAAATATTTGTGACCATATTAAACTTATTTCTATATTAATATTTTTCATAATAGTAGGATAAATCTTAACAACAATTCGATCTTATAGATAAGTTATGTTGTATTTTTCTATTAATAGCCCATTTTGAAATGCATTCTGGTAGTTCTTCATTGTGTAAATTATTCTATGTATATACTTCTAGGTTTATCCCTTTTCAGTTGGTATTCAGAGCCAAGGTTTTCTACTTGATCATCTACAACATCATGTTTATGGAGGTAGCCACGTGTTTCCAAATATCTTTCATTGTTTTTCATGAGGAGCCTCACATTTTGCACTCCTTCCATACTAGAAAATGACAATGACTACATAGCTCTTGGTGGATGTCTTCACATCAGAGCATTAGCTATAATGTCACCTCTCTCCTAACCAGATTCACCTTGCATGGATAAATTCCCTTGGCCCTAATGGTGGAGTATCTTGTAGTCAATGTTTCGATGTCCAACTCAAGATTTTGCATATACTATCATGCAGCCTTAACGTTACACAATAGAATAACCTACACAAGATGATCCTCATTAATTTGCACACCCATGTGGAGGCTGATAAATTTTTCTTGGTCCAATTGATGTTAGTGGAGTTTTTTATCCCAATAGCATTCATTTTATACCTTGCATCCATCTATTCTATTAAAGGTACCAATGCACTATTATTGTCATTTATGTAGTGCCCCACATGTTGCATCTACTGACTCGAATTTGCCCTCATATCTCAAGGTATTTTTGGTAGCCTTATCTTCAACTCAGATGGGTCTGCATCACAAACTGCTCCATTCAAATTTCTCGGTCGTCGATGCTCACATCTGCATATTTTTGTTCATCTATGCGAGGATATCACTTGTCCATGCCATGCAGTCACATCATGAGTACATTCTATTTGTTGTTCACATTCACTATTTCCATTTTGTCAATGACATGATGTTCTTTACTGTATACTAACATTTATCGGTTCAAGGTGTTTCTCATGTTGCACTAATTACCAACCAACAACACTCGACCTGCATTCACCATGTACGACCTCTAATATGCCATGCACCTCTATGCCTGTGCATAAAACATGGAGTATAACATATTAAATATTAGCAGGCCACCTTTATTGATGATCATTTTCCTTTAATTTGGTTAAAATTAAAGTCCTTAGGGTTTTCTTATATTCAAATTCTTTTCTATTTTTATTAAAAAATAGAGGGCTTATTTAAAAAAATGCTTTAGTTAAATATAAAGGTCTTTTTAAAGCCCTTTAGTTCAATTTAATAGATTTCTCCTAGATCAACCTAACAGAAATATGGAAACTAATATGGCAATAGTAGACAATTTGCATGATATCACCACATTAGTAGCTTATTTGACCAACACCATTAAAGACCACCAAGTGCAGTCTTCCTCCTCCTCTCATCACCCCCATGCTTAGTTTGAAGTCAAAATTTATGAAGGCTCTAGAGATCTCAATGTTCTCAATAGCTGGATCATATATATGGAGACCTGGTTTGCATTTAGTCAAACACTTGACGATGACAAAGTTTCTTTCACCAAACTCAAGCTTTCTATCATGGCTAAGGTTCTCATTACTGAATTCCAAGGAACTCAAAGCCCCATCACCACTAGGGATGCTTTAGTCAAGGCCTTGAAGGCCACATTCTACACATCCAATTATGATAAATATTTTCTCAACTAGTGGCTCCACCTTATATAGGAAAAGCACCGATCCATTGAGGATTACATCCATCAATTCAACAGATTACGCATCTTGCTTCACATTTTTGATCTTTTTGCTTCCCTAATTTCTAAGTTTAAAACTTGAATTCTAGCACACTTCTATCAATAAATAAAATACACTTCTTGCACTACTCTTGGTGATGTTTTCAATCAGGCACAACTCATAAAGTAGAATTTTAAATCACAAAACAACGGGACTCGATACTCTCCAGGAGGTTCAACACCATCACCTCATCCACATCAATAGGCACCATAGAGATCTCCCACCTTATCCCCTTCTTCTTCTCCTCCTCCCACTTGTACTCAATTCTTTTATGCTTCCTCTTCTTCTTCTCCTTCTAAATATTGTAATCATTGTAAAAGGAAGGGGCATGATAGATCTGAATGTAGGTAATTACAAATATATAAAAATAAACAATTGCTTGTACAATATTCTAAGGAAGAAACTTTTGAGGAGGGAACTCAAAAAAATCCCATCAAGACTTGTGGAGAGTACTAAACTTATCCTGATCTAGAAGGTCAACTCAATAATGCGACCTTACTTAGTCACCAGTATTTTGTAGGAGAGCATGATAATCTATTTGCTACTCGTGCTCATTTGACATCTAGTTTCTCAATCGATTATATCATTGATAATGGATCATAGAAAAACTTGATTGCACAGTCCATTATTGATAAGTTGCACCTGCCTACACATCCTCATCCTCGTCCATACTCACTTGGATGGAAGGACAATGCTACTACTTCTATGATCACCCACACCTGCACCTTATATTTTGCTTTTGGTCCTAAGTATGTAGATACTATCACATGTGATGTCATTCCTATGGATTGTTGTGGTCTGTTGCTAGGTAAAATCTATTAATATGAAAAAAGAGCTCAGTATGATGCCTATCACAATACCTAAATTTTTTATCATGAGCAACCAATTTTTTTATTCGTAGTATTCAACCCACTTTCCATAAATCTTGTACTCATTTGTATAAGGCACAAAAGCTTACCTTAGTTTTTAGCACCCGACAAAGACACATAAACAAAAACACTTTTAACCACTCAACATCCTGCCTCCTCCACCTTAAAGGAATTTCAGCTTTTGATGGTGTATCTTCTCATTCTTCAGTAGTCATCATCCATACACCAGCCTCATCTTCAACTTGGAAGTCATCCTTGCATCTACATGAGCCATCCTTGTTATTGAGACACAATAGGACCTCTTGGGTTCTTCCATCTTCCACATTCAACATGATCTCCTTCCATTTTTTGTATGCATTAGGGTCAAATGCTTCTATGGTGGGGAGGAATGATAGGGATCAATACATATGATTTGTTGCTATATAAATATTTGTTGTCATATTAATATTGTTTCTATGTTAGTATTTTCCATAGTAGTAAGATAAGGGTTGACAACATATCGATCTTATCAACAAGCTATGTTGTATTTGGCTATTAATAGCCCATTTTGAAATGCATTCTGACAATTCTTTATCATGTAAATTCTTTTGTGTTTTTTCTTCTCGGTTTATCCCTTATCAGAAAGTGTACTTCACCAAGGTCATAGTGACTATCCCCACCAAGATGACATCAACTCTTATTAAATTAACTATAAGGTTACCATAGTTGGATCTAAACAAAATGGATCCATACCAAATGGTCTAGTTCACTAACTAACTCAAAGTTAGTGTAGTAATGAAATATGCCTGACTATTAGTTGAAAAGAAAGCAATTAAAAAAAAACTAGAAGTAAAATTAACTCAACTAAAAATTAAAAAAAAAACCAACTCGAACAAGAAAATAAAAGTATTAAGAAAAAAGTCATTAAAAGAATCAATTAAATGGGAGAGGGAAGAAAGTAGAGAGGGAAGGGCTTTGGTCCCTCCCCTGCTCCCCCTCCCATGGCTCCTGGTTCCTGCCCAGTCTTGGCTCAACCCAGGTCATCCCTCCCGGGGAGTGGTTGTTTGCAGATGATCTCCTGGGGGGAGATCCTTCTCCACTATCTGCGTCCCTCCCGGCTAGCTAGGGTTTCCTTGGTTGTTTTTTCGGACTGGTGCTTCCCAGGGATCCCTGTTTGGTTGGGGATCCCTTCCCTTTTTCCCTCAAGCTTCCCCGTGGGGTTTTTTGCAGGTTATTCGCGTGGATCTGGTCCCCTACGTTTCTCGGTGTAGTGGAGGTGAGGGTTTAGGGTTTGGACAGCTTCCCCCTTTTTCCTGTGAATCCTTGGCGGGCTCTGTGCTTAGACGGGATTCTTGGTCCCTGCTGCTGGGATCCTCTTCTGTTTTCTCGGGGCGGGTTCCTTGTGGTGCAACTCTCTGGTCACTTCCTGATGGGCTGGATCCTCTCTGTGCTGGTTGTCGGCTTCCTGCAAGATGGCTCTCGCTGAACGGAATGTTTTCCCGGTGGGCGGGATGGTTTCTCCACAGGGCGGGATCCGCCAAATCCGCCGGTTTTCCTGCGAGGCGGGATCCTTTCTTTTCTGCTGGTTTCCCGGATGGCGGGATTTCCCTGTTGCTTTCCGCTAGGCGGTTGTGGTGGTTTTGACTGCTTCCCGCAAGGCGGGATTTTATTGTAATGGTTTTTCTTTGCTTCCTGCTAGGCGGGATCTTCTCGATGGTGGTTTTCGGCTACTCCCCGCTGGGCGGGATCTCCAAAACTACTTTCTTTCTTATTTGTTTGTTTCCCGCTGAGAGGGATTGTTTCATGCTTACTGTTACCACTGGGTGGGATTTCTGTTTTGGTGTTCAGTTTCAAGGGATTGATGCCCTAGGCCCATTGCTTATGTAATCAGGTTTTGGGATCCTTGTTAAAACCCGCTGTAAATACAAACACTACTTACCAAAAAAAAAGGATCAATTAAAGAAAGAAAGAAGTTGAGGACCTAGAAGCCCAACTTGCTAAATCTAAGTCTAATCTTCTAAGAACTTTTACCGTTTATTCCGAAGTCGGTTCCCGCCTATTGTTAAACATACACACATTTACTGCATGTTTTGAACTGAGGTTGTTTTACAAAAACTAAAGACATATCAACTGCATGTTTTGAACTGAAGTTGTTTTACCAGAACTAGAGACATATCAAATGCAGTGTCTTTTTAAGAATATGGCTCTCCGTTTATTATTCGCAGTTTTTATGTATAAATTTGACTCTGAATTATTAATTAGATTAATTATTTATTTATATTGAAAATACGGGGAGATAACTAAATTGCAGATACAAATGATTCATCAATTAATTTGTTTGTTTAAAATGCAGTTAGGGTGAAAACTATGTAACAAAACAGCACATTTAAAAATAGAACATACTAAAATTTGTGGTCGTCTTCCTTGACTTAAGTGCCTCTATTTGGACCGCAAAATGTGCTGCTGATGACCATGTATCCGTCAAATTTAAACCTGCTGGTCCATCCAATGACGTTAAGTACATATCTTAAATTCTGTGGTATTTGACATAATGTTAAAAACGCATAATGAATGCAAAGATTTTTTATGAACAATATGCTGCTCACTGCCATATTTTTGATGAAAGATAAAACCTGCAGCGGCTCTTGGACATGTCTGGATCTGTAATAATTATTCCCACGATAAGACTATAAAGTATTGGGCACCCACAAAGAAACCGAAAAAAATGGGTGTACTCTTCCATCCCACAGCAAGAACAAGTTCCTTCTCACCAACTGTAAGACACTCGTGTGCAGGAAAGTCAGAGAGCATCAAATAAGCCTGATACCTGGCCTGTTCGCTGAAGGACACTCCTCTAAACCCGGCATGCACGAAACTTTTGATTTACAGATTAATAAGCTTTTGATGAGATGAAGCAATTGCCATGATGAGTATTGGGTTCCATGCGCTCTCGATATGTTTCCGAAAAATCCGTAAGGAATCATTTTTATGGGGAAACCATTGGAATGCAGGGTTGGTGATATTCACTTTACATATACTAGATATAATATAATAGAGGCTTTTAATAACTTGAAAAGATGCAACTTCATCGTAAATTTGTAATAGTGAAAGGTGCAATTCAAGACGAATAAACTTTAAAATATGTAAAGATTCGATGTATTTTCAAGAATTATACTCCACTGGGTTTAATCTGCAAGTGGATATTTTTTCAAGAATTATATTCTGCTGGGTTTAATGTAAAAATCTAGCTACCTTAAAAATATATATTTGAAACTCACGTAAAAGGTATTATATTAAAAAAAATAAAAAATAAACACTGTCATCTAAAAAAGAGAACAAATTACAATTATTCAACAATGAAAACAAACCTTTAAAGGATGAATACACACATAATTGGGCATAGAAAAATAAACTAGAAACCCTAAACTATAGAATTGTAACTCTAAGGACCATGTAGATGTACGTCTACCAAACGCAAAAGCATTGGAACTTTTAGGCTATATGGGTTAAACCATGTTTCAGGTAAAGTGTCTTCATCTTCTTTCCCTTGTTGAGGACTATGAGAATGTTGAAACTGCATAGAAGGGAAAGAAACTTTAGATTTTGCTTCCTTTAAAGGAACTATCAATTCCATCGATGATGGCTCTGCATCCAATGACATATCCTCATCGTTGTTAAGATACTCCAACACATTATAGTTGTTGTCCAATTGAACATTGGTCATTTGAAGTTGCTTCTCTAGAGCAGAATATGGGGAAATGTACTGGAGGACTCTGAAGCAAGCACTACTACAACCCTCTATTGAGACTGAGGAGCCTCATTGTTGGCAGTTTTAGCTATAGGATCAAATTTTTTATTTTCATATCCTTTTATTACCGACTGCGAAACATGTGCTGACTTGGATAGTGTACCTTTAGAATCAGCCAAATGCACATTTTTCTGCCCTCTCACAATCGTCCAACCATCCTTCTAAGGTTGAGAAGTGGGTGCACTCGGTGTGGTGGGGCTCTGCTTGTCCCTATTATGGGTGCACCTTGTGTGTTGAGGATTGGTAGAAAATAAGTGTTGGGTAAATTAATGTAGAGGATATTTTGGGATAACACAATGTCACCAACTTGTATGTCAATAGACTCCTTGAGATCTCGAGAAATATCAATCTCAACACAAACACATTTTTGAGGGCGTGCATGGAAAAATTTGTTTGCCTCCACCAAAATGACATGCCCAAGAGGGGTTGCTATGCGACTGAGAAAGAGCCACAAAGGTAGAGGGAGTCCTGGGAATTCCAACCACATAGGGACTTCGATAGATCTTTCCTTAGAAATAGAAAATTCATAGGTCCAAGGAGAAAAATAAGTAGAGAGCTTCTCATGTACCATGGGCCATGTTCATAAATCACCTTAGCATGGTTTGTTTTCATAAAGAAAAATAGAAAAAAAATATTTGTAAATTTTTGAACCATCGTTAGCTTGACTCAATGAGGAGTCCAAGTTATGTTAACCTAGGCCCTAAGGGAAGACTCATTAGGGATGCATCCAACGAAATACCCAACAAGGATGAGAGATTCTAAATTGTGACATGGATAATCAACTTCACGCAAAGAAAGAATTACATCAGGAGAACGAAGGTTGCCTTGTAGACCATTCTCAATACAAACCTACATGGTTGAATGAGGGGAGCCATTATCACCTACATTCTCTTCTATGGTACCAATGTTGTGCATTGGTTCCCCAGAGTTGGGGACCATAATGATACTCAAAACCCTAACATCTTCTTCCTATAACTTCAAAACCCTAGCATAACTTAGCCTAATTTTATCTTGTTTTCAAACTCACATCTAGACAATTATACTTGTTTTTATTTTATTTATTTATTTATGTTTTTCGTAGCCATCACTAGTCTAGGAAGGTTGTCCATATTTTTAGAGCCACATATTATTTTTATGTTGTTCATGCCCTAAAAGTTACCAAACATCTCTGTGTCGTCTGCCCCTATAACCACCCCACCACTATCATCAGGGAAGTGACAAGCGTTCAGTTCAACAAGGTCCAATATTTGAACCTTGGACCTCCACCCCCCTTACGGGGTTTGAGGGAACCAATTGGTCTACACCTTGAACCTACTTATTTTTATTATTAAAATATATAATAATATTTAAATATTTTCATAGATTTTTTTATATATACTACTAAGAAAAGGGGGTTTTGAAAGGAATTCCACAACCTTTTACAATACCTCCAAAAAATATGGAGTAAAACTAGAAGCAAACTTAAACCAAGAAGAAACCACCCTTCACCGACAAAGAGAGTCAACAAACACCATTAAACACAAAAAACAAATCAAAAAGGAAAGACAGCAAACAAGAAGGATCGAGGAGAGAACCGAGAAAGTTATAAACCAATGAATCAATTTCCAAAATCACATTACCCACCATCCTGGACACTTCCTCAAAATAGGCAATAGCAATCTTCAATGAAATCCAAATGGCATGTTGCTTAATCTCCATCAACTTAAGATTATGGATCACAGAATTCTTTCGCTCATAAACCACCTTCATGAAATGGAGGGGGGAGAAATGGGATATGGATCCTCCTCCTCTTTCTTCTTACCAAGCAGACACTTGGATTTTCTCGTACCACTCCCTTTCTCCTGGGTCGCAGATTGAACCCCTTCCAACATAAACCATAACTTGAGATCATTAGACATACCTTTTAGAAAATCATTATTTAAATCATTGCTTGAAGATGTTTTTCCTTTCACCCATTTTGCTAAAACCTGAATCTTTTGAGAGATTCTATCAGCCCTAAAACCCATCAAAAATGAGTACAAGTCCTTGCTTCCATGACTTGAGTCCTTGAAAACTTCCCTAGGTAAACATAGCTTAAGGATAGTAAAATCAACAATAGGCTAAAGGAGCTCTTTCGCTATCAAACCATTTTCATAAGTAGCATATTCAAAGACTAATAACACCAAACCCTAGTGCAGCAAAAACTAACCATGACCACCTTGCACGTCTAGCATAGAATTCTTCATGGATTGGAATAAAAACATGGGAATATTCATCCAAAGCTGCCTCTAGAGGTGATTAAGAAACATTGCATGGAAACTACGAATCACTTCATATGTGGAATCCAAGGTAAAGTAGTCCATGATTACTTTGACCACCCTATCCCATGGGGGAGACAATGCCTTAGCACTAAAACCATTCTACATTATGGGGAGAAACTCATCAACATCCAAGAAAAAACTAATCTCCTTAAGCAACGAGTGCTTATCTCTATTATGATAAGCTCCATCCAAAATCAGACCCATGGTTCTACTTATCAGTTCAACCGACACCTCAAAGGACCAGGTGCCAATTCTCACCCAACCATCATTCCATGTTGTCGCCATCCACTTCGAAAGAACCAAATTATGGCCATGAAACTTCTGAATACACTCTAGAAGACCACCGTTCTTTAGAATTGATTTCACCTCATCATCAATCGATAAGGAAATTGGTTCCACATGAGATTTGGAAAAACACTACTTGGGGCTATAAAATTTTGCCTTCCCCATTGCCAAACTCCTACCAAACACTCCTATCTTCTGCACAACAATATTTCCCGTACCACAAGTAGCAGAATTTGGACCAAACCACTCAAAACTCCCAAAAAAATTCAAACGCAAAGAAAAGGAATTAAAGGCATCCAAACCCCATTTAGTCAATCCTGGGCCACAACATCTGCTCTGGAAATTCAGCAACAAAAGAATCTCAAGCACCCCAGAAAAAGACTGCGAGAACTTCAATCATCTTGCAATTTCAAACACTGAAAAAAATACCCAAGAGCAGTAAAGCAACCCCGCTCCTCTGAGAAACCCTAAAATTATGAAGCTAGTGATTGAAGGAATAAAAAACCATACCAACTTCGTCACACCAAGCTCCCTCCAGACCAAAAAAAAAAAAATTCCAAAAGGCTTAGACTCCATCACCCACCACAACATCTGCCAATTCTCAAAGAGACCACCTTTCAAAAGATGCTCGTTTGCCAATCCGAGCATGAAACAATAGCAAAGAAAAGAAAACTACTGGAAACACCCTCTATCTCCACACAACTTCGAAAGAAAGCACCAAGACACACGGATCCAAAACGAACGATTGGTCTGCCACACTTGACATAGACTTCTCAAGTCTGCAAACGAAGGGGAGAAAATGATCGAAAACCTAACAACCTTCCCCTGAAGAAACCTGGCATGCCAGTACAAACCCAAAGAACGGATGGTCCCTATCTCACCTAGGGATGAATAAATGAAGTTAGGGGTTCAATTTTGGAATGGAAAGGCTCTCATAAGATAAGAGAAAGGTTTTCCTTAACATAAAATTTTTATTTCCAAAGGTTAGGTAGAATATTAAGTGCAGGTGTGGTTGAGTACCAAAAAGAAACCTAAGTTCAACTCTTTACAAGTAATAGTATGCTCCGAATCCTCTGAATATAAATTAATATGGGCTTTGAATACAGATGAATATGTATTAACATATACGTAAATCGAGGAATTATGGTGCGGCAGGCAACTGCATCCAAAAAAAAGTGGATCTTTGGTCTAATGGCCGAATTATAGATAGTTACAGCTTCCTTCTATGTCGATGAACAAAGTTCATCGACTTTCAGGGCCCTGCCCTTAAGGATAAGGGTAGCAACCTCAGGAGGTATGTGGTAATAACACGAATATTTGTTTTTGATGTCGCACCTCAGGAGGTATGTGGTTTAGCTAGTTAGCCACAAGTGCGTTATATGTATTGTCCACGAGTGCACATTATATGTATTTAGTTCATAAAATTTAGTGTGAAAAATAATTTATATGCGTTAAAGTTTAATAAATTAAAGCTGCTTTTTATTGAGAGTAACTATTTTTTTCAGAGATAAGTTCAAATTATAGTATGTTATATTAATGGTTTTTTAAAACTGCTTTTTATTGGGAACAATGTTTTTGTTTTTGGAGTGAATTGAATTTGAATTTTCGTTTAAAAAAATTTAATATTTTTTGTTACTGTAACTTATGAAGACTATATTTAATATTAAGTTGTTTATATCATACTTAAACAAGATTTTTTTTTTTTTTTTTTTCCAAACCACTGTTTGGTTTTTCTTCTTGTATCAAATTTCTTATTACATTTAGCTATAGATAGATAATTTCTCTTAGCTTATTAATTTTTTAATTTTATTTTGGTCAACACAAAAATCAACATTATTTACTATCTTGTTTTGTTTTGTTTCTTTACATAATAAGGGGTTGTACTAGGGTCCTGTACATTTGATAAATTATATCTTTCTTCTTTAGAGCTTTAGAGTTGAGATTTTACAAATAAATACACTTCTCATATCAATTGAGATATTATAGTTGGAAACCTACATCATTTTACATAAAATGTTTGAATTCTTGATTTTTATTTTCTGAATCTTTTCAAATTTTTGTATGAATACAATTAATCTAGAATTTAGTATCTTTCTTGATATTTTTCTATAGCAACCTTCACAATGCCAAAAATTCACCTCTAATATCTATGCCTTGCATCTTAGTAGAGTAATATTTCCAAAACATCGCCCTATCATAGTCAGCTTTACCAAAAGCGAATTTGGATTGCTAGTTTTCTTCCTAAAACAAAAATGCAACCACAAAAATTATAATTAATAGTTTAAATTAAAACACATTATTATTACAAAATAAACCATATATTACCAATGGAAAACATTAAAGCAAATCTTACATTAAAGTAAATCTTAATCATTAATTGATTAAGGTAATCAATATTTTTTGTCAACTTCAACTATTTTTATTTTTTCTTTTTTAAGTAATACTTCTTATATAAATCCATCGTGGGGATTGAACCCGGGTCACATCACCAATAATGCAAGTGGCGTCCTTATCAGTATACCACATCAACTAAAATTTTTACTTCCTCTAACCATGGAAAGGAGAATTTAACTTCATGATCCTCAATCAAAACTCCTCTATTGGCTAGCTTATCTACACGTTTGTTTTTTTTTTCCCTTAATATATTTGTAAACCTAATTTCTTCAAACTCCTTAGCAAGATCTAAATTTCTACAATTATCTTTTGTATGTTGCATGGAACCTTTGTTTTCCTCAAAATTATATTTATTACTATGATCCATCCATACTCTATTACATTTCATTTGTTTACATATTTTTAACCCTTCTAAAGATGCCCAAGATTGAGTTTCATTATTTATCTTAAATCCACTATTGAAAGCACACTGATACAAAATATCTCCATTAGTATTTCTAATTATTTCTCCTCCTTTTGCTCATCTTAGATTTCCTTTAGATGCTCCATAAAAATTCAATTTAACCCACTCTATATCTGGTGATTTTGAATTTATATTATTTGCCTTATTTTTACTTCTCTTGTACCCAGCATCATAATTCCATTTAATAACTTGACTCTATCTACCAAGGGTCTCTACTTCCAAATTAAGGATTGAGTGAGTTGATAAGGTTGGTTTATACTTCTCTATGTCTAAACATATCTTATTTTCCATTACCTTTAAACTACTTTCTTTTTCTTTATATATTCTTCTATTCCTTTATAACCATATAGTCCAAAGTATTGTACATTTTTGATATATCCCATATTTTTTGTAAAGCCTCACTTTTATAAGTACTCCACCATTGCTTTAACCAATCTTCAATTTTGCTATTCATCACCATGCATTTACGAGAAATATTAAGAATCCATTTCCATAGATTGTAGACTATTGAGCAATATCCCAAGAGATGGTCAGCAATCTCCTCTTTTTTACAAAAAATACATTGAGAGGGGCCATGAAAACCCTTTTTTCATAAGGTTATCCCAGAATAAAATTCTTCTATGACCTACTAGCCAAAAAAATATTTTCACTTTAGGAATGCTTGGATATCCCAAATATCTCTCCATATTCTAGTGACAATATTATTTTGTTGGTGTTGAACATTATATCCACTTCTTGTTGTGTATTCCCTTGATCTATTCAACTCCCAAATTAATTTATCCTTGGCTCCCCTTGAAATAATCATAGTTATTATCTTTCTACTCAATAATATCCTAGCACCAATATATTGTATACTCATAAAAAAATCTTATTTCCATTTGTATCTTCCTTCTTGATCTTTGTACAAAATGTTTGAAACCCTATTAGCATATTTATCTTGAAGTTATCTCATCAAAGGTTTCAAAATTGGATCTAAATTGAGTGGTTTTTATGACACCAAGTATCCATCCAAATAGAATTTTTTTCTCTAGTTCCCACCACCCATACTAAACCTTTAATCATAATATCAATAAATTTTTTTAAACCATTCCAAAGACCATAACCATTTGGTAGAGAGAAAATAATAAATATTAAACTTGAATCATTGAGATCAACATACTTAGAAGAATTCTTGCCCATTGTATTTAACTCTATTTGTACAATCTCTAGATAATTTTTTCGTAAGAGCTAAGTTTACATCTGTAAGAACTCTAAAACCAAGACCTCCCTTAGTTTTATCATCACACAACTTGCTCCATTTCACCAAAGGAAATTTTCTTTTATCATGTAAATCTGACCATAAAATGGATTGCATAATATAGAGTAAACTTTCTTCAACTAATTTTGGCATGGAATACAATGACATATAATATGTTGAAATGGCTTGTAAGACTCACTTAAATAAATGCACTCTTCTTGCTAACAATAACCATCAACCTAGCTTGTCCTGTAGAGAGTTGAAGCTTCACGGGATCCTCTCTACAAAATGTTTTTAAGGCTATGGGTCCCTTTAAAAAACCCGTTATCAATAAAAAAAAAAATAACCATCAACCTTTACAAGCTAGAATTTTATTCTAAACTTTACTAATAATTGAATTCTATATATTTATCCTCATTATCCCTTCAAATAAATGTATCCCTAGATAATTTGTTGGAAATTTTACCTCCTCCATTTGAAGCAACTTGTAAATTCTTCCTTTGATATTAGCAAGAGTGTTAAGGAAGTAAATTTTAGGTTTAGTCCTATTAACTTTTTGCCCCGAAGCTCTTTCATACTCTTTTAAAAAGTTATTCAAAGCTCTAGCCTCATTTATGTATGCCCTTCTAAAAATATTTGTATCATCTATAGACTATTGATGGGTGATGTTATCGATGTTATTACTAACCTTAAGTCCACTTATAAGTCCAAATTTGTAAGCCTTGTTTATGTTCCTACTCAAAAATTTTGCCATAATAATGAACAAATAAGGATATAGAGGATCTCCTTGTCTAAGACCTCTCTTGGATTTAAAATATTCTATCACTAACCCATTGACCAACATTGAATAAGAAATTTTAGAGACACAATCTTTAATCCATCTAACCCATTTTTTCTCGAATCCAAATTTATCTAAAACTAAAAAAAGAAAATTCCATTTAACCCTATCATAGGCTTTACTCATATCAAGTTTTAATATCATTGTTTTCTTTTTTTTGAAGCTTTTGAATGTATAACCTCATGAGCTACTATGATCCTATCCATAATTTGTCTCTCTTTCATAAATCACCCTTGCTCTTTTGAAATATTTTTTTCTAATAGCCTTAATATATTTACCATCACTTTAGAAATAGTATTATATGTCATATTACATAGGCTTATGGATCTAAAAGAATAATACTCGAAGAACACAAGCTTATACTGAGAGGGGGGGTGAACAGTATAAGACCACTTTTTACTTTTCTTTCCAAATCAATATTATGCAATGTATAGATAGCAATATCAATAATAGTAATCAAAGCAATGCACAAATCACCACACACAATAGAGACACCAATTTAACGTGGTTCACCCAAAGATGGCTACCTCCACGGAGAAAATATTTCTTATAAAATTTTCTCAAATAATCTCTTGGGAATCCTTTCCCTACAATGTTTATGGACCTCTGTCCAAAGGAGATGCTGATCCCCTAAATCAAGTTCATGGATCTCTATCCATAGGAGAACTCCTTCTCCTCTACTCTGGCTGGTGATCCTCTAGAAGACTACTGCCTCCACTACACTGGCTTGTGGATCTCTCTCCACTGAAGACTCTTGTCCCCACTCAGAAGACCTATCCTCACTACCCTGGCTGATGGATCTCTATCCACTGGAGACTACTGTCCTCTCTACTCTATCACCTCCAAAGCTCTATCTCAAATCTACACTAAACCTCAATCCTTCGGTCTAGCACAAATCTATCCCCAATCTCTATCTCTGTCACAAATCTCAAATTCACCAAATCAAATCCACTTAAATCTGCTCAAAAGTCCTCAAACTTTCTCAAATCTGCTCAACAAGTCCACTTAGAACTTGCTCAAATCTTCTCAACAAGTCCACATAGAACTTGCTCAAATCTGCTCAACAAGTCCACTCGAACTTGTCTCAATTATGCTCAACAAGTCCACATAGAACTTGCTCAAATCTTCTCAACAAGTCCACATAGAACTTGCTCAAATATGCTCAACAAGTCCACACAAAACTTGCTCAAATCTGCTCAACAAGTCCACATAGAACTTGCTCAAATATTCTCAACAAGTCCACATAGAACTTGCTCAAATCTGCTCAACAAGTCCACATAGAACTTGCTCAAATCTGCTCAACAAGTCCACATAGAACTTGTCCAAATATCATAGAAACATAAAGAGAATTGTTAGAGACTCAATATGTTCTACACTCAATGCTCAATCACTTTCTCAATTCAAATCAGAATATAGAATAGTTTGTTTTATGGAACTTGAACAATCACTTCACACATCCACTTGACTAGGCTCAATCAACTCTACTCAACCAATCACTTAATGAAACACCCCTTTCTCACAAACCCTAGTCCAAGCATATAACCACCAACTCAAAATATTTCCAACAATGCTCAACAACAAATCTCACATAACAATGATACTCATGTTCTTTTCAAACCCTAGTTCAAGTTCTTTGCACAACAACTCACTTCAACAACAATGCTTATAAAACAATCTTCACATAACAATGATACTCATGATCTTTTCAAAACCCTAACTCAAGTTCTTCACACAACCAATGGCTTCAACAACAATGCTTATCAAACAAGGTTTTAACAACAACTCTTTACTCCAGAAAAACCTTGAAGCATTAACTCAACACACTCAATAGGAAACCCTAATCAAGTCCTTTTCACTCCAAACTTATTTTCCAGAAAACCAATCAATCAACTCAACTATGGAAGAATGTGCTCATACCTTTTTATTGAAGATGAAGGGATCTCATAAATCTGTCACAACCACAAACACTTCTATGCCAAGCTCAAAGAGGTTAGAAGATAAATATTTCTCACAATATAATGTAAATACTCAATTACACCTTATCACTCCACCTTTCAAAAACAACCATCAACATACATAAAATATTTATCCAATAACACCTTATAAACTCCCAACTAAAAATAAATTCAACATCCACCAAAATAACTCAAAACCTCTTTAATCAATTTTAATGGCAAGAAGAACTTTGGCATAAATCAAATCCTCTTTCTTTAAAAACCTCAATAACATAAATCACTTCTCAATAAAACAATCTTTCAAAAACCCTTTTAACTCCAAATAGCACAAATCAATTTCCAATAAAATAATTCTTCACAAACCCTTATAACTCCAAATAGCACAAATCATTTATCAATAAAATAATTCTTCACAAACCCTTATAACTCCAAACACAAATCAATTAAAAATAATTCTTCACAAACCCTTATAACTCCAAATGACCCCTTAAGAAAAACTTTAGGCAATATAAAATTTAATCAAAAATTACCTTTGCCACTAGTGGGATTCGAACCCACAATCTCTGCCTCCATGAGCGCTCTAGCCATGGACCTTACCACCATGTGCGCTAGATGCACGCTTAATACTCCACGAGCACCTCGTGCTCCTTCTACCACACCTGGCACTCAAACCGAATGTGAACAAAAACTTTCCCTTGGCGCTCAAGTCGAACACGCCAATCATCCATGCGAATCGATCGTGGACTCCTTCCACTCCAATGCTCTCACACAATACGTTGTACCATTGGACCACCATGTCCAATGTGGGTCACACCATGCACTTACACCTTTCATCTTCTTCCTACGCTAATAAGACAAATAAGCTCTTTGTCTTCTTCCTCAACGTTCAACGATTTGCATGAATTCCTTTAGCTTGGTCGCATCAAAAATTAATTCGAAGAGGGATACTTTTGAATACCTCTTGGCATCTTATTTATACACGATTTCACCTTATGCCTTAGACGTCGGTGCTCCATTTTATTTGATGACGTCGACGCATTTCGAAACCTTTTATAATTTATAAATTATTTAAATTCTAAGGAATTTAAATTTTATAAATTATATTTATAAACTTTAACTTTAAGGAGATTAAAGCCTTCCTTGGGTTTAAACTTAAACCTTTAATTTGTAAATTATTCTGCCACCATGGGTCTTTTAAAATCTTAACTTCCATCTCAATGTGTGAGGAGACTTTTATATCCTCATAATGATTTTAATAAAACCATTTAATCTTCCACCATGAGTTTACCATAAACCCTCATAAAATATTATTTTGCCAACTTTTTCTTCAACTCTTCACATTGTTCCTGGTGCTATTGATGGTGTGCTCCATGGTATTAATGACGTCTTCATATGTTTACTTTGGCATCAATGATGACTTTTCACCTTGACATCAATGACAACTAAATGAGCTCAAAATGTCCAACAATCTCCCCCTTTGTCATTGATGGCAACCCAATTTCCTTTTACCAAAAACTTGACCTTTCCTTTGTTCTGCTCCCCCTGGGACATTGCTCCCCCTGGCTCAATGCTCTCTCAAATATCAAATCTCTCCCCTTTACTCAAATATCTCCCCCTTTGACATCAATGGCAAAGGGTCACCTTTGGGGCTCGGGGCTAAGAATGAGCCTCTTAGCTTAGCCCCTCCCCCACCTCCTCTTGAGGTGGTTAATTCTAGGGTGGGAGTATTTCTACTCCTAGAAAGCATTGTTCTTTACCTTTATCCTCTTTCCTTCTTATCTGATCCTTCTGATTCCTCTGACTATTTCTTTCCATGTCCATGTTCCTGTCCATGTCTACATTACTATTCCTGTTCCTATTCCTGTTCATATCCATGTTCTTTTGTTTGTTTTTTTTTTGTTTTTTTTTTTTTATTTCTATTCCTGTTCATATTCATGTTCTTGTTCCTGTTCCTGTTCATACCTATTTTTTGAATGTCTGCTCTACACCACTTTGTTGTGTGACCATCATTATTGCACTTATAACACTTAATGTTATTATTCCTTGGAGGTGCAAATGTCTTAGGATTTCTCCTAGTGAAGCCATATCCTCTTCTGTCATGAACCCTGCAATTCATTGCCTTGTGACCAAACTGATTACATGAGTAGCAATACCCATGGAAAAGTTGTATGTTCCCATATTCTTGTCTTTCATGTGTCCTGCATTGTGAAGCCATGTGTCCAAACCTGTGACATGAAAAGCATCTTCCATTGAAGCCTCCTTGTCTTGACCTCATTGGTCTCTTAGTCTCTCTTGATCTATTCTGATTGTTGTTCCATCTGTATCTTCTTTGTGCATTGTTCCTATTTTTGTTGAACTCTCTATTGTCCAACTCATCCTCAGATGTCTCACTTTATTTTACACTATCTTCTTCTGAAGTATCTTCATCTGAAGTTTCTTCTCCTCCAAAACTTGAGGTTGATTCTCCTTCCCATTTCTTTTGAACCTGTTCAAATCCAAGACCTATTTTGCTTGATGTAGTCTTTTGTGTCTTGATGAACTTATCCAAGTTCTTTGAGCTATTTTTGAACCCTTTCATCTTGATCTTGGAGTCCTCCAAATATTCTCTTAGTAGTGCCACTTCTTGTGCTAACTTCTCACATTCTAAGATCTTTGCTTCTAACTTATCCTTGAACCTTTTTGCCTTAGCCTTTGATTTTTCTAAATCCTCTATAAGCAATCTTCTCTCTTCATCACATTCTTGAAACTGAATTTCAAGTTTAGAGTTTTGCTTTCTTACCTTCTTTACTATTTCAAGAGCATAGATAAGTTCTCCCTTGAGATCATATCCATCCTTCTCTGAATATTCCTCTATTTGTTTACCTTTGTCCACTTCTTTATTTTCTTTTGACTTGTCTTCTATGGGATCACCTTTTTCATCTTCTAATGCCATTAGAATATTTTCATCTAGTCCTTCAAGTGTATCTTCATATTCATCATCACTGAAACTATAACCATCCCTTGTACAACTATCTTCAAGATGTCCAAAGTTACCACATCTAAAACACTTGAGAATGATTGGAGTCCTTTTCTTAACTGGTTCTTTTTCTTCAATCATAAATAGGACTTCATCTCTATCATTATCTAAAAAACTAGCATCACTATCACTTGAATACTTACTTGCCTTATCCGCATAGTAGCTTCTCTTTTGTCTTTGAAAGAACTTCTTTCCTTGTCTGCTTTGTCCATCCTTGCTTTTCTTCTGGTGCCTGTATCTTTCTGATTCCCTATTTCTGTGATCCTATTTTTCTTCACCATTGTTGTTCTTGGGTTCTTGACAATCTATTACAAAATGTCCATACTTTCCATAATTGAAACACTTAATAGATCTTAGATCTCTGGATCTTCTATAGTCCTTATCTCTTCTACCATAGTTAGCTTCTTCATCACTGGATGACTCATTGCTTGATTCTGACTTCTTACCCTTTGTCTTTTTTATTGCTTTGAATGTTGCTTCCTTCTAGGGAATAGGATATTTTGTTCTTATCTCAAATATTGTGAGCATACCAAGCAACTTATCTCTTGTCAAAGTATCACCATCCATTGACACTTCTATAGCAAAAACCTGTTCACTGAATCTTTTTGGAAGAGATCTTAATACTTTATCACAAACATCAGATTCATCAATCTTCATTCCAAGTCCTTGCATATCATTAACAACCTCATCAATTCGAAGTAGATAAGCACTAATATTTTCCTCATCATTCATTCTCAATGCTTCAAATTGTCCTTTGAGATTTCAAATTTTTGCTTTCTTGACACTCTTATCTCCTTCATATATATTTTGCAATTTATCCCACATTTCTTTTGTAGTTTGACAATGCATAACTTTCATAGACTCTGTTCTACGCAAACCTCTCACAAGTGCATTCATTGCTTTTGAATTATAGTGTTGTAGAAGCTTACCTTCCTTATCTGTAGGAGGATTGACTAAGGGATCATATCCAAATTCCACTACTTCCCAAACTTCATTGCCAAGTGCCATCAGGTAGATCTTCATCATCATACTCCAATATATATAGTCACTTCCATCAAATATTGGTGCTAAATTATTTGAGGACACCTCCTTAGGATCCATTGTGTTCTTGTTAGCTTTTCCTTCAAGTTGTTAAACTCTTCTGAAGGAACCTACTCTGATACCAATTGAAGAACACAAGCTTATATTGAGAGGGGGGTGAACAGTATAAGACCACTTTTTACTTTTCTTTCCAAATCAATATTATGCAATGTATAGATAGCAATATCAACAATAGTAATCAAAGCAATGCACAAATCACCACACATAATAGAGACACCAATTTAACATGGTTCACCCAAAGATGGCTACCTCCATGGAGAAAATATTTCTTATAAATTTTTCTCAAATAATCTCTTGGGAATCCTTTCCCTACAATGTTTATGGACCTCTGTCCAAAGGAGATGTTGATCCCCTAAATCAAGTTCATGGATCTCTATCCATAGGAGAACTCCTTCTCCTCTACTCTGGTTGGTGATCCTCTAGAAGACTACTGCCTCCACTACATTGGCTTGTGGATCTCTCTCCACTGAAGACTCTTGTCCCCACTCAGAAGACCTATCCTCACTACCCTGGCTGATGGATCTCTATCCACTAGAGACTACTATCCTCTCTACTCTATCACCTCCAAAGATCTATCTCAAATCTACACTAAACATAGTCCTTCGATCTAGCACAAATCTACTCAATCTCTATCTTTTTGAAAATTTCTCAAATTAAATTTATTGTAATTGTCAAAAGTCCACTTAGAACTTGTTAAAATCTGCTCAACAAGTCCACTTAGAACTTGCTCAAATATGCTCAACAAGTCCACATAGAACTTGCTCAAATCTGCTCAACAAGTCCACTCAGAACTTGCTCAAATATGCTCAACAAGTCCACATAGAACTTGCTCAAATCTGCTCAACAAGTCCACATAGAACTTGCTCAAATATTCTCAACAAGTCCACATATAACTTGCTCAAATATGCTCAACAAGTCCACATAGAACTTGCTCAAATCTTCTCAACAAGTCCACACAAAACTTGCTCAAATCTTCTCAACAAGTCCACATAGAACTTGCTCAAATATGCTCAACAAGTCCACTCAGAACTTGTCCAAATCTCATAGAAACATAAAGAGAATTGTTAGAGACTCAATATGTTCTACACTCAATGCTCAATCACTCTCTCAATTCAAATCAGAATATAGAATAGTTTGTTTTATGGAACTTGAACAATCACTTCACACATCCACTTGACTAGGCTCAATCAACTCTACTCAACCAATCACTTAATGAAACACCCCTTTCTCACAAACCCTAGTCCAAGCATATAACCACCAACTCAAAATATTTCCAACAATGCTCAACAACAAATCTCACATAACAATGATACTCATGTTCTTTTCAAACCCTAGTTCAAGTTCTTTGCACAACAACTCACTTCAACAACAATGCTTATAAAACAATCTTCACATAACAATGATACTCATGATCTTTTCAAACCCTAACTCAAGTTCTTCACACAACCAATGGCTTCAACAACAATGCTTATCAAACAAGGTTTTAACAACTCTTTACTCCAGAAAAACCTTGAAGCATTAACTCAACACACTCAATAGGAAACCCTAATCAAGTCCTTTTCACTCCAAACTTATTTTCCAGAAAACCAATCAATCAACTCAACTATGGAAGAATGTGCTCATACCTTTTTATTGAAGATGAAGGGATCTCATAAATCTATCACAACCACAAACACTTCTATGCCAAGCTCAAAGAGGTTAGAAGATAAATCTTTCTCACAATATAATGTAAATACTCAATTACACCTTATCACTCCACCTTTCAAAAACAACCATCAACATACATAAAATATTTATCCAATAACACCTTATAAACTCCCAACTAAAAATAAATTCAACATCCACCAAAATAACTCAAAACCTCTTTAATCAATTTTAATGGCAAGAAGAACTTTGGCATAAATCAAATCCTCTTTCTTTTAAAAACCTCAATAACATAAATCACTTCTCAATAAAACAATCTTTCAAAAACCCTTTTAACTCCAAATAGCACAAATCAATTTCCAATAAAATAATTCTTCACAAACCCTTATAACTCCAAATAGCACAAATCATTTACCAATAAAATAATTCTTCACAAACCCTTATAACTCCAAACACAAATCAATTAAAAATAATTCTTCACAAACCCTTATAACTCCAAATGACCCCTTAAGAAAAACTTTAGGCAATATAAAATTTAATCAAAAATTACCTTTGCCACTAGTGGGATTCGAACCCACAATCTCTGCCTCCGTGAGCGCTCTAGCCATGGACCTTACCACCACGTGCGCTAGACGCACGCTTAATACTCCACGAGCACCTCGTGCTCCTTCTACCACACCTAGCACTCAAACCGAACGCGAACAAAAACTTTCCCTTGGCGCTCAAGTCGAACACGCCAATCGTCCACGTGAATCGATCGTGGACTCCTTCCACTCCAATGCTCTCACACAATGCGTTGTACCATTGGACCACCATGTCCAATGTGGGTCACACCATGCGCTTACACCTTTCGTCTTCTACCTGTGCTAATAAGACAAATAAGCTCTTTGTCTTCTTCCTCAACGTTCAACGATTTGCACGAATTCCTTTAGCTTGGTCGCATCAAAAATTAATTCGAAGAGGGATACTTTTGAATGCCTCTTGGCATCTTATTTATACACGATTTCACCTTATACCTTAGACGTCGGTGCTCCATTTTATTTGATGACGTCGACGCATTTCAAAACCTTTTATAATTTATAAATTATTTAAATTCTAAGGAATTTAAATTTTATAAATTATATTTATAAACTTTAACTTTAAGGAGATTAAAGCCTTCCTTGGGTTTAAACTTAAACCTTTAATTTGTAAATTATTCTACCACCGTGGGTCTTTTAAAATCTTAACTGCCATCTCAATGTGTGAGGAGACTTTTATATCCTCATAATGATTTTAATAAAACCATTTAATCTTCCACCATGAGTTTACCATAAACCCTCATAAAACATTATTTTGCCAACTTTTTCTTCAACTCTTCACATTGTTCCTGGTGCTATTGATGGTGTGCTCCATGGTATTAATGACGTCTTCATATGTTTACTTTGGCATCAATGACGACTTTTCACCTTGACATCAATGACAACTAAATGAGCTCAAAATGTCCAACAAAAACAATTCAAAATTCTTCTTTTTTATAATTAGGGTAAGATATGTTGCATTTATTTTATAAGGTATGTATGGTTTTACCCTAGATTGTTCCATTACCACCAATAAATAATCCTTCACTATATCCCAATTATATTTGTAAAAAGCAATTAAGAGTCTATCTAGACCTAGGGATTTATCCTTATTAAAATACAAAAGAGGTAAATGATTTTTTTCTAGAGTAATGGGTTCCATTAGTTTCCTATTATATTAATTTGTTATAACTGAAGGAACATCTTGAAGAAGGTATCATTAAGAACTTTGGTCTCCTTTTAACCTAAAATATTTTTATAGAATTACTTTACCTCTTTCCTAATTTCACTCTGATCTTCAATCCAAACCCCTTATATTGATCTAATTATACTAATATTTGGAATTTGATCTTTGTACTATAGCCATCCTATGAAAAAATTATATTTTTATATCCTTATTTTAACCAAACATGCATTTATTTTAATATCCATAATTCCTCTTTATTACTCAAACTAATATGATATTCACTAAGCAGCTCCCTTTTCTTTGAGCTTGGACTATTATCATCACCTTTTTAGAATTTTTAAAGTTTATATTTTAGTTTTTCTTTCTTCTAAAAAATATTTCCAAAGGTATTTTTGTTCCATTATTATAATCTAGATGTCATACATTTAATTTGGTTTAGAAGAGCATACAACCCACCATTACCTAAATAATTTCATGTTTGAGCTGTCATATTAATAAATTGGGGATGGTATTCCCACATCTGCTCATATTTAAAATATGATCTTTTTTAATCCACTTACCACCATTGTAACTCTTATTGGCTAGTGATATGAACCAATATTTTATTAGGTAATTATTTTATCATAAGTTCCTTCATCTATCCAATGATTTGAGATAATGTATCTATCTATTTTTTCTGCTATTAGGTTCTACCCTCTCCTATTTTTGGTCCAAGTATAGTTGTCTTATTTAAAATCAACTTCCCATAGATTAATGCTTTGAATAAAAGCTGATGAATATTTCATACTTTTGGTCAATTTCCTAATTCTCCCAATTTTTTTATCCAACTTGGTTATGGCATTAAAATATTTAATGATCATTAATAGGGATTCTCGATCATTACTTATCATAAAGGCTTCAATCCAACTCTAAACGTCTAATATACACGATTGAGTTGTAGGTCCATAGACATTGATAAGGATGAAATAAATATCTACAAAGTAGCAAGTGACTAAAGATGCTATCCAATACCTTGTTTTATGAATGCTTACACAATAGGTTCTAGAAGGATTCCAACAAGTTAGAATCCCCCTTGCCGTTCCTTCATAATTCAAAGCATCCCATTCACATATTACCCATATTACTTTCATAGTTTTTGAAACATATTATTTTGTTATTTTAGTTCCCTAGATATAGATAATATCAGTTTTATTACTTAAACATTGGTCCCTAATACACCTCTACTTTGAGGGGGCATTAGCACCACTTATATTATATGATATGATAATCATATCTTATTAGGGGTTTTTGGCCCCGCATACGTATTACCAATATTATTTTGTTATTTGGTAAATATAAGTTCAACCAACTTAGTTTATGTTCCTTTCTCTACATTTGCTATTGCTTCCATGGATAGTGTTTGATAATTTGAGGGTTTTCCTTTTTTTTCCTTGCCTATATCAGGAGTAGGTCTTATTATTCTATTCCTCAATATTATTTCACAATTTTATTTTATATCATATTCATCTTCTCCTACCTCTATTATAGAAGCTTTTGACTTATCCTGCTCATTTTCTGGTATTTCCTTATCAATGACAAAGGTCTTAACTTCTAAAACTGCTTTTTTTTACCAATTATTTTCTCTTGAATGGTGCACTATACTTCAAGAGATTATTTAAAATATTATAAGACATATTCCTTAGGTTTATCAAGAATATTATTCCTTAAATTAGGATCATACTGAATAGATTGTTCCCTTTTAATATGTTAAAAGTATTGTATTGTGTCCTCTAAGTTTTTATCTACTTTTTCTTCATAGGCTAAAGCTTCAAAAGAGTTGGTATTTCTTCAAATATCCTTCCTTATTGGTATCCACTATTTATTTTCTTTTATTTTTCTAGATCAACTTTTTGGAAGTTGAAGACCATCTTCATCCATAACCATTTGTAAGTTTCTCTTGTGGTTTTCTACAAATGATTCTACTGGGATCTTCTTAGGGCATGATCTCTTAATATTTCCCGCCTCATGACATATTATACATCTAAAAGATATGTCTTCATAATATATAGTTTGGGTCCACATATTATCCCCATACTTAAGAATGATTGATTCTATTAAAGCTTTACTTATTACAATCATGACCAATATTCGAGCATAAATAACCAAAAATCCATCTTTTATTGTATCTAAAATATTAATGAGTTCTCCTAGATTGTTGCCTATTACCTTGAAGGTATCTATTTTCCAAAATTCAATGGGTAACCCAAACATCCTAATCTATACTGGTACAAGAGATAGATTTACATTTTCAAGTGAAATACCTTCATAACAGTGGGTAAGGAAGAGTCCTGCTCTTTCCATAAACCAAGGAACCCTTTTAGGATTCTTAATATTTCTTCCTTAGAACAAAAAATTGCTATGAAGAAACCTTTGAAAATAAATGATAGAATCACTCATGGAGACTTCCAACTTCTATCAATCCATTTTCTCAAGGATGAAGCCCCTAACCAATACCCATTAAACTTACCAAAAAATTCCCTATCTTGGAGCAACGAGGATATCTCTAAGGTGCACTTACTAAACTCTACAACTAGAGATGATTCTAAGAATTGAAGTATAATTCAGTCCATGGAAAAGAAACTAAAATTCAAAATCTATTGAAATTTATCTAAATGTCCTATAGCAAATATAATATTTGATAAAAACTTTATAAATTTTTCATACACAATTTCTAAGATAAAGAAAGGGAAAAAAACTTAGCTAAAAAATTCTTTGTCCAAATAGAATGTCTTGAATCATTGAATCCTAGCCCTTCATTGCTATTCCCATCATTCAAACACTAGCTAAAAAATATTTACAATTCCATTTTTTGTGATTTGAAAAATCATCACTACTCTTGTTCCAAATGGTTGCCTTCACAAGGTCGTATCTCCCTCAATATTGCTCATTTTTTTCGTATATGACCACTGAATTAGATAACCTTTTGTAAATACATGGCTCATAAAATATGAGATTTTTTTAGGTAAATATCCTAATCCTTCTCACTTCATAGTCTTTCCCATGAAGGACCAATTTGATGAAAAGCTCTTATTGTATTTTCTCTATTTTATTACTATCTTATTTATTGATAAATATTAAATATAATGTTATTGTGATCCAATTTCTACAACAATTTATCTTATAATAATATGGTTTTAAAGGAATAATAATTCTTTTTAAAATAAATCTCAAATTCATGTTCATGTTTGGTTTGTAACCATGTTATTGCTTCTCTTATCCCAAATAGAGCTTATTTTGGGCTTAAAAATCCCAACTTATATGGTACTCCTAATTTTTAAACAAAAATGAAATCAAGAGTCTAGGTGAAGGTTTGATAGTAGAATTCAAAGGTAAAAAGTTTCATAAAATCATGAAGGTCCAAAAAGAGTCTCCATGGTCATAAGGGAAACTCTGGGTCATCTTGTGCATAACCCATTTAAAATTTTCCTTCAAAAATTCATTCCCATCATATCCATTCCACCATAATATTATTATTTCATCACCCTTTTTCTATCATTACAATCTTTGCTCCATCCATATAAAGTAATAAATCATAAGTCCATTTGATTAATCATCCACCTTAACTTATTCAGATTTTAATTCACACCCAAATCACTTGATAAATATAAATTTTACCACCTTATGTTATATATTTGAAATATTAATGAGCACAAATGTCTCCCTGAGTTTATTTCTTCCCTAAACCTAGTGATGATAAATATCATGAATAAACCTACCCCGATGTTTCCAAATTATCTAAAAATAGCAAACTGTTTCGTATATGTCAAAATATTTCTCCCTCCTTTTCTTGAATTGTCAAATACCAAGATTCAAAAAGTCTAAATATCTTATTCATCGCTTCCAATAATACTCCCATCGACTATCCCATCTGAAAAATCAAGGAAAAGGAGCCATCCCAGTCGATGCCTCCTTTTTATTTCACCCGATCATCCATAGGTCCATCAACTATCTAATTGAGTCAAAAGGTTATTACCCATTATGTTTACCCTCAGTCTTCTATCGACCATATTACCTAACAAATATCCACATTTTCCCAACAACACATGCTCCTTTTAATTATTGCATCTAGCTAAGCTACCTGAAGTTACCTCTCTCATCACCTACCTTACCTGATAGCTCCTTCGTTCACCTGATCGCTTAGTCTTTATCAAATATTCAATTCAATGGTAAATTTTTTTATGCACCTAAGTCAAACACCTTGTTATATTATGGAAATTTAATGTTAAAACCATGTCATTTGTACATAGGATTTTAAGGATCTTGTTGACATAATTAATGCATTTCTTCTTTGGATACCATGGTAAATCAGTTTGTCTATAGTCCTTTGTTGGAAATGATTGGTTATTCCACTCACCCGATGCTATCTCACTGGCCACAAGCCTTTATGAATTTCCTAAGATCACCCAAAATAACCTATTATGTGGATAATATCCAATAAGACAAGTGATAATCTCCCTATAGTCACCCCCTTCATCCAATGGTCTCTTCAATTTGTGTTTCCAACAGATGACTCACCTAATGATGCCTGATTAACTAAAATTTAAGTCGTATTGCAAATACACTACTCCTTTCCTTCACTCACCAAGGTCAAATTGATATAGATACAAATTGTGTATATCCCAATGTCATCGCACAAACTGTACCATCGATCGTAATTCCCACAACAACAAATTTCATAGAATCTTTCATCCACCTGGGTGCATGACTCATCTGACAATGCTAAATAGAGTGCATAGCTCATTCTATTAATCAAGGATACTTTATATCAACCCCTATATCATCAGTTATCCCACCCACATATGCATTCAAAAATGATAGTAAAATTTTACCTAATGACATGGCATGCAAAGAAGATAGTGAGTTGGAGACTAGATCGATGTTGGCTAGCTAATTTGTTTGCTGACCAAAGCTTACAAAATGAATGCATGAGGGAATTTTATCACTGGCCCATCCAATTTTGACATCACTTTATAGTAAATCAAAATTTAAAAAATGGTAATAAATCACTATTACTCAATAAGCAAACATTGTTGATAGAAGGCCATCATCGACATCGAGAATAATAAGGAGTCAATTCTCACAAATGCTCTAGTGCACAAAATATAAAAATTACTACCTATCAGTACATCTATAGAATAGTAAAGATAATCTAAACATAAATGCTATCTAAATTTCGGATATGATCAAGAATTTGACATATAAAATATGTCACACAGGATAGAAATTCACAAATTGTACCAAGAAAAGTATCTTCGTAGAGAAAGCAATACCAATGATAGATTTAATAACAGTTCATGTAATTCAAATCATGCCATATATAGAACAAGATGATATTATCATTAGCTAATGATATACATATTGCCAACATAGCTCTATATGAAGGTGAGTGTCAAAACAAGGATTATAAAGACAAAAATGGGAAAAAGTGTGCAACAAAGCATGAACAACATAAAAAATTCTTGTATATTAATATTAAGAGACGCAAAAGGCACGACAAAATAAAGTAGATGTCGAAGCTTCAATTTTCTGCTTGCCTTGGAAAGATACAAGCGTCTTAATGGGGTATAGTTACAAAGAAAACATCTCAATGGAATATAGTTATGGAGGTACAATTATTTTCACCATTAGATTCATTCTAGAACCTCTATATATTTTTTTCCATTCTATTATGCACTGCATTCCCATCACTTTAGTGCTACTTTCGATTTCTCACCTATAAATAAACTACAACCCTTATTTTTTGGGCATTCTGTCTAAACTATCGTTCAATTTTTCTCCAAAAAATGTCATCTCACCACCATTCCATGTACAACACTACATCCATTGTATTTGATAGTCCCTAACCCATCCATACTATTTTCCATTATATTTCATTTCATCCTATTTTATCTTTTCTCTCTTCATCGTCATGTTGAGTTCCCCTTTATTTCACATCAAAAATATTATTGCATCTAAACTAGTACAGATCTAGCTAAAGACAAAAGTGGATGACTAGGACAAACATGAATATGCAATATTATGTTTTTACACAATAAAATTTCTAGCCCACCAAAGGATTAAAAATAAAATGCAAATGCTTGCATACCTAAGACAACTCAAGAACTCCCTTCAAACCAAAAGTATATACCACCAAAGAATATGTGATGAAACACGTACTTCTACAAAATTTTGATAGCTTACATCCACTAATATCTGGCTATATCACACCTAGGAAGATGAAGAGACACAAATATGGAGGTACACATCGCTAAACTAATTCCAAGAAAATGTAATAGATTTTGGGCAATCTAGCTACATAAAGAATCTAAGCAACAAAGATTCATCATCAAGTATCCATTGTAAAACATTGCAAGTAAGGTATATTATGTATCCTATTTAGGTTACCGTATTCCCCTGTGTTAGTCTTCCTTTATCCCACTCTCATTATTCCCATTTATGCAAGAATCTGTGAAGGTGTATCGAGTCATTGATATCATTTACCATGACTGGATTAGAGGTCGAAAACTCTTGGTTACATTATTCAAACAGAGATTTGTGTTCTTTTTTTACATTATTTGAATGAAAATAACTATTGTATTGAATTTCATCGAATCCTTGGCACTCTGCTAGGTCTATTCTATAATTTGTATATGGAATTTAATTCAAATATAGGCTTCATCCTTATTGTAATTTTATTTATTGTTTGTTTATGGGTTACATCATTTGAACACATAAATATCACTTTCTTTCACTGGTCAATTTTTATATGCATTACGTTATTCAAATGTATGTGAGTAAACAGGTTATTTTTCTCTTTTCAATCTTCTCATTAGGATCTGAACACTTGCTATGATTTCCCAATGGACAAGGCACCGGTCTGTAGTATTGAAGTTTTATATTAAGCTTGGTCATGATCAAAACCTGATTCAAAATCATCTGATCTAGAAGAGCTAAAAGATATTGAAAATCCATGTTTAATTAGGCTCTTATTAGGGTGTCCAAACATGACCTAGTATTTATGAATTTTCTTGAAATCCCATCTAGATCAAATCATAAATTCCACTAGATCTTGCATATTGTTCTGATTCTAAAATTTTGGTAGCGTGACACTGAATATTTTAAGGATATCAAAATTTTCCACAAAAAGAGGTTCCTCTTGAGGATGATAACCCTCTCACTATCGAGTTTCTTGATGATGTAGTCTTTGCATTATCTGACTTTCCAGAACCCAAAGAACCTAAAAACAAATCTGACATGACTTTGTTCTTTGATGGTTCTAAATGTGAGCAAGTGGGTGGTGCAGGAGTCATTTTTTTCACACCACAATGGGATCTTGTAGCACTTTCATTTAAAATTGACTTCCCATGTACCAACAATAATACTAAATATGAGGCTCTCCTTCTGGGTCTCCAAATAGCTATCACCATGAAATTAAAAAAGCTTAACATCTTTGGCAACTACTTGCTCATAGTCAACCAACTAAATGAAATCTATCAATGTTGATGTCCAATATTGAAATCATACAAGGAACTTGTAGATAATTTATTGGACAAATTAGAATGGTACAACGTCGAGGTAGTCCCTCACTCATATAATCATTTTGTGTATACATTGGTCTATTTTGGGTATTTAATTCCATAGAAATATTATAATGATATTACAAATATCCATGTCTAAACACTTTCACAATTAGAAATTTTACGTAAAGCCTCAAATGATGAAGAAATTATGCACGCGATCTAGATCCAACTGAACTAAGATCAATTATCTCAAGCACACAACTTTTTGAAACAAGTATCTTGGGGATCCTTAATCCCATAGAGTCATTCTGATAATGGCATGCCTATTTATCTTAAGGTTATCTCTCAATACATATTTATGCATGATGAGGCACAATGAGAGCAAGTTGTTCACTCAGTTGAGACCCAAGCTTATTAAGATTACCTTACCTAATTAAAATATTTACTGAAACTTGGAAGTATCTCCTTGAGATTGTCACATACTGCAAAATAAATATTCAAATAAAAATCAACCAAATATGTCTTGTTAGAAGATTTCCTTTATCATTGAAGCTATGATGGTCTTCTCCTTCATTTTCTAGAGCCCCAAGAATCAACTTGAGTAATTTAACAAGTTCACAATGGTACTTGTGGTGACCATTTTAGTGGTATGGCTATCTCTAAGTGCATACCTCGAATGGGTTACAATTGGCCCACTATGGATAAGGGTTGTTGTATTTATGTTAGGAAGTACGTGAAATGCCAACATCATACTAATATTTTGTACTTACATTCTTAGGCTCTATAAACAATTCAATTAGTGTGGCATTTTTCACAGTAGAGTTTTGATATAATTGGGAAAATATCACCTCCATTTTTGGGTCATCACATGTTTATATTAATGGCCATAGAGTACTTCACCAAGTGGTTGGAAGCTATCCCTCTTACCAATACCATTGGATCTCGTATTGTTGATTTCATACTCCATAATATAATATGTCATTTTGGTATTCCATCCAAAATCATTTCTAATAATGGGATATTATTCAAGATCAAGGATGTGCATGCTTTAAATTCAAAGTATAACATTCAGCATAGCTTTACCACACCCTATTATCCACAAGCAAATGGACAAGCTAAGGTATCCAATAAAATTGTAGTTACCATCCTTAATAAAACTGTCAAGAAAAACTACAAATATTGGCATCTTCAACTACCTCTAGCATTATGGGATTATCACACTACCATTCGAACACCCACTGGGGTAACCCCTTTTTTTCTAGTCCATGACACTGAGACCATTATGCCCTTATATTTTGAAATCACTTCGTTGTGCATACCATTGCAATAATTCATCGATGATGACACCGCATGATAAGCTTACCTTGATCAATTGATCCTTCTTGATGAACGATGATTTAACACTCTCGAGCATATTTACATTTATCAATATCACCTTAAACAAGCTTACAATATGAGATTCCACCTAAGGAAATTCAAATTTTGAGACCTTGTGCTCAAATAAATTCAACAAAACTCCAACTTGTTGTAGTTTTAAGATAAATTTGTAGCAAACTAGTTAGGCCCCTTTATCATCATGTAAATTATAGGATCAGTTACTTACCATATTTCTTCTCTTAGGGGTTTTCAATAACCTATAACTCTCAATATTCTTTACCTGCATGAATTTCATGCATAAAAATAAATTAAAATCATCAAAAATTTCAATAAAATAAAAAACACAAAATCACAAAACCAATACAAAACATCAAAATCACAAAAAACAATATAAAACATAAAATATATAAAAACATTTGTATTTATCATCATGCATTTCATTGCATTTATTAATTAGTTACATTATGCATATTCATCCATTACACTTGCATTAGGACAAGTTGTGTTTGCATTCTTATGAATGACACCATGTTTGTATGTCAGTCATGAGTCTTCAAACAACTTTATCAATCATCATTATTTTGAGATTTTATTATGATATTTTGATTATTAATAGGTCCTCATGAGATAAAATAGATTCTAGATGGATATCAACAATGATATTTAGACAACCACTGACTATTTTACGCACATTTTTTAGTTTACAAAAAAGCATAGGGAAAACCCCCACATATCATATATCATTACCATCCACATTCTCCTTTGTGAGTAACTATGTTTTTCAACACAACCAATAAGTTGCTATAGGGTGTTCACGATGGCTTTCGTTCATTCAACCATTCCTATTTTTCCTTTCAAATTTTATAGAAAGCTATCTTGGATTTTAGAAGGTAAGGTCTTGCTTTGATAGTACCTTGCATATGTCAAAATCCTAACATAATTTTACACATTTAAAATCCAATTTTGAACAAGGATGATGCTACAATTTAGTCCTTGACACCTTGATTGAAAGGTTTATCTTGCTCATCCTATTATTCACGTGGTTTAGGATGCTGAGAATTGACAAAAGGATAATCTCCCTCATACCAAAGCAATACCCCTGCTCTTCCACAAAATGAGAAAGTTTCCATTAAAAAAATAGTGGTTTTCACCACTAATAAAATACCTTGCTCCTAAAGAATGGTTTTCACCACTAATAAAAAATAAACAAGTATTCCAAAAAATAAAAAGAAAATAAGGGGGTAATGAGCTTGAATCCCTAGAATCCTTAGCTATTCAAAAGCCATGGGAAAATATCCATTATAGTAATGGATTGAATGAAACCTGCATGGAAATGGAGCAACCTTACGTGTGGTGATATGTCTATCACATTAGTGACCTTCTTTTCTACATACCAATGTTGGATTATGGATGAGCTAGCTTTTGGTGACATGTATTGCCTAGTAGTCTACTCCAACTATGTCCAAACTTAGGATAAAGATGACCATAGGGTGATCCTCATTACAACAATGGGTGCATAAAATTCTCTTGGAAATGAGGTAGTATTTAGAATATATTACATCATTAGGATATGATAGATTACTTTAGGGGAAGTTATCTAGATACTACATGCAATATAATAAACTCATAAGTGTCAATGTGCAAGTTGTCCCCTTGTACAACTAGTTAGAGTATTGGCCAAGATAATTATATTCCTATGTAAATGGTCCTATAGATCCATTTATATTGTATCACTCTCTATTCATGTAATGAGATGCTTCACTATTCTAGTGTTTGTCTTACAATGAAATGTTGCTAGAGCCATCGGTGGTATTAGAGCTATGTTGAGTGGCAATTTTACCGAATTCTAAAACCACACTCACACTTAGGATTTTGATAAGAAAACCCTCTCTTGCAAAGAATTTAAAAACCAAAACAACTTCTCCAAGGTTCCTCTATGTAAGCATTGCACATGTGTATTTATAATCTTGTCAAATAAGTGCTATGAGTACCTTAGTGATTGCAAGTAATTGTTAACAAGGGGCATGCGTCGATTTATTTTATTATACCATACTAATTATTGTTCATGAAAATTAATTAAATGTAAATGTGAATTGGCCCTCATATGACCATGATGTCAAACCTTGATTCCTTTTATCTTAATTTTTTTTAGGTAGATTTTATCTTATTTTGATTGAGTATATTTTAAAAAAGTTTTTATCTTGCATTAAACCCTACTTTGAACATGAAAATGAAGATTAAAATCTATCTATGAATATGAATCCAAAATGACGAACAAATTCATTAAATGTAGCTTTTATCATGAAGATAAATATAGCCTTTGATATAATTAATAAATTATCCCTCTTTGATGAAATTAATTTTCGTAAAGAAACAATAATTTACTGCTTTAAAAAATTGGCCTTAAAATGTCATTATATATTATACCTCTTTCATGAAATAATCTTCATAAAGAAGAAATAATTTAATTCTTTAAAACAATAACCTTTGATGTAATATATAAATTAGCTCTCTTTAATGTAATCAAAATTTTCATAAAAAGAGGCGCATTTATTGCTCCAAAAATGATAGCTTATGGAATGCCATAAAAATTAACCCCCTTTGATGAAATTGCAATATCCATACAGGGAAGTTCATTTACGCTTGCAAATAAAAATGTAAAGCTAAAAAAAAATCTGATTTACGTTCAGAATGTAAAAAAATAAAATTTCAAAATTATAAAAATCCTTATAAAATAGCAATTTTCAACAATTTTTATAAAATTGAAATGGCTTCGCAATGAGTTCAAACTTATTTCGAATGAAATATTGTAGTTCATTCTTCACACCCATGTGTTTATTTTTTTCATTTTAATTTTTTTTTTATTTTTATCTTTATCCTCGAAGTTTAAAAAAAATTAGAATGAAGGGTTAGAAAAATAAAAAAGCTGGAAATAAACTGAATGCTGAAAATGTAAATATGCAAAGCTTTGTCAGCTTGATGGCACCCTATCCTGCAAAAACAAAGATGTGAGAAACTTTTGCATGCAACCCAATATATTCCAACCCGTATTTGCACAATCAAAATAAGCTAAGTGTTAGCTTCTAAGGACAAAAAATAAATTTCAGACTTTGAACATTAAATAATGTGACTATTAAAATGCATCAAACATCATCTATAAGTCCAAAACCTGAAAAAAGAAAAAAAAATGAAAAGTTAAATCCAAGCATGCAAAATATTTTCTCCTCCTATTTCACTAACAAAATCCAAATTTCTTAAAAAACCCTTGCATTAAAATAATATTTCCTTTTACATTCATTTTTCAGCAGCATTTGGCCTTCCCCTAAGAACCAGCCAGCTCTACAATCCTTCAATGGCATTTTTAATATTTTTGATGTGACTCTTCATTTCATTTATGTTTGGTCTTCAAACCCTTCATTTCATTTCTCTATTTTTGAATGCATGCATTTTCTAATAATGTGTACCATTCATTGGCGACTAGGGATAACCGTTTCATTCATTCATCTGATTGCTTTCATTGTGCTTGTTTTATAATACCTGTTTCATTTCCTACAATGTTCTATTATATGATATCCAATACCACATTTACCTTGTTTTTTCCTCAATATATAAAAAGAAAAAACCATAATAATCTTAGTTATTTATTTCTTATATCCTAATACTCCATTCGACATGGTGGTGATATATATTTTATAATATGTTGATGAACATTCATTGTACAACCTCGTGAGCTTACCAGCCTAGAGGAGCTACATCCAGCACTCACTATCATGGCCCAACCTATGGAATATTAATGGTTTGATGCACTCCTCACATGTGTGAGCATATTCTGATTCCCTAGCTGTAACTGCTACCATTATTGAGTTTAATGATAGTCTTTGTGCTCACTGTGTTACCGGTACTCCCTATCATGACTAATAATCACCATGTATGGTCCATTGCTCCACTTCTTATTCTCTATTAGTCCTGTGTATTAGTCATCTTGTTTAGACCCTTTGTGCTTTCATGGAACCTTATATCTAATTGTGACCTTTATTCGACACATCATTGACCGCCTTGTATACGTCCATCTAGTCTTCTTAATATTATTTACTATCAACGATCCAACCATGGTTCTCCACATCGATCATCACTATCCAACATCGACGTCTACATGTACAGGTCCCTACTATACCACTATCCATCATCTATTCTTGGTTTCTGTTACTGCTTGACACATCACAAGGGTCCCACTACCTATATTTGGAGGAAATAATTATACATTCATCGGTTGATTATCATACTAAATCAATGAATTACTCAGATTTCATGAGGTCCAATGCCATATCGTGCAATTCTATTCACCCTTGATACCCAGAATGAACCAGTAATAACCATCCCAACAAAATTTCATGCTTAAATAGTCATAAGGAGATACCAAGTATTTCAGTTTTCTTTCGTTTATAATCATCGTGTTTCTTGGATAACATGTCATAGAATAAAACATCTTATGCTTCTGAAAGAAATTAATATGCACCATCGAGCCAACTACCCATCTATTAAATGATTTTCTATTAATTTTCCATAGTATTTTAGGTAGACATTGCTCATTGTTTTGGCATGGTTCCCATTGCTCTCTAACACCAATGAATGGATGTTTTACCTCTGTACTAGGGATGCCACTACTTTGTCACCCGAGGCTCATCTACTAGAAACTGCCCCATCAACAGCTGCATATTTCCCTATCAAAAAATCTTGATTGTAACCTCATCAAAATATTGTCTGCCAACTATATTGCACTGCATTTCCTTGATCTCTACATTATATGGTTGATATAAGCGTAAGAATCCACCCTCGTTACTCCTTGTGTGTCCATTGTTCGACCTCCATCAATGTAGAACTCTTATTGGCTAGTGATATGAACCAATATTTTATTAGGTAATTATTTTATCATAAGTTCCTTCATCTAGCCAATGATTTGAGATAATGTATCTATCTATTTTTTCTGCTATTAGGTTCTACCCTCTCCTATTTTTGGTCCAAGTATAGTTGTCTTATTTAAAATCAACTTCCCATAGACTAATGCTTTGAATAAAAGCTGATAAATATTTCATACTTTTGGTCAATTTCCTATTTCTCTCAATTTTTTTATCCAACTTGGTTATGGCATTAAAATATTTAATGATCATTAATCGGGATTCTCGATCATTACTTATCATAAAGGCTTCAATCCCACTCTAAACGTCTAATATACATGATTGAGTTGTAGGTCCATAGACATTGATAAGGATGAAATGAATATCTACAAAGTAGCAAGTGACTAAAGATGCTATCCAATACCTTGTTTTATGAATGCTTACACAAGAGGTTCTAGAAGGATTCCAACAAGTTAGAATCCCCCTTGCCGCTCCTTCATAATTCAAAGCATTCCATTCACATCTTACCCATATTACTTTCATAGTTTTTGAAACATCTTATTTTGTTATTTTAGTTCCCTAGATATAGATAATATCAGTTTTATTACTTAAACATTGGTCCCTAATACACCTCTACTTTGGGGGGGCATTAGCACCACTTAAATTATATGATATGATAATCATATATTATTAGAGGATTTTGGCCCCGCCTACGTATTACCAATATTATTTTGTTATTTGGTAAATATAAGTTCAACCAACTTAGTTTATGTTCCTTTCTCTACATTTGCTATTGCTTCCATGGATCGTGTTTGATAATTTGAGGGTTTTCCTATTTTTGCCTTGCCTATATCAGTAGCAGGTCTTATTATTCTATTCCTCAATATTATTTCACAATTTTATTTTATATCATATTTATCTTCTCCTAGCTCTATTATATAAGCTTTTGACTTATCCTGCTCATTTTCTGGTATTTCCTTATCAATGACAGAGGTCTTAACTTCTAAAACTGCTTTTTTTTACCAATTATTTTCTCTTGAATGGTGCACTATACTTCAAGAGATTATTTAAAATATTATAAGACATATTCCTTAGGCTTATCAAGAATATTCTTCCTTATATTAGGATCATACTGAATAGATTGTTCCCTTTTAATATGTTAAAATTATTGTATTGTGTCCTCTAGGTTTTGATCTACTTTTTCTTCATAGGCTAAAGCTTCAAAAGAGTTGGTATTTCTTCCAATATCCTTCCTTATTGGTCTCCACTATTTATTTTATTTTATTTTTCTAGATCAACTTTTTGGAAGTTGAAGACCATCTTCATCCATAACCATTTGTAAGTTTCTCTTGTGGTTTTCTACAAATGATTCTACTGGGATCTTTTTAGGGCATGATCTCTAAATATTTCCCACCTCATGACATATTCTACATCTAAAAGATATGTCTTCATAATCTATAGTTTGGGTCCATATATTATCCCCATACTTAAGAATGATTGATTCTATTAAAGCTTTACTTATTACAATCATGACCAATATTCGAGCATAAATAACCAAAAATCCATCTTTTATTGTATCTAAAATATTAAGGAGTTCTCCTAGATTGTTTCCTATTACCTTGAAGGTATCTATTTTCCAAAATTCAATGGGTAACCCAAACATCCGAATCTATACTGGTATAAGGGATAGATTTACATTTTCAATTCAAATACCTTCATAACAGTGGGTAAGGAAGAGTCCTGCTCTTTCCATAAACCAAGGACCCCTTTTAGGATTCTTCATCTTTCTTCCCTAGAACAAAAAATTGCTATGAAGAAACCTTTGAAAATAAATGATAGAATCACTCCTGGAGACTTCCAACTTCTATCAATCCATTTTCTCAAGTATGAAGCCCCTAACCAATACCCATTAAACTTACCAAAAAATTTCCTATCTTGGAGCAACGAAGATATCTCTAAGGTGCACTTACTAAACTCTACAACTAGAGACGATTCTAAGAATTGAAGTATAATTCAGTCCACGGAAAAGAAACTAAAATTCAAATTCTATTGAAATTTATCTAAATGTCCTATAGCAAATATAATATTTGATAAAAACTTTATAAAATTTTCATACACAATTTCTAATATAAAGAAAGGGAAAAAAACTTAGCTGAAAAATTCTTTGTCCAAATAGAATGTCTTGAATCATTGAATCCTAGCCCTTCGTTGCTCTTCCCATCATTCAAACCCTAGCTGAAAAATATTTACAATTCCATTTTTTGTGATTTGAAAAATCATCACTACTCTTGTTCCAAATGGTTGACTTCACAAGGTCGTATCTCCCTCAATATTGCTCATTTTTTTGTATATGACCACTGAATTAGATAACCTTTTGTAAATACATGGCTCATAAAAGATGAGATTTTTTTAGGTAAAGATCTTTATCCTTCTCACCTCATAGTCTTTCCCATGAAGGACCAATTTGATGACAAGCTCTTATTGTATTTTCTCTATTTTATTACTATCTTATTTATTGATAAATATTAAATATAATGTTATTGTGATCCAATTTCTACAACAATTTATCTTATAATAATATGGTTTTAAAGGAATAATAATTCTTTTTAAAATAAATCTCAAAGTCATGTTCATGTTTGGTTTGTAACCATGTTATTGCTTCTCTTATCCCAAATAGAGCTTATTTTGGGCTTAAAAATCCCAACTTATATGGTACTCCTAATTTTTAAACAAAAAAGAAATCAAGAGTCTAGGTGAAGGTTTGATACTAGAAGTCAAAGGTAAAAAGTTTCATAAAATCATGAAGGTCCAAAAAGAGTCTCCATGGTCATAAGGGCAACTCTGGGTCATCTTGTGCATAGCCCATTTAAAAATTTCCTTCAAAAATTCATTCCCATCATATCCATTCCACCATAATATTATTATTTCATCACCCTTTTTCTATTATTACAATCTTTGCTCCATCCATATAAAGTAATAAATCATAAGTCCATTTGATTAATCATCCACCTTAACTTATTCAGATTTTAATTCACACCCAAATCACTTGATAAATATAAATTTTAGCACCTCATGTTATATATTTCAAATATTAATGAGCACAAATGTCTCCCTAAGTTTATTTCTTCCCTAAACCTAGTGATGATAAATATCATGAATAAACCTACCCCGATGTTTCCAAATTATCTAAAAATAGTGAATTGTTTCGTATATGTCAAAATATTTCTCCCTCATTTTCTTGAATTATCAAATACCAAGATTAAAAAAGTCTAAATATCTTATTCATTGCATCCAATAAGACTCCCATCGACTATCCCATCTGAAAAATCAAGGAAAAGTAGCCATCACAGTCGATGCCTCCTTTTTATTTCACCCATCATCCATAGGTCCATCAACTATCAAATTGAGTCAAAAGGTTATTACCCATTATGTTTACCCTCAGTCTTCTATCTATTGCAAATGTGAATAGGACTTAGAAAAATCCAGTTTTTTCTAGTCCTAAGTGTAAACACTCCTAGGTTTTGTTGGCAAGATATGTCGACATCAATTTTTAATTTTTCCTATTTCCTATTCTCCCTACCCTCCTCCTATATTCCCTCCTCTACCTTCTCCTTATTCCTCCATGCCTTCCATTTCCCTTATCTCTCCAACTCCTTTCCATTTATTCCTCCAACCTCCTTATCCTTCCATGCTCCCTTTCCTCTATTCTCTCCAACCCCTTCTAAGTTATGCACTATATAATGTGCATTGTCAAATTAATATAATGAATAAGGTTGGGGTGCACAATTAAAATATGATTATTCTGCTGCATTGTTTTGTTTCATTTTTTACTGCGTCAAAGTGTGCTCTTGGACTTACACTAGTATTAGAGCCAGTCGAGCATGGTTCCCGAGGTGAGGCCAGTTGGGCACGAATCTCGAGGTAGGTGTCAGGCACGGAGGTTGAGGCATTGCCAACAGGGCTTAGATCTCAAGGTAAATCATGAGCAGGTTTGGGCACAAATCCCAAGACATATCATGCGTAGGTGTTAGGCAGACATCAGGCTTGGCACGCATCTCGAGGTGACACGTGGCAGCAGATGGATTGGCACAAATCCTGAGGTGACACATGGTAGCAGAAGAAAGGTAACACATGGTAGAGGCAGGAGGCAACACGTGGCATCCGGTGAGGTGGTAGCTAACATGGCAGCATGTGGATCGAGGTAGCTGAGGTGGCAAAGCGGTTGGTTAAAATTTTGCCATGTGGCGGGCTTTAATTGGTTGAGTTTGCGACAAAAAGAGGCAACTGTGATTGCCCGAAGGCAATCGAAAGACTCTTTGAGTCTTCGGGTTTAAAAACCCTCTTTGCATCCTCCATCCGGCACATGTGGGATAAAAGAGGGTTATTTTTTAAAAACAAATCATCGCCAGTCGGTTATAAAGAAACCCGCCTTCCCTTGTATTCTTGTCCGGACGCCTAGCGGAGTTGGCTAGGGCAGTTGCTAGCGGAGAGGAGGTCCCGGGGTCGAATCCCATCGGAGGCTATAAAGCAAAGTTTTTTTTAATTAATTTTGTCACCAGAGGAGAATAAAATGGAGGACATTCCCTTTGTTTCTAGCGGAGCCGCGTGGTGTAGTGGCCAAAACCACCCGCCGGTGTTTGGGAGGTCGCGGGTTCGAATTCGCCCGCGTGAAAGGTAATTTTTTTTTAAATTTTAAATGTTTTAAAATTTTTTAAAGTTTTTAAATTATTTAATAATTTTAAATTATATATTTTTTTAAATTATCTTTTTTAATAATTTATTTAAAAGGTAATTTAAAATAAATATATAAAAAAATTATTAAATTTGTTTTAAAGACTTCATAAAAATTTTAAAAACCTTGTTTGAAGAGCATTTGTGAAAAAGGAGAAATAATTTTCCCGTGCAATGATAGATGATCCGGTCAGTGGGGTTCTATAATGCACTTCTCTTGCTCTTGAGAAGAGAGACACCGTAATCCTTTGATGAAAGGGTTCAATGATCAGGTCTCCATACAGTTTTTTGTTAGCTGGAAAATTAGGTGATTGCTCATATGAGGAAACCGGATTCAGGGTACGAGGGAGATTTTGAAGACAATATCTTTGGAAAAAGGATTGAAGAGTTCGAGATCGTGGAAGTTGTACCGAAGGTACAAGCAAGTTCCAGTTATACACCTGGTGTACTGGTAGCAGAATCAAGTGAGAGCTATACACCACGCTCTCCTGAACCAGAAGCAGAAGAAGAAGAAGAAGATCCAGAGGAAGTGGATCCTGAAGAACCTGAGATCATAGTGATAAGTGACGATGAAGCAGACAACTTTGCTCTTCCCATACAGAGCAATCCTCAAGAAGAAGAACACCAACTCAGTGAGTGTTCTAAAAAGGCGAGATTTGATTTAAATCATTAATCTCTTTGTACTACTTTGTATTTCTTATGTGCTCCAAATAAAGTTTGTTTTTTTCTGCAATGGAATCCAATACTAGTCTACCGATTCCTGAGTTCAATGGAGGAGATTATGAGTATTGGTCAATTAAAATTAAAACCCTTTTAATAGGAAAAGGTTTATGGGATGTAGTCAAAGAAGGCTATACTGAACCTACTGCTGCTGAATGGGTAGCTTTCACTACTGCCGATAAAAAAGCTAAAAAGGAAGCTCAGAAAAATAATTCTTTCGCCCTTTATCACATACATGCTACCCTAGATAAAAGTATCTTCCCTAGGATTGTCTCTTATGTAATTGCACAAGATGCCTGGAATGCCCTGAAAGAAAGTTATAGAGGTAGTGACCAAGTAAAGCAGGTGAAGCTGAAAAAATTGAAATGAGTTTTTGAAAATCTCAAGATGCAAGAAAATGAAAAAGTGGGAGATTACTGTGTGCGAGTGAAAGCCGTAGTTGATAAAATGGTCACACTAGGGGAATATATTAAGCCAGAGGTTATTGTGAAGAAAGTGTTGAGAACACTTCTTCCTAAGTGGAATTCAGTTGCAATAATTATTGAAGAATCTAAAGACTTAACCTCATTGTCTTTTGATGCCCTAACTGGTTCACTTCTCTCACATGAAGAGAGGTTACAGGAAACTCCTACCACTAGTTATGGAGGAGATGATAAAGATTTTGCCTCACATTAAGGAAGAGGTAGAGGCCGTGGTAGAGGACAACACAGAGGTAGAGGTAGGAATAATCAAAGAGGAGGAACTCCTAACAGAGGAGGATCATCCAACAGAGGAGGAAATCAGAATAGAGGAGGACAACAACAAAATAGAGGGAAACAATCAGGCAGAGGTAAAGGAGGAGATAAGTCAAAACAATCTTGCTACAATTGTGGCAAACTTGGCCATTATGCTCATGACTGTTGGACTAAGACTTCACAGGGAGCTAGTAGCAGCCAAAGCAGTCAGTTTGGAAACTTTGGAGAAGAGGAAGAGGCCACAAATCTCTTTCTCTCATATGGTCAAGTAGATCAGAACATGAATGATACATGGATCTTGGACACTGGGTGTTCAAACCATATGAGTGGCAAAGAAGAGCTCTTTGCTACTCTAAATTCCTCCTACAAATCTAGCATCAAATTGGGAGATGATAAATCATTGGTAGTAGAAGGCATTGGAGCTATGGCAGTTCCAACTAAAGAAGGAGTCAAACAAGTAAGTGATATCTATTATACACCCCATCTCCAACATAATATTTTAAGTTTTGGACAAATGTTAGAAAAGAACTACAAGTTGCTTTTTGATGAGGGTAAATGCACTATTTTTGATAAAAATAACAATAATAGAATCTTTACTCAAGTGCCAATGTCAAAGAATAGATTGTTTCCTTTAAAGTTTGGCTAGCCAGGGGGAGATAAGTTAGAAAATGTTGCTATTACCAATCCAAGTGTCCTATGGCACTTGAGATATGGCCATTTGAATTCTGCTAGTTTGAAAATGCTAACTTCCCACGCCATGGTCACTGGACTTCCTAAAGTTCAGGATGGTAAAGAAGTCTGTGAAGGGTGTGCTCTTGAAAAGCATGCCAGATCAAAGTTTCCTCATGGACAAGCATGGCGGGCCAGCTATCCACTCCAGCTAGTGCATACCGACATCTGTGGTTTGATGTAGACACAGATTCTGGGTAACAACTCTTACTTTCTACTCTTTATTGATGATTATACTAGAATGTGCTGGATATATTTTTTGAAACATAAGGATGAAGCATATAAATGTTTTCTTGATTTCAAACCAAGAGTTGAAAGTGAAAGTGGACATTTTGTAAAATGTCTTCGATCAGATGGGGGGGAGAATATTCCTCTAATGAGTTTGTGAATTTTTGTAAGCAACATGGCATTAAGAGGAAGTTCACTACTGCCTACACTCCATAACAGAATGGTGTCGCAGAGAGAAAGAATTGCACTATTGTGGAGATGGCAAGGTCTATGCTTCAGACGAAGCATTTGACTAATTCCTATTGGGCAGATGCAGTCAAGACCAGCATGTATATTTTGAACAGAAGTCCTACTTCAAGTTTGGAAGGACAAACACCTTACCAAGCATGGTACGGTAAAAAGCCAAATGTTAAGCATTTCAAAGTGTTTGGCTCGTTGGCCTATTCTCACATTCCTGATGAGCTTAGAAAGAAGCTCGATCCAAAGAGTCAGGCATGTATCTTTGTAGGATACTGTGAGAATACAAAAGCTTACAGACTCTATAATCCCTGGACTAGAAATCTTGTGATTTCTAGGGATGTGATTTTTGATGAAGGGGGAGAATGGGGTAAGCCCCAAATATTTAGTGATGTTGAGGCCACTGATATAGTTGCTCAGTAGGTGCAACCATAGATACCATAGAAAGGAAAGTAGTCTCCTCCCACAAATCCTCCAAGTCCATCTTCTGATTCAACTTCTTCACCAAGTCCTTCTCCACAGCGATCAGTAAGTTCCTCACCAATGGAAATTTATTCTCCATCCAAAGGTAAGAGAACTCTATAGTATCATCCATCATATTAGATGTTAGATAAAAAAATTTCATGAAGATACACTAGGAGTCAAGCTAGTGAAATGGAATATGTTTTACACAGATTAGAAAGTACGCACTTGTATGGTGATGATGACTCCCAGAAAGAACCTAGGGGAGATCAAGTTAACTATGCTTTGTTAACTAGTGCACAACTTGAACCTTCTAGTTATGAGAAGGCATGTACTCAAAAAATTTGGCAAGTTGCCATGAAAGAGGAGATAACCTCTATAAAAAACAATGACACTTGGGAGTCGGTAAAGCTTCCTAAAGGCAAGAAATGTGTTGGATGTAAGTGGGTCTACAAGACCAATTTTAATGCTAATGGTAGCATTGAAATGCACAAGGCGAGACTAGTTGCAAAGGGATTCACTCAGAAATATGGAATTGATTATGAAGAGACTTTTGCTCCTATAGCCAGATAGGAGACTATTAGAACTATTCTTACCATAGCTGCAAATAAGGGATGGAAAGTTCAACACATGGATGTGAAAAGTGCATTTCTAAATGGTTACTTAACAGAAGAAGTGTATGTTGAGCAACCACAAGGATTTGAAGAGAAATACAAGGAACACCTTGTTTACAGATTGAAAAAGGCACTCTATGGTCTCAAGCAGGCACCAAGAGCTTGGTACTCACGCATTGATGGGTACTTCAAAGAATTTGGGTTCACCAAAAGTAGAAATGAACCCACTCTTTACTACCTACAACAAGGAAATGACATCCTCATAGTTTTCTTGTATGTGGATGATCTCATATTCATGGGTAGTAATGAAAAACTGAATATGAAGTTCAAAAACTCCATTATGGAGCAATTTGAGATGAAAGATCTTGGCTTAATGCACTACTTCCTTGGAATGGAGGTTCATCAGTCAGATACAGGGATCTTCATCTGTCAAAATAAGTATGTTCAGGAGATGCTTAAGAAGTTTGCTATGGAGCAGTGTAAACCAGTTGCAACTCTAGTTGGACATGGTATCCAATTAAGCAAAGATGATGGAGCATCAAAAGTTGACATGAACACTTTCAGAAGCATGGTTGGGAGTTTGATGTTTCTCGCCAACACCAGACCTGATATACAGTATGTTGTTTCTCTTGTTTCTTGATTTATGTCTAATCCTTCTGAATTGCATTTGCAGGCAGATAAGAGAATTCTTAGATATGTAAAGGGTACTTGGGATTTTGGAATCCATTACCAAAAATGTAACACTATTAAGCTTGTAGGCTCCAGTTATAGTAGTTGGGGTAGTAACATTGATGACAAAAATCAACCTCAAGGAACTGTTTTAGTCTGGGATCGGGACTAATAACTTGGAGTTCCAAGAAGCAGACAGTAGTAGCACTATCTTCAACAGAAGCTGAGTATATAGTGGTCACTCATGCTAGTACTCAAGCTCTATGGCTACGAAAGGTATTAGAAGAACTTGGAGAGCAGCAAAGTGGTCCAAAAAATTTATTATGTGACAACATTAGTGCCATTCAGTTGGCATACAATCCTGTCCACCATAGTAGATCCAAGAATTTTGATATGAAGTACCACTTCATCAGAGATATGGTGGAAACTAAAACTGTTGAGCTTCACTATTGGCCCACTTTGGAGAATGTTGCGGACATCTTCACCAAGGCGCCGACTAAAGCTCAATTTATAAAGCTGAGAGATTGTGTAGTTAGTTCTCTCAACTTTAAGGGGGAGAATGTTGCAAATGTGAATAGGACTTAGAAAAATCTAGTTTTTTCTAGTCCTAAGTGTAAACACTCCTAGGTTTTGTCGGCAAGATTTGTCGGCATCAATTTTTAATTTTTCCTATTTCCTATTCTCCCTACCCTCCTCCTATATTCCCTCCTCTACCTTCTCCTTATTCCTCCACGCATTCCATTTCCCTTATCTCTCCAACTCCTTTCCCTTTATTCCTCCAAACTCCTTATCCTTCCATGCTCCCTTTCCTCTATTCTCTCCAACCCCTTCTAAGTTATGCACTATATAATGTGCATTGTCAAATTAATATAATGAATAAGGTTGGGGTGCACAGTTAAAATATTATTATTCTGCTACATTTTTTTGTTTTATTTTGTACTGCGTCAAAGTGTGCTCTTGGACTTACACTATCAACCATATTACCTAAAAAATATCCACATTTTCCCAACAACACATGCTCCTTTTAATTATTGCATCTAGCTAAGCTACCTGAAGTTACCTCTCTCATCACCTACCTTACCTGATAGCTCCTTCGTTCACCTGATCGCTTAGTCTTTATCAAATATTCAATTCAATGGTAAATTTTTTTATGCACCTAAGTCAAACACCTTGTTATATTATGGAAATTTAACATTAAAACCATGTCATTTGTACCTAGGTTTTTAAGGATATTTTTGACATAATTAATGCATTTCTTCTTTGGATACCATGGTAAATCAATTTTTCTATAGTCCTTTGTTGGAAATGATTGGTTATTCCACTCACCCGATGCTATCTCATTGGCCACAAGCCTTTATGAATGTCCTAAGATCACCCAAAATAATCTATTATGTGGATAATATCGAATAAGGCAAGTGATAATCTCTCTATAGTCACCCCCTTCATCCAATGGTCTCTTCAATTTGTGCTTCCAGAAGATGACTCACCTAATGATGCCTGATTAACTAAAATTTAAGTTGTATTGCAAATACACTACTCCTTTCCTTCACTCACCAAGGTCAAATTGATATAGATACAAATTGTGTATATCCCAAGGTTATCACACAAATTGTACCATCGATAGTAATTCCCACAACAACAAATTTCATAGACTCTTTCATCCGCATGGGTGCATGACTCATCTGACAATGCTAAATAGAGTGCATAGCTCATCCTCTTAATCAAGGCTACATTATATTAACCCCTATATCATCAGTTATCCTGCCCACATATGCATTCAAAAATGATAGTAAAATTTTACCTAGTGACATGGCATGTAAAGAATATAGTGAGTTGGAGACTAGATCGATGTTGGCTAGCTAATTTGTTTTCTGACCAAAGATTACAAAAGGAATGCATGAGGAAATTTTATCACTGGCCCATCCAATTTTGACATCACTTTATAGTAAATCAAAATTTAAAAAATGGTAATCAATCACTATTACTCAATAAGCAAACATTGTTGATAGAAGGCCATCATCGACATCAAGAATAATAAGGAGTCAATTCTCACAAATGCTCTAGTGCACAAAAAATAAAAATTACTACCTCTCAGTACATCTATAGACTAGTAAAGATAATCTAAACATAAATTTTATCTAAATTTGGGAGATGATCAAGAATTTGACATATAAAATATGTCATACAGGATAGAAATTCACAAATTGTACCAAGAAAAGTAGCTTCGTAGAGAAAGCAATACCAACGATATATTTAATACCAGTTCATGTAAGTCAAATCATGTCATATATAGAACAAGATGATATTATCATTAGCTAATGAAATACATATTGCCAACATAGCTCTATATGAAGGTGAGTGTCAAAACAAGGATTATAAAGACAAAAATGGGCAAAAGTGTGCAACAAAAAAAGCATGAACAACATAAAAAATTCTTGTATATTAATATTAAGAGACACAAAAGGCATGAAAAAATAAAGTAGATGTCGAAGCTTCAATTGTCTACTTGCCTTGGAAAGATACAAGCGTCTTAATGGGGTATAGTTACAAAGAAAACATCTCAATGGAGTATAGTTATGGAGGTACAATTATTTTCACCATTAGATTCATTATAGCACCTCTAGATCTTGTTTTCCATTCTATTCTGCACTGCATTCCCATCACTTTAGTGTTACTTTTGACTTCTCACCTATAAATAAACTGCAACCCCTCTTTTTTGGGCATTCTGTCTAAACTATCGTTCAATTTTTCTCCAAAAAATGTCATCTCACCACCATTCCATGTACAACACTACATCCATTGTATTTGATAGTCCCTAACCCATCCATACTATTTTCCATTATATTTCATTTCATCCTATTTTCTCTTTTCTCTCTTCATCGTCACATTGAGTTCCCCTTTATTTCACATCAAAAATATTATTACATCTAAACTAGTACAGATCTAGCTAAAGACAAAAGTGGATGACTAGGACAAACATGAATATGCAATATTCTGTTTTTACACAATAAAATTTCTAGCCCACCAAAGGACTAAAAATAAAACCCAAATTCTTGCATACCTAAGACAACTCAAGAACTCCCTTCAAACCAAAATTATATACCACCAAAGAATATGTGATGAAACACGTACTTCTACAAAATTTTGATAGCCTACATCCACTAATATCTAGCTATATTACACCTAGGAAGATGAAGAGACATAAATATGGAGGTACACATGGCTAAACTAGTTCCAAGAAAATGTAATAGATTTTGGGCAATCTAGCTACATAAAGAATCTAAGCAACAAACATGCATCATCAAGTATCCATTGTAAAACTTTGCAAGTAAGGTATATTATGTATCCTATTTAGGTTATCGTATTCCCCTGTGTTAGTCTTCCTTTATCCCACTCTCATTATTCCCATTTATGCAAGAATCTATGAAGGTGCATCGATTCATTGAGATCATTTACCATGACTATATTAGAGGTCAGAAACTCTTGGTTACATTATTCAAACAAAGAGTTGTGTTCTTTTGTTACATTATTTGAATGGAAATAACCATTGTATTGAATTTCATCAGATCCTTGGCACTCTGCTAGGTCTATACTATAATTTGTATGTGGAATTTAATACAAATATAGGCTTCATCCTTATTGTAAATTTATTGTGTAAATGTATTTATTGTTTGTTTATGGGTTACATTATTTGAACACATAAATATCACTTTCTTTCACTGGTCAATTTTTATATGCATTACATTATTCGAATGTATGTGAGTAAACAGGTTATTTTTCTCTTTTCAATCTTCTCATTAGGATTTGAACACTTGTTATGATTTCCCAATGGACAAGGCACCGGTCTGCAGTCTTGAAGTTTTATATTAAGCTTGGTCATAATCAAAACCTGATTCAAAATCATCTGATCTAGAAGAGCTAAAAGATATTGAAAATCCATGTTTAATTAGGCTCTTATTAGGGTGTCCAAAAATGACCTAGTATTTTATGAATTTTCTTGAAATCCCATCTGGATCAAAGCAGAAATTCCACTAGATCTTGCATATTGTTCTGATTCTAAAATTTTGGTAGCGTGACACTGAATATTTTAAGGATATCAAAATTTTCCACAAAAAGAGGATCCTCTTGAGGATGATAACCCTCTCACTATCGAGTTTCTTGATGATGTAGTCTTTGCATTATCTGACTTGCTAGAACCCTAAGAAGCTGAAAAAAAATCTGACACAACTTTGCTCTTTGATGGTTCTAAATGTGAGCAAGTGGGTGGTGCAGGAGTCATTTTTTTCACACCGCAAGGGGATCTTGTAGCCCTTTCATTTAAAATTGACTTCCCATGTACCAACAATAATACTAAATATGAGGCTCTCCTTTTGGGTCTCCAAATAGCTATCACCATGAAAATAAAAAAGCTTAACATCTTTGGCAACTACTTGCTCATAGTCAACCAACTAAATGAAATCTATCAATGTTGATGTCCAATATTGAAATCGTACAAGGAACTTGTAGATAAATTATTGGACAAATTGGAATGGTACAACATCGAGGTAGTCCCTCACTCATATAATCATTTTGTGTATACATTGGTCTATTTTGGGTATTTAATTCCATAGAAATATTATAATGATATTACAAATATCCATGTCTAAACACTTTCACAATTAGAAATTTTATGTAAAGCCTCAAACGATGAAGAATTTGTCCACGCGATCTAGATCCAACTGAACTAAGATCAATTCTCTCAAGCACACAACTTTTTGAAACAAGTATCTTGGGGATCCTTAATCCCATAGAGTCCTTCTAATAATGGCATGCATATTTATCTTAAGGTTATCTCTCAATACATATTTATGCACGATGAGGCACAATGAGAGCAAGTTGTTCACTTAGTTGAGACCCAAGCTTATCAAGATTACCTTACCTAATTAAAATATTTACTAAAACTTGGAAGTATCCCCTTGAGATTGTCACATACTACAAAATAAATGTTCAAATAAAAACCAACCAAATATGTCTTTTTAGAATATTTCCTTTATCATTGAAGCTATGATGGTCTTCTCCTTCATTGTCTAGAGCCCCAAGAATCAACTTGAGTAATTTAACAAGTTCATAATGGTACTTGTGGTGGCCATTTTAGTGGTATGTCTATCTCTAAGTGCATACCTCAAATGGGTTAAAATTGGCCCACTATGGAGAAGGGTTGTTGCATTTATGTTAGGAAGTACGTGAAATGCCAGCATCATGCTAATATTTTTTACTTACCTTCTTAGGCTCTACAAACAATTCAATTAGTGTGGCATTTTTCATAGTAGATTTTTGATATAATTGGGAAAATAACACCTCCATTTTTGGGTCATCACACATTTATATTAATGGCCACAGAGTACTTCACCAAGTGGTTGGAAGCTATCCCTCTTACCAATACCATTGGATCTCGTATTGTGGATTTAATACTCCATAATATAATATGTCATTCTGGTATTCCATCCAAAATCATTTCTAATAATGGTATATTATTCAAGAGCAAGGATGTGCATGCTTTAAATTCAAAGTATAACATTCAGCATAGCTTTACCACACCCTATTATCCACAAGCAAATGGACAAGCTAAGGTATCCAATAAAATTGTAGTTACCATCCTTAATAAAACTGTCAAGAAAAACTACAAATATTGGCATCTTCAACTACCTCTAGCATTATGGGATTATCACACTACCATTCGAACACCCACTGGGGTAACCCCTTTTTTTCTAGTCCATGACACTGAGACCATTATGCCCTTATATTTTGAAATCACTTCGTTGTGCATACCATTGCAATAATTCATCGATGATGACACCGCATGATAAGCTTACCTTGATCAATTGATCCTTCTTGATGAACGATGATTTAACACTCTCGAGCATATTTACATTTATCAATATCACCTTAAACAAGCTTACAATATGAGATTCCACCTAAGGAAATTCAAATTTTGAGACCTTGTGCTCAAATAAATTCAACAAAACTCCAACTTGTTGTAGTTTTAAGATAAATTTGTAGCAAACTAGTTAGGCCCCTTTATCATCATGTAAATTATAGGATCAGTTACTTACCATATTTCTTCTCTTAGGGGTTTTCAATAACCTATAACTCTCAATATTCTTTACCTGCATGAATTTCATGCATAAAAATAAATTAAAATCATCAAAAATTTCAATAAAATAAAAAACACAAAATCACAAAACCAATACAAAACATCAAAATCACAAAAAAAAATATAAAACATAAAAAATATAAAAACATTTGTATTTATCATCATGCATTTCATTACATTTATTAATTAGTTACATTATGCATATTCATCCATTACACTTGCATTAGGACAAGTTGTGTTTGCATTCTTACGAATGACACCATGTTTGTATGTCAGTCATGAGTCTTCAAACAACTTTATCAATCATCATTATTTTGAGATTTTATTATGATATTTTGATTATTAATAGGTCCTTATGAGATAAAATAGATTCCGGATGGATATCAACAATGATATTTAGATAACCACTGACTATTTTACGCACACCTTTTAGTTTACAAAAAATCATAGGGAAAACCCCCACATATCATATATCATTACCATCCACATTCTCCTTTGTGAGTAACTATGTTTTTCAACACAACCAATAAGTTGCTATAGGGTGTTCACTATGGCTTTCGTTCATTCAACCATTCCTATTTTTCCTTTCAAATTTTATAGAAAGCTATCTTGGATTTTAGAAGGTACGGTCTTGCCTTGATAGTACCTTGCATATGTCAAAATCCTAACATAATTCTACACATTTAAAATCCAATTTTGAACAAGGATGATGCTACAATTTAGTCCTTGACACCTTGATTGAAAGGTTTATCTTGCTCATCCTATTATTCACGTGGTTTAGGATGCTGAGAATTGACAAAAGGATAATCTCCCTCATACCAAAGCAATACCCCTACTCTTCCACAAAATGAGCAAGTTTCCATTAAAAAAATAGTGGTTTTCACCACTAATAAAATACCTTGCTCCTAAAGAATGGTTTTCACCACTAATAAAAAATAAACAAGTATTCCAAAAAATAAAAAGAAAATAAGGGGGTAATGAGCTTGAATCCCTAGAATCCTTAGCTATTCAAAAGCCATGGGAAAATATCCATTATAGTAATGGGTTGAATGAAACCCGACTGGAAATGGAGCCGCCTTACGTGTGGTGATATGTCTATCACATTAGTGACCTTCTTTTCTACATACCAATGTTGGCTTATGGATGAGCTAGCTTTCGGTGACATGTATTGCCTAGTAGTCTAGTCCAACTATGTCCAAACTTAGGATAAATATGACCAGAGGGTGATCCTCATTACAACAATGGGTTGCATAAAATTCGCTTGGAAATGAGGTAGTTATTAGAATATATTACATCATTAGGATATGATAGATTACTTTAGGGGAAGTTATCTAGATACTACATGCAATATAATAAACTCATAAGTGTCAATGTGCAAGTTGTGAATGTGCAAGTTGTCCCCTTGTACAACTAGTTAGAGTATCGGCCAAGATAATCATATTCCTATATAAATGGTCCTATAGATCCATTTATATTGAATCACTCTCTATTCATGTAATGAGATGCTTCACTATTCTAGTGTTTGTCTTACAATGAAATGTTGCTAGAGCCATCAGTGGTATTAGAGCTATGTTGAGTGGTAATTTTACCGAATTGTAAAACCACACTCACCCTTAGGATTTTGATAACAAAACCCTCTCTTGCAAAGAATTTAAAAACCAAAACAACTTCTCCAAGGTTCCTCTATGTAAGCATTGCACATGTGTATTTATAATCTTGTCAAATAAGTGCTATGAGTACCTTAGTGATTGCAAGTAATTGTTAACAAGGGGCATGTGCCGATTTATTTTATTATACCATACTAATTATTGTTTGTGAAAATTAATTAAATGTAAATGTGAATTGGCCCTCATATGACCATGATGTCAAACCTTGATTCCTTTTATCTTAAATTTTTTTAGGTAGATTTTATCTTATTTTGATTGAGTATATTTTAAACAAGTTTTTATCTTGCATTAAACCCTACTTTGAACATGAAAATGAAGATTAAAATCTATCTATGAATATGAATCCAAAATGATGAACAAATTCATTAAATGTAGCTTTTATCATGAAGATAAAGATAGCCTTTGATATAATTAAAAAATTATCTCTCTTTGATGAAATTAATTTTCGTAAAGAAACAATAATTTACTGCTTTAAAAAAATGGCCTTAAAATGTCATTATATATTGTACCTCTTTCATGAAATAAAAATTAACCCCCTTTGATGAAATTGCAATATCCATACAGGGAAGTTCATTTACGCTTGCAAATAAAAATGTAAAGCTAAAAAAAAAATCTGATTTACCTTCAAAATGTAAAAAAATAAAATTTCAAAATTATAAAAATCCTTATAAAATAGCAATTTTCAACAATTTTTATAAAATTGAAATGGCTTCGGAATGAGTTCAAATTTATTTCGAATGAAATATTGTAGTTCATTCTTCACACCCATGTGTTTATTTTTTTCATTTTAATTTTAATTTTATTTTTATTTTTATCCTCGAAGTTTAAAAAAAAATTAAAATGAAGGGTTAGAAAAATAAAAAAGTTGGAAATAAACTGAATGCTGAAAATGTAAATATGCAAAGCTTTGTCAGCTTGATGGCACCCTATCCTGCAAAAACAAAGATGTGAGAAACTTTTGCATGCAACCCAATATATTCCAACCCGTATTTGCACAATCAAAATAATCTTAGTGTTAGCTTCTAAGGACATAAAAAATAAATTCCAGACTTTGAACATTAAATAATGTGACTATTAAAATGCATTGAACATCATCTATAAGTCCAAAACCTGAAAAAAGAAAAAAAAATGAATGGTTAAATCCAAGCATGCTAAATATTTTCCCCTCCTATTTCACTAACAAAATCCAAATTTCTAAAAAAACCCTTGCATTAAAATAATATTTCCTTTTACATTCTTTTTTCAGCAGCATTTGGCCTTCCCCTAAGAACTATCTAGCTCTACAATCCTTCAATGGCATTTTTAATATTTTTGATGTGACTCTTCATTTCATTTATGTTTGGTCTTCAAACCCTTCGTTTCATTTCTCTATTTTTGAATGCATGCATTTTCTAATAATGTGTACCATTCATTTGTGACTAGGGATAACCGTTTCATTGATCGCTTTCATTGTGCTTGTTTTATAATACCTGTTTCATTTCTTACAATTTTATATTATATGATATCCAATACCACATTTACCTTGTTTTTTCCTCAATATATAAAAAAAAAACCCATAATAATCTTAGTTCTTTATTTATTATATCCTAATACTCCATCCGACATGGTGGTGATATATATTTTATAATATGTTGATGAACATTCATTGTACAACCTCGTGAGCTTACCAGCCTAGAGGAGCTACATCCAGCACTCACTATCATGGCCCAACCTATGGAATATTAACAGTTTGATGTGCTCCTCACATGTGTAAGTGTATTCTGATTCCCTAGCTGTAACTGCTACCATTATTGAGTTTAGTGATAGTCTTTGTGCTCACTGTGTTACCGGTACTCCCTATCATGACTAATAATCACCACGTATGGTCCATTGCTCCACTTCTTATTCTCTATTAGCCTTGTGTATTAGTCATCTTGTTTAGACCCTTTGTGCTTTCATGGAACCTTATATCTAATTGTGACCTTCATTCGACACATCATTGACTGCCTTGTATACGCCCGTCTAGTCTTCTTCATATTATTTACTATCAATGATCCAACCATGGTTCTCCACATCCATAATCACTATCCAACATCGACGTCTACATGTACAGGTCCCTACTATACCACTATCCATCATCTATTCTTGGTTTATGTTACCGCTTGACACATCACAAGGGTCCCACTACCTATGTTTGGAGGAAATAATTATACATTCGTTGATTGATTATCATACTAAATCAATGAATTATTCAGATTTCATGAGGTCCAATGCCATATCGTGCAATTCTATTCACCCTTGATACCCATAATGAACCAATAATAACCATCCCAACAACATGTCATGCTTAAATACTTAGAAGGAGATACCAAGTATTCCAGTTTTCTTTTGTTTATAATCATCGTGTTTCTTGGATAACATGTCATAGAATAAAACACCTTATGCTTATGAAAGAAATAAATATGCACCATCGAGCGAACTACCCATCTATTAAATGATTTTCTATTAATTTTCCATAGTATTTTAGGTAGACATTGCTCATTGTTTTGGCACAGTTCCCATTGCTCTCTAACACCAATGAATGGATGTTTTACCTCCGTACTAGGGATGCCACTACTTCGTCACCCGAGGCTCATCTACTAGAAACTGCCCCATCAACAGTTGCATATTTCCCTATCAAAAAATCTTGATTGTAATCTCATCAAAAGATTGTCTGCCAACTATATTGCACTGCATTTCCTTGATCTCCACATTATATGGTTGATATAAGCGTAAGAATCCACCCTCGTTACTCCTTGTGTGTCCATCGTTCGACTTCCATCAATGTAGAACTCTTATTGGCTAGTGATATGAACCAATATTTTATTGGGTAATTATTTTATCATAAGTTCCTTCATCTAGCCAATGATTTGAGATAATGTATCTATCTATTTTTTCTACTATTAGGTTCTACCCTCTCCTATTTTTGGTCCAAGTATAGTTGTCTTATTTAAAATCAAATTCCCTTAGATTAATGCTTTGAATAAAAGATGAAAAATATTTCATCCTTTTGGTCAATTTCCTAATCCTCCCAATTTTTTTATCCAACTTGGTTATGGCATTAAAATATATAATGATCGTTAATCGAGATTCTCGATCATTACTTCTCATAAATGCTTCAATCCCATTCTAAACGTCTAATATACATGATTGAGTTGTAGGTCCATAGACATTGATAAGGATGAAATGAATATCTACAAAGTAGCAAGTGACTAAAGATGCTATCCAATACCTTGTTTTATGAATGCTTACACAAGAGGTTCTAGAAGGATTCCAACAAGTTAGAATCCCCCTTGCCGCTCCTTCATAATTCAAAGCATCCCTTTCACATCTTACCCATATTACTTTCATAGTTTTTGAAACATCTTATTTTGTTATTTTAGTTCCCTAGATATAGATAATATCAGTTTTATTACTTAAACATTGGTCCCTAATACACCTCTACTTTGAGGGGGCATTAGAACCACTTATATTATATGATATGATAATCATATCTTATTAGGGGATTTTGGCCCCGCCTATGTATTACCAATATTATTTTATTAATTGGTAAATATAAGTTCAACCAACTTAGTTTATGTTCCTTTCTCTACATTTGCTATTGCTTTCATGGATCGTGTTTGATAATTTGAGGGTTTTCCTCTTTTTGCATTGCCTATATCAGCAGTAGGTATTATTATTCTATTCCTCAATATTATTTCACAGTTTTATTTTATATCATATTTATCTTCTCCTATCTCTATTATAGAAGCTTTTGACTAATCCTGCTCATTTTCTGGTATTTCCTTATCAATGACAGAGGTCTTAACTTCTAAAAATGCTTTTTTTTACCAATTATTTTCTCTTGAATGGTGCACTATACTTCAAGAGATTATTTAAAATATTATAAGACATATTCCTTATGTTTATCAAGAATATTCTTCCTTAAATTAGGATCATACTAAATAGATTGTTCCCTTTTAATATGTTAAAATTATTGTATTGTGTCCTCTAAGTTTTGATCTATTTTTCCTTCATAGGTTAAAGCTTCAAAAGAGTTTGTATTTCTTCCAATATCCTTCCTTATTGGTCTCCACTATTTATTTTCTTTTATTTTTCTAGATCAACTTTTTGGAAGTTGAAGACCATCTTCATCCATAACCATTTGTAAGTTTCTCTTGTGGTTTTCTACAAATGATTCTACTGGGATATTCTTAGGGCATGATCTCTCAATATTTCCCACCTCATGATATATTCTACATCTAGAAGATATGTCTTCATAATCTATAGTTTGGGTCCACATATTATCCCCATACTTAAGAATGATTGATTCTATTAAATCTTTACTTATTACAATCATGACCAATATTCGAGCATAAATAACCAAAAATCCATCTTTTATTGTATCTACAATATTAAGGAGTTCTCCTAGATTGTTGCCTATTACCTTGAAGGTATCTATTTTCCAAAATTCAATGGGTAACCCAAACATCCTAATCTATACTGGTACAAGGGATAGATTTACATTTTCAAGTGAAATACCTTCATAACAGTGGGTAAGGAAGAGTCCTACTCTTTCCATAAACCAAGGACCCCTTTTAGTATTCTTCATATTTCTTCCCTAGAACAAAAAATTGCTATGAAGAAACCTTTGAAAATAAATGATAGAATCACTCCTGGAGACTTCCAACATCTATCAATCCATTTTATCAAGGATGAATCCCCTAACCAACACCCATTAAACTTACCAAAAAATTCCCTATCTTGGAGCAACGAGGATATCTCTAAGGTGCACTTACTAAACTCTACAACTAGAGATGATTCTAAGAATTGAAGTATAATTCAGTCCATGGAAAAGAAACTAAAATTCAAATTCTATTGAAATTTATCTAAATGTCCTATAGCAAATATAATATTTGATAAAAACTTTATAAATTTTTCATACACAATTTCTAATATAAATAAAGGGAAAAAAACTTAGCTGAAAAATTCTTTGTCCAAATAGAATGTCTTGACTCATTGAATCCTAGCCCTTCGTTGCTCTTCCCATCATTCAAACCCTAGTTGACAAATATTTACAATTCCATTTTTTGTGATTTGGAAAATCATCACTACTCTTGTTCCAAATGGTTGACTTCACAAGGTCGTATCTCCCTCAATATTGCTCATTTTTTTGTATATGACCAATGAATTAGATAACCTTTTGTAAATACATGGCTCATAAAAGATGAGATTTTTTTATGTAAAGATCCTAATCCTTCTCACTTCATAGTCTTTCCCATGAAGGACCAATTTGATGACAAGCTCTTATTGTATTTTCTCTATTTTATTACTATCTTATTTATTGATAAATATTAAATATAATGTTATTGTGATCCAATTTCTACAACAATTTATCTTATAATAATATGGCTTTAAAGTAATAATAATTTTTTTTTAAATAAATCTCAAAGTCATGTTCATGTTTGGTTTGTAACCATGTTATTGCTTCTCTTATCCCAAATAGAGCTTATTTTGGGCTTAAAAATCCCAACTTATATGGTACTCCTAATTTTTAAACAAAAATATTTATGATCAATTGCTTTAGTTTTTTTGAATAGAGCAACATTTTTATCATTTGGTTCCAACTCCTTATTAACCATTCATGTGTTTTCTTCCTTAGAATATTCAATACAATCATGCCATTTTGTACACAAATATTTAGAATCCCAAAATAAAGGATCATATTTTACCTCTTCCTCATCCAAAATAGATGAGTCATAAGAAACCTTTACCATTTCTTCCCTTTATATTTCAATAATATCTTCAATGAATTCATATTCAACATGATATAATTTGTGCACCTTCTCTATTCTTGCAAATGCAATATCTTCACGTGAAATGGTAATTTTAGAACCTTGTATGTCAATAGAAATTTCATCGATAGGGGTGTGCAAAGTAGATGATTCTTCATATATCCCCCAACCATTATAAAATTGTCATCTAAATTTGTGGGATGATACTCTATCATATCTGTGACATGATATTTTGATTCATCTATCAATTATTTTTCTTCTTTATCCTTGGTAGTAGATTCATTATCATTTTACAACCCTTGATGATATTACAACCCTTCTTCCAAAACATTTTCAAATTGTACAGAACTTGTAATATCCTCATGCGAGAAAACAATTGTATTATCCTGCATATCAATTGACACAAAAGTTCCATTAGAAGTTTTGGAGTGAGTGTATTCTTTCCACTTATTCCAATAACAATAATAATAATATTCCAAAATCAAGTTGTGACACTCAACTACTTCTTCAACATCTTCCCATTCATCAATGTGTTTCTCATCAAATTCACCTTCACCTTCCTTAGATGGTTAATGATTTCCAAAAGTGGGTCACTCTTTGTATTCAAGTTTGCAAGATCACTATCTACATTTGTAACCCATGATTCGATTTTATCATAATTTGGAAGGTGTGGATTTTCTTGACCATCAGTTTCAAGAATCTCATCCAAAGTGTCTTTCAATAACAAGTGGTGAAATTTTATTATATATTCAAATTTATTTATTTATTCTCTTTCAACTTCACTTTAAAACACTTTATCCAATTCTATGGAGGATCCTGTCCTATCACATATCTCAAAGTTAGTTAGATATAGGGCACCTCCATGATCTAAATACTCTTGCATTTCTAGATATGGATCTACACAATCTTCATTCATGGATATTGGTTTGGAAACTTGCACCTCCTTTTCCATTTATGAAGCACACCATTGTTCTAACATTAGTGTGACTTCATAGACTCTATGCAAATATGGGTCATCAAGATTTTTCCCTAAAAATCTAGCAAGTATGGGGGGTATGACTCCCATGTATACTTGAATATCTTACTCTTCTATTATATCGTAATATTCTAACACTTCAGTTTATAACCTATAGAACCTATCGTTTAATTGACTCATGGATTCATTATGTTCTTTATAGATAGAGGTAAACTACTTTTTTAACATAACTAGGTCAACTTGATTTCCAAAATGGTAAACAAATGTTACTTCTAGTTGAGCCCAAGAAGCCTTAACCTCTAAAGGTAATTGGCCATACCAACCCATTGCTATGTCATCCAATGTGTAAGATAATAACCTACAAGTAACAACCTCAAGGAAAATTTGCCATTAAAATAATATGCTCTTGTAGATATACAATCTCTATATGTATCCTAATGTCTCATTTTGATTAAACTGTGGTAGAAAATCTAATACAATTTCAAAAATTTGATGGGGTATTCCAGGTTATTTAAATAAACTATAATAGTCCCCTAACATATATACCATTCTTGCTCTTATTTCATCAAATGTCGTCATTTTTGAAACTCAAATAATAACTTCAAAATCAATTGTGTTATTCAAATAAAAAGTATCTTGTGAAGAATCATGAAATGACTAACAAACTTTAAATGATTAACATATGTATCATCATGTTAATAACATCCCAAAATATATGCATCAATTAAACCCTGACATTGAAGAGCATTCTCAAATTTATAAAAAGGTTAGTATTAACACATCATAAAATAGAGAATGTTAGAATCAATGAAAGTGATCAACAAAATCTCATTAGTCAATACCAATGTCTTTGAATAAATCTTTCAAGTAACATGAAAATTCTAGCATCTAAATAGCAATAAAATAAATCAATTCAGGTCCTCATAACTCTCAAAGTGTTGAGTACTAAAGGAGGCCAAATACGCTAGTCAAAAAAACTTTAAATATTTAGCAATTCAAAACTCTCAATGTTACACCAATATCATATTATTCATTGCATGAATAAGTCAAAGCATTTAAAACAACAATGAATAACTTAGCATAAATAAAATAACACCAATTCATTGCCCTCCTTCTAGTGCCAAAATGTTGAGTGGTAATTTTACCCAATTGCAAAACCACACTCACCCTTAGGATTTTGATAACAAAATCCTCTCTTAAAAAGAAGTTAAAAACCAAAACAACTTCTCCAAGGTTCCGCTAGTAACATGTGTATTTATAATCTTGTCAAATAAGTGCTAGGAGTACCTTAGTGATTGCAAGTAATTGTTAACAAGGGGCATGCATCGGATTATTTTACTATGTCACACTAATTATTGTTTGTAAAACCTAAATAAATGTAAATTTGAATTGGACCTCATATGACCATGAGGACTGACCTTAATTCCTTTTATCTTCAATGTTTTTAGGTAGATTTTATCTTCTTTTGATTGAGTATATTTTAAACTAGTTTTTATCTTGCATTAAACCCTACCTTGAACATGAAAATGAAGATTAAAATCTATCTATGAATGTGAATTCGAATGACAAATAAATTTATTAAATGTAGATTCTTTCATGAAGATAAAGATAGCCTTTGATATATTAATAAATTATCCTTATTTGATGAAATTAATTTTCATAAAGAGACAACAATTCATTGCTTAAAATAATGGCCTTAAAATATCATTATAAATTATCCCTCTTTAATGAAATAATCTTCATAAAGAAAAAATAATTTAATGTTTTAAAACAATAAAATTTGACATAATGTATAAATTCCCTCTCTTTAATGAAATCAGAATTTTCATAAAGAGGCGCATTTATTGCTCCAAAAATGATAGCTTATGGAATGCCATAAAAATTAACCCCCTTTGATGAAATTACAATTTTCATAAAAATAAGTTCATTTACGCTTGCAAATAAAAATGTAAAGCTAAAAAAAAATTGATTTGCCTTCAAAATGTAAAAAAAAAAAATCAAAATTATAAAAATCCTTATAAAACAACAATTTTTATAAAATTGAAATGGCTTTGGAATGAGTTTGAATTTGTTTCGGATGAAATATTGTAGCTCATTCTTCACACCCATGTATTTATTTTTGTCATTTTAATTTTTTTAATTTTTATTTTAATCCTCGAAGTTTAAAAAAATCTACAAAATGAAGGGTTAGAAAAACAAAAATAAAAATATGGAAATAAACTAAATGCTGAAAATGTAAATATGCAAAGTTTTTTCAGCTTGATGGTACCTTGTCCTGCTAAATCAAAGATGTGAGAAACATTTGCATGCAACCTAATCTATTCCAACTGCATTTGCACAATCAAAATAAGCTAAGTGCTAGCTCCTAAGGACACAGAAAATAGCATCTAGACTTTGAACATTCAATAATATGACCATTAAAATGCATCGAAACATCATCTATAAGTCCAAAACCTGAAAAAGGGAAAAAAATGAAAAGTTAAATCCAAGCATGCAAAACATTTTCTCCTCCTATTTTAGTAACAAAATCCAAATTTCTGAAAAAACCCTTGCATTAAAAAAATATTTCCTTTTACATTCATTTTTCAGTAGCATTTGGCCTTCCCCAGAAGAAACAACCAACTCTACAATCCTTCAATGGTATTTTTAATATTTTCGATCTGACTGTTTGTTTCATTTCTGTTTGGTCTTCAAACCCATCGTTTCATTTCTTTGTTTTTGAATGCATGCATTTTCCAATAATGTGTACCATTCATTGGCGACTAGGGATAACCGTTTCATTCATTCATCTGTTCGCTTTCACTGTATTTGTTTTATAACGTTTGTTTCATTTCTTACAATGTTCTATTATATGATATCCAATACCACATTTACCTTAGCTTTTCCTCAAAATAAAACAAAAAGAACCCATAATAATCTTAGGTCTTTATTGCTTATATCCTAATGCTCCATCCGACATGGTGGTGATATATATTTTATGAGACATTGATGAACATTTATTAGACAACCTCATGAGCTTACTAGCCTAGAGGAGCTGCGTCCACCACTCACTATCATGGTCCAACCTCTGGAATGTTAACAATTCGATGCACTCCTCACATGTGCAAGCGTATTCTAATTCCCTAGCTATAGTTACTGCCATTATCAGGTTTAATGACAGTCTCTATGCTCACTCTGTTACCGATGCTTCCTGTCATGACTAGTCATCACCACGTATGGTCCATTGCTTTGCTGCTTATTCTATATTAGCCATGTGTATTTTCCATCTTGTTTAGCTCCTTTGCACTTTCATGGAACCTTATATATGCTCATCTTGTATGCGCCCGTCTAGTCTTCTCCACATCATGCGCTATCAATGGTCCAACCATGGTGCTCCACATTGATCATCATTGTTCAGCATCTATGTCTACGTCGGTAGGTACCCGCTATGCCACTATTCATCATCTATTCTTGGTTTATGTTACCGCTTGACACATCACGTGGGTCTCGCTGCCTACATTTGGAGGAAATCGTTATACGTCCGCCCATCGATTATCATACTAAATCAATGCCTTATTTAGACGTTGTGGGGTCCAATATCGTATCATGTGATTATGTTCACCCTTGATGCCCAGAATGAATCGGTAATAACCATCCCAACAACATGCCATGCTTAAACAATCAAAAAGATATACCAAGCATTTCAATTTTCTTTTGTTTATAATCATCGTATTTCTTGGATAACATGTCATGAAAGAAAATACCTTATGCTTCCGAAAGAAATAAATATGCAACATAAAGCCAACTACCTATCAGTTAAATGTTTTTCCATTAAATTTTCCACAATGTTTCAGGTAGACATTGCTCGTTGTGTTGGCACGGTCCCCATTGCTCTCTAATGCCAATGAATGGGTGTTTTACCTCCGTACTAAGGACGTCACTGCTTCACCACCTAAGTTTTATCCACTAGAAACTACCCCGTAAACATCTGCATATTTCTCTATCAAAAAAACCTCAATCGTAACCTCATCAATAGATTATCTGCCAACTATATTGCACTACATTTCCCCGATCTCTGCATTATATGGCCAACACAGGCATAGGACTCTCCCCTCGTTACTGCCTACGTATCTACTGTTTGAGCTCCATCAATGTTGTTGACCTCTTATTCGTTGTTGGATGCAACCAATGCTCCATGCGATTACCACATTGACACCCTGATGAAGTGCCAGCGATCTCCAAGTCATCAGGTATTTCATGTCTATCAGTTATATCTGCAAATAATCACTATAACTAAGATAGGATGCCCACCGTCGATGATGCAATGTCAGTGTGGCTTCTTAGTGGACCGCATCATAGAGTCTTCCCATCATGATGTGCACCTTAGGCTATCTATCATCCACACATGTCATCCACCGTGGTAGTTCGAGCTATCTGGGCATATCCATCGCATACATCCTCACTGCCCTCCACGTAGCCCACTACGTTGGCCTCCAAAACTTGGTGTCTAATGTACGTGGAACCCACTACCAACAATGATTGATTTCCCCGTATCCAACCATGCATCCTTCACTCCAACTGCGTCAATGATATTACACTTTGTGCCATGTCATCAGATATTCATTGTGTGAGTGGTACATCATGCTGGTTAGCAATGTTCGTCCATTTCGAAGGCCACCCAACTTGGCATGGGGTGTTACATCTCTGGTCTACTTCATTGTGTATGCCTACCACATGGGCCCAATTGGTCTTGGTCACCCTTTGCGCAGTTGCCATGCAGGAGATATCTATCTAGGATTTGGGCATCATTCGTTGTCTTTGTGCCCAACAACCCTGATTGCCTCCCTTCCCTTGAATAACCTGCACAGAAGACATTCATATTAGTTAGCCCTAACAAACCAAACTTATTAATAGAATCAACTTTTATAAAATTAAAATATTAATAAAATCATACTATATATAAAAGATTAGCCTAAATGGCATCGCATATCCTGGCTATCCTTTACATATACTTTGATTACTAAAATCCCATATTTTTTATTATTATTATTATTATTTTCTTTTTCATATTTATTTACTTATATTATAATCATTAATATATATATATATATATATATATATATATATATATATATATATATATATATATATATATATATTATTTTTTATTTTTTTTAATTTCATTTTTATTCATTCATTCGTGTATATATATGTTAAATGTATACATATGAGTATATATACATTTAGTTTTTATTTTATTTTATTTATTTTATTTTATTTTAAAAGGTGGATTTAATTTAATTTCCAATACATAAACACTCCCCACGTGACCTTCACAAATATACCACCCCTAACGAACCTTGGGGAGCACTTTTCAAACACATGGGAGGTAATTTATTAAAATAATGCTCAAAGAAGACAGAAGATGCTACTTAATAAGGCACCCTGAAAACTTGAAAAACATATATCAAAGATAGAATCTGCTAAAATTATCTTTCTAAGATACCAAAATCCTCAAAAAAACAAACAAAAATGTGGGTCCCCAATTTTGGGGTACGTTGTGGAGCGACCACAACACTACAGTGCTTAGGAATAGAAAAATCGTCACTGCTATTATTGGGCCCATAATTTTGTGAACTGGACTCACCTTAGTGCACTAGCCCTTGCAAAGATCACTACAATAGATCAATAGGAATAAGAGGACCTAAGGAGTTACAAAATTTGTTCATTTCAAGGTTGTTGGATCTATATCATCTATAGTCAGCCATTAAAGGTACGTAACTTGGTGCAATCAGGTTCATTGATTGAACTTCAAAATTGGATTATTATCATATTTATTAAGGCACCTTATTTGGATTAAAAAGTGCAAAAAGGAAAAGTTCTTTTTAATATTCATTTGAATATTAATTTGGAGCTAAATAGATTTTATAATTATAATAATCTATTAGCTATCTATCATCTACTTTGAAAAAGAAAAAGTAGACTAGATCCTAAAACTTCATTTGGAGTGAAATTTGTAGAAAACTCATTAAAGGTTCATTCCATATTATGCTTGAAATGTTGCAGTAGAATTGTTAAGTGCATTCTTGATAAATTAGTGGAGCAATAAGGTGAGATTATTATCATCATTAAAAGTGCATCTATTAAGCATTATACTAGTTTATTTTTTAACTAGTTATTCTCAATTATTTTGTATTGTTAAAAGAACAAAATATACAACACTTTCTTAGCCAAAATAAGCCAACATTACAACAAAAAATAGTAGAGAAGAAAGCCACCATTGAAGTCCTTGAAGGAAGCCTCAAATAGAGACCTTGTAAATCTCAAGATTCCAGGAGAAAGAAAAGGTTTTGCTTCAGTACAGAGTGCAAGAATCCTTATTCAAAACAACATTTCATTAGCTTAGATTTATTATCATCCAAAGAAGAAGAAGCAATGTGGATTACGTAAAAATTCTTCATTTTGGTGTAAGATCTATTTATTAAAAAATGCACCTCTTTTGTCCCTTTGAAAGGATAAAAGTATTACTATTTATAGGGGGACAACAAGGACATTATATCCAATATATTTTTTGCAAGAGGAAGGAGACATCGAAGAAGCTCACATGATCATTAGAAGAAGGAGCCACGAAAGAGCTCACATGATAGTTATATCTAGTAGAATCCCGATAAGAGAAATAATCCACCAAAGAGTTCACACATCAATGAATAGAGGTGTTTAAAAACACCATTTTCCTCCATCAAATCCAGCCCTATAAGTAGCACATCACCTGCAACAATGGATCCATTGAAATAAGGTATTATTACTTGTTCTTACGTAGAAATAAGGGCAACATTCAATGATATATTTTCTACATAGAAGGCCAAGAAAAAGGGTTACCTATTTGTTGTTACAAATAACACTATCATTCAAGTACTAAATAAGGGCACAAATTGACTAATATCAAGCTACAAAATATTTAAATAGGTAAAAATAAAGGAACTATACGTAAGGTATCCATTGAAGTAAACATCCATCAAAAACGAGCTCAAAAGTGTGCCATAGAACTATGGAGCAATCCAGATATAGCCATAAGTCATCCTCACCAACCCAACATACAAAAGGAAGCTTACATATTAATAAATATAGCATGCTCACGTAGGATACAAAGATAAAAAAAGAATTAGGGATGCAAGCTCATGTTTGAAGCGTTACATGCACAAGTCTTGAGTGCCACTTGGCATAAATTCTCTAAGCATCTTGACATTCATGAAGATCCAAGAACTCACCTAAAAGGGAGTTACATATGTTTATAGGGATTTAATAATATTTGGAGGTTACCACCAACCTTATCATTACCAAAGGTACGTTGAAGATACCCTAGTAATGCCTCAAGTGACACTTATCACAAAGTCCATTCTATTTAAGGTGTCTATTCTAGAGATCAAATTAGAATGAAGTAAAATGAATTAAAACAAAGTAATGCATTTTATGCATTGAATCTTACTTGGAGGAAATGATAATTGAATCCATACACAATTCAAATGTGTAAAAAAAACATTTAGTATGTTGTCATAGAACCAATGAACTAGCACCTTCATTCAAAGCAGTTTCATCATAAGAAAAGTACATTCCAAGGAGTGTTTCGATGCCATTTGTTGAAGAGAAGGAGCACCATCTTAGGTGGAATTTAGTATTATTCAAAGAGGGATTTGACTTCCCATGAGTGTTACACTCCACAAAGCTATGAATCCGCCACCACACAACATTGAAGGATTATTAAGGTAAAGGTTGATTTATTAGCTTGCTTTAAAACTAAGATATTTGGAGATATAATGGTAATTTATATCTACTACTGCAATATTTAGTGTTAGTGATTTATTAAGAAAGTATATTTCTGAATTATTAATATTTGCAAAAGGTAATCGAGTAATAAGGGATATTACTAAAATTTAAATTATTTGCAAATATTATTTTCTAGTTTTTCTAAATTTAGGAGTTAAGGAATACAACATCAAATTAGGAATTGGAAATTAGAAAACATTAAAAATCAACCAAAAGGGGTATTTAAGGAGGTTTATTAAAGTTTTTCAAAGGTTTGAATTTTAACAAAAGTATTATCTCAAAAATACTTAAAGGGGAAAAATAAATCAAACATCAAAACCTCTTCAAAAATTGAAATAGTGCTTGGTTCAATATGAGTAATAAGGAGATAAAAAATTTGATTTTGGTGTGTACAAAATTTTACAAAGTCAACCTAAAATTGAACTACAGTTTACAAAAAGCACACTAATCATATATCCTATCCAAAACATCCTAGGGAGTCATAAGGTATTCTACAAAACTTGGTAACATTAGCATCCATAAAAATTATCAAGCTTTGAATTCATTCATTATGGATTATTGATAAATAAACTCATGAGCAATAAAGCATATTACTGGGAACATTCATTGGTTCAATTCTTTAAAAATTATCTATGAGAATCGATTTGCTATATCAAACAAAAATACACGTGAAGTAAAAGGAATTGAAAATATTCTGATAAACCTAGGAAACTAAAAAGGAATAATAAAAAATATACTATATGTTCTGGGATTGACTACTAATATTCTTTTTGTTTCTCAATTCATGGATCAAAACATAACCATTGAGTTCATAGTTTTCAATGGAAAAAAACAATGTGACATCTCTAGGTAAGGAAAGAGGATAACATCAGGTTCCTAGAAAAATGGTCTATTTTTATAGACACTACACTCACTCAACACTTTCAATCAAAGCTTCATATCTATGGTACAAGCATTTAGGACATACAAGTAAAAATTCAATGAAGAAATTATTCAAGTATCAAATGGTTGAAGGATTATCCAACTTATCTCTAGAGACTAATGTATATCTAGAATGTTTAGTAGGAAAACAACATAGAATTCATTTTGAACTCCATCAACATAGAGCTCAACAACCTCTAGAGTTATTATATATAGATTTATGTGGGCCAATGAAAGTTGATAGTGTTGGAGGATATAAATACTTTTAGTTATTTGTTGATGATCACACTAGGAAAATGTGGGTATACTTCATAAAATACAAGTTAGATGTGTTTGGTCATTTCAAATAGTTCCAATTCCAAGTAGAAAAATAATCAAGGAAGACTATAAAAGCACTTCATTCAAATAGAGGAGGAAATTTTATTTCTAAAGAGTTTGACTCACATCTAAAATAAAATAGAATTAAAAGACAACTTACTATAGCATATTCATCTAAACAGAATGAAATTACAAAAATAATAAATATATCAATAATGGAAATGGTTAGGTTTATGTTTAAAGAGGCATAACCTGATCACCAATATTGGGTAGAAGAAGTACAAACAACAATCTACATACAAAGTAGGCTACAAAAAAAAGTACTCAAACATATTACACTAGAAGAAGCATGGTGAGGACAAAATCCCGACATAGAAAAGTTAAAAATCTTTGGATGTAAAGCCTATATGCATATTCCAAAATAAAAGTGGACTAAACTAGATGACACAACTATGGCAGTAATATTCGTTGGTTATGACAATGAATCTATAGGATACAAAATACTAGATCCATCTACAAAGAAGGTATACATTAGTAGAGATGTAGTTTTTGATAAAAAAATTAAAATTGACATAGAGAAATCCAATGGTGACACATAATTTCATTTAGATATATCCAAAGAATATATAATAAGTGAAGATTTAGAATCAAAATATAAATAACAATGCATAAAATCTCCTAGAAGAGAACAAATATAGCTAAAAGATACACTCAAAGAAGCAATTATAGAAAGGATACCAGATATTACTACTACAAGAACTCAAACTCGTAGCATAACCAGAATTAATAGAGGAATGTTGGGTAGTATAATAGAACCAACATCAACACGACATGCACTAAATGATTCCCATTGGAAAGTAGCCATGAAATCTAAATATATGTCACTACAAAATAATAGAATGTGGAATCTAGTGCAATTACCCCTAGAATAAAAGGTAGTAGGATGTAATTGGGTTTACAAGATCAAATAAAAAGTAGATGGAACACTAGACAAATACAAGGTCCATTTAGTAGCTAAAGGATATACTGAAACAAAAGGAATTGACTATGAAAAAATATTTACACCAATAGCTAGGATGACTGCTATCAAAACAATCTACGCACTAGCAACACATCAAGGATGTAAACTATTGTAGCCTAGTTTGTCATCTAGGTCACACTAGAACTATGATTATCATCTCTTTAGATATGAAGATGAGCATCCATTTATCATAACCTAGAATAAACATTGGGAGAATCAAACTACTTTGATTCAACCTCTAGAGAAGTTTGGCTCCTTGTCAACTTAATGAGTGTTGACTCTATTTAGCTCAAATATAGAAAGCTTAGGGATAGAAATGGTAGGTTTAGAAACAAATGGATTTAATATGGATGGATAAAGCTAATAGCATAGACATCCACATAGTATCTTCTAACAAATGATTTCAAAAAGCATCCTAGAGGATTAACAACATTAAAAAATTATGCAGTTATGCTATTGAATGGTTTTTACGTGCTCACAAAATTATTCCAAATATCTATAAATATTTATTATTTAATTTTAGTAGAATATGTTCAATACCATGATTTAACAGAAACAAAAAATTTTATAAACACATATGCAAAAATAATTAACTAGATCTACTCTAAGTTAGATTTTCAAATTAATAGAATAGACTAACCATAGCAGCAAGATGAGATAATATCTAAGAATCAAGTCCACCATTAAAAATAGGCACAAATTCAAGGTAAATATCCCTTGTAATGATTCATTCATCAATTTGCAGATATTTACACAGCAGAGCAGGAAAACACTCCATATTTGACCTTTTGGAAGGATGTTGTTGCCCTTATTTATAGGTTTTGTAATATTCATTTTACTCTTAAGTATTACAGGGAATTTTAATTCTCTCTTGATCTCTTTACCTGTCTTGATGCCTGCCAGCTATACCCTTTTGATCTTGTTGCAATAGTCCTTGGTTTGAGTTCATCATAATCATCGATAGTTCTTGAAATATACCCCTCTCCACTGATATTACAATTGATTCTAGTTCAATAGAATATTCTAGAACATTCTAGACTATAACTACTTTGATTTGGCTTCTTAGACATCAACTTCATCTTTCCTTTGCTTTCTATATTACACGTGCAAAAGTTCACCAAAAACCCTTAAGGGAGGTAGAAGTTTAATTTTGGCCATAGATCTGACTATCAGGCGGTTGTAGTGCCACTTCTTGTTTGCATGATAACAACAAAGGAAGGAAAGAAATCATAAATTTTTACCTTTAGTTATTTCTTGTATTTTCTAGTGCTTCTCACTTTTGGCTTGATTTTGGTGCTTTCCCATTTGTGCAGCTCATGTGAAAAAGGAAAGAAAGTGTAGCTTTTCATTCTGCTTATTTTTGTCTTTTTTCAATGCTTCTTAGTTTTAGCTCTATCTCGACACTTTCCCGTTTATGCAGCTTATGTGAATATTATCAAGAAGCATGGCCTCTGCGACTTTGTTTTACTCCCTCAGTGATTTTTAGTTTTGGGCCCCTTTTCGATATTTTTTAGTTGCACTCTAGATACAAAAGAAGTCGAGAAAGCTTGATTCTCCACTCTTTTCACATTTCCTCTTTTAGTGTTTCTTCCTTTTTTACCTTTTTAAACACTTTCTTTTTTGCATAGTCAATGCAAAGATGGCTGAGAAGCACGACTTCCCTACCTTCTTCATTCTTCTTCATTTTCAGAACTTTTTATTTTTGGGTCCTTTTTAGCATTTTTGTGTATCTTTCTCATACTTAGTCAAATTTTGTAAAAGTTTTTCTCAAGTATGGATGTAGTCAATTTTTGACCTACATTATGGTACCTCTCAGGGAAATTTTCTTGGAAAGTTACAGAACTTAGAGAGCTTTATCCCTGAATGCATAACTTCTTTTGATAATGCATGAATACGTCCTTACTAAACCTTAGGGGAGGTAAAAATACCAGATGTGATAGATATAATATTTGGGAGAAAACAGGATAGAGTGATACCCAAAATATAACAGCGATATGTAGGGGTTCAAAGGGCTACAAAATGAACCTCATAATACATATGAAAAATAAGAAAAAGGACAGGAGAGGGATAAAACAAGGATCAAGAAGATATAGTTGACATAAGAGGGAAATAAAGAACAAATTGCAAAGTAAGCTTATATAGTGGGAGTAGGGATAGAAATACAAAAATGCTAGTAAATGGGAAAGGAAGGAAAGAAATCAAGAGGATCAGAGGTATGAGAGGTGATAAAACTGTGCATATAACTGTACCTCCATATATATACTCCATCAAGGCAAATATTGCATATTTATATTCCATCGAGGTGTAGAGGAAATTCCAAGGTAGATGGATTGCCAAAATATGGATATTCGTCTAGCTTTTCCTCATTTCCCTCTACTTTGAACATGACCAAAAAGAAATTTCTTGCACCATGTATCTTTCTTTCTGCTACTTCATGTCTGCATCCTAAGGCTCAACTTTATTATGATAGCTTAAAATATCCCTTTCTCAGTGATAACCTTCCTTTATAGTTAATTTGAAGTCAGTTTCTCTTATCAGTTGATGCCATGCTATCATGTTATAGGTATTTTATTGTGTATCTATGTCAAAACTAATATTTTTCTATGTCCTTTGTGCATTCCCCCTTGTCATCTATGGGGATTATCCTACATGGGGTATGATGTATTTCATTTTATGCCATACCTATCACTTTCATCCTTTCTAAAAGCTGCCTATTTTTATCTTGAGCTCATCCTAGTTTCATCCATTGGGTAACAAAGTCAAAAAAATTCTTTCCAAAAACTTATACCCAAGATTTTACTATGCAGGGCTCATATCCCACCAAGGAATTGCCCTTCTTTATTTATTTTAATTATACTTAGCCCTTTATTTACCTACTGGATATGTACACAAAAAATTGGCATTGTAGAGCCCATGCCTAGCTAAACAAATATTTATAGATCATCCCCTGAATCTGCAATGTCCTAACCATATGACTCTAAATCTGTGTTTTTCTTTATACCCCTGATTGAATATTTCCTAGAATTTGCTTATATGAGAAGCAAATTTCATGTCATTATTTAGGTAATAAATGAGCTTTACTAGTGATTACTCTTCGGCCTTAGAATTCTGACACATAAGATCTTGGTAAGATTTCTGAGTCGTCACATTTTCTTGTAGATATTCACACATGTAAATCTAGAGATCCCAAGTCTAGATATGGTATATTTTTTTGGCTACTTTTGTAAAATAGAAAATAGGTATCATCCATTGGTACTTGATGTGGGGACTTCATCATCCTCCACTGATCATAATGCCTGAAATGGCATGGTACCAAATTTTCTCTAAATGAAAAATCCATTGTTGCTTTATCATTATTACTGACCTCTAGAGGTATGTAGGGCTGATTTTGCTCGTATATTTCTATTATGAAGGGATGGATATATTTTCAAATAATTTTTTTTTTTTTTTGAAAAAAACTTGTATTAAGACATAGATCAATTACAATGTGGGAAGAGCCTCTTCCCAGCTGAGGTCCGAGAGGACACAGTCATACACTAGTAAATGAAGAACTACACCGGAGCCAATTTTCGTGAACCAAAAACTAGCTGCCATCGGGTCCCCCATCGTACTCTGTTTTTTCGAAGTATTTTCAAAGAATTTTAAACTTACCTCTTTCTTCAATTATTTTAATCAGTTTTTTCCCATCCTTGAGGTAAAATCTTGATTTGTTGAAGTCATACCTGGAGAAGAAGATGTTGAAAAAGAGAGGAATATATGTAATAATTATATTATACACCATTGTTAGGTCAGATTTCCTGTATAAAATTATCACAAAGTCCCTCAAAATACCTATGGCCTTGACATTATTTCCTTTAAATTTAAGCCATTGGGCTTGTACCTTTTCCATAGTTAAATTCAAAGTTTCGCAGATAGTCAGGGGCATTATTGATACTTCAACATATGGTTTGATTATACAATTGTGTAAAATACCCCCTTCTAAAAAAATAGATAGATAACCTATTCATTTTTCATACCTTTGAGGGCTCAAGGTTCTATTTTTTGAAAATGGAGTTTTTCCTTCATGTAGGCAGAAAATCCACCACCCAGAAGAAGAAGAAGTGACAAGAGGAATTACCTAGTTTTGACAATTTTGAAAATTTTGGCAAAACGTACAAGCAGGAGTAAATTATACAAGTAGGAGGTAAAATGTGAAAATTAGAGGGAAAAACGTACAAAGTGCCATGAAATGTAATGAAATACAAATAAAATGCAATTTGAGTTGTAATTATGCATGAATTTGATAAATAATGTAGTTAGACTTAGTAAAAGGGTGTAATTATGTATTCCATTATGCATAGGTAGTTGTGAATAATGAATTACCTCAAGAACCACTTGGAATGACCTAGGAAATGTTATATAAGACCCCCTTTTAAATTTTTATAGTCTAGTTATGATTTGGTCTGATGAGTCTGAGTAGTGAATGCATATCTATGATTATTGTGTGGAATTATTGTTATTGTGTAACCTTCAATGATTGTATTGCATTGTTGAGAAGTAATAAAGAAGAATAATATTTAATAATATTTTCTCATGTATTGTACGATTATGGAATGATGGAGTAATATTTTATAGTATCTAGTTGTTGCATGTTACTTCTTTATGGTTGTGGTTGATGATTAATGCATTGCTATGAAATATGGAGTGGAAACAACATTGGTGTAAATATTAGGAATGATCTACGATGAGGATTATATCAATAAGGATATATTGAAGGTTGTTTTATGATTTTTGGATATTACCATTATCATAACTCTCTCAAACCTTGATGGTAGAACATACATGTTGGTAATAATGGAGTAATTATCATTCTAGAACTTCCCAAAAATTATCTTAGAGAGATTGGTACAAAATATTATCCAATTTGGAACCTTTATAAACTTTCATTTTGTACAAATCGGACACCATACATGTTGTAAATCATACAAAAGAAACTTACTCGATTTGGTAGTTTAGGCGATTAAGGAAAACTTACCCAATTTGGCAATATTGGTAAATCGAATAATTTAGTTAGAAAACTATGTACGACAACCTACAAAATAGAATATGAAGGATTAGATGTGTGTAAAATCATATAATCATTATTACTATATTATTTGGGATCGTACGATATGATTTGGGATTTGTACAAGATGTTTTGTGGACACATATTAATAGTTGTAGAGGTTGTACAATTTGGTTCTTCGATTGGGAATAGTAAATTGATTATTATAAGACTTTGATAACCACCTCCCCACTAGTAATATTGCATCCTTGTGCTACATTTGGCACTGTTGCCTTATCAAACTTGGCATTTTTGTTAAAATGGGTCAAATTGACAAAGTAAAAATATTACAAAACTAGAGGTGAATTATAGACACCAATGTGCAAAGATGTAGGAGACGAGAAGTATGAGAGAAAATTCCAGTAAGAAGGAGCATGATAATTGCTCAAAGAGAGAATGCAAGTAATTCATACCATAATACACATAAACAAAAAATAGAACAAATTTGGACTTTTGGAGTAGGAGATTTTGAAGCACTTTTGACAGAGATAGAAGAGGAGGTACTAGAACCACCTAACGTAGAGGAGCAAGTTGACATAGAAGAAGTGCATAAGGAAGGAGAGTGGATGGTGAAACCTGAGAAAATGACAAAAGGGTTACAAGGGAGTGTAGAGGAAGGGATTAAGGTACTATGGCAATAGAGCATGGGGTATCAGGAAGAAATACCAAGACCATATCCATCACATCAGTGAAGGAAGTCATAGAGTGAATATTGACGTGAGTTTTGTAAATTATTGGTAGGACAGAATAAGATACATAGGATAGAAAATTCTAACGATAAGTGTAGTAAAACACCCCCAAGGAGGAATCAGAAAAATATTCTATGGGATACATCAAGTGACAAGGATAATTCTTAAAATATGGCTAACATCATAGCCAAGTAGATATATCCACCCTTTATAGGTGATGGTAAGGAAGATCCTACAAGATATATCAGAACCTATATAACCATTTGGAAGGAAAATAGTGTAGACCAGTCAGATGACTGGTTGAATTTATTTCCTACTACCTTGAGATAATTGGTGATGGATTGGTATCTAAAAAGGGAAAATATTATATATTTCCAAGCCTAGAATCAAGCGAAGGAGAAATTCATTTAAGAATTTCATCCCTTGAATGATGATGGAGACATTGTCATTGAACTTTGTATGATGAAGCAAAATCTTGATGAAGATGTAAAATCATACAATCACAATCTAAAGTAGTTAGTAGATAATATGTAGATACCCCTGGTAGATATATTGGTAAAGTGATGGTTCATAGATGGATTTCTACCAAAATATCTAAAAAATATGAATGCAGTACCATAAAAAACATATGATGAAGCTTTGAAGCATGTAAAGAATTTTGAGAGTGACTCAAAGTAAACATACACAATAATATTATCTCATCCCAAGTTCAATAATTTAGATAGTGGAGAATATGACATTATACAAAGGATGGTTGCATCCTTCCATTAGGAATTCGATAAGATCATGAAAGAACAAAGAAGAAATCCTGAAAGGAATGATATTTGGTGTATAGATTGTAAAATTGAGGGTCATAAAAATGTAAAGTGTCCACATAATGATTACTATCATATTTATAATGTGATGGGACATGAGGTAATGCTATGTTTGTATAATGCAAGAGTACGTCCATAGGTCCTGACAATCTAGGAGTAGGAAGAGAAACAAAAGACCATAGGAAGTGGGTAGTAAGCAAAAAGTAGCAGTTATAGAAATAGTCAAAGAGGTGGAAGGTATAACCAAGGCAATCAGTAAGGAGGATAGAGTTGTTTGCAATATGATTCAAAAGAGAGGTCGATCATACAATGTGACAATTGCAAAGAGTGGGGGTCATAAAAAAATTTCCTTCACCTTAGAGACAAGAAATGCAGTTTTTAAACACTACACACGTGTAGGTGGTGTGGTCCACGTAACCAAAAGGAAGCAAATTATCCAAAGCAAGTGATTTCAAGTATCGTGCAAAATATAAAATATTTAGATATTGAGGTTCCTCAATAATTTTTAGCCATGATAAGGAATCGGGCTAAAAATGATAAGTATCCTAAGCCAACAAAATAAAAGTAGCACTATCAAGTAGCAAATAAATTACTACAATATGAAGCATAAAATGCTAAGCAAGTGAAGTTAGTAGAAGAGAAGAAACTAAAAAAACCATCAAAAGAGAAAGTAGTTATGCAGAATTTGGCAACACAAGTTTTGAACACCACTGTAGAGTTCAAAATGGCTAACCTGTTGGAATCTATTCCATCATTACAAAAAGTTATGGTGGAGGAGATACAACCTCACAAGGTGATGGAAGTGCAGAGTCAACCAATTTAGAAAAATAAATAAAAATACCAATTCATGGACCCCACCATATTAATGATTTATGTGGAAAAGAAACCCACATTAGTTCATATGGATATCCTAGGGCACAAATTGATGCAAGTCATCATGGATGGAGGATCCAACATCAATGTGCTACATGAAAGGACTTGGCTAGAACTGGGTGCTCCATCTCTATGGGCATTGAGCTGTCAACTATATGGTGCTGAATAATATGGTATCAAGAAAAAGGGAGTCTTGATAGCACAACAAATGGTGATAGCTGATCAAGAGTTCATCTTATATTTCATCATTATTACTATGTAGGAGACTACATACGATGCTCTATTGGGAATATTATGGCTATATGTAGCCAAATTTAATCATAACTGGAGAAATAATCAGATCACTTTTAAGAAGGGACAACAAAAGTATATGATTAAATTGACTAATAAAAAGGTCAATGAGGATGTATCCATGATCGACGAATCAGAAAAATCCTTAGGAGATGAAGGATATGAACCAAATGGATAAGGAATGGTGTACCTTGATGAATGTAGTGAAGATGAATATAGATATTATAGCAAACTTCTTCGTTGGCAAATGGAGGAGTACAAAATGTTTCAGCCCAACTGCCTCTATATTGACTCAGAGGATATCAAGGAAAGACAAGACAAAACCAAAGTCATATAGGAACCTAAGAAATATGTGGAAGAGAAATGGATGTTTCCATTTTTTTTGTAAAATATATAGTAGGAGATGCAAAAATTGATGCAAGACTAGCACACTTGAAGAATGTGGAGAAAGAAATGAATGAGCTAGAGAATATCAAATACGAAGGACCTTAGATAGTGGACATAAATATAGGGACAAATGATGAACCTAGGATGATTCACTATGGTGATGATTGGAACCTTGTATTGAAAGGGTGATGATGGTAACCTTGTGCATGCAATCAAATGCCATTCAGGATCTGTAATGTCCTAGATATATTTCATCACATTATACTGTATATATTTGATCAGTTGGCAATAAGTAATTTCAAAGTATTTTTGGATGATTGGTCCATTTATGGGAAGATCAAGGAGCATATTCCTACCCTCAATGAATGTATGATTAGGTGCAGAAATATACATATCTCATTAAACCTTGGAAAGTGTTAACTGATGATATCGTATGAAAATTTGTTAGGGCATATAGTGTGCAGTGAGGGATTAAAAAAAGATCTTGATAAGATCCATGTGATATTGCACATGGAAGAACCATATTATTTGAGTTCACTTAAAACCTTACCTAGATTTATGGGGTATTATCGAAGGTTTATTAAAAATAATGCACATGTGTCTTATCCATTGGATTTGTTGACAAAGAAAAATGTTCCTTTTAGATGGATAGAGGAGCATCAAGGAGCCTTTGAGGAGTTGAAGGCCAAACTGGTTAGTAGCCTAGTTTTAGTGTTCCCAAATTGGTATAAGGAATTCCATATCCACATTGATGCTTCAAATTTTACAATTGGATGTGCTTTAGCACAATAAGGATAATTTAGGCTGGATCAACCTATTTTCTTTGCTAGTTACCTATTGTCAATGGTAGAAGAAACTACAGTACAATAGAAAGAGAATCATTGGGAATGGTATATGTAGTCCAGATGTTTAGGCATTACCTACTGGTGAATCCCTTTGATTTTTATGTAGATCACCAATATATGTTGTACTTGTTAAACAAACTAGTGATACAAGGATGAGTCAGCAGGTGGATCATCACCCTATAGGATTTTGTATTTTGATTAGTAGTGAGACATGGTAAGAAGCATGTAATTGTATATCAACTATATAGGATACGATCAAGAGAGCCTACAGGAACAATAATTATGGATGAATTACCTAATGTATAATTATTCTCCATCAATGTTGTTCCATCGTGGTACAAACTGATTGGCTAGTAACTATCCATAGGAGATTTACCACATGAGATGATGACAACCAGGAAAAATAAAGTAATTATGAAGTCAACTTACTTTCAGTTGATAGCAATATTATTGTACAATATGGGAATAGATGGTATTTTATGAAGATGCATGATGGAGAAATAAGTTAAAGCAACATTGAAAGAAGCTCATGAAGGCTTAGTAGGAGTGCACATGGGACCAGATGAAACTACTAGGAAAATATTACTAGTAGGATTATGGTGGCCCACATTGTATAACGATGCAAAATAATATGTAAAATCATGTGATACTTATCAAAGAATAAGAAATCTAGTAAATAGAGACTTTATTCCATTACATCCATAACAACCCTAGGAACTATTTAAAATATGGGGCTTGGACTTCATTAGACCATTTAAAACCTCTTGAAGAAGGAAGTGTAGGTACATTATGGTAGCAATAGAATATTTGAAAAAGTGGGATGAAGCAAGAGTATTACCTGATAACTCAGCTAAAAGTACAACAATATTCTTGTACGAATAGGTAATTACAAGATTTATAATTCCACTACAGATAACAAGTTACCAGGGAGGAAATTTTGTAAATGATATTATCATTATGTTGACAATAGAATTTAGGATTTTACATTCACTATCTAGTCCATATTATCCTAGAGCCAATGGACAGGCAGAAGCAAAAAATAAATTCTTGGTATCTACTTTGTACAAAACCTGTGGAATATAAAGAGAAGATAGAGAGTAAAGGTTACCATCTATTTTGTGGGCATACAAAACTACTTTTAAACCAACAACAAAGCATACAACTTTCTAGTTGATGTATGGACAAGAGGTAGTGGTGCTAGTTGAATTCTTGATACCAAGTTTGAGAGTCATAGTGGAGCATCGCTTGGATGATCAAGAAATTCTAGAGGAGTGACTGACAATACTGATTAAGTTGGATGAAAGAAGATTTATGGAATAATGGGCAATTGAGGTAGCCTAGACAAGAAAAAAATTGTGGCATGAAAAATACTTGAGGAAGCTAGAACTTAGTTTGGGTGGCTTGGTTCTAAATTTTAATGGAAAGTGGGAAATCAAGCTCAATAAGTTTAAGACTTTATGGCTTAGTCCCTACAAAGTGGTATAAGTAATGAATAATGGAGTATTAAAAAGTTGTACAAGTTTAAGCCCTATAAAGTATAGTGCTTACTCATTTCTTTAGAAGATATTGAATAGAGAATATGAGCATGAACTCAACAAAGAACTCAATACAAGCAACGTCCATCACAGGAAGAGCCTGACATATGACTCGTACACTTATTTGCAAAAGTAGAGGAGATAATTCCAACCATAGAACAACAAGATTTGGTACCTCAACCCAGATAAATAAGAAGATTACGGGTTCATGTCATATTTATGGATGGGACCGAACAAGTAATAGAGGAAGATGAAGAGTGGATTTCTCTAAATGAAAGAGGATATCAGGAGATAGTACTATTACCTAGAAATAATATAAGGCAATAATAAGCACCCCAAGTAAATAAAAATATGATGTATCCTCGGGTGGAATGTAGAGAACTACCTCAACAAGTGGAAGTACAAAGAAGGATATGATTAATAGTATGATATGAATATAAAGTGGACACTTTTAAAATGGAAGTTCTAGATGAGAATGAGAATAAGATCATTGATGAAGAATTGGTTGGACTTACTCCATTAGCATAAATAGGGCTATTACAACAAATAATGTGACTGTAGATCCAACAACTGCAAGAGGAATATCAAACATTGTGAGGTCATAATGAAAGGTTGAGAGAACAAACCATCCAATAATTGGATAGTATAATATGAATTTTGGATGAACAAAGAACATCTAGGCTATAGGACATAGAAGTAGAAGCTGAGGATAATGAGGGGATAACTCCAAAAAGTGGTATAATAAATGATGATGCAAGCACAAGTTCACAAGTACAAGCAAGTTATCCACCAATGACAAATGAATATGTAGTTATGCTTTGGAGATACATTGAGTAAGAAACCACATCACCTGAATAGAAAGGTAATACACAAGTATATTTGAGTGAATCTAGTGACAAAGGAATGCCTTGGGTAGTAAGGGATCCTATCACAGAAAGCGATGATGATGATGATTACCCACATAGATCCTAGAATCCTCAGGATAACCATGATTCCCTAGCCTATACAACAACACATTGATATATAGGGATATCTAAGGAGCATCAACTAATAAAACAAAGAAGAGAAGTAAGGAGATTAGAGATATTGATTAATTTACCAATAGATTGGTTGAAACAAAGAGAAAATAATTGGAATGACTCAAGTTTTGAGATAGATGTTTTTGATGCATATAGAGAGATCCTAGAAACTTCATCTCCATAAATAATCTTTGAGGAAATAATATGGAGATGTCTCTTAGTATGTGTAGGTCATAGAATCAGAGCACTACAACAATTATCATAAAGTGTAATATGAAGTAGAAGTCCACTAGCCAACATTAAGTTGGTAGAGATAAATCCTGATAATCAAGCAATAGGAGGAAGGAATCAACAAGGACCCCTAAGACCTCAACCAGGAAGACGAGGAGGTATTTTACCATGGAATAAAAGAATTCAAGGTGATGTTACACCTATAGGAGGAAGAGGATGAAGAAGGTTTTTACCTCCTACTCCTATATGGTCAAGAGACACACCTTTGGCATGATTGAATTGGAAAAGGAATATGCAAGATATAACAAGGATAAGGGAAATATTACCAAACCCCACAAGGTGGTATCCATTTGGATGAACACCACTAATACAATGAGGACCTCAACGAGTGGAAGGAGGAAGAGGATTACTCTAAGAAAGGGAGGAATCACCAATGGCGTAGAGAGGTTCAATGTCAAGATGAATAGGATGTGAAAGACACTTACGAGGTAGAGGCCTTGCTGGTAGAGGAAGAGTGCATTTTTTATATGAAATAAACCAAGGATAGAAGAGGATTTGATCACCAAGTCTGGATATGGAATTGATCCAATGAAATAGGTGGATAAGTCACTCAAATGATAGTAGAATAGTTAGAACACCTCTACCAAGGGATCAATTGAATAACATAGGCTTATACTAAGAGAGGGGGTAAACAATATAAGACCAAATTTTATTTTTCTTTCCCAAACAATATTATCCAATATTATCGATGGCAATATAAAAAGCATTAATTAAAGCAATTCATAAATCATCACACATAATAGAGACACCAATTTAATGTGGTTTACACAATCTGGGATACTCCACGAAGAAAATATTTCTACTAAATTTTCTCAATAAATCTTCTTGGGAATCAATTCCCTATTACAATGTTTATGGACCTCTATCCAAAGGAGACACCAATCCCCTAATGCTTTTATTTTTGGATCTCTCTCCAAAGGATAACTCCTTCCCCTTTTCTCTAGTTCATGTAACTTGATCCAGGAGACCTCTATCTCCTCAACTATTTTGTGGATCTATCCACATAAGAACTCTATCTTCCTAGTTGGTTCGTGGAAAATACTCCATAGGATAACTCTTTTCCCTTACTCTGGTTCTTGGAACTCTATCCACAAGTGAAATATTCCCCCTTGATCTAGTTCATCGAACTCTATCCATAGGAGAAATATTTCTCCTTACTCTAGTTCGTGGAACTCTATCGATAGGAGAAATATTTCCCCTCTACTATGGCTGATGATCTTCTAAAATAATTCTACCCCCACTACTATGGCTTGTGGATATCTCTCCATAGAATACCTCTATCCTCACTATATTAGCTGATGGATCTCTATCCACTAGAGATTGATGTCCTTTGCTCTATCACATCCAAATATTACTCCCAACTCTATCTCAGATATGAACTAAAATCTATCCCAAGTGTAGTACAAATTTTCTCACAAATCTCTATCTCAAATATATACTCAAGCCTTAACACAAAGATTGATCCAATCAAAAATCAATTTTTCTTAGATTTGTCCCAAGCCTTAACACAAAGCTTGAACAAATCAACAAATCAAATCTGCTCTCAAGTCTTCACAAATACTTGCTTCAAATATAGCTTCAAGTCCTCTCAATAACCTTCTCAATCTGCTCTCAAGTCTTCACAAATACTTACTTCAAATATACCTTCAAGTCCTCTCAATAACTTTCTCAATCTACTCTCAAGTCTTCACCAAGACTTACCTCAAATCTGCCTTCAATTCCTCTCAATAACTTGCTCAATATACTCTCAAGTCTTCACAAATACTTAATTTAAATCTATCTTCAAGTCCTATGAATAACTTGCTCAATCTGCTCTCAATACTTCACCAAGACTTACCTCAAATCTTCCTTCAAGTCCTCTCAATAACTTGCTCTATCTGCTCTCAATTCTTCACGAAGACTTACCTCAAATTTACCTTCAAGTCCTCTCAATAACTTACTTAGTCTACTCTCAAGTCTTCACCAATACTTACCTCAAATATGCTCAAACACATGCTTAAAATATCTCACAAAATATGCTCAGTCAATCTCAAATCTTGCACACAATGCTATCAATTGCTTTATCTAATCTTCAAAGTAATTCTTGTAACTTGAAGGAGTTTAGACATATTCTATTCAGAATTCGTTAAACCTTTGGATCATATAGAGAATGATGTACTCTATCAAAAACTCAATATGTTCTACTCAATAATTGAGTCGATCACTTTCATAAATTGGATTTCTAATGTTTACATATTTACTTTCAATATCACTCAAAACCAATGCTTAAGAAGTTCCACTCAATCATTCAACCAATGAAACATAACTTGCTCACATACCCTAAACAATTATTTTTATAATTCTTCAAACAAAGTGCACAATGTAGGTCTCAAAACCTAACTCAAATAATCCTCACTCTCTATTTCAAATATTCTCTAATCATTCACCAATGAAGAATATAAAAAATCACTCAAATATTTCCAACAATGCTTATCAAACAATCCTTTTCACTCCACCTTATATTTCACAACATTCAATCCAACAACACTTTAATCAAAGGATGATGTGCCCATAAATTTTTGTTTTTATGGAGATATGTCTTCAAAATTTGCTTCAGAATCAATTCTCCTTATGCCACTCAAAATGTTAGATGCAACAATCTATCTTAAAAACATCTACAAAGTATACCTTCCAATATGTACTCAAATAAATTTCAAACCACTCTCCTGGTTTCTAAAATAATCAAATCCTTAAAAATATTTTAGCAAGACATACAAATAATAAAAATACCTCATACACATTTTAACTCCTTAACACATTCAAAACACAATAAAAAAGGACTCCAATAATTCACTTTCAAAATAATTCACTATACCTTCCTTCAGAATTTAAATGCATAGAATAATAAAAATTATTTCCTTATATCTCCCACTTGTCATAAATGCATTTCCAAAAGAAATATAACCATCATGCAAAATAATATTCCAAGGTTCTTAGCAACTTCACTTAAACCAAAATCCAATTTAACTCAAAACCCTTTTTATTTTTATAGCAAAAATAAAAATTAATTTCAACACCTTATGCCTCCCATGTTAGCTCATACCATGCATTTAAAAAATTAGGCATCAATTTTATTAAGGAAAAATTAAATACCTTGTGCACTATCTTCTAGAGGATTCAAACCCTTTCTTGACTCCCACTTGTGCCTTAGCCACGACCTAACCACCACATGAGCTAAGCGCTCTCTTGAAACTATCAATACGAATTCTCTCCTTTATTCATCTTCTAGCAATGAATCGTGTAAAAGAAAAACTTCTCCCCTCTGCTACAATCTAGAATCGAACGTGAGACCTGCCATCCGCCAAAGCCTTACACTACCAAGCTTTACCACTAGGCCAACCACGTGGTTGGCGATAGGGTTAGGAACCCTTACCACTTTATCCTTCCATGTGCTCCTCTTTGCTTTTAAAAAAATAAAATCCTTTGTCCTCTTGTTCTTACAAATTCGCATCAACCGATTAATTAAACATTTGCATGTGCTTCAGAGACTTACTTATACCTTCAAACCTTATGGTATAAATACCATGTCCCCTCCTTGCTTGGATGTCGGTGAAAATAAACCATTTAACCTTTATGCTTGGTGCCAAACCCAACTTAGGGTTTATAAAATTATTATAATATAAATATTATAATTATTTTATAAATAACCTTAGCCTTTTCTTTTAACACTTTAATATTATAATAATAAATATTATAATATTATTTCCTTTGGGTCTAGGTGTTTCCTTCCTTAACCTTAGGCCTTATCTTAAAAACTTTAATATTATAATAATAGATATTGAAATATTATTTCCTTTGGGCCTAGGTATTTCCTTCATTTGGGGTATTTAGACAATATTTTGACCAATCATATGAAGCTTTAAACCAAATATCTTGGGCTTATAATATAAATATTTTAACCCTCCTTTTATCAATTCCTTGCATTGAATTTTGACATCAATGACATTGACTCTTGACATCAATGACAAGATAACTACTCAAAATTTCCAACAATCTCCCCCTCTATCATTAATGACAACCCTTTTTCTTTAACCATTCCTTTTTCATTTTTCCAATTTTTCTCCCCCTGATAAACTGCTCCTCTTGACTAAATGCTATCCCCCTAACTCAAATATCTCTCCCTTTGACATCAATGGCAAAGGCACTCCTTTGGGGCTAAATGTAAGACTCTTAGCTCAGCCCCCTCCCCACCTCCTCTCCTTGAGGTGATTAATTTTGAGGTGGGACTATCTCTACTCCCAACATACACTGCTCATTTTATTTTTTCCACCTTCTTTCTCAATTTATTATTTTGATTTGTTTGAATATACTTGTTTTTGCTTGTCCTTGGAAATTATGTTCTATACCACTTGACCATATTCCCAACATTATTGCACTTATAACACTTAATGTTGTAGTTCCTTGAATGTGTAAATATCTTGAAGTTCCTCCTGGTGAAGCCATACCCATTCCTATCATGAACCCTGCAATCAATTGCTTTATGACCAAAATGATTACAAGAGTAACAATACCCTTGAAAGAAATTTCCATATCTGAAATTTCTCTTACTGAAACCATGTTCCTTCTTTTCATGTGTCTTGCACTGCATAGCCTTGTGACCAATATTGTTACATGAGAAGCAACATCCTTTGAATAAATATTGCCTTGGACCCACTGGTCTCTTAGTTCTTTCTTCCCTGTGATATTTCATGTTACTTATTTGTGTATTGTTTCCTCCCTTAGTGAACCTTCTATTTTTCAACTTATCCTCATAAGTCTCACTTTTTCTTTCACTCTCTTATTTTGAAGCTTCTTCTTCTTTTGAGCTTGATCTTAACTCCTCTCCTTGTTCTCTCTGTCCTTATTCAAAATCAAGTCCTATCCTATTTGATGAAGATCTTTGTGCATTGATAATATTATCCAAAGTCTGAAAATTTCCCAAATATGTGTAGATTATCTTTAGACTATTTGACTTCCTTCATTAATGAAACTACCTCATGGTCAAATATTTCACATTCTAAGAATTTTACCTCTAACTTTTTATTTAAATCTTCTTGTCTTAGCTATTGAGTTATTCAGATCTTGTATAAGATTTCCCTTCTCTTCATCACATTCTTGAAATTGAGTCTTGAGTTTTGAGTTCTACTTTCTAACCTTTATTAATTCCTTAAGAGCATAAATAAGCTTAACTTCTAGATATACTACTCCTTCCTCTTCATTTTTTTATTCTTCCTCTACTTCTTCAAGAACATATTCATAATTTTCATATTTATATCCAATAAAGTCACTTCCTTCTTCCTCTATTTCCAAGAAGAGTATTTCTTCTTCTCCACTATCTGAGGACCTTTCATCACTATCACTTGAAACCTTGCCTGTCTTTTCCGCATAAAATCTCATCTTATGCCTTTGAAAAAACTTCTTTTCATTCTTGCCTTTTCCATCCTTGTTTTTCTTTTCATACCTATATTTCCTTTCTCCCTTTCTCTTATGATTTTGTTTCTCTTCACCACTACTACTTGTAGCTTCTAGAAAGTTAGATGCATAGTGACCATATTTATCACAATTGAAACACTTAACTATTTTTGTATCTTTGTATTTTCTTGAGTCCTTTTTCCTTCTGCCATAGCTTGCTTCTTCATCACTGGATGACTCATCACTTGAATCTGGATTCTTATATTTTGTCTTCTTTTCTACTTTGAAGTCTGCATCTTTCTTGGGGATAGGATCCTTTCTTATTCTCATCTCATAAGCTTTGAGAGTTCCATGCAACTCATCCATAGTCAAAGTTTCAATATCTCTTATTTCTTCTATGGCTAAAACCTTTTCACTATACCTCATAGGGAGTGACCTTAAAACCTTTTGACAAACATCTGATTCTTCAACTTTAAACCCAAAGTCCTCGCATGGAGTTAACAACCTCATCCACATGAAGTATGCACGTAGCAATGTATTCCCCATCCTTCATTTTCAAGTCTTCAAATGTTTTCTTGTGATTTTTTAATTTTGTCATCTTGACCCTTTTGTTTTCCTCATATGTTTTCTGCAACTTTTCCTAAATCTCTTTTTTTTATGTGCAATGCATAAATTTTACAAACTCTACTTCATGTAAGACACTTAAAATTGCATTCATTGCCTTTGTATTATACATATGTAAGAGCTTACCCTATTTATCTATAGAAGTACTAGCTGGAGTTGTGTATCCATCCTCAACTACTTGCCATGTCTCATATCCTTGTGCCATCAAGTAAGTACTCATTCTTATGTTATATAAAGCATAATTATTCTCATTGAAAAATGGTATCTTATTTGATAAATATCCACTCTGAGATGCCATATGTGTTCCTATATACTTTTCCTTAAAGTTGTTAAACTCTTTTGAAAGAACCCGCTCTGATACCAATTGAAAAACACAGGCTTATACTGAGAGGGAGAGTGAACCGTATAATATCAACTTTTACTTTTCTTTCCCAAATAATATTATCCAATATTATCAATGGAAATTTCAACAAATGTAATCAAATCAATGCACAAATGACCACACACAATAGAGACACCAATTTAACGTGGTTCACCCAATGCGGGCTACTCCATAGAGAAAATATTTCTACTAAATTTTCTCAACAAATTTTCTTTGGAATCAATTCCATATTACAATGTTTATGGACATATATCAAAAGGAGACACAAATCCCATAATGCTCTAATTTGTGGATCTCTCTCCACAAGAGAACTCCTTACCATTTTCTCTGGTTCGTGGAACTTGATACATGAGACGTCTATCTCTTCAATTGGTTTGTGGATCTCTCTCCACTGAAGAAATCTATCTTCCCAACTGGTTCACAAATCACACTCCACAAGAGAACGTTTTCCCCTTGCTTTGGTTCGTGGAACTCTATCCATAGGATAACTCTTTCCTCTTTCTCTAGTTGATGGAACTCTATCCATAGGAGAACTATTTTCCCTTACTCTAGTTTGTGGAACTCTATTCATAGGAGAATGATTTTCCCTCTACTCTGGTTGATGATATTCTAGAAGACTTTTTCTCCCACTAATTTGGCTTGTGGATCTCTCTCCATATAATACCTCTATACTCACCACCCTGGCTAATAGATATCTATCCAATGGAGATTTTTGTCCTCTGCTCTATCACCTCCAAATATTGCTCTCAACCCTATCTCATATATGCACCAAACTCTATCCCAAGTTTAGTATAAATTTACTCACAAATCTTGATCTCAAATATATCCTCAAGCCTTAAAACAAAGCTTGATCCAATCACAAATAAACTCTGCTTAGATTTACCCCAGTCCTTAACACAAAGCTTCAACAAATCAACAAATCAATAAATCAAATATTCTCTCAAGTCTTCACAAAGACTTGCTTCAAATATACCTTCAAGTCCTCTCAGGAACTTGCTCAATATACTCTCAAGTCTTCACAAATACTTGCTTCAAATCTGCCTTCAATTCCTCTCAAGAATTTTCTCAATATACTCTCAAGTCTTCACCAAGGCTTACCTCAAACCTACCTTCAGGTCCTCTCAAGAACTTGCTCAATTTGCTCTCAATTCTTCACAAAGACTTACTTCAAATCTGCCTTCAAGTCCTCTCAATAACTTGCTCAATATGATCTCAAGTATTCACCAAGACTTACCTCAAATCTACCTTCAAGTCCTCTCCAGAACTTGCTCAATCTACTCTCATGTCTTCACCAAGACTTTACTCAAATCTGCCTTCAAGTCCTCTCAAAAACTTGCTTAGTCTACTCTCAAGTCTTCACCAAGACTTATCTCAAATTTTCTCAAACACATGCTCAAAAAAGCTCACAAAATATGCTCAATCAATCTCAAATATTGCACACAATGCTATCAATTACTTTGTCTAATCTTCAAAGTAATTCCTTTAACTTGAAGTATTTTAGACATATTCTATTCAAAATTTGTTTAACCTTTGGAACATATAAAGAATGATGTACTCTATCAAAAAATCAATATGTTCTACTCAATCATTAAGTCTATAGCTTTCACAAATCTGATTTCTAATATTTGCACATTCACTTTCAATATCACTCAAAACCAATGATCAAGAAGTTTCACTCAATCATTCAACCAAAGCAACACAGCTTGCTCAAAAACCCTAAACAAGTATTTTCATACTTCTTCAAACAAAGTGCACAATTTGGATCTCAACTCAAATAAACCTCACTCTCTATTTCAAATGTTCTCTAAACATTCATCAATGAAGCATATAAAAATTCACTCAAATATTTCCAACAATGCTTATCAAACAATCCTTTTCACTCCACCTTATGTTTCACAATATTCAATCCAAAAACACTTTAATCAAAGGATGATGTACCCATACCATTTCATTTTTATGGAGATATGTCTTGAAAATCTGTTTCACAATAAATTTTACTTATGCCACTCAAAAGGTTAGATAGAAACAATCTATCTCAAAAAAATCCACAAATTATACCTCCCAATATGTGCTCAAATAAATTTCAAACCACTCTCCTAGTTTCTCAAATAATCAAAACCTTCAAAATATTTTAGCAAGACATACAAATAATCAAAATAGCTCATACACCTTTTAGCTCCTTCTTAACACATTTAAAATACAATCAACAAGGACTCCAATTATTTGCTTTCAGAATAATTCACTATACCTTCCTTCAGAATTTAAATGCATAGAATAATAAAAATTATTCCCTTATATCTCCCACTTGTCATAAATGCATTTCCAAAAGAAATATAACCATCATGCAAAATAATATTCCAAGGTGCTTAGCAACTTCACTTAAATCAAAAGCCAATTTAACTCAAAACCCTTTTTATTTTTATAGAAAAAATAAAAATTAATTTCAACACCTTATGCCTCCCATGTTAGCTCATACCATGCAATTTAAAACCTTAGGCATCAATTTTATTAAGGCAAAATTAAATACCTTGCATTGCATTCCGCAAGATTCGAACCCCTACTCGACTACTACTTACACCTTGGTCATGGTCTATCTGCTGCATGAGTTAAGCTCTTACTTGAAACTATCAATGCACCTTCTCTCCTTTATTCGTCAGCTAGTGCCAAATCATGTAAAACAAAAACTTCTCCCCTCTACTACTATCGAGAATTGAACACGAGACCTATCATCCACCAAAGCCTTATGCCGCCAAGCTTTACCACTAGGTCAACCATGTGGTTAGTGATAGGGGTAGGAACCCTTGATGTTTATCCTTCCACTTGCTCCTCTTTGCTTTTAAAAATTAAAAGCCTTTGTCCTCTTGTGCTCACTAATTTGCATCAACCGATTAATTAAACATTTGCATGTGCTTCAAAGACTTACTTATGCCTTCAAACCTTATGGTATAAATACCATGTTCCCTCCTTGCTTGGACGTCAACGGAAATAAACCATTTAACCTTTATGCTTGGTGCCAAACCCAACTTAGGGTTTATAAAATTATTATAATATAAATATTATAATTATTTTATAAATAACCTTAGCCTTTTCTTTTAACACTTTAATATTATAATAATAAATATTATAATATTATTTCCTTTGGGCCTAGGTGTTTCCTTTCTTAACCTTAGGCCTTATCTTAACAAATTTAATATTATAATAATAAATATTATAATATTATTTCCTTTGGGCCTAGGTATTTCTTTCCTTCGGGGTATTTAGACAATATTTTGACCAATCATATGAATCTTTAAACCAAATCTCTTGGGCTTAAAATATAAATATTTTAACCCTCCTTTTATTAATTCCTTGCACTGAATTTTAACATCAATGACACTAACTCTTGACATCAATGATAATATAACTACTCAAAATTTCTAATATCAATCATCTGTACGACAAGAGGAAGAGACACCAGGTGAAGATACTCCAACTTACAATTGTAAAATTCTAAATTTTACACATGGTAGTGGAAGGCCAGGGAACTCGGTAACATCACAAGTGGAAATAAATCACCCTAGATATCAAGTGGTGTTAGATGACATAATCACTCGTAATGTCATGGTCAAACCTCCAAGAGAAGGATCATATGGGATTGTGCAAGTGAATGTCACTATGTGATTCCCACGACAGTAATTGTAAATAGTATTACAAAATGAAAAAAAAAAATGAAAAAAATTAAATTCCTTAGTTGTGAAAATCCCTTGGGATGCAATTAAGAAGGAAGTTGATTGAAAATTGAAAATGGTGACCTCTTCAAGAGAGAGAAAATAGAAAATTTTCTCTAAGTAACAGATTGTACAAACCAATTTTAAAGGTGAAAAGGCATAAGTGGAATATCGTACAAGCAAAAATGAAAGAAGTATAGGTAGAATCATACAAGGAAGCTTGTTGTATGATTTAGATCATACATTGTACTATTTTAGGGGTAGTTGTACAATTTTCAACCGTCACATTTACTCTTTGCATGAGTGGAATGATGAGTTGTCAAAAAAGAGCAGGAAAAAGATGAAATCGCATAGGAAAAGTGATGATTTGTCGATCATCTAGGCCAAGGAAAATAAAAAGACATGCAAGAGGGTAAATTGGTACAATTTTAAAATTGAACGGTTAGGGTTTGATAGCAATTTAAGTAGGGGACACTTCAAGTAATTTTGTAAACCATAAAAGAGTAAATTTGAAATTGTAAGGATATCAAAGGTGAAAAGAGTGCAACTAGATGAAATATACTACATGGGCATTGAAATAAATTAGTAAAATTCAATATTGCATGATCCATTTTTAAATTTGCACCAAGGAGACTTTTTGCATTCAAGAAAATCAAACCAGAAGAGAAAAGCAAGATTTTTTACTCCATTAAAAGCAATTTTGAATTTACCTGAAAGGAAGTGAGGGTTTGTCGTAGAAGGCATCAAAGCAAGAACTAGATTGTGAAAAACATCCACCTAGGATTCAAATAAATTGTATATTGGATTCAGAGTGAAGAAATAGCAAGGAAAATAAGATTACAAGCCCTAATCAAAGAAAAATCCGAAACAATGAACTAGAGAAGGTAGAATAAAAAAGGGATAAGATCGTACAACCCTACAATATAGTTAGAAAAATTTGTTTTTGGGAGGAATTGCACCAAGTGAAAGAAAAATTGTAGATTTTCTCTAGAATTGCACTGAAAAGATAGATCAGGATATTTTAGCAATTGAGTCGGTGATAAATCATGGAAATGAAAATTTTTAGGCAAGCAAGGATTTTAAAAGACATGTTATATGATTTGGAGGGTAGATTGTATAATCTTAGAAAGAAATCATGTGACTCCAAGTAGTTTGAAGGCTGATTTAAGTCCTTTAAAGCAAATTGTATGGAAACTTATATAACTATATACATTCAGTAAAGGACATCAAGAGGAAAGTGATGTTGTATGGATTGGTATGATCCCTGTATGTTTTTGTGTATTTGGTGTATTATTTGTAGTTGGTCGAGCAGTTTGAAGTAATTTGAGAGATTATACGATCTGAAGGTGGTTGTACAAATTGAAAATGTACATAAACGATCTGGAGGGTTAGCACTATATGGTTTTCAGAGGATTTTTGATTGCATTATGGGTGATGCCCAAAAAGTAAATCTAACTGGAGGAATGGTGGGAAAATAATTTTAGTCAAAGATTTTGAATACCGGTTAAGAAAAATTGTAACAAACAGAGTGGAACGGTCGCCAAGACCCCTACATGAGAGAGAGTCACACCCATAAAAATACCAATGGTGATAGCTTTAGTCCTGCGGTTGGCATGTTAATCATCCTTGGAGGAGAGGAGGATACAAGTCATGGAGAGGGTAGAGGTATTAGAGGGCTGATCGAAGAAGGACACCACTAAGGTTTTGAGAGGATAAAATGGCATAGGAAAGAACACCAAGGAGAGAGTTGCATAGAAAAGTGCATTATCTAGATACAGAGGAGGATCTAAATAGTGAACCTAAGGAGAACAAAGTTGATATCACAAGGATATAATTTATACAACATGGAGGAGATACATGCTGAAAGTGGTGGAGCAACAAAGAAAATAAGATCCAACCATGGAGAAGAGAATTTGAAAATGTTGGTGTAGTCGTAATAGAACAAGTGCCACCACACCAAAAGACCTTATTTTATAACTATCTATTGCATATGGTTCAGGCATATGATCCTACAAGTAGACTTGACTATGCCAATGTGGGCAAAAGATCGATGAAGGTGGAATTCATAGCAGAGATGTTTAGGAAAATATTTTGGTTGTCAGAATATGTCACTAAGGTAGTTAAGAAGTTGCTTGATCTGATTGAGACACATCACATCATCACTTCACTTACCAATGTGAAATCATTGACCAAATCAAATATCTCAGGTGCAAGAACTCAAGGGATTAAACAGATCCAATTAATAGGGAAATATTGGTCATGTACCATGACTATTGTGATGTCTAGACTATCAGGAGAAATACGAGCCATAGAGATGCTAATCTGGATGGCTCAATATGTGAAAGGTATCATCAAATTAATCTGGTATGATTGGGATACCTATATAGAGAAAAAGATGTATGGCATACTCACGAAGATACCAAAGAGTTTTAGTATGACTTTCCATGCTATTGGATTGTTATTGAATATTGTTATGGAGTTGGGAATTCATTTTCTAGGCTTGATAGAGCCTAGGAATATTGACATAGGTAGGCCAACTATTTTACGATGGGTAAATTTAGTACCAATTTAAAAGAAGACTCCATATAAGTCCCAGGAAAATAAAGTGCCTTAGGCCATGATAGCACATGAGGATACTTCTTTAGAGGAGGAGGTACACCATCAAAGAAAAATTCCTAGGTAGTTTTAACCTGAACTAGAATAAAAAGCACTTTAGCAATGGTAGCAGGAGCAGTCGTCAGTTTAGGAAAGGGATAGAATTATGGGGAGGCAATCCAACCCAGTATGAGTAAGAACAAGAAGACAATGGGAAAGAATGGAAAAAAATCCCATTTTGAAAAACAAGCTGAGCTTGTACAATATAATCAGCAAGAGGAAGGATGGTCAGACTTGGAGAACCTAGATTTACAAAATTAGAATTAGACAAAATTACAGGTGGTGGTAGAGTCCCCATAGATTTTCTAGTCTAGCAATTTCAAAATTTTGAACTCTTATAAAATTTTGGATGATACATAAGTGAGGCAAATAGCACAATAAGTAGTAGCCACTACTTAGGAGATAAAATACAAAGCTAAAGTAATAGTGGAAGCCTCAGAGGAAGAGTCAAGAGATATGAAGAAGCCTCACTTCAGATTCCTGATGGGAGGAATTATCAATCAAAATTATAAGAGTGATGCATAAGAGAATATGAATGCATAATAGGAATAAGAATATCCTATTGTTGAAGAAGTCACATCAATGGAAACCCAACAGAATCAAGAATAAAATCAGGTGATAGAAGAACAATAGGTGGACTTAACTAAGCAAAAAGAAGTCTAGGAACCTATAGAGCAACAACAATCTCATCCTGAGATTATGGATATTGAAGAAGAAGTGGAGGTTGATGGGATTGTAGGATAGACTCCACAACAGGAAAATATAAACATGGATAAAGCATTAATGGAGCTTGGGGGAAGCTTTGGTCACCACTTGGAATAAGAGGAAGAACAAACTCCTATAGAGGAAGAATTGTAGAGGATGCAAACAAGCTATCTTTTGGAGGTACCGTAGTTCTCAAATAATGAAACTGAGGAGGATGCAAAAAGGACAGAATATCAGGTGGAACATTTCTTCTCTTAGATAGGTAATGCCATGGCTAGCACTAATTATAGTTTTGTATTGGACACATAGGAGAGTTGAAGCTATGGGAAGAACAAGTGTTTATCGAATTAGAAAATATAACAGAATGGGTGAGCAATGAGGATCGTACAAATAAAATTGTTGATATTCATGTACAACACCCATGGAAGTTACCCAAGGAATATGTAACAAATAACAATGATATTAGTTATATGTAGCATCCAAGGTTGTACCTATATAGAGCTAATTATCTGACTTGTCCCTTGAATACAACGGAGTTGGAACATAAGAGGATCACCTCATTATTGGCTATCACTTTGAGGAATTCAAACTTCCTAACACATTGGATAGAGTGGTTAAGCATAGGATTGGAGTAGATCTATCAGCTCAAGGAAGCTCAAAAAGAAGAGATAGAGGCCACTCAAAAGGAAATGGTTGCAATGGAGGAAGAATTGTATAAGAGTAAGGTTGCAGTAGAAGATAATTTAAATAAATTGGATGAAGAACTACTAAGTAACAAGGTTGGTTTTGAGGCCAAAATTAGTTTTCTATAATAGGAGAAGTGATAGGTATCATAAACGGGAGAAGATAGGATCAAGGGGTTGGAAGCTCAATTAATAGAAAAAGAAGAACAATTGTAGGTAAATTATGAATAGCTAAGAACACAGTTGGATGTGAAATATGAGCAATTGGTAGTGCAAAATAAGAATATAGAAGAGCTTACACAAGATAATAAATAATATAATGATATGGTCCTGGAGAAACAAACGTAATTGACAATTAAGGAGGAGACTGTTCGTGCTTTGGAGACTGAAATTAATCACCATATGAAGACCATTATAGACAAAAATGAAGAGTTAGAAGTAGCATCTCGAACAAAAGCACATTTTATGGAGAAGCTTAAGAAGAGTTCTACTAAGAATGAACAACAATTAATAGAACTCTTGAAGACTACCGAGGAGGCAACCAACAAACATGGTGTGAAATGGGTAACTACATAGCCAAATTGTAGAATCAATATCTAATTCTTTAGATAATAGTGAAGCTTGAGTCAAAGAATATGCAGCCCAGCTAAAATATAAAGACAAGTTAGCGAGGACACCGACCAAAGTAAAGGGGAGGGCATATGTAGGTAGCAAATCCACCTCCTAGAAGAATAAGTGACGAGGATTTGCCTAATTTTGAAAATTTTGAAAGTTTTGGCAACATGTACAAGCAGGAGTAAAACATACAAGCAGGAGATAAAACATACAAATTGGGGGACAAAACATACAAATTTCCATAAAATATAATGAAACACAAAGGAAATGTGATTTGAGTTGTAATTGAGAATGAATTTGATAAATACTGTAATTAGACTTAGTAAAAAGGTGTAATTATGTTTTATATTATGCATGGGCAGTTGTGAATAATAAATTTCCTGAGGAACCACTTGGAAAAGCTTAGGTAACATTATATAAGGCCCCATTTTCAACTTTGATAGTCTGGTTATGATCTGGTCTAATGAGTTTGAGAAGTAAATGCATATTTATGATTATTGTGTGGAATTGTTGCTATTGTGTAACCTTTAGTGATTGTATTGCATTGTTGAGAAGTAATGAATAAGAACCACATTGCATAATATTTTCTCATATATTGTAAAATTTTTGAATGATGGAGTAATGTTTTGCAGTATCTAGTTGTTGCATGTTACTTATTTATGGTTGTGGTTGATGATTAATGCATTGCTATGAAATATGGAATGGAACCAGCACTGGTGTGAACCTTAGGAATGATATATGATGAGTATTATATCAAGAAGGATGTCTTAAAGGCTATTGTATAATTTTTGGATATTGCCATTACAATAACTCTCTCAAACCTTGATGGTAGAACTTGCATGTAGGTAAGAATGGAGTAATTTCCATTCTAGAACATCCAAAAATTATTTGAGAGATATTGGAAGAGTATCTAATTTGGAACCTTGCTGAACTTTCAGTTTGTACAAATCGTACACCATACATGCTACAAATCGTACAAAAGAAACTTACTTGATTTGGGTGATTAAGGAAAACTTACCTGATTTGGAAATATTGGTAAATTAAATAATTTAGTTACAAATCTGTGTATAATAGTCTGCAAAACAATATATAAAGGACTTTTTGTGTGTAAAATTGTATAAGCATTTTCACTGTATGATTTGGGATCGTACATTGGTACGATTTGGGATCCGTACAACCTATTTTGTGGTCACATATTAATGGTTGTAGAGACTGTATGGTTGTACGATTTGGTTCTTCGATTAGGAATATATAATTGATCATTCTAAGCCTCTAAGAACCACCTCATCATTGGTAATACTACACCCCTATGTTACACTTCAAACCTAAAATAAGTGTTAACCAAATTGTTTTTTGGTCTTACTAGCAAATCTTCACCCATACTTTGTTTAGATTGCAAAAGGGGTTCAAGTAAATTTTGAAGTAGTTCCACATTTTCTCTTATTTCCTTTAGAATTAGGGCTAGGAAAAATAAATCTCTATAGGATTTTACCATTCCTTGCTTCTGAATACCTATTGGTGAAATTATTTCTTGAACCGAGGGTGTTTGGGGATTGTCAATTATGTTCACCCTATGGTCGATATCCCGATCTTGATATGAATTTCCTGCTTGTTCTTTAGGTAGTAGGAATTCTATTTGAATATAACTAATTCTTTCAATTCACATAAAATCCAAGTTTTGTTCAAATTTATCATTATCGTAATTCTAAAAAAATTTCTTGTTTGGTAGAACCAGCTTGTGGTATCCATTTTGCTCAACAAGATACTATTCTCTTGAATCAACCTCCGACTCTGTTAGGAAATAATTTTTGTAGTGATCGGGAACATAATCCTCTTTTACTTTTAGGCATAAAAATATATTTGGCTCCTCATAAAATCTGTTACTAAGGGTGGAAAAACTACTTCTATATGGAAGCTTGCCTACCATGATTAATATATTTTTAGCTCTAATAGCTTCTTTAAAAATATGAGGAAACCTCCTTCTCTGGATTTTTGGACCAGGATAATTAGATTAGGATAAAGGGTATGGATGTAATAGAGATATGCTTATGATTGGGAAGGTTAATATTCTTGGGGAATCCTCTCCCATGTTATTTTGAAACAGATGTTAAATTCAGGCAGACTTTCCTAAAGATCTATCTTCACAAATGAAAATTGAGTGATAAAAAAAGAGATATCCAGGATCATCGAATTCATCAATGAAAGCTTTAGATAATTCTACCCAACTACTAATACTTCTACTTTCTAAGGATTTATACCACAATAGTACCTTCCCTTTGAAATATAAAATCAACAACCTAATCATAATATCTTCTTCCACAACATTGTAGACTGAGGACAACCATGCTATATCTCAGCAATACTCTTTAGCTGATTTTTTTTTCCCTTCATAGCTAGGTATATTTTTCAAAGCGATCTTTGGGATTTTATATAGAATGGATAAATTTAACAGTTATGTATCATACCATGGTGGGTAATCTTTATTAGACATTAAAATTAGAATGTGATACTTGATTATTAAGGGATAAATGAAAATCCATGATGGCTCCCAAGTTTTATCTTAGTAGAATCACCATATTTATGCCTATCAGATTAAGAAAATTATATCCTTGACCCTATCACATGATGTTTTATTGAAACACAAATGTTGTATAATTTTAAAGGCAATATATTTATGAACCGAAATCCTTCTAAGTAGAGTCACCAGGTAGATCTGAATTTCTTAAAAAACTAGGGGTCACCACTTCCCTTATATTCTAATATTCTATGGATGAAGTTCCATCGAGTGTGTCAAAAACTATTTTAGGCTAGTTTATCATCTAGCTCATGATAGAACTATGATTATCATCTCTTGAGATTTGAAGTTGAGCACCCACTGATCACAATCCATACTAAACATTGGGAGAGTCAAACTACTTTGATTCAACCTCTAGAGAAAGTTGGCTCCTTGTCAACTTAATGAGTTTTGACTCTACTTAGCTCAAATATAGAAATCTTAGGGATATAAATGATAGGGTTAGAAACAAATGGATTTAATATGGACGGATAAAGCTAATAACATAGACATCCACACAATATCTTCTAACAAATGATTTCAGAGAGCATCCTAGAGGATTAACAACATCTAGAAATTATGCAATTATACTATTGAATTATTTTTGCATGTTCATAGAATTATTCAAAATATCTAAAAATTTTAATTATCCAATTTTAGTAGAATAATATCAATACCTTGATTTAACAAAAATAGAATTCTCGATAAACACATATGCAGAAATAATTAACTCGATCTACTCTAATTTAGCTTTTCAAATTAACAAAATAGACTAACCATAGCAACAAGATGAGATAATATCTACGAATTAAGTCCACCATTCAACACAGACACAAATTCAGGGTAAAAATCCCTTGTAATGCTTCATTCATCAATTTGTAGAGATTTACACAGTGGCGCAAGCAAACACTCCAAATTCAATATTTTAGAAGGAGGTTGCTACCCTTATTTATAGGTTTTACAATAGTCATTTTACTCTTAAGCATTATAGGTAATTTTGATTCTCTCTTTATCTCTTTACCCAACTTGATGCCTACCATATATGCACTTTTGATCTTGTTGCAACAGTCCTCAGGTTGAGTTCGTCATTGCCATCGGTGGTTCTTGAAATATATCCCTCTCCACTGATCTTACAATTTATTCTAGTTCAACAAGATGTTCTCGAAGGTTTAAGATTGTAACTGCTTTGATTTAGCTTCTCAAGCATTAGCTTCAGCTTTCCTCCACTTCTTGGATTATGTGTGCAAAACTTCATCGAAAACCCTTAAGGGAGGCATAAGTTTAATTTTTGTCGTACATATGACTATCGAGCAGTTGTAGTACCACTTCTTGTTTGCACAATGCAATGAAGGAAGGAGAGAAATCATAGTTTTTCACCTTTAATTTTTTCTCATATTTTTTGGTTCTTCTCACTTTTGGCTTGATTTCAATACTTTTCCATTTGCACAGCTTATGCAAAGAAGGAGAGAAAGTGCAACTTTTCATTCTTCTTATTTTTACCTTTTTTTAGTGATTCTTAGTTTTAGCCTTATCTTAGTGCTTTCCCATTTGTGTGGCTTGTCATGACCCTCCCTAGCTGACTTTATGGCACAAACAAAACAATGTATTAATAGATGATGTGGTGATACCTAGTTTGAACAATCAAACTAACTATATGATGTTTAGTTAATTTATAAGGGCAAGTTATCACTAACATATTGCCAAGTGTGTAGGATCAGGTACACTTGTGAAAGCATGCAAAAAAATGGCGTACCGATATGATGCAAACAAAAATAGATATAGATGCTAAGTCCTACGAATGCGATGAGCAATGCATGAAGGAAATGACGCAGAAACGAGATGTGAGCAAACAAAGTGGGGCCTCCTTTATTGATATTGCTTTTAATCTGATTACAATACATCCCCCCTCTAGGGCTCAGAATATTTGATACAATTTGTTACATTAATGGATGCCCGAAAGAAGTCGCGCTTCCAAGATCGGACGGTACGCTTCCAACGTCTTCTGCGTGCCCACATTCGAAGTGGGCGGGCTAAAATTTTCCACCGCTTGTGTCCATGTGTTCGTCATTCCTTGCTGCCCCTCTAGTATTCCTGGCGGTGAGATCCTACGCATAGAAAGACAACAAATCATTAATAGCATATGCGTATCTAGAAAAACATGCAATCCCCAAGGCCTCCAGCGGGCGCTTGTGGAATATCAGTGATAAGATTGATAAATCGATTACAGAATGATATATAAATGTAAAGGACAACTTCTAGAATTGGTATCACCTGATTTTGCATCGAAGCGACGTCGAACGGCCCCGTTATGCTCGTTTGCCCGTCGGGGGCCTCTCCAAAGCGAGCGCTCCAATGTCCCACCTATGCTTATCCAAATCACCTGAAACTCATGGGTTAGGCATTATATGTAATTCTAAGACTACCCAGATGCTCGGAATTTGCATATCCTACCCATATTCTCCTGTATGTGATAGGGGTGCCCTACGAGCTAGTTAATACATAAAATAATAAAACGATCATCAAATCATGTCAGAATGAGTTCAAACTTTAACAGAGGCATTAGGATATCATCTGGGACATATTGCAAAAATAATAGTAAGGAAATCATGCACATATTTCTAATCGCTCCGGGGTGGGACGCTGGGGACTGTCGCAAAACCTGCAAAAAGTGACCTTGCAAATGTCTTGCCCAGAGGCCTCCAAAACTCCTGCAAACTTGTGGTTAGACTAAAAACAGCATTTTGAGATGACCCAGAAGGTCAGATTTGGCAGATTCTGCCCAGGTTATCTTGTATCCGAAGGCGCTCCCTGTAGGTTAGTAGACGCATAAAATGACAGAAACCGAGGTCAAATCATGTCAGAAAGCAATGAAATTTGGACAACAACATAAGTACATTAGATATAAAAGAATGCAAAAAGAATAGTAACAAAACCATGCATAGATTTCTAATCACTCCGGGGTGGGGCGATTAGGACTGCAGTAGTTTGGGGGGCGCCGGGGGTGGGACGCCCACCGTTTAGGGCCTAGTTTTGACACCAATCCAAGTGGGATGGGTCCAAAACTTCCTAGGGGGTTGTGTCGATGAGTTTGGGGTGGGATTGTGGCTGATTTCTTGGGTTTTTGGATCTAGATTGCGTTCCTAGTGTTCACCCGATAACCTCTCTTCCAGAAGAGAGAGATTAGGGATGTAGGAAGCACAAAGAGGAATGGGGGTATAGTTTGGCAGCACTTCGTTGCTCCAAATGCTCCAGCTCTCTTTTTTTTGGGGGTGAGGAGGCTCACCTTTTTATAGACCTAAGGGTCTCCTTTGCATGCGCATGCGAGGGCGCCACTTGGCTCATTATGCCTTTTTGGGGGGAGAGAAGATTCCTCCCTGATTAGGGCCTCCTTGATTGAGGCCTCCGGGGTATTGAAGCCTCTCTGATTTGAAACGTTCCCTCGCAATCCCATGCCTTGAAGGTGGAGTTAGGTGGCGGATTTGGGCTGCCATTTGTCAAGGTTTGACTTTTTTCCAATCAAACCTGCTAATCGTCCCACCCTGGAGCGATTGCTGCTAATCGTCCCGGGGTGGGACGAATAGGATTCTAATCGTCCTAGGGTGGGACGAATAGGGAGCAAAGTGCTTAAAAGGTGCAAAACTGACCTCTGACCTTCCAAAACTGATTTGGGAGTGGTTAGGACCACTGTTTAACCTCTGGAGGCTGCCCTAGGGGGTATGTATGCCAATTCGGTCAGTTCTTGTAGTCACATAATCGGATTGGTGTTGTTTTTGTGTCTATAGATGCCCCTTTTTGGGATGCGCTGTGTGTGGCGCAGTGCTGAGCAAAAATAGATGACCAAAGCACTTAATGATTAGGGTTTCTCAGTAACCTAACCAACTTTTGATGCCCCAAGTATGGAAAGGGCATGCATTCTTGAATCCTTGCTTCTGACGAGCTAAGGAGCTTAACTCAAGTGTAACCTTTTTCAGTGAGGTGTACTTGATCTTGGACATTGTTCAGACATGAATAGGCAAAGGGCACAACCTTTTGTCCGAGGAACCTTTTCTTCATGCTTCCAGAATGCCAAGTGTTTGTTTAGCCTGTGATTATTGCTTGTTTGCTGCCCCAAGCAGGAGCGTGATTGTCTTTGTCAATGATTCTTTGAATGCATGCCATTTCCTTGATTGGGTGTGTATTTGTTGATTGGTGACTAAGTGTGACTACCCCCTCAAGCGACGAATCGATGAGGGAATGACCAAAAATGAGAAAAGCGATGAGTCACTTGACCCAAGATGACATTTTTAAGGGTGCCTTCAGTTGTTTTTCGTTGAACGCTTATTGCAGTTTTCCAACCATCGGACCTATTTTTGGTGGGTTTTGACCCTTTTTTTTGATGCCTATTGGGGTAGAAATTATCAAAAATCCTCCTTCCCGTGGAGCGGTCCGGCTATGCTAGCCTTCTTAGGGAGTAGGATAGTGAGTATTTGTGACCTCAACGATAGTTTTTCATGCCATGAATGTCAGGTGCAAAGGCACCTTTGTTCGGCAGATTTATTGCTTTTTTTGGTGCATTTTTTGGATGCAGTTTTTGTTGCTTTATTTCTTGCTCTGTAATCATCCTAGGGTGGGGGGCTGCTTGATGATGTTGACATGGTGGAGGTGATGAATTCACTGGATGGAGATGATTTGGGGGTTTAGAGTAGCTGAATGTACAGGATGTCCTGGAGTAGTGGGTGCTGAAGTAGTGAGGCCATCCTGAAGGTGCCCATGCCTCAGGTGATCTTAGGGGATGTGGAGGTTGGGCTTCATGCTGAGATAGCATGATTGGAGGGTCTCCTATGGAGATGGGAGGAGGAGCATAGAGATGCTTTGGTGGAGGTAATGCAAGAGAGGGATCTCCTATGGACTCAGTTGGCATAGTGGGATAGTGCATTGGTTGTGTATCGCCAATGAGATATGGAGTGGGGTCGATATTGGATAGAGTTAGAGATAGAGGTTGTCCGCCTCGGTGGACAGTTGCCTATGCTTGATGGAGGTGGTTCATTGCATCGTACGAGAGGTAGTGAGACTGAGTAGTCTGCATCATCTCATCATAGGCGGCTAGGTGAGGGTAGTGTTGGTGGGCAGGGTGCGAGGGCTAGTAGCAGCCGCCCTGAGAGGTCCCATAGGACCCATACTACTGGGGGTAGTTCCAGTCGCACCGATCCTGCGTGATCATGGTGGTCGACTCCCTAGGCTTTGGGGATTTTGAGTTTTTGGTTTTTGTGAGGTCAGAGGACCTTCTTATTGTAGCCTGAGGGCATTTTGACTTGATATATATACATGACTCTTTTTGGTTTGATTATATACTTGTCATGGTTTATTGTTCTTTATGCACATTTATTTATGTTGATGTATGCATATGCTATTATGACTGCGGATGATTTTAACTATATGATATAGATGTATGCATATGGAATGGATGGAATGATTTGTTGGTATACAAGTGGTGGCACCATAGACTGTACATGATTTACTGGCTTTCTGTACTATGTGATTGCTTTATGGAATAACTTTGCATTTGTAATAATTGTTTTGTATTTTTTGATGGTGATGTAAGTAATGAAATATACAACAATTGTTTTAGAATGTAGTTAAGGTTTTTCTGAGACTCATATGCTTTAACTAACTAGTCAAGACTGTACATTATCTTACAAGACTTTCGAACAAGGTACGAATCAGACTTGAGTTTGACCAAGTTATTTCACATCCTTGTGTGTGCGATTGAGTTCGTTTATGTGGTATTCGTAAGGATACCGTCAGTGCTAGGTAGGCTGTCCACCAAACCTATACTGAGGATCACCTAATTAGCTCCACTAACTCCTTTGTTGTATTTAGTAGGATTAATCTATGGCACAATCTAGGATACCATAAGCTAGCTCATCCACATGCAAACATTGGTCTACACACATGCAAAGCTAATGTGATAGACATATCGTCATGCATTTAGGATACCGCCATTGCTAGGTAGGCTATCCACCAAACCCGTAATGAGGATCACCTAAATGGTTTTTCAAATGCTGAGAATTCCGAGGATTCAAGCTCAGACGTCTTTCGGTTGTTCAATTTGTTGGGATACTTGCTCTCACATATAGTGATGAAAATCACTATTTATTTTGAGTTTTTTTTTTTCTTCTTCTCTTGAGCAAGGGGTTTGAGTAGTGGTGATAACCACTATTATTTTTTATTGTTGCTTTTTGAGGATTTAGATTTTGAATTTTGATTTCAAAGTTGAGCTTGTGGGATTTTTGGCTTGTGAATGGCATTGATCCTTTAGGCCTTGGGGATGACTACCCATCCTTCTCAGGGGTGTGTAGTATGAATCCTTATGACTTTGGGGATCAAAGGTGTTTGGGAATTTTGATGGTGAAATTTTGGGATTTTTCTTTGGAATGGTATTGATCCTTTAGGCCTTGGGGATGACTACCCATCCTTCTCAGGGACGTGTAGTACGAATCCTTACGAATTTAGGGATCAAGGGTGTTTGGGATTTTTGATAGTGGTGAAAACCACTATTTATTTTGGGGAATTGGATGGGGAAGAGCTTGTCCTTTTGTCAATTCTCAGCATTCTTGAACCATTCGCACAGGGGGATGAGCAGGATAAAAATTTTGCTCAAGGTACCCTAGACCACTTTGTAGGTTTCGTCTTTCGTTCACACAACTTGGGAATTTTTATGTGTTTTAAGCTTGTGTTGGGATGCTATGTAACAAGGCGTGATCCAAGTAAAACTCTACCTTGTAAAAATCGGTCTGACTTTGTACAACATTTGACTAGAAATCTAAAGACAATTGAATGACGAAAACCCTAAAGACATTAGAAGACAATTGACTATGATATGGCAAAAATGTGAATGGCGTTATTCTTGTTGGATCATTTACAAAATGGAAAAATGTGGAAAATGATGGAATTGTCGAGTAATTACGGTCTATGGTGCATTTGACATGTATGACCAACAAATATGCAATGTATGTATGCGATGCCTAATGCAGTTTTTTTTTTGTGTTTTGATTTTTAAGATTATGCATGAAAGTGAGATGCAATTTTTTTTGTTATTTTTGATTATCTGTTGTTTTTGAATATTCGTTATGGATGGTTTAACTTGAATGGGTGTGGACCAAGTGATTCTTATGGATCCTTGGAGGTTTTGACCAAAGGGATTATAGATACCTTTGGGGTGTTTTGGGTGACCAAGCGATTGTGAGAACCCTTGGAGCTTTTGGTTTGACCAAAGGGATTATAGATACCTTTGGGGTATTTTGGTTGACCAAGCGATTGTGGGAACCCTTGGAGCTTTTGGTTTGACCAAAGGGATTATAGATACCTTTGGGGCGTTTTTGGTTGACCAAGCGATTGTGGGAACCCTTGGAGCTTTTGGTTTGACCAAAGGGATTATGGATACCTTTGGGGCATTTTGGGTTGACCAAGCGATTGTGGGAACCCTTGGAGATTTTGGTTTGACCAAAGGGATTATAGATACCTTTGGGGCATTTTTGGTTGACCAAGCGATTGTGGAAATCCTTGGAGCTTTTGGTTTGACCAAAGGGATTATTGATACCTTTGGGGTATTTTTGGTTGACCAAGCGATTGTGGGAACCCTTGGAGCTTTTGGTTTGACCAAAGGGATTATTGATACCTTTGGGGCATTTTGGGTGACCAAGCGATTGTGAGAACCCTTGGGGATTTTGGAGTGGGCCATGGCTCTCTAAATGTTGAATGGCCTCAAATGACTGATGTTCAAGGGTTCTAGTTCCTTGATTCCTTCAAGAGAGGTGAGCCGGTATGTTCCAGGTCCTATTTTACTATCGATTACATAAGGACCTAACCAATTTGCCATGAACTTGTCCCTTAAATGGGGCGGCAAGTTAGAATTTTGTTGGTTCTCTTTTAAGACCAGGTCACCGACCTGAAAGTCCCTCGGGTGAACTTTCATGTTGTATGCTTTCTTAAGTCACTCTTGATAGATACGTAAATGCTCGAGAGCATTGATGCGTCGTTCATCGAGTAACGTAAGCTGGTCTAACCGGGCCTGCCATGCAGTGTCATCATCGATGAACTCTTGCATTGATATGCGTAGGGAGGGTATTTCCAACTCGAGAGGCATGACTGCCTCGGAGCCATACACTAGCAAAAATGGAGTTGCCCTAGTGGGCGTCCGAATGCTAGTGCGATAAGCCCATAGGGCAAGTGGTATTTGGATGTGCCAATCCTTATGACTATCCGTGACCATATTTTTAAGGATGGCAACTAGCATTTTGTTTGACGCCTCTGCTTGCCCATTTGCCTATGGATAATAAGGTGTCAAAAAACTATGCTAAATTTTGTACTTTGTTGTCAAAGCATGCACATATTTGTTCTTAAATGACGTCCCATTATCCGAGATGATCTTGGATGGAATACCAAAATGACATATGATGTTATGTAAAATGAACTCCGCAATGCGGGGCCTGATCGTAGAGGTAAGCGAAATTGCTTCCACCCACTTAGTGAAGTACTCTATGGCCATTATGATAAACGTGTGATGACTTGACGATGCAGGGGAGATCTTTTCGATGAGATCTAAGCCCCACTATGAAAATGGCCAAGCCGATTGGATCGGCTGCAAGGCTTGAGAAGGTACGTGTGTCAAGTTAGCATGGTGTTGACACTTCACGCACTTCCGCACATATGCACAACAATCTCGCTCTAAATATGGCCAATAATAGCCCATGCGAAGAATGCGCTTTGCGATGGCCATACCGTTGAAGTGGCCACCGCATGTACCATCGTGCGCTTGGGTGATCACCCAAGTGGACTCCTACTGGTCCAAGCAATGGAGGAGGATTCCTTCGTAGCTTCGATGGTATAAAATGTCTCCTAGCAAGACATGTTTTGCCACTTTCTGTTTGAATGATATTTTCGCGGTATGCGACAATCCAAGTGGGAGGCTACCTAACTTGAGATAGTCTCTTATGGGTGTGTACCAATCCTACTGATCAGAAACCTCGATGGTATGAATGATCGATCCCTCTTGAAGTTCATCCCTAGCAAAAGTTGAGTGGGAAAGAACTTGTAAAAATAGCGTTGTGTTGCTATTAAGAGGGGTTGGAGAGAACAAAGACCCCTAGTTGGCATGATTCAGACTATCATGGATTCGAGAGAACCTATCCTGAGATGGTTCAATCTGGATCAGGTGGATTCCTGGCGTTATGTCAGAGCTTGCACGCTCCATCATGGATTGCGATAACATTTTGACTTGAATGGTTGTCATCTCACCAGAAATGTCTTGCGGGATTAGTGACCCCAAGGAGGCCATAGTGTCCGCAAAATGATTCGATGATCGAGGGAGTGCCTCGATGTCGTACCATTCAAGATTTTCCAGGAATTTATCCACAAGGGCTTTGTAGGCCTGCAGAACTAGGCATTTGCATTGGAATACCCCTTTCACTTGGTTGACAATTAACAATGAATCACCAAAGATATTCAAGCATTTGATGTTCATGGTGATGGTTGTCTGAAGACCTATGAGCAAGGCTTCGTATTCAGCATTGTTATTGGTGCACGGGAAATCAAGTTTAAATGATAAAGGCATTGGAGCCCCTTGCGGTGTGAAAAACATGATTCCCATGCCACCCCCTTGCTCACATTTAGAACCATCAAAAAATAAGGTTATGTCAGCTCTGTGACTCGGGCTCATCAGAATCTGGCGATTCTGAGACATGGAAGACCCCATCATCGGGCAGCTCTACGGTCAGAGGCTGATCATCTTCGAGAGGAGCCTCTGCTAGTTGATCGGTGATGACTTGACCTTTGATGGACTTTTGTCCAATGAATTCGATGTCAAACTCCATCAACAACATGATCCATTTCACCGTGCGACTACTGTGATAAGTACGACTCATCATGTACCGCAATGGATTCTCCTTAGACACAACATACGTCGTATTGCTCAGCATGTAATGGCATAGCTTTTTGGTGGCAAATACCACCGCCAAGCATAGCTTCTCAACGTATGCATAGTTAAGTTCATAACTGACCAGGGTGTGGCTAAGATAATAATTAGCCTATTCTTTATGTAATTCATTTTTCTGGGCTAGCATGGCACCCAGTGCCACCTCAATAGCTGAGATGTATAAATAGAATGACACTCCTGGTCTAGGTGGTGCCAATACTGGCGGTGAAGCCAAGTATTGTTTGATGTCATCGAAGGCTGACTGGCACTCGTCATCCCAATGAAATGCTACCCCCTTGTGTAATAATTTATTCATGGGTCGGCACTTGTCAGATAACTACGCTATGAAGCGCTTGATCGATGCGACCTTACCCTGCAAGCTTCTGAGCTGCCTGATGGTGGTTGGGGGAAGCATTTCAAGGATTGCCTTGACTTTATTTGGATCTACCTCGATGCCTCATTTTGAGACTATGAAACCCAAGAGTTTTCCAGATGTGACGCCAAATACGCACTTCTTGGGGTTTAGCCTAACCTTGTGTTCGATGAGGCGATCAAGGATCTTGCGTAAGTCATCGAGATGATTTTGGCGCAAAAGATATTTGGCCAACAAATCATCCATATAATCTTCCAAAGTTTTATGCATGTGATCATGGAAGATGTATGTCATAGCACGTTGGTAAGTGGCGCCAACATTTTTAAGGCCAAAGGGCATGACCTTATAACAAAATGTCCCCCAAGGCATCGTGAATGCCATTTTTAGTTGATCATCGAGATTGATACGAATCTGGTTGTATCCCGAGAAACCATCCATGAGGGAAAGCATTTCGTGGCCTGCTGTAGCATCTACCAATGCATCGATGCTAGGCAAGGGGAAATCGTCCTTGGGACTCGCTTTGTTTAAATCTCGAAAATTGGTGCATATGTGAATCCTCCCATCAGATTTTTTGATGGGTACCATGTTGGACAACCATGGTGGGTAATCTACGTAGATGACAAACTATGCATCCAACAACTTTTGTAGCTCATATTTGACCATTAAGGCCACTTGTTGGGTGCATCTTACGTAGCTTTTTCTTGACTGGCTTGACTGTCGGATCAAGTGTTAGATTATGCATGACTAGCTACGGGTCTAGCCCCGGCATGTCTTTGTAGGACCATGCAAAAACCTCCTTCTTCTCTTTGAGAAGGGCAATGTAATCGGCTTGCTCTTTGGGGGATAAACTTACCCCCAGCTTGATGATTTATGGATTCATTGGATCAGAACCGATGTCTACGTCAATCATCTCTTCGACTGACATGTGGGATCCATCCTCCAACTGGTGTGGAGTTGGGATCAGGTGGATATCATTTTCTAAATTTAGATCTATGTTGGGAATGTCGGGTTCCTCTTCAGCATGGAAGATATCTTGAGTCTGTCTTGGGGTGAAATGAAACATCTCACCGCAAGGCCAATACTCTAATGGGGATGGTGGTGAGTCAGCATGATCCCAGTCTATGGCATCTAGGTCTAGATACAATGGTCATGTTGGATCGGCTGGATTGCGGATGGGGGTGGTTAAATCAATGGAGATCATGTTGATGGAATGAATTTGGTCTCCATTGCCACGTGGGTGTTGATTCAGACATCCTTGGTGATCCTTGTACCTCGGATCTGGCTCTGTGGGTACTGGCACAAAAGGATCGGCCCTATGTGTGGATAGAAGGATAGGGTCTACCCTTGGCACTGATGGCCCTATAGGGTCTCTAGGTGGGAGGTGCTCCCTGTATGCCCGAAGTGGTGGATGAAGCACTTGGTTTAACTGTACTTGGTTTAAATGCCACCTATGCCTTGGTCCCATATTTAGATGTTCAAACATATCATCGATGTCTATGGGGTATTCTTGTTGCCTCATATGGTTGAGATATGCCATCTCAGTCTCATCCTCATAGTCGCTATCGGAGATCCATAGGCCTTCATTGGCTCCGACAACTATGTGCCCCTCTAGTTGGTATAGCCTCCCACTAGGCGTTTCTTGATCACTATCCTCACTCTCTATGAAAACCAAAAATCTGGCATGTAGGTAGTCGATGTTGAAGAAGATATTTGGATCTTCTTCCTCCGGTGGATCACTTGGCCTTATGGCCGGCATGGGAGGCTCATTTTGTTCGAGCAAGTTGATTTGGTCCCTTCTGGGTTGTTCCACTCTCTGTGGGAGGGCTGGATTCTCTAGAGGTAGCAATTGCCCGATCGAAACATTAAAGGGGAACATTGCCATGAAGTTCTCCTGATAGTCGTCAATGGGTGTCACCTACGAGTGATTGCTATCGGACTCAAAAGGGTCCCAAGGTGCTACCTCATAATCTGACTCATCTTCAGAAGACCCCCCTTGATCTTGTTCATATCCCTCTTGGAGGTTACTTCTTGAACTTTCCCCTTCCTCGATCAAAGGGGAGGGGTTGTTGAGGTCAACAAGGTTTGTTGTTAACAATGGGAGATAATCCCCCAATGTGTATGTTGTGTTGGGATTGGCATATGGATCTTGTGCCAACCCATCCCTATTGCCTAGACCTAGGCCTTGCATGGTTTCTACCAAGATGTCGAGGGGAAAAGGGTGGTTGAACCCTACTCCTGATTTATCATATTGCATCTGGTATCTCGGTTGACAAAGAATGTGCATTCCTTGTTCGTATCTGCCCAATCCATATCCATGCCAATTACATTGGTCTAGGTATTTCAAGGCGAAGTCCGGGTTGGATAGATAGTCAACATTCTCAACAAATGGCTCTTCGTCCTCTTCCTCTTGTAGGTAGGGTTCAATGCCATTCTCGAGGCCCCCATATACAAAATTGGTCTGATTTGGTGGGTAGCCTAAAGGGACGATAGTGTCGATGGGGAGGCGAGGTCTCCCCATGTCTTGCATGGATTCGAGCGTGGGTGTTGCCACAACGTTCCGCACTAGGTACTCCCCCAGGCCCGTATTGGCCATCTCAATGGTAATCATCGATGGTTGAGGGGGAGGGAATGGGAGTTCTCCCTGAGTCCACTCCATGTTGGGTGAACCAGGTGTCTCGACTTCCATTCGGTTGGGCACCTCTTCGGTAGAGATGGTTGAGACTAATGGTGGTACCTCCTCTAGGGGCTTCTTCCCATTGTCCTTCGGTGTGGCCACCATAGGTGGCATCATTGGTGAAGGAACAGATGACGAAGATGGGCCAGGTTGGTGAGTTGAGGGACTCAACAGTGAGGATGTAGGCAAAATCGGACCCTGTGTGGACGGATTCAATTGAAAGTCCAAATGTGTCGATGGGAGGGTCGATTGTGGCATCAATTGCACCGCATTGCAAAACTTAAAGGGCTCTAAGTCCATTGGGACTACATGTACTTGCCCTTCGTATGTGTATTTGAGGCATTGATGGGCTATCGAAGGGACACACTTCATGTCCCTGATCCAAGGCCGGCCTAGCAAGATATTGTAGGCCATCTCACCCTCAAGGATGTGACACAACGTAGGAATGGTCTTTTGTCCTACTTGGATGGGCAGGACAATTGTGCCAACCGTCGAGCATAACGCATCGTTGAATGCTCGAAGAGTGTAAGTGGATGCCACAATGTGGGATGCTGGCAGCTTAAGGTGTTTTAATGTCACTATCGTGATTATGTTGTTGGACGAGCCAGTGTCCAACAACACCCTCTTGAATGGAATCCCGTTGACCCATGCAATGACGTGCAGGGGTGGATCCACCATATCACCAGTCACCAATTTTAGTTCATCTTCCCTGAAGGTTATGACTGGTTCTGTGCATTGTCTCACATGTCCCACGAAATTGTTGAAAGAATTGGCTTCGTGGGGTTGTAGCTCAATGGCTTTGAGTATCTCCATCAGAGCCTCCCGATGGGGCGGTGATTGTTGGATGAGCTCATAAATGGAGAGCCTAGCCGACGTGGTCCTTAAACTTTGAGTAAGTTTAGTCCAAATCATGGCCACTGGTCTAGGCAGGGGAGGTTGCGTAGGGTGTTGTGGAGGTTGTGACGTTGATGGAACATCTCCTGTAGCTGCAGCGGGTGCAGCCGTGTTTGGGTATCTTTTGTTCCGTGTCACGATGCTTATCATCCCTACGTATCCTTGCATGGGGTAGTTTTGTGTTACCTCATTCACTTGTAAAGTCTTTGCCTGCGCATCATGGGCAGGCAGGGGGTCTTTGAAGACCTCCATCTGTTGGTTGCTCAGCACTACGGGACTATCTACCATGAGCATTTTGTTGTCTATCAAGTCCTGCACTAAGTGTTTGAATTTCCAACAAGTGGAGATTTCGTGTCCTTTCTATCGGTGAAATCTACAATATAAGTCTTCCCTATAGCCCTTGGGTTTTGGCATGTTGGGGTCTATGGGTCGACTTTTCGGCAAGTTTATCAGGTTTGTCATGAACAAGCGGTCAAACAAGGAGTCTCTAGACTCCGTGAATTGTGTGAATTGTCGCCTAGGGTGACGCTGCTAATTTTGCTCTTGTTTATGATTTTCCTTTTCATAGTTATCAAGAGGAACTACCTGATAATTAGCCTTTGGGGGCTATGTCATTTGTGCAGGCTTTGGTATAGTTATGGCAACCTGATTGACCATGATGGGTTTCGGTTGCGTGGGCCCAATTTTAGCATTTTTGGGCCACTCTTTCTTGCGTGGCTTGGCAATCTCATCGTCTTGTATTTTGATCTCCTCAATTATCTTGGCTTGCACCAGGGCTTCTTCGAGGGTGGCATATTGCTACAGCTGCAATAGCACAGAGATCGACCTTAAGCAACTCTTTGAAAACATTTGAGTCATGTCGGCCATGGGAGGGAGGTAAGGTAGCTTTGAAAGCAATGTCCTCCATCGATTCCCATAAGCAGCCATGGTCTCATCATCATACTGCTTAAGGCCAGCTAGGTCACTTAAGGATGCCTTCTTCTTGGTGTTGAAGGCAAAACGTTCAAGGAACGCGTCCACTAGCTGGTCTAGATTATTGATGCTATGCTTCGACAATTGGGTAAACCAATCCGAGGTAGGGCCTACGAACGTGGTTATAAACATTCTCAGAAGCAATGCATCATTGTCCTGAATGCCAAAGCATTGACTCAGGAACCTTGTTACGTGCTCTTGGGCATCCTCATCCCCTCTAAAAATTGCCAATTGAGGCACTTTGAAGTGGTCGGGGTATGGGGGTGCCGGAACTGAAGGATGCACAGGGTGACTACGGAGTTGGCGTAAGGTGGGCTTTTGGGGCCCTGAAGTCTTAGTCTCCACAGACTCTAAGCGCTCTAGCAGTGCTTTGTATGCATCAGAGGATTTGATTTCCTCTTCTTTGGTTTGTTCCCATTGTGAATTACGAGGAACTTGAGGCCTATGGAGGGGTAGCCGGATAGCGCCCCCCTGCCTTGGTAGGGCATTTCAGCCCGCTCTTCTTCTCGCTCAAATTCCTCATAGGCCTCTTGAGGAGTTTCTGGTGTGACCTATAAACATGGACGGGTGCCCGAGGAAGGCGCCCATCATTGGTTCTAGGAGTGGCCTCCCGCTCAGGTCTAGGAGGTCTTGGAGGCAATGCTTGATAAGGTCATGGAGACCTGTCTCGTACTAAGGGGTTGTGCCTCTCATAAATTTTTGTCCTATGCATGCGAGGGGTTGGAATCCTCTCATGCATAGTGTTCTGGAACAACTCATCTGTATGGCACTGAATGCGCTCTTTGTTAAGATGATACAGTTGTTCTAACTACTGCTGATCTTGCCTAAGCTGCGTGATTTGCGCTTGGTGGGCGACATGTTTGGCAAATGCCAAGTCGATTTGTTCCACCGTCCTAGGTCTAGGAGGCCTAGATGCCTCCCCTACATATCTATCTCGGTCATGGTGATCCGAGATCTCTATGGGTCACTTTCCTCTATCGAGGTTAGCAACATTCACCCGAGGCTCTGGCCTCAATAGGTGATCTTGATAATCAGCAGGTGCGGAGGTGCATTGCCCCCACATGGTGTATTGCTCTTGAGGAATATACTGGTTTTCCTCGTGCTCCCTTTCGTACATGTGAAAGGGACGGGTAGAGTTGGCTCACCCTATCTGAAGAGCCTTGCACTCTAGATTTGGCCTATTAGTTCTAACAGTAATGAGGGGTGGAGGAGGAATGATATAATCATGTGGGCCCTCCTTATGAACCCTATGCTGCTCTAGCGCTTCATCGCATAGTGGCCACTCATAATGAGTGTCTAAGGGGGCCTTCCCATGTGTGTACTCCTCCTGAGAGGGTCTGTGTTGAACGGGAGTGCCCCTCAAAGGGGTGCCTCTATAGTCCTGTTCTGTAGTGGTATAGTGTGGACTATGTTGTGGGTCAGGCTGCCAAGGTGGTATAACCAAGTCCTTGGGGCTATAACGGAGGTGACTTGTGCCTCCTTGCATACTTTCCGCAGCTTCTGCCCGTGATTGGGCTTGGCTACGGGTATACACCATGGTGGTGGTTTTTCTAAAAAGATATGTATATTTTTATCTCCTTTACAATTTTTATGCTATACCAAACAAAAGGGGACCACACAAACAAAGAAATGATTATCTTGTTTACAGATTAAATGTGTGTCCTAGATCCGGTTGAGTGTGTTTGATTTTTGTTATGTAAATCTTGTAAAGAAAACTTTGTTATACATGCATAATGAGGGCTCTTGTATCTCCAAAATGGTCGCCCCTTCAATATACCATTGCCAGGCCGTTATACCGAACCTCTCAATATACCCGCCCTTACGTGAGGGAAACTATTGGTACGCGAGAGCAGAACAGTAAGTGGAACATAGGCGGTACGGAAGGGGGATCGCTCTATTTTTGACACCTACCTTAGAAGACTTATCCTCATGCACGGGGAATCACCCCCGCTACACTTGGTCAGCTTTCGTCAGGATTTACGTCTAGCAATAGTCACGATCAGGGTATATGTATGCAAAATCCAAGCCAAGGTGGTGATGAAACCCACCGTTGGTCTTGATCAAGTGTTGGGGTATTAAGACCAACTCCTTGATGTTAATTTTATTAGGTGGTGTGTGTGGTTCCTTTTAATTGTGTAAAGAAAGAAAACATACAACAAAAGATGATTTTCACTAATGCAATGCTTTAAAGTACGTTTTATCTTTCAGAGACAATTAGTAGCAAAAAGGAAATCACAAAACCTAACTAGAACTGAAACCTATAATGAGGACTTGCCATTTGTGCAAGTATCATGCAAGCAAACCAGAGAAAAATGCATTCCTAATCAAGTTCCTTCCATTTAATTTACTCTATGTTTTTATTTTTATTTTTTCTTTATTGCAAGAAAGGAAAACAAACTACTTAACCTTTCTATGCAAGTGTCTGAAAATAAAGCAAAGAAAACAAAAAATTGCAGAAACAGAAAGTAGAAAAACACAGAGGATGTTCAGAAGGCCTACCTCTTCTCTGTCTAAACCAGATGCCTCTGAGTTTCTACTCAGAAAATGCATAGAGCTCTAATCATCCTAGGGTGGGATGAATAGCAGGTCTGCATTCATCATAGGGTGGGATGAATACGTATTCATCCCGGGGTGGCACGAGTAGCAGTCTAGTGCCCGAATGAGTAACACCTGCAAAGAAAAACCACAAAATTTGGATCAAAAACTTGATCCTAACAGTAGGGGATAGGGTCCCACCATGATCACCACTGAAAGCATGCAGAAAAATGGCGTACCGATATGATGCAAACAAAAATAGATATAGATGCTAAGTCCTACGAATGCGATGAGCAATGCATGAAGGAAATGACGCAGAAACGAGATGTGAGCAAACAAAGTGGGGCCTCCTTTATTGATATTGCTTTTAATATGATTACAATACATCCCCCCTCTAGGGCTCAGAACATTTGATACAATTTTTTACATTAATGGATGCCCGAAAGAAGTCGCGCTTCCAAGATCGAACGGTACGCTTCCAGCGTCTTCCGCGTGCCCACATTCAAAGTGGGCAGGCTAAAAGTTGTCACCACTTGTGTCCATGTGTTCGTCATTCCTTTCTGCCCCTCTAGTATTCTTGGTGGTGAGATCCTGTGCACAGAAAGACAACAAATCATTAATAGCATATGCGTATCTAGAAAAACATGCAATCCCCAAGGCCTCCAGTGGGCGCTTGTGGGATATCAGTGATAAGATTGATAAATAGATTACAGAATGATATATAAATGTAAAGGACAACTTCTAGAATTGGTATCACCTGATTTTGCGTCGAAGCGACGTCGGACGGCCCCGTTATGCTCGTTTGCCCGTCGGGGGCCTCTCCAAAGTGAGCGCTCCAATGTCCCACCTATGCTTATCCAAATCACCTAAAACTCATGGGTTAGGCATTATATGTAATTCTAAGACTACCCAGATGCTCAGAATTTGCATATCCTACCCAGATTCTCCTGTATGTGACAGGGGCACCCTACGAGCTAGTTAATACATAAAATAATAAAATGATCGTCAAATCATGTCAGAATGAGTTCAAAATTTAACAGAGGCATTAGGATATCATCTGGGACATATTGCAAAAGTAATAGTAAGGAAATCATGCACATATTTCTAATCACTCTGGGGTGGGACGCTGGGGACTGTCGCAAAACTTGCAAAAAGTGACCTTGCAAATGTCCCACCCAGAGGCCTCCAAAACTCTTGCAAACTTGTGGTTAGACTAAAAACAACATTTTGAGATGACCTAGAAGGTCATATTTGGTAGATTCTTCCCAGGTTATCTTGTATCCGAAGGCACTCCCTGTAGGTTAGTAGACGCATAAAATGACAGAAACCAGGTCAAATCATGTCAGAAAGCAATGAAATTTGGACAACAACATAAGTACATTAGATATAAAAGAATGCAAAAATAATAGTAACAAAACCATGCATAGATTTCTAATCACTCTAGGGTGGGGCGATTAGGACTGCAGCAGTTTGGGGGGCACCCGGGGGTGGGACGCCCACCGTTTAGGGCCTAGTTTTGACACCAATCCAAGTGGGATGGGTCCAAAACTTCCTAGGGGGTTGTGTCGACGAGTTTGGGGTGGGATTGTGGCTGATTTCTTGGGTTTTTGGATCTGGATTGCGTTCCTAGTGTTCACCCGATAACCTCTCTTCCAGAAGAGAGATATTAGGGATGTAGGAAGCACAAAGAGGAATGGGGGTATAGTTTGGCAGCACTTCGTTGCTCCAAATGCTCCAGCTCTCTTTTTTTTGGGGGTGAGGAGGCTCACCTTTTTATAGACCTAAGGGTCTCCTTTGAATGCGCATGCGAGGGCGCCACTTGGCTCATTATGCCTTTTTGGGGGAGAGAAGATTCCTCCCTAATTAGGGCCTCCTTGATTGAGGCCTCTCTGATTTGAAACGTTCCCTCGCAATCCCATGCCTTGAAGGCGGAGTTAGGTGGCGGATTTGGGCTGCCATTTGTCAAGGTTTGACTTTTTTCCAGTCAAACCTGCTAATCGTCCCACCCTGGAGTGATTGCTGCTAATCATCTCGGGGTGGGACGAATAGGATTCTAATCATCCCAGGGTGGGACGAATAGGGAGCAAAGTGCTTAAAAGGTGCAAAACTGACCTCTGACCTTCCAAAACTGATTTGGGAGTGGTTAGGACCACTGTTTATCCTCTAGAGGCTACCCTAGGGGGTATGCATGCCAATTTAGTCAGTTTTTGTAGTCACATAATCGAATTGGTGCTATTTTGGTGTCTACAACTTGTAGGTGGAACAAGTAGAATCACCCACCAGGAACGAGGGTACCAAATATCAGGGGAAATGATGATTAAGGTACTTGGAGATAACATGGATATATACCTTCATATAGGCATGCATTGATGGAATGGATAATCATCGATGATTGATCACCTTGAGATTTAGTTGATAGCCTAGTAGCTATCGTAAAACCTCTGGCTAAGATAGGTTATTGGATTGATAGAAAGACTTCCTCTTTGTTGTTTTATAATTTTGTTTGCTCTCTACTACATCATATCTTGGGTAGCTTAATGTTGGGTTTTCTATAAGAGAACAACTGAAAAATGTGTGTGGATGCCTAAAGTAAACTACCATGTTGAAGTGAAAGTAGAGTATCATTCTTATGAAGGAAAGAAAATTAAATTTATATGCCGAATAAATATTCCTTTAAATTAATTAATGAGGTTTTAATTAAATAATGTTTGACTTTGGAGCTCATTGATAAACTTCATTGCAATTAACAAATGAGATTTATTTTGAATTAATTAAAGGTGTTCATTTTAATGATAATGGAAAAATTCATTAAAATACTTTAATTAATTGAAATAAATAAAAGAAAATCCATTTAAAAAGAAATAGATATCTTTTATTTTATTTAAAAAAGAAAAAAAAAACAATAATGAGATTGTTTAAATAAAAGAAATATATTTAAGAGCTGATAAATATCATGGGAATGATATTTTATTTAAAGCGTACCATCCTCATTTTAAAAATGTAATTATTCCCTTTCCCTATATAGTGAAACCTATGAAAATAGCCTATGAGGCTACTAATTTCCAAAGGTGGAAATTATGGGAAGGAATGCATAGAGGATAGGGGACGAAGCATTGAAGGAAAGAAGCTTGAGGCTAGGGATGTTTTGAGAAGAACGATGGATGGGACACATGGGTAAGGAGGCATGTAAGGAGGAAGAAAAGGAAAAAGGGGATAGAGAACGAGAGAGGAAGCAAAGGGAGAACTGAGGAGACGCAGACCAGGAACCAGGAGAAACATAATAATGTGCTAGAAGCAAGGATTAGAGGTAGCCAGATATTTTTAGATTTCCATCTCTATAGAAGTTTTAAGGTTGGGTTGCTTTAAAATTTGAATCTAGTTTTTATTTGTGTTGGTATGGTGAGAAAACCTGGTTATGCTCCCCTAGTTTTATTTCCTCTATAGTGTGAAATTCCATGGGAAATATTGGAAGCACCTACATCCAAGTTTATGGTGAGCACTGTGCTTTAGGAAGCCAGGTTGTGTTTTAGAGAAACCACCATATGTTTATGGAGAGCATTGTGCTTTAGAATTTTGGGATGTGTTTTAGAGAAACCACCATATTTTTATTGGTGAGTGTTGTACTTTAGGAAGCCAGGTTGTGTTTTAGAGAAACCACCATATGTTTATGGAGAGCGTTGTGCTTTAGGAAGCCAGGTTGTGTTTTAGAGAAACCACCATATGTTTATGGAGAGTGTTGTGCTTTAGGAAGCCAGGTTGTGTCTTAGAGAAACCACCATATGTTTATGGAGAGCATTGTGCTTTAGGAATCCAGGATGTATTTTAAATATGCCACCGTGTGTTAATTGGTGAGCGTTGTGTGCTATGAAACCAGAGTGTGTCTTATTGGTGAGAATTGTGCTGGGGAAGCTAGTGAGCATTAATGGTGAGTGTTGTGCATGTTCGAAGGCCATGATATGCCAAAGGGAGCACTGTGAGGGTTCAAGGGCACTACGTGTCCGAGAGCATTGTGGGAGTTGAGAGCACCGAGTAATTGAGAGTGTCATGCTCCAAGAGTGGGAACTCTGTTATGACAGAGGTAAGAGCAGTACCTAGTTCTAGTTTGCTTAGACGCTAGGTTTTGTCGTGGTTGTTTAGCATCCACCTTGGAAGGTGTTGGCCTCTGGTTGTAGACCCTACCTTAGGAAGGTGTTGTAAAACTTAATTAAATTGAAAGGAACCTTAGTTTTATATAAAATACAATGAAGGTTTTTAATTAGAAAGAACCTTTGATTTATATAAAATATAATGAAGGCTTTTAATTAGAAAGAACCTTTGATTTATATGAGATTTATTGAAGGCTTTTAATTAGAAAGGAACCTTTGATTTATATGAAATTATTGAAGGCTTTTAATTAGAAAAATTCTTTGATTTATATGAGATTTATTGAAGGCTTTTAATTAGAAAGGGACCTTTGATTTATATAAAATATAATGAAGGCTTTTAATTAGAAAGAACCTTTGACTTATGTGAAATTATTGAAGGCTTTTTAATTAGAAAGGAACCTTTGATTTATATGAAATTATTGAAGGATTTTAATTAGAAAGGACCCTTTGATTTTTATGGGATTTATTAAAGGTTTTTAATTGAGAAGGAACCCTTTGATTAAAGTTGATTATCTTAGGAGTTTTCAATTAAAAAGGATGTGGATTTATTCTTTAAATTGAAGTTATGGGGCTTCAATTTAGGGAATGAATGAATTATTATTTTAAATATTAAAGGTATGGGACTTTAATGCTTTAAACAATAATTGGTTGATTGGAAATTGTGAATTAAAAAGGATGTAGATTTATTCTTTGAATTGAAGTTATGAGGCTTTGATTTGGGGAATTGAAATGAAAGAAATTTTTTTAAAGGTTAAGGGTATAATACTTTAATGCTTTTACATATGAATACATTTGATTAAAATTATATCTTGATCTAAGTAGTACATGATGTATTACTCTCTAAGGAAACTTGATATGGGAAATAAAAGTAAAGGTTCTTTTATAATATCCATTATGCATTAGATGGTTAGAAACTTAATTGAATTTTGTATAGTTGCAATTTGGCAAAGTAAATTTGTAGATGCATTTAAAGGTATACCTATCTTGAACCATGAGTATCCTGATCCCCTACTACCCTCAAAAATCCAATGGGAAGCGAGGAGAAGCAAGGAGTTAAATGGAAATAGAGTATAGGTAATTGTATCTTACGTTGATTTACTTATTCTAAAATAAACTAGAATTGTAGGGAGATATCCCCAATGCCTTCCTTAAAGTAAGTGTTGGCAATTTTGGGTACATTGGGTACATTGCCTTTGCTCCAGTGTTGATGTTGTCATTGATGTCAAGAAGCGGAAGGGTTTTTGTGAAAACCAAGGCAGACAAAATAAAAGGTTTTATTTAAAACCATGGACAACAGATTTGAAATGGGTTTTTCTTAAAACCCAAGTTGGCTCTTCGTTTCGTTGAAAAAGGTGCCCCGGTGATGAAGATATTTAATTTTAAATATTTAGTTTAAATTTTATTTTTAAAATTTAAATTAATATTTTAAAATTAAATTAAAGTTTTCCGACGTGTTTGGAAATGCCGACGTGTTTGGTAATACATCGAAGTACATATAAAAGGTGGCAATGGAATTCATTTTAGATGGTATGTTTTTGAGATGAATCCTCCTGCAATTTCGATTTAGTCGAAGCCTCTACGCTATCGAAGAATGATGCTCGGGAGCAGCGCCAAAGAGGAGGGCTCACGGTGGAGATTCAAATGATGCGTGGAGCAGCGAAGTATGGAGAGCACGGATAGCATTTGTCCTTATGTGAAAAATGCAGCGAGTGAGTGCTTGGTTGACAGTGTAGAAAGCGAGTGATTGGCTGACGAGTGATTGGTTGGCAAGTGTTGTTGAAGGTAGCTTAGTTTCAAGCCTGCATGGTATTCGAAGAGCGCCTCGTAATATATAACGTTTGTGAAAACATTCTTCTGTGACCGAAGCTTAAGAAAAAAATGAATGTGCAAAATTGAGGAAGTTGGGTGCAAGTAATTGGTACAGATTTTGAAATGCATATGTTAGTGTGAAAGGGACAACGAAGAATTCTGTGTGACTCACGACAGAGAACGGAAGCAAGAACTGGTGACTGCGTGTTCGAAGCAGATCGAAGCAGATCTAAGTGCAACTATAAAGGGTTTGGGTTAAGCATTGGTATGAGAAAAAACTTAGAGCATGTGCACTAATGACTAGCTAAACGAGGCATCCGATTATTCGTTGAAAGCATATGATCGACGAAGCACCGTGAATTGTCTACAACGTACAAGGCAGAATTAATATGGAGGTACGCTTGTTTATAAGATATATTCGAGAGCAATAAAGTTTGATTGATTATAGGGAGACATAAGGGCTTGAAAGGCTAAATAGTTTAATTTAAATTTTGTTGTTTGAATTATTAGAATTCGGGGAGTTATAAGGGTTTAGATATTTGTGAGTTTAAAAGGTATTGTATGTTAAAAATAATTAGAGAGGTGTAATAAGTTGTTGAAATAAATTATTGTGATTTAGTTTATGGTACAAGTGGTTTTAGGAGAGATAAGGAAGTTGTGCAATTAGAGACCTTGGTGATGATTATTGAAAAGTGGAGTAATGTTGATTATGTTGTGATCTACTAACCCTTGTGAAGATTGGCAAAAGAATTTTGTGATTGTGGCAGATTTCCAAAGGGGTTCCTTCACTTTAATAAGGTATGGGCACATTCTTCTTATGAGTATAATTGATGTATGTTTTCCTGAAATAAGATTGGAGTGAAAAGGTATTCAATAAGGTTTCCTTTGGTTGGGTGTAAATCCTATTTTCTGGTTTGTTGAAGACTACTTATGCATTGTTATCATTGATGAGAGTTTTGGTGAATGCATAATTCTGGTTTGAGGTAGTGGAAGCATTGTGCACTAGGGTTTATGGTTGTAAGTCTTGTTACTTGCATTGAGATGATGAAACCCTTAGATGGCTGTGTTTAGATTGATGGTTGAGTTGCTTCCATAGAGGTTGGTTGATCAAGTCATTGCTTTTACTTGATACATGATATTGGGCTTACTCCATTGAGTTGATTTGAACAAGTTATTCTTTGCATTTGGTGATATTGTGTGGGTGGCTGTTTTGTTCAAATATCTTTGGAGGGAAAAGGATTTCTACTTGTTTCCTTTTCTAGTGATGATTGGTTGAATGCTTCAAGGTAAATGTTGAGTTGAATGATGTTGGTTAAACCTTGCCTTTGAGCATTGTTGTTGAAGCCCAATTGGTTGAGAAAAGATATTGGTTTTGGAAAGAACATGAGTATCATTGTTATATGAGATATTGCATGGTTGGCAATTGTTGGGTTGTGTTTCATGTTCTTGAGAAAAGCATACTACATCTATCTTATTCTTTTGAGATTTGAGATTGAGTTGAGATTGAGATTGGGAGTTAAGTATAGAACATATTGAGTCTCTAACAATTCTCTTTATGCTTCTATGAGGTTGATGAATCATATTGAGTCTCTAACAATTCTCTTTATGCTTCTATGAGGTGGATGAATCACATTGGGTCTCTAACCATTCTCTTTGTGGGTTCATGCCAAGCAAGTGTTCTTGATGAACTTGTGAGCAGGTTTTGGACAGGTTCCATTGGGGACTTGTAAGTAGGTTGTGGACAGGTTTTGTTGAGGACTTGTGAGCAGATTTGGACAGGTCCTAGCAGAGGACTTGTGAAGCTGAGGTTGATAGTTCTATCAGAGAACTTGAGGACAGAGGTGCATTGGTTCTATGAGAAGAACCTGAGGACAGATTTGTGCCAGACCGAAGGACTGTGTTTGGTGTAGATCAAAGACAGAGGACGAGGACATTTGTGCTAGACCGAAGGACTGTGTTTAGTGCAAATTCGAGGACAAGCTTTGAGGTGATAGAGTTGAGGATAGAGGTCTCCAGCCAGAGCAGGGAAGACAGGTGTCTTCTGTGGATAGAGTTCCATTTGCTAAGGGCAGCGGAGGCAGAGGTCTTCTAGAGGATCACCAACCGGAGCAGAGGTAGGGGAAGGTATCTCCTTTGAGCAGAGGCTCATAAATTCAGATTGGGGGAAGGTTTCTCCTTTGAGCCGAGGCTCATAAACATTGTAATTGGGAAGGTTTCCCAAAGAACTTTGAGATAACTTTTAGAGAAAAGTTTTGTGGATGAACCATGTAAATTGTTGTGTCACTTTGTGGATGGTTTTGTGCATTGCTTTGATATTGCTTTGGATATATTGCTTTACTATTTTGAAGTATAAAGGAAAAAGTAAAAAGAGGTCTTATACTGTTCACCCCCCCTCTCAGTATAAGCTTGTGTTCTTCAATTGGTATCAGAGCCGGTTCCTTCGAAAAGTTTGACAGCTTGAAGGAAAAGCTAGTAAAGAACACAATGGATTATTCCAAAGGTAATCAACTTCAAGATAGTGATGAGTCTTCTAGTGATGAAGAGGTATATTACAGCAAGAAAGGCAAGTTCTCTAGAAAGCACAAAAGTATGAAAAATGTAAGATATTTCAATTGTGGAAAGTTTGGTCATTATGCTACTAACTGTACTGTTGCCAAGGATGAAAGTGATGAAGATAAACAGGATTGTAAGAGCAAGGATTCTGAAAGGCATAGGCATCAAAGGAAGAACAAATATGAGCACAACAATAAAGGAAAGAGGTATTCTCACAAGCACAAGAAGAGCTTCTACCTAGACAAAGCAAGTAAGTGTTCTAGTAGTGATAGTGAAAGTTCTTCAAGTGATAATGAAAATGAGATGTTGTTCATATCAGAAAAAGAGGAAGAACCAAAACATAGATTCATTATCATGAAATGTCTTAGATGTGGAAATTTTGGTCACCTTGAGGATGATTGCACAAATGATGATTTGGTTGCTAGTATGTATGAGGATGCTTCAAAAAATGATAAGGAAGATGCATGTATGGTTTTTGAAAAGGGTAGCACCTCTAGTGATAAGAAATCTGAAAAAGGCTTTGATGATTCTAAAAGCAAACATATAGAGGAAAGTGAAGTAGATCTTAAAGGTGAACTTATTAGTGCTCTTAGTGCTTTGAAAAAGGAAAGAAAGAAGAATGCTAGACTCAAGGATAAGTTAGATGAATGTTGTATGGAGAGAGATGAACTTATAGAAAGTCTTGATGTCTCTATGGCTAATGCACAAAAACTCAAGAATGAGTTAGAATCTAAGGTGCTTGAGTATAGTGAATTAGAACAGAAAATGGCTTCGTTGAAAGAGGAAAATAAAGAGTACAAGGATAAGTTGTACAGGTTTCAAGAAAGCTCCAAAAAGGTTAAGTCTCTCATCCAAAGTCAAAGAAATCCAACAGATAAAACAGGTCTTGGTTTTGTTAAGCCTCACAAGAAACAAGTTGGAGAGTCTAGTAAGAGATTCCAAAAGGAAGAGAGTTCTAAGAAGGAGAAGTTTTCAGGACCTAAGAAGTCAAATAAAGGAAAGTTTCAAGGCAGATGTTTTGCTTGTCACAGGTTTGGTCACATGGTTGTACATTGCATGGCTCAGGTAAAGAAGGTAAATAACAGTTTCAGAAGTGGTGATTTCTTTTATGGGTATTGCTACTCTTGCAATCAGTTTGGGCACAAGGCAGTTCATTGCAAGGCAAACAACAGGAACAGGTTTAGTCAAAACAGGTGGATTCAAAGAATAGGTATACCTCAAAGAAATAACATTGTTACTTGTTACAAGTGCAACAATGAAGGTCACATAGCTAGACAGTGTAGAGCTGAAATTCCAGAATACAGGAACAGGAACAGTGGCATGATCAGGTCCAAGGATCAGAACAATGACAGGAACAGGAATATGGACAAAGAGTTCAAGAGAAGGCCCGACAAGGAAGTTATAGACGCTGATGATGATCAATGCCTAATGGGAGTTTTACTCCCATCCCAGAATTAATCACCTCATCAGGAGGTGGGGGAGGGACTAAGCTAAGAGGCTCATTCTTAGTTTCGAGCCCCAAAGGTGGCCCTTTGCCATTGATGACAAAGGGGGAGAGATATGAGTAAGGGGGAGAGCTTCAAGTGAAGAGGAAAGCTTCAAGTCAGGGGGAGCAAAACTTCAAAGAGAGTGATTTCAGTTTTGGCTCTTGAAGATGTGTTTTTAGTAAAGTTTTGCCATCAATGACAAAGGGGGAGATTGTTGGCAATTTTGGGTACATTGGGTACATTGCCTTTGCTCCAGTGTTGATGTTGTCATTGATGTCAAGAAGCGGAAGGGTTTTTGTGAAAACCAAGGCAGACAAAATAAAAGGTTTTATTTAAAACCATGGACAATAGATTTGAAATGGGTTTTTCTTAAAACCCAAGTTGGCTCTTCGTTTCGTTGAAAAAGGTGCCCCGGTGATGAAGATATTTAATTTTAAATATTTAGTTTAAATTTTATTTTTAAAATTTAAATTAATATTTTAAAATTAAATTAAAGTTTTTCGACGTGTTTGGAAATGCCGACGTGTTTGGTAATACATCGAAGTACATATAAAAGGTGGCAATGGAATTCATTTTAGATGGTATGTTTTTGAGATGAATCCTCGTGCAATTTCGATTTAGTCGGAGCCTCTACGCTATCGAAGAATGATGCTCGGGAGCAGCGCCAAAGAGGAGGGCTCATGGTGGAGATTCAAATGATGCGTGGAGCAGCGAAGTATGGAGAGCACGGATAGCATTTGTCCTTATGTGAAAAATGCAGCGAGTGAGTGCTTGGTTGACAATGTAGAAAGCGAGTGATTGGCTGACGAGTGATTGGTTGGCAAGTGTTGTTGAAGGTAGCTTAGTTTCAAGCCTGCATGGTATTCGAAGAGCGCCTCGTAATATATAACATTTGTGAAAACATTCTTCTGTGACCGAAGCTTAAGAAAAAAATGAATGTGCAAAATTGAGGAAGTTGGGTGCAAGTAATTGGTACAGATTTTGAAATGCATATGTTAGTGTGAAAGGGACAACGAAGAATTCTGTGTGACTCACGACAGAGAATGGAAGCAAGAACTGGTGACTGCGTGTTCGAAGCAGATCGAAGCAGATCTAAGTGCAACTATAAAGGGTTTGGGTTAAGCATTGGTATGAGAAAAAACTTAGAGCATGTGCACTAATGACTAGCTAAACGAGGCATCCGATTATTCGTTGAAAGCATATGATCGACGAAGCACCGTGAATTGTCTACAACGTACAAGGCAGAATTAATATGGAGGTACGCTTGTTTATAAGATATATTCGAGAGCAATAAAGTTTGATTGATTATAGGGAGACATAAGGGCTTGAAAGGCTAAATAGTTTAATTTAAATTTTGTTGTTTGAATTATTAGAATTCGGGGAGTTATAAGGGTTTAGATATTTGTGAGTTTAAAAGGTATTGTATGTTAAAAATAATTAGAGAGGTGTAATAAGTTGTTGAAATAAATTATTGTGATTTAGTTTATGGTACAAGTGGTTTTAGGAGAGATAAGGAAGTTGTGCAATTAGAGACCTTGGTGATGATTATTGAAAAGTGGAGTAATGTTGATTATGTTGTGATCTACTAACCCTTGTGAAGATTGGCAAAAGAATTTTGTGATTGTGGCAGATTTCCAAAGGGGTTCCTTCACTTTAATAAGGTATGGGCACATTCTTCTTATGAGTATAATTGATGTATGTTTTCCTGAAATAATATTGGAGTGAAAAGGTATTCAATAAGGTTTCCTTTGGTTGGGTGTAAATCCTATTTTCTGGTTTGTTGAAGACTACTTATGCATTGTTATCATTGATGAGAGTTTTGGTGAATGCATAATTCTGGTTTGAGGTAGTGGAAGCATTGTGCACTAGGGTTTATGGTTGTAAGTCTTGTTACTTGCATTGAGATGATGAAACCCTTAGATGGCTGTGTTTAGATTGATGGTTGAGTTGCTTCCATAGAGGTTGGTTGATCAAGTCATTGCTTTTACTTGATACATGATATTGGGCTTACTCCATTGAGTTGATTTGAACAAGTTATTCTTTGCATTTGGTGATATTGTGTGGGTGGCTGTTTTGTTCAAATATCTTTGGAGGGAAAAGGATTTCTACTTGTTTCCTTTTCTAGTGATGATTGGTTGAATGCTTCAAGGTAAATGTTGAGTTGAATGATGTTGGTTAAACCTTGCCTTTGAGCATTGTTGTTGAAGCCCAATTGGTTGAGAAAAGATATTGGTTTTGGAAAGAACATGAGTATCATTGTTATATGAGATATTGCATGGTTGGCAATTGTTGGGTTGTGTTTCATGTTCTTGAGAAAAGCATACTACATCTATCTTATTCTTTTGAGATTTGAGATTGAGTTGAGATTGAGATTGGGAGTTAAGTATAGAACATATTGAGTCTCTAACAATTCTCTTTATGCTTCTATGAGGTTGATGAATCATATTGAGTCTCTAACAATTCTCTTTATGCTTCTATGAGGTGGATGAATCACATTGGGTCTCTAACCATTCTCTTTGTGGGTTCATGCCAAGCAAGTGTTCTTGATGAACTTGTGAGCGAGGTTTTGGACAGGTTCCATTGGGGACTTGTGAGCGAGGTTGTGGACAGGTTTTGTTGAGGACTTGTGAGCAGATTTGGACAGGTCCTAGCGAGAGGACTTGTGAAGCCGAGGTTGATAGTTCTATCGGAGAACTTGAGGACAGAGGTGCATTGGTTCTATGAGAAGAACCCGAGGACAGATTTGTGCCGGACCGAAGGACTGTGTTTGGTGTAGATCAAAGACAGAGGACGAGGACATTTGTGCTAGACCGAAGGACCGTGTTTAGTGCAAATTCGAGGACCAGCTTTGAGGTGATAGAGTTGAGGACAGAGGTCTCCAGCCAGAGCAGGGAAGACAGGTGTCTTCTATGGATAGAGTTCCATTTGCTAATGGCAGTCGAGGCAGAGGTCTTGTTGTGGTTGATCCACAACACACCCAAAAATTAGGGACCCACCTTTTTGCAGGCTTGTAGAGAAGAATATCGGTGACCCAGATGCTAAAATTGAAAAAAAGAGAAAAAAAATGCCTAAGTATTGAAAGTGTCGCGAAATCGCGACATGTCACGAAATCGCGACTTGTCTTGCCATCGCTGCCGAAAATAGGAAAGTGTCGCGAAATCATGACATGTAGCTCCATCACTACCGAAAAGGAGAAAGAAAAGGAAAATTGAAAGTTGTCACGAAATCGTGACATATCACTGGATAAGAGTGAAAGGGTGTAGCGAAATCGCGACATGTCGTTGAGAAGAAAAGAAATGGTGTCGTGAAATCATGACATGCCATTGGAAAAGAATGAAAAGTGTCACGATTTCACGACGTGTTTTGCCGAAGCGTACGGATGATGAAAAGTGTCGCGATTTCGCGACATGTTTTGTCGAAGTGTATGGATGATGAAAAGTGTCACGATTTCGTGACGTGTTTTGGCAAAGTGTACGGAAGCGGAAAAACGTCGTGATATCGCGACAAGAAATAGCGAAAGGACTCGAAGCAGAAAGACGTCACGATTTTGTGATCGATTGCAGCAAAGGTGTACGGAATAGGAAATGGTAGCGAAATCGTGACATGTTTCGGAGAGATGGCCCGAAGGAGAAGGTGGTCGCGATTTTGTGACGTGTTTTAGCAAATTGTACGGCATAAGGGAGATGTCACGAAATCATGACAAAAATGAAGACCATGCCCGAAGCAGAGAAGCGGTAGCGAAATCGCAACAGGTTTTGCCAAGGCGTACAGAACAAAAAAATGGTCACAATTTTGTGACGTGTTTCGGGGAGGCGTACAGAAAGAGAAAGCTATAGCGATATCATGACAGTTTGCGGCAAACAGGTTCGGGGGCAAAAGCCGTAGCGATATCACGACGGTTTGTGGAAATAAGGCAAGAGAGTGATAATGGTCGCGATTTCATGACGTAAAGTTGCCAAAGAGGTCTGAAAGAAAATGGTAGCAATTTCACTACAGCTTTGTGAGAAGGAAGCCCGACGAAGAGATGGTAGCGATTTCACTATAGCTTTTTGAGAAGGAAGCCCAACGGAGATATGGTAGCGATTTCGCTACAATTTTTTGAGAAGGAGGTTCGAAGGAGAAATGGTAGCGATCTCGCTATATTTTGTGGAAAGAAGGCTCAAAAGTAAAAACGGTCGCGATATCGCGACAAGATGCTACCGAGGACATATGGTCGGGAAGAGTGTAGCGATATCGTGACATGTCGTGATTTCGTGACATGTCGCGTTTTCGCGGCCAAGAAGGTGAACAGGCGGCATGCAGTTTTCGTCAATATTTTCGTAGAGTGGCGTTACAGAGGGCGCAGAGAGCGTGTGACACATGGCATGCAGGTGTCAGGTCTACAGAAGCATTACATGCAACGGAGGATTTTAGGCGTTTTGACGTTAAACATGGAATAAAGACAAGGAAAAGGTGGGAATTTGAAAGGTCACATGCAGGAAGGTGAAGTGAAGTGACCAAGGAGAATCGAAGAGCCATGCTAGACAGGATAAATCCAGAAGTGCAGATTGAAAGTGGGTTGGAAATTTCCGAATGCAGAGTTGCAGAGACAAGAGCTTCATGTTATTCTGGGCCTACACTTGGGCAATTTCCTTCTTTTGTTCTGGAATATTTATGCCTGGAACATTCTTTGAATGTAATTGACATATCATTTAATACAAAATACAGAGAGTTGGCATCTAATTGATGAGAAAGAAGGAGTCATTTTGTGCATGCATGATTTAATGTTTTATCTTTCATTCCAGATTTTTGAGGCTTTTAGGTGAAGTTTAATGCAAGTGTGCTTGGTTGCTTCATGCGAATGCCTAAGTCTAGAATTACAGTAGAAACCCTAGAAACTAGCACCTAATTTATTTGGATTGTGCGAGTTTGCAGGTTCATTAGGTTAGGTTGCATGCATAAAACCTCATTATCTTTGGTTTCATCGAATTGAAGGTAGCATTCTGACTGTAGTTTAGTTTCTCTTGATTTACTTTTCTTTATTGTTCAAACCCTTGCTTTATTTTCTATAGTTTAATTACTGTATCCAAATTAATAACTAAAAATCCATCAAAATCCAAGATTAAAGTACAATTATTCACTTTGAGTCCACTGTAAATTCAAATTATATAAACCCCAGTGCCCCTTGTTAACATCCACTTGAAAACCCTAAGGTATTCCTAGCATTTCACTTGAATAACATCATTGGTAGACAAAGAATCAGCATAACAAAAACCTTGGAGAAGTTACCTTCTTTGCAAGCAGAGGATTTTAGGACTCAAATCCTATCGGAGAGTGTGCTTTCACAATTGGGTGAAAACACCACTCAACAGGTCTTCTAGAGGATCACCAGCCAGAGCAGAGGTAGGAGAAGGTATCTCCTTTGAGCAGAGGCTCATAAATTCAAATTGGGGGAAGGTTTCTCCTTTGAGTCGAGGCTCATAAACATTGTAATTGGGAAGGTTTCCCAAAGAACTTTGAGATAACTTTTAGAGAAAAGTTTTGTGGATGAACCATGTAAATCGTTGTGTCACTTTGTGGATGGTTTTGTGCATTGCTTTGATATTGCTTTGGATATATTGCTTTACTATTTTGAAGTATAAAGGAAAAAGTAAAAAGAGTTCTTATACTGTTAACCCCCCCCCTCTCAGTATAAGCTTGTGTTCTTCAGTAAGAAGTATTTACCATTCAAATTTTGATGCAATAACTATTTATTAGTTTAAAGAAGGTACTTTTACTTTATTTTTGTATTTGGTTATATTATGTAGTTGATTCTCTTTTAGTTTACTTTATTTTATGGATTCTTGGTGATTGCTTTCTAATGTTTTAGTATCTAGATGTATCATTGTTTGGTTTCTTGATGATATAAATGTAAGTGTAGAGTTCTAGGGTGAACTCAGAGGTGACCTAAGGGAATTGAGACCCCTTAGGGAGATAAAGGACTAAGTTGTAAAGAGATTACATCTGAGTTAAGATAGCTCATTATGGAGATGAGATAGATATATTAACTCAAAATACTCATAGCATACCTACACATAATGATTTGTGTATGGTATGGAGATGCATGTATACCTTCGATGGACTAAGGGTGATAGGTCTAGCTCATCAATAATGATGGGACATATGGGCTTATCTACAGTGACACATGATACACCTACACAAATGGACTTGTGATAGGGTACTTCATGAGATGTAACTTCTAGGAAAAATTAGGGGATTGAAACTTTAGGTAAATGCTAGTTGGGTTAGGGGTTCATGAAGGGTTCATGTATCCCTCTCCCTAGTAAAAAAAAAAAACTCTTTTTATTTTTGTATTTTTTGTTTGTGTGTTTTTGGGTCATTACATTTGGTATCAGAGCTCTATGTACAAGGTTATAGATCTCTTGTGTATGCTAAAATGGAATTAGATGTATCTAATGAAGGATTTCTTAAGAAAAAGGGCTAAAGCTGGGATGATATAGAATACCCTATTTGCTAGAATCTAACGGGCATAAAACCTAAGGTAGAGTGGATGTTAGGATTCCTTAGTAGGGACTTCGTATCAATAACACATCCTATCCTGGGATATTACTCTAGTTAGGTTGTTAACGCATATATCAAGAGAACTCTATAGTATGGCTTGATTAGAGATACTACTTAAGATGAAATTGTAATCTAATATTATTTCTTGGATAGAATCAAGTTAAGATACCACCTAAGACTAGAAGAGGGAGGCCTACATCTTAAAAAACTCAAAAAAGTAATGTCGAAGAAGAAAACCAGGATGGGGAACCAACAAGCCCAATATGGAGGTAGAAGACCTCATCGCTACAGTCACTGCTATGCAGGATCAGATAAGACAGTTGCTAGAAATGGTTGCGAATCAGAATTTGTAAGTCTAAGGCTCAAATATTGGTCTAGATAGTGGATTAACTATAGAATAAGTGCAATCCAGAGTCTTAGTGGAAAAGGAAATAGCTAGGGATATTAAAAACATTAGTATATTTGATTTTTATGGAGAAGGTGATGGGGATGCAGTGAAAGCATGGCTGAGAGAAGCAGAGGTTCACTTTACGATAAAAGGTTACTCATCAGGAACCCGAACACTTTGGGCTATGATTAACCTATAAGGGACTACTATAGAGTGGTGGGAAACCCACTATGAGGAAACTAATATTGAACCCATTGATACTCCACGAGAAGAATTTATAAACATCTTTCAAAATATATTCCTAATAGAGCATTTATATACCTTAAAGTTTGAAGAATTTTCTAGTCTGAGGTAAGGAACCAACATAGTAGAGGTGTACTATAAGAAGTTGGTAAGACTGTTCAAATATGTACCTATTTATAATGATAAAATATGGGTTCACAAGTTCACTCTTGGATTGGAATCTAGGTTAAATCATGATGTACACATGCAAGAACCTAAATCACTACAAAAGGCATATGACCTAGCAAATAAATCAGAGTCACACTTCTGTTATAAATATGAGACTCTACCCGAGCAAGCTCGACAAGAGCTAAAGAAGAAGAATAGTAATGGGTTTATAAAATGGGAGGTTGAGTAAGAGTGAAAGGCTAAGAATCCCCAAAATCCTAAGAAGAAACCTTACAGGAATAAGAAGAAGTTTAAAAACTTTTGTAAGAAGGATAAAAAGCCCAACAAAATGAAACCTCAACCACAGAAGTCACAAGCTCCAATTCCAGTAGTTAAGAATGGGAATGAGAAACCTAAAAAATAGTAAGGACCCAAGGAAGGGTGCTATAATTGTCGAGGACCTCATTACTATAATCATTTTCCATATCGAGCAGGAAATAGCACAACTAATGTAAATGGGAAGGAACCAAAAAATAAGATCTATACCACAATCGGGAAGTAGAAGCTAGATGGACAAGCTACCCTATTACTTGCAAAAGGTAAGGTTTTCAATAAGCAAGTAAATATTTTGATATAGAGTGGAGCCACTGACAATTTTATTTCATCTAGTCTAGCAAGGACTATGTCAGAAAGGCTTGGATATTTAGCTCAAGGGTGGAAGGTTGAGCATGATTATGGGTAGACCTAGTTGGTGAAATAGTGTTATCCTATGGCAGAAGTTACTCTATCTAAAGGGACTACAAAATATTTTTTATATATAGCTTCCTTACATGCCTTTGATGTGGTCATAGGGATGGATTTCCTACAGGCCTATAAAGATTTAGTCAATTTCCAAGATCGATGGATTGAGTATTCAAAGGAAGAAAGAAAGTGACTAACAATTCATAGCAAACAAGAGGTGTTTGAACTTCAGATGTTGTCTACTATGCAATTGAAAAAGACCCTAAAGAGAGGAGGAATAGTGTATGTGGTAAAACGTAATGAAGTGGAGGACCATGAGAAAGGATAATTACTAAGACAACATCCAACTTTACAGGATTTTTAGGATGCATTTCTAGAAGATCTACCTAGACTACCTCCTGTACGAGAATTTGACTTCACAATTGAACTTATGATGGGAGTCAAACCTATTCATAGATCCCCGTATAGGATGAATATTACTAAAATGTGAGAACTAAAGGTTCAATTGCAAGGATTATTGGAGAAGATTTTGATAAAACCAAGTGTGTCACCATGGGACGCACCAGTTTTGTTCATGAAAAAGAAAGATGGTTCACTAAGATTGTGTATTGATTATAGGATGCTAAATAAGGCTACAATCAAGAATCGATATCCTTTACCTAGGATTGAAGATTTATTTGATCAACTAAAGGATGCCAAGGTGTTTACTAAGATAGATCTGAGGTTAGGGTATCACTAGTTAAGGATTCATGAGGAAGACACTCACAAAATGATATTTAAGACTAGGTATGAGTATTATGAGTTCATAGTTCTACTCTTTGGACTGACTAATGCCCCAACTACTTTCATGAAATTAATGAATAGTGTGTTACGAATATACTTGGACCAATTTGTCCTGGTATTCCTAGATGATATCCTTATATACTCTCGAGATAAAGAATAACATGATAAACATCATAGGATCATGTTGGAATTGTTAAGGAGGAAACAACTTTATAGAAATCTGACTAAGAGTGAATTCTATGTTCCAGAGATATAGTATCCTGGACACGTTATATCAGCAAAGGGGATTTTTGTAGATCCAAAAAAGATAGAGGCTATTCTAAATTGGCCATCCCCTAGTAATGTGACTAAAGTGTGAAGTTTCATGGGATTAACAAGCTATTATAGACATTATATAAAGGAATACTCCAAGATTTATGGATCCATAACAAACCTTCAGAAGAAGGAAAAATAATTCAAGTGGTAAGAGAAGTGTGAGGCTACCTTTGAACTACTAAAGCATAAGCTTACTACTACACCAATACTAAAGGTTTTCGATCCTCAAGGGGAATTTTCAATGTGCACTAATGCATCAATAGATGGGTTGGGTAAGGTACTCTCACAAGAGGAGTCAGTAGTGGCATATACATCAAGGAAGCTCAAAAATCATGAAGTTAATTATGCTACGTATGATTTAGAGCTAGCTACAGTAGTGCATGCTTTAAAGGTTTGGAACCACTACTTGGTGGGAAGGCCCTTTGAATTAAAGATAAACCATCAAAGTCTGCTGTATATATTCACCCAACCAATACTCAATGCGATACAAAGAAGAAGGCTAGAATTTCTCATTGAGTATGATTTTGATATTGAGTACATAAAAGGAAAAGAGAATAAAGTAGTTGATGCTTTGAGTAGAAGGAAATATATAGCAACCATAACTAGAATTCACATGGACCTGATGGATCGAGTGAGACAGGAGCAATCTCAGGATGAGTATTGCCAAGGAATTCAAGTCAAGATGGACAAATATCTTGAAGGAAATAAGGAATTTAGTGTGAAATATGACTTTATATGTTATAAGGGAAGGGTTGTCATACCAAATATGGGTGATTTGAGGAACTTGATAATGCAAGATGCTCATAGATATCCTTATTCTACTCATATGGGAGGAGCCAAAATATGATAAAACATGAAAAGAGCCTTCTTTTGGGCAGGTATGAAGAAGTACATCATAGATTTTGTTGCTCGATACCTCGAATATCAGAAATTTTAGGTAAAAAACTAGCATCTTGCAAGAAAACTATGTCTACATGATATACCTACACAAAAATGGTAGGTTATATCTATGGATTTCTTGAGGTAATTATCTAATATAGAGACTCCAAGTTTACTTTTGAATTTTGGAAATCCCTTCATAGTGCAGTAGGTACAAAATTGAATATGAGTTCAATATACCACATTGAAACCGATGGTCAAGCAAAGTGGGTGAACTAAGTTCTAGAAGACATGCTCTGCATGTACTGCATGGATCACAAATATTAGTGGGAAGATTGTATACCTTTTGTAGAGTTTACCTGCAATAATGAACATCACTCCTTGCTAGGAATGACACCTTTTGATGCCTTGTATGGTCAAAAGTGTAGAACACCATTGTCTTGGGATAACCTAGAGAATCGAGTTGTGGTTGGACCAGAAATGGTTAGGGTAATGGAATATCAACTAAAATAAATTAGGCAAAGGCTTAAATAAGCTATGGATAGGTAGAAGAGTTATGCATATCTAAAAAGGACTCCAAGAGAGTATTATGTTGGAGATAAGGTATTCTTAAGGGTTAGGCCAAATAAAAGCACTATCAAATCCATGAAGTTGGATACATGTTTTGTGGGGCCCTTTGATATCATGGAAAATATCAGTCTAATTGCATACCGACTTGCATTACCACCTAATATGTCCAAAATCCATGACACGTTCTACATATCCTTGCTTATGAAATATATTGTTGATCCTGAACATGTGTGGGATGTTTATAAATTGCAGATGGTAAATCTAGAGGCCATTAAAGTAATACCAATGAAGATTCTTGAGTTTTGTTCTAAATATCTACAAAATTGAACTATCCAATAGTGTAAGGTCTAGTAGGACCAATTCTATGAGAAGAATACCATTTGGGAGAAAGTGGAGGTTATGCAAAAACATTTTCCCTTTTTTTTGAAGCTATATGATGTAATAATTTTAATTTCTATTAAAAACAAAAGGAAAACTAGAAAAACCAAGGATGATGTTTAATTCTAGTGGGGGAGGATGTCATGACCCCCCCTAGCTAATTTTATGGCACAAATAAAACAATGTATTAACCTATTATGTGGTGATACCTAGTTTGAACAATCAAATCAACTATATGATGTTTAGTTTATTTATAAGGGTGTGTTATCACTAAAATATTGCCAAGTGTGCAGGATTAGGTACATTCATAGGTGGAACAGGTAAAATCATCCACCAGGAATGAGGGTACCAAATATTAGGGGAAATGATGATTAAGGTACTCGAAGGTAACATGGATATATACCTTCATATAGGCATGCATTGACGAAAGGGATAATCATCAATGATTGATCACCTTGAGCTTTAGTTGATAGCCTAGTAGCTATCATAAAATCTCTAGCTAATATAGGTGATTGGATTGATGGAAAGACTCCCTCTTTGTTTTTTTATAAATTTTTTTTCTCTCTACTACATCATGGCTTGGGTAGCTTAATGTTGGGTTTTCTATAAGAGAACAACTACAAAATGTGTGTGGATACCTAAAGTAAATTGTCATGTTGAAGTGAAAGTAGAGTATCATTCTTATGAAGGAAAGCAAATTAAATTTATATGCCGAATAAATATTCCTTTAAATTAATTAATGAGGTTTTAATTAAATAATGTTTGACTTTGGAGCAAGGAACACATAGAGGATAGGGGACGAAGCATTGAAGGAAAGAAGCTCGAGGCTGGGGAGGTTTCAAGAAGAACGATGGATGGGCCACCTGGGCAAGGAGGTACATAAGGAGGAAGAAAAATAAAAAGGGGATAGAGAATGAGAGAGGAAATAAATAGAGCACCAAGGAGATGCAGACCAGGGACCGGAAGAAACAGAAGAATATGCCAAAAGCAAGGAGGAGAGGCATCCAAACATTTCTAGATTTCTATCTTCACAAAAGTTTTAAGGTTGGGTTGCTTTAAACTTTGAATCTGGTTTTTATTTGCGTTGGTATGGTGAGAAAACCTGGTTATGCTCCCCTAGTTTTATTTCCTCTATAGCATGAAAGTCCATGGGAAATATTGGAAGCACCTACATCCAAGTTTATGGCGAGTGTTGTGCCAGGATGTGTTTTAGAGAAACCACTATATGTTTATGGAGAGCATTGTGCTTTAAGAAGCTAGGTTGTGTTTTAGAGAAAACACCATATGTTTATTGGTGAGCGCTGTGCTTTAGGAAGTCAGGCTATATTTTAGATAAACCACCATATGTTTATGGAGAGCATTGTGCTTTAGGAAGCCAAGTTGTGTTTTAGAGAAACCACCATATGTTTATGGAGAGTGTTGTGCTTTAGGAAGCTAGGTTGTGTCTTAGATAAATCACCATATATTTATGGAAAGCACTATGCTTTAGGAATCTAGGATGTGTTTTAAATAGGCCACCGTGTATTAATTGGTGAGCACTGTGCGCTATGAAACTAGAGTGTGTCTTATTGGTGAGCGCTATGTTGGGGAAGCCAGTGAGCATTAATGGTGAGTGTTGTGCATGTTTGAAGGCCACGATATGTCGAAGGGAGCGTTGTGAGGGTTCAAGGGCACTACATGTCCAAGAGTGTTGTGGGAGTTGAGAGCATTGAGTAATTGAGAGCACCATGCTCCAAGAGTGGGAACTCTGTTATGACAAAGGTAAGAGTAGTACCTAGTTCTAGTTTGCTTAGATGCTAGGTTTTGCCATGGTTGTTCAACATCCACCTTGGAAGGCATTGGCCTCTGGTTGTAGACCCTGCCTTAGGAAGGTGTTGTAAAACTTAATTAAATTGAAAGGAACCTTAGTTTTATATAAAATACAATGAAGGTTTTTAATTAGAAAGAACCTTTGATTTATATAAAATATAATGAAGGCTTTTAATTAGAAAGAACCTTTGATTTATATGAGATTTATTGAAGGCTTTTAATTAGAAAGGAACCTTTGATTTATATGAAATTATTGAAGGCTTTTAATTAGAAAGAACCTTTGATTTATTTAAAATATAATGAAGGATTTTAATTAGAAATAACCTTTGACTTATATGAAATTATTGAAGGCTTTTTAATTAGAAAGGAACCTTTGATTTATATGAAATTATTGAAGGATTTTAATTAGAAAGGACCCTTTTATTTTTATGGGATTTATTAAAGGTTTTTAATTGAGAAGGAACCATTTGATTAAAGTTGATTATCTTAGGAGTTTTCAATTAAAAAGGATGTGGATTTATTCATTAAATTGAAGTTATGGGGCTTCAATTTAGGGAATGAATGAATGATTGTTTTAAATATTAAAGGTATGGGACTTTAATGCTTTAAACAATAATTGGTTGATTGGAAATTATGAATTAAAAAGGATGTAGATTTATTCTTTGAATTGAATTCATGGGGCTTTGATTTAGAGAATGAAAATAAAAGAGAATTTTTTAAAGGTTAAGGATATGGGACTTTAATGCTTTAATACATGAATGAATTTGATTAAAGTTAGACCTTGATCTAAGTAGTACATGATGTATGACTCTCTAAGGAAACTTAAGAGGGGAAAATAAAAGTAAAGTCTCTTTTATAATATCCATTATGCATTAGATGGTTAGAAACTTAATTGAATTTTGTATAGTTGCAATTTGGTGAAGTAAATGAGTAGATGCATTTAAAGACATGCCTATCTTGAACCATGAGTATCCTAATCCCCTACTACCTACAAAGATCCAATGGGAAGCAAGGAGAAGCAAGGAGTTCAATGGAAACAAAGTATAGGTAATTGTATCTTACATTGATTTACTTATGCTCAAATAGACTAGAATTATGGGGAGATATCCCCAATGTAGTTACTATAATATTCCTTAAAGTAAGAAGGATTTACCATGCAAATTTTGATGCAATAACTATTTATTGGTTTAAAGAAGGTACTTTTACTTTATTTCTATATTTGGTTATATTATGTAGTTGATTCTATTTTAGTGTTAATATTGCTTTATTTTTTGGATGCTTGGTGATTGCTTTCTAATGTTGTAGTATCTATATGTATCATTGTTTGGTTGCTTGATGATAGAAATATAAGTGTAGAGTTCTAGGGTGAACTCAGAGGTGACCTAAGGGAATTAATAACCCCTTAGGGTGAACATAGGTAACCTAAGTTAAATTAGAACCCCTTAGGGTGAACATAGGATACCTAAGGGAATTGAGAACCCCTTAGGGAGTTACAAGACTAAATTGTGAAGAGATTACATATGAGTTAAGATAGATCATCATGGAGATGAGATAGATAGCTTAACTCACAATACTCATAGCATACCTACACATAAATATTTGTGTATGGTATGGAGATGTGTGTATACCTTCGATGGAATGAGGATGATAGATATAGCTCATCAAGAATGATGGGACAAATAGGGTTATCTGCAATGACACATGATACACCTACACAGACAGACTTGTGATAGGGTACTTTGTGAGATGTGACTTCTAGGAAAAATTAGGGGATTGAAACTTTAGGTAAATGCTAGTTGGGTTAGGGGTTCATTAATGGTTCATGTATCCATCTCCTTTGTAAAAAAAAAATATATATATTTTTGTATTTTCCATTTGTATTTTTTTGGGTCATTACACGGCTTATGTGAAGATGATCAAGAAGTGTGGCTTCTGCAACTTCTTTTTTTTACTCCCTCCTCAGTGCTTTTTAGTTTTGGGTCCCTTTTCATTATTTTTCAGCTACATGTTAGATACAAAAGAAGTCGAGAAAGTGTGATTCTCCACTCTTCTCACATTCCCCCTTTTCTAGCACTTCTTCATTTTTTACCTTTTCAAGTGCTTTCTTGTTTGCATAGTCAATGCAAAGATTGCTGAGAAGTGCAACTTGCCTCTCTTCTTCATTCTTATTAATTTTCAATGCTTTTTATTTTTGGGCTATTTTCAGTGCTTTTGTGATTCTTTCTCATACTTAATCAAATTTTGCAAAATTTTGGCTCAAGCATGGTTGTAGTCAATTTTTGACCTAGATAAACTTCATCATATGGATGTAAAAAGTGATTTTCTTAATGGTGAATTATAATAAGAAGTCTATATGTCACAACCAAAAGGATTTTTCATTCAAGGACAAGAATATAAGGTATGCAAATTAAATAAATATTTATATGGTTTAAAACAAGCTTCCAAAGCCTAGAATATGAAGATCAACAATCACCTACTACAACATAACTTCAAAAGAAGTTCATCAAATCCTAGTTTATATACTAAGAACATTGGAAATGATATCCTAATACTCATAGTATATGTTCATGACATTGTGATTACTAGAAGTTCAAAAAAAGTAATAAGAGATATAAAAAATGATCTAGAAAAGGTATTTGAGATGACAGATCTAGGGTTATTAAGTTACTGTCTTGGTCTAGGGATTTATCAAGAAGAGGATTAGCAGTTAATCAAAATATGCAAAAGCCCTTATTGAAAAATATGGAATGACAAAGTATAAGCCAAAATATACACCAATGGAACAAGGGATTCAACTGTCCAAAAATGATGAAACACCATTGGTTTCAGTGACAGTATATCACCAATTAATTGGAAGTCTTCTATACTTAACAGAGATATAAACAAACATTGATTTTGTAGTAAATTATCTATCATAATTCATGCAAGAATCAAGGTAAAGTCATTGGAAATCTACAAAAAGGATATTGTAATATATAAATAAGAGAACTAATTATGGATTAACTTTTTTAAAGGATGTTAAAGGATTTTGTCTATAAGGATACTCGAATTTAGACTATGTTGGATCTATTGATGATAGAAAATATACCATAGGATATGTCTTCTATATTGGATCAAGATCTATCTTGGCATAATAAGAAAAAACATATAGTAGCAGAATCATCAACCAAAGTAGAATATTAAGCAATAAGAGATACAACCTGTGAAGCTCTATGGCTACAATCCATACTAGCCAACATGGGAATAAAAAAACTCTGATGTTGATATTCTATGATAATCAAAAGTATTGAACTTGATCAAGAATCCTATAATATATGAAAGAACAGAGCATATTTAAGCACAATTTCATTTCATCAAGGAAAAATTTCATAATAAACATATCATCCTTGAGTATGTGCCTACATAAGATCATTTGGAACACATATTTACAAAAACATTTGGAAATATCAAGTTTTAAAAATTTAGATATCATCTATGCAATTCAAGAGAACTTCATACCAAATAATGTAATACAAGGGGTTTTTAGAATATATTACATCATTTGGATAAGATAAATTACTTTAGGGGGAAGTTATCTAGATACTACATGCATTATAATAAACACACAAGTGTCATTGTGTAAGTTGTAAATGTGCAAGGTGTCCCCTTGTACAAATAGTTAGAGTATTATGCAAGGAATCCATATTCCTATATAAATACCCCCATAGATCCATTCAAATTATGTCACTCTCTATTCATGTAGTGAGATGCTTTACTGTTGTGGTCTTTGTATTACAATGAAATGCCACTAGATCCATCAATAATCGTACGCATCATTTAATACATTCACTTTGCACACGCAAGGATATTGAATATCTGGGTCTTCATAAAAAAATTATATATTCCAAAGTCTTGTATAGCCAACAAAATATTTTTGGATTGGTCAACTAGGGTGTTTGAGTCTCATGAAAAATCTTAAAATTCCCTCATAGCACCTAAATATCTCATCATAATTTGTAGTTTTACTTATGAGATTTTTCTTATTAAGAGGTCCTTATGAGATAGGATAGATACCAGATGAATATCAACAATGATATTTAGATGGTCACTGAGTATTTTATGGACACCTTTTAGTTTGCAAATGATCATAGGGAAAACCCCCACATCCCACACATGTCTCATCTCACACATTGACACCCAAGTGTATAACTTTTACTATAAGGTTAATATTTTAATTCATTATATTTATATATTCTATGGTGTCTACCATTAGTTTGTTAAATACATTTAGATTCATTTATTATATTTTAAGAAATTAAAACATATATCCACAATTTGCATTAGAACATATATACAAAGAATAGTTCATCTCATACAAATTAGATTTATCACATAAATAACATGATCTAAATTCATAATTAAATAAAAAAATCTAAATCATACATCTAACGCTAGGTATTTCATCCACACATACATCTCTCTAGGCATACATTCATGCATATATTCTACAATGTCTAGACATACATCCATATCCATGAATGCATCCATAAAGTGCATACATACATCAAATAAAATTAACCATAACACAAACACATGATAGGCCATAATCAAGATATCATATAAATATATGAAGATAAATCTAGTACATCATGCTACAAAAATACCCATAGTCTACAATAGAGTGGGTCCTCGAATATCACACTCTAAAAAATCAAAGCATATATGAACAAGTTAGGATATCCCTACACCATTGCTCTCACCTCTATACTTAGCCCCGCTTTGACGAAGCTGAGCAGATCCATTGGCCATTGACCTCTCTGGTCTAGATGATAATTTGTGACTCTATCTCATAGATGACTATCTCAATTCACTATGTTAGCTCCGTTGGGATCCTCCTACTAAATAGTGCTCTGGTAGATGACTGCCAAGTAGCCCTACTTGACCTTCCAAATATATAACCTAAGCGATGTCTTATCAACATCATGCCTGGTAGTCATCTAGAAAGGTTTACAATCTAATCATCTCCACATGTAGTCTTGATACATCCCCCGTACCTTGGCTACTTGAACCTACCATCACTCATATTTGTAGAGCATCTTGATCTGCAATCACCCTATCCCTATCTATCATAAATCTATCCACTACCACCTAGGAGATCTCTAAATGTGTAGTAAGAAGGGACTTATCCTTAGATAAGTTCCTCCTCTACTATTCTTGGGCTAGTTGGCTCTATAATACTACTATGGTAGTATATCGCTTAGCTAACTACCCTTGTAGAGCCTACACTGGTGCTCTAAACTGAGCACCCTCATCCTTAGGATCCTCCTCATCTCGACCATCATCATGTGGGTCCTCTACTCCCTTTGTGACCTAGCCCCACTCCCCCTCCATTTGATGATCAATTGAACATCAAGTAACCAAAAATTACGTAATATAAGAAGTTTCAATCAAATAGTTCTAGCTTATTCAACTGGTTGAGAGGATTTGTTAGCCATGTGAACTACACCAAGTACTTTTGAGTTGAAATATTCAAAGTCCATGGAATTCATGTGTTGGGTGGCTTTAGTATCCATGATCCATAAATTACTAGTGGAGGCTATGTTGTAGAAAACTCCAATGGGTTGCGATGTGGGATAAGAAATATCATAGCCAACATATATTGAATGTACCTTAATAAATATTTTGGGATGGTCAATAGATGGTGATATAGGTGATCATGTGTTGATGATCTGGGTATGCACAAATTGATCACTTTAGAATACGTGTGGATTAGATTCATATTCATTTATATTATGTGCATTGTACTTTTGAAACTACTTGATCTTGTGTGTGGTAGTTTGGAAATCAGTGGCATATTGCCCTTTTCTATTACAACATTTGAACATGACATTTGAGTTGTCAGCTCCCTGAGAGGTACTAGGCTATTTTATTTATCCTTGTCTGTGTTGTCCTTGACTAGTTTGATGTTCTGTATTCATGTTGACCATTGTTAGAACCTTGTCCTTGTCATTTACCTTTGCCTTAACCACCACCTTGACCATAACTTCTATTACCTTGACTGTTTGAAAATTTTGCATCTTTATCCACCTGAAAGGCTAAGTCACTAGGGTCAAAACTGGTGAATTTTAGGTCAAAGGTTTTGTTAAGTTCAACTAAATTTTCTACTAAGGCTTAAAAGTTGAGAGTTTTTAAGGTTCCACTAGCTAATAAACTGGTAAGCAAGTTCTTGTAGTCTGGAATGTGAAGACATGACTGAATGAGAAAAGCCCATGTGATACATTGATTTTTGAAGTCTTTATCAATGATCTATTTAATAGAGAAAAGAAGGTTGATGGTGGAACTGGAGTGTCCTTTTTGAATATTTATTTGATTCAACTTGAGGACAAGATGAAAAAATTCTAAGTCAGATTTTGTGTCAAAGTTTTTCTTGAAGACTTCTATAATTGATCATAGTACGTCATGCTTAGCTTCATCAATAAAATTATGAAGGTGATATTATATGACAAGTAGAATGCCAACACAAATTTGGTCATCATATATCTATCATTTTTCTAAGGCAACAATATCTGTGGGTGGTGTGGGACTTGTGTCCAAATGGTTGCATCATAGGTTCTCAAATTTTGTAGCTATCCTAAGGCCTTTGAACCTTTGATCCTAATTATCCTTACCTTTGAGGGTACATCCAATATTTTATTTAAAGTTAGAATTCATTGTTATCTATAATACTACAAAGACCTAAAATAGATATGTCAATGTGTGAATTTTGAACATATGAATAACTGACAAAAAATTTGCTAGTAAATAATGAGCCAAGTGATGAATGAATGTGATCCACTAGATCTTGCTCATCATCCAAGTGGAATATATTTTACAAATGATGAATTTGTACAAGTAAGTGGCTATGAGACTTGGTGGAACAATGTGTACTTTTTCATTTATATTTAAAATGGGACTTACCCTTCTAAGGACAATTATACCTTTGCTTGTGTTGATTTGTTTAGTCCTTTTACCCTAGTTTTGATGCCTTGTTGGTTAGAAAATATTCTATCTTCTTCAATGGATGACTCTTCAACTATCTAGACAACATCAAAATTTTCTAGTATTACATTATTATGGTTAGGTAAAATAGTCATTGACTCCATAGTATAAGGTTGTTGATAAATGATAGAAGGTATTTTATCAGTGGTAGTGACTTATTGAATTTAACATTGTTAAGTGTGTTGAATACTTTATGAATGTCTAATGGCACTCATGAATTCTATAGGATAATACATGTTATTGCAATGAAGGTAGGAGATAGTATCTACTTATGCATTTGTATTGACCATATGATTATGGACTTGGTTTGTTCTATGGTTAGCACCTTGGTAAGGGAATTGAACTTTTATCTAGTATAAGTCTCTCATGATTTCCAATTTTATTGTTATTTCAACTACTATTTTGTGGTATTGTTTTAATTTTATAAGGTCTTGATTATCTCCAATATTTTGTTCATTGTAAAATTTTTTGGATCACTACTCAAATTATATGGACCAAGGAAGACTTGAAGCAAAACCTAAAAGTATATTATGAATTAATCATTAATGATAACATGAATAACAATATATGGTGACTAATAAGGAAGGAGAGATGCGCTCAATAGCGGCATTAGAATATGAAATAAATTATATGTCATACCAGGTATAAAGGTGTTTTGAGAAACATGGGTTACAAATTCCATTGGTAGAACAAGGTTCCCATACATAGATAAGGATATATTTACCTCTTGTTGCATCTTCAAATACTACAATAAGTGTATGATGATTACAATTAAAAAACATTAGTTATAAATAAGATTGCAAACAATTCATATAGTATGGTAATGTTTATTCCTCATTTGACCTAACATTAGAAGGAGTTAATTTTAAGGTTCTCAAGAATCTAGTATTAAAATTATTGATATTAAAGAGGTAAATTGAAATAAAGCCATTGTTGATTAGGATAAAACTTTTATTTTTTCTAAGGATGGATATATTTTAGCACTATCTACTAGACCTAATAGTTTTGAGAAGGTGACCCTTGAACCATTTGTTACACTTGACTACTTGGAACTAATGTTAATCCTATTAGCTTTCCAACTAGAATAACTCATAAAAATCTTTATCCAGGATCTAGTATAAATTAGATAAGTGCCATTAATAGAATAATAATGAATCAAACTTCTAAAGTAATAATAATATCTCACAAATATAACTCAAATATATTCAATATCAATATATTACAAGAATTATTCCAAGATATTACATTGCATGGATATTTATATCCAATATATAATTTTACAACGTTTTAGTACTCTAACTATTTTTCTTTGCAAACATCTGGGAGATGCATCCTTTCATATTCCTCTTATTAAGATAAATTTTTCATCTTACCACATATCAATATGAATTTTAATTCTCGCTCTTAACATTTTACACTTTCTATTATATTGGCATACATTATACAAATATCTTGGTCTCCCTCTTTTCATTGGTTCTCCGAGAAAGTCAATGTGGGACAGGGTTATTGAAAGAATTCAAAAAAAACTTGCTAGATGGAAAGGTCATCTTCTATCTCAAGCAGGAAAGCTGGCCCTCACTAAGGCCTCTCTTCAGAGCATTCTAGTCTATTTCCTTTCTGTTTTCAAAGCCCCTGTGAAGGTTTTACAAAAAATTGAGAAACTCCAAAAATAATTTTTATGGACTGGATCAAAGGAGAAAAAAAAGATACACCTTGTAGGATGGACCAAAGTGTGCAGACCCATGGAAAATGAGGGCTTAGGTCTAAGGATAATTGCTCATATGAATTTAGCTTTACTAGCTAAGCAGGTGTGGCACCTCATTTCTGGTGAAGAAAATGAATGGACAACTATCATCAAATGAAAGTATCTTCAAAATATGGAATTTCTACGTGACTCAATTCCAATAAGAGGTTCTGCTTTTTGGAAAGCAATTCTCAATTGTAAGTAAATCATCAAAAAAAAATTAAAATGGGTTTTAGGCAATGGTGCGAGGATAAATTGCTGGAATGACAGGTGAGCTACGGATGAACCACTAACGCAATATCCTAACTTAGCCCAAATCAGAGATATCATGAAAGAACTCATTGGCAAAAAAGTCTTTGATTATATGGTTGAGGACATAGGCAGAATGAAGTGGAAACAAATAAGGATTCAGGGATTTCAAGCAGAATCAAATGATCTTTGTAACATTCTCGAGCAACAGTTTATCCCCATGAGACCCAAGTAAGATCAAGTAACTTAGGCTCCTATGGAAAATGGGTAGTTCACTGTTAAATCAGCTTACAAGCTTCTGCTTGATGACGAGGATTTTTTCATCCAAAAGAACTTAGTTTGGATAAAAAATTTAATTCAAAAAATTGTAGTCTTTTCATGGTTGGTTATCCAAGGAATAATTCTAACCATTGATATTATGATGCATAAAGGTATTTTTATCACTAATCGTTGTTATCTGTGTAGGGCTAATTGGGAGATCATTTATCATATTTTCCTTTAGTGCCCTTTTTTTCTTGTCTATTCTAAGTGGGGTTTTTTAGGCCTTAAATATTTCCTAGGTTAAACCAGCCACCATACTTGATTTGTTCATCCAGTGGCCTTCCCCATTTTCAAGCCAAAGACTTAGATACATGTGGAAAATTTTTCTCAATCACTATCTTTGGTAGGTGTGGTTAGAAAGGAACCATACAATATTTAATGAGTCTATCCATTATCATTAAACTATCATTGCCAGGATCCTATCCTTTGTCAATGAGAATGTGAACCTTATCCCTTTTGATAGTCGTAAACCTTATCTATAGGAGACCATGATTGCTCAATATTTAAGATTAACCTTGTTAGATGATTCTGTGCCTAGGGTAGTCAACCCTAGAGTGAATGTTAAGTGGTCCTCACATCCTATGGGTTGGTTTAAGCTTAATTTTTATGGAGCGGCTAAGGACAATCCTGGTAGAGCAAGCACTGACTGCATTGTGCGATATCATAATGGGAATATGATGCTTGCATTTTCTATATATTTGGGAATAAGGATGAATAATGAAGTTGAAGCTAGATCTATGTGGAGAGGCCTTAAAATGACTCAAGACTTAGAAGGCAATTTGATCATAGAAGGAGACTCTATGCATGTTATAAATATCCTAAATAATTGGAAAACACCTCCTTGGAGGATTAAAACAATTTTTGAAGAGGCTAGGATCCTTTTCCAAGGAAGACAGGACATAAAAGCCCAACATGTCTTTTGGGAAGCTAACAAAGTTGTTGATAAGCTAGCCAATTTGGGTGTCGATGGTGACAAACTTTTCAAATGGAAACATGGTATCCTGAGCAAAGTAGAGGAGCTTATTCAAAAAGAATGCCAAGAATGATAGTCAAATTTACCAATAGGGAAGGCATTGTAAGTTTGAAGGCTATGAGTATTCCCGTATCTTTTTTGAAATGGACTCACAATAAAAATTATCTAAGTTGTCAATCTTGGTGGATGTTGCTTGGAAATACCACAAAGACTAATGGGGACGGTCACATGTCAGATAACATGGCTCCTAGTTGTCTTAGTAATTTGAGGTTGGTTGATAATCACAGGGCAAGAAAGAAATGACAATATAATACTTCGAACCAGAGCCACGTGGACCACCAGATAGCCACCACCATAAATATAGCCAGTAGGTTCACTTCTCCAAGGTTGATTAGCCAATATGGGATGTGGTCCCAAAGCATGTCATATACAGAAGAAAGCAATTACCAAATAATTATTAAGAGTAACTATCAATACAAAGCTTGTGGGAGTTTTTTTTAGTACTCTGCTATGTGTGTCTGCAGCTTTTTGTTTCTCCACTATTTCAAGGAAGGGATCAATGTTTGTTTCTTTTTTTTAATTATGATGCAGATGTGTTTTCTCAGGGTATACCCAAAATATTGTATGGGAAGTTTCTTTTTGATAACAGTCTATGTGCCTTACCGAATGTAATGGCTTTGGAGGCATGTAGATTTTACATATATAAGATCCTTAGTAAGGACATGTTCATCAATAGCCTTGGGATGCTTTTTGTAAAAGGTTTTGGGTCAACCTGTAAAACCCGGTATTAATGCTATAGTATCTTATCTACCAAAAAAAAACCAAAAAAATATAAATAATTTTACTAAACTAATATTTACAAGGAGACAAATAGTGTAATACTTCTAGTAACCCGATGTATTACATTATTTGGTAGGAAGGTTTTTTCCTTCATTTTATAATTCTTCTTTAGCTCTAACTTTGGCATGGCTAGATATATGCAAACTTCATTAAGTACTTCTTTATAAGTTCTCTATGTCTACCTCTAGATCAATATAATTGAGTTATCTCTAGATCTCCACCTTTGGATCACTGCCTTTGTGTCACAAACTATGGGTTTGCCTTTGGATATCTACCTATGGATCACTACCTCTAGGTCACTGCATTTGGATATCTACATTTGGGTCACCTCTAGATTATCATTGTCTTTGGATCATCCACTAGAACAATCATAAGACCATTGTTTTTGTATAATCATCACTATAGGTGCTTTCATTGTAGGTCACCTCCCAAGTTATACTTGGGTTATAGTATTTTTTTATATTTATTCATGGTAAGACTATCATTATTTAACAAAAATTTGAATTTTCATCACATTTAGTTTTCTCCTATAGAAAGCATACAACATTACTTTCATCTTCTTACATTAATTCATACTTATCCATCCACAATTCATTTTTTATTTTTTATTTTCTTTCTATTTATGTAGACAATATTTTTGAGAATGATTATTTCCTCCACAAGTTTCACAACAATGGATATTCTAAAATTTCTTTATATTATGTCCATATCTATCACAATGATTACATATATTCCATATTATGAAATTCATTTTTTCATTTTGTCCTTTATTTTCACTAATTTGATTAATCTCTATCACTAATTTAATGTCACTATATCCTATCATGAGTGTAGTTCCTTATTTATTACTACTTTTATATCCTTTATTCTAATAACTTCATATTTTGGCCTTATTTTTGGTACAATTGGTTGTTTCAGTCATTGTCCATGTTTTACCAAATTGGTGTGTTTGTATCACATTTTATTTAATAATTTTGAACTTATTTCCTTAATATGTATATCAAAATAACCAAAATAATCATTAGAATGATCCCTATCAATATCAACACAAATCTGAGTATCACTATCCCTGTCATCATTTGAACCTCTATCATCATCAATTTTTATAGCATAAGATGTTTTTGATCAATCATGAACTATACTCAAATCATCTAAGCTACAATCTATATCATTTATTTTTGTGTCATGACATGCACTTCCTATCATAGGTTCCAAGTCCTTATTGGATTACTCATTACTTGATAATAAGCATATGTGGTTTTCCATAAATATTCTTATGTACACATTTTGATTATGCAATATACCCTTGTTGATTATTCTAATTTCTCTTATTCCCTTCAGGATATTCTTGGTATTGATTCTCCATAGTCAATGCATTATATTGACAAGATTTTGTATTGTATATTTTTTCACAAATATGATAATACTTCTTTTATTTTTTATTTTGTGATGAAGTGCAAGATCCTTTTTCTAATACAAGAGCCTTATTGGATGACTCATTTCTCAATTTATTTTCAATTTCATATTGTTAAAGAATATTTATCAATTTCTCAAATGACACCTTTCTATTTGATACTAGAAGAGATGTGACCAACATTTTGAATGATTTAGGAAGTGCTCTAAGTACAATTGAAACTCGGGGCTTATCTTCAATATTTTCTCTTAAGGTATAAAATTTTGATATTAGTTATGATATCCTTTCAAGAAATTATCCTATGTTTTCTTCTTTATAAAATTTTGAAGTATACAATTGTGATTGTAGATGTAAAATGGTTGACGCATTCTTTCCTTCAAATATCATACATAATTTTTCCCATGCACTTCCTTAAGTTTTTACTCCACTAATGTGTGCTTGAATTTTATCAGATATACCAAACAAAATTAACATCAAAGCTTTAGCATCATCATATTTGAAATTTTAAATTAATTTTTTAACTTCTAGAATGTTTTTTTTTCCATTCACCGCATCCCAAATTTTTACAAAAATTAGTATTAACTTCATCTAATTATCTCATGGGGTAAAATTAAACCCTTTTAATAATTGATATTAAAAAATAAATTCTTGTATTTGCCATTTCCTTTGAAATTTAAAATCTTATAACTCCTAAATTTAATGAAAAATTAATGAATTTATTTGGAGTATAATACTTATTTCTTCGAAATTTAAATAAACCAAATATTTCTATATTTCTAATTGCAGACTTCAAATATCAAATTTCAAAAATATTAAAATTTCAAAAAAATATTCGGGGATATAAATTCTTATGATTGTCAAATTTAAATAATAATTTCATAAAAATATTTTATAATCACCTTATAAAATATTGAAGAACTTATAGCTCCCTAGTGCCAGTTAATAATAATTCCTTTTTTTTAATTTTTTTGTATTTACATGGTGGAATCGATAGCCGCCATGAATCTGAGAAGGTTTTCCAGCTTTTATGGCCGCCATAGTATTCTGCACCATCCACCCTAGAAGCCACCACATAGATCTTCGCGCAGTCCGCCCCTATAACCACCATGCCACAATTATTTTAAACCTTTTACGTTGCTAAAAGCACCAAGAAAGGGACAAGCGTTCAGTCCAGCGAGGCCCGAGATTTGAACCTTGGACCTCCGCCCCCATTATGGGGTTTGGATGAATCAATTGGTCTACACCTCGAACCTAATAATAATTCATTTTTTAAATAAAACTTTATTTTAATACTTATAACTCCCAGTTTTTTAATAAAATATGCATCTCTTGTATTTTCTCTAAAATTAATATCAAAGTTGGAGATCCCTGACAATGAGGCACCAGACCCCACCATAATAGTCTTGGAGAAGATGACAATTTCATCAGCCTCCAACAGTATCAACCAGTTGAAGAGTCTGTCTGGCCTCATCAGTGTAGCTGTTGATTTGTGTGATTCCCTAAATCTTCTGTTTTATAGCCAGTAGTTCCAGGGGCACAAGGAGTCGAAGGCAAAATCTAAAGATGATGGCAAGAACGATGATAAGAAGTTAGATGAGGACTACAAGGAAGACTGCTTGGCCTCTTGGCTGTCCATTCTATGGGATGTTTTTTTTTTTTTTTGACCATATTCTATTATTTTTATATGGGCACAAGCTACTCTGCATGGTGCTTGCATGATTAGTTTTGGTCTTTGTTATTTATTTTTTGCGTCTTTCTTTTCTGATGGCCATAATATTAGGCTTACATAGTTTAGTTTGGCTGTATTCTAATGGAAGAGTAGGTCTTGGCCATTTTTGTTGTCAGTTTAAACTTTTAGGGCTTGGCCTTTGTCCAGTTGGTCAGTGGACCCTATTTTGTAAAATTGTTTTGGGTCAACAAGTTAAAACCCGGTGTTAATTATAATATTCTCTTACTTACCAAAAAAAAAAAATTAATATCCACATAACACTTCACTTTAATCTATCTATTTATTCTTCACATAAATAATATTCAATTTCAGCTTTAAATTTGTCCTTTGCTATAGGTATTATAATAATAAAAAAATACTTCAAAAAATTAATATAAATACCTTTTTCAACTAGAAAATAAAATATTTTCTATGCTTATATTTAGGCTGGCATTTGCAACCTTCTTCAATGGAATTTTATAAATAGTTTATTGAAATAATGTTTCTTGCAACTTCAATTACAAGAAACATCTCTTGCACCTTTAGTTAAATGAAAAATCTTCTACTAAAATGAAGTTTTTATATCATTTAATATTCTGACTGCAATCAAACATTGACCAACCATTAATTATTCTTTTTCACCATGCTAAATTTAATACTAATGCATGAGCATCAAAGTGGGGTCATGTTAGTTTTGTGTATGTGGTTTGGTGCATGTGCTTTGGTGCATATGGTTTGTCGAACATGATTTGGTGTATATGGTTTTATGCATGTGGTTGGTGCACATGGTTTGTGCATATGGTTTGGTGCACATGGTTTGATGCATGTGGTTTTGTGTATGTGGTTTGTGCACATATAAAAAACATAGAAAAAATGAGAGTACAGTTGAGCTTCAAGAGTGATATCAAAGAATTGGTGAGAGAACAAAGGTTTTGAATGAGGGTTATAAAAGTGATCTAAAGGTTGTATTAAACTAGGAAACTAGATATCTAATATTGTAACTGCATATATTGTGCAATTATTTTTTTGTAAATCGATTATCTAGGGTTTCAAGGCAAGAATTGGCCAAAGAAGACCATAATTTGTTTTTGTTTTATCTTTCTTTGTGTTTCAGATGACTATCAGCCTCTAATAAGGCAAAGTGTATATTGTTATCTACAATAAATGATAATAATTTTTTTAATCAAATATTATTTTAGTTATCTAAGTAGTATTCTTATATTTTAAGCTTGCATCCTATTGGGTTAGGCAATATATGTTCTACGACCACACTTCTTAACTGTATTAGATGGTATTAGAGCCAAATTTATTTTTTGGTTGATTTTGGATATCTATCACCTAAATTTATTGCTAGGAAAAAGATGATGATAGTATAGAGGGGAGATATTTATTGTGAGCAGTGATAGTATATTGAATATCATGAAGGAGTGGTGCAGACCTATGAGTGGAAGATAGTGTGTTGAGTGCGTATATATGTCTAAGGGGAGCATGGATAACAATACTAAGGTGTATGAAGTTCTATAAGAAAGGAAAGGTAGAGGTATATGTCATCCAAGGATAATTTACACTGGGATAAGAGTTGATCCCGATGCTATAGAAGTAGATACAACAAATATAGTTATATGAAAAGCACTACAAGACATGCAAGCAATACTATAGACTATTGAAGGTGGTAGAAGAAGATATCCTATTGAGGACTCTAAAATATTTTATTTAGAAGTAAGCACTTCATCTTATGATGATGAAGAAAACCTAATAATCAAATAATTAGGGCTATTACAAAGTTGAGTGCAAAGCTAAGAGTTGAAATCTCATGTTATTTTTAAAGCCTTGGGCTAGAAGAGCTTTTGGATTGGATCTCTAAGTTAGAGAAATACTTTAAGTTCAAAGGCATTAAAGATTCTAAAATATTTAAGCTTGTTGTGATCAAGTTGAAAGGTCATGCATCTTTATGGTTTGATCAAGTGTAGAAAAATATACTTATTGATAGGAAATAAAAGATTAAGTCATGGAAGAGAATGGTGAGGTAACTAAAGAAGCAACTCTGAAAAAAATATTATGAATTAACCATTTTTAGAAATACAAAATATAAGGCAAAAGGATTCAAAAATTAAGGGAGTACACTAAAGCTTTCCAAGGCTTTCCAACCGAGCTAGATAGATAGAGCCTAATATAGTCACAATTTAAATGGTCTTAAAATTTCTATTCAAGATGAAATAAGTATGTTGCATATTAAGAGCATGGAGGATGCATATCAATATGTTGTGAGATTTGAGGAGAAGTTCAATAGGAAGTTTACGTAGTTCTATAGAGTTAGAGGTAAGGTAAAACCGTTGGGGGTAAGGATCATGTAGTCAAGAAGGATGAGGAGGCTATGAGCCAAAGAAAACCTTGAAGAAATAGATTCTAACCTAAAAAATATAGGGGGAATATTGCACATGGTTAAGATAAGAATCAACAGTTCAAAGGAATCTAATTTAGCTATGGGGCTCAAGGCCTTAAATCCATAGAATGAAAAGAGCCTCTAAAATTGAACAAGAGAGATAAATAAAGATTATGTGGCTGATGGAGGGAAGGCAAAGAGTGTTGATGGATTTGAGTACCACACCACTACAAGATATAGTGAGCAATTGATAGTTAATATAGCAATAACATTAGGTAATTATAATGGAGAACCCTTGCACATAAAGAGCATTTTTAGGACTAAATGCTTGTGAAAAGGAAAAATCTACAAGGTGATTATGGACGGAGACGACACTAAAAATTTGGTATCAACATATATGGTTGAGAAGCTTAATTTAAATATTGTATATCACTAAAATCCATACAAAAATTCATGGCTACAAAAGACTACAAATTTACCATGGATAAGCGATGCAAGGTGAATTTTTAGATTGGGAAATACAATGATGAAGCATGGTTTGATGTGGTTCCTATGGATGCATGTCATTTTTTGTTGGGATGACCTTGGTAGTATGATAGAAAAGCACTACCTGATTTCCATATGAATACCATCATAGTTGCGAAGGGAGGTAATATCTGGAGATTGAGGTCCCATAAGATTGAAACAACTAAAGCGAGTTGTGGTCTAATACTACTTAGATAAAAGAAGTTCCTAAAAAATACAAAGGGGTAGATATGTGCTATGAATTGTTTCCTAGAGAGGAACATAGGGATGAGATACAGCCTACAAAAGTTACAATAATCTTGAAGTATTATCCTGATGTTTTGGTTGATGATGACATACCACCTAGTTTTCCATCCATGAGAAAGATCTACCACTAGATGGATTTGATTCTTGGTTCTAGTCTTCCCAATAAGGCACCTTATAGGATGGATACTATGATAACTATGGATATGAACAAACAATTCAGGAAGTTTCTCAAGAGGATTTTGATTAGAGAAATCCTAAGCCCATGTGTAGTACTTATTATATTGAAACCAAAGAAATATGATGAATGGAGGATGTGTAGTAATTCTTAAGGCATCGACAAGATCACTAGTAGGTATATATTTCCCAACCCAAGAATAGATGATTTACTAGATTATTTGTGTGGGTTTAGATTAATTTTTAATCTTAATTTGAAGAGTGGTTACCATAAAATCAGAACAAGATAAGGGGTTGAGTGGAAAGTAACCTTTCGATCAAAGGGTGTGTTGGAAATATTGAGAACATTGAGTTGTCATTGATGTCAAAGGATTCATGAGGCAAAAATAATGTGATGTCAACAGATACATGAGGTAAAATTAATGTGATAGTCGAGAATATTTTACATGGGTTTGATAGCAAACTATGGAAAAAATTCAAGGTAAGGTATATCTCCCAATAAAGGAAATTATTGGAAGAAAAAGGTTTATAATATTTATTTTTAAATATTATATAAAGGATAAAAATGATTAAGAAGTTTTTCTAGGACAAAGAGCTAAAAGAAAAAAGAATTATAATATTTATTACAAGGAGGACAAAAGGTTTAAGAATGGGTTTAGAAGGTAAAGTTTAAAATTAAGAGGGACAAAGGTTTAAATAAAAGTCTCATGGGACAATAGTTTAAATGAAAAGGTTCAAAAAGGAAATATTATAATATTTATTAAATATTATAATATAAGGTTATAAACCCTTGGTGCCAATGAAAGAATATTGGTTATAAACCAGTTTCTATAATGTAATTTTTACATTATAGAAAAAGGGATCCTAGGGTTTTTGAAGCTTATTATTGAAATATTATAGAGGAGAAATAAGGTATTATTTTTGTAGATTTATTGTATATCATTAATAAGATTTCTTGAAGGATCAAAAGGAAATTTATTTTTGAGATAGGTTTAAGAGGCACATCATCATCAAGATAATTTTTAGAGGTATGGTGTTTTGATATCATTCACAAGGTGTTTTGGTTAAGAAATATTTTATTGTTATATTATTGGAGAAATAAAGATTAAGTGTGCATTAGTCCTAGGGTTTGAAAGTAAGCTTGTTTTTGGTTGAAGTTAAAAATATATGAGCTAGGGATTAAAAATAAGTTGTGCACATGTTTTTAATAAGTTTGGAATTGAAAGTGCAAGAGTCATAGACTAGTTTTGTAAAGCAAAGTGGAGTATTGGTTTTGAGTGATATTGGGAAAAAAAATGAAAGAATTATATATCAATTTGTGAAAGCAATTTATTTAACTTCATGATTGTTTGTGTGAGTAGATGAGAAGGACTTATGCATTGTGATTGGTCTTGAAATAAAAGTGTAGCTCAACAATAACCAGGTCAGTTATCAAGTGATAGACTAGAGCTACCTTTAGGATGAAATAAATGTGAGACATGTGAAAGCAAAAAACTTAGTGAATGTAAAGAACATATTGAGAATTTGTTAGTACATATTATTCTCTATATGTTCAAGAGATTAAACGAATTCTGGGTAGAATATTTCTAAACTACTTTAGTTAAAGAAAGCACATTGAAGATTAAATAAAGCACTTGATGACATCATTATGCAAGATAGATAAAAAAAATTTGTATATAATGTTATCAGTAGATTTGAGTATGTGTTATGAGAATATTTGAGTATGTGTTATGAGCATATTTGAGAATGTGTTATGAGCAGATTTAAGTATGTATTATGAGAAGATTTGAGCATGTGTTATGAGCAGATTTGAGCATGTGTTATGAGCAGATTTGAGTATGTGTTATGAGCAGATTTGAGTATATGTTATGAGCAAATTTGAGTATGTGTTATGAGAATATTTGAGTATGTATTATGAGTATATTTGAGAATGTGTTATGAAGTAGATTTTGAGCATGTGTTATGAGTAGATTTGAGTAATTATTATGATAATATTTGAGTATGTATTATGAGTAGATTTGAGCATGTGTTATGAAGTAGATTTTGAGCATGTGTTATGAGCAGATTTGAGCAAGTGTTATGAGTAGATTTGAGTAGGCCTTATGTGTAGGCTTGGAGTAGATTGAATAGGTTTGGTGATCAAATTTGAGCAAGCCTTATGTGTATTTTTGGAGTAGTTTTAGTAGGATTGATAAGTAGATTTGATCAAGTCTAGTGTATAGACTTGGAGTAGATTTGAGCAGATTTGAGAGCACATTTGATTAAACCTTGTGTAAAGGCTTTAAGCAGAGTAGTGTCAATAGAGGTCCAAAAAATAGTACAATGGGATTGAGTTATCATATGGATAGAGGTCCTGAACTAGAGTAGTGGGGACATAGGTCTCCTGTGGATAGAAGTCCACTAGCATGAGTAGTGGGGACAAAGGTATCTTATGGATAAAGGTCCACTAGCCAGAGTAGTGGTGACAAATGTCCCCTGTGGAAAGAGGTCCACTACCCAAAGAATTGGGGATAGAGGTATCCTATGGATAGAGGTCCACAAACTTAAGCATAGGGGATTGGATTATTCTTTAGGAAGAGGCCTATAATATTTGTAATAGGGAATTGATTCCCAAGAGATTTGTTGAGAAAATTTATAAGAAATATTTTCTTCGTGGATGTAGTCCACATTGGGTGAACCAAATTAAATATTTGTCTCTCATGTGTGTGATGATTTGTGCATTACCTTGTTACTACTATTGATGATATTGGTTAATGTTGCTTTGGAAAGTTATTGCAATTGTTAATATTGGATAATATTGATTTGGAAAGAAAAGTAAAAGTTTGGTCTTATACTGTTCACCTCCCTCTCAGTATAAGCTTGTGTTCTTCAATTGGTATCAGAGTGGTTTACTTTAGGGAAGCCTAAAATCTTGAAGGAAGATCTTACAGGAACAAAGATAGCTAATTAAGAAGTATTTTCAACACATAGAGCTCCATTGTTTAATGGGACTAACTATGCATTTTTAAAAAAAGTGGTAAGAAACTACATGAAAATAATGCCAAGGCAATGAATGCAATTCTAAGTGGATTACAAGAAATAGAGTTTGTGAAGGTTATGCACTGCAATTCATCAAAAGAAATATGGGATAAATTACATAATACTTAGGAAGGAGATGACAAGGTTATGTTGGCAAAACTTCAGACTCATAGGAGGAAGTTTGAGGAATTAAATATAAAATATGAGGAGTATATTTCTAGGTATATACTTTGTTTTGATGAAGTTGTTAACACCATATATGGACTTGGAGAAAATATTGAGGATTATACTGTTGTTCAAAAAAATTTAAGATCACTTCCCATGTAGTATGATGCAAAGGTTTATGCAATAGAATAAATGAAGGATCTTGCATCTCTAAGGATAGATGAACTACATGGTATTATCACAACTTATGAGATGAGAACAAAAAAGGATCAAACATCCAAAAGGAAGGAAGCATTCAAATTTTCAAAAAATGTAAAGGATAAAGAATTATAATCTAGTGGTGAATCAAGCAGTGAAGAAGAGGCCAATTTTGTAAGAAGAAATAAGAAGAGTTCAAGGAAACCCAAGAATATGTAAAGTATGAAATGTTTCATCTATGGTAACATTGGTTACTATGCAACATATTGTACATAAAATGGATATAGTAGCAGTGAAGATGAAAAATAATATTATAAAAATAAAGAAAGAAAATTTGCTTATGAAAAGAAAAATAGGAATGGTCAAGGCAAGCATGAAAATAAGTTCTTTCAAAGGCATAAGAAAATTTTTTGTGTTGAAGAAGCAAGCAATGCTTCAAGTGATAGTGATGAAATATCTTCAGATAGTGAAAAATAAGAGGTTCTATTTTTGGCAATAGAAGAGGAAAAGAATACTCCAGTTGAAGATCTAGAAAAAGAGAAAATTTTAGAAAAGGATAAAGAAGCCATAGTTGATATGAAAGAGGAACTTGTTGTTGAAAATGATGAATTGAAAAGGGAGAACTTAAGATTAAAGGCTAAAGGATAAGAGGATGAGAAAACAAAGACATAGCTTCTACAAGATCTCACTTATTTAAGAGTTATGGTTGAAGAGGAAATAATAGTTGAAGAAGGTATGGTTGAACAGTTGAAATAAAAAGAACTAGAATGTGAAAGACTAGAACATAAAACTGATATTCTAAGGAAGGAACCTAAAAAATTCAACAATAATATGTATTATTTTAGGAAAAATTCAAAATATTTGGATGATATTATCAAAACATAGAGATCTCCATTTATGATGACTGGACTTGGATTTGATAAAAATCAAGAAGTACAAAATGAGAAGACAAGATCAAAAGAAATAGAAGCATAAAATAAGGAAAGTGAAGAAGAATTCATTTGCACCTTCCAAGCACTACAACATCAGATGTTACAATTGCAATAAGTTTGGGCATAGAGAAAAGTGGTGTAAACCAAAATTTTAGGAATATCCAAGAATAAGCAAGAACATGGATGATCAAAATGTTCAAAAGATCCAAAGAAACATGGCTATAAAGGTATGGAAGAAGAATATTGAAAAAGGATAAGAGCATTGTAATTTGGGAGTAGTCTTACTACCATACCAAAATTAATCACCTCAAGAAGAGGAGGTGGTGTAGGGGCTATGCTAAAATGTCTTAAATTAGCCCCATGGAGACCTTTGCCATTGATGTCAAAGGGAGAGAGATTCTAGTAAGGGGAGCAACTTCTCAGGGGGAGCAGTTTTGGTATCTGGTTGCACTAAAAGAATATTTTTGTAAGGGTTACCATCAATGACAAAGGGGTATATTGTTGGAAATATTGAGAATATTGAGTTGTCATTGATGTCAAAGGACTCATGAGGTGATGTCAAAGGATACATGAGGTAGAAATAATGTGATAGTCAAGAATATTCTACATGGTTTTGATAGGAAACTATGGAAAAATTTCAAGGCAAGGTATATCTCCCAAGAAAGAAAATTATTGGAAGAAAAGGGTTTATAATATTTATTTTTAAAATATTATATAAAGGACAAAAATGGTGAAGAAGTTTATTTGGGACAAAGATCTAAAATAAAAAAAAAATATAATATTTATTACAAGGAGGATAAAAAGTTTAAGAATGGGTTTAGAAGGTAAAGTTTAAAATAAAGAGGGACAAAGGTTTAAATAAAATTCTCTTGGGACAATATTTTGAAGGCAAAGGTTCAAAAGGAAATATTATAATATTTATTAAATATTATAATATAAGGTTATAAACCCTTGGTGCCAACATCACTTTAAATACTCCCATGCAAAATCGTGTGCTGACGTTTCAAGTCAAGACGAAGTGCATATAAATAAGGGATAAGAGATTTGATTTTTTACCAAGCACTAATGTTATATTTTGAGTTGAATTAATGTGAAAACGTTGTGTGATTAAAAGTGCTAATCTTCGATGAATGGTAAGAAGAGGACAACGTGTTTGAAAGGTGTACATACGATTGGTTAATGATAAATATTGTGAGCATCTGGGACATCCTATCCAACTGGATAGTCCAACTGGTTTTGTGACATGCATGAGCATAGATAGGAAGGAGATTGCAAAGTCAAAATCTCTAGAGGTCATTTTAAATGCAACATTGAGTTTTTGATCTACGCACTGAGATAAAGATATAGTTGTGTGGGCACTTCTTTAGTTCCAACTATCGTGGTGGCATAGTTGTCATGGTGCTTGTGGTAGTGCTATTGTGGTAGAGATTTGCAGGTCAAACCTCATGGAGTGTGTTTTTCTTGGCATTGATGGTAGTGTTGATTGTTGGTAAGCGCTAAGGTTGATGGCATTAATTTTTGGTGAGTGCTAAGGTTGCTTGGTGTTGATGGGTGTGGATAAGCGCATGGAGACTTTGAGCAAGGTAAAGTAAAATATTTTGATTATTGTCTAAATCTTGGAGTTATAAGGTGGTTTTAGTGATTTGTATATTCTGTTATTATAAGTTGAATATTTGGGGTGTTTTGTTGAATGATAAGTTAGGATTTATAAGGTGTAAATTGATTTACTTCCAAGTGTAAATTTTATATTATAGAAAAAAGGATCCTAGCATTTTAGAAGCTTATTCTTGAAATATTATAGAGGATAAATAAGGTATTTTTTTGTAGATTTATTATGAACACATTTTTGGAAAGGTTTGAGTGGATGATATTTTTATCTATGCTAGAATTGAATATCACTAACCAGATTTCTTGAAGGATCAAAAGGAAAATTGTTTTTGAGACAGGTTTAAGAGGCACATCATCATCAAGACAATTTTTAGAGGTATGGTGTTTTGATCTCATTCACAAGGTGTTTTTGGTTAAGAAATATTTTGTTGTTATATGATTGGAGAAATAAAGATTAAGTAAGTGTGCATTAGTTCTAGGTTTTGAAAGTAAGCTTGGTTTTGGTTGAATTTGAAAATATATGAGCTAGGGATTGAAAATAATTTGTGCACATGTTTTGAATGAGTTTGGAATTGAAAGTGCAAGATTCATAGACCAATTTTGTAAAGCAAAGTTGAGCATTGGTTTTGAGTGATATTGGGAATAAAAATAAAAGAATTATATATCAATTTATGAAAGCAATTTGTTTAACTTCATGATTGAATGTGTGAGTAGATGAGAAGGACTTATGCATTGCGATTGGTCTTGAAATAAAAGTGCAGCTCAACAATAACCCAATTATCAAGTGATAGACTAGAGCTACATTTAGGATGCAATAAATGTGAGACATGTGAAAGAAAAAAACTTAGTGAATGTAAAGAACATATTGAGCATTTGTTAGTACATATTATTCTCTATATGTTTAAGATATTAAACGAATTCTAGGTAGAATATGTCTAAACTGCTTCAGTTAAAGAAAGCACATTGAAGATTAGATAAAGCACTTGATGACATCATTATGCAAGATAGATAAACAAATTTTGTATACAATGTTATGAGCAGATTTGAATATGTGTTATGAGTACATTTGAGTATGTGTTATGAGAATATTTGAGTATGCATTATGAGTAGATTCGAGTATGTGTTATGAACAAATTTGAGTATGTATTATGAGCATATTTGAGCATGTGTTATGAGCATATTTGAGCATGTGTTATGAGCATATTTGAGTATGTGTTATGAGCATATTTGAGTATGGGTTATGAGCATATTTGAGTATGTATTATGAGCAGATTTGAGTATGTAGTCTGAGCAAATTTGAGCATGTGTTATGAAGTATATTTTGATGATGTTTTATGATCAAATTTGAGTATGTGTTATGAGCATATTTGAGTATGTATTATGAGCATATTTGAGCATGTGTTATGAAGCATATTTTGAGCATGTGTTATGAGTAGATTTGAACAAGTGTTATGAGCATATTTGAGTAGGCCTTATGTGTAGGCTTGGAGTAGATTGAACAAGTTTGGTGAGCAAATTTGGGAAAGCCTTATGTGTAGTATAGGATCCGTTTGAGTAGGATTGATAAGAAAATTTGAGCATCTTGTGTGTAGATTTAGATTAAACTTGAGCAAATTTGAGAGTAGTTTTGAGCAATCCTTGTGTAAATTCTTGAAGCAAATTAGTGTGGATAAAGGTCTCATGTGGATAGAGGTCCATAAACTAGTACAAGGGGATTGAGATCTCCTATGGATAGAGGTCCACAAACCAGATTAGTGGGGATAGATATCTCTTGCATATAGAGGTCAACTAGCTAGAGCAGTGGGGACAAAGGTCTCCTATGGATAGAGGTCCACTAGCCAGAGCAATGGGGACAAAGGTCTCCTGTAGATAGAGGTCCACTAGCTAGAGCATTGGGGACATAGCTCTCTTGTGGATAGAGATCCATGAAATTGAGCATAGGGAATTGGATTATCCTTTGGGAAGAGGCCCATAAAATAGGGAATTGATTCCACATAGATTTGTTGAGAAAGTTTATAAGAAATATTTTCTCCATGGATGTAGCCCACATTGTGTGAACCACGTTAAATCTATGTATCTCATGTGTGTGATAATTTGTGCATTGACTTGTTACTGTTATTGATGATATTGGTTAATGCTACTTTGGAAAGTTATTGCAATTCTTAATATTGGATAATATTGATTTGGAAATAAAAGTGAAAGTTTGGTCTTATATAGTTCACCCCCTCTCTCATTATAAGCTTATATTCTTTAGGGTGGTTTGTATGAGTGGTTGGTTATGCCATTTGGGCTTACCAATGCACCCATCACTTTCATGAGATTGATGATAGAAGTACTAAAACCTTTTATTAGGAAATTTTATTGTCTTTTACCTAGATGATACTCTTATGTACAACAAAAACAAAGAATATCATCTCAAGCATGTAAGAGTAGTCTTGGAAAAGTTACAGCAAGAGAAGAATTTATAAAACTTGAAGAAGTGTTCATTCCTCAAGTCAAAGTTGATCTATCTTGAATTTGTGGTATCTAAGGTTGGGCTTAGGATAGATCCAACTAAAGATACTACCATTAAGGATTGGACAAGCCCAAAGAGTGTAACTGAGGTAAGGAGTTTCCATGGTTTAGAAAAAATCTATAGGAAATTGATCAGGGATTTTTGTGCAATTTGTGCACCACTGACCTCATGCATAAAGAAAGGAATATTTTTGTGGATTCAAGAGGTTGAAAGAATATTCCAATTTTTGAAGAAGAAGATGACATAGTAACCCATACTAAGGAGTCCTAATTTTGAAAAAAAAACATCAAGTAGATTGTGATCCTAGTGGAAAGGCTATTGGTGTAGTGTTGAGCCAAGAAGGTAGACCTAATGCATATTTTAGTCAAAATTTGAATGAGTCTCAAGAACAATATTCTATCTATGAGCATGAACTTTATTGTATAGGACAAGTTATAAAATATTGGAGATATTATTTTTTCGCTAGAGAACTTGTCTTGTATACTGATCATGAATATTTGTAGTACTTGAATAGTCAAAGAAAGTTGAGCATTAGGTAGATAAAGTAGGTAGAATACTTGGCAAGAAATAACTTTACCTTGAAGCACAAGTAAAGAAATAGCAACCAAATTGTTGATGCTTTAAGTAGAATGGTGTTTTTGTTCAAGATAATGTATGTTGAATGCATGGGACTAAATTAGATGAAGAACTAGTACAAGGATGATCTAGAATTTGGTAAGGAATGATAAGAATGTAGTGAATTTGAGCATAGGATGTGCAATGAATTCTTTCTCTAGGATGGTTTCTTGTTCAAGGATAGGGAATTATGCATTTATCAAGGATCTATGAGGGAGAATTTTATTAAAGAGAATCATGATGGAGGTCTAGAAGCTCATTTTGAGAGAGAAAAAACCATTGCTTAGCCAAGAGAGAAATACCTCTAGCCTCATTTAGCTCAGGATGCATAGAAGTCTCTGGTCAAGTGTAGAACATGTTAAATTGCAAAAGACACTAGGTAGAATACTAGTTTATATACTCCATTGCCTATTCCAAATGGATATTGGGAGGATATAATCATATATTTTATATTAGGTTTACCAAGAACCAAAAGAGGCCATGATAGCATATTTGTGGTTGTAGAGAGATTTTCAAAAAATGGTTCATTTTATCCTATGCAAGAAGACTACTAATGTCAACAATGTGGCTAGGCTATTCTTCCAAGAACCTGTTATATTACATGGATTTCCAAGGAGCATTATTGCTGATAGGGATGTAAAATTCATGGGATAATTTTAGAACATGCTATGGCAAAGGTTAGTAACCAAATTGGATTTTAGTTTTGCTTATCATCAACAAACTGATGGATAGCCTAAAGTGGTTAATAGAAGCTATTTTTTGAGAAGCTTAGTTTATGATAAGCCAAAGTTATATGATCTTGTACTTAAATAAGCTAAGTTTACATACAATGATTCCATTAATAGGTCCACATGAAAATCACCATTCCAAATAGTCTATGGAAGGTCACCCAAAGGAGTGATTGATTTAGTCAAGGTTGTAGCTAAGAGGAAAATGCTACAACATAGGAATTCATAGAGCACTTCAAGGAGTTGCATGATGATATCAAGAGGAGGATCAATCAAATTAATTAGTAGTATAAGCAAAAAGTAGATAAAAAATTGGGGTGAAGTCATATCAAGTTGGAGATCTTGTTATGGTGTTCTTAAGATAGAAAAGTTTTCCTAAAGGTACTTATAATAAGCTCAAGATGAAGAAAATTGGACCATGCAAGATAATAAAACAATTATGATAATGCCTATGAGATTGACCTCCCTAAGGGGATAGATATCTCATCCATTTTTAATGTATCATACTTGCACTCATATGCTAGAGATAATACTACTACTAAAGATCCTGAACCAATTGGAACAAGCATAATTTGGAGGAATCAACTGCCTAAGAAGCAACCTAGTTAGATTGACAAAATTCTAGGTGAAGTAATGGAAAAAAACCAAGCACATGTAGTATAGGGAGTTTCTTGTGTAATTGAAGGAAAATAGTAGAGTAAGATGCCTAGATAAACAAAGTGAAGTTAGCTCACTTACAAAACTCTCCAATTTTAAATTGATATCCATGAGCAGGGGATCATGATTTTTTTGCACCTATGTTGACTGATGTAGGACCATCCAAGTGGTATTATGTTTTTTTTTGTGCACATGGTTTTTATTTTTATGTTTGTGGTTTTGTGCATATGGTTTGATGCATATGGTTTGGTGCATATGGGTCGGTGCATGTTATTTTATGTATGTTATTGGTGCACATGATTGATGCATATGGTTTTGTTCATGTGGTTTGATAAATGTTGTTTGGTGCATGTGGTTTGGTGCACATGGTTTTTGCATATGGATTTGGTGTGCACATGGTTGGCTAAAAAAATCAAAAAATAAAAAGAATAGAGTTGAGCATTAGAAGTGATATTAAAGACTTGGGTAGAAAACGAAGGTTATGAAATAGGGTTGCAAAAATGATTTAAAGGTTGTATTGAACCAAGAAACTAGATTTCTAATATTGTAATTACATATATTATGTTAAAAAAAAATTAAATCAACTGTCTAGGGTTTTAGGAAAGGAACTAGGAAAAGAAGGTTGCAATATGGTTTTTTTTTCTCTCTATATATTTATGATTGTCAACCTCTAAGGAAGCAAAGCATGTATTATTCTCTACAAGAAATGTCAATATTTTTTTGTGGAAGCTTATTTAAGTTGTCTAAGTACCATTATTATATTTTAAGCTTGCATCTTGTTGGGTTAGGCATTATTTGCACTACGACCACACTTCTTGACTATGTTAAATCCTTTAATATTAGGACTATACCATCCTCTTCTAGGTGAATATTATAACTCAATATTTGGCCTTTGATGGTGCTATTTTTATTTTTTAAATATTAGAATAATTTTATCTTCCTTATTTTTGTTGTTGTGCTTGTATAATATACCAAATTTTGGACTAGGGATCCACTTTTTTGAATTTTGGTAGGCCTTCTCTTATTTTTCTTGGGTTTATATGCAATTTTCAATCATGTCGAGTTTAGTTTTTTTTAGTTGAAATATTTTTTGCATCTTAAAATTTTGTTGCATCGTGATATTGTTATGATAATTGTGGCCATTATTGTATTTGTTTTTCCTTCCAGTCAATGCTATTTGAAAATAGCTTTTTGAAAAGTGAGTTTTTTGTGTAGGCTCTAAGGAAAAAATTAAGGCTTGAATTTGTTTACCTGTAGCATATTGTTCAATATGTCACCACTAGGATCACTTGGTAAGTTATTAGAAAAGCCTTATGCATTTTATGAAACCCTTGCACTCAAGTGGAATGAAAAATTTCACTTTCAAGCAATTTGAAATCTTTTCCAAATAGTTAAATTTTATTTTTTGGGTAGTAAGAATTCGTTTTCAAACATAAAAAAATTATTTTCAGATAGTAAAAAATTTATTTATGGGCAATTAAAAGTCATATTTGGGCATTAAATTTCATTTTTGGGTATTTTAAAATTTTATTCTCGAGAAATTATTTTTTCATCTCTAGACATTTAAAAGGTCATTTCTGTGCAATTGCATTTTATTTTTGGATAATCAAGAATTAATTTTCTGCTTTTGGAATTTATTTTTGGGTCATTTAAAAATTGTTTTAGTGCACTTAAATTTCCTTTTGAATATTTGGAATTCATATCTAGGCTATTGAAAATTATTTCTTGGTAATCAAAAGTATTTTCCAAGCATTAAAAATGTATTGCCAAATAGTAAGAAAATTATTTACATGTAGTTAAAATGTAAAGTGCATGGAACCAGATTCTAGGAAGTAATTACACAATACATAATAAAAAATTTGGCTAAGTATGGAAATTACCAAAAATATTATATCCTAGTGGAGTGCGGAGAGGTACAAAAAGTCTATTGGCTTGCTAGAAAGTGAAAAAATTTTGAAGTGTTGAGAGTGTCGAAAATAATGTTGCATACCATGAAGTGGAGTGATGCCAAAAATCAGGCAACTTTGAGAAAGGAAATTTTTCTAAGTGTTGAGAGTGTCAAAAATAATGTACCATATCGGGAAATAAAGTGGTACCAAAGGTCCGTTGGGATGCTGAAAATGATGTGAGAAATTAAAATCTTCTAAGTGTGAAAGTGGCTAGAAATATTGTACCCTAGCGAAGTGCGAAGAGATACCGAGAAATTCTAAAAACTTTAGAAAAGATAAAAATTTGCTAAGTGTGGAAGTGGCTGAAAATAATGTACCATGTTAGAGTGTAGAAAGGTACTAAATATCCATCAATGTGCTAAAACGCAAGTTGAAAATTTTCTAAGTGTTTAATTTGCTAGAAATATTATATCTTAGCAGAGTGTGGAGAGGTACCGAAAGTTCGACAACTTTGAAAAAAGTAAAAATTTGCTAAGTGTAGAGATTGTCAAAACTTTTTGTACCCTAGTTTCAAGAGATAGAAAACCCAAATGAAGCTCAAAAACTAAAATTAAGATTCAACATCCAAAAAATGAAGCTCAAAAACTAAAATTAAACCTAACAATTGGCAATGAGTCCTACCAAGAGGAATTTAGCATCCAAATAATGAAGACTCAACATTTGGTAGTGAGAAAAATAAACCTACCACATGAAAGTAAAAATATGACTAAGTTTGAATGCTACAAGAAATAATGTACCATACCATCGATGTGCTAGAATGAAATTTAAATTGGGGGCCAACAATTGAAATTTAACACCTGGATCTCAAAGAATGAAACTTAGCAATTGGTAATAACATAACACTCAAAATTTGACTCAACAATTAAAGGCCACCCAGATTTATTCCCTAACGATGAGAAATGATATAGTCCCAAAAAAACATGACCAAAAATCCATGAAAATGATGTGATACCTCTATAGTTGAAAACCTTAGGAAAATTAAAAGGAAATTAAAATTTAAGTTAATATTAATGTTAATGTTCTAACTTTTGCCTTTTTTATTCTTTTGTAGAAATTTTGCTAGTGGTTACATTAAATATGGCATATATTATGGCAAACATGGATTTTTAATATGAGTTGAGTGAGTACAATCGTGCAATATGGAAGTTAGGGAGAATTAATAATCAACCTAGATTTTGTATATTAATGAAGAGTTAATGAGGCATGGCCATTTTGAAATTCTTGAGCATCATGCAAATTGAAATTAAATGAAGTATGACTATTGTAGAACTCACGAACATCATGTAGATGAAGACTTTATGAGGCATGGCTATATTTTTGTAGGAAAATTAATTTCAAGAAGCACATTCTAGAAGTAGATGGAAATTAATTGTAGAATGTAATGTTAAGTGAAGGCTAAAAAATTGTATAAATGGTAGCTCACTAGCCTATTACAAAGGTCAAAAACCATCTTTTAGTTGGCCCCTTTTTTATTTTTCTACTTTCTCTTTGTATTCAGATGGTATTTCTGAACAAAGTGGTTATTTATTTCTAAGCTCTATTCTTGTAATCCACCAAAGTGAATAAATCTAAAACAATGTACCTAATGACTATATTTTAATATAAAGGATTTTGTAATTTATTGTGTTCAATCTATGCATGTTGATGGTGGTTGCACTCAGTTCATTTCAAAGTCTATTGTTCCTTTTAAGATTCCACCATCCCAATCCTTAGGATTTGTGAATACTGGTCAGGTTGGGATTCACTTAATTTGGATTTGTTGTTTTACTGAAACAAAGTTGTAGTTCAGGATAGTATCAACTTTAATTTTTTTATTTTTATCTCACCCTTCAACATTTGAATTTTATTTGAAACTTATTTAGATTAGGAGTAAACTATATTTCATTCAAAGCATTAAAGTTATTTTTCTATAATGCATTTTGAAATTTCAGATAGCTTGAATAGAATCATTGTCATTATATATGTGATATATTCTAATGGCAATGAACAATATAGATTGGGTAATCATAGTTCACAATGCTTAAAATTTTGTTTTTTATTGTCCAATTTTAATTCAACTCAACTCATTTTTGTTCAAACATCAACATAGTGAAATTATTTTTAGATAGTCAAGTGCCTATTCTTAAAGCTTTGTGTCCAAGAAATTTCATTCTTAGTTAGAACCAAAAAAAACCCCTTGAAGGAATAGTTATAAATGACCTCTAAGTCTATCCACACTGGCCAAGACCTGGTATACATAAACCTTAGGATAAATATATTTCCCTTTCAAGAGGGAATAGATATCTATTCCATGTACATTGACATGCCCTTAATAATGTGTTATTTGCATGCTCAATAGGACTGACGCTAAAAGGAGGGCCAAAGCTATATTTCCTTGGTGCTTTACACATCTTGACTATCAAAGTTAGTGCAAAAGTTCAATATCCTTAGGGTCCACTAATGACAAATCTTAATCCATGGTATATAGTTGGTGATATGTTGAAAGATATATTCCCGTGTATAGGCATGATGGAATGAGGTTAGTTGAACACATTTAGGCATACATAGACAAATTAATTTATTTACAAATTATGCATGAGGATGTTGCTTGCAAAATATTTCCATACATATTGGATGAGTTTGCATATGATTGGTATATCAGCTTACCTTTAGGTCTATCACTTTTTAGAATTAGCTAGAAGTAGCATTTATTGACTATTTTAGATTACCTATTGATCTAGCTGTGATATACCATTATATTACCTCTACCTGTAGAGAACCTAATGAATCCTTGAGATTATTCAATACTAGGTTCCATAAGTTATACACTTTACCAGTGACATCTTACATCCTTAAAGAGGAAGTAGCTATCCAAATGTACTTTAGAGCCTTAGACCCATTAAATTCCATGCTTTTGAGGAGAGTTTCTCAAATTAAATCTTTGCCAAAAGCATATAGTGAGGCAATAAAAATTGAACAACAATTAATTCCTTAAGGTTTTGGTATGGGTCAATTACCATAACTTAGAAAATTTGGATCTTACAATTAGATACCAAAAATAGATTAAGCTCTTGCACAACACCTTTCCATGTTAAACCCATTTATAGAAGTTATGTATCCCAAAAAATATGAACCTTTCAATCTGGTAACCTTGAATCAGATGATGCCTAATGTGAGTAGTCAATAGATCATCCCAACATATTTGGACAATTATGTGATCATGAATAACGTTCTCAATCATATACTTACAACAAATGATCAACCAAGATTATTTACACTTTTCAATATATTTGCATCCGTGAATAATGTAATAGCTCAACTAGGACCAAGTCAAATTAATAGCATAAATCTTGAGTTAGCTTAGAAAATATGGTTTAAAAATTGAGCAATGATATGCTCCAATTGCAAAGGCAAGTTCCTCAAAAATCACCTACAAATGACATTCAAAATAATATGACAACCTTTGAGCTTCCATAAATCTCATTGATATTTATCTACCCAAGTGGCATGATGTCCATCCCACTACTCAACATGGTGAAGTTGACTATCCAGAGTTTAAAACTACTTTAGATATTATCCAAAAAGAGATGAAATTTTATGAGTTAGTACCCACCAATGAGGATTGTAGGAATCAAGTTAATCAAAATGTAGGGATAGCCTTAGTTTTAGAAACATATGAACCCTTAGAAGTGTATGAAGATAAACCTAAAGAGTCCTTTGAAGAAAAAGTAGAAAATGACTAGCAGTTTCAAAGAGATAATAATTTTATTCCTTAGAGTAAAGGAAAAGAACCATTAACTTCTTTTAATATCTCCTAAAGAAACTCCCATACTAGCTAATATGCAATATAATGAAAGCCCTGATCCATATAAGGATATTATAATGCCTATGCAGCTAGAATTCAATATGCCATTACCATAGATAAAGAAATCTAAAAAGAAACAATCTTGGATATGACACTATTGAAAACCTTAATAAAACCAAGGAAAATAGTCCTTTGATTGAGGTATTTTAGTTGCTTGACAAAGAAGGAACTACAAAGGTTATTGATGCTTAAATGACTACATAAATAAAATGTAGAATCCCCACCTTCATTGTTGACTACTAGAATTGCTAGTAAATTTTTACTTAACTTTTTAGTGGATTCAAGTGCTTCTGATAATGTGATGTCATATGTTATTGGTAGAAGATTAGAGTTTACCCCTGCTTTCTCAAACAAGAAGGTTGTTCAACTAGATAAAACATAGGTAAAAATGTTGAGGTGTTTAATCAAACTCATATATAGTTGGTTGATAAATCTAATATACAAAAATACATTGATATTAGGTTGTGGATATCCTAGATGCCTATGGGATGCTAATCAATCATGATTGGTCAAAAATACTGAATGGCTATATGGAAACTAGTTTTTTTTTAAAAAGCCAATGTTGAAGATGCTTATTAGTAAGTACAACAATGTCAATGAGGTTTTGTACACTGAGTTAGAATGGAGAGTTTAAAATATGGCAATGAAAACCATAATTGAAGGTAATTATTTGATATTAGAGACCCCACATAACAAATAAAAAAATAATTCAAGACCAGTTATAAATCCTCGAGTTTAATGGATCAAAGTCTAAATATGGTAGTAGTGATGAGATTAAATTGAGTTGGTGGGATGAGAGAGGTAAAAATAAAGGCCTTTAGTATTTCAGATACAATGTTGCTATGGGATGATGTGTGTTATGACTGTCACAACACACCCCAAATTTGGGGACCCACATAAATTTTTGGAATTAAAATGAAGTTTTGGTTTGCTTGAGTGATTTGACAAGAAGTTCTTACCTACGAGTTTTACAATGCAGCTTCCAAGGTTTAAATTTTGGTTTAATGTTTCCTTTTAAATTTTGATTTTCAATGTTTTGTTCTCTAGTATCCATTTAATCACCATCAAACTTACTCAAATTTGCAAAGGTAAGGTAATTTTAAGCATACATGGGATTTTTATAAATCCATTACTTTAGGTCCACTCAGTGGTACAAAATGAAATCATGTTAATGAAATCAATATTAAATAATAATAATAAAAATAATTTTTTTAATAAAATAAAGAAATAAAGTTTTTTTCTACTATCATTATGTTTATTATTTCATATTATCCTCATTATTTGTGCAAAGGAGAGTATTAAAGCTTTCAATATTTAAGATTTCTTTAAAAGCTTTTAATATTTAAGCTTTATTTCAATATTTAAAGCTTTCTTTAGTTGAAAAAATTTGTAATATTCAATATGTAGGTTACAAAAATAGTGACGGTGTTCCTCAACAATAACCCCATGGATGACCTCTTTCTCTATTTAGCGTTCTCGTACAACATGGTGGGTGCTCTCAAGTCGATGCTTGCCAAGGTGGATGTGGCCATCGAGGTTAAAGAGATTCGGGTCAACGCGTGCACCCTCGTGGTGGTGGGGCCCAAGGTCTCCATAGTCAATGTGGGGGAACTACTACGGACTACATAAAATAGACGAAAGATGCAGACATAGAAAAATAAAAGAATATAACATAAGACTAAGGTGACTACGGGCATGAGCGTGTTTGATGAATGCAAGGGCTTGTTTTGGATAAGTGAAGAGGGTACTAATGCAGATTGTGGATGAATTTTGGAAGAGAGATAAAATATCAACATAATCCATTAGAAAGGGTAAAAAAAAATTGATTTGGATGAACTAAAATAGTTCCTTGATTTTGAGAAATGTCATTTAGATTCTTTATCAAAAGACAATTCACCTGAGGGTTATTCGAGAGTTCAAGAACAAAGGTAATCTGGATCATTTACACTTGTTAGCATTTCAAAAGATAACTATGGGGAGGACTTATTAAAATTTCTCTTATAATTATTGAGTTTAATACGCCAAAGCGAGAATGTTTATGATTGGATTTGTGTGACATCACCATATTATAGGAAATAGCTGATGTAGGAGTAAAATATTTCCATTGTACATTTTTCATGGAGGAATGGCAGGGAACGTAAGGACTCGGAGGTGATTTGCTATCAAAAGAAAATAGAAGCCCCAAAAATATTGTGCTATATACCATGAGAAGTGTGGACTTGGTTTATCATAAAAAACATCACGTCCATAGCTTAGAAGCTTGCATAGATTAAGGTACCACCAAAAGGTGAGTTTGGAATGGAGATTCAGAGCAAAAAATGAAGTCGTGACACACATATTAAAGGAATTTCAATGACATAGGGGAGCAACATTATTGGTTTTGATCAGATAGACCTGGTATTTAACAATCCAATGGAGAGGCATTTCAGCGTAGAACAAACCAGATCGTTTTTCAATCTGATTTCATGTTTGATAAGAGAATGCCCTATTATATCTCTTACATTCATGGATTGTATCAAGAGCATGCTTGAAACCCTAGCGAAGAAAGAAATTCTTGGTAGATCTTATCCAATAAAAATAGAAATAGTTGCAGGAAAATTCCAGAGCAACATCACATATGGACAAATTCTCAAATGCACCGAAACTTTATTAAATTCATGCCAAGCTCATCATTTTTTCACTGTCAGATGAAATAAACTTCATTAATGATCAATATGTAGTATATGACAAACATAATAATGGAAGGAATATGTGTATGGTAGCATCACAGGTGGTGATGATCAAGGGTTACATTGGGTCAATCATAGGTGGCATTTGTTGCAGTGTTCATCTATCCATATCCTTTCCCACTATGTTAGAGCTCTTGGATGGAAATATGGCATGGAGAGCTTACATAATAATGTGCTCTAACATAAAATGTATCCGCATGAGTCATGGATGTTGAATTCAAAATAGAATTTAGGTGTTATACTCTTGAGTGAAAATAGGGCAATTGCATAACGTTCGTATTAAAGGAGGGAGTTCTATGTTACAAAAGGAGATTAAGTATTTAGAATAAATGCATTTTCGTAGGCACCCATATAAAATATGACAAATAAATCATTCAAAGAAAAAGAAAGAGGTCGTTACGGAAAGGTATGAAAGACAAAGAAGGCATTACCATGTATTTTTTTATTTATTTATATTTTTTTTTAGTAAATTGTTTCATTTCTATATTTTAATTATGGTTATAATATATTTTAAGTGGTTATTCTTATTTATTTCTATTTAAAATGATGGATGTCATTAATTTGACAAATGTATGCATTTTATGTAAAATACGTGCAAGTTGTGTATGATTATGCAGGGAAATTTTGAAGGATGTTCCATAGGTGCATGATGTAGCAGCACAAGGTTTTGAATACACCTCAAATGTGAGAAGATGGACATAAGGACAATGGACTAAGAAGACTCTAGATGTAGTGACAGAGTAGTGGTTGATTACTGTTATAGAATATAGTAGCTAAAGTATGTTACTGAAGATAATTACTAAAGTATGTTGCAGAAGGTAGATACTGAAGGTTGTTCTTAAAGATAACTTTTACTAGCAGTTAACAAAGAAATTTGACTAATTCAATTGATCGACGTTGCATACCACATCAGTGAAAACATGGTGTTTTTACACAGTAGAAAAAGTATTTGTAGTCAATATGATTAGTTGACATGTCAAATATTATTCACGTGGATATTATATTTCGTGAAGTTGTATAATTAGATTATTTTTAGGATGAATAGATTCCCACGCAAGATTGTTTGGTCCTTCCCAAGAATAAAGGACATATGTTTATGTGTTATATCTTATGAAATATCTAAGTTAGTATTATGTTGTTATGTTAGTTCATAAAGTACCACTTGGACCACTTAGGTTGTTTACTGAGTCCAAGAAAAATTAGGAATTGTGTTAGTTTAAATTATTTTTGTTAGTGCATAGTTGTTGCTTTATCAAGTCCACAACTCCACATGGAAAAACATGTGGAAGAATATTACTTAGAATTGTCCACGTAACAATATATATTACATAAATATACCTTTGAAAAGGTCTAATGTTCAATATTCTAATGAAATTTTTTATGATGCGGAAATAATGTTGAAACGACTCTATATAATTTCTAAATAAATGCACCAACATTATATTTGAAACTTCCAGCAATAAAAGTAGCACTTTAATCTTCACATATGGTAACTATGTCATTTGTATTTACTGCTTGATTTATTTTATGTAGTTGTAATTGTAATTTTCCTGCATCCATAGAATATAATAATGCTAGTAGTAGTTATGCATCTTAGTTACTGAGATAAAGTAGTTCAGAGGAGAAATACTTACACTGTACTCTAGGAGGCAAGGCCCACTCCCACATTCAGTACCTAATATCTCACCCCTACAGTAGGTTAGAAATAGTTAATTAACCTTAGAATGTAAAATAAATTAAACTGCATTTTTATAGAACAAAAAGTTATAATAGATAATTAAAACTAATTGCACGAGGATCCTCACCAATATATCAACTCATAAATAGGTAATTTTTATTAGTTATCCTCACCAATAGATAAAATCATCAATAGGCAATTGTCATATTTATTTCATAAATCATAAATTGCACTTTATTTTCATTCCTACACAATTTAATTTCTGTTCACTACAATGATTACTTTTTTTCACAATATGAAACTAAAAAGAGATATGAATTAAGCTTAGAATTGATCCCATGGTACAATCTATACTGGATTCCTAATATTTAAATCTAACCTTGATTACCACAAATTTATAAAATTAAATGTAAGCTATTACAGTCGATTATTTTGGCACTGTTTCGAGGGAGAGTAGCATCGTAGTGGTTAATCAAAAAAGTTGTTTGGCAGTGCAAAAAGGAGAGGTTTACTTGTATGTAGGAAGGCATATGAGTTAGAGTGGCAAGGATAAGCTTACTTGTATGTAGGAACACATACAAGTTAGAGTGATTAGGAGAAGCTTACCTGTATGTAGGAAGGCATACGAGTCAGATTGGCATTGGATTTTCCTAACAAGTCCCTTTGGTTGATGTTTCCACGTTCTTTTATTTTGAGGAATCATTTTACTGCTTTCATAGTTTAAATTTTATTTCTTGTAAATTTTATTTCCTACAAGTTTTTCCTACTTTGGATGATTATTATTGCTTAAGTTTATCTAGGATATATAGAGAAAACAGGAAGTAGGTATGGCTGAGTGAGATAATCATAGTGAAATACCCCTAAAATTGGCTTGGGACCTATAGAAAATAGGAAATAGGTATGGTTGAGTGACACAACCATAGTGAAACCCTTATAATAATCAAAGAAGTAGTAATAATCTTACCTTTTATTTTAGCAATTTTATTTCCAGCCAAATTTACATTTCAAGTATTTTCTTTTCCTCCTAGTGTGCTGAAATTGATTGTACGGATTCATAGGAAGGTGAGTCACATCTAATTTTAGTAACATTAGTATTGTTTTAGAAATAGAATTTTACTTTCCTCCTAGTGTGCTAAAATTGATTGTACAAATTCATAGGAAGGTGAGTCGCACCTAATTTTAGAAAAACATTAGGATTGTTAAATTTTACTTTTCCAACAATATTTCATTTTAAACCTAGTGTGCTAAGATTGGTTGTATGGATTCATAGTAAGGTGAGTCACATCTAATTTTAGAAAACATTAGGATTGTTCAAATGTTTTATTTAATTTCTTTCCTGTTGTGTTAAGGATAGTTATAAATTCATTTGTTGTGACTTATATCTAAACTTGGCAACAATAGGAGTAAAATAGAAAATAAAAATCAAAACTCAAACAAAACCAAAACCAAAAAGAGATGAAAATAGATTAAAATATAGGTTGCTATATGGTGGAAAATAGACAGTCTATACTTATAGACCTTAGAGAACTACTGATAAAACAAAAATTTGACCTTATTTTTTATCAAGGAAACAAAACATCAAGTAGAGAGTGATAATGTCTGTATGAATGCATTGAAATTATTAAAAAGAGAAATCATACAAGTTGAAAGAGATTAAGAGAATTGACATAGCAAAAACTCTAGGGACAAACTACCATTCATCTTATCTAGATCTTGGAAGGAGTTGTGAGCGTTGGCTTTGGGATAGAAGAGCAATAGTAAATCCAATAATTTACCCTTGGAATCAATATTTTGAAGACTCCCTCATCATTCACAACTTCCTTGCAGACTTAGAAAAGAGAGAAGTAGCCCTAGAATATAGTAAGAAATATCACAAGATACCTAGAGCTGTGCTCTTTAGAGAGTTGTTTCAATATTTACACTGTGAGTTACAATTTGGAAAACCCAACCCCATTCCAACATAAGCTTTTCTTGTCAATCGATTCAATTAGTGATAGACCACTTTTATTTTTAAGAGGAACACTTCATGAAACCTGAACAACTTGATCCAATCAATGAAATTCATAGACTATTCAAAGAAGATTAGACGTGTTGCAAAAACAAGAGAACTTAGAAAAATCATGAGTAGACTTAGAGACTCTAAGGGAATATTTATAAAGATCAACATATCAAAAGGAAATTTCCAAAGAGACTTTAGCAGGCAACCTAGAATTTATAAGCTAAAATATTTTGATACAACAAATCAACTAATTAGGCTGAAATCCTAAAACAAGATCCCAACTCATATTTATTACCTGAACCAAAATTTAACAATCACATAGATCCTTCTAATTTTACTGAACCCATACCTGGTCCAATTCTTGAAATATTACATTCAGTTATGGATGACCAACAAAGTGGGTAGGTAGAAGTAGAAGAGAATAAAAGGAAGGATAGACAAAGATAGAATATAGACCAAAGAAGAAATGGGTAAAGAAACACATTTGCCTTCCCAATATTACATACAAATGGGACAACAAGAGAACCTAAGTCAATATTTTTTTCTATATTTCCTACCATCCATGGGAATCCACACAAATATCTGGATGCTTTTATTTTAAAATTTGAGGTGGTGTGTCAAGCTTACTCTTACACCACCATTGAAAAAAATATAGGGTTGTTTTCATCTACTCTTAAATATGAAGATTTAAGATGGTTCATGGGTCTAGGAGAAAATATTTGTAATAAATGGTATGGAAAACATTAATTAAAAGAGCTATTCCTTGATCGATATTAGGATTACTGTAGATTTAGGGATAAGAAAGTTGAGCTATTTCACATGAATAAAAAAGAAGAAGAATCTTTGGAGGATTACCTTGAGATATTTCAATTTTTTGGGTCTAGAGTAAATATAGACCTTGATGAAGAAATATTAAAAAATATATTTCTAAAAGGACTAAAATAAGATGTCCTTGAGGTTCTAAAACTTATGGTAAAATGTGATATCCATATTATGATGTTTGAAGAGATTGTAAACCTTTGCATAAAATATTCAAGAAATAAACCTCTAAGAAGTAATAAGGATATATCCACATGAGAAGTGACAAGAGCAAAAATTGGAAACATGTTGGAAGGTTTAAAAACTGATTTGTTAAGTACATTGACTACATCTTTGGATTTAGTGGATAGGAAGCCAAAAGAATAGGATAGTGGAGAAATATACTGTCATAGATGTAGGAAAAAGCACAACCTGAGAGAATTCCCTCTCAACATTACAAACATTTCCAACATTGCTGCTTGTTGTAAAATTTGTGATAAGAATCACAAAACTAAAAACTACAAATACATCTCCACTGTTAAAACTGCCATAAAGAAACCTGTAGTTGAAGAGGTAGAAGATGTTTATTTTGTAGCTCAAATATAGAATGGTCCATTAAATAGACCACCAAATTGGTCAAACCCTAGTTATTCCAACTTACAAAGGCCTAATTAATGGTCCAATGCACCAAACTAGGCAAATTGGAACTCTTATTCAAATAATCAAGACTGGAACATACCCCCATGGGTCCAATTTATGGCTAATACCTATGCAAATCTGCCTCCATGGAATAAAATAATTTCAAGTAAAAATAGTTGGAATGCGTAACAACTTTGTAGACTTTCCATGGATGCTTTGTGGTGATTTCAATTCTCCCCTCCATTTGTTTGATAAACAAAGAGGCAATCCGATAACCAACAGCTGCATAGAAGACTTCAACAATTTTTTCAACCACAATGAGCTAATGGACATGCCGCTCCAAGGGTCCAACTACACATGGAGCAATAGACGAGTAGGTATCCATCACATCCAAATCCGGCTTGATAGATTTCTCTTATCCAAAGAACTCATTCCTATTTTTAGCAATGTCAGGCTTCATAGCCACCCTAAAATTGGCTTCGACCACAATCCCTTAATTTTGGATTGCTCCTACCCCCAAAAAATCTTCAAAACCCATTTTAGGTTCAAAAATATGTGGCTCACTCATCCAGATTTAGGCCGATGTATTCACAAATGGTGGCAGTAGGACTTCTGTCCAAACCCTCTCATGAATCTGTTCCTCAAACTGAAAGCGGTCAAACTCAAGCTGAAGTGCTGGAACAGAGATGTCTTCGACAACCTCTTTATCGAGAAAAAGCATCTGATGGATGAGTTGAAAAGGGTGGAAAATCTAATTCAGGGAGGAGATCTGAGGGCTGAAACTTTCCTCGAAGAAAAGAGCCTCCTTTCAAAATTTCACAATGCCTTGGCTAAGGAGGAGACTTACTGGAGGAAAAAATCCAAAAATCTTTGGCTCAAAGAAGGAGACACCAACACGAAGTTTTTCCATGCTTCCACCATGCGTCATAGAGGCTCTAATAAAATCTTTGAGCTAACCAAGGCTGATGGATCCATTGTCTCTGACATCCAAGCAATCAAACAGGAAGTTTGCCACTTCCAAAAAATCTTAGGACCAAGCACCGGCTACCATCCCCACACCTCAAGTTATTTGCTACAGAACATCCCAAAGTTGGTGTCTAACAATGATAATGGAAAATTGCTTGAAAGCTTCACTGAAGAGGAGATCAAAGAAGCTCTGTTCGATGGAACCTGATAAGGCCCTCGAACCTGATGGTTTCCCACACCAGTTTTTTCAACATTTTTGGGATATTGTGGGCCAAGATGTCGCTGCTACGGTTAAATTCTTCCAGAGAGAAAAAAATATGTCAAGATAATCCAATTCCACTTTCATTGTTTTAATTCCCAAGTCCAACGATCGTGCTTCCATTTTTGATTTCAGACCGATTAGTCTTTGCAGTGTCATTTACAAACTTATCACCAAAGTTATGGCAAATAGGCTGAAAGACATCCTTCCCTCCATCATCGATCAGTGCCAATGAAGCTTGGTCAAAGGCAGATTCATTTTATATGGAGTGATAACCATCCAAAAACTGGCCCACTCGACATCTAAAAATAAAAATCCCAGCATGTTCCTTAAGCTTGACATGAACAAGGTTTTCGATCGGGTTTCCTGGAAATTTCTGTTCGAAGTCCTCAAAAAGTTTGGGTTTCACAAAGAATGAATCAAGATGGTTCGTGAATGTGTCTCGACTTCTTGGTTCTCGGTTCTTATCAATGGCTCACCCGCATGTTTTTTCCAAAGTTTCAAAGGCATCCGCCAAGGGGACCCTATGTCCCCATTTCTCTTCATCATTTTGGCTGAAACCCTTGGAAGAACCCTTTCAACTGCCTGCAATAGTGGTCTTGTTTTCAGGATCAAACTAGCTTCTACATCCAAAGCCATATCCCATCAACAATTTTTTGATGATACTATTCTATCCTCTCATGCTTCCATTCTCGAAGCAAAAATCATTAAGAACATTCTTGATTCTTATGAAGAGGTGGCTGGTCAGAAAGTCAATTACCGCAAAAGCAAGCTTTACTTTCTCAATACTCCCAATCACAGACAAAATAGGATTGCTGGGATCCTTGGGTGCAACATTGGGAGCCTTCCAACTACTTATCTTGGATTACCACTTTTCCACAGCAGATCAGTCTCGACTATGTGGAACCCTGTTTTAGATCACCTCAACAAGAAACTAGCGGGGTGGAAAATCTCAATGCTCAGCCAGACAACCAAAGCCACTCTGGTCCAAGCTTGCCTTCAAAGTATCCCCATTTTTTTCCTATCCATTTTCAAAGCTCTAGCTACCATCTACCAAAAAATTGAACAAATTCAACGTAGATTCCTCTGGGCTGGAAACGAAAACAAGAACAAATTTTTGCTAGTCGCCTGGGACAGGGTCTATTCTAAGAAAAATGATGGAGGACTCAGATTCAGAGACATCAAGTGGATGAACTTAGCCCTCATTACCAAGCAGGCCTGGAGACTTACCATCAATGAAAAAGTCACTTGGATTGATATCATTAAAGCTAAGTACCTCCATCAGCTATCCTTTCTTGGAGAGCACAACCTCCCTATCGGATCCCATTTCTGGAATGGCATAATCAAAACAAGGAAAATCATCATGGAAGGCTTAAGGTGGTGTCTAGGAACTGGAATGACCATCCATTTCTGGGACGACCCGTGGATCCATGATAAACATCTCAGCCAAGATCTGCATCTTGCAGTGCTTAAGATGACTATCGAAGCCACTTTTGGAGATAAGGTGTGCCACTTCATTAACCAAGGTCCTACAAGACCTGAATGGAAACACCTAGCTCTTAACGGTCCCAGGCATATCACCGAGGCTCTTAGGCGGTTACAAAACTTTTTGAGGACTTGCATCATCCCGAGCACTCACAAAGATAATTCCATGGTCTGGGACCTTGAAGAATCTGGAAATTTCACGATCAAATCAGCCTACTACAGTCAAGAAAATCCCATAGATGGTTGGGACTTATCAAATCAGGTCTAGGTCCCCAATATCATTCCCAAGGTCAAATTATTCAGCTGGTTGGCCATCCAAAACAGAATCCTCACCATTGACAACTTGATAATCAGAGGGTTACTCATTCCCAATTGGTGTATCCTATGCAAAAATGCCTGTGAGTCTACTTCGCATGTTTTTTTTTTGAATGTCCCTTTTCTCTTGTAGTTATCAACCAGGTCCATAACACCTTTGAAATCTCCACAGTCCTCCCACATTCCATTCCCCTTCTCATTAAGCAATGGCCCCGTCCTTTCAAGAGCAAACAACTAAAATTCATGTGGCAAGATTGCCTCCACCTTTTCCTGTGGCAGATATGGCTTGAGAGAAACGCCAAAATTTTCAAAAATCAAGCCACTGATAAGAAGATTATCATTGTCAAAATCATGACCCTTGCTGTAGAGAATGCCTCTCTTGTTTCGTCTCCAAACCCCCCCCCCTCCTGGTTTAGAATCGGACCTAACCAAACTTTTCAATCTGTCTAACATCTTTGTCATGCCTCGTATTTCTATTGACAGGTCTATCATCAAGTGGGTCTTACCACCTACTAGGTGGCACAAGCTCAATTTCGATGGTGCAGCTAAAGGCAACCCAGGAGTGGCTGGTGGAGGGGGAATTCTCAGAAACCACAAAGGAGAAATAATTTTGGCCTTTGCCCAGAACCTGGGAATTCAATCCAACAATATGGTAGAGGCGCGGGCCCTATTCCAAAGTTTGATCGTCATGAAAGGGTTGACCATCAATAAAATTATCATCGAAGGAGATTCGTTGCACTGTATTAACTGGCTCAATGGTACCGCTAAGCCTCCTTGGACCCTTGCTTTGATTTTCCAAGAATGCAAGGCCCTAATTAGCAAGTACCCAGAATTAGCCATTAAGCATCAATATCAGGAAGGAAACAAATCTACGAACTGGCTTGCTAACAAGGGAGTCGACGAATCTGACATTCAAGTATGGAGAGACTCCTTCCCCATTGACCTAAGGAACGATCCTACAATTTTCAATGTTTGCACAATGTGAGATGTTGTCAGGGGATTGGTTTGGTATGTTGTTGAAACTTGTTGCGATATCGCGACACCTTATCCTTCTTCTCCTTCGGCAGTGAAAATGCAACATGTCGTGATATTGCAACACTTTTCACCTCTGGCCATGAAAATGCAACATGTCGCGATATCATGACATTTATTTCTCCTTTGGGCACGACGTTGCAAGTTGTCACGATATCACGACACTTTTTTCTCCTTTGGTCATGGTGTTACATCATGTCGCGATATCGTGACACTTTTTCTCTTTCGGCCGTGATGATGCAACATGTCGCGATATTGCAACACTTTTTCTCTTTGGCCGTGATAATGCAACATGTCACGATATCACGACACTTTTTCTCTTTGGCCGTGATAATGCAACATGTCATGATATCACGACACTTTTTCTATTTGGCCACGATAATGCAACATGTCACGATATCGCGACACTTTTTCTATTTGGTCGCGATAATGCAACATGTCGCGGTATCGCGACACTTTTTCCACATCTGGCCGTGACAATGCAACTTGTTGCGATATCGCGACACTTTTTCTCCTTCGGCCATGTCATTGCAACATGTCGCGATATCACGACATATTTTATCTTTGGTCGCGAGTTTGCAACATGTCGCGATATCGCAACATCTTTTCTCTTTGGCCGTGAGTTTGCAACATGTCACGATATCACGACACTTTTTCTCTTTGACCACGATGCTGCATCTTGTCATGATATCATGACACCTTTTCCTTCTTTGGCCATGACAATGCAACATATCGCGATATCGTGACATATTTTTTCCCTTTGCCGAGACGATGCAACTTGTCGCGATTTCGTGACACTTTTTCTCCTCTGGCCACAATGTTGCAACTTGTCATGATATCGCGACACTTTTTTTCCTCTGGCCGCGATGACGCAACATGTCGCAATTTCGTGACACATTTTCTATTGGGCCATGATAATGCAACATGTCATGATATCGCGACACATTTTCCTTCTTTGGTCATGGCATTGCAACATGTCGTGATATTGCGACATTTTTTATCTTTTTGCCGAGACGATGCATCACGTCACGATTTCATGACATTTTTTCTCCTTAGGCCGTGATGATACATCTTGTCAGGATATCGTGACACCTTTTCTCTTTTGGCCGCAACATTGCAAAATGTCATGATATCATGACACTTTCTCTCCTTGGGCTGTGACAATTCAACATGTCACGATATCAAATCTTTTCTCTCATAGCCATGATGGTGCAGCATGTCACGATATCACGACACTTTTTCTCCTATGGCCACGACAACGTAACATGTCACGATATCATGGCATATTTTCTTCTTGGGCCTCAACGACACAACTTGTCACGATATCGTGACACCTTTCCTCCTCTGGCTGCAACGACGCAAGTTGTCATGATATCGCGACACTTCTTCTATTATGGTAGCAACATTGCAACATGTCACGATTTCATGAAACTTTATCTCCTTCGGCCACGATGATTCATCTTGTCACAATATCACGACATCTTTTCCTCCCTTGGTTGTGACGACACAACATGTCATGATATCGCGACACTTCCTCTCCTTTGGCCGTGATGCTGCATCTTGTCACGATATCGTGACATATTTTCCTCCCTTGGTTGCGACGACACAACATGTCATGATATCGCGACACCTTTTCCTCCTTGCTTTTTCTATATGCTTGGGACCGCGAAAATGCAACATGTCACGATATCGCGACACCTTTCTTCTTGTGGTGTTTGGATTCTTCTCTGATTTTTAACTCTTGGGCCTCTTCGGCCGGTTTGAATAACATGTAAAAATACTTGTACAAGGTTCAGGGACCTTTCAACACCCTTTCAACCAATCAAAAAAAAATATAATCAGGGAGGATCTGGTTGGTTTCAAAATTTATCGCAACAATAAAAAATTCAAAACCAATTTAAGGGACAAGCCCCTCAAAATCTGCCTCAAAATAGACTTCTTCCACCTCCAGTTAATAATAATAATCCTCCTAAGAAACCTCCCATTCTAGCTCAACTAGTCCCTAATCCTAACAACAACAAGAATGTTCAACAAGCCTATGAAACTAGTGAGACGTGTTCTATATTTGTAGCACTTTGTCAACAGATTCAATTGAGATCGGGAAAAGTATTGGAAAACAATGTAACTCTCATAGAGCTTGATAATACCACTATATATTTGTTCAAAAAGGAGGATAACAATGAAAAGGAAATAGACAATTTACCATAAAATATTTCAAAAAGTAGCAAGATATCCAAATTCCTCAAAGAAAGGAAGTGGAGATATCATTTCCTCAAAGATTGGCAATACCAATAGAACTATCTAAGCCTGCCTTTAAATTCCTTCAGGATTTAGAAAATTTTCCTATAAATATGCTTTTGTTACAGGCTATCAAGGATATACCCATCTATTCCAAGCTCATAAAAAACATATGTATAAATTTAGGAAGGAAAAATAATAATGAATCCCAAAATATTCAATTCATTGGACACTTATCTGAGATAATAATAGGAGGTAGATTATTACCAAAATACACAGATCTTGGAATACCTATACTCATGGTACACATTGGTGACATAGACTTGCAAAATATTTTGGTTGATTTAGAAGTCACTATTAATGTCATGACTAAAGAAACAATAGAATATTTAGGGGTACATAAATTGCAATCAACTTCTATTGTACTCCAAATCGCATATAGGTCCATTGTCAAGACAAAAGGAAAAATAGAAGATGTTATAGTCTCTGTAAGGTCATGGGAATACCCTATAGAATTTATAGTCTTACAACCCAAGAAAATGTTAGGGAGACATCCCTTAATTCTAGGGCATCCATGGCTCACAATACCTGATGCTTACATTACCTGTAGACCAGGAAATATAACTATTTTATATGGTAAGAATACTAAATATCTTAGCCTATTCCTTGGATCAAAAATAGAAGAATTTCCAAAGAAATTATGGTATGATTTCCATCATGATTTTGATGAAATCCAAACCTTATAAATAAATTTTTTGAACAAACATATTTAACAAGAGGTTGAGGTACCATTACCATTACTGTTAGGACATCAAAAAGAAGATCAAGATCAAGATAATGGTTGTTCATTTGAATCTACTATGGCTATTAATGAGGTAAGCACAAGTCAGTCTAAAAAAATGATACCATATTACTATTACTTAAATATTATTGAACATGATATAATGGGGATAGATGCAAACACAAAAAAATGCAAGCAAATAGATATCACACCAAGAAGAACCTTGATTATCAATGATGAGCTCACAAGCATACAAGAATCACAATTAATAGATGTGCTTGATAAATATCAATAAACATTTTCATGGAACTACACGGATATCAAAGGTATACATCCAAATGTTTATACCCATCATATTTTTATCCAAGAAGGATGTTATCTAGTAAGACAACCCCAAAGAAAATTGAATCCAGCTATGAAAGACGTGGTTCAATAAGAAATCATTAAACTCTTGAAGGTAGAATTTATATATCCAATTTTTGATATTCAATGGATGTCACCTCTTGTGATAGTCCCTAAAAAGAATGATAAATGGAGGATTTGTGTGGACTATAGGGAATTAAAAAAAAGTAACAAAGAAAGACTATTTTCCCTTGCCATTAATTGATCAAGTTCTTGGTACCTTGGCTGGAAAGAAATATTTTTTCTTTTTGGATGATCTTGTGGCTATAATCAAGTTTCCATAGCCGAGGAATATTAGCAAAATATAACCTTCACATGTCCAGTAGGTACCTATGCTTATAAAGTCTTACATTTCAGATTATGCAATGTAACTGCCACTTTTCAAAGAGTTGTTTTAGCTATCTTTGATTATTTAGTAAATGAATGCGTAGAAGTCTATATGGATGAATTCACAGTCTATGGTAATACCTTTGAAGAAAATTTGTTAAGCTTGCAAATGTTTTTGGTTAGATGCCAAGAGCAAAACCTCTCTTTTATTCATGAAAAGTGTTTCATGATGATGATACTACAAAAAACACAAGTTATTCAATCCCTTCAACCCTCGAAAATACAAATAGAGGTAAGAAGTTTCCTAGGACATGCAGGATACTACCGTAGATTCATTAAAGAATTCAGTAAAATAGTTGCTCCCATGCTTAATATCTTAACCAAATAAAGTGAATTTAATTAAACTTAAGCATGTCAAGAAGTATTTGAAGTTATAAAAGATAAAATGATTACTATTCCAATCATGAAAGGACCAAATTGGGAATTACTATTCCACATACATTACAATGCTTTAGGTTACGCAATAGGGGCAGTATTGCAATAGGTTGAGAATAAAATACTGTATGTTATATATTATGTACGTAAAACCTACATGGAGCTGAGCTTTATTACACTATTACTAAAAAATAATTTTTAGCTATAGTCCATGTCATCAATAAATTTAAACATTACATAAGAGGGTATGAAGTATTTATTCACATTTATCACTCTGTCATTAAGTACTTAATGAAAAAAGTGATAGTAGGAGGTATAGTGGTTAGATGGCTTATTTTGATACAATAATTTAATGTCACAATCATAGATAAGGCTAGAAAATATAACGTCATTGTAGATCACCTATCTTGTATGTAAAATTTTGATGATGGTGAGTTAATTCCTGATAATTTCCCAGATGAACATTTTTTTGGTCTTTCTATTTTTACTCCTTGGTATGTTGATATTGTAAATTACTTAGTAACAAGAAAAATACCTCAAAATTATACCTTGCATGATCATAGAAAATTAATACGTCAAAGTATTCCTTATATATGGATTCATGGAGTTTTGTTTAAAAAATATTCTAACCAAGTAATTAGGAGATGTGTGCAAGAAGAAGATGTATATGACATCATTAGGGCAATACATGAAGAACCTTGTGGAGGCCATTATGCCACCCAAAGTATAGTTAATAAAATACTTCAAACTGGTTACTTTGGCATACCATGAATAGAGATGTCCATAAATTCGTTGATAGATGTGATGCTTGTCAAAAAGCTAGTAAGCCTACCCCTTCAATGGAGATGTCTTTGGTTTCGCAAGTAGTGTTTGAACCATTCAAGAAATGTGGAATTGAATTTGTTGGACCAATAGAACCTCCAAGGAAAATTAATAAACACATACTTTTGTGTACAAATTATGTTACTAAGTGGGTTGAAGTTAAAGCTTTACCATGAGCACAAGCTAAACCAATTACTGGTTTCATTTACGAAAATATTATGCAATACTTAGGAGCACATAGAGAGTTACTTTCGTATCATGGAACCAAATTTATCTCAAAATTAATTAAAAATTTTATTGATATCTATCTAATAAACATAGAAAAACCTCACGATATCACCCTCAAGCCAATGGACAAGTAGAATTTATGAACAAAGAACTTGAAAAGATCATTACAAAAACCATAGTTGTTAATACAGCTGATTGGGCTTAGAGATTAAAATAATCTATATGGGAATACGATACAATTTGGAAAAATACCATAGGATTATCACCTTATGAAATGGACTATGGAAAACAAGGTATCATGCCCATAAAATTTGAGATAGAAACCCTTTGCACAACAATACAACTTGAAATGAATTTGGACCAAGCGTAAAAAGCTAGATTGGTGTTGGGCATTTTGAGCTCATTTAGTTGTCATTGATGTCAATATGAGTAGTTGTCATTGATGCCAAGGTGAACACATGAAGCTATCATTAATACCATGGAGTCCACTATTACTGTCACTAGGAACAATGCGAAGAGTTGAAGAAAAGTTGTCAAAATATTTTTTTATAAGGGTTTGTGTTAAAACCATGGTGGAAAATTAAATGGTTTTTATTAAAATCATTATAAGGATATAAAGGCTTTCTTAAACATTGTGATGGCAGAATTAAGATTTTTATTAAAACCATGGTGGTAAAATAATTTACATCAAACCCATGGAGTACAAAGAAAGGCTTTATTTTTTATTAAAGTCAAAGGTTTATTTAAATAATTTATAAATTTTAAATTCTTTTATAATTTAATTAATTTATAAATTATAAAGGTTTAAAAATGCGTCAACATCATAAATTTAATGGAGCGCCGATGTCCATGACAAAAGGTGAAATTCATATATAAAATCTATTCCAAAGGGGTATTAACCTTACTCTTCATTGATTTAATTTCATGCGATTAAGAGAAAAATTAATCCATGAAATCGTTGAGGAAGAAGACGAATTTCATATTGTATTTTAGTGCCAGAAAATATATGAAAAAGGGGAGGGCTTAAGCCTCACTCCCATCAGATGTGATGGTCCATCGACATTGCACATTTTGTGAAAGCATTAGGAGTAGAAGTATCCATGATAGATATGCATGGATGTTGTTTGCATGTGTGTCTTGAGCATTGTGGAGGAAAATGTTTTGAATGTGCTATTTCTGAGTGCCAAGGTTGGAAGAAAGAGCACAAAGTGCTCTTTGTGTTCCAAGTCTACGTCTAGCGCAAGAAGTGGTCTAGCCCATGGCTAGGGAGCACGAGGAGGCAGAGATTAGGGGTTCGAATCTCAAAAAGTGGCAAAGGTAATTTTTGTTAAATAAATATTTATTTTGCCTAAAATCTTTCCTAAGGTAAAAGGGGAGTTATAAGGGTAGAATGAAAAGTTACTTGTTTGGTAATTGATTTATGTTATAGGAGTTATAAGGAAAGTGGATTTGATTTTTGTCAAAGTTCTTCTTGCTATTAAAATTTAAGTGAAGAGGTTTTTGAATTAATTTTTGTGGATGTTAAATTTATTTTATTTGGGAGATTATAAGGTGTTATTTGGAAAATATTTTATGTATGTTGATGGTTGTTTTTAAAGATGCAGTGATAAGGTATAATTGATTTTTTGCATTACATTGTGAGACATATTTAACTTCTAACCTCTTTGAGTTTGGTATAGAATTTGTTTTGATTGTGGCAGATTTATGAGACCCCTTAATCATCAAGAAAAAGGTATGAACACATTTTTCCATATTTGATTTGATTGATTGGTTTTATGAAAAATAATTTTAGAGTGAAAAGGACTTGATTAGGATTTCCAATTAAGTATGTTGAGTTAATGCTTCAAGGTTTTATGGAATAAAGGGTTTTTGTTAAAACCTTGTTTTTATAAGCATTATTGTTGAACCCATTAGTTTTTGAGCAAAGAACTTAAACTATGGTTTGAAAAGAACATGAGTATCATTGTTATGTGAGAGTTGTTTTATAATAATTGTTGTTGAAGTGAGTTGTTGAGTAAAGAAATTGAACTAGGGTTTGAAAATATGATGATTATAATTGTTATGTGATTGAGCATTGATGGAAATATTTTGAGTTGGTGTTTATATGCTTGGACTAGGGTTTGTGAGAAAGAAGTGTTTCATTGAGTGATTGGTTGAGTAGAGTTGGTTTAGCCTAGTCAAGAAAATATGTGAAGTGATTGTTCAAGTTCCATAAAACAAACTATTCTATATTCTAAATTGAGTTGAGAAAGTGATTGAAAAATGAGTTGAATTTGAAGCATATTGAGTCTCTGACAATTCTCCTTAGTTTTCTAAGAGAGTGATTGAAAATATTGAGCATTGTGATAAGTGTAGAACATATTCAGTCTCTAACAATTATCTTTATGTTTCTATGAGATTGGACAAGTTCTGTGTGGACTTGTTGAGTATATTTGAGGTAAGTTTTTGAGGAGACTTATGGAATTATTTTGAGTGAGATTTTATGGAAGCTTACAATACAGATTTGGATAAGTTCTTGAGAGGACTTATTGAGAAGATTTGAGCAAGTTCTAGAGAGGACTTGTAGAGAAGATTTGAGTAAGTTCTAGAGAGGAATTGTAGAGCATATTTGGACAAGTTTTGTGTGAACTTATTGAGTATATTTGAGATAAGTATTTGAGAAGAATTTAGATCAGAGTTGATTAATTTGTTCAAACCTTGAGTTAAGGTTTAGGGCAGATCTAGCAGATTTGAGACAAGCCTTGAGTTAAGGCTATATGATAGATATCAAGGATAAATTTGTGCTAGACTGAAGGACTATGTTTAGTACATATTTGATAGTAGATTTTGGTGCAGATTTGAGGATAGGTTTATGCCAGACCAGAGATAGATATTGAGCAGAGTTGTACTAGATCGAAGGATTGTGTTTAGTGTAGATTTGAGATAGATCTTTGGAGGTGATAGAGCAGAGAGGACGGTAGTCTCCAATGGCTATATATCCATTAGGCAAGGTAGTGTGAACATATCTTCTAAGTGGGGATAAGAGTCTTAAGTGGAGAGAGATCCACAAGAAAGTGTAGTGGAGGTAGTACTCTTCTATAGGATCATCAGCCAAAGTAGAGGAGAAGGAGTCCTCCTATGGATAGAGATCCACAAACTTGATTTAGAGGATTGGTGTCTCATTTGGATAGATGTCCATAAACATTGGAATAGGGAAAGTATTCCCAAGGGATTGATTGAGAAAATTTTAGTGAAATATTCTCTTTGGAGTAGCCCACATTAGATGAACCACATAAATTGTGGTGTCTCTATTGTGTGTTGTTATTTGTGCATTGCTTTGATTATTGCTATTGATAATGTTATCTATATATTGTATATATTGATTTGGAAAGAAAAGTAAAAAGTGGTCTTATACTTTTCACCCCCCCTCCCAGTATAAGCTTGTGTTCTTCAATTGGTATCAGATCGGGTTCCTTCAAAAGATTTTAACAACTTGAAGGAAAATCTAACAAGAACACAATGGATTCTAATAATGTGTCCTCAAATAATTCAGCACCAGTATTTGATAGAAGTCACTATATATTTTGTAGTATGATGATAAATATTTACCTGATGGCACTTGGCAATGAAATTTGGGAAGCAGTTGAATTTGGATACGATCCCTTCATTAATACTCCTATAGATAAGGAAGGTAAGCTTCTACAAAATTACAATTCAAAATCAATGATGCACGTTTGAGAGGTTTGCATAGAACAAAGTCTATGAAATTTATGCATTATCAATCTGCAAAAGAAATATGGGATAAACTACAAAATATATATGAAGGAGATAAATGTGTCAAGAAAACAAAGATACAAAATCTCAAAGGACAATTTGAAGCATTGAGAATGAAGGATGAGGAAAATATTAGTACTTATCTACTTCAAATTGATGAGGTTGTTAATGATATGAAAGGGCTTGGAATGAAGATTGATGAATTGGATGTTTGTTATAAAGTATTAAGAACTCTTCAAAAAATATTCAGTGAAAATATTTCTGTTATAGAAGTGTCAATATATGGTGATACTTTGACAAGAGATATGTTGCTTGGTATGCTCATAGTATTCGAAATATGAACAAAAGATCCTATTCCCTGGAAGGAAGCATCATTCAAAGCAATCATGAAGACAAAGGGTAAGAAGTCAGAATCAATCAATGAGTCATCCAGTGATGAATAAGATAATTATGGTAAAAGAGATAAGGATTATAGAAGATCCAGAGATCTAAAATTTGTTAAATATTTCAATTATGGAAAGTATAGATATTTTGCAATAGATTGTCAAGAATCTAAGAATAACAATGGTGAAGAAAAATAGGATCATAGGAACAAAGAATAAGAAAGATAAAGGCACCAGAAGAAAAGCAAGGATGGACAAAGTAGACAAGGAAATAAGTTCTTTCAAAGACAAAATAGAAGCTACTATGTCGATAATGCAAGTAAGTACTCAAGTGATAGTGATGGTAATTTTTCAGAAAATGATAGAGATGAAGTATTTTTTATGATTGAAGAAAAATAATAAGTTAAGAAAATGACTTCAGTAATTCTCAAGTATTTTAGATGTGGTAACTTTAGACATCTTGAAGATAGTTGTACAAGGGATGGTTATAGTTTCAGTGATGATGAATATGAAGATACACTTGAAGGAATAGAAGAGAATATTCTAATGGCACTAGAAGAAAGAAAATATGATCCTACAAAAGACAACCCAATAGAAAATAAATATGTGGAAAAAGGTAAACAAATAGATGAATATTAAGAAAATGATGGATATGATCTCAAGGGAGAACTTATCTATGCTCTTGAAATAATAAAGAAGGTAAGAAATCAAAACTCTAAACTTGAGTTTCAGTTTCAAGAATATGATGAAGAGAGAAGATTGATTATAGAGGATTTAGAAAAATCAAAGGTTAAGTCAAAAAGGTTCAAGTATAAGTTAGAAGCAAAGATATTAGAATGTGAAAAGTTAGCACAAGAAGTCATACTACTAAGAAAATAGTTAGAAGACTCCAAAGTCAAGATAAAACGGTTTAAAAACAACTCAAATATTGTGGATAAAATGATCGAGGTACAAAGAAGGTCAACAAACAAAATAGGTCTTGGTTTTGAACAAAAGAAACAAGAAGCAAAGTCAACCTCAAGTTTTGGAGGAGAAGATACATAAGATGAAGATACTTTAGAAGATTACAATGTAAAATAGAGTGAGATACTTGAGGATGAGTTGGACAATAGACAGTTCAACAAAGACAACAATAATGCACAAACAATATATAGATGGAATAACAATCATAACAGGTCAAGAGATATTAAAATACCAATGATGTTAAGAAAAGGAAAATTCAATAGAATATGCTTTTCATGTCACAAGTTTGGGCACATGGCTTCACATTGCAGGACACATGAAATATAGGAATATAGAAACAAATAACTTTTCCATGGGTATTGCTACTCATGTAATCAGTTTGGTCACAAGGCAATGAATTGTAGTGTTCATGATAGAAGAGGACATGGCTTCACTAGGATAAATCCTAAGACATTTTCAACTCCAAGGAATAATAAAATTAAGTGTTATAAGTCCAATAATGATGGTTACACAATAAAGTGGTGTAGAGCAGACATTCTAGAATCAAGCATGAATGGGAATAGGAACATGGATATGAATAGGAACAGGAACAGAAACAGGAATAGGAACATGGACATGAATGTATACATGGATAGGAACATTGAAAGAAAAATTTAAAGGAATCAGAAGGATCAGATAAGAAGAAAAGAGGATAAAGGTAAAGAACAATGCTTTTTGGGAGTAGAAATACTCCCACCTTGAAATTAACCACCTTAAGAGGATGTGGGGGAGGGGCTAAGCTAAGAGGATCATTATTAGCCTTAAGAACCAAAGGTGACCCTTTGACATTGATATCAAATGGGAAGATATTTGAGTAATGGGGAGATATTTGGTACTTGAGAGAGCATTGAGCCAGGGGGAGCAATATCCTAAGGGGAGCAAAACAAAGGAAAGGTCAAGTTTTCAGTAAAAATAATTTGGGTTTCCATCAATGACAAAGGGGGAGATTGTTGGATATTTTGAGCTCATTTAGTTGTCATTGATGTCAAGATGAGCAGTTGCCATTGATGCCAAGGTGAACACATGAAGCTATCATTAATACCATGGAGTACACTATTAATGTATCCAGGTGTGAAGAGTTGAAGAAAATTTGTCAAAATATTGTTTTATAAGGGTTTGTGTTAAAACCACAATAAAAAATTAAATGGTTTTTATTAAAATCATTATAAGGATATAAAGGGTTCCTTAAACAATGTGATGGTAGAATTAAATTTTTTATTAAAACCATGGTGGCAAAATAATTTACATCAAACCCATGGAGTATAAATAAATGTTTAAATTTGATCTTAAGAAGGCTTTAATTTTTATTAAAGTCAAAGGTTTATAAATTATAAATGTTTAAAAAGGCACCAACATCATCAATTTAATGGAGCACCGATTTCCATGAAAAAATGTGAAATTCATATATAAAAGATATGCCAAAGGGGCATTAAACTTACCCTTCATCGATTTAATTTCATGCGACTAAGAGAAAGATTAATCCATGTGATCATGGCGGAAGAAGATGAATTTCGTATTGTATTTTAGTGCTAAAAAAAGATGAAAAAAAGGGAGGGCTTAAGCCTCACTCCCATCAGACGTGGTGGTCCATTGGTAGTACACATTTTGTGAAAGCATTGGGAGTGTAAGTATCCATAATCCGTACGCATGGTGGTTGTTTGCATGTGTGTCTTGAGTGCTGTAGAGGAAAATGTTTTGAACATGCTCATTTTGAGTGCCAAGGTTGGAAGAAAGAGCACGAAGTGCTCTTTGTGTTCCAAGCCTACATCTAGCACATATGGTGGTCCAGCCAGCAGCTAGAGCGCACGAGGAAGTAGATATTAGGAGTTCAAATATCATAAAGTGGCAAAGGTAATTTTTGTTAAATAAATTTTTATTTTGCCTAAAGTCTTTCCTAAGGTAAAAAGGGAGTTATAAGGGTAGAATGAAAAGTTGCTTGTTTGGTAATTGATTTATGTTATAGGAGTTATAAGGAAAGTGGATTTGATTTTTGTCAAATTTCTTCTTGCTATTAAAATTTAAGTGAAGGGGTTATTGAATTAATTTTTGTGGATGTTAAATTTATTTTATTTGGGATATATAAGGTGTTATTTGGAAAATATTTTATGTATGTTGATGGTTGCTTTTAAAGATGAAGTGATAAGGTGTAATTGAGTTTTTGCATTACATTGTGAGAAATATTTAACTTCTAACCTCTTTGAGTTTGGCATAGAATTTGTTTTGATTGTGGCATATTTATGAGACTCCTTGATCATCAAGAAAAATGTATGAGCAAATTCTTCTATATTTGAGTTGATGGAATGGTTTTCTAGAAAATAAGTTTGGAGTGAAAAGGACTTGATTAGGGTTTCCAATTAATTATGTTGAGTTAATTATTCAAGGTTTTATGGAACAAAGAGTTGTTGTTAAATCCTTTTTTTATAAGCATTATTGCTGAAGCTATTATTTGTTGAGAGTTGTTTTATAAGAATTGTTGTTGAAGTGAGTTTTTGAGCAAAGAACTGGAACCACGGTTTGAAAATTTGATAAGTATCATTGTTATGTGATTGAGCATTGTTGGAAATATTTTGAGTTGGTTTTTATATGCTTGGACTAGGGTTTGTGAGAAAGAAGTATTTCATTGAGTGATTGGTTGAGTAGAGTTGGTTGAGCCTAGTCAAGTGGATATGTGAAGTGATTGTTCAAGTTCCATAAAACAAACTATTCTATATTCTAAATTGAGTTGATAAAGTGATTGAGAATTGATTTGATTTTGAAGCATATTCAGTCTCTAATAATTCTCCTTATGTTTCTAAGAGAGTGATTGAAAATATTGAGCATTGTGATAAGTGTAGAACATATTGAGTCCCTAACAATTCTATTTATGTTTCTATGAGATTGGACAAGTTATGTGTGGACTTGTTGAGCAAATTTAAGACAAGTATTTGAGGAGACTTCTGGACTGATTTTGAGTGAGATTTTGTGGAAGCTTACAATATAGATTTGAATAATTTCTTGAGAGGACTTATTGAGAATATTTGAGCAAGTTCTAGAGAGGACTTGTAGAGCATATTTGAGCAAGTTATAGAGAGGACTTGTAGAGAAGATTTGGATAATTTATATGTGGACTTATTGAGCACATTTAAGACAATTATTTGAGAAGACTTAAGAGTAGAGTTGATTTATTTATTCAAACCTTGAGTTAAGGTTTAGGGTAGATCTAGTAGAGTTGAGACAAGCCTTGAGTTAAGGCTTGAGGATAGATATCAAGGATAGATTTGTGCTAGATCGAAGGACTGTGTTTAGTGCAGATTTGAGAGTAGATTTTGGTGCAAATTCGAGGATAGGTTTATGCCATACCAGAAACAAATATTGAGTAGAGTTGTACTATATTGAAGGACTGTTTTTAGTGTAAATTTGAGATAGAGCTTTGGAGGTGACAGAGCAGAGAGGACAATAGTCTCCAATGGATGGAGATCCATTAGCCAGGGCAGTGATAACAGGCCTTTTGAGTGGGGACAAGAGTCTTTAGTGGAGAGAGATCCACAAGCCAATGTAGTGGAGGTAGTAGTCTTCTAGAGGATCACCATCCAGAATAGAGGATAAGGAGTTCTCCTATGGATAGATATCCACGAACTTGATTTAGGGGATTGGTGCCTCCTTTGGAAAGAGGTCCATAAATATTGTAATAGGGAAAGGATTCCAAGAGATTTATTGAGAAAATTTTAGTGAAATATTTTCTCCGTGGAGTAGCCGACATTGGTTGAACCACATAAATTGTGGTGTCTCTATTGTGTGTGGTGATTTATACATTGTTTTGATTATTTCTATTGATACTACTATCTATGTATTGTATATATTTATTTGAAAAGAAAAGTAAAAAGTGGTCTTATATTGTTCACCCCCCCTCAAGTTAAGCTTGTGTTCTTAAATTGGAAAAATTAAACATTCTGGATGAGAAGAGACTAGAAGCACTACATAGGACTGAAATAACCCAACAAAAAAAAAAAATGTATGATAAACACATTGTACCACTTATATTTCAATCAAGATATTGGACCTTGTTGTTTGACTCTCATTACCAAGAATTTCAAGGTAAATTGAGAACAAGATTGCTAGGACCCTATGAAATTAAAGAGATATTTGGGAATGGTACAATCAAGCTTAAGCCTATAGATGATTCAACCAGGAAACTATTAGGAAATGGGCATAGGCTTAAACTTTACAAGAAGCCATAATCTAAGGAAGAATTCAAAAACAACATAGAAAGATATTTCTTTAAAAAAATTGTAGGAGAATGATTACCGCGTGTTGCATAATACCTTTTTTGCTAGATAAAATCTAAATGTTTTTCAAATTTTCAACCACCACTAGTGTTTTAAGAAAATTTTCATTGAAATTCAAACAATATTTTGATGTTGTAAGATATTCCTAGGTAATCAAGTTTTCTCTTGGAACACGTACATTAGAACATATAAAAACATTGTGAGAATTGCAAATATTAATTCATAAGTCACTACTACCATTTATTAAAAGGTTTTTACATATTTATATATGTGAATGGACTAGAGTACTAATGACTTGGTAAAAGGATAAGATTGCCCTTCATCCTTGAAAAAAAAATCCCTTGCTCCTCATCTAATCGAGCAAGTATCTCAAAAATATCTCTTACTTCCTCTAAAAATAAAGCAAGAATTCCAAAAAGCAATAAAAATCCCTTTCTCACTCTCAAAATGAGCAAGTATCCCAAGAATAAAAAAGTTGAAAGAAGGGTAAAAGAGCTTGAATCCCTGGAATTATTAGTATCTCGAAAACCATGGGGTGATCCTCATTACAATAATGGGTTGAATGAAACCTACCTCGAAATAAGGTATCCTTACAAAGTACCACTAAGTTTGGAAAATACCTATGGATGCTCATAGATAAGCTAGATTTTTGGCATAAATGACCTTTGTTTTATTCAATCCTTACTCATAATGGAAAATGAATACTCAATGCATACACATCTGGTCCTTGAATATATTGAAAATTTTAGGATAAATTTAACACCATATTGATTTGTGAAATGAATAAATGATTTTTTTTAAAGTCACTAGGATGTTTGAAGTCTTTGTGAAACAAATCTAGAGTATCATAAGCAGGTAAAATTCAAAAGCAAATTCCTATGAAAGTATTATAGTTTATTTTATCCTACAAAAATGTGGCTTGTATCTCTCAAAAATTTGCACCCTTTAGAAAAAATCCATCAAGAAAATATCAAAATATATATTCTATTTTTTATAAGTGATTGCAGTTTTCAAAGCCTTTGATAGATATCTATTTTGCATACACTGATGACTGATATCAAGATTTATAATCATTTTTTTTCTCTCACATGGATACTCAATGAAATTCATGAAGCACAATCACAAAAATTATAATAAACCCCCATAGATAAAACTCATTATTATACCATCCACCATAATATAAATAATATACCCTTAATTTTGTTTTGGCTATATAGCCAAATTTACAGTTTAGGGGGGAGTAAATAAATATATCCAAAGTTCATAATACAGTTTGGGGGGAGAATTAGGTAAAAGTATTTTCTTAACGTTAACAACTACAGTTTCTATAGACAACTTTTGTAGACGTCTTCCATAGATAATTATTTTAAATAGCTTCTGTAGATGTCTTTCGTAGATAATTTCAGTAGACAATTTTCATAAAAATATTTTGTAGATATTTTCTATAAATGTCTTTTGTAGATGTTTTCTATAGATATTTTTTGTAGATGTCTTCTATATATGTTTTCTGTAAATGTCTTCTGTAGATGTCCTCTGTAGATATTTTCTTTAGACAACTTCTATAATAATATTTTGTAACAATATTCCATAGTAATCTTCTGTAAAAACAATTTGTAGATGATATCTAGAATGCACATCATGAAATATTTTTAAGTGTCAATATTTAAAACTAGCCCCTAATATGAGTGACATATGGCAATTCAGAACATAACAGAATGCATGAACCGAGAATATGAAAGAACACATCAATGCTAAATATAAAAGAATGTGACAATACATATCATAAAAAGAATTTATCAATAAAGGTTTGGGGAGAGAAAATATACAAATATTTATAATACCCTTTTACCACCTTTAGCATATGGACTAAGGCATCACATTAAAACTTACTTTAAAAAATTATTTACATTGGTAAGTCTATCGAAAGCTTGTCCACGCATATGTAAAGGTAAACCTTAGCATGTGATGAACACTCTCAAGATGGTGTCACATATCACCTATCCTTAATTCTCTTTTGAAAGCGTAGATGCTCTATATGAACACAAGCAGGCTCACCATAAAGTTTTAAAGGAACCAACTATCGATACAAGTGGATGCCAGAGTTAATATAAGGTACCATGGGACTAGTCTAAATGATGACACGATGAAAGATAATGAAAAATAAAAATTAAAACCTAAAGTCTATGCTAACGGATTGAGAGCCAATGAATAAAATACATCAGAGCATGAAAGGTTGACCATAAAAAGGGTAGGCATCAACCATGAGTTTGATGCTTCTCCACATCAATAAGATGACAAAGACCATAGATGACACGAACATCAGAGCTGGTGAAACATAGAAGGAAGTAGTTATATGACATAGTGGGATATAATTTGGGATTAAAATACTATATTAAAGGAAAATGGTAACATAACGTATATATGTAAGGGAAAATACACATGGCATACAAGGTTGAAAAATTAAAATAATTGATGAATGCATACCATATACACACAATGTGTGAAATTTAAATAAGTTTTTAGTTATGCTGATGACTAAATAGGTGAAAATTTTTGGTGTCAACTTATGCTTACCCTTCCCATGTAGTGGCTATAAATTTTGTGTCAATATAGGATGTCGACCACCCTAAACTTATTGACTATGATCAACATGTGGCACATGCAACCAATGGCCAACACTGGTATGGATGGAAAACATTTTTCGTCGATTAAAAACTCCATGAAGGGTTGTGATTAATGTAAAAATCCATGCTAGGTCTAGAAGCTTCACCATGATGTTAGCACATAAGTATTATTTCAACCAATTACATGAAGATGATGTAGATTTACGATTTAAACCATTGATTAAAACAAAATTGAAGGTTTTAATTTTCTAAGTTTCAATAAGAGTTGCTACCATCAATTTAGGATAAATAAATGGTCCAGATTTATTGCATGGCTAAAATATCATGCAAAGGAAAAACAAACCCTGATTCATTTTCCTTTTGTAGAAGACAGTGAACACAAAATGGAAACTCTTTGCAACATAGCCAAAACTCTACCGAATTTTCCAATAAAATAAAATTGAGGGTTCAAATCGAGTGCAAAAGGGAATAATTGTTGAGAGCACACAAAATTTTGAGTAAAAAAGGTAAAATATGAGAAAGGACAATAATCAATGTGGATTTATAAATTCTTTTTTATGGGTGACCAAACATTGACAACAACGACAGAAGGTAATACTCTAATAATTTTGAATTTAGTTTTAGTTGTAAAAAGTTACAGTAGACAAAGATATATTGTACTCTAATATCTCTATCATATACACATAGGTATATATATTTTTGCAGTCTTATACATAGAAAAACAAATTTTATATTATAATTATTTTTGTCAATTAAAGAAGTCACTGCGAAACTTAAAATTATTTTCAAAAAAAAGAAATTTTTATGATTTTGAAATGATAAATTTTTCTCTATTCTGCAACATATCAAAAGTTTTCTTTTGTAAAATGAAATAATCTTGCAGGTCTTTCAAGCTGTTGAAAATAAAACTTGGAAACTATTGGCAATTTGAGTTATTTTATGTTGTCATTGATGTCACATGGAACACATTGAGTTTTGGTGGCCAAAGCATTTCATAAATAAGCATTTATGATATTTTGGAGAGCATTGATATATACAGGGTTTTTGTGAAAACCAAGGTAGGAAAAATAAAAGGTTTTATTTAAAACCATGGATGGAAAATTTGAAATGGGTTTTTCTTAAAACCCAGATTGGATTTTTGTTTCATCGAAAAATGTGCCCCGATGATGGAGATATTTATTTTTAAATATTTAGTTTAAATTTTAAATTATTTAAAATTTAAATTTCAATTTTAAAATTAAATATATTAATTTAGCGCTGACTAAAGAAAGGAGGAAAGACTATATTAATTTATATCACTAACGTCTAAATAAATAGGAAAGGCGTATATATATGCCAACAAAAGCTTAGACTTCATTATCCCAGCGCTTATTTTTCCAATGTCTTTGATTGGGGAATGAATTGTGAAAAAAGAGAGAAGTGTGACTTTGGTCTATAGAAAAATCATTTAAGATGCATAGGAATATTTTGCCTAGAATTTAGTGCGATGTGTGTTATGCAGTAGGTCCTGCGATTGAGTCCCACCATGGTTATTTGCTTTGTTAAAGTGCTTGAAGCACTGTTAATTTTTTCAAAGGGTGTAGAAGTTTATAGTATAAGTTTTTGTTTGTGTCCCTTTGGACACATGAGGGCATGTGGCCCAATAGTAGGTTGGTTGTGGTTAAGGTGCTGAGCAAGGAGACATCATGAGATCGAATCCCGTCAAGGACAGAGGCAAGTTAATAATTTTTTAATATATTTTATTTTTCTAAAGTTGCCCTAGGAGGAATAAGGGTTGTGATGCATGTTTAGAAAAAGATATATTTTTGGTGTTTATCCTTTTGAAAGTATATCATATTATATATCATTGGAAATCTTATTTTGAGGGCTATTTGATTAACTTGCTTAGAGGGAGAAATAAGGTGTATGTAAAGAGATATTTTTGTTTTTGTAAAGGGTTTCAAAACTGAAGGTTGTTTTGTTCTTTTTGAAAGGTGATTAATTATTTGAATATTATTGTTGTGATATTAATCATGATCTCTAACCCTTGTTGAAAGTTGAATAATAAGTTTGTTGAGTGTGGCAGATTTAGTGGACATCTAATGAGGCATCAAAAGGTATGAACAATATTATCCATTGACTTTTTTTATGGTGGTTGATTTCTGAAATATCATTGGAGAGAAAATTATTGATTGTGGTTTCCTTTTCGAAAGTGGTTGGTTGAATGCTTCAAGGTTTTCTGGTTTGATAGTTGTGTTTAAACATTGTTTTATAAGCATAGTTGTTGAAGCTCATTGGTTATGCAAAGAACTTGAGTTAGAAAAGAACACGAGTATCATTGTTATGTGAGATTTGTGGCTGAGCATTGTTGGAAACATTTGAGTTGGTTGATACATTCTTGGAGTAGGATTTTGTGAGAAAGAGTTGTCCCTTATGGTGATTGGTTGAGTTGAGTTGATTGAGCCTAGTCAAGTGATTGTGTGAGGTGATTGTTCAAGTCACATGAAACAAACTATTCTATAATTCTGATTTGAGTTGAGATTGAGCTTTGAGATTAGAACATATTGAGTCTCTAAAAATTCTCTTTATGCTTCTATAAGATTTGAGTTGAGTTAAGATTAAGTTGAGATTGATTTGAGTTGAGATCATTGTGGATCATTGTTGTCATCTATTGTAGAGTGCATTACCATTCATTGTTGAATTCATCATTGAGTCTTACCTTCATAGATTTGTGGATGATATTTGAGTGCTACTTGAGCATGATTGGTTGAGTCTCTGAGAAGGCTTTTTGGATAGATTTGTGGACAGATTTGTGGCAGCTTTTGTGCATGATTGATTGAGCCTTTGAGAAGGCTTTTGGGATAAATTTGTGGACAGTTTTGGAATAGATTTTGAGTAAGTTCTTAGTGAGCTTGTTGAGCATATTTTGATCAAGTTATTTGTGAGCTTGTTGACCATATTTTGAGCAAGTTCTTAGTGAGCTTTTTGAGCAAATTTGATCAAGTTCTTGGTGAGCTTGTTGAGCATATTTTGAGCAAGTTCTTGGTGAGCTTGTTGAGCATATTTTGAGAAAGTTCTTGGTGAGATTGCTGAAGTATATTTTGGGCATGTTTTTAGTGAACTTGCTAGAGAATATTTTGGGCAATTTCTTAGTGAGATTGTTGAAGCAGTTTTGGGCAAGTTCTCAGTGAGCTTGCTAGAGCAGTTTTGGGCAAGTTCTTGGTGATCTTGTTGAAGCATATCAATTTATTGCCTACCTGAGTAGATCAACGTATTACCTAGATTTGAGTAGATCAATGTAATTATTTGTATTGGGATAAGGATACTTATTTTTGTGTGAAATATTATAAGGAGATTATCTTATGGAGTACCCCACATTTGGGGAACCACATTAAGTATTGTGTCTCAATTATGTGTGGTGATTTGTGCACTTGTTTACTATTGCTATCTATGTCATTAATGCACAATGCTATATTTGGTTATTGCAATTAAGTACACTAATTGATATTGTTTTGGAAAAAAATTAAAAAGTGGGCGCTATACTGTTCAGCCCCCTCTCAGTATAAGCTTGTGTTCTTCAATTGGTATCAAAGGGGGTTCCTTCGGAGAGGCTAAAAACTTAAAGGTAGATTCTACTGGGTTATAGGATGGAAAAATGGTATTTTTATAGTGGGTGCTCTAGCCATATGACTGGGTATAATAATAATTTCATTTCTTTAAAAGGGAACAACAACGGATCTGTGAGATTTGGTAATAATGCTTCAGCTAAAATCAAATGGAGAGGAACTTTAAGTTTGGATGATGGAAAGACTACTACACAGGGTGTACTCTATGTTGAGGGTATAAAAAACAATCTACTGAGTGTAATTTAGCTTTGTGATCGAGGGTAAACAATTTATTTTTTCTCTATAGGATGCAAAATTAGGGAAACAAAAATAGGGAAGCTTGTTGCAAATGCATAATGAACCAATAACAATATCTACATGCTCAATGAAATAAAAAGGAAAATATATTCTATATCAAGAAGAAGAAATTTGGTTATGGCATAAAAGTTTGTGTCACTTGAACTTCGATAACATACTAAGGATAAGCAACAAATAAATTTTCAGAGATCTACCAAAGATAAGAAGACCTTCAAATACAATTTGTGCACAGTGTCAGTATGGAAAGCAGACAAGATCAAGTTTCAAGGCAAAATAATATTCCTCTTCCAAGGTATTAGAATTGATTCATACTGATTTATTTGCTTCTATGAGAACCAAAAGCCTGCAAGGTGAAAGCTACTTTATGTTGTTCATAGATGATTATTCTAGAAAGACCTGGGTTGTTTTTCTAAAAGTGAAATTAGAGACATTTGAGCATTTCAAAGTATTCAAATAAATGGTAGAAAATAAAATAGGAAAGAAGATCAAGTGTTTGTGATCAAATAGAGGAGGGGAATTCATCTCTATAGAATTCATTGATTTTTGTGCAGCACATGGAATCAGAAAAGAATAATCAACAGCCAAGACTCATCATCAAAATGAAGTAGTAGAAATAAAGAATATAACTCTTGGGAATATGGCCAGAGCAATTCTAAATGAATCAAGAATCTCAATTTTGGAAGGAAGAAATTAGTACAACAGTCTATGTTATGAATAGATATCAAGTTAGAACAAAGTAATATAAGACTCCATATGAGTTTTGGAAAGGAAGACCTCCCACGGTAAACTACTTCAGAATTTTTGGAAGTGTTATATCAAAAGAGAGGATAAAGACTTGGGCAAGTTTGATCCTAGATGTGATGAAGGTATTTTTCTTGGATACTCTACAAAGAGGAAGTCCTACAGATGCTACAATAAAATAACACATACCATGGTGGAAAGTATAAATGTTATAGTTGATGAAAGAAAAGAAATAAATGAGCCATATCAGGAAGATTTTCTTGAAGAAGAAGAAAGTTGTCAGGAAGAAATGGTGAAGATTCAGATGAAGAAGATTTGTAGAATATAACCTCCAAAACTTCATTAAGATATATTTAGAAAAATTATCTAGAGGACATGATCATTGGCAACCCTGATGTAAGACAAAAAAGAATAGGAATCATAGGCTCAACAGAACAAGCAAATGTTTCACTACTATCGAAGCTAGAAATAAAGGATTTCAAAGAGGTTGAAAGTGATGAATTTTGGATTAAATAAATGAAGGAAGAACTAGATCATATTGAAAAAATTAAGACTTGGGAATTAATTCAAAGACCAAAAGGAAAAACTGTAATTGCTACTAAATGGGTCTACAGGAACAAACTGAATGAAGATGGTCAAGTCATCAGGAACAAGGCAATATTAGTGTGTAAAGCATATGCACAAGTAGAAGGAATTGATTTTTATTGAGACATTTGTAACAATTGCAAGATTGGAATCTAAAAGGATGTTTTTGGCACTTTCAAGCTACAGGAATTTCAAAGTATATCAGGTGGATGTCAAATCAGCATTTTTGAATGGTCATTTAGAACAAGAAGTTTACATTGAACAACCAGATGGGTTTAATCAAGCAGATAAGCTAGATTATGTATGCAAATTGAAGAAGGCTCTTTATGGCTTAAAGCAAGCTCCTAGAGCATGGTATTCAAGACTGGATAAATATCTTCAAGAGTAATATTTCAGAAAGGGAATAGTTGATAGCAATCTGTATATTAAAAATAAGTGAAATGATTTGATGATTGTGGAAGTTTATGTGGATGATATTATTTTTGGGGGTAGTAATGACAAAATGTGTCAATAATCTGCAAGAAACATGAATAATGAGTTTGAAATGTCTATGCTTTGTGAATTAATCTTTTTCCTCGGATTATAGATTTCACAATTAGAAAAAAGGGATATTTCTTTCACAAACAAAGTATATAAAGGAGATATAGTAAGCCAGTTAGTAATCCAATGGTTACAGGGTGCAAATTGAGCAAATATGATGAATCACCTGATGCAAATCAAACTCTATACAAATATATGATTGGTAGTATGTTATATGTTACAACCACAAGACCAGATATAAGACATATTGTTGGTTTAGTGGAAATATTTCAAGCAAATCCAAAAGAATCACATGTGACAGCAGTGAAAATAATACTCAGATATCTCAAAGGAACAATGGAGTATGTTCTATGGTATTCTAGAAGCAATAAGTTCACTCTCACAACATACACAGATGTAGATTGGACAGTAAATATTGATGATAGAAAAAGCACAAGAAGAGGAGCATTCTTTCTTGGTCATTGCCTAGTTTCTTGGCTAAGCAAGAAACAACCATCAGTGTCACTTTCCACAATAGAGGTAGAATATATTGCAGCAACAACATGTTGTTCACAGGTATTATGGATGAAAAAGACTCTCAAATATTTTAGTATAGAACATGATCATCCCAGTACTATTCTATGTGATAATACTAGTGCTATAAATATCTTGAATAATCCAGTAATGCATGCCATAATAAAGCACATTCCAATCAACTATCACTTTTTAAGAGAGCAGGTTACAGAGCAACAAGTAATATTAGAATATGTTCCTACAAAATATCAAATTGCAGACATATTTACAAAACCATTACCAAGAAAAAAATTTGAGAATTTTAGAGAAAATTTGGGATTAAAAGTACTCCCACACCAAAATTAATCACCTCAAGAGAGAAGGTGGTGAGGGGGCTAAGCTTAAGAGTCATATATTTTAGCCCCATAGGTGTCCCTTTTGCCATTGATGTCAAAGGGGGAGAGATTTGAGTAAGGGGAAAGCATTGAGTTAGGGGAAGTAGCCTCCAAATAGAGCATTGAGTTAGGGGGAGCAACCTCCATAGAGAGTATTGAGTAATGGGGAGCAGCTTTGATTCTCAGAGATGGTTTTTGCAGTGATTATGGTTTTTACAGTAGAGGTGTTTCCATCAATGACAAAGGGGAGATTGTTGGCAATTTGAGTTATTTTATGTTGTCAATGATGTCACATGGATCATTGATGTCATATGGATCACATTGAGTTTTTGTGGCCAAAGCATTTCATAAATAAGCATTTATGATATTTTGGAGAGCATGGATATATACAGGGTTTTTGTGAAAACCAAGGTAGGCAAAATAAAAGGTTTTATTTAAAACTATGGATCGCATATTTGAAATGGGTTTTCTTAAAACCCATATTGACTTTTTGTTTTGTCAAAAAAGTTGCCCCAGTGATGGAGATATTTATTTTTAAATATTTAGTTTAAATTTTAAATTATTTAATTTAAATTTAAATTTTAAAATTAAATATATTAATTTTAGCATCGACTAAGGAAATGAGGAAAGGCTATATTAATTTATAGTGCTGATGTCTAAATAAAGATAAAAGGTATATATATATGCCAACAAAAGCTCAGACTTCATTATCCCAACGCTTATTTTTTGAATGCCTTCGATTGGGGAACGCATTTCAAAAAAAGAGAGAAGTGTGACTTTGGTCTATTGAAAAATCATTCGTGGAGTTTAATAAGATGCATAGGCATATTTGGCCTAGTGGTTCATGCACTATGTGTTACGCAGGAGGTCCTGCAATTGAGTCCCTCCATGGTTATTTGCTTTGTTAAAGCGCTCGAAGCATTATCAAGATTTTTGAAGGGTGCAAAAGTTTATAGTATATGTTTTTGTTTGTGTACCTTTGGACACGTGAGGGCATGTGGCCCAACCACAAGTTGGTTGTGGTTAAGGCACTACGAAAAGAACACAATAAGTTCATTTCTGGTTTGATAGTTGTGTTTAAACCTTGTTTTATAAGCATGGTTGTTGAGGCCCATTGGTTATGTAAATAACTTGAGTTGGAAAAGAACATAAGTATCATTGTTATATGAGATTTTTGGTTGAGCATTGTTGGAAACATTTGAGTTGGATGATACATGCTTGGACTAGGGTTTTGTGAGAAAGAGTTATCCCTTATGGTGATTGGTTGAGTTGAGTTGATTGAGCCTAGTCAAGTGATTGTGTGAGGTGATTGTTCAAGTCCCATGAAGCAAACTATTCTATAATTTTGATTTAAGTTGAGATTGAGCTTTGAGGTTAGAACATATTGAGTCTCTAACAATTCTCTTTATGCTTCTATAAGATTTGAGTTGAGTTAAGATTAACTTGAGTTGAGTTGAGATTGATTTGAGTTGAGATCATTGTGGATCATTGTTGTCATCCATTGTAGAGTGCATTGTCATTCATTGTTGAATTCATAATTGAGTCTTACCTTCATATATTTGTGGATGAGATTTGAGTGCTACTTGAGCATGATTGGTTGAGCCTTTGAGAAGGTTTTTGGGATAGATTTGTGGTAGTTTTTGTGCATGATTGATTGATCCTTTGAGAAGGATTTTGGGATAGATTTGTGGATAGTTTTGGGACAGATTTTGAGTAAGTTCTTAGTGAGATTGTTGAGCAAATTTTGAGCAAGTTCTTTGTGAGCTTGTTGAGAAGATTTGGAGCAAGTTCTTAGTGAGCTTGTTGAGTAGATTTGAGTAAGTTCTTGGTGATCTTGTTGAAAATATTTTGGCAAGTTATTGGTGAGCTTGTTGAGCATATTTTGAGCAAGTTCTTGGTGAGCTTGCTAAAGAATATTTTTGGAAATTTCTTAGTGAGCTTGCTAGAGCAAATTTTGGGCAAGTTCTTGGTGAGCTTGCTGAAGCAGTTTTGGGCAAGTTCTTGGTGAGCTTGCTAGAGCAGTTTTGGGCAAGTTATTGGTGAGATTGCTGAAGTAGATCAGTGGATTGCCTACCTTAGTAGATTAGTGTATTGCCTAGCTTTGATCAGATCAAAGTAATCATTTGTATTGGGATAAGGATCCTTATTTTTGTGTGAAATATTATAAGGAGATTATCTTATGGAGTACCCCACATTGGGGGAACCACATTAAATCTTGTGTCTCAATTGTGTGTGGTGATTTGTGTACTTGTTTACTATTGCTATATATGTCATTAATGCACACTGCTATATTTGGTTATTGCAATTAAGGACACTAATTGATATTAGTTTGGAAAGAAAGTAAAAAGTGGGTGCTATATTGTTCACCCCCATCTTAGTATAAGCTTGTGTTATACAAAAACCACCCTATTTAATTTCAAATTACTCTATCCATTCATGCTCTAAACCATACCCCGTTCTATATTTCAAAAAAGAAGTGAGCTCTCATCCATTGAAATGTAGAATCCTAGCGATTATGTAAAGGAATTATTCCAAAAATATAGGTGGTGGGATGCCCTCACGAAGTTCTGGGGGCACAACTAGGGGGTTGCTAATCAATTTATTATGAATTGTAACTATAAAAAAATGACCACAAGAATTGGAGATATTCATTTTGACCTGAGCCCCAATTTTATCTTCAAATTTGTAAGTCTACCAAAAGTAGGGTTGCCTTATTACAAAAATTCCTCTAAAAGTGTCACCCAACTAGTGGAAAAATTTGGTGAAAAATGCACTATCATTCACGATAAAGAGGGATGGATTAAGGGCGTCACCACCTCTACAATTTCTCTCAAGTGGCATGAGGTTGCTATCCTGATCATTAATTTCTTTAATTTAAACGGTCGAATGTCTACCTGTGCAACCTATCATATTTAAATGTTGATAAATTTGAAATTTCTAGAAAACAACGATTGTATCATCAACCTACCATATTTTCTTTTTCAACCTCTAAAATACACTATTATTCATGTTCAACCTAAGAAAAATCATGTAAAACATAAAATTTAATTAATCATACACCATGGCCTTATCAAATTACTAGTTTTGAAAAGAGTGCATGAAGTAAAAGTAGCCTGGAACAAAATAGTTGAAGAGTCTAACCTGCTAGAATATTATGAGTCTACCGTAAATGAGCTTCAAGAATAAAGTCTATTTGAGGAGGATCATGAGTTAGAAAGTCGGGAGGAGGAGCCTGAGATCCCAAAATGAAACATTGATCCACAAAAACTGCTAAGCCAACCCAGTCTACATGAAAGACTCAATGTTAGAAACACACTCCTGAAACTCATGAGAAAGGAGATATGTTAGGGCACAAATCTAACTTACCCACACCTGAACTAGCTGCTGAAACTCTATCGCACCTTTGGGAATAGAACACTATTTTATAGATAAAAATTGATAAACTGAGGGAGGATTTCATAGAGCACTCAAAACTGGTCCAACGAGCCCTTGCCCTCCAGATAGACATGACCAAACAACTCATAGTGGATAGGGTGACAAAAAATATTGATTCCATCAAACGACCGCCACTTGTTGATGCTTCTCCCAATAAAATCTCCACCTTCGGTAGAAAGTAAAAAAAGTCTATCAATTTCAATAAAAAAACCTACACCAAAAATCCCATTGTCTTTTTCAAGCTCCTTGAAGAAGAGATTTCATTACCACTTGCTAGTCTGATGCAACATAATCGACCTAAAGATTTGGGTCCCTCCATTAAAATAGAAATTGCACCAAGTAATATGGTCTTAGATGTCAAGATGCCTCTAGAGGTTAATGCTACTATCAATGACCTAGTTGCATCAGTTGAGAATCCTCTACATTCCAAAATGTAAGATACAATCCAGGGAGAGAATTCCAATCAGGTAGGGCATATCAAAATAATCATGGTCAAGACACTGGTCAATGAGTAGAAGGCCAAAACACAAGAGAAAAAATTGAAGCATGAACACAAATTACCGCCAACAAGACCTCCATCATCAAGAATGTCCACCCAATAGACACAAGTTGGATGAACTGATAAACTACTTAATATTTTTATGATTTTCAGACTGAGTATTTGATACTTATATATTATTGTGTTTAAATGTTTTATTTTTGTTGATATATTTTCTATGGTATATGTATGTATCTTTGTAAATAATTATGTAGACATTGTTTTATGTTTAGAATTGTTTGTTTATGCAGTGCTTATTGTTACAATTTTCACAGGTTATCACAAGTGAAATAATTTTGAAAATTTAGTTTTCTGTTAGGAACTATCATGATATGAAGAATTACAATCAATTTTTGTTGATAAAACATATAAGTGTTAATTCATCCATTAGATAATGATTATATGTTTTGTGTTCATTACTACAACTACTTTTTTTTATGTAAAACCGTTAAAAATAGTATTCAGATAGACGATTGAAAAAATTATTATTTTCTTTTTAATATGATTAATAGCCTGTGTAGTATTTGTACTATTATAAATAATTTATTGTGAAAATATGAAAAATTTGTCGTAGAAATTTATGTAGAACCTATTTTGCAATTGAAGATTTCTGGTATATTCAAAAATATCTCTAAAATTATTTATTTTTATACTGCTACTACTTATTTTCATAAACCATGTATAATAGACCTATTTGATGATTTTTGAAAATATATTTGTATTTTTTTTGTTGTTTCATAAAATTGTAAATTTATGAAAACATGTGTAAAATTTATTAAAATACTTTAATTTGCAATATGTTGTGTGAAACAAATGTAATATTTGTGATATCTATGGCATTTTGTTGAAACCTCATTTTATTCACATGCATGGGGACATGCATATAATTAATTTTGGGGGAAATTATGAGTAATTATTTGACATGTATTTTCTATAGTAAATTATTTTATTTCTATTTTTTAATTCTTGTTATAATATATTTTAAGTAGGTCCGAGGTGTAGACCAATTGGTTCATCCAAACCCCATAAGGGGGTAGAGGTCCAAGGTTCAAATCTCGGGCCTCGTCGGACTGAACACTTGTCCCTTTCCTAGTGCTTTCAATGGCGTAAAAGGTTTAAAATGATTGTGGCATGGCGGTTATAGGGGCGGACTATGCGAAGATCTGTGTGGCGGCTTCCGGGGTGGACAACGTAGAATACTGTGGCGGCCATAAAAAGCTAGACAGCCTGCCTGTATTCGTGGTGGCTACCGATTCCACCATATAATATATATATATATATATATATATATATATATAAAGTGTTTATTATTACTTATTTCCATGTTTTATCAGTTAAAATGATGGATGTGATTAATTTGACAAATGTATGCATATATATGTTTTATATATATGTATATATATATATATATATATATATATATATATAAAGTGTTTATTATTACTTATTTCCATTATTTATCAGTTAAAATGATGGATATGATTAATTTGACAAATGTATGCATTTTATGTAAAATACACACAAGTTGTGTATGATTATATAGGGAAATATTGAAGGATGTTCCACAGGTGCATGATGTAGTAGCACAAGATTTGGAATACACCTTAGACATGATATGGACATAAGGACAATGGATTAAGAAGACTCTAGATGCGGTGACAGAGCAGTGGTTGATTACTATTACAAAATATAGTAGTTGAAGTATGTTACTGAATATAGTTATTGCAGTATGTTGCAGAAGGTAGTTACTGAAGGTTGTTACCAAAGACAAATTTTACTAGCAATTACCAAAGAAATCTAACGAAGTCAACTGATCGACACTGCATACCACATTAGTGATAGCATGGCATTTTTACACAGTAGCAAAATTATTTTCAGTCAGCATGATTAGTTGACATGTCATAGATTATTCAAATGGATATTATAATTAATATTTTTTTTGTAAAATATATTTTGTGAAGTTGTATTATTAGATAATTATTAGGATGAATAGATTCCCATGCAATATTGTTTGGTCCTTATCGAGAATAAAAGACATATGGTTATGTGTTATATCTTGTAAAATGTCTAAGTTAGTATTATGTTGTTTTTTTAGTTCATAAAGTGCCACTTCGACCACTTAGGTTGTTTATTGAGTCCAAGAAGAATTAGGAATTGTGTTAGTTTATATTATTTTTGATAGTGCATAGTTGTCACATTATCAAGTCCACAAATACACATAGAAAAATATGTGTTAGAATATTACTTAGAACTATACAAGTCACAATATATATTACAAAGGGAGACCTTTGAAAAGGTCTAATGTTCAATATTCTAACAAAAATTTGTATGATGCGGAAATAATATTGAAATGACTGTACAATTTCTGAAGAAATGCCCCAACATGTACATTTGAACTTCCAGCAATAAACCTAGCACTTTACTCTTCACATATGGTAACTATATCATTTGTATTTTCTTCTTGACTTTCTATTACGTAGTTGTAATTATAATTTTCCTACATCCATAGAATATAATAATGTTAGTAGTACTTATGCATCTAGTTACTAAGATAAAGTAGTTTAAGGGAGAAATAGTTACACTGTCCTCTAGGAGTAGGGTTATGCATAAGGGTTGGAATCGAAATGTAGTTATAGAAAAATAGTGAATCCTAATCAAAATCAAGGAGAATCAAGTTGAATCCTAAGCAAATCAAATCAATCATATACACCCCAAATTTTGGGGCATTTGAAGCCCTAAAAAGTAATATTATCTTTGGGGAAAATTTTGGCCTATTAAATCACCTTATAACTTCATAAAAATACCACCATTAGATGAGGCTTAAAAAGATATTTCCAATGAATACAAATATACCTATGTTTGGATATATATTGTGGCAAATTGACCCTAAGCAAATATTGGTCCCAAAAATTTTAGGCGAATGGGCTAACGTCGAGGGTCCTCATATTCGCCAATTTCTAATTTTGGAAATCTTAATATTTGCCCAATTTGTGAATATTTGCCACTATGCATAACCCTATCTAGGAGGAAGGGCCCACTCCTACAATCCATCCCTAATATCTCACCCCTAAAATAGGTTAGAAATAGTTAATTAACCTTAGAATATAAAATGAATTAAACTGCATTTTTATAGAACAAAAAGTCAGAATAGATAATTAAAACTAATTACATGAGGATCCTTACCGATAGATTAACTCATAAATAGGTAATTGTTATTCGTTATCTTCACCAATGGTAATTATCATATTTATTGCATAAATCATAAATTGCACTTTATTTTCATTCTTGCACAATTTTATTTTTGTTTGTTGCAATTATTACTTTTTTGCACAACTTGAAACTAAAAAGAGATATGAATTAAGCTTAGAATTGATCCCCATGGTACAATATACACTAGATTCCTACTCTTTAAATCTAACCTTGATTACCCTAGATTGATAAAATTAAATGTAAGCTATTATGATCGATCATTACCAAATGAAGCCAAATAAGGGGATAGAGAAAGGAATGGTATTTTATGGGAAATATTAAATATCCATGCAAACTTAGAAACCATGGCTGGAATTTTTTGGATCAAAAGGGTGTGAAAAGGATTGGAAGGCTTTCAAGTCATAACAAACTGATTTTCTCACCTTGTATGCAGTAGAGATGGTTTCAAATATAATTTTTATTGCATATTTTTCTCCTACATGTATTGGGTTCATTCAATGATGTTTTATGCATGGATATGGTAGAATAATTTAATGTTGTTGGATACATGCTTTTATTTCTCAAACTCTTGCGCTTAACCATATTTGGATTGTGTGGATGGAGGTCTAATATGGTTTTATTTTAGTGTTCATTATCTTCTCTTTTTTGCAGAATAGGAGGAACTGATTTATAGTAGCTCACTCTAATTGCTTTTTCACACTTTATTTCCATATTATTTTATATTTTTCTCATTTTTATCTCTATGCTTATATTTTGTTGTTATTTATTTCCATTTTATTTTCTTTAAGTTCTATCAAGCACTCAAAACCCTAAAAGGTTATATTGTTTTGAACTAAAATCAATAATGGGGGTTTTAAAGTAATTAGAGCATCCAAATAATTATTTCCTTAAGGCTAACATGTTAAATTATTTTCACACATTTAATTAAGGTATTTATTAAGATTTTAAAACACAAAAATTCTTGTAATACATAGGTTATATCATTTTCAAATAAGCTTAATAGAGTTCACACTTTTAAAAGGAAATTTGTAATTTTAGGTTCTACACAAATTCACTTTTAAATGGGAATTTTAAATTCAAACTTTGCATTTTATTAAACAATCAAATCAAGTTAATTTTATGTAAAATATAGAAATTGCAATAAATTCCAAATTTTTATTAAAATGAATTATTAAGGTTACATTCAAATATCATCACATGGACAACTTGGATCATGTTATCAACAATCATTTTATACCACCCTTACCCACCCAACCTTTTTTTCATCTCAATATATCACTCAGAATCAACCATCATTCTGAAGTTCTACACAAGTTAAGAATACCCAAATTCCTTTACACGATGCTACTAAAACTCAGTTTAATAACACCAATATTCAAATAGAATTTTACAAAGGTTAATTGTTCGAATTGGTAGGAACTTGGTTCAATAAAAATAATAATATTCTCAAAATTCACATCCTGATCATTCCACATATCGTGTTCAGGATATAGATTTTAACGATACTTAATATGATATTTTATCAAATTATTGAAGAGTCCTAGATCTAACTAGCATAGAAAAATATGATAATTTAGGAACTTCTATAGACTCAGATGAACTTTGTAAAATTGATTGTAAAGAAATCCGACAGGTTGTAAATGATGACCAACAAGAAATGACAATATTAGGGCCAGTAGTTACAAATTAGGATTGTGGTAATCAAGTTAACCTAATTACAAGGATTGATTCACTTTTAGAAATATATAAATCATCAAAAGTGGTTGAAAGTGAATTTGAAAAGGAATCAATAGATGAATCTAAAGAAGGTTATAGCCTGAATGATACTGAATCTGAAGAAGAATTTGAAGATGGCATGAAATAAGGAATGGGATCTCACCAAGATAATGATTATATTATTCAAGTCAAAGAAATGGAATTACTCATTTTTTCCCCACTTTATATGCAAGAAATTGAAAGCCTTGTCCCACCTAATAATCCTATAATACATATGCTACCTCAGCTAGAGAAAATTCCATAATATGAATGGTTTGGATTAGATATAGTTGATGATCCAAAGGAAAATGTTGCTCTATTTGAGATGACTTAGGTAGTTGATTAGGAAGATTTTTTATTTAACATATACCTTGAACAACAAGATTTATGGTTTGAAAAGGATGGGCATATGTCTAATTTTATGACTAAATTTGGTATTTTTGAAAATCAGGTTATTGAGGAAGACGCAGGGCTATAAGATGTTGATGATGAAGATTATGAGAAAAAAGAAAGAATTACAAAGACTCCTCAAGTCCTAGTAAATGTAAATGTACAAAAGGTAGAATATACACCTTTTTTTTAGCCATTTGAACTCCAAGTAAAAGTTTACATAATTTTATGTTGAATTCAAATATTGTTGATAATGAAATGCCATTTGTGGTTAACAAAGAATTGGAGTTGATGCCTACTCACACCAGTAATAAGGTTGCTATGTTGAATGAAATAAAGGTAGATGTTTTTGAGTTATTGAATCAAGTTCATCAACAATTGACAATTAAATCTAGGATACAAAGTTATAATGATCCTCATATGTTAGATATCATAGATTCTTGTAAAATATTACGTAGTTATGATTGGTACGAAATTATGAATGATGGTTTGACAATCATTTTTTTAGAAATAGGGTCAAGCTTGGAAAGGATAATGTCTAATCATAACAATGAAGATAGTATTTCGAGAACTGAATCGAAAATGGGAATTCACACCATGCTAGTTGAAACCATGATTGAAGATACAAATTCAATAATAAACATCTCACATAGTAAACAATAATTAATTGAAGATCAATTATGGACCATTAATTTTTATGAAGAAAAATCTAAATTTGATAATAAATATGGAATTAAATTGAACTGGTGGGGTGAGAGAGGAAAAATAAAGGCCTTTGAGCTTTCAGATTTAATGCTATTATGGGATGATACCCATCAAAATCAGCATGCCTATCATTAAGGGCATTTCTCAAATTATTTTAATCGTTTTTGGGATCCTGGAAATTTTCATATATGAAAAATCCCAAGTCATGTTTTGTAAATAGTCTTGCATATAGTCCTCTGTTTTCATATGTTTTTTTACAGTGTTTAGATATAGTTTTCATTTATTTTCTTGCTTTGTGATCTTTGATTTTAAAATTTTGCTTTGTTTTGCTTTGTTATTTTTGTGCTTTGCATTTATGTCAGTTCACATTGGGTTTATTTTTGTGTTTTGCATTTCATGTGCTTTGGGCTTTATCCCTCCAATTGAGGTAGTGTTTTGTGATAGCTACTAAATTTTTATCTCTTTGTTGATATATTTTCCTCTTTCATGTAGGATGGATTGCATATTTTAGAATCATTTGAAATTGAGAAAAAGGAAATAAAATTATTTAGAAATCATTCTTGGATTTTGGACTAAGATAGTGGATTTTGGAACATTGAAACATTTTTCTGAAGCTCCACATGTAGCTCACTATTTTAAAGGGTATTCTTAAAATTTTGAAGGATGAGGTCATTATGGTTTGCACATTAAGGTGAAAATTGTTGGAAAATTACCATTAGTAAAAGGTTAAAAATTTATTTTACCTTGGGTAAAGGTAACTTACCTTTTACCTTACCTGGACGGCAGTGGACGACAACATTTGGGCGGCAAGAGAATTCACGTTAACCTTCTTTTCCCCCAATTTCTCCTTTCCCCCCTTTTTCTCTCAAATGGTTATTTGAATGTTTATTTAATCAATGTAACCTTATGATTATTGTTAGAATGCAATTTATCGTTTTATCTCCACACTTACCTCTCACATTTGGTATCAGAGCGGAGAGCCGAGACCGGCCCGAATCCCGAGGCGATGGGGCCCGTAGTTCGAGGCGATGGCACAGATCCCGAGGCAGCCCGTAGGAGCCGAGGCGACACGGATCCCGAGGCGGCCCGTAGGAGCAGATCGACATGATTCTCGAGGCACTGGTGGAGCTGGACGAGGCGGCCCGTAGGAGCAACAGATCGACATGATTCCCGAGGCACTGTTGACGTGGCTGGCATCCTGCACGTAGCCCGAGGCACTGGTGACGTGGCATGGCGACAAGTGACCTGCACGCGGCCCGAGGCTAGTTGACGTGGCGTGGCATGGCACGGCGACGTGTGACCTGGCGCGCGACCCGAGGCGTGTCGACGTGTGACCTGGCATGCGACCCGAGGCATGGCGACGTGGCGATCCGAGGCAAAAAGTGTTCTGCGTTGTAAGCGATTGCCCGCAGGCAATCAAAGCACTATACGTGCTTTGCTCTTTTTAAAGAGCAAGAACATCGCCTCACGGGCGATGTGGGACTAAAGTCCCAAGAAATTAAAAGCTTCACGCCGAAGCGCGAAGCCAATACTAGCTTCGCGCTCGACGCGAAGGCTATAGGCCAGGGAGCCCGCATAGCTCCCGGATCAGCCCGGTAGCATAGCGGCTACCCTTAGCCTTGACTCCCGCGAGGTCGAACGTTCGATCCTCGACGGGGTCAATTTTTTTTAGCCTCGCGTGATTTAGTGAAGGCCATTGGGCAGGGAGCTCGCTTAGCTCCCGGATCTGCCCGGTAGCACAGCGGCTACCTACTGTCTTGACGCCCGCGAGGTCGCAGGATCGATCCTCGGCGGGGTCAATAGTTATAAAATAAAAAAAAAAAAAAAACTATAAGGAAATAGTTTAAATTTTAAAAAATTTTTTTGTAATTTCCTAAGAGGAAATATCTGTACAAGTTAAATTTTTTTTTCAAAGTTGATAATAGAAATTTCCTAAGAGGAAATAATTGTAAAAGTTTTTTTAAAAAAAAAAACTTTGAAAGTTAAAATTTTTTCATTATTATTTCCTAAGAGGAAATCTTTGTAAAAGAAAATTTCTGGGAAATTTTCTTAAATGATAAGATCGGAAGGATGTTATCATGCCCTCTGCAAGTTGTTACTGAGAACAAACGCTGAAAACTTTGATAGGCACGTGAAAACACTAGGACTTAATACAGTTTTTTCACAGTTGCAAAACGCTGTTATTGCACACCAGAGAAATCTTGATCTAGGATACGAAGCAGATTCAGAAGATAACTCCTTTGGCAGCAGGTTTGAACAATCCGACACAGTGGCAATTGCTCCACAAGGATCAGAATATACTCATTATAGTAATTCAGTTGAAATCCTACAAACTCCTTCTCCTGAAATAATATTGATCAGTGACGATGATGAACAAGTCGCTGACAATTTTGTAATTGCTGAACAACAAGAGTGAGTTGTTTATGATTGTAAATCAAGCAAGGCTTGATAGTTTGTAAAGTCTTTTTTGAAATAAGACTATATAAGAGAGGTTTCTTGTTTTAGTAGATAATAATGGGATCACATAATAATCTACCAATTCCCGAATTCAGTGGGGATAATTATGAGTACTGGTCCATCAAGATGAGGACATTACTCATCGAAAAAGGACTATGGGATATTATTGAAGACGGTTACATTGCTCCAACAGATTGGACTACTTTAAGTGCAAATGATAAGAAGATCTACAAAGATGCACAGAAAAATAATTCTTTTGCCTTATACCATCTTCAATCAACATTAGATCCAAGTATCTTTCCTAGAATTGCATCTTACTTAAGTACTACAGATGCATGGAATGCCTTGAAAGAAGGATTCCAAGGAAGTGATAAAGTAAAGCAAGTCAGGCTTCAGACCTTGAAAAGAGATTTTGAAAATCTTAGAATGAAGGAAAATGAAAGAGTCGGAGACTACTGTGTACGAGTCAAAGCAGTAGTTGATATGATGCAAACTTTAGGTGATGACACAAAAAATGAAACAATTGTGAAGAAAGTGTTGCGAACACTTCTTCCTAAGTGGAATCACATTGCAATCATAATTGAAGAATCCAAAGACCTTTCTACTCTTACATTTGATAGTTTGATTGGATCATTAACATCACATGAAGAGCGACTTCAAGGACCACCTTCAACAAGCTATGGAGGTGATGACAAAGCTTTCACTTCGAATGAAACTGCAAGACGAGGACAAGGACAAGGCCGAGGCAGAGGACAACAACAAAGAGGCAAAGGACAAAGCAACTCCTACAGAGGAGGAAATCAACACAGAGGTGGAAATCAAAATAGAGGAGCCAATCAGAACCAAAGCGGCAATGCAGGCCGTGGAAATCAAGGACGAGGAAGTAACAAGACTAAAACAACTTGTTTCAATTGTGGGAAACAAGGCCACTTCGCTCGTGACTGCTGGTCAAAGACTTCAAAAGATCAAAGCAGTCAATATGGCTCATTCTACGGAGAAGAAGAAGGTCCACCAAACCTTTTTCTCTCTTATGGACAGCCAGATCAAAATCTAAATGATACATGGATTTTAGATATTGGTTGCTCCAACCACATGAGTGGCAAAGAAAATCTCTTTGCTACATTAGATTCAAATTACAAATCTCATGTTAAGTTAGGGGATAATAAATCCTTGCAAGTTGAAGGCATAGGAGCTATGGAAGTTCCAACAAAAGAAGGCCTTAAAAATGTGAATGACATATACTATACTCCACAGCTACAACACAATTTGTTGAGTGTTGGCCAAATGATGGAGAAGCATTACAAATTAGTTTTTGATGAAAGAAAATGTACAATCTTTGATAAAAACAATTGTAACCGGGTCATCACAGAAGTACCTATGACAAAGAATAGGTTGTTCCCTCTAAAATTTGGTGAGCCAGGGGGAGCTCAACTTGCCAACCTTGCTATTACAAATCCGAGTGAATTGTGGCACTTGAGATATGGTCACCTCAATTCCGCTAGCTTGAAAATGTTAACATCACAAGCTATGGTGACAGGACTACCAAAAATTCCAGAACATAAGAAGGTATGCGAAGCATGTGCTTTGGGAAAGCACTCCAGAACGAAGTTTCCAAGAGGCCGAGCGTGGAGAGCAAGCTATCCTCTTCAGCTAGTACATTCGGACATCTGTGGTCCAATGCAAACAAAAAGCCTTGGAAACAATTCTTATTTTCTAACATTCATAGATGATTATTCTAGAATGTGTTGGCTCTATTTTTTTGAAACACAAAGATGAAGCATTTGATTGCTTCATAGACTTCAAAAATAATGTAGAAAAGCAAAGTGACTACTATGTCAAATGTCTTCGCACTGATAAAGGAGGAGAGTACTCCTCAAATGAATTTTTACATTATTGTAAGCAAAATGGGATAAAAAGGCAGTTCACCACTGCCTATACCCCACAGCAGAACGGTGTGGCCGAGAGAAAGAACCGCACCCTTGTTGAAATGGCACGCACAATGCTTCAGGCAAAGCATCTCACAAACAGCTATTGGGCAGATGCAGTGAGAACTAGTGCATATATTCTAAATAGAAGTCCGACTTCTAGTTTAGATGGTATCACTCCTTATGAAGGATGGTACGGTAAGAAACCCAATGTCAAACATTTCAGAGTATTTGGTTCTTTAGCTTATGCACACATTCCTGAGGAAAAGAGAAAGAAGCTTGATCCAAAGAGTCAAGCATGTGTTTTTGTAGGGTATTGTGATTCAACCAAAGGGTATAGATTGTACAATCCCACGACACATAAAATCATTATCTCCAGGGATGTAATTTTTGATGAAGGGGGAGAATGGGGTCATAAAAAATTTGTTGATTTTGACTCTAATTCAGACAGTTCCACATTAGTACCTCCCACATTGGTACAACCTAAGAAAAGCAGTGGAAAAAGTCCTCCTCCACAAATTCCACATCAGGAAACTTCATCAAGTACATCAAGTGGTACACCAAGTCCAAGAAGGACTTCTTTGTTGGCACCCCCAAATTCTCCAAAATGATTTCATAGATCTGTAAGCGCTCCAAGTCCGATGGAGATAGATCCAGTTTCTCAAAGGAAAGAGACAAATAGAGGAAAGCGCATACTACAGAGTCATCCATCTTCTCAAATGTTGGATAGGAATTTCCAACAAAGATACACTAGGAGTCAAGCTAGTGAGATGGACGACATTTTGTCAAGACTTGAAAATCTTCAAATGTCAGGGGATGATGAGTCTCATGAACCAAGGGGTGATGTAGTCAATTATGCTTTGTTGGCTGCTGCACAGCTAGAACCATCTAGCTATGAAAAAGCTTGTACTGAAAGTATATGGCAAGATGCCATGGAAGAGGAAATATCCTCAATTAAAAAGAATGATACTTGGGAGCTTGTGAAGCTTCCCAAGGGAAAAAAATGTGTTGGATGTAAATGGGTCTATAAGACCAAATTCAATGCTGATGGAAGCATTGAAAGACACAAGGCAAGATTAGTAGCTAAGGGTTTTACTTCGAAATATGGAATAGATTATGAGGAAACCTTTGCTCCAGTTGCTCGACAAGAAACAATCAAAACTGTTCTTTCCTTGGCAGCCCATAAAGGATGGAAAATTCAACACATGGATGTGAAAAGTGCATTTTTAAATGGATACCTGACAGAAGAGGTGTATGTTCAACAACCTCAAGGTTTCCAAGAACCAGGAAAAGAGAATCTTGTTTATAAATTGAAAAAAGCACTTTATGGCCTCAAGCAAGCACCACGAGCATGGTACTCACGAATTGACAGCTATTTCAGCAAATATGGTTTCACAAAAAGCAAGAGTGAACCAACGCTATACTACCTGAAGAATGGAGTAGATATCCTCATAGTTTGTTTATATGTGGATGATCTAATATTTATGGGTAGTAATAATAAAATGAATATGGAGTTCAAAAACTCCATGATGAATCAGTTTGAGATGAAGGATCTCGGATTAATGAGATACTTCCTAGGAATGGAAGTACATCAATCAAAGAATGGGATCTTCATATGTCAACAGAAATATGCTCATGACATGATCAAGAAATTTGCTATGCAACAGTGCAAATCAGCTGCAACACCAACCGGACATGGAATCCAGCTAAGCAAAGAAGATGGAGCACCAAAAGTTGACTTGACCAATTTCAGAAGCATGGTTGGGAGTTTAATGTTTCTCACCAACACTAGGCCAGATTTACAGTATGTTGTTTCTCTTGTATCACGGTTTATGGCATGCCCATCCGAGCTGCATCTTCAAGCAACCAAACGAATTTTACGATATGTAAAAGGTACATTGGATTTTGGAATCCATTACCACAAGTCTAACTCTGTGAAGTTAATTGGTTATAGTGACAGCGATTGGGGAAGTAATATAGATGACAAAAAATCTACATCAGGGAAATTTTTCAGTCTAGGTTCAGGACTAATAACTTGGAGTTCCAAGAAGAAATCTGTTGTAGCATTATCATCTACAGAAGCTGAGTATATAGCCATTACTCATGCTAGTACTCAAATCCTCCGGTTGAGGAAAATCCTTGAAGAGATTGGCGAAAAACAAATTGGTCCAACCAAACTGAATTGTGATAATATCAGTGCCATACAGTTGGCATATAATCCGATCCACCACAAAAGGTCAAAACATTTTGATATGAAGTATCACTTCATAAGAGATATGGTGGAACAGCAGACAGTTGAGCTTCAATATTGTTGCACTTTGGATAATCTAGCAGACATCTTCACCAAAGGCATGGCTAAAGCTCAATTTATAAAGCTGAGAGACTATATAGTCAGTCCTCTCAACTTTAAGGGGGAGAATGTTGGAAAATTACCATTAGTAAAAGGTTAAAAATTTATTTTACCTTGGGTAAAGGTAACTTACCTTTTACCTTACCTGGACGGCAGTGGACGACAGCATTTGGGCGGCAAGAGAATTCACGTTAACCTTCTTTTCCCCCAATTTCTCCTTTCCCCCCTTTTTCTCTCAAATGGTTATTTGAATGTTTATTTAATCAATGTAACCTTATGATTATTGTTAGAATGCAATTTATCGTTTTATCTCCACACTTACCTCTCACAAAAATCTAATACAGTCCATATTTATCCTCAAGTGATCTCTAACCCAGTTCACATACAAATTTTACAAAGCAATTAAATGCTTAGTAAAAAAGAGAAAATGTGCAAAATCCATCTCATACCTGGGTGATTCAGACAATCTCTACCGGGGCTATAGACACCTGGTTGTCATTAGAGTAAGATCTATAAGAGATCAAGGTCATATCCATTGGGACTATAGATACCTGGCTGGCAATGAAGCAATGCAGAGGCATATCGTTATAAGTGACATTTTACATCCTAAATGTAAAACAAATGATGAAATATGGATAGTTTCAAGAATGCAAAATGAATCACAGTTCATAGACTAAGTGGAAGCAAATGGTTCATCTATTTTCATTTGAAGTTGTTTACTTTTTTTCTTTGGATGTTTCTAGATGATGTTAATTTCTCCAATATTTGGTTTTCTTGGTTTCATATAGGATTGTTTATCCAAAATGCTCAAGAGGATTTCCTAGAAAAGTCACCATTTATTGTGACTATTGCACAACACACCCCAAATTTGGGGACCCACCTAAATTTTTTGAATTAAAAATGAAATTTTGGTTTGCTTGAGTGATTTATCAAGAAGTTCCTACCTATGACTTTTGCAATGCGGTTTCCAAGATTTAAACTTTGGTTTAATGTTTCCTTTAAATTTTTATTTTCAAATTTGATTTGGATGAATTAAAATAGTCTCTTGATTTTGAGAAACGTCATTCAGATTCTTTGTCAAAAGATAATTCACCTGGGGGTTATTCGGGAGTTCAATAACAAAGGTAATATAGATCATTTCCTCTCATTAGCATTTCAAAAGATAAACATGGGAAAGAATTATTAAAATTGATCCTATAATTATTTAGTTTGATACGTTGAAGCCAAAATATTTATGACTAGATTTGTGTGACATTGTCATATTATGGGAAATAATGGACGTAGGAATAAATTGTTTCCATTGTATAGTTGTCATGGAGGAATGATAGGGAATGTAAAGACTCAAATGTGATTCACTCTCAAAATAAAATAGAAGCCCCAACAAGATTGTGCTATACACCATGAGAAGTGTGGACTTATTTTATCATAAAATAACATCACGTCCTTGGATTAGAAGCTTGCATAGGTTAATGTACCATCATAAGGTAAGTTTGGAATGGAGATTCATAGCATAAAATGAAGTCATGATACACTTATTAAAGGAATGTTGGTGACATAGGGGATAAACATTATTGGTTTTAATCATATAGTCATAGACTTTAAGAATTCAATGGAAAGGCATTTCAGCATAGAATAGACCAAATCATTTTTCAATTTTATTTCACATTTGATAAGAGAATGTCCTACTATATCTTTTACAATCATGGAATGTATCAAGAGCATGCTTGAAGCCCTAGTAAAGAAATAAATTCTTGGTATATATAAACCAATAGAAATAAAAATAGTTGTAGGCAACTTCCAGAGCAACATGAACACATATGGAAAAATGCTCAAATGCATTGAAACTTTATTAAATTCATTTCAAACTCAACATTTTTACACTATAAGATGAAACAAACTTTATTAATGATATATATGTAGTATTTTATGAAAACATAATAATGGAAGAAATATGTGGATGGTGGCATCACAGGTGGTGATAATTAGGGATTACATTGGGTCAATCATCGTGGGTATTTGCTACAACGTTCATCTATCCATGTTTGTTCCCACTACATCGGAGCTCTCGAATGTAAATATGACATGGAGAGCCTACATAATAATGTGATATGACATAAAACGTATCTACATGAGTCATGGGTGTTGAATTCAAAATATAATTTATGTGTTATACTCTTGAGTGAAAAATAGGGTAATTGCATGATATTTGTATTAAAATGAGGGAGTTCTATGTTACAAAAGGAGATTAAGTATTTAGAATAAATGAATTTTTGAAGGCACCCATATAAAAAATGACAAAGAAATAATTCACAGCAAAAGAAATAGGCCATTACAGAAAGGCGTGAAAGACAAAGAAGGTGTTACAAAACAAAGTCAAACAAGGGGATAGAGAAACAAACGGTATTTTATGAGAAATATCAAATATCCATGCAAAATCATAAACCAAAGTTGGAATTATTTTGATTAGAAGGGCATGAAAAGGATTGGAAGGCTTTCAAGTTACTGCAAACTAATTTTCTCACCTTGTATGCAGCTAGAGAAGGTTTTGAATATAAGTTTTATTGAATATTTTTCTCCCGCATGTATTGGATTCATTCAATGATTTTTTATGCATAAATATGGTAGCATCATTTAATGTTGTTGGATACATGCTTGTATTCCTCAGACTCTTGCACTTAACCATATTTGGATTGTGTGGATGCAGGTCTAACTTGGTTTTGTTTCAGTGTTCATGATCTTCTCTTTTTTGTAGAGTAGGAAGAATTGATTTAAAGTAGCTCACTCTAATTGATTTTTTGTACTTTGTTTCCATATTATTCATATTTTTCTCATTTTTTCCTCTAACCTTAGCTTTTTTTGTTATTTATTGCCATTGTATTTTATTTAAGTTCTATCAAGCACTCAAAACCCAAAATGGTTATATTGTTTTGCACTAAAATCAACAATGGGGATTTTGAAGTAATTAGAGCATCCAAATAATTATTTCCTTAAGGCTAACATGTTAAATTATTTGGACACATTTAATAAAGGTATTTCCTAATATTTTAAAACACAAAAATTCATGCAGTCCATAGGTTATATCATTTTCAAATAAGCTTAACATATTTCACACTTTTAAAACGGAATTTTCAATTTTAAGTTCTGCACAAATTCACTTTAAAGGGGAATTTTAAATTCAAATTTTGCATTATTTTTAACAAGAAAATTAAGGTCATTTTATGTAAAAGATAAAAACTATAATAAATTCTAAATTTTCATTAAAATGAATTATTAAGGTTACATTCCAAAGCTCCTACATTGCAAAATTAGATTTTAGTAACTTTCTTTCATGATCAAACAAAGCCTAACAAAGGGATATAATACTTGTTAACAATTCAAGATAAAATTGATTAACAATTCAAGATAAAATTTGTTAACAATTTAAGATAAAATGGATTAAATCACCATTTTAGGATGGTCATAGAGGACCAATAATGTTACATTTTTTTACAAATTTCATGAATAACAAATAATAAAGCAAATCAAATTAATACCAAACCACATACCCCTTGTTAACAATTACTTGAACCTCTAAGATATTCAACACATTGTTATATTTTTACAAGCAATCAAGCACATTTTAAGTAATTAAAAAAACAAAAACCTTGGAGAAGTTTTAAATTTCTTTGCAAGAGAGGGTTTTCTGATAATACCCTGACTATAATGGTCATTTTGCAATTGGAAAATATTATCAATCAATAATACCCATAAAAACTAGCATGCCTATCATGATAGGTGCCTTTCAAGTTGTGGTAATTGTGTTTGAGATCCTGGAAAATTTAATCCCTTTGGCTAAGGACACTTTCAAATATCAAAGATCCCAAGTCCTACCTTATAAATAGCTTTGTACATAGTTTTTCATTTTTAATTTTTGGTGTGTTGAGTTTGGTGCATTTTATTTTTGTTGTGTTTTGTTTCTGCTTTGATTTTTTTTTTCTTTTAATTTTTCTCTACCTTATGCTTTTCTCTTTCTAGATTAAATTGGTCAAGCGCAACCAACTTGTGGTTTCTCTAAGCTGAAAAGGGTTTTTTGTGAAATTTGAGAGCAAAAATTTCCACAAAGAGCTCAATGAAGCTAAAATTAGCTTAAACAACTATTTGATGTTTATCCATTATTTGGGACAAAGCGAATGAATATGAAACTAATGCAAAATGATGTCACAACTTCACATTGAAAACACTTTAAAAAAAAATTAAATTAGGAGGAATGAAACCATTATGGTTTGGTTTATAGGGAAAATCCATTCAAGTGGTTACTGTCTTAACTGTCATAGTGATCCCCAATTCAAAAGAAAGAAGAACCCAAAGCTGATGAGATTTTTGGTATTAAAAAAAAAAGTAAAAAACAAATAAATCTATATTCAAAGAGAGAGAGAGAGAGAGAGAGAGAGAGAGAGAGAGAGAGAGAGAGAGAGAGAGACTTAAGTCCTTGGGTGATTCAGACAACCTCATTCGAGGCTATAGATGCATGGCTAGCAATAGAGAACGGTCTTGAGTGGAATCAAAGATAACTCTATTAGGGCTATAAACACTCAATTGGCAATGATGTAATGTATAGCAATTGGTGACATGTCTACATGTGTGACAAAGCTCATCATTAGTAGACCAATGTTCATTTAAGGATAAACTAGCTTAATTTCTAAACTATGGTAGAAATATTTACGTGATCATGGAATAAGAATGAATTCACATGCATATAATTTTGCAAAAAAAAATGCAGCATTGCTTTTAGATAAAATTTCCCAATCCTAACCTTGGGTGGATGCCAAATTTTTGGTTTTGTTTATTTTTAAGCTTCGTTGTCTTTTTTAAGAGGGTTATTTCTATTCTGAAAATTCTCAGGAGCATTTTCTAGTAGAGTCATCATTTATTTTTGCGCTTGCACAACACGCCCCAACCTTGACTAGGGACCCACTTTTTGAATTTTGGTAGGCCTTATCTTATTTTTCTTAGGTTTATATGCAATTATGAATCATGTTGAGCTAAGTTTTTTTTAGTTGAAATCTCCTTTGTATCTTTAAATTTTCCTATATCATGATTTTGTCATGATAATTGTGGACATGATTGTATTTTTTTTCCCTTCCATTTGATTTTTTGGTGTGGGCTCTAATGAAAATTAAGGCCTGAATTTGTTTGCCTTCAATATATTGTTCAAGATGTTGCTACCAGGGTCACATTTAGAAGTCATCTCCAGGCATTAAATTTCATTTTTGGGCATTTTAAAATTTTGTTCTTGGGCAATTATTTTTTCATCTATGGACATATAAAAAATCATTTATGTGCAATTGCATTTTATTTCCACATAATTAAGAATTAATTTCGAGCTTTCATAATTTATTTTTGGGTCATATGAAAATTGTTTTAGGGCACTTAAATTTATTTTCGGATGTTTGGAATTCATATCCGGGCTATTGAAAATTATTTTCTAACAATTAAAAGTCTTTTCTTAGCAATGGAAATTCATTTCCAAGCATTGAAAATTTCTTGCCTGATAGTGAGAAAATCATTCACAAGCCATTAAAAGTAAAGTGCATGAAATCAAAGTCTAGGAAGCAATTGCACAATGCATAATCAAAAATTTTGTTAAGTATGGACATTATCAAAAATATTGTTCCCTAGCGGAGTGCAAATAAGTACAAAAAGTCTGTCGGCTTGCTAGAAAGTGAAAAAAAATTAAGTGTTGAGAGTACCAAAAATAATGTACCATACCGGGAAGTAGAGTGGTGCCAAAAGTTTGGCAACTTTGAAAAAATGACAATTTTCTAAGGGTTAAGAGTGTCAAAATAATGTACCATGCTAAGAAGCGGAGTGATGCCAAATATCCATCGACATGCTGGAAATGATGTGAGAAATGGAAATTTGTTAAGTGTGGAAGTGGTTGAAAAAATTGTACCCTAGCAAAGTGTGGAGAGGTATCAAAATTCTGACAAATTTGGAAAAAATAAAAATTTTCTATGTATCAATATTGCCAAAAATAATGTACCATGGTGAAGTGTGGAAAGGTATCGAATGTTCGACAACTTTGAGAAAGTTGAAAATTTTCTAAGTGTGGAAGTGGTCAAAAATAATGTACCATGGTAGAGTGTAGAAAGATATTGAAAGTCCATCGACGTGTTAGAAAGCAAGTTGAAAATTTTCTAAGTGTTGAAGTTGCTAGAAATATTGTACCCTAGCAGAATGCGAGAGGTACCTAAAGTTCAGTAGCTTTCAAAAAAATGAAAATTTGCTAAGTGTAGATATTGATGAAATATTTTGTAACATGGTGTGAAGAGATAAAAAACCCAAATATTAGAAATTGAAAGTGCATCTGACACTTCGAGGTAAAGGAAATAAATCCTACCCATTAAAGAATAAAATACAACAATAAAGAATGAAACCCGAAAATAGAAAATTGAATCTAACAATTGAAAATGAAGCTCAATAAATGGAAAATGAAGGTCAAAAACTAAAATTAAACATAAAAATTAGAAATGAATCCCACCAAGGAGAATTTAGCATTCGAATATATTTTTTTGGTTACATAGGAGAGTTGGTCACAACCACACTAATTTTAGTAACTGAAAAGAACATGGTTCAAACCATAGGGGTTACTCCCACCAAACCTATTTTGCATCATTATTGTTGATCTAGTATGAAGGGGACCATTGGTCACTTAGGATTTATACCATTATCATCGGTCTAGCACACACTTAGAGGATTCAGATTAGATTACTACCTTTGCAAACAGGCTACCCTTAAGGTTTGAACCTGGGTGTTTTCTTGATTAGTGCCTGGCCAGACAAGAACATACCAATCCACCCAACCCTTAGGGGCTTAGAATTTGGATAATAAAGACTCAACATTTGATACTGATAAAAATAAACCCACCACATGATATCAAAAATATGACTAAGTTTGGATGTTACCAAAAATAATGTACCATATCGAAAGTGGCGTGGTATTGAAAGTTTGGTAGCTTTGAGAATGGAAAAGTTTCTAGTGTTTACATTGCCAAAAATAATATACCATACCATAAGTGGAGTGGTACCAAAATTTTGTCAGCTTTCCAGAGATAATGTGAGAGAGGAAAATTTGCTAAGTGTTGACATCCTCGACAACCTTGAGAAAAAGGTGAAAATTTTGCTAAGTATTAAAAGTGTCAAAGTTTGGGAGAGGATGATATCCACGAAGAAACATAAAAAATATTGGCAATTGAAAATGAAGTCCAACAATGGAAATGAATGCCTAGAAAATTGAAAGTGAAGGTCAACAATTGGAATTTGACACTCGAATCTCAAAGAATGAAACTCGGCAATTGGTAATAATATAGCACTCTGAAGTTTAGCTTAGTGATTGAAGGTCACCTGGATTGATACCCTAGTGATGAGAAATTATATAGTTCTAGAAAAGCATGACCAAAAATCCATGAAAATGATGTGATACCTCTATAGCCATAAACCTTAGGAAAAAATTTAAATTTTGAAAAATGATTTTTTTCTAAAACCTTAGTAAAATTAAAAGGAAATTAAAAATTAAGTTAATAATAATTTTAATGTTCTAACCTTTTCCTTTTCAATTTTTTACAAAAAATTGTAGGTGGTTGTATTAAGTATGACAGATATGATGGTAGATATGGATTTTTAATTTGAGTTGGGCATGTACAACCATGCAAGATTGAATTTGGTAGAATTAATGATCAACCCAAATTTGGCAAACTGATGAAGAGTTAATGAGTCATGGCCATTATATAATTCCTAAGCATCATGTAAATTGAAATTAAATGAAGTTTTGTCGTTGTAAAACTCACAAGCATTATGTAAATGAATATTTTATGAGGTATGGTTGTAGTTTGGTAGGAAAATTAATTTTAAGAGGCACATCCTAGAAGTAGATGGAAATTATTTGTAGAATGTAATGTTAAGTGAAGACCAAATAATTGTATAAATGGTAGATCACTAGATGGTTACAAAGGTCAAAAATCATCTATTAGCTAGCTCTCTTTTTAGTTTTTTGCTTTCTCTTTATAGTCACATGGTATTTCTTGACCAAGTGGCTATTGTTTTTTGAGAGTTGTTCTTGTAATCCACCAAAGTGGATAAATTTGAAACAATATACCTAATGACTATATTTTAATATAAAGAATTTTAGAATTTAATTTTTTCAATCTATGCATGTTGATGGTGGTTGCACTTAGTCCATTTCATAGTCTATTGTTCCTCTAAATAATACACGATCCCAAACATCAAGCTATGTGAATATTGGTCAGGTTGGGATTGGTTTTATTTGGATTTTTTGCTTTACCAGATCAGAGCTAGATTTTAGGGTAGTATCAACTTGTTTTCCTTTATTTTTGTCTCACCCTTCAACTTTTGACTTTTATTTGAAACTTATTTAGTTTAGGAGTAGACTAGTTTTTGTTCAAAACATTGAAGCTATTTTTCAACAGTGCATTTTAAAATTGTAGATAACTTCAATAGAATCATTGTCATTATATATGTGATATATTATAATTGTAAAGAACAATATAGATTGAGCAATCATAGTTCACAATGCTTAAACTTTTATCTTTTGTTGCCTAGTTTTAATTCTACTCATCTCATTTTTGTTTGAACATCAACATAGTGGAATTATTTTTAGATAGTCAAGTGCCTATTCTTAAAGCTTTGTGTCGAAGCTATTTCATTCTTAGTTAGATCCAAGGCTATGCATAAGAGATCAGACCTGAAATATACTTGTAAAAAAATGGTGAATCTGTTTCGAAACCCTGGTGAATCCTGGCCAACTTCATATACGAAGACATGGAAAATTACATTTTTTTCACCAAAAATTATAAAATAGTGGTGAATTTATTTTAATATTTGGAAAAAATAGTCAAAAACATCAAAATACTACCTATAGATATGCATTTAGGGGAGGATCAGGTGTAAAAATGCACTCATGGGAGGGTCAGGTGTATTTCTATATCTAGGGGAGGCCCAAGTGCATAAAAAAACACTCAAGTACACAAAAATGCACCCGAACCTCCCTCGGATGCATTTCTGCACTAGGCTCCCTTAGATAGAATTTTGCACCTAGGCCTCCCTAGATACATAAATGCACCTAGCCCTCCCTCAGGTGTAGTTTTGCACCCGATCCAACCCTCCCCCAGTCGGATGCATTTTTAACCATAGGCCTCTCCCATATATAGAAATTTACCCAACCGAGGGAGGTTTGGATTGGGTTCAAAATTGCATCTGAGGGAGTCGAGTGTAGAAATGCACCTAACTATGGGTATGTCCAGGTCAGGTGCAATACTGCATCCAACCTGATCCTCAAATGTAGTTTTGCACCCAACTCAACCCTCCCTCGACCAAGTGCATTTTTGTATCTAGGGGAGGCATGAATATGAAAATGCAGCTAACCCTCCCTTGGATGTAGTTTTGCACACGATCCGGCCCTCCCCTGGATACATAAATGCATCTAGGGGAGGTTTGTATGCAAAACTACATCTGAGAGAGGATCGGGTGCAAAATTGTATGTGAGGATGCAAAGTGAAAAAATGCACCGAAGGGAGGTTTGGGTGTGCTTATTCATCCAAATATTTTCCACTACTCCTCTATTGAACTACTGTTTCTCTGCAACATTTTTCTCCATCGATCATATTTTCTTCTCTTTACAACTGATTATTGTTTTCTCTATTATAGGTCATTTTTTTATAAGAATGAATGTTTTAGTTATATGGGTGTGGTTGTCATGTTAGGTATATATACTAGTATAAGAGGTGAATTTTGTTGGATAATTAAAATATATATATACATTTTTGGTGAAAAGAGTCATCGATTTAGGCAGGAGACCTAGCGAATTTTAAAAAATTATAATATTATTATCAACGTGTGGCGAACCGATCCCTAAAAGTTTTTTGGTCCAAAAATTTTAGGTGAATGGACCGACGTCTAGGGCCCCTATTTTCACCAATTTATAATTTCAAAAATCTGAATATTCACCTAATTTGTAAATATTCACCACTGTGCATAACCCTAGTTAGAACCAATAAGGCCCCTTGAAGGAACACTTATGAATGATGTCTGAATCTATCTGCATTGGTAAATACCTAGCATACCCGAACCTTGGAGGAAATATATTTCCCTTTCAAGAGGGAATATGTCTCTGTTCCAAGTACATTGACATGACCTTGACAATATATCATTTGCATGCTCAACACTTTTTTATTAAAAAATTATTTCCTATATGTTTGTGTCCTTATATCTCCTAAAAACACATTGTATTTAAAAAAAAAAACTTTCTATTGTTTGAAATTTTTGTCTTCTAAAAAGTTACCACTTATTATATCTTGCACTATGAATTCTTCAAAAATAAAATCTATACCTTCCTTTTTTTTTCTTCTTCTTAAAAAGTAAATTAATAACCATTATTTGTGTATTTTTCAAATAAATATACTACTCTTAGGCTCTTATTTAATGCCTTATTGCTTAAATACGATGAATTTAATGGTTGAAAAGTAGATTGCACACTTACTAGATTGTTATAATTCACTAGAGTGAATCAAACTTGTCAAATATCCATTTTTGAAAATGATGTATCCACTATGCACCTTTGATGATTTTTTTACACAACTAGAGTATTCTTCTTCTTCGTGTTTGTCATAGCGTCTCAATATCTGGTACTTCTATGAGTAGATACTTTTGCTGAAATATTTTTATTTTCCTTCATGTAAAACATGATTAAACATTTCTAGAATCTTAAATTAAAACATATGAATATTTCTAAATAAGGTAACTTTCTAAGTAATTTTTCAATTATTCCCCATTTAATTTGAAAAGCAATTTCACTTCATCTATCTCCTATAAATTTAATTATTTCACTCAAGCACCCTTCAATGGTTAAATTTTTTACAAGAGTGACCTTTCCATTCAAAATATTTTTACCACCAAATAATCCACTAAATGACATAAATATTGTGTGTCCTCTCAAAGGCATTTTTTTAATAATACATTACCTTGCACATGTGTTACTCTTATGTGTCATTTCTACTTGTAATAGTTTGGACTATCCCCTCTCCTCAATGCACTGAATCTTCTGTGCTTTCAATTTATCTTTTGACTCATGTGTTGTGTTTTATCTCCTAAGTGAATTCCTCCTATGGCTCCTTTGTTGTGTTTTTTCTCCTATGTCCTTTGTCTCATAAAATCATAGACACACAAGTTATTTCTTTTTTATAATTCTCTAGATTAGATTTCAAACAATGTTCATTATTAAAAAAAACTTTGTTTGCAATGAGTCTTGCAAATACCACTGGTTAGAGCCATGCACTCTACAAGCCATTCTCTATTTTGTTTCTTCTACTAATGTTATCCTTTTATCCACTTTTTTATATTCCAATCTACATTCTTCCTTTAAATAATTGTTTTCTTCTACTCTCACTACTTGCAAATGCATCTATGGATACACTCCACTATTTAACTTTATGTCTTCTCTTTGTTGTGCTCAATATTCTTCCAACTCCTTTCTTCACTTGATGTTCCAAGGACTCCCCATTTGTTCAAAAATTCTTGATTGTCGCTATCACCCAAGATGGCTTTGATACTACTATTAGCCTTCTAACTAGACTAACTCATAGAAAACTTTATATAGGATCTAGTATAAATTAGATAAATGTCGTTCATAGAATAACAATGAATCACACTTCTAAAATAATAATAATATGTCATAAATATAACTCAAATATATTCAATATCAATAGATTACAAGAAATATTCTAATATATTACATTACATGGAGCTTTATCTTCAATATATAATTTTACATGACTTTTCAATACTCTGACTATTGCTCTCCTCAAACATCAGGGAGATGAATTATTTTATATTCATATATTTAAGATAAAACTCTTATCTTACTACATATAAATGTGACTCTTCATTCTCTCTCTTGACACTTTGCACTTTCTCTCATATTGACACATACATTATATAAAATATAAAATCATTCAAAAAAACTAATATTTACAAGGGTACCCAATAATATATTACTTCTAGCAAAACCCTAGCTATTTACCTAGGACACCTATGACCACATATGCCCAACTATCACTTTTGTATTTTATATAATATTCATATTTAATACTACTAATCTTTTTTATGTTGATATCTATATTAAATGAACATTAGAAGTATTGGTTACGCTATATGGAGGTGGGATTTGCATTATAGGCATACTTGTGGGAGTTATATTTTGTGTATTTTATATTGTAGAAAAATTATAGATCTAATGCATGAGAAGGGGTTTGTTCATTAGGTTAGTTATAGAAATTGCTATTTGGTATAGAGAATTGGTATATTTCACTATAGGTCCCTGATTAGCTCAAGTCAAGTTTAATAAGATTCTCAAATAACTCATTTGTTGTCCTAGGTAGTCTACTTGGGTGGCATGAAGCCTTGGATAAATTGATCACCCATAGGAATATTTCTTTCTCACGAGATAGGACTTAATATGGGGACCTCCTAAAACTCCTCCTCAAATATGGGGATATCAAATTTGTTATTTTCCTTTTCCTTTTAATATTTTTTTATTTTTATTTTATTTTTTATTTTTTATTTTTATTTTTGATGAAATGTAATTATGTTTGTTAATTGATGCTCTTTTCCTAAATTTTAAGATTTATTTTATGTATTTATATGATTGTACCTACAAAATCAAATTATTAGGATCAATAACTAAAAAAGTAGGATTAAAATAATTTTCTAAAATTACTTATTTTGAGTGACTCACTTATAAACTAGAACAATTCACTTGCTATGTTAGGAAATTTAATTCTAGAACATAGTTTTTATAGGATACTACTCAGTTGAGCAATTTTCTTGCAAATTGAAATGACTTGCTCATAATTTTGAGTGATTTGCTTACCATTCATGTGATTTTGATAAGCTAAAATAAAACGAGCATTTCACTCAAAAAGTTAAGTGAATCACCTACTAGAAGTAAATTGGATGCATTTGACCCTTTGTTAATAAAATTGCTTGATGTGTTAGACTCGTACAAAATTGACACAAAAATTTACCTTAAGTGCTTTTACCCATGGTAATTGAATATTAAAAATCAATTTGAAGTTTGTTTATATGTTTTTCTTTGATAGGTAAAAAATTTCATTAAGAGTTGGTTTGGAAAGGGGTCCCAAAACCTTTTTACAATAGGTCAAATAAAATACCAAAGGATAGGCCAAAGGAAAAACACATTAAAAATCCTAACCAAAGTAGGAACAGTACAAAATTCCACTCAAGTGAGAAATTTAAAAAATCTCATCCTACCTAGGGAAGAAAAATACAATTTAAAAATACAGCCCAAGGGGAAAACTTGAAACTAGAATCCCACAAAGGAGAAACTAGAATACAAATATGCCTAGAAAGAAAATCCACCCTGATAAGGTAGATGGACTAGAGAACCTGTCGGTCAAACAATGATGGGCCATCCCACCCAAGGAGGGTCGGGATAAACATTAGGACACAAGAAAATTGGAATCCCACCAGGAAAACTAAAAATCGCTACAAGAAAGTGGGAACAACTAAAGTTGAAGAACGAAGCTAGGATCCCACCAAGGGATAACCCGAGAAGGCAGTCCAAAAAGTAGCATCTCGTATGGATCCTAAAAAATGGATCAGCAATTTTGATGATCTCCATAGGCCACAAAGTCCCTTTGCACTTGAGGTTGAGCTACGAGAATGCTATAAAAAACCAAAGGAAGCACCAAAAATAAAACTACAAACCACAAGGAGAGGGGTGGAAAGGTCCCAAGGAAACCAAACTGAAGGAGCCACAGGGTGATCAAGTTGCAAGCAATAAGCACAGGTCCTGTCATAAGATCGAAAGATGTAGCAGATGACCCCAAGGAGTCTTCAACTCTACCAATGAATGACTTCAAGGAATTGGATAAGGAAAACCAAAAGCAAAATTCCCCCACCAAGGACATGAAATATACACTGAGAAACCACCAAGTATACCATATCCAAGCAACCCATAATAAATTTTCACTAGAAAAAGGTACATGGTCCCCCCAGGCTAGAAGGATGCAATGAAAACCTCTTGAGAAGCATAAGGATGAAGTCAATCCCCCCTCCCAAAGCCATGATGCACCATAACTAAGGAAACACTAAAGTTTGGCACCAGGTAGATAACCTACAATAGACCTAGGAAATACCTAAGAGCAACAGGGATAAAGAATCTCAAAAGTTCAACAAGAATTCCAAGGGAAATCCTAAGGATGTACCAAGTCAAAGGCATAGACAGGAAACCCTAAATCTAGTTGGGAAAAGAGCATACAAGTGGATCAGGGACCTCCTAGCCCAAGAATATCATTTGCAACCACAACCAACCAAGAGAGAAGGGCTTGGAAAGTACCAAGACTAGGATAAAACTAGGGAAGGGGGAAGCAAGAAAGCGGATCAAGACATCCCATGCAGAGCGGGAAGTCCCCTACATTTTCCCTCTCATATTTATGGAAATTTTGGGTTTTTAAATTTCAAGTTAGATTTTCCAACCACAAGGTACCTACAAGATATAAGCATTAAAAAAAAGGTGACAATTTTAAGTAGAACTTGTTTTAGGTCTAAAAATCAGTCAAGTTGCTCAAATTTTTTCATGTTTGGAAGTATAATAAAAATTGAGTGATTTGCTCATAAATTTAAGTTAATTTATCGCTTTTGCAAAAAACATTGAACTTTTCATAAAATTGTGCAAATCATTGAGTTTTACAAGTGAATTGGTTGTAGAGTTAAAATTGACAAATATTTTGTCAAAATTTTAGATAATCACTCTCTACATGTAGGATTCATTCTTGATTGCAAAAATTGAGAAAATTTCATAAAAATGTGGTTGTCCCATGAGACCTACTAGAAACTATGTTGATTTAAGGAATTGCACTTATTTCTATTTTAGGCGTTGTGCTCCTAAATCCATGATTCAAGAAGGTTGGTTGAGTTTGCCATAGGATTCTCTTGACCTCCATATTAAGGTTGTATCCTTGATTTAAATAACTAATTTGCATAAAATATAGTGAACACGTGAAAGTAAATGCAAAAATTAAAACCTAAAATTAAAAATGTGTAATGAAAAATTTAGAAAGTAAATGTATTAGGTTTAGAGAGTAGAAAATGAAAACAAATATTATTGTTACATCATAGCGAGGATAGCATTGGATTAGTTCACACATGATATTCTAAATAATATAAATGTCTTCATTTTTATTTTATTATGGAATTAATTAGTGAAGGAAAATATGCCTAGAAGGATTCTACCTGACCATCATGCACTTGATAAACTATGAGGATGGTGCCTCTAATAGGATGCTCAAGGACTTGTCAATTTTTTACAATCTTATAAGTACAAAATATAATATTGGTTTCACATAGTGTAGCTTCAAATTCTCACAGATAAAACATAAATACAATGAGGGCCATAGTCTCCTATTTATAGTAAGAGTTTACCCCTAAGTTACCTAGGGTGGAAAACAATTACTTCTTATAAAAGTAAATTTTTTAGGGCAACTTTTACAAAATGTTGTACCTCCAAATGGTATATGCCTCTAGTTATAACCTTTGATAGGCTTAGAATGCTCTAAAAATGCTTAGTGCAACATAAAATACCAAAAATATCATTTTTTGAAAGATTTTTCTCAAAACTTATGTAGATATTCACTTTTGTACCCTTACTAAGTTATTTGTTTGTTATATAAAGTGATTTAATATTTATTGTAAGTGATTCACTTGCATTAACAAGTTGAGTGAATTGCTCATTGAGCGAATCAACACCTTTGTACAAATTGGTTCTTAGTGCCAATTAACAAATTTTGTTAAAAAATTGTAACTTTTCAAATAATTGCAAAACATTGTGATTTGAGTTATTTTCTAATATTTGGTCCACATCTACTACATCTTGCTTCAAAATGTATAAATTTTACAAAGGTCATACTAAGGCACTATAATTCTTAATAAAAAAATTAATGAATTATTATCAATTAATGTTTTTTTATATAGAGGAAGTAATGTACATAGGTTAAGATATTATCCCTAGGGAAACTACCTTCGAGCATAGGTTAAATCATTGGAGTTGCCTGTATAACCCTTGCCTTACCTCAGTAAGTGCAACCCAAACTGAAGGATACCCCAATGGCTCGGGGTTGGTACCATCGTCATCAAGCTGACACTCACTTAACAGAGTCATATTATAATTATTACATAAAATTTTAAAAATATAATTTAGTAGGATTAATTTCATAGAATTATTAAGAAGTGAATTTATTTAATATAAATAAAAACTATTGTATTCCACCATTCATCTATATAAAGTTAAATAGAAAAATATTTTTATAAAAAAAAAAAATTTAATATTTTTTTGTTGAATTTTTAAATTTTGGAGTCTTTTTACATCTTTGCCAGGGAAAATATTTTAATTTAAATTTTTTAAATGTTTGACATCTTTTAGAGAAGAAAAAAAAAATATATCTACTATTTTTACCTTAATGATCATTTAGTCCTCGCACTTTTTAAAATTAATTAAATTTTATTTCTTTTTCGTAGTCAATTTTCATCGAAGCCTTGGTTAACTGATTTTCCCCTTATTTAATATAATTATAATTATATAGCTTTATTCTTGTAATTAAGAATATAAGAATTCTTATGTGATGTGTGGTAGCTTACATCCACTTGAAAATATAAGTCATATGTATATATATTTCTTTTATATAGTTGTTTTTAGAATTTTGAGTAGTATAATTGTGAAGATTTTGGAATTTTGAATGAAATTTTAAGGTAGGGAATTTTAATTTGAGTTTGATTAAAGAAGTAAACAATTACCGTCTCATATGACTTATATAATATTAAATATAAAAAATTATTTTATCATTTATTTATCTTTTATCTTTCATATAAATCATTTAATCCAAATATTTTTCAAGTTTATATAAGAAGGCATATAAAAATGATAAGAAAACCTAAAAAAAAAAATTAAATGAAATATTGTCATAATAATTATTTTAATAATATAAAAAATACATTAAATTGTTAATTTCAATCTTGTGCGTTTATTTACTTTTTTATATCCTTCAATTTTTTTTCCAACATTTATGATTCAAAGATGATAACAATTTATTTAAAATTATCATCATGAAATTTAGGATTATTTAAAATAATTTTTCATCTATGTATGTTAGAAGGATGTGGGGTTTAATAATGGATCAAAATATTTAAAAGAAGATATTAATTTTATATTACTGCTGTAATGTTTTCGTAACTTTTTCAAAATTTTAAAATTAATAGAACTTTTAAATTATTTATTTTTTTATGGGAAATTTGACTCTTCTTTAGAGGTCCAAGGTTCAAACCATGATGTGTGGTAGGTGTGTGGTAGGTGTGTGTTAAATTTTTCATTGATAAACATAACTCTCAACTTTACAGGGGTCATGGTTGGGAAGAGAGTGTGTTGATCATAAAGGTTTCTCACATTAACCAAATAAAATAAAAAATATATATTTTATTTTATATATAATTAGTAAAATTAATCTATTTTTATTTTTGCAATTACTTGGAACTATTTATTTATTTATTTATTATATAAAAAAATAAAATATGTTTTAGGTTTTTAAACGTAGATTTATTTAACTTATTTTTAATTTTATTGATAATGTCATTCTTAAACAAAAATGTAATGTGAATATATATTTTTAAATGGATTATATGGATTCGAACCTGGGTTTCTTCCTTGAAATGTTGAGGAATCTAATGGTTGAGCCACTTCCATTTGATCATTACCTTTTAAAATGATGGTTTATTCAATTTATTTTTTATTTTATGTAGGATCTCATTTTTTGAAATTCACCACCTTTAAAATTGTTAACAACTTTAATAATTTTAATTATTATTTTAAAATTTAAATATTTGATCTAACTACAAACAAAAATTATCTATTGAGTTTTGTATTCAAATAAGAAAATCAAATAGTTAACTAATGCTTAGTCTTAATTTTTTTAAAAATTAAAAAATAAATGTGTTTTTAAGTTTTTTTATTTGATTGGTTGGAAAAAGTATTTTTGAAAGGCTCTCCAAACATTTTACAAAGTGAGAAAGCCCACAAAGATGGATTACCAAAGAAAAAGAAATTAAACTGAGATAAGGTTCACAAAGGATTCAAATTTTAAGTTTTTCGTCAAAAGCAAGGATGTCGTTCAAACAAGAAATTCAAAGATTAAAAAAATCTTCCAAGGTATGTGAATCCCACTCAAACTATCATTTTAAAAATTTGAAAAAAACTCCTCAAGAAAACTCTCCAACATCTATCAAACAAGGAAACTTCTTGATACCCAATGAGAAGCATTCTAAAGGACTACAAACCCAATAATACACTGACATAGGTCCACATGATGATATCCCAAGAAGGTGATCACATACCACCAAATGAAGATAAGAGGCCCTCCTAGTAAAACAAGCTCTTTGAGAGAGTGTGTCTATAGGATGCTCTCCTATGAAGGGAAATCCATCATAGATCATCAAATAAAAAATAGAGGGCCCACATAAGCCCTAGTAAAATAACTCTTCGAGAAAGCACACATCCAAAGGATGCTCTCCTAGGAATGAAAAACTAGCAAATACTGCTAAATAAAATATTGTGGGCCATCTTGGCCCCTAGTAAAATAGCTCTTCAAAAGAGCATACGTCCAGAAGATGATCTCCTAAGAAGGGAAAGTCATCGTAGATCATCGAACAAAAATTTGAGGGCTCTCCTAACCTTAGGTAAAATAGGTCTTCAAGAAAGCACACGTGCATAGGATGCTCTCGCAAGAAGGGAAAGCTACTATAAACCATTAAAAAAAAAAACTAGGGCTCCTCTTTGCCTCTGGTAAAACAACTCTACGAAAAAGCATGCATCCACAAGATGATATCCTAGGAATTAAATTCTTTGTTTTCTAAAGTATAATTATTTCTAAAGTATAATTATTTGAATCTTACCAAATTACATATAAATAATATTCAAGTTGTAATATCTTTTATTATATGATAATTATATCATATGAAACATTGTTTTCAATCTCATATAACCTATTTTTTTATTTTAATAATCAAAATATATTTAAAATATTTGAAATTTTATATTCTTTTAAGAGTTCACTAATATTTTTTTTTTAAATATAATATAATCAATAAAGTATGTTTATATATATATATATATATATATATATATATATATATATATATATATATATATATATATAAACAATAGTTATTTGAGTTGATTACAAACCAAAAAAAAATACCTTGAGTCTTGTATTAAAAGAAGGAAATCTTATAGTTAACCAATGTTTAATTAGTTATGATAGTGTTAAAAATTTTAAAAATAAATTAAAAATAAAAAATTAATGTTTTTATAGTTTTGAGATTGTTTTTTTTTTTAAGTATATGAGAATAATAGTGATTACAGGTTCCTTTGTTGTCAAAAGTATCTAGAAGGCCTCAGAATATCTCAAACTTTGGCTTATTTGGAAAGGCGATGGAAAAAATAATGGTGCTTCTATTTCCTCTATTAGTGTTTGGTGGTCTCCTATTATCAAAATTCAGTCTTTGCCCTTGGTCCAAGTTGAATGGATTCATGCTCAATGGTTTTACAGAAAAGGAATTAAGTCTATCACTAATTTTTTCTCTTTCTACACTAGAGACTGGATTCCTTGGGATGATTTTAAATTTTTTTATCATCTTGAGCAGGATGATCAAGGTACTTATGAGGCTGTGGTTTTTAATACTCCATTTTCTACATGTACTTATAAGTCCTTGCCTACCAATGGGGCAAGGACTTATATATATTGGCATTGATCACCCTACCTATTATTTTTGTGGAGAGTTTGAGGATTGTCTACATGTATTCTAGTCTTGCCCCAAGGCTCGTTTAGCTTGGACCTGGATTTAGTCTTTTTTTGTCCCTTTATTCACTCTCCTTTTTCCTAACAGCAAATCATTCTTGGAGATCCGCTTGAATTTTTAGAACCTTTGTTGGAAGTCTCGAATATCTTTTGAATTAGCATTCTTTATCATATTTGGAAGTCCAGGAACAAGGTTGTTTTTTCTCATGATCTTAGTTCAAGGATTTTTTCCATGGCTGACCAGTATGCATTGTTTTATGATTCTTGGCTACAAATTTCTATGTAGGTGGAGAAGATTAATAAGGAGATTCAACATCTACGTAGTATTCTTGACTACTGGGGTAATGCACCTTGCATTGTTAGTCGTCTTTCTGAGGATCCCTCATCCCATGGTCGGTCCTAATCTCGATATCGCTCTCATTGAAATCCCTCCTATCACAGTGGAGGGCCAGCTTTCAAACATGGTATATCGGATGCAGGTTCATCTAGACAACATAGCATATGGGATGTTTGTTCTCTTGCTCCTATCCCTCCCCCTATGGCAGGATGGAGACATGAGATTCCTGACATACCCACTCCTAGTACAAGTTGGGGGGATCTTGTTCATAATAATCCTATAACATGTTGGTCGGTTTCAGCAGATGTTGCAACCCCGATGGTTATTGCTTGCACACATGGATGGGATATTGGGCCTTCTGTTGATGGTACTGATAAGAGGCCCAATGATGCTGGTTGGTCTATTCCCACACTTTTCAACGCCGATTGGCATTGCTTGGACATGAATAAGGTAGATATGTCTCTTCATATTGCTCTTACTACCTAACTCTTTGTGGTTATGTTTCGTTACAACCCAGTTCTGATGTTTTGTTAGCAGTGGAGTTTTTTTGGTGTCTCCTAACCTTGGTGGTTAGTTTGGAACCGTACTCGGGTGTGATCTTTTCTACTCATTTTTTTTATGTAAAAAGACTTAATTATTCTTTAATGAAAAATTTTCTGCTCTTTTTCACTCAAAAAAACAGTAATTATAAAAAATAACCAAGAAACTATGTGATGAATTTTTTATTGCTAATTTCAATTCCTCTAATATTAACAATAATTTATTTCTATATTTTAAAACTTAATACATTATTAAATTTACTAAAAAGTTTATTATAACACATGTGGCATTACTATAATTTTAACCTAGATTTTCAAGAAAACAAAAAACCTTAATTTTAAGCTGTATAAAATTATAAGTTTTAAAGATTTCACGTACAAACTACAACTTAAACTTATCATGTAGTTTAATAGTTTTTAAAAATATATTTTTTAAAGCATGTCCAAATGTCTAACCCTATTTTCGAGAAACCAATAAATTCAAAAATTCTTGGAATGAAAGAAGGAATATAACATTAAAGGTTCGCAACAGCCTGAGCTTGGCCCATCATATTTTCACAGATATTGATAACGTTGACCTCTAATAGATCAACATAACAATAATAATAAAAAAGTCTCGCATAGGCATGCCTACTCCTATAATAATTTCTCCCCAGATAGGACTCTAGTGTATTAGACATCCACGCAGAAACGGAAAAGAACGGTGTATCCTTCCAACCCACAGAAAGAGCATGTCCCTTCTTCGCCACAGTAAAGGATTCGTGGGCGCGAAACTCCATGAGCACCAAATTAACCTGATACTTTACCTGCTCGCTGAAGGACACTGCTATGAATCCGGCCTCGTTCATGAATGACGCCCGCACGGCAGCGTTCATGTGTCTGATCACCCTATCCTTGCCGTCGGACGCCACCATGTTACGAATCCCCGTAGCGACTAAGAACCGTTCAATCCGAAGCCGGTCCAAATCCCACCGTCCAAAAACCGCATCTAGCGAATCAAACATCGCGCTATAATAGCGCATGATCTCAACGAACCACTTCGGAAAATTAGCGGAGTTGTGCCGACCTTCATTGTGCATAACTGTAAAAACTAACGGCTGTAACTTTAAAATAACGTCCACCAAAGATCTCAGGCTGGTAGGTTTCTGAATCACGGCGTGAAGAACACAGGAGGCGTTAAAAGCCACGGCTTCCGCGGGGTCGACCACGCATTCGTTAACGTCCTCTATTTTGTCGATGACGACCATTTGGAAATCAAACGGGATTTTTAAAGATTTTTCAACGCCACTGGATTTCTCCTCTCTTATTCCTATGTTGGAATTTCGTTCCACTTTAATACCTCTTCTGAGGACCATCTGTGTTAGAAAAATAAACCCAGATTTCCCGCCTGTGCCCAACTGCGCTGCCGCAATCCAGGATCCCGACAAGTGTGACAGGACGTCGCACTTATCTTCTGACAGATTTGACACCTGGCAGATCCGATCTCCGCAGGTGTTAATACCCAGTCGGCGTTTGTCAGAAACCCTAGATGTGGGTCGGTCCGAGGATGACCCTTATCCGAAGCTGTCCGAGGATAACCCTTATCCTTCTCTCCCCGCGGCTATAAAAGGCGGTTCGGTTCTTCAGACAAACTAGAGTGCGAGAGAGTGCATAGAAGAAGGAAGCAGAGCGGGTGTGAGAGAAGTTCGTGAAAGTGAGCAGAGAAAGAAGGGCGAGTGTTTCAGTGAGCAGAGAGGCTCAGCTGATAAATGTCCGAGCAGCAGACTCGACATTTCCCTTGTCCAGTTTATCCTGCAGCGTAGCCTGCAGATGTTGTTACTTCCTCGGTTGAGGAATTCTGTAACCCTAGTTGTTCATATGAATAAAGTTTGTTGTTTGTCTGTAGCATCTTTAGGGTTTGCAGTTGTTTAAGTCTTAACCTTGGTGTTCTCTGTTCCGGCGTTTCTCTCCTCATACGGGTCTTGCCAAGTCGGGCAAACCCAGCAGCAGCCACAGAAAACAAAGACGTTTGTTGCCGTTCGAAGTTGTTCGACGAGCACGACGAAGTTTCTTGCCCAGCAAAGTTCGCTGCAACTGTCGCACTTCGGCAACTCAAAACTGCGAAGTTCGCACTCCGCGCGACTGCAAAACTTCGGCAGTCCAAAGCTGCGAAGTACGCGAAGTGTTGCGAAGTACGCACTTCGCGCTAGTGCCAAACTTTGGCAGTCCAAAGCTGCAAAGTACACACTTCGTGCGAGTGCGAACTTCGGCAGTTTGGCTGTGCGAAGTTCGCACTTCGGCCGTCTTGGCCTGCGCAGTCCACACTTCGCGTAAGTGCCGGACTTCGGGCGTCTTGTCCTGCGCAGTCCGCACTTCGCGTAAGTGCCAGACTTCGGCCGTTTTGGCAGCGTCGTCCGCACTTCGCTCCTGAAGTTGGGAGTTGGACGTGCGCCCTGCGCAGTCTGTGTTGACAGACTCCGACGAGAAGGAAAAAGAAAAAAATCGCATTTTTGCTCCTTCAAATTGGTATCAGAGCTGATAGTATCGTGACACGGAGATAGAAGCATGGCTTCCGAGAGAAACTCGTTGCAGTTGCAGATCCCACGATTTAACGGTAAGAACTACGATTACTGGAGCATCCAGATGAGGATCCTGTTTGGATCTCAGGAGCTGTGGGAGTTAGTCGAGAACGGCTACCCAGAACCGGCAGATGCAGCGAAGATCGGCCGCCCTCTCTCAGCAGACAGGGATCTGTTGAAAGAGCACAAGAAGAAGGACCAGAAGGCCCTCTTCTACATCATGCAAGCGGTTGAGGAGACCATCTTCCCGCAGATTGCATCAGCCACCAAGGCCAAGCAGGCCTAGGAAACCCTGGCGAGTTCGTATCAGGGCACCGACAAAGTGAAGTTGGTGAAGCTGCAGATGCTTAGGAGAGAGTTCGAGAACCTACAGATGAGCGAGTCCGAGTCGATGAGTGATTTCTTCACCCGGACGATGGACATTATCAACCAGATGCGGTTGAATGGAGAAAATGTCCAGAGCCAGAGAATCGTGGAGAAGATTCTCAGAAATCAGCCTGCGAAGTTCGACTCGGTTGTGATAGAAATCGAAGAGTCGAGGGATTTGACAACCCTCTCGACAGACGAACTCATGGGTTCCCTGCAGACCCATGAACAGAGGCTGAGCCGCTCAACTTAGTCTTCTTTGGAGCAAGCCTTCAAAGTGCAAGTCTCAGTCCGAGACAACGGCAGACAAGACTCCCAACACAGCGCCTCTAGTTGTCAAGGAGGAAGAGGCAGAAGCAGACGTGGGAGAAGGAACAAGCAAGGAGGGAACTCAAACCCTCAGGACGTTGAGCCAAGTTGCAACTTTCATCAGCAAGGAGGAAGAGGCACTGGTAGAAATCAGCAAGGTGGCTCTCAGCAGAAGAAGAACATGTCAAAAGTCCAGTGCTACTACTGCAGCAAGTTCGGCCATTATGCCACTCAGTGCAGAAAGAAGATGGCGAACGAGAATTAGCAGCAAGCCCATTATTCGAAGGAACCTGAAAATGTGGCAAGAGGAATTGTGTTGCTGACTTGCAGTATTGAAGAGGAGAGCAAGAAAAACATCTGGTATCTTGACAGTGGTTGCAGCAACCACATGACTGGGAACAGAGAGATGTTCTCACAACTGGATGAAATAGTCCAGTCCGAAGTCAATATGGGGAACAACATCAAAGTTCCTGTGATGGGGAAAGGAAAGATCCTCATCCGCACCCGGCACGGTGATAGAAAAACAATTCAAGTTGTTTATTATGTGCCTGGGTTGAAGCATAATCTGCTTAGTGTTGGATAGCTTGTGCAGAAGGGGCACATTGTACTGTTCAAAGATGGAGTCTGTTCCATCAGAGACAAGGTCCATGGACAAATTGCATCTGTGTCCATGACGAAAAACAAGATGTTTCCACTGCAGATTCAGAATGAATCTTTGTTGTCTCTGAGTGCAGTTGAGAAGGATGCTACCTGGCTGTGGCATCTCAGATTCGGTCACCTAAGTTTCAGTGGCCTGAATCTACTACACAAGAAGCAGATGGTGAAGGGTTTACCCCTTATAGAGCAACCGAACCAAGTTTGTGAAGGTTGCCTAGTCGGCAAGCAGCATAGGGACGCATTCCCTGTAGGGCAGTCTTGGAGAGCATCACGGCCTTTGGAGCTGGTGCACTCAGACATCTGTGGTCCCATGTAGACCACCTCATATGCCGGCAATAAGTATTTCCTGACCTTTATTGATGACTTCAGCCGAAAGACATGGATTTATCCAATCATGTTGAAGTCAGAGGCGTTTGCAAGGTTTAGGGAGTTCAAGGCTCTGGTTGAGAAACAGAGCGGTTACTATGTGAAGACTCTCAGAACTGATGGAGGTGGAGAGTACATCTCCAACGAATTCCACAACTTCTGCAAGCAACATGGAATTCGAAGGCAGTTCACTGCCAGATACACGCCACGAGTAGAATGGCGTAGGCGAGAGGAAGAACGAGAACAATCATGGAGATGGCATGGAGCATGCTTGAAGGCAAAAAGTTTGCCACATGAGCTCTGGGCAGAAGCTGTAAGTTGTGCAGTCTATCTGTTGAACCGGTGTCCCACCAAGAGTGTGAGGGACAAAATTCCAGAGGAAGCCTGGAGCAAGTTGAAGCCAAGTGTGGCTCATTTGCGAGTTTTCGAGTGCATAGCATATGCACATGTTCCAGATGAGAAAAGGCAAAAGCTGGATGACAAAGCTAAAAAATGCATCTTCACAGGGTACAGCAAACCAGCGAAGGCGTACAGGCTATACAATCTTGTGACAAAGAAACTTGTCATCAGCCGAGACGTGAAGTTCTTGGAGGATGAAGTCTGGAACGGGAAGTCAAAGACTGGTCAGTTTGAACCAGCAACTGTTGAGTCCGTAGACTTGGAGGAAGACAGAGTTCAACCACTTGTGCCTTCAAGCATCAACGGTGGTGCCAGCAACAGCACACCCTCAACATCCCGCTCACCTCCACTTGCAAGCGGAATACAGAACCTGAGGACTCCTGCAAAGACTCGGAGCTTGCAAGACATCTATGAGGTAACCCGTAATCATTTAGATGAAGATTATTCTGATTTTGATCTCTTTACTGAATGTGATCCAGTGGAGTTTGAAGAGGCAAGTCAGAATCATAAATGGGTGAATGCGATGGATGAGGAGATAGCAGCCATTGAGAAGAATCAGACATGGCAGCTAACAGATCTTCCAGCACGAAAGAAGACCATTGGGGTCAAGTGGGTATATAAAACAAAATTTAATGCCCAAGGAGAGGTTGACAGGCACAAGGCCAGATTAGTGGCGAAAGGCTACAAGCAGAAGTCAGGAGTTGACTATCATGAGGTGTATGCACCTGTAGCCCGACTTGACACAGTCAGAATGATTCTGGCACTCGCAGCTCAGAAAGGATGGAGCGTGTTCCAGATGGATGTCAAGTCTGCCTTCCTCAATGGAGTGTTGGAAGAAGAGGTCTACATAGACCAGTCGCCCGGTTATGAAATACTAGGGCAAGAAGGCAAAGTCCTGAAGCTGAAGAAGGCCCTATACGGTTTGAAGCAAGCACCCAGGGCATGGTACAGCCATATTGACGGCTATTTTTAGGAGAATGGGTTTCAAAAATGCCCATATGAGCACTCCCTGTACATGAAGACAAATGAAGCAGGTGAGCTCATCATCGTCTGCCTGTACGTAGACGATCTGATATTTACTAGAAAAAGCAACAGCCTATTTGCGCAGTTTAGAACAACCATGAAGTCCGAGTTTGAAATGACTGACATGGGGCTGATGAAATATTTTCTCGGCATTGAAGTTGACCAATCAGCAGATGGCATCTTCATTTCTCAGGGCAAGTATGTGAAGGATGTCCTGAAGCGCTTCAATATGGAGGACAAGCAAACTCGCCATCACACCCGTAGCCACGGGTTTGAAGCTAAGCAAGTTGGATACATGGAGGTCTGTAGATCCAACCTTGTTTAAGAGGCTAGTTGGCAGTCTGATGTACTTGACTACAACTCGGCCAGATCTGATGTTCGGAGTCAGTCTGATCAGCCGTTTCATGGAGACTCCAAAGGACACGCACTGGCAAGCAGGCAAGAGGATCTTGCGCTATGTCAACGGGATGCGGCACCATGGCCTATTTTATGCTAGACGGGACCAGTTGGAGCTAGTGGGCTTCACAGACAGTGACTGGGCTGGCAGTACTGACGATCGGAAGAGCACCTCCGGGTATGCTTTCCATCTTGGATCAGGGGCAGTCTCATGGGCGTCCAAGAAGCAACCCATTGTTGCGTTGTCCACAGCTGAAGCATAATATGTCGTCGCCACGACATCCGCATGCCAGGCAGTATGGTTGCGAAGAGTTCTGAGTGAACTGTTTAATCCTCCGGAAGGCTCGACAACATTTTTTTGTGACAAAAATTCGGCCATTGCACTGTCAAAGGATCCCATGTTCCATGGCCGGACGAAGCACATTGATATTCGTTATCACTTCATCAGAGAGTTGGTGAAGTCCGGAGAAATTCATCTGCAATTTTGCAGATCGAAGGAGCAGTTGGCAGATATTTTCACGAAGCCTTTGAAGGAGGAAGACTTCGACAGATTGCGAGAGCAACTTGGAGTCAAAGTGCTTGTGAAATCAGGTTTAAAGGAGGGTGTTAGAAAAATAAACCCAGATTTCCCGCCTGTGCCCAACTGCGCTGCCGCAATCCAGGATCCCGACAAGTGTGACAGGACGTCGCACTTATCTTCTGACAGATTTGACACCTGGCAGATCCGATCTCCGCAGGTGTTAATACCCAATCGGCGTTTGTCAGAAACCCTAGATGTGGGTCGGTCCGAGGATGACCCTTATCCGAAGCTGTCCAAGGATAACCCTTATCCTTCTCTCCCCGTGGCTATAAAAGGCGGTTCGGTTCTTCAGACAAACTAGAGTGCGAGAGAGTGCATAGAAGAAGGAAGCAGAGCGGGTGTGAGAGAAGTTCGTGAAAGTGAGCAGAGAAAGAAGGGCGAGTGTTTCAGTGAGCAGAGAGGCTCAGCTGATAAATGTCCGAGCAACAGACTCGACATTTCCCTTGTCCGGTTTATCTGCAGGTGTAGCTTGCAGATGTTGTTACTTCCTCGGTTGAGGAATTCTGTAACCCTAGTTGTTCATATGAATAAAGTTTGTTGTTTGTCTGTAGCATCTTTAGGGTTTGCAATTGTTTAAGTCTTAACCTTGGTGTTCTCTGTTCCGGCGTTTCTCTCCTCATACGGGTCTTGCCAAGTCGAGCAAACCCAGCAACAGCCACAGAAAACAAAGACGTTTGTTGCCGTTCGAAGTTGTTCGACGAGCACGGCGAAGTTTCTTGCCCAGCAAAGTTCGCTGCAACTGTCGCACTTCGGCAACTCAAAACTGCGAAGTTCGCACTCCGCGCGACTGCAGAACTTCGGCAGTCCAAAGCTGCGAAGTACGCACTTCGCGCTAGTGCCGAACTTCGGCAGTCCAAAGCTGCGAAGTACGCACTTCGCGCGAGTGCGGACTTCGGCTGTTTGGCCGTGCGAAGTTCGCACTTCGGCCGTCTTGGCCTGCGCAGTCCGCACTTCGCGTAAGTGCCGGACTTCGGCCGTTTTGGCAGCGTCGTCCGCACTTCGCTCCCGAAGTCGGGAGTTGGACGTGCGCCCTGCGCAGTCTGTGTTGACAGACTCCGGCGAGAAGGAAAAAGAAAAAATCGCATTTTTGCTCCTTCAATCTGCACCCTTCTCTTCAGAATATTTTTCAAGGCCACTGGATTTCTCCTCTCTTAAATTATTCTGAGGACAATTGTCAAGCAGTTCCATGTCTTCTTTTAACCATGGCTGTTCACTAGGACCCCCTTTTTCTTCTTTTAGCCATGTTTCTTCCACACCATTTATCTTATCCCCGTGCATTAAAGGAGTCTCTTCGTTATCTTCCATATTGGCCTGGAAGAAAGAACTCTGATTCTTGAGTTCATAATGCAAACAACACAACCCAATTTCATATTAGCACTGCAAGATACCAAAGACAATACGAAGACAAAGAACATATAAACGGACGAGGGACGAGGATTTTGCTTTCTGGCACTGCATAAACATTGACAACTGCCAGATTCGATCATCCATAAAATGTGTTTCTGTTTGAACGTATTGCAAATCCGCCGGCATCCCAGACATATAGGATAGAATAGAATAATGTATTTAGTGGCGTTGAATTGACATAGGTTGTCTAGACTTCTAGGTATTAACAAAGCATGGTTCTATTTTCTTGGCTTTTGCCGAATAAGATTCCCCATCGCTTAGAACATTGTTTACTCCACGTGTATCGACTTAAGTAACTACTTAGGTTAAGGATTGAGACGAACAAGTTAGCTCTATTTTCGAGGTGGATAATATTTATTACGTTGGATAGGCTTCCTACAATGGCAGCCACAAGGTCAACCACAAACACTATTAATATCTTATTAAAAAAATTGATATTAAAAAAATTATCCGCTACTTATATTTAAAAAATATTTAAACTATTTAAATTAAAATTGTGCCCAAACTTTCTAATATTTTATCTATAACACCTTAAAAAATGAGATAGAGGCGCACCTCAAAATTGATAACTCTCCGGGTTTATATAAGTATATATATTTTATATATCTAACCTAATTAGCTTTCTTATAAAACCCTTGGAAGAACTTAGGTGTATAGCAAACAAATTTCCGTAGTAACATAAAGAGGACAAAAAGCATTGCAATAAACCATTTAAAAGTAAGACGTCAATACCCATCGAATTATGGTATAAAATAAAATTGTTTTAATATTATTAAAAATTGAAATAATATATAGATATCGATTATTATTTATATTATTCTCTTTTAATGATATATATTTGGTTAGTGAAAATAAATTGTATAAGGGTTGAGTATTTCAAGTCTACCATGATCTTTCATAAGGGTAAAAGTTGAGTTTATCAATACGATACCGAACACACACATACACATATACCTCATCATAAGCTTGTCCATCTACCTTATGATGTTTAAATCTTAGATCTTTAAAGAAAAGCGAAAGTCCAAACAAATTATAAGACATTTTTTTTATTATATTAAAACAATATAAGTTAAGAATTAATGTTTTAATTTAAATATATATATATATTGAATGTTAAGTATATGTTATTATATAGATTAACTCAGAACAAGAAGTTTAACTTAAAAAAACATTTCCTTATCTTCCTCTTAAATTATAATAAAGAATGCATAGGAAAATTATATTCTCAAATAGAATGTAAATGAACAATAAAAATATATATGACTTATATCCAAATATGAAGTAATACTTAAAAGAATAAAGTACACTATAAAAATAGATATGGTCAATATTAAAACATATAACCCATATAAATAAATATGTTAGTTTTTTATATTATTATTAAATTATTATTCACGTACAGACGAAAGAATTTTATTATAAGATCCAAACAAATTGTTTTAGTAGGGACTTTTATGAACTATGTAAATATAATATAACAATAATTAACCTAAATAAGTATATTTATATTTTTTTTTTTCTCAAAAAAATAATATATAATAAAATCACCATAATTTAAAGAATAAATTTTATTAATTATAAAATGTTTAAACAAAGTATGTTAAAATGAAAACTTTATCATAGAATGTCTAAACAAAGTATGATAAAATGAAAACCCTATTGAAATGAATTTTGTAAGGCTATATCAGCCTCTAAGAGTAATTGTTTAATTATCCATGCATATACCTCATGAAATTTCTATGACTAAATCATTCCATAAGGTATTCCAAGCCATTTTCTTATTGTTTATTATAATAATATCCTTAAAAATATCAACATATTATGCATAAATCATATGGTTTATAAAATAAATTTTGTATTCCTCGTTTAAACCTAAAATAAATTATTCATTTATTCTTCAAATTCAACAACAAAGATAAGAGATGTAGCATTCAAAAATTACATGACAAATCTTATATATCACTACATTTTGAGCAATATGTCATAATATTTTTTTCTCTTATAAAAAAATGTATAACAATATCATTATAATAATTCAAAGAATGAATTGTGCTAATGTGTAAATGAAGTATGTCAAAATAAAGAGTCTTTTCAAATAATTGTAAGGATAGATAATTTTCTAAATATAATCCCACATGAAATTGTTATGATTAAATTATTTCATAAGGTATTCTAAGGGTTTTTATGTATTGTTTATCGTGGTAATATCCCTATTAAAAATAAACCTGTAACATTTGTGCCAAAAAAAAAGGATATCTCATACAAATCAACACATTGCTACATTATATACAAAAGTACTTAAACCAAGTCACTCCTTTAAGTATACAATTATAGGTGTTAATACTTTCCTTAATAGAAAACATCACATTATATTGATCACCCTCTATTTCACCCACCATGGTGATAGTCTTATTAGAAAACAAACTCTGAAAATCTATCATTTTAGCTTTTCTTTACAGTATTAGGGTTAAGATACATGTAATTTGATGATGACTCCATTCTTAGCATCCATAGCCGTAGTATGTTATTCTCATATTGCCATTTCTCAAACATTACTTTATTTTGCACTAAACTTGCGAACAAATCCCTAAAAAAAGCCTCCTTCAAACTCTCTAACGAGTTGCTACATCTTGTTTGTGATACATATTGAAACCAAGTGTTGTGTGATGGATCTGACAATTGCAATGGTAGTTGTAGAAGTGATCCATATTTCTCCTTGTCCTATATTTATCTCCTTGAACCCTTCTTAAATCTAAAAGTTGATATATTTGACATCCATCTACACCTTAGTGCAACATCTTGTACTATTTTTTGGCAAAAGTGTAGTAGTTTTAATATATTTAAGCATGTTGCATTATCCTTAAAACTATCAAATGCCCTCTTCTAGAATAGATTGTTCTTCTATTTTCCATTCATGAGCATGAATAACACAAGCTTATACTGAGAGGGGGGGTGAACAGTATAAGACCACTTTTTGCTTTTTCTCTCAAAATAATATATGCAATGTAAAGATAGAAATATCAACATCAGTAATCAAAGAAATGTATACAACACCATAGACAATAGAGACACCACAATTTACATGGTTCACCCAATGCGGGCTACTTCATGGTGAAAATATTTTACTAAAACTTTCTCAGTTAATCTCTTGGAAATCCTTTCCCAATTACAATGTTTATGGATATCTATCAAAAGGAGATGTTGATCCCCTAAATCTGGTTTGTGGATCTCTATCCATAGGAGAACTTCTTCTCCTCTACTCTAGCTAGTGATCCTCTAGAAGAGACTGTCTCCACTACATTGACTAGTGGATCTCTCTCCACTAGAAGACTTTTATACTCACTCAGAAGACTTGTCCTCAATGTTCTGGCTAATGTATCTCTATCCACTAGAGACTCTATTCTCTTTACTCTGTCACCTCCAAAGCTCTATCTCAAACTGTACTAAACTTTGTATAGTATGTCTAGCACAATTCTTTTCAATCTCTACACTAAATTTGGTATAGTCGGTCTAGGATAAATCTCCTCAATCTCTGCACTAAACTCGGTCTAGTCGGTCTAGCACAATTCTTTTCAATATCTATACTAAACATAGTATAATTGGTCTAGCACAAATCTTCTCAATCAATCTCACACACATTTCCACTAAACATAGTCCAATCAGTCTAGCACATGTCTACTCAACAAGCTCACCCAAATCTGCACAAAACATAGTCCAATCAGTCTAGCACAAATTTTTCACCAAGATCACTCAAATTTGCACTAAATACAGTCTAATCGATCTAGCACAAATATGCTTAATCTCTATCTCAAGTCTGGTACAAACTTGTCCTCAAATTTTCTCAACTAGTCCACATAGAAATTGCTCAAATCTACTCAAAAAGTCCACACAAAACTTTTCCAATCTACTCAATAATTCCATAAAGAACTTATTCAAAACTGCTCAACAAGCTCACTCAAAACTTGCTCAAATATGCTCAACAAGTCCACATAGAATTTTTCCAATATTTTGAATAATTCCACACATAAATTATTCAAATCTGCTCAACAAGCACACTCAGAACTTGTCCAATCTGCTTAATAAGTCCACACATAACTTATTCAAATCTTCTCAACAAGCTCACTCATAAATTTATCCAATCTGCTCAATAATTCCACACAAAACATATTCAAATCTTCTCAACAGGCTCACTTAGAACTTGTCCAATCTCATAGAAACATAAAAATAATTTTTAGAGACTCAATATGCTCTATACTCATCACTTTCAATCACTCTCTTAGAAACATAAGGAGAATTTTTAGAGACCCAATATGTTTCAACTCAATGCTCAAACACTTTCTCTACTCAAATAAGAATATAGAACAAATTATTTTATGGAACTTGAAAATCACTTCATACACCCACTTGACTAGGCTTAACAAAATTTACTCAACCAATCACTCAAGAAACAACCCTTGCTTACAAAACCTAGTCCAAGTATGTAAACATCAACTCAAAATATTTCCAACAATGCTCAACAACAAATATCACATAACAATGATAATCATGTTTTTTTCAAATCCTAGTTCAAGTTATTTGCACAACTTACTTCAACAATAATTCTCATGAATCGATCTTCACATAACAATGATACTCATGTTCTTTTCTAACTCGAGTTCAAGTTCTTTGCACAATCCAATGGCTTCAACAACAATGCTAATAAAACAAAGTTTTAGTCACAACTCTTAGTTCTAGAAAACCTTGAAGCATTAACTCAAACACTCTAAAAAAGGAAACCCTAATCAAATCCTTTTCACTCCACACTTAATTTTCAAGAAAGCCAATCAACCAACTCAACCAAGGAAGAATTTTCCCATACCTTTTTCTTTGACAAGGAGTTGATCTCACAAATCTGTCATACTCACAATTACTCTTTTCAATCACAATAAGGGTTAGATGACTTTAATAATAACACTATGCAAAATGACGATCCATAATACACCTTATTACTCCAACTCGAAAATAACATTCATCATAGTATTATTTAAAAGAAAAACCCTTTAAAAGAAATTAATGCTCAATAGGCTAATATATCACTATATAAATTAAGCGTCCACAAAATCTCCTTATTACTCCTAATAACAAATCCTTAAATACTATCACTTAATAAAAACCAATCCCTTTAATAATAATTTTCTAACACTCCTTATTCCTCCTTATCATTTATTTCATTTAATTGCCTTTTAAAACCTTTAAACCCCCTTATTACTCCTAACATGCATTAATAATAAACCTTAGGTAATTAATTAAAAATAAATAAAAAATACCTTTGCACTTGGTGGGTTTCGAATGTAATGTCCCCATTTTTAGTGACTTGGTGGTAATGATCCTGATGACCTATTTAGAGTCCTTGTAGGTCATGCAGAGTGATGCTAAGGGACCCAACGCCATGGATAATATATCTTGGTTCAATCTCCAACATGGACTTCTGTAGTTGATTGGTCATTTTTGGGTCATGGGTGATATTTTTGGCCTTAGATGATTTATTTCCCTTTATGCATAATACATATTTATAAAATAATTTTATAAAGGGGAATTATAATTAAAAATTGTAAAGGGTCCCTATGTTTTAAAACAATGTTGAGTTCACTAGGAAGGGGGTCAAGGTGACATCCCCCCTTCTTGAAGCTTCTAGAAGATAGTCAATGCAAAGATAAATAAGGGAGTTGTGAACTTATTTGAGGATAATTGATATTTGCTTGTTTTGGTGATAAAATTGCTGAGGGCATTACATATTTGTGCAATGTTGGAGCTTGTGGGGAGTCAACCTCCATGATAACATTGGTTTCATATGTGCAAGACCATACCTAGCCAATGAGAGGATTTACTACAACAAGTAACTCATTGTGCTTTAGATTTTATTTTAGCTTAGGGTTTGTTGATAGGTGAAGATCAGATTTGTGCAAAAAGAAGACATGGGTTTTGTTGCTCTTCTTCAGCCATTCAAGAATCCATATTCATATTTAATATTGGAGCTTAAATAGATGTATTTTCATGTGATTATTTATGACTATAATTTTGCTTCAAACCTCTATATTTATTCATATTTTTATAGTGGAAGGATATATAGTTATGGGTAATGTTGCATATTGAACCTTGGAGCATAACGATCATTTCAAGTACAAATTTGGTACCCTTGGGAGAGGAATTTATTTAATTTTGCAGGCATTAGGGTTGACTAGTTATTCTACTTCAGACTTATATTTTATCCATAGTTGTAGTTTTAAGGCTTATCTCTTTACGGGTATTGATTCATTACATTGCCTTTGGAACAATGATCATTTGAGTGCTTATTTGTGATCTATGATGAAGGGAATCATTTTCCAAAGAGAGCCAAAACATCCAACTAGCTACATTTTCCTTGAAGTCATAATTTTGGTGTTTGTGGGTAGTGTTAATGTGAATTTTTCATTGTTCAATAGCTAGAGCATCTCATGGAATGGGTGATTTTATCTATTGCATTGTATTGGTCACATTTTGAGTGTGATGGGCAAAAAATTAGTCTTAATACAACACTGTAACAGACTCATTTTTAGTCAGTTGAAGGGTTATGTTTATGTTAGAACATAAGGGAAATATCATACCTTGGTAGCGTCTCCCTGGGAAACCAACATTGTGGCAAGTTTTTTTATTGTTAGAGGACTTCAACGAGCTATTATAAGACCATTTTCTAAGTACACGGAGTTCTGATCAGACTTCAGAAAGCTGGTCCTTTATCATACATTAGGTCTTCTTACAATGACATATCATTGGGTGACATCAAAGAATCATTTAGCATTAATTCGGGCAAGTTTGTATACCATTTTGGGGTCATTCATAAGTCTGAAGCATCAAAGGGCTGCCATTAATGTCTGAAGACAAGTTCAATATCAGTCCTTCATTCACTCATATTAGTGCCTAATTGACATATCACTTTCATCTTTTTGGAGATGCATGTGTTGGAATTGTCTTCTACTTGTTAGTGGAGTGTTGGAGCTATTGTTGCTTATTCTGAAGACAACTTATGTCAGTACTGATCAGACCTCCATAATTTGCTATTCAAGGGTGATTCAGACATCAAACTTAGTGGAGAGCTTCCTCACTTCCTAGTGCTTTGTTTGGTGATCACATTGGAGCATTCCATGGGTGTTTGGAGAGCCATCCAAAGTCTGAAGACAAATCTGGTTCAGACCTGATTACTATCATTTCATAGCATCCATTGTGGTTTATAATCATCACTTGCATCGGGGAGTCATCAAGCAAGCTTGGGAGATCGTATTGGAGCAACTTTGGCACTATTTTGTAATCTTATTCAAATATGAAACTCCATATATCAGGTCTGAGACAAATATATCAGAACTTTGTATTTTTTATTTGGAGTTCAATAAAGTGTTCAAATTGTAATATATTGTATTTCCTTTCATTTGGAAATTAGATAGATATTATTGTTGCTTGTTATCATTCATTTTGGCATTGAAAAAACACATCATATCAACAAACCAAAACAACTCATATCAGACCTACATAAAAATATCTTTTGCATTCCAAAACACATACAGGGGGTGGACATTATATCAAACCCCTCACCAACACCTCCATGAACTCCCTATCCATGGGATCCATGACCACGTGCACCCCATGCATATTTTAAACAAAGAAAGGGCTTTGTGCCCTATCAACCTTCGAATGACACCTTTCAAAAAATGAACAACAAAAAATTTTCACACTTTGCATGCCTTAACAGGATTTGAACGTGAGTCCTCTTCCCCACAATCACCTTAACACCATGTGTGTTGCAAATGGACCATCGTGTCCACATTTCTTGGAACCTCCAAGCTGTTCAAATTTTTGCTTATGCCTTTAGACAAAAAAAGGTGTTTCATCTTCTTCTACGTAAACCCTCCAAAATTCGTAATATTCTCAAGAGCACAAATTAAAATCGATTAAGGCATATTATTTTCAAATGTCTTTGTGGCCTCCTTTTATACACAAAGTCATATTTGAATTCGAACATCGATGCTTTGATTTATTCGATGTCGACAATAATTAAAACCTTTATGAGTGGGGCTTTGATGTGATGATGTCAACCCATCATTTATTATTTATAAAGTTAAATCTAAAGATTTAAACTTTATAAAATTATATTTTTAAAATATATCTATAAATATAAACTTTGGCTTATTAAAGCCATCCATGGGTTTTAATCTTGCATTCCATTTGATGTCTTTCTACCAACATGGGTCCTTTAAATTCTTGGAGGACTTAATGAAATTGATTTGATCTTGCATGATGGGTTTACCACTGACCCCCATAATATGATATTTTTCCCACATATTCCACAACCTTTTGCATTATTTTTGGTGCCAATGAAGATATTTCACAACCTTCATTAATGACTCATTCCTTTGTTCACTTGGGCAACAATGACGATATTTCACCTTAACATCAATGATAACTAAAATATCTCAAAATTTCCAATAGAGCAAGCCTTGGATTATTATTTAATACCTATGAAATTCCACTATTGTTCTCTATATATATTTCCACTAAGTTATTACTTGGACAAATTGTCACCTACCAAATGATAAGTACTATGAAGTTTTAAAAAATTGAAACTTAATTCTTTTATGGCTACCCAAACCTTTGTGTTTGAAAAAGCCATAGACACAACTCAAAAAACAACTTTTGATTTTACCTTCAAAAGTAAATAGAAGAAAAAAAATCTTTTTAATACATGTACTAAGGTTTGAAGTCCACCATATGCTTTAGAGAATTACTATATTTTTCCTCCTTTTTTCATGCTAGGGTTTGATCTCCATTATTTGTTCTAAAATTCCTCACTTGTTCCAAAAAATTTGATGTCTTTTTCAAAAAATACTTGCTCCAAAAAAATTGATATCGTTGCTTGCTCCTAAAATTCATAGTTTGCTTCAAAACATTGCTTGCTCCAAAAACTTTATCACCATTGCTTGCTCCAAAAAAAATTTAGCTTGCTTCTCAATCAAAATTATTCTTGTTGAGTGTCACTCTAAAGTATTGTTCGAATATGTTACATTATTTGGTACGTGCAAATGTACCATCATGGGTACATCTATGGATTAGGAAAATAGTATTATATTAAGATTTACTTAATGCAATGCAATGCACAAGTGTGCACTGATATTTTTATAATGTAAATGCGCATAGTTATCCCTATGTACATGTGTCAATAGAGTAGGAATATGAAGATTCATAGGAAGAGTGAGGCCCAAGGAACCTCCATATGAAGAGTCATATTCCATTCTATATATATGGATGTATTAATGTAAAAGAGATATGGTAAATGAGAAAGAGTCACCTATGTAAGTAATGTAAGGTGATGTAATATGATGTATTTTTATCTCTGCATTCTATAAATATTTATGAGTATTTTTAGTATTTAGAATTAGCATCCTTTGAGTGATTATATAGTAGATTCTAAGTTTATATGCTTCATTGATCAATATTATTATATCTTTCATATTTTAATTATATTATTTATCTTGAGGTAATATTATTTGAATTATTTACTCATCAAAATCTAATAGTGGTATCAGAGCTACGATAGATCTAGATAGAAATTAAAAGATTCTCGAGGGTCATTATATGGATAATAATAAAGGAGAATTGTACTAGTTAAGAATAGACTAGTAGTGCTAAGAGAATTTTCTCTAGAAAAGTAAACCATAGAAGATAAAGAGAATTTTCTTTGGAAAAGTAAACCAGAGAAGATAAAGAGAATTTTCTCTAGAAAATTAAACTAGAGAAGATAAAGAAATTACCTCTGGTAAAATAACCAGAGAAGATAAAGAAATTACCCTTGTAAAAGAACCAGATAAGATAAATAAATTTCATCTAGAAAGAGAAACTACAGAAGATAGTATTTCTCACTGTGTTGAACAAAAACTAGTGATATTTAAGGATATACCTATTCTAATAAAATAGAAGAAATTTAAAATGTCTTGAAGATAGACCTTGATATTCAGAAGAAAAGATATACCTATTCCAAGAGCAAAATTAGAATAGAAGAACATTTACAAGTCTTGAAGATAGACCTTCATATTGAAAAAAGAATATACCTATTTCAAAAGCAAAGTTGAAATAGAGGAAAATTTGCAAGTCTTAAATATATAACTTGATTAAGAGACCCTTATAAGAGGTCCTATTGATAAGCTTGATAAAAAAAAAATCCAAATTATTTAAATAGAATATTTCTACATGGTTTAAAGGAAAACCCATGAAGACTAGGATTCAATATATATTTGATTCCACCAGTTTTTGGGATATCTAATGAAGATTATTATTTTTGGAACATTAAATACATCTAATTATTTATAAGTCTTGTTATAGAAAAGTAGACATTAAAGTAGGTCTAATACGGAGATCTAATTGAATATTGAAAATAACCATGAAGAAGGTTCTCATTTCAATATTATAGATTGAAGAAAGAGACATAAGAAGAGGTCACATTGAAAAACTTCCAATATTGGAAGATTGAATATTGAAGATAGAATATATAAGGATTACATGAGGTCATATTGTAGATAGAAGTAGTCAAATATAGATATACAAGAAAGATATCTCATTGAAAAGTTTCCCATAGTTGGAAAATAGAAGAAACCAATGTAATATTTTATTAAAAGTATTTACTAAGAGAATTGAAGGCTGTAAAATTAGAAGACCCAAGAATAGAGATATAAAGAATATTTTGAAGAAATGAAATAAGGTAAGAAAAAGCCTTATTGCAAAAGCTGAAGCAATGAACAATTGAAGATATTTGAAGGAAAATATTACAAGCAAAAGGAGCACCTGACTAGAAGATATTTGGACAATTATCACCATATGAAATAAATCCCAAAAGAAAAAGGATTTAACAAGAAGTTTGTCAAATTTTGATAACTCAAGCATTCACATTCTTGAGAAAGAAGATAGAGATAGAGGTTAAAGTTGAAGTCAAATTTTAGCAATACGTCAAAATAAAGCAAGAATATTGAAGAGGTCATAATTTAGACAGATTTGAAGACAACCACAAAGTTTTGTATGTTGATTTATAAAAGTGTAAATTTGCTGAAAGGGAAGTTTAAAATACAAAAAAAAGTAGAAGTGATAAGTTACAATTTAGTGAAATATTTAAAGAAGCTTTCAAAAAATATTTGGATATGCAACTAAGAGAAGGCTTTATAGAAAGAAGAGCAATAGATTTTAAGGCTTGAATAGAACACCAAATCATATTTTGTAAGTAGCATTGAAAGAGGAAAGTGAGTTGCATTTTAGAAAAAAAATTGGAACAATTTTAAGATAGCTTTGGACAACAAAGCTCAAGCATTTTTTAGCAGCATCTAAAAAGGAGTTATCCTAAAAAATTGAACAGTGAAAGAGCAACATTTGAACCTATAAATTATAGAAATAGCTAGCACATGTGAAGAAGGATAAATCTAATAGTTGTAAATTAAAGAGTCTACTGACAACAAAAGAAAAGTGTATTGTAGAAAATACAATACAACAAGCTATTAATAAATAAGATACAAAAAGGTGTGTTAATTTGATGCCATATAGATTATTATTACAAATTTTTGAATGTTCCTATTAAGATTTTTTAGAGCATAAAATTTTAGAGCCATTTAGAGATAGAAAAAAGAAGATTGATTTGTAGGGTGTCATTAAGCCAAGGAAATACACCATTACACATTGATTTTATAGAAATATTACATATTGTAACAACCAAAAGTTATAGTTTAATAGGAGTGATAAGGATTTTGACATATGCTATTTTTGTACTAGAAAAAATAGATTCATTTTATATTAATTTGTAAGATAGATTTACTCTCATTTTTTGAGAAATTAACAATATTATAACAATATTAGATTGAATTTTTAAATGAGTTACAAGTGAATAGTATATGCTATTTTTTAAGTGAACATTTTTTTTTAATTTACATGGTGGAATCGATAGCTACCATGAATCCTGGTAGGCTATTTAGCTTTTATGGCTGCCACAATATTTTGTGTTATCTACCCTAGAAGATGCCACATAGATCTTCGCATAGTTTACCCCTATAACCACCATGCCACAATCATTTAAAACCTTTTATGATTCTAAAAGCACTAGGAAAGGGACAAGTGTTCAGTCTAAGAAGGCCTGAGATTTGAACCATGGACCTCCATCCCCCTTACAGGGTTTGGATAAACCAATTTGTCTACACCTCAGGCCTTTTTTTTAAGTGAATGTAAAAGAAAAATTATCCTACAATTGCGAGAAAGAATATTCCTCAACATATAGTATATTTTAGAAATAAAAGAGCTCCAAAATTCAAGGTAGATTACAGGTGTTTAAAAACGCCAAAATGTACAATAGAAAGTGGAAAATAAAACCACTAAAAAAGTGGTGAAAAACACAACCATATTGAGCACCATTCAGAACTAGAATACAGGGGGCAAGCTCAACAACAAACATCCATCCATTTTTTGAAAAGAACTAAAAAAATGCTTAAGAAAAAATCCATTAGTTTCAATATTTTGCCAGTGAAAGGAGCAAGAAGATGTTAGCTACAACCTACAAAAGATCAATCTACATAAATCCTACATTGCACAACCATTCTATCTGCTCAAAGCAAGGTAAATTGCAAAATGATAGAAAAATATAGGGTGTATTACAAAAGAAAGATCATAAATAGATCAATCTACCAAAGAAAATACCATTAGTCCATAATTTGAGTATACAAGAGGTATTACATTTGGATCCATCTATGACCATGTCCACCATCATCCAAGGAGAGAAGAAACATTACAAATTGCAGTTACAAAGAAGCAAGAATATGTTGGAGGAAAGTGAAAATAAAAAGGTATTGAAAAGCTTTGTAGTTTCATACATTGGAGAAAGGAGTACATGCATTAAAGTTTGTAACACTTGTCTTGAGCAAGAAAATAGAATATTATCATTTGGAACAAGGGTAAATGTTGGCTCATAATTCATAATGCAAATATCTAGGAAAGAAGAGCGCTTAATGCTATACATCATAACATAGAACTCAAGAAAGGTTTAGTAACTCCCAAACAACAAGGAATATTTTGCCAAGTATCTATTTTACTCTTTCATGAATGATAGCACCACCAAGAAGGGATTCAAAGCATCTTATAGTTCCTAGAACACGTGGCACTCATAAAAATAAAGGAGAAGTGCTCATATAGCCAAAATGCAAGAGTGGAAGTACATATATAGCAAATTCTAATGTCATCCATAGCTAATTCAAGGCAGGAGAATTAAATAAAGAGTCTAAGTATCTTCCAAGAAACCATACATAACATATTCCAAGCAAATTTGATCAAAAGAGAAGCACCCAATAGTCAAGAGAAGCATTTAGCAAGTGAACGAGGAGGACATAAATTATTAAGGTAATATTTACCACCATATTATAGTTAATATATTGGTAGGAGAAATAAGGATTAAAGGAATAGGGTCTAAGGTTAAAGATTTAAATTTTTCTAGTGGAGTGATAAACATTATGGAACCTTAGAAAAATCTAAATATTGCATATTTTATGATTATTTGAATTTGAAGAAACATGATATTTGAGTTTTGTAAAATTTCATATTTAGATTTACAAAATAAAGTTAATATTTACGAAATTGCTAAGGTTGGAGAAATAAAGCATACAACATCAAATTGGGATTACAAAATATTGCAAATATTATTTTTCTAAATTTCTAGAGTTGGAGGAATAAGGAATCCTACTTCAAATTAGTTTATGAGATTTAAGTAAAATATTTTATTTATAAATTTTGAAAATAGAAGGATTTATACATAAAGATATTACATTTGATAAGATTAAAATATAAATTCAAATTTATTAGAGATTTGAAGATGTGTAAAATATTAAAATTACATACATTTATTGATAGAGTTGATATTAAAATTGCATTATGTTTCAAACATTAGGGAGATAAAAAAAATTCTACAAAAATATAGAATTGAAAGAACTATATTGAGACTAGGGAGTCATAAGGAAGTCTACCTCAAAGGATTAAAATTGTAACAATGGAAAACTTTATTAAATACAGAGGGTTCAATAAATCAACTTGGATTAAAGATCTACTTGATTCTAATAATAATAACAAAATGAAACATGTGGATAGAAGGAAAAATATTCTTGAAGAATCACAAATTAGTCCAATGAGAAGAAATACTTTAGAGACATATTCTAACAATATGATAGAAGATAGTCATAGTGAACGTTTTCAAAGTCCAAGAAAACATGTAGAACAAGAACTTATTCTACAAGTCTATGAAAGAAGCAAAAGTAAAATTTCTTCAACCATCCATGCATTGTTGTATCAGTTTATCAAGAAAATAAATGAAGTCAAGGTATTCAAAACAACACAAGAAATTTTGAAATGTAAATACTGTAACAAAGAAGGCAATAAAAAATTTGATTGTTGGGACTTACATCCTTGCATATATTATGGGAAAGGATCTCACTCATCTTCCTTTTTTCATTACAGAAAGGAGTATTATGTGAATTTTAAAAGAATTCTAACATTCAGGTTAAAATTCTTGTTTCAAAGAATTATTTTTAAATATTTTGATTGTTAGGGCAAAAACGTTGGTTAAATTTTACTCATTGTGTCATAGCCCTTTCACTTAATTGTCAACCCAAGGATGTTTATAAACTTGTGAAGTACCAAATACAGACTGATTACAATACCATTGAGATGAGTCCACTAAACTCTTTAGTTTGGGGGTGTTTTTGTATAGCATTAATTCAATCCAAACCACTTAATATTTAGAAAATAAATTGCAAGAAATAAAATCACACCATGCTTGTAGAAATTGAAGAAAGTAATAAATAAATAAAATTGTAGAAAATAGCCAAATGTAGGAAAATAAGAACTAAGAAAATTGAAATTCAATGACAGGAAATTAAATAAGAAAGGGAGGAATATTGATTAGGAGTGGGCCCAGGCTCCAACATAATCTTCCCAGTTAACTACGTATGTCAAACATCAAATAAGAGAACTTCAAATGATTTTTAATGCAAAAATAAAATTACAATACATACTAGTTCTTCCTCTAATTTTTCTCCTATTCCCTTCAAAGAGGTCATGTGCATTTGTATAATGTATAGGTTTCTCCATTACAATATTCATATTGATGTTACAATAATTAATTTTACTACAGACACAATTACAGTAACTACCCACCGAATAAGGATAATTCAGGCATGTTTAGAACATATTGTATTTTTTGCATGATCTATAATGTAATTAAATCAAACAACTTTCATTATTATTTGGCCTTTTTTTGGAAATAGTTGATATCAATTTATTTTTTCATCGTCATTTGTTTTCTACATATTGTTACTTTGTTTCATATAAAAATAGGGCAGCTGAATTTTTTTGTTGTTAACGAGAGTTAGATGCCATCTGATTGGGAGTTAGGTGCTTCATTTTGATTATGTGGAGTCAACCGTATTTGAATTTATCAATAGAAAGTAAGACATATTTTCATTAAAATACGGTATTAAAGCATCACTCCGTTGGAATATGGGAGCAAGGCGTCCTTCTGTCAAAAGACAAGACTAAGGTGGAAGACGTGAGTAAGGTAAAATACGAGACTAAGGCACCTTCCCAATGAAATACGGGAGTAAGGTACCTTTATATTTTAGGGTCATACTCCTTCCATAATATTCATCGAACTCCTTTGAACACAAATGATGTCAGGTCCAAGTGGGACCTCGATGTAGTTATGTAGAAAACAATGAAAATAATCAAATATACACATAAAGCATACTATAGACACAAAAACAGCACCAATCCGATTATGTGACTACAAAAATTGATCGCACTGACACACACAGCCCCAAGGGAAGCCTCCAAAGGTTAAACAGTGGTCCTAACCACTCTCACAGTATTTTTGGAAGGTCAGGAGTCAATTTGGCACCTTCAGGCACTCTACTTCATACTCGTTTCACCCAAGGATGATTACAAACTAGTATTCATCCCACCCAGGGACGAATAGCAGTATTCACTCTAGGGTGGAGCGAATAGAAGGTTTGATTGGAAAAAATTCAATTCTTGACAAATGGCAGCTCAAATCTACCACTTAATTCTTCCTTCCTTGCAGGAGAGTGTGAGTGAGCATTTTTGAGCATTAGAGGCAGTTACAGAGGCAGCCATGAGGCCCCTAATCAAGGAGGAATCTCCTCCCTCCTAGGAATACATTATTGCCAAGTGGCGCCTCTGCATGCTCATCCAAAGAGACCTCCAAGTCTATAAATTGGTGAGTTTTCTCACCACAAAAGGAGGTGAGAAGGATCATTTTGAGCAATGAAGTGCTATCATTTTACTTCCATACATACACCTTTTGATTTATGCCTTTTGCATCCTTGATCTCTTTCGTAAGAGAGGTCATAGGGTGGGTATTGGAAGCGCAAATCCGGAACCCAAACTCAAAATTTGGCCACAACATCCTACTAAATTTGTTGAAAACACCCCACAAGATATTTTGGACCCATCCCAAGTGGATTGGTTCCAAAATCGGGCCCCAAACGATGGGCATCCTGCCCCCGGGTGCCCCCCCCACAATGCTGCAACTCTAATCGCCCCGCCTCGGAGTGATTAGAAATCTATGGCAAATTTCCCTTCTATTATTTTTGCACTCGATTTTATGCTACTTAGATAGGTTGTCATTTAAATTTCACATTGTTTTGAGAAATTTTGATAATGTTTCTATCATTTCTCGCATTTACTAATGTGCAGGTAGCATCATCAAATTGCTGGTGGTAGAGGCAAATTTGGGAAAATCTGACCTTCTCGGTCTTCCCAAAATGCCCCTAATTAGCTAAACCCAACTTTGTAGGTGATTTGGAGCCTTCAGGATAAGATATTTGGGACTGTGATTTTTGATAATTTGTTGCAGGTTTATTCATCCCGCCCTGAAGCAAATACAAATCTGTGAGGAATTTCTTGACTATTCTCTTTGCAATGCCTTCCAGGTGATGTTTTCATGCCTCTGTGAAGTTTTCAGCTTGTTTGGATTCATTTTAGTCATCGCTTTATTTAATTCTTTGTAGGCACTAATCTTAGGCTTGGGGATTGCATGTTGTATTTCATCTACAGGTGCTACTAACTGTTCCTTGTTTCCTTGAATGCAAGATCTAGACATTATAGGAGCAGCAAGGATTCAAGACTCATCAATGCAAGTAGTGGTGATGTTTGGTTCACCCATTTTACATGTGGGCACGCGAAAGAAGGAATAGCATTTATGGATGTAACAAGAACACATATTTAATGCTCTTGGCCCCTGAAAAGGGAGGAGGCGAATTGTAATCGAGTTCTGAAATGCATCAATAAAAAGGGATGTATTCATTATTGGCTTTTTGTTTCATTTTGATTCGTTCATGCTTTCTCTCCTTTCATGCACTTCCAATTCATAGGACTTAGCGTTAAGTTTAGTTCCGTTTGCATCGCACTTGGAGTTTCCTTTTAATTTTTGTATCCTCGTGCTTTCAGTGGCGATCATGGAATACGAGACTAATATGGAAGACAAGAGTAAGGTAAAATATGAGACTAAGGCACCTTCCCAATGAAATATTGGAGTAAGGTTCCTTTATCTTTTAGGGTCGTACTCCTTCCATAATATTAATCGAACTCCTTTGAACATAGATGCTGTCAGGTCCAAGTGGTACCTCGATGTAGTTATGAAAATAAAAATAATAAAATATACGCATAAATCATACTTTTCACACAAGTTAGGAAATATACACAAAATATTATTAAATACATATAATTATTCATAAGAATTACAAATATGATATAATAATACCACATAAAACATTAGAAACATATGCATAAATATGAGAAATTTTGATGCTTAGCATCCCTCCATGCCTAAGGATTGTCACCTCCTCATGGAACCTTGTATTGGTAGTCCCTAGTTTTTTCTACGATCTCCTAGTAAGCTTTATTTCTTTGTTTCCTCTTCTTGGTAGTGGCATTGTCTCTTTCCTTATCCCTAGGATTCTAGAAACACTGAGTCTAAGGAGAAATAGCTCCTTGTTGTGGCATATGATGGTGTGGGCTACACCTAATTGTTCTAATAGGCCTAACACTTGTGGCTTTGTGACATACATTTTCTATTCTGCCTCTTCCTTCATATAATATCCTTTAAAAGTAGTGGCCCCTTTCTAGAATGTAGGCTCTACCTCCTTCCAGAGTTGGTGATATTTACGTAAGGGCTCTATGTATGGGATATATATTTTTTCTTAGAAAGAGATTCAGTATTCATCCACCACTTTGACCTTGTGCAACTGGGCCACTTCTTCATGAAGCTTAGAATCTTTTGAGTTAGGTCATTTTGTTCTTCCTTTAAAAAGCAGCTTCTTGCTAGTTACTTTTCCCTGGGTTTTAGTTGTCCTTAGGCCTAATACCCCCATATCCTACAAGTATATTTTAATTTTTGAGGACTTATCTCCAATGGAGCCACATATCTGCTAGAGCTTATTCTTAGAGGTATGATTAATGTTAATACTAGGCTCTCTAAACATATTCTTATAGGCCTTTTATGCCATATTTTCCTCCTTAAGCTTCATTAAAATATAATCAAACTACTTCTATTGCCTGTCAAAATTCTTTAGGGACCCAACCCATTCTTCATTTAAATCAGGGGTTTGCTGGGTCTTTGATTTTGTAGCTTTGGCCCTGGTTCTAGGCTTCTGCAATCGTTCTCGTGTTGCTTTCCTTTTAGACCTCAACTGAATTGAGTGCACCAATTTTTTTGTGTGTATGGGTGTACAAGTTTGAGAGTGATTTTTACCTTCTACTGTAGGTGGTATCACTTCTCTAATGCTATACGATTCACGTGCCTGATCCTCTAGTGTTTCCTCAACAAACATCTCTTCAACTTCCTACTCAGTCACTAGTGTTATGATAGGTTACTGGCCTACTAGTTCCTCTACAGAGTGTACCAATTGTTGAGGATGTGTTGTCTCTGCCTCGACTTCCTACTCCATATCCTCTTCAGGTTGTTTATTATGATATACTTGCACAACCTCTACTCCCTACTTCATATCCTCTTTAGGTTGTTGGTTGTGAGCTAATTGCTAAACCTCATCTTCTAAGATATAAATTATAGCGGGTTTTGGTTGTATACTTGGACCCTCTATTTTTCTTCAATTGTTATGCTAGAGGTGGATGAGAAATATCCTACCTCAACTTCCTCATTTCTAGCATCTAACTTGAATGGGCCAAAAGAAGCAGCTTTCTCCACGAAGTCTGGAGAAGTTGTGGGCACTTCCATTGCCTAGTCTATTTGAGTGGCAACGTCTACCTTGGTTATATGTATGACCTTTAACTATTGATTTTCTAGTTTAAGCTACTACATAGTTTTTCATAACTATTGTATGGTGCTTCCTAACTCTAGATGCTTTTTTGTAGGTTCTTTCCTAAACACTCTAAAAATAGTTTATTCTACCTTAAATTTTCCTTCTCATATGAAATCCTGCTATTTTTTCTTTTGCATTCATGTATATTTTCTTGAGTCTCATCGAAAGAGGGTTCACCATCGACCAAACTTTGTAGCACCTAGGTTGTATCCTCTTCTATGATAGTATTGATTTCTTCACCCTCGCTCAATGGATTATGGACGATCAAGCCTACTAATGACTTCATCCTACTCCTGGTTCTTGGATAATTAGCTACCCAAATAGGGATAGGAATAATCTTCTTGACCTCTTCATTTATTTGTGGAGAACATGGCAGTGCACTTTGCCCTATTTCCTCTTTAACTAGGTCATCCTGGAAGTTGGGTTCTTGTTATATTGTAGGATCCTCAATAGATTTTGTCTCCTAGGATTCAGGTGCTTGTTCTGCTATTCGGTCCTCTACAACTAACTATTAATGGGATTTAAGTGCCTTGGACCTTTATTCTTCTACCACTATAACTTCTCTGTGTTCCTCTACATATCGAATTAGGGCTAAAATTAGCCCATGGTGTGCTATGATAGAGGTCATTCCTACCTGGAATTATATGGTTTCATATTTTAGAACAGGCCAAGTAGAACAATACATTAATCTTCCCTCTGTTTCATAGGTGGCTCAAGAACCACATATGATTGGTGTTCAAGTGTGTATACTTTCCTGTGCAAGTACAAAATCTAACCACCTAGTCAAAAATCTACTACCAAAGACATGGGAGGTAATATTTTGGTAATCTTGAGAATGTTAAGTCTGTGATTGGAATTGCTAGTTTACATAGTTGAGCAACATCTTCGTCCATAGACAGTGAATTCATTTTCTACTTCCAAGTCCTAGTTTTGGCTAACCAGGTGGCAATAGTCCATCCACCCGATGAATTTTAATTGGGATTTAACATCCTCACTGATTCCTACCACATTATAGGGTTTACTTTCCTTCTAATTGTGGTTTGTAGATTTCCCTCCCATTATAGAAATTTCAATTTGTGTCTGCCTCCACAATTTTTTTGCTCTTTGAGCTTGTTTGTTACTAATTTATCACTTCACAACTTTGATTGTACTACATGTAGGTGCCTCTTAATTTGTGGAGGTAGGTGCATTATGTTTTGCATGGAGGACTGTGAGGGTAGCCTTCCCAAATTAATGTTTGACATGTCATGCTAGATAGAGTGGGTGATCGATGGTTGGATGTTTTTGCCAATGTTGTGACGACACTATTTTTAGAAATGTTCTAATTATGAAAATCATATATATCTAACAAAAAATTGTGTACATACCTTATTGGTGATCTGTGTGTACCAAGCATGAAGATGATCATGGAGTGTTCTAATTTATTACTTTGTGATAACCAAAATTATTATGTATTCCCTATATGAGATATTTCTTTGAATAGTTCTTCTTGGGTACTACAAAAATATTCATTCAAAGTCTTGTGCTAAAAATTAAGAAATATTGATGGTTTTCATGGGATGACACACATCCCTATGTTGATTGCTTTGGAACATGTTGAAATCCTCCACAAGATTTTGAATAATTTATTATGAAATATTTGAAATTTTTATCATGTGGGATGTTGATGTGGCTTCGTATACTTTCCAATATCACTAAATTATTCATATTACATATAAAAACTTAAATGGAAGGTATATGCATTTTCGTTGATAAATAGGTGCTTTAATCGAAATGCATATAGCACCTTAATTCAAGTACATGCGATTCAGGTGTCTTCCTAGTGGGATTTAGGTACCTCTAATCTGAATACACATGATTTGGGTACCTTTCTAACGGTATTTAGGCACCTTTACTATGAATACATGGGAGTTAGGTACCTTCCTATCAAAATTTAGGAGCATAACTTTAGCATATGTATCAGATATAGATGTCAGCTTTCTCGATGGTGATTTTTTTTTTAAATATGACAACATTTATGGGAATTAGGTGCCCTTCATCATATATATATATAATACTTTTGAATGGGAGCTAGTCACCTTTGAAGTACTCAAGATTTATGCACCTCCCTACAATTGAAAATTTTACATTTGTTGATATGTTTACAATCAATGATTCCTAGTTGATCAAGTATTTGAGTGCTTCTTCCATCGCAAAATCCATCAATAATTGTTTTCCCAAACACGTAGATGGATATTTTCCTTATTGCAAATATTTAACACCCGCATACGTATCCAAATTATGACTATCCCATCTTGATGGGAACAATTGAGCTTATACTTCTAGAAAACTGAAAATCATGTAGGTTCATGGATCTTGTGCTTGTTAGGCCTACGTTTCCCAAGTTGACTATAACATGCATTTAGGACATCATACCTACAAAAACTAAAACTAAAAACAAAACAAAAAAATACGTAGGTTAGTGGAATTTGTTCTTAATAGGCCTAGGTTTCTTGGGATGTCTATAGATTGCACTCAAAGAACTATACCTACAAAAAAGAAACACAAGCAAAGAAAGGAAAATAAAAGAATAAAATTCAGCACCAATATTTGATGGAAGTGACTATATGTATTGGAGTATGATGGTGAATCTCTACCTGATGGCACTTGGCAATGAAATTTGAGAATCAATGGAATTTGGATACGATCCCCTCCTAAAAATAAGGAAGGTAAGCTTTTACAACACTATAATTCAAAGGCAATGAATGCACTTGTGAGAGGTTTGGGTAGAATAGAGTCTATAAAAGTTATGCATTGTAAAACTATAAAAGATATTTGGGATAAATTGCAAAATATATATGAAGAAGATAAAAGTGTCAAGAAATCAAATATGCAAAATCTCAAAGAAAAAATTGAAGCATTAAGAATGAACAAAGTGGAATACACATAGCTAGTTAGCAGGATGAGGTCTCATTCATTATCAAAATTAACCAGACAAATTGCTCCACAAAAAAAGAATGACCATGCACCACCACTGATAGAATCAAGAAAGAGCTGTCAATCTATCAATCCTTACTATGTCTGGACCTGGTAAGTTTCCCCATATTGAGTCAAATTAAGCTATAGGATCCACTCTTGGTGGTTCTCTTCTATCAATTCATTTAAGTTTTAGCCTTACGACCATACTCCCCCTAAAACCCAAACACTCTAATTTCTTAGAAGGTGCTAGCGGAGTCCTTAGAGCAACATTCGTTGATCCCTGGTTGGCATTTTTTATGGTTGAGACTAGGAAGGTATCTGATCATCTTCGAGCCCCCAAATTTTGTTCTTTATTAATGAAAACATCCTTGGTAAATGATTTTGCAGTGGATCGTATTCCATAAATCCAAGAATTTCACCTCTAATAATGAAATATGAATGCCCCTAGCAGTCCTTTGGTGGATATTCCTATGTCCATTGACTACTGAAAGATTTAAAAATTAATCATATGGGGTCTCCCCCATGCCTATCTTGGACTCCATCACAATATTTTTAGATATGTGGTAAGGTTGTAGCCTATGACCATTAATTATTAGTATGGTGTTGCTGCCATCAATAGTTTTGATGCATACATCACCATTATTGATCAGTTCAATCACTTCATATGGACCCATTCATCATTGCATTAGCTTACCTTTTCACTTTTGAAATCAAGAATCATACATCAACACCACTCTCCTACTTTGAACTTCTAAGCCAAATATGGTGGTCGTGCCATTGTGTTCTTTGTCTTTGGATGACTTATTTTCTTTGCAGATCATCTAATCGATATTCATCCAACTAATTTAGATACTGAAACTAAATTTGTTGTGCATCATTTAGACTTATATTCAATTATATTGTAGTATTGAGGGTTCTAATTTCAAAATCAATGGGCATAATTGCATTATTACCATACACAAATTAGAAAGGTGTAAAACTAGTAGTTGTTTTCCATGTAATCCTATTGGTCCATATTGCCTTTGGCAACCTCATAGCCCAATATTTTCTATGCTACTATACAATATTTGTGAGGATATTCTCCAAATCTCAATTGGTAGCCTCAACCTATCCATTTGCTTAAGGATTATAGGGGGTAGTCTTGTTATGATGGATTCTATATTGTTACATGATTTTTTTAATCAACCTTGAGGTGAATTAGGAACCCTGATTAGTGGTTATCTCTCTGGATACTCAAAACCTCATGAAGATGTGTGAAAATAGAAAGTCTCCTATAGAATTCTCCTTGGAATTCCTCAGTGCTTGTACTTCAACCCACTTATTCACATAATCATTACAAACTAAAATATACCTATTTTCCACTGATTGTGGTTCGATTGGTCGTACAAAATCCATACCCCATTTATATAATGGTTCAATGTGAATGTGTGGTTGGAGGGGTATCTCATATATGAAAGTTTTTTTTCCCATACTTTGGTAATGATCACACTAATTTGGATATTTTATTACATCCTTGAATAGAAAGGGCCAATAATATCTGGTTTGTAATATCTTAAATGTAGTCATTTTTCCTACAAAATGGCCACCACAAGGTTCATCATGATAGGCTTTAAGTATTTCTAAAAACTCATGCTCAACAACACATCTTCTCATGATTTGGTCAAGCCCTATTTTGAGTAGAAAATCATCAATCCATGAGAAGGTTGTGCTCTTTTCTATTAATGTCCACTTTTCATGGGGTGAGAGTGCAAGACATACTCTACCAGTGGCTAAGTAATTATCCATATCTACATACCATGGTGTTTTTTTTCTTAGAGAGAAAAGATGCTCATTTGGAAATTGGTCTTCCATAGCTAAATGGTCTAGAGGTTTCAACCTTGATAGAAATTCTGCAACCACATTATCCTTACTTCGTTTGGCAATGATGGCATCACACAATTCTTGCAAGAGTAGAAGCCACATGATTATTCTACCATTAATTGTAGGTTTATTCATAAAATATATAATGGTTGCATGGCCAATGTGCACAAAGATCTTGTACCCTATAATGTAGTGGCAAAATTTATTAATGGTATAGAAAACTACATGGAAATACTTCTTGGTGATAGTGTAGTTGAACTCAATCCTAGTGAGATGTTTTCTAACATAATAGATGGTGTAAAAATCCCCGCCATCCTTCTATCCTAGAACTACCCCAATAGCATTGTTAGATGCATAAAAGTATATATGAAATGGGATGGCCTAGTTTAGACCTTGTAGTATTGGAGCAGTTATCAAATTCTCCTTAATAATGTGGAAGGCTTGTTCACACTCCTCTTTCCAGGCAAAATCTATGTTTTTGGAAAGCAAAGTGTGTAGAGGTCTGGTAAGTTTACTAATATCTACTATGAATCTCTTGTAATACACAACAAATCCAAGAAAGATCCTGATATGTCTTTGTGTTGTAGGGTTGGTCATATCTTTAATAACTTCAATTTTTTTCTTATCCAATTTGATCCTGTTTACAGAGATATGGTGTCCCAAAACTATCCCTTATTGCATAATCATAAAGCACTGCTCATTGCTTGGGGATAGGATGGTCTCTTCACATCATTGGATTGTACTTTCTAGTTTTACCATAGCTTCCTCAAAGGTTTCACCATAAACAACAAAGTCATCCATATATATTTATACTGCTTCTCCCATCATATTAGAAAAAATGCTTAGCACTTCCCTTTGAAAAGTGGTTGGTGCATTGCACAAACTAAAGGGCAGAACTCTATAAGAAAATGTACCCCATGGACAAGTGAATGTCATATTGTCTTGATCTTCTTCTCCAATATGGATCTAGTTATACCCACTGAATCCATCCAGAAAGGAAAAGTACTTCCTTCCTACCAGTGTATCAAAAACTTGGTCAACAAAATGTAGTGGGAAGTGGTCCTTTTTAGTTGCTTTGTTTAGCAATATATAGTTGATGCAGATCTACTATTTCCCATTATTTTTGGGTACCACCACTAGAGGTGACACACACTCACTTTCATACATGGGGTAAATGAGTCCTACTGATAGGAGTTTCTACAATTTTACCATGACTATCTCCCTCATGGTGAGGTTTAATCTTCATTGTGGCTACCTGATAAGACTTACCTATTATTCCAAGTAAATGTGATGGATACAAGTCTCTGAAGTGATCCCTCTCATATCTGAATAGTCCTAGGTTAAGGCCTATTTATGCTTGGTTATTATATATTTTAATGTGGTCAATTGAGTGGGTTTCAACTCACTATTGATGTTCAACATTCTTCCAAGCTCAATATGAATATGTTTGACATGGTGATATTGGTTTCCTACCAATGGTGACTATAGATAGGTGTGGGAGGATTATCCATGGAAGAAAATTTTAATAATTCTATCCTCATCACCCTAATTTTATAATTTATTCAATGCCATTATAGGTCGCACCATTAATTATGTTCCATCATCCTTATTTTCCCAAATAGGTTCTCCAAATACATCAAAATATTGTGCAAGTGGAGATATGGTCGTATTTTTAATTTTTTAACCATCTAAAATAGTTATCTATTCATTTTGGTAGCTTATATAGGCATATACTGTTGCCAGTCAAGACCTTCGTAGGATGAGCGGATAGCCCCCTAATCCATACTTGGATTGCAGTACCAAAAATTCTATTGGGTATTCCCATGCATCCACCATAATGATGATATATTCCAACATCCCTTCTGGTGATACAGTTCATATGTCACCTAATTGTAAAATAGTCTTGGTAGCCTTTATGCCTATTAGCCTAAGTTTTTGCATTTTATCCTTTGGTATAATATTAATGGCTACTACCAGGTCCACTAAAGTGTTGTTCAATGAGTGGCCACCAATATTCATTGTCAGTACCGGGCTGCTTGGGTTTCAATATTTGGGGTGGTGGGTATTTTCTAGCATTAATTTAGCCAATTTCCCCACCATGTCCATTATTTCAGTTGGATTACGGCCTGGACTTCTCATACATAGTTCCATGATATCCTTAGTGTAGATCAGAACATCTCTTATGGCTTGGAAAAAAGGGATTTATTAGAAATATGGAGTTGTCATTGATGTCAAAGGTAAAAATATCTTCAAGGATGACATGTTGATTTGTCACTAAGTGCAAGGTATATATCTTCAAGTATGATGTCAAAGCCAAAAATATCTTCAAGGATGATTTAATATTTAAATAATATTTAAATACTATAGTAAGAAGTTTATATTTAAATCAAAGGATTTAAATATACTTTAAATATTGAAAGGTTAAATATTTGAATCTTGGACGACTAACTTGAGTGCACCATGCAAAAGTTTAAAAATTTCAAATATTCAAATTTATGGGCCGACTTCATTGGGTGCACATGAAAAAGCATATAAATAAAATACATTAATTCACTTTGGACTTGGCTATGCGATTTGAAGAATATCCATCATGGTGAGTGTGAGTGATAGCGAGTAGAAGAAGGAGAGGAGCGCAAGTTCAACAACATAGAAGGATAATTTAAATATTTTTTCCTATCCATTTGATCTCATCCACTGGGATAGCCCAGTTTGTTGCATAGCCTATGCTAAGGGACTGCAATGTAGAAGGTCTAAATATCAAGTCCCATCGGAGCCATTTTTGTTGTATTTTATTGTTTGAGAAAGCACAACAAATAAGGTAAATACTTTTGTGTTCTCATTTCATTTCATATACTGGGTTAGCCCAGTTAGCTTCCTAGCCTATGCTAAGGTTCCTAGTCAAGATTATTATCACACCTTTTGATTTCATCTGGCTAGTTAGCCCAATTTGTCATGAGCCACATTAAGGCGCTACGCTACTAGAGGTCAGAAGGTCGAATCCCATATGCTCTTGCTAAGTTTTAATGTGAGGTAAGGGCAAAGGGTTTTTGATTAATTTTTGAAAGGAGATATAAGGATTTATGTTATAAGGTTTTATTTTGTAAATTTTATAAATAGGAGATATAAGGGATATTTTGTTAGAATAAAGCTTTGTTTTGTAAGTTTTTAAAGGGATATATAAGGAGTTTTTTTAAAGCTTTATTGTGTATGTTTTAAATCAAGTGATAAGGATTTTTTTTTTAATTTGTGGAAAACATCACAAAAGGGATGCCACTTTTAGGTAAGACCCAAGGAGGCAGGGGTATCCATTCCGCAAAAAATGCCCAGGAATCGAACCTAGCCTACCACATTTGACACACTCAAGGAGCAAACAAACACACAAACCCAATTAAAAATAAGCAGATAACAACAAAAATAATAAAATAAAATAAAAAACATGCTCCTTGAGTGTGTCAAAAACAAAAGCACAACCAAACACACACAATAAGATAAAAGAAACCACAACACAAACCACATAGAAAAACACAAGAAACACATAACAAAACACAAACAAGACAAAAACAACAGAACACTACAAAGACATAACCCAAATAAAAACAAGAAAAATAAACATAACCAAAACCTAAAAAATTAAAAAATTAAACAAAAATAAAAATAACAAACAACCAACAATAGAAAATAAGAAAAAAACAAAAAATATAGAAAACAGTCACCCATAAAAACACAAAATAACACAAACAAAGATAAACCCAAGAACAAGAACGAAAAAAAACACAAGAACAATAACAAAAAACATTAAAAAAAAAAAAACAAAAACACAAGAACAACAAAAAACAACACAAAGAACACAAAAATAAAACAAAATAAAAAAACCCACCCACCTTAAAAAACTAAACAAAAAAAAAAACAAAAAGGAAAAAAGAAATAAAAAATGAACAAAACAAAGACCTATCTAGACCAGAAGACTATTAAGGCAAGAATCCACAGAGGAAACAAAATAAAGAATAGAATGAGATAGGGAACTAAAAAAAAAACTGAATGAACCAAAGAGAAGAAAAAAAAAAACAAGAAGAAACTAGGTACCTTCAGAACTGGAGCCATCCAAAGAAATGATAGAAAGAATGAGCCCACCATATAGGAGGGTGGCCATAACAAGTAAGATCACCTTTATCCAAAGCCCAATTAGCTAAAGCATCAGCACTCTTGTTTTGATCTCTGACCACATGATTGTAATCAACTTTCAAAAATCCCATCTGGATTAACTAAATCTTCTCAATAATTCTTTTTATTCTCCAATCCACCTTATGATTCTTAGAAGGATTCTTCAAGAGATTAATCATAAGTTGAGATTCAGACTCAACTATCACCTTTTCCCATCCAACCTTAGTAGCCTCCTGAAGACCTCTGAGGATACCATACCCCTCAGCAAGGTTATTGGAAATAATACCCAAATTCTAAGCAAAAGTAAAAACCAGGGAGCCATCTGAAAGTCTACAAATTCCTCCCACAGGGCTTTTCGATGGTTCCCTCTAGAGGCTCCATCAATATTGACTTTTCCAAAATCCTTAGGAGGAGGTTGCCAATTTCTATTCCTATCCAATTTACTAATACTCACATTCCCTTTAAGATGGTTTCCATTAGAAGGTTTAATATTCAATCTTTGCATCACTTGATCCCATATTTGGTGGGAGTTTTGGGGGTGATTAAGGAGATGTTGGACTGATTCAACTAAGTTGGCTATGGTATTTTGCCAAATATAGTGAATATCCTTACTATCTTGATTAAAAATTTGGTTGTTCCTTTCATTCCAAATATTCCAAAGAAGAATGGTAGAACCCATCCAAACTAATCGCCTAATAAAATGATCAACACCCTCTTGATTAGGCCAATCCCTCCAAACCTATTCAAAAGTAAAAAAATTAGACCACTGTAAGCCAATTAAAGTGGCCATTATCCTCCACAACTCAGAGGCTAAAGTACACTCAATAAATAGATGGTTGATATTTTCTACATTCTCTTCACACATTTCACATCTAAAATGGCCATGAAAACCATGCTTCATAAGTTGCTCACCAATAAGCACCCTACGATGCAATAAAATCCAATTAAATAACCTCACCTTAGGCCAGATATTTTGAGCCAAAAATTGAGAAAATATGTCAGAAGAATGGTTGGGATTATTATGGCATAAGGTCAAATAATCGTGAGCAAATGAATACTCATCCTTAGTAGTTTTGTTCCATCCAAAACAATATTTTTCATGGGACCAAGAGAGGGATATCATATGAAGGATGCCTTGGAATTGACCCTTCTCTGCCATCACAATGGCTGCACCATTTGCCACATATACTTTCCAGGCTTTACAAAAAAATTCTCTCGACTTCTCAAGATGTGTTGCCTCCAGCTTTGTATCCCTCTTCTTACTGCGAGATGCAGCAAAATAGTTCCAATTTCCAAGTGAAAGACTGGCATATTCGATCACCCACCGCCCCTTTGCTGAGCAAAAGAAATAGACCCATGTCGCCAAACATGTAAACCCCATGAGAAAGCTCAGCAACAAAATTTTTCAACTGGATCTTAAAAAAATTAAACCTCCCACGAAGATCTCACTCCAAAAAAATTTCAGCCATTAATTTTAAAAGCTTCTGGTTTCTGATCCATCACATGGATGGAGAGCATACTCCCTAGCTTGAAAGAAAAATGGGAGAAAAATGAAAAAATGAAAAATGAGGGGGAGGGAGGATTTCCATATCTTGTCTTTGCCTTTATGGGATTTGAATAGGCCATTCCTCAATAGGGATCCAATATCTACCAACCTTTGAATTACCATTATGGTACCGACAATAATTAGCCACCTTTATCCAATTAGCTCGGTGAAGCTCCTCCATCCAAGGCCTCCAATCGAGAAATTAAGTTATCAAAGGCTTGTGACCATCCCAAGAATTTGTCCAAAAATTTGCATGTTGACCATTATGAATGATCCAAAATAATTTTTTCTTTATCAAATCCTCACCAGTCTTAAGAACTGCTAAAATGGGAGAGGCTTTGGTAGGAATTTTATAGCGAACAAGGTCTTCAGGACTTTTGTTCTTAGTATATTTAGCACGAAGATTATTGGCCCAAAGAGCATTGGGGTTATGCAAAATCCTCCAATATAATTTATCAGCTAAATCTTTGTTGTTATTAATTGAAGACCGTAAACCTAACCCTCCTTCACTGTTAGGAAGACATAAAGTATCCCATTTCACCAAGGCCCATTTTCTTTTCTCCTTAGTACCAACTCCAAAGGAAATGATGACTGATTTGATCCAATTCTCGAAGAACGGCCTTTGGAATATTCAAAATAGAAGAAACATAAATAGGAATAGCTTGAAGGACTGATTTTACCAAGGTGATTCTACCCCCATAAGAAAGCCACTTGTTGGTCTACTTTCCAATTTTCTTCTTGACTTTGTTCAACAACCAATTCCAATCTTTATTTTTTTGCCTTTGAATATTTATGGGAATACCTAAATAAGTGATTGGAAGAGAGGTCTTCTTATATCTTAGCTTATCCAAGACCATGGATTCCTGTCTAGCAGAGCAGTGAAAAAAATAACTTTAGATTTATCTTCATTGATCAACTGCCCAGTAGCTTAAATAAGTAATGATTTTGAGAAGAACATTACATAAAGCAATAGGTCTAAAAGCTGATATATGATCAACCTCTTGAGATTTTGGAACAAGAGTAATATAATTTTTATTGATAACCTTCAAAATTTCTTTGGATTTCCTAGCTTCTTCCACCACCTCTAATAAATCAACATGAAGGATATCCCAGAACTCTTGGTAGAACTCAATAGGAAAACCATCAGGACCTGGGGTTTTCTCTTTTTGCATTTTAAAAACTACTTGTTGAAGCTCATTGATAGTAAAAGGAGTAGTTAAAATAGATTTCTCCTTAGAAGTGATAAGAGAAGGGATTGCTTAAATAACATTATATTGTGAATCCGAGTCAAGGGGAGTAGCAACAAAAATATTGGAAAAGAAATCAACAACAATAGATTTCATGCCATCCCAAGTATAAACATCTCCAGAATCTGATTTTAAGGAAGAAATAAAGTTGTGAGATCTTCAAGCTAGAATATATTTGTGGAAAAAATTGTGTTTCGATCTCCTTCTTTGAGCCATTGAATTCTAGATTTTTGATTCCATAAAATTTCTTCTCTTTTTTCCCATTCCTCTAACTGAGTTGTGAGTTTAATTTCATCTGCACTTCTCTTCTCTATGAGGCCATCTAAATGGATTTTTTTATTCAAATTTTCAAGATGAGCAATAACTTCATGTTTTTTTTATGAACATCCCCAAACTCTTTCCAGTTCCATGTCTTGATTTTAGATTTAATGTACTGCAGTATTTTGACAAAACATAACATCTTAGTCCCATGCCTAGGTTTACCTTCCTTCCACCATTATTGCACATGAGGTCTGAATGAAATGTCTCTAAGCCACATTAATTGAAAATGAAAAGGAGAGAAACTCACATTGGTTTTCCACATTTCCACCATGATTGGCCAATGATCCGAACCAGCATTATTAAGAGTCTTCACTTTAGGAATGTGACCATGGATTAAGAAAATTTTTAGAGAGAAAAAACCTATCCAATCCCTCCATTATACAAGCTAAGCCTTGCCTTCTGTTAGACCAAGTCATAAGGCCATTATCTGTTTGGATATACACAAGATGGAGGTTTGCAATATATTTGCTCATGAGGTCAGTGCTTTTGTCCAAATTTTTATTTCCCCCCCTTTTCTCATCCAGAGAGAGGATGGTATTGAAATCTCCTCCGATAAAGATCCAAGCTTTAGGAAAATGAGAGATCATATGAGTAATATCCTTCCACTGTCTTATTTTTTCCTCCAAATAATTCAAAGCATAAACAATAATGCAGAGCATAATCTGGTTGGAATGTCTACTTTGAATAGCTATAGACAACAAACCCCAACTACCAACCATATGGTGAATAACTACCTCTTTTGGATCCCAATGACAAGCAATGCCACCCGAAGTCCCTCAAAGTCCATATCCTCCATTGACATCTTAGTTTCTTGAAGAAAAACAATATGTGGATGATTTACCTGAATCATTCTTCTAATTTCATTTTTTTTTGAAAGACTCCATTTGAGTCCTCTAATATTCCAAGTGATGATATTCATTAATACTAGGGCTAAAAATTTTGGGAAGAGCATTAATCTTACCTTCCTCTACAAGATTTTCACCTTCTTTTACCATATGATATTGATTGGTCTTGTGACCTACTTTTTGATTAAAATCCATCTTCATTTTTTTTTTCCCTATTTCTTGACTTATTCTAATTGAATCTGAGATGGCTTCTAACCTTGAAAAATTCTCGTACACAGCCAAAATTTTACTAGATGGTTCAATAGAGTCTATATTGGGACCTGCATTATTTGAAGTTTTGACATTTGAAATATTGTTTTTCTTGTGTAACTTTTCTCCTTTTTTTTTCTGTTGAAAACCTTTGATTTGTTGGTTTTTCTCTGAGTTCTTCCCTTCATATTTAAATTGTGTTTCTAAGATTTTAGTTTCCATTATTTCCTCTTCCTCACTTGGGACATCATTTGTGGAAAGGATTTCAAACATATTAGCATATGACTTTGATTGATCCTTCATAACTGGTTTTTTCTGAGTGTTCTTCTTCTTAGGTATTTGGAAACCTGCTAATTTTATATCTTCTTTCTTTTGATCAAAAATTTAATTTGGGCAAGCAATGGCCAAATGACCATATTCATGGCAAATTCTACAATGAAAAGGAATTTTCTCATAGTCCACTACTTGCTCCCAAGTGTCTTCCCCAAATTGTAATGTGATATTTTTAGGTAGGGGTTGGTCAAAATACATTAAAACACAAATCCGAGCATAAATAATATGTTCAAAATTTTGAGTACAATCAGCAGTCATCATAAAATTTCCTAAAGAGTTTCCAATTGAAGAAAAAATAGTAAGATTCCAAAATTCAATAGGGAGGCCAAAGAGTCTAACCCACACGGGAGCAATAGAAGGCATCTCTTCTTCTACTTTAAATTTAGTATTCCAAGGCTTCATGAAAAGCCCTACCCTTCCAAAAAACCAAGGACCCCCTTGAAAAGTTTTCTCTCTATCTTCATTATTAGCAAATAAAACAAGAAAATAACCATTTGGATAAGTAGATATTTGTAACTCACCTTTAGTTTTCCAGATTTTTGTAGCCCAGACTTTGAAAGAAAATAGACTCAGACGAAAACCCACGAATTGACAAATTAGTCCTTTTTTTTCCAAATCTTCAATGCCAGTCTGAATGTTATCCATATCAAGCTTAACAATAGGAGTTCCATCAGTTGCTTTAAGACATCCTGACTCTATTTTCCTGGGATCAATCTTAGGCATTCTTATAGGTTTATGGGAAGCCCTAATATTGATATTAGCATTGGGCTGAGGCTGTCCACCATGAATGGCATCCCTAAAATTCATTTTTGGGACTGAGTCTTCAAAATTCTTACCCTTGATAGAGGTTTTCACAGTAGGATTATTTTGTGGGTGCACCTTAGCACTAGATTAACTTGATATATGAGCCATTTTTTGATCAACTGCTTGAAAATTGTTTCGTGATCTCTTTAATCATTGCCCTAGATGCCATGGAAAGGTATGGTTTTCACTTTTCTTTTGTGCAGGAAATTGGAAGTCGTTGTCACTCAAGTTCACAGTATGATCTATTGAAAGACAAATTTCTAACCCATATTGTATCCACTACAACATTTCTTGCCAAAATATTGAGAATAAACCACAAAAATATTTGCCGCTAGGGCCTAAAGGCCCTAAAAACCAACCTCTGGAGCTGTTTGCACTCAACCCAGATGAAACCCTCACATAGCCACTTGCCAAATATGTCGTTCACACATAGGGATTCGCTAGGATTTTTGTTTCTCCAAATGATGTCAAAATTTGTGGAGATGTTCTATGGTTTTTCAATCATCTACCCTCAAAATTTTAGCTCAATCTGAATCCGAATGAGTGAGATATGACCGAAACGATTTCAGTAGTTTGGGCAGTCCTGCGAAAAAAATGACCTTTTATTTATATGTGAAACATATATTAGGAGATTCATATATCATTCATTCCATCATAGAAGAAAAACCATTTTATAATTTAAGAATTAAAGTTATAAGGATTTAAAGTGCTTGATTTTTTATTTAAATCAACAAATAAAAAGATAATTATTGACTAGATTTGAAAAGTACATACAAGAAGAAGATCATAATTATTGAGGTAGATTTGGAGAGCACAAATATAGAACAAGTCAAGGTGTCAAATAATGTTGAGTACACATATTCACCCAAAAATTCAATTGACAAGGAAGTACATTTCATCCAATTCAAAGAAGAATGAAATGTGCACATGGTAGTGGAAGAAGAGAAAGGTATAAGCACCTCCAATTTAACACACAAGTAAGTTATCCAATGCTAGACATGAGCTACCTTTAAAATCTAATAAATGTGAGATATGTGGAAGCAACAGAATTAATGACAGTGAAGATCATATTGGTCATTTGAAGCTTACTACAATTGTGCATATCATTATCTATATGTTAATGAAGATAAAATAATTCTAGGTAGAATATGTCTAAATTGCTTTTAGTTGAAGAAAGCAAACTCAAGAAAGGTGAAGAACTTGATGTCATTATTGATCAAGTTTTGTAAGCAGATTTGTACATTGGTTATGATTGAAATTTGGATTAAATTAGCAAGGGTTATCGATCATATTTGGGAGCAGATTTGATTAGGTTTTGTGAGTAAGATTTGGAGCAGGTTTTGGAGCAGATTTGAGTAGGTTTTTTGACCAGGTTTTAGAGCAGATTTGACAAGGTTTTGTGATTAGGTTTTAGAGCATATTTGAGCAGGTTTTTTGAGTAGGTTTTATGAGCAGGTTTTATGAGAAGATTTTGTAGTAGATTTGAGCAGATTTTGTGAGCAAGTTTATGAGTAAATTTGATTTGGTTTTGTTAGCAGGTTTAGGAGTAGATTTGAGAATGTTTTGTGAGTAGGTTTTGGAGTAGACTTGAGATACGAGATTGGTGTCTCATGTGGATTAGTATCCATAAAATTGAGAGGGTATTGGTGTCTCTTGTGTATATGTGTCCATGAACTTAATCTAGGGGAATGGTGTTTCATGTGGATTGGTTTCCTTGAAATTGATCAAGGGAATTGGTGTCTCCTATGGATTGGTGCCCACGAAATTAAGCAAGGGGATTGGTCTCTCCTATGGATTGGTATCCATGAAATTTAGTAAGGGGATTTTTTTCTCCTATGTATTGGTGTCCATGAACTTATATAGGGGATAGTTGTCTCTCGTGGATTGGTCTCCATGAACTTGAGCTAGGGGATTGGTGTCCACAAACTTGTATAGGGGATTGGTGTCTCTTGTGGATTGATGTCCATGAACTTGTATAGGGGATTGATGTCTCCTTTTGGTTGGTGCCCATGGAATTTATTGAAGAAATATATAAATAATATTTTGTTGTGGTTTTCTCCTGAGAGGGTGTTTCCATGTAAAATATTTATCTCTTATGTGTATGGTGATTTGTGCATTATTTCATTATTGCATTGATATTATTTAAATTTATTGCTTTGGAAAGAAAATAGAAAAGTTTTATCTTATACTTTTTAACCTCCTCTTATTATAATCGTGTGTTCTTCATTTGATATCAGAATGGGTTCCTTCATAAAAGCCTAACATCTTGAAGAAATATCTTACAAGAACACACATGGCTAACCTTGAAGGCTTTTTGTCAAATAGGGCACCATTTTTTTATGGGATTAACTATGCATTTTGGAGCATAAGGATGTGAAATTATTTTATGGAACATGACTATGATATATGGTAATCCATTGAGGATGGATTCACACCATCTACAACTCCTCCCTTGGATAGATATGGCAAGAAACTATTTGAAAATAATTCTATGGCAATGAATGAAATATGAAGTAGTTTATGTGAATTAGAGTTTGTGAAATTCATGCAATGCACTTCAGAAAAAGAAATATGGGACAAGTTACAAAAAAAATATGAAGGAGATGAGAAGGTTAAGATGGAAAAAATTTAAACCCATAGGAGGAAGTTTGAATACTTGAAGATGAAATATGAGGAAGATATTTCCAAGTATCTTCTTCGAGTTGATGAAATTGTCAACACCATTCGTGTACTTGAAGAAAATATTGAAAATTTTAATATTGTTTTGAAAATTTTAAGGTCACTTTCGATGAAGTTTGATGCAAAGGTTTTAACAATAGAAGATATGAAGGATCTTAAAACCTTAAGCATAGATGAGCTACATGGAATTCTCACAGCCTATGATATGAGGAATGAAAAATATCAAACATCCAAATGGGAATCAACATTTAAAGATTTAAATAAGACAAAGAATAAGGTACTATAATCAAGTGAAGAATCAAGTAGCAAATAAGAAGCTAACTTTGTGCAAAGGAATAAGAAGGGTCCAAGAAAACATAAAGATATGCATTCTATGAAAATTTTTAATTGTGGTAACCTTGGTCACTATGCATCTAATTGTGCACAAGATAGAAAAAGTACCAATGAAGAAGAAAAGGAATATAGAAAATAAAAGAAAGAATATTTCATCATGAAAATAAAAACATGTATGGTCAAAAAAAGCATGAAAATAAGATATTTCAAAGACACAAGAAGAGTTTTTAAGTTGAAGAAGCAAAAAGTTACTCCAGCAGTAGTGATGAAAGTCTCTCAAATAGTGAAAAAGAAAAAATCCTATTTTTGGTCATAGAAGAGAAAGAAGATGCCTATGTTGTCAAAGACTAAGAAGAAAAAGATTCTAAAAATGAAGAAGCCATGGTTGACATGGAAGAGGAACTTATTGTTGCTCTTGAAGAATTGGAGAGGGTTAGAAAGAAGAACTCAAAATTGAAGACTTAAGTACAAAAGGATGAGAAGACAAAGGTAACATTATCACAAGAACTCATTAACTTGAAAGTTAAAATTACAGAGGTAAAATAAATTGAAGAATGTATGGTTGAGCAATTAAAGGCAAAAGAGTTGGAATATGAAAAACTAGAACATGAGGTTGTCTCTCTAGGAAAGGAAGTTGAAAAATATAATGATACACTACATGAGTTTGAGGAAATCTCAAAATTCATGTTTGAAATTATCAACAGATATAAATATTTGGTTAGAAAGACTGGACTTGGTTTTTAAGAAGGTCAAATAAAACAAAATGGGGAGTTAAGCTCAAAAACAATGGAGGCATAAATGAAAATTATTAAAGAAGAACCGATACCTATGTTGATTTTTTGAGAAGTAGAAGCATCAAGGAGGATGAAAACAAAGCATCATAAAGGAACAAAGTCCATCATAGAAAAAGCAATGATAGAACCATACAATAATATCATCCAAGGAAATCAGACATGTTTCAATATTTATTTCATGGTTATTGTTTCTCATGTAACCATTTTGGTCATAAAGCTATAAATTGTAGGGTCTATGTTAAGAATGATTTTGGCTTCACCAAGAGAAATTTCTATTCATTTGCACCTCTCATAGACCACAACATCATATGCTACAAATGTAATAATTTTGGACATACAACTAGATGGTGTAGAACAGTGTTCCCTGAATTTCCAAATGCAAGCAAGGAGAATAGTCAATCCATTAAAAATTATATGACCTCCAAAGTTTGGAGAAATGAAATGGAACAAGAAAAAGAGGAGCATAGTAATTTGGAATTTTCACTCCCATATCATAACTAAAGTCTCAAGTAAGAGCAAGTAATACGAGGGTGTTGTCAAGTGTATTATATTACAACCCTGAGGAACCTTTGCCATTGATGTCAAAGGGAGAGAATTTCAGCAAGGGGGAGTAGCTAGTCAGGGGGAGCGGTTTGTGATCTTGTTCAAAGGTCAATTTTTGTAGGGTTGCCATTAATGATAAAGGGGGAGATTGTTAGAAATATTGAGTTATCATTAACATCAAAAGTAGAAATATTTTCAAGGATAAAATGTTTAGTTGTCACTAAGTGCAAGGCAAATATCTTAAAGGATGATGTCAAAGGTAAAAATATCTTTAAGAATGAAATTTTGAGATGTCACTAAGTGCAAGGTAGACATTTACAAGAATGCTTTAATTTTTAAATAATATTTGAATATTAAAGTAGGAGGTTTATATTTAAATAAAAGGATTTAAATATAGTTTAAATATTTAAAGAATATATTTAAATGTTGGGAAACCTCCTTGAGAACACCACGCAAAAGTTTGAAAAATTCAAATACTCAAATTTATGGGCTGACTTCATTGGGCATGCATGAAAAAACATATAAATAAAATCCCTTAATTCTCTTTGGACTTGGCTATGTGATTTTAATAATATACATAGTGGTAAGTGTGAGCGATAGTGATTATAAGGAGGAGAGGAGTGCAAGTTTGACAGTGTAGAAGGAAAATTTAAAACTTTTATCTTGCCCCTTTGATCTCATCCACTAGGGTAGCCCAATTGGTTGCCTAGCTTGTGCTAAGGCGCTGTAATGCAGAAGGTCTAAGGATCGAGTTCCATTTGTGTAATTTTTGTTGTATTTTATTGTTTGAGAAAGCACAACAAAGAAGGTAAATACTTTTGTGTGTTCCTTTTGTTTCATCTATTGGGGTAGCCTATTTAGTTGACTAGCCTATGCTAAGGTGCTATGATGAAGAAGGTTTGAGGTTCGAAACTCATCGGTATTAGTTTTTCTATGATTTTATTTTTTGAAAAAGTTCAACGAAGGAGTCAAGATTATTATCGCACCTTATGGTTTCATCCATCTGATTATCCCAATTGGTCATGAGCCATGTTAAGGCACTACGCTACTAGAGGTCAAAAGGTCGAATCCCATCCGCTCTTGCTAAGTTTTAATGTGAGGTAAAGGTAAAGGTTTTTTGATTAATATTTGAAAGGAAGATATAAGGATTTATATTATAAGGTTTTATTTTGGAAATTTTATTAAAGGGGAGATATAAGGGATGTGTTGTTATAATAAAGCTTTGTTTGGTAATTTTTATTAGGGAGATATAAGGAGTTATTTTTAATTTTTATTGTGTATGTTTTAAATGAAGTGATAAGGGTTTAAAGTGGTTGATTTACTATTTAAATCAAGAAATAAAAATAGAATTATTGACCAGATTTGAAAAGCACATGCAAGAAGAAGATCATAATTATTGAGGTAGACTTGGAGAGAAAAAATCTTGAACAAGTCAAGGTTTCAAAGAATATTGGGTACACATATTCACCCAAGCATTCAATTTACAAGGAAGGATAGTTCAACCAATTCAAACAAGAAGGAAATGTGCACATGGTAGTGGAATAAGAGCAAGGTATAAGCATCTCCAAGTCAACACACAAGTAAGTTATCCAATGCTAGACTTGAGCTACCTTTAAAATTTAATAAATGTAAGATTTGTGGAAGTGACAGACTTAATGAAAGTGAATAACATATTGGTCATTTTAATCTTACTATATTAGTGCATATCATTCTCTATATTCTAATGAAGATAAATGAATTCTAGGTAGAATATGTATGAATTGCTTTTAGTTGAAGAAAGCAAAATCTAGAAAAGGTGAAAAACTTGATGTCAATATTGATCAAGTTTTGTACGTAGATTTGTGCATTGCTTAAGATTGAATTTGGGAGTAAATGTGCAAGGGTTATAGATCAGATTTGTGAGCATGTTTTGGAGTAGATTTGAGCAATTTTTGGAGTAGATTTGAGCAAGTTTTAGAGCAGATTTAGCAGGTTTTGGAGTAGATTTGAGCAAGTTTTGTGAGTAGATTTTGGACCATATTTGATTAGGAAGTAAATTGGGGCAGGTTTTGTGAGTAGGTTTTGTGAGCAAATTTTGGAGCACATTTGAGTAGGTTTTGGAGAAGACTTGAGTAGGTTTTGTGAGAAGGTTTTATGAGCATGTTTAAGAGAAGATTTGAGCAAGTTTTGTGAGCAGTTTTAGGAGTATATTTGAGAAGGTTTTTACGAGAAGGTTTTGGAGCAGACTTGTGCTAGGGGATTGGTGTCTCCTGTAAATTGGTATCCATGAACTTGAGAGGGGATTGGTTTATCCTATATATTGGTGTCCATGAACATAAGCTAGGTAATTGGTTTATCCTATGGACTAGTGTCCACAAATTTGAGCAAGGGGATTGGTGTCTCTTGTGGATTGGTGTCCATGAACTTGAGCATGGGGATTGGTGTCTCCTATGGATATGTGTCCACAAACTTGAGAAAGGGTATTGATGTCTCCTATGGATTTGTGTCAATGAACTTGTATAGGGGATTGGTGTCTCCTATGGATTAGTGTCCACGAACTTGAGCTAAGGAATTGGTATCTTATATGAATTTGTGTCCATGAACTTGTATAGGATATTGGTGTTTCCTATGGATTTATGTCCACAAACAAGTATAGGAGATTGGTGTCTCCTATGTGTCTATACCCATAAATTTTATTGAATAAAAATATAAGCAATATTTTGTCATGGCTCTCTCCCGAGAGGGTGTTTCCACGTAAAATATTTGTCTCTTCTGTGTATGGTGATTTGTGCATTATTTAATTATTGCATTGATATTATTTTAAGTTATTACTTTGGAAAGAAAAAAGAATTTTTTTATCTTATATTGTTCACCCCTCCTCTTAGTATAAGCTTGTGTTCTTCAAGATTGTCATTGTCAAATTATTTAGACTTGAGAGGATATTGAATTTTGGATGTATTGGCTTTCTCTACTTCTGTAGCCATTTAGGAAAAGGAGGAGCTTCTTCTTCAGTCTTCTCAATAATTGGTTCTTCATCAACCTCTTCAAATAGACGTGATTATCCTAATATAATATGTACATCCTCCACCTTTTGTATCAAAGGAAGAGCCTCTACTCCTATTTATCTACCTGACCTTAACTGTACAGGATTACAATTTCTAATATTGTACATGGAAAACATCTTACTTTACATTTGATATGGTTGTTGGTTTATCTTATTATTGACATTGATTTTGGGCTATCCTAGGAGTTGCATGAGACTCACTGTAGGAGGAGTTGGTAACCTTTTATTAGTGGACCTTGTACAACATTTGGTGGACCTACATTCCATGTACTATAGTTTCTCCATTATTTCCCTAGTTCTAATATGGCATCAATGGGTCCTAATTGGAGAATGAGGCTCCTTGGGAGGTGTTCATCTAGGGTGTTTGTCCCCACCATCCCATATTGGGTGGTTGGACCTACTCTTATGGCATGTAATTTCCCCTCCATAGGGAAACATGTGATTTCCCCCTCCATATGGGGCTTCTACCAATTTATTGTATTCCCCATGAAGTATGCTTTTGAAAATTAAGCATTCTCTTTAGTATTTGACATCTATGGGCACAATATAGTTGTGTAATTTTTTGACAAACAGTGCAACCCTAATCTTGTATTCAGGATAAATATTCCTTTCATGCTTTCCATTATATTTAATATAGTAGTAGGCCAATGATACCTCATGATGCGTAGTCGTTATACCATCATTAATTCTCAATGAATCTGTCAATCCAGGGCAGTGTACAAGGCTATTTGCGGGAGAAGAAGTGAAACAACTATAACTTAGGTCAATCTAGGGCAACAAGTCTTATTGGTGGAACCGGTTGTGTGGGGGGTTTTGAAACATTCCTATATCTAAATTGCATAAATTAAATCTTAATATAAGTTGCAGAATTGGAAACTAATCATTAACTGCAAAAATGAAGTCCTAATTACAATTGCAGAATTAATAGTTGCAGAATTGAAAGTCTGATCCTAATTGCAGAAAGGAAATCTAATTACTTTTGCAGTAATGAAATTTTAGATCTAATGTGGAAATAAAAACTATCAAAGTTCTGTAATAGAAGGTTGTCAATCTTCTATTCATATTTTGACAGCAAAACATAAAATGCAGGAAATTGCTGAAAAACAGTAAATTCTAGAAATAACAATCTGAAAATGAAGTGGAAACTTTGTTGAAAGTAAGATTGCAACTAAAAATTTAAGCACAAGATTAATCTAAGCATAAATAAACTAATACTGCAAATATTGTCAACTATTTACAAGCAATTGAAATAACAAGTTCTACAACTCATTCTAACTGTGACAAAATCAGAATAAAAACCTGCTTTGTTAGTCCTCCTCCTAGGTCCGGAAGTGGCCAGCCTCTTTGTCCAGAAGAAGGTGTAAGTCTCTCTCTTTTTCTAAATCTTAATCACACTCATTTACAAGTAATTTTAAATAGAACTGGTGCACTTTATTTATCAAAAGACATAATTACAAGAATTCTACTGAAAAATTGTTACAGGACTGTAATAGTCAATTTCTAGTTATACTCTGTATTTTTTGCTAGCTTCCTTACTCTATTTTCTACCTCCTTTTCTACCTACTTTTTCTACCTTCTAGGCTCAACCTGAATGGGAGCAATATTTATAGCTATTCTATGATCTGATTACAAACAAAGAATATCTCAAAAGATCTAATCCTACAATGCTGCAACAAATTCTGGTTTTATCCTAGAAGAGGACTAAAACTTGATCTTTCGCTTAATGATGGCTTTGGTCAGTAATGACGGCAAATACAGATGGAAGATATTTCTTTTTACTTTTTCCAACCTTTATTTCCCTTTTTCCAGCTTCAAAAATCGGTCAAAAGGTCAAAAACACATTTTGTTCTTCATTCCGAAGATAAGTGGCTTCATTCCGAAGACAATGCAATTCTCATTCCGAAGATCGCTCATTTCGAAGATAATGCATTCTCATTCCGAAGATCACTCATTCCGAAGATACTACATGCTTCATTTCAAAGATCTGTTCATTCTGAAGATGTTGTGTTCTTCATTCCGAAGATTCGCTCATTTCGAAGATGTGTTCCTTCATTCCAAAGATATCTGTTCATTCCGAAGATACTTTGGAATGAACAAATGTATGCTTTTTCAATGATTTCTTCTGCATCTCTCAGGTGGGTTATCTCCTAAGATCAAATTCTAATGGTCTTCATCCCTTTCCTCATGTGAATTCTATGCCTTGCTATTTATGGACAGCTGGCTGGAATGTATATGGGAAAGACCGATTTCTTTGCACAGACAACGGTTTGCTTGCACTTGTTGCGGATTAGGTGAAGTAAATGCTTTGTCAAATCAAAACAAGATTAGTGAAATGCTAGTATTATTCTAAGCATATCCCATTGTATCAAATCATAGCAAAAAGAACATAAAACTATGCAAAAAGCTATAAAATTAGCATATAATATTTCAAATACTTTGATCATGCAAAATGGTTAATATACAGCATATTGAATCAACTTAACTAACATATCAGATAAAACATAAGAGTTTATAGGCATTTTTAGTGTACAAAACATGTTATGATTGAGGCATTTCCAGGCCTCATCATTTCCCCCCCAACTTATATTAATGCATGCCCTCATGCATTATGTTGGGCTATGGAATCACATATGTCCATGTTTAGATTCCATGACCTATAGAATAACTTCTTGTCTATGTAATACCCCCTATTTTCCTGAATTTTTCTGAGCCAATATTTAAATTGTTCATCAGGCTGGGAATCTTCCTCAAAGTAGAATGGAACTGGAGTAATGATGGTTGGAGGCCTGAACCTAAGACCTATCCAGTTATGTTGCATGATCTGAATCAGTTGGACTACACCTTCTGCTCTTCTTCTGGACCATTCTAAATTGATGGGGGAGATAGGTTCTCTTTTCCTCAAAGACATGGAAAGTTCATTCCATCTGTCTTTGCATACTGACAATGCTGGGAAGAAATTATGATCACAAAAATTGTTAAATCTAGCCACACAGTCTCTCAAATTTTTCAAGTATATTCTCTTAATATCATCCATGTTCATCATTGAAAAGTGTTGCTGGGTGATATTTAGGTGATTTGGCTAGATTGCTCTAACTAACAACTTAGCCCTTGTTTCAATCACTTTATTCCACATTTTCTCTTGATCCCAATAAAGCTGATTTTGTAAAGTAGACATAAATGCTCTCAACTGAACATCTCCAATGTAGATTTGAGGATGAGAGTCAAATTCCTCTGGAATAAAGAAACTATGTAAAAACAGTTCACACAGGAGATTTTTCTGCTCAAAGGGACTGTTAAAATATGCTTCCAGAAAATATTCAATAGTGTCCAATTTATATGGAAGATTTGAAGTAATCCTCATGACCTGCCATCTGAGGTATTTTTCCTTCAAAATAAGGCTGTAAAACACTGGTCGGTCGTCTAAATTGGACTAAAAATTCAGCAATTTGGCATAAGTCAGACACCTTTTCTTTCAATGCCTAAATTTTTGTGTCCTTGGCTTCTAGTTGTTTTGCTTCCAATTTGAATTTTTTAGTTTTATTGGCAAGCTATTCATATCTAAGCATCCAGCTAGCTATATCTGCATTGTACTGCTCTAGAGACATAGTATTAGGTGGTCTTACTACAAGGGGGATCCTAGGCAACAAATTTATTTGAACTCCTTTTTCTACCACTTCCACTAGTTGTTCATCTGTCAATAACTCTACTTGCACCCCCTTATTTGCTATTTCTATGGGGTTGTCATCAGATAGTATTTCTACTTGTACCCCCTTATCTGTTGTTTCTACTGGAAGTGTAGCAAGTTGAAATGCAGGGACCTCAGTAGGAGTACTTGAACATTTTATTGCTGTTGGGACTATTTTTGTGTTGGTGGCTCATTTTCAACATCCTCTGCAATATTCCTCACCATTTTTGAAGCATCTTTAGAACAAGAAGGCAATGCTTCAGAATAAGATGGTGCTTCTTTAGAATGAATAGGCACTTCTTCAGAATGAAGGAGTGCTATTTCAGGATGGACTCCCATGTCTGCTTCAATAGAATCATCTGCTCTTGATAAACCCAGAAGCAATTGAGCCAAATTATCTTCATCATGGGATATAGCTGGCTGTTTTTCAGATTGTGACAATAATTTTTTTAGTTCTGCCACTTCCTGCTAAATTTTTGTAATTTTTATTTCTTGCATCTCAATGATGCTTTCTTTCTCTGTGATCCATCTAGTCTATGTTTTGACAACACTTCTTACTACCCTCATCTACTATGTGATGTCTTCCACTTCTGTTTCTGCTTCAGAAGCTGATGCAGACAAATCAGTTGCAGTTGGCTGCTCAACCAATATTTCCTCTTCTTCTGCAATAGTTTGTTCTTGTTCGGGAGGCTCTATGAGACTGTCTATAAGGATATCTACCATATCCGTAGCTTTGTTGAACCGTAGCCTCTTCCAAACCAACTCTGCTCGGTTTTGCCTCGGCTATCTATTCGGGGAATTCTGGAAAGTTTTCAGATGCTAGTTGTATCTCTGTGACATTTGGGCTACTTGGTCTATCTTCTTCCTCCATGACCTGTTCTGTAGTTTCTTTCAAATGGATTCTTGTAGACCTCCTAGTTCTAGATGTAAACTTCTTCTTTTTGCTCTATTTTTTGGTTACAACAGGGGTCATGGGGTCAGTTTTAGATGCCTCTATTTCCCTTGTTTCACTTCTCTGTTCTAATAAGTCAGTTGCAGCTTCAGCAAACCGAACTTTCTTTTGTTTTTCTTCTCTGCTGCTAGTTCCAGATCCTCTTCTCTTTTGTATCTTAGCCTATGAAGTTGAGGGTTCAGGAGCAAGGTTTTCTGCTACTGTTGTGGGGTGTAATTCTGTAATAGCTTTAGGGGCACCTTCTGCAGTTTCTTCTGCAACATCTTCTGCAACTTTTTTTGTAGCATCTTCTGCAACATTTTTTGCAGCAGCTATTTCCTCTTCTGCAGCAACATCAGCAGTAATTGGTTCTTCTTCTTCCTCACTTTCATCCCCAAAAATGACATCATTTAGGTTAGAGTAAAACCTGTCAAAACTCCTAGGGTTTCCTCTAAAATGGTGTTGGCAAACTAATTTGATGAGGCCATGACGGTGAAGGCTTCCTTTACCCTCCTAATATCTTTTTGCCATGTTCTTTAACTCTTGACATAGATACATGGGAATATTTACCCTAACTTCTGGTTGTTGTCCACCATGTCTGAGATGGTTCAAAATTCGTAGATGATGCCCTGACAACAGCACATACTGCCCTTCACAGGTTAAAAACTTAATTACCCAGGTGGCTACTTCATCCCAGGGTTCCTGCAGGCTGGACCTTTTTAACCCTTTGCATGTGTTATTATGGGTTAAGTATTCAGGTTCTCTATCATTTTCTTCTACAAACTGATTAACTACGTTTGCAAATGTGTTCTTGCCAGATCTAGTAATTGAAATCCCTTCTAATGGTAGCTCTATAATCTGACTTAAAATTTTAGGGCTTACCTCAATAGACATGCTGTTAACATGTGCTCGGTTGTTTCTGAATGTATGGGCGAACATGCCAGCTAAATCTTCGGAAGACCCATTGAATTTATCCAAAAATGTCATAAACCCTCCGTCTTCAAAAATATGCACAACTGCGGATTTTCTCGGAGGTAAGTGGTATCTACAGGCTCTGTTCTGATCTTTCACCCCATTTTTCTCTGTTTAAAAATCGTACACTGTGGCTGCTGTTCTACTGTAGGATTTTTGGCTATTTTTTGTTGCAAATTTGTAGAGTTTTAAGTTGAAACCTTTGTTGCCCTGTTTCTCATCTTCTTCTTCGGAATGAACCATATCCTGTGCACTGTACCTCACAACATGTCTTTGAAAAGAAATATGGCACACATTTCTACTTTTGCATTGTACACCTATTTGTTTATAATTGCATGGATGTCCTTGCTATCAGATCCACCTCATTAGTTTTGTAGATTCTCACGTGCATGTTAATTGAAATTAAAAACTGGTGGCATATGGTTGGTCATGTTCTCTGTATTTCCAATGAGTGCAAAAACAAACCATGTGCTGATTGACACGTGTCCCTTCCTCACATGCAACTAAGAAAAAATCTTGATTTTATCATACCTTATCTTCTTGGATGCCATGTGGAAATGCTCTTTCCAAATATTATAACTTATTATGCAAACAAAATTTCATTCCGAAGATTATGACCTCATTTCGAAGACAAGTCTTCATTCCGAAGACAAATCCTCATTCCGAAGATTATGACCTCATTTCGAAGACAAATCTTCTTTGCAAAATTTTCATTCCGAAGACAGATCTTCATTTCGAAGATCAATCCTCATTCCGAAGATTAATCCTCATTCCAAATATCAGGCTGTATTGTGAAAGTAAATCATCATTCCAAAGACAGACCCTCATTCCAAAGACAAATCTTCATTCCGAAGACAGATCTTCATTTCGAAGACATATCTTCATTCCGAAGATGATGTAGCAAGTCGTCATTCTGAAGACCAAGTTTCATTCTGAAGACAAATTGTCATTTCGAAGACAAAGTTTCTTTCTGAAGACAAAGTGCAACATTCATTTTGTTGTCATTCCGAAGACAATTTCATTTCGAAGATAATACAACAGGCACTATTTTTGGCATTCTTGTTCGAAGATTAGGCGAGAAATCAATATTTTCATTCTCAAAACATGTTTTTTAAGTATGCCAACTCTTATGAATACCTTTTATGCTAATGGTTAATTGTCACATACTATATACCAATCATTTTACAATGAAGAAATGTAAGAAATATATACCTGATAAAAACAGTTAATGCCAGTTTTTGAAGAATGACTGCTTTTGTTGATATTCTCATGAGATTTTCTACAACATTTCAAAACAAGTGCACTAGGTGAATTTGTACAATGATGGTTCAAAAATTTCTCAAGGTTATGCATTCCAGAAAATTGGTTTTCATGCACACCAACTCAGTAGTGCCTTAAGAAAAGGTTTTCACTGCTGGGTTATTCATTTTTCTCTCTCTTTTTTTTTCTTGATTTTCCCTTTTTTTTTTTTTTTTTTTTACCTCTCCTTTTCTCTCTTTTTTTTTTTCTTGATCCTGACTATGCCCATGAAGGAATTTCATGATTTCCCCTGAAACCATGCCCATGAAGGAATTCATACTCATAATTTATTCATCTTTTTGTTTTCTATTTTTCTGATTTTTTTGTATTTTCGAAATCCACTAATCATGTTGATTGTTTTGAAGTGGAAGAAGGAATCTCTTGCACCTGTTGTGTATCCAAACTATCAAGTTTCTACAAGAATTCTTCTTTAGTCAGAGGTGTATGGTATACCTTGAGGCGATGTCCATTCACTACCAACTTTCTTCGTGACCCATCAATAGGAGATAAATGAGCTACTCCGTTGTTAAATACCTCTTCAATCCAATAAGGTCCCAACCATCTAGTTCTCAGTTTTCCAGGGAAGTCTTCATATTAAGAATCAAACAATAAAGCCCAATCTCCTTGTTGAAGTTTCCTCTGCTAAATGTGACTGTCATGCCATAGCTTTATCTGCTCTTGAATTACCTCAGTTTGGTGCAGAGCATCCAATCTAAGTTCATCCAATGCATTCAGCTACAGAATCCTATCTGTCTGTGCCTGTGACAATTCAATTCCAATTTCTAGTGTTGTGTGCAATGTTAGTAGCTCAAATTCAATAGGTAAGAGAGGCTTTTTACCAAAGACTACTTCATAAGGTGTGAATCCAGTAGTGGACTTCCAAGTAGTATTATAGGCCCAAACTGCTTCAAGTAATTTGTCTAGCCAATTTCTCCTATGAAAAGCTACTGTTTTTGTCAAGATGCATTATGGTTCCCTATTTGTTACTTCAACCTGGCCATTTGCTTGTGGGTGGTAAGGTGATGATTTCCTATGTTTGATTTCATATAATTCTGTAAATGCTTTTATGACTTTGGATGCAAATTGAGGTCCTTGGTCTGTGGTGATAGACCGTGGAGCTCCAAATCTCTAAAAAATCTGAGTATACAAGAAATCAACGACCTTCTCTTCATGAGCATGTTTGAAAGCATGCACCTCTACCCACTTTGTCAGGTAATCAGTGCATACTAGAATATGCACCTTTCCTTGAGAAGGTGGATCAATAGGTCCTACAAAATCAAGCCCCCACCTCTCAAATGGTTCTAAAACCATTTGAGGCTGCAGTGGCATCTCATTTGTATGAGTGGGTTTCCCCATTCTTTGGCATGCATCACAATGCCTGATGTACTTTTTCACATCCTTGTGAAGAGATGGCCAATAATATCCTATCCCCAAGATTTTTCTAATTGTGCTTTTTACATAATAGTGTCCACCTGAGGGTTCATCATGACAAGATCTAAGGATATCATACACTTCATCCTTTCGGATGCACCTATGTAACACATGGTCAGGACTGCACTTAAAAAGTAGACCCTTAATCCATTCGAAAGAACTCTGTTTGATCAATTGTTTTTTCTGTTTTGAAGTAAAATGTGGAGGAACTTTCCTTGTGACCAAATAATTGGCTATATCTACAAACCAAGGTGATTGAACTGATATAGCAAATAGTTTTTCATCAGGAAAAGTGTCATCAACTAATTCCCCTTCATCTGTGTTTTGCAACCTAGACAAGAAATCTGCCACAACATTAGATTTTCCTAGTTTGTTGATTATGGTGATATCAAATTCTTGCAGCAACAGCAACCAACGAATAATTCTTGCACTTACCATAGGTTTATTCATCAAATACTTAATGGATGTATGATCTTTGTGAATAAATATTTGATAACTTTGTGATATAATGCCTAAATTTGTTGATGGCATAAATTACCGCTAGGAATTCTTTCTCGGTTGTTGTATAATTTTTCTCTGCTCTGTCAAGTTCTTGCTAATGTTGTAGATGGTATAATGTTCACCATTATCAATTTGTCCTAATGCTGCTCCAATTGTTGTATTGGAGGCATCAGTATGAATGTGAAATGGTAATGTCCAATTAGGTCCTCTGAGCATAGGTGGACTTATCAATTTCTCTTTTAAAGCTTCAAATGCTTTCTAACACTTTGTAGTCTAGGAGAATTTAGAATCTTTAGTCAATAAGGCAAACATAGGACTGGCTATTGTACTAAAGTTGGGAATAAACCTGCGGTAAAAACCAATATGTCCTAGGAAGCTTTTGACATTAGTCTGAGTTTTAGGAGGAAGGAGATTCTTGATAATTTCAACTTTCTTTGGATCAACTTGGATCCCTTCAGGAGAGATGTGATGACCAAGAACTATCCCTTCCTTCATCATCATGAAGCATTTATCTATATTTAAGGATAAGTGGTATGTTTCACAGCGAGTTAAGACTTTGTCAAGATTTTCCAATGTAAAATCAAAAGTTTGTCCACATATTGTGAAATCATCCATGTAAATTTCAACACTTTTGGTGGTCAGATCAACAAAAATTGCTAGGACTGCTAGCTGAAAAGTTGTTGGGGCATTACACAAACCAAAAGGTAAAAACCTATAGGCAAATGTTCCCCATGGACATGTAAAATTTGTCTTTTCTTGATCTTCAGGTGCAATCTGAATTTGATTATATCCACTAAATCCATCAAGAAAACAAAAGTATCTTTTTCCAGCAAGAGTATCTAACACTTGATCTATGAAAGGTAATGGAAAATGGTCTTTGTATGTCACCTTATTCAATTCTCTATAGTCTACACATACTCTCATTTTTCCATTTTTCTTAGGAACTATTACCAATGGAGAAACCCATTGGCTATCAAAAATTGGGTAAATGAATCCTACTTCCAAGAGTTTTTCAATTTCTTCTTTCACAATATCTCTTAAGGCAAGATTAAATCTTCTTTGAGGTTGTCTGACTAGCTTGACTTCTTCAGTATAGATTCTATGGGTACATATATCATGATGAACTCCTGACATATCTTTGTAGTTCCAAGCAAAAGCATGAACATGCTTCTGCAAAACAACTATCAATTTTTCTTCCTCTTCCCTAGTAATCTGGCTGTAGATGTTCAAAAATTTGCCAGGTTGGACTTCTATTTGTTTTGTATTTAGAAGGACTGAATTCACTCCTTCATACTTGGTGTTTAAGGGATTAAGAGGACATTGCTGAGATGGGAGAAAAGAAGTAGTTTCTATTTTATTGCTGCTTGAGGGAAGCATATCTTGTATGGAACAGTGAGAAGGAAAAATTAGATGATGGTGCCATCCATGTGGTAGTGAAACAGAGTTTCCCTGTGATAGCACAGATGATTCATCTTCAGATTTTTGATTCTCCTAATTACTTATCAACTATTGGATATTTGTTGCTTCCACTTCTAAACCTTGTTCATGCAGAACATTCATCAAGATTGTTTCATTTTCTAAGTTTTCTGTGTCACTGAGGTCTTCTGTGTGTTCTCTTACTACTAAGGTAGCTAGTGTAGAAATGACCTCTTCTGGTTCCTCATCTGAATCAGAAAACCATAACTGACCTGAAAATTTGCTAGATGGTTTTGTAGGAGGATATAAAGAAATTTGTTTCATCTCAATACCATTTGAAATAGTCATATTTCCATATTTGTAGTCTATGAAGGTTGCTACAGTTGCAAACCAAGGTCTTCCCAAAATAATGGGATATCCATGTGCTGAATTCCTTGGCTGTAAAACCAAAAAAATTGGAAGGAATTCCCAAGAAGAAACTTCTATAGGGACATCTTCAATGATTCCTTCAGGTTTTGCAACTGTCCTATCAGCCATTTCTAAAACTATAAATGTGGGGCTGAGATGTTTGAGCTATAATTGTTCCATTGTATCTTTAGTCATGACATTTATTGCAGCTCCTAGATCCACTAAAATATTTGATATTGGTATTGAACCTATGGTGACTGTGATAACTGGGCTTCCTGGATCACTATACTTTGGAGGTAGTAGTTTTCCAGATAAGAGATCAGCTATCTTCCCTTCAACCTGCACAGTCTTGGGGAATGCTTTCTTCTTTCTTTCTGCTCTTTTAACGCAAAAATTTTGGACAGTACTATTAATTTCTGGTATTTCCTTAATGGCTTGCAATAAGGGCAATGAGATAGTCAACTTTTTGAGTTCTTTGACCAATTTTGACTCAAAAATTTATGGTATTGCATTAAGTCTTTCAGGATATGGAACTATCCCTGGTAATTGTTCTGCTTGTGTCTCTTTTTCTATTGTTGGAGCCAATTTTTATGTTTCTATTGTTGGTTGGATTCTCTCTGGTTCTGATGATTCTTGTTTTTCATTATCTTTGATTTCCATTAAAACTGGTTTAGGTACAACTTTCCTTGAACGAAGTTGGATGTCACTACAATCAAGAACATTAATTTCAATATTTTCTTTAGCTTCGACCACATAGACAGGAGGTGCATGTCTTACACTATTTGGATTAGTGGTAGTTGAAGTGGCAATTGAGGTTGTTTCACTTGCTTGTGTTTGCTGTTGTTTTTCTTGAAAATTCTAATTAGGTGCAGGCAACAAATGCTGAGTTTGACCTTGATTCCTTTGCTACCTTGGATAGGACTGGTATTGCTGATTCCACTGTGGTTGGTTTTGCACCCAATGTGGATTAGTCTAATTTTCATTCCAAGCTGGATTGTTTTAATTCCATGAGGGGTTGTTTTGATTCTGATTCCAGGCTGGGTTACTCCAATTTGATTTTGGTCATTCTTGAGAATTTTTCCATTGAGGATAATTCCAAAGATGTTGGGGTGGTTTTGATTGTCCCCAAGGCATAGTACCAGGATTATGCCCCAAATTTGTAGGAAAACGAGGGGGATTTTGATATTGAGTGAAATTTCCCCCTTGTTTTGGTCCAATATAGTTGAGTTCCTCAATCTGGTTTTCTAACATAGTTTTGAGTTGTGGTAGTAGGTGGCATTGATCAGTTGAATGTCTTTTTGAACAGATTCCACAAATGGCTGAGATAGATGTTTTATTCAAAGGACATTCCTACAAAGCATGTTTACTTCTACATATTGGGCAATAAATTGCCAAAGGTTTTGTGTTTTTAGCATTTGCAGAGATTTCCCCTAAAGTAGTGTTTAGATGCACTAGGATATCAGTTTTGAAATTTGTAAGTTCCTCTATCAGGTCCTTTACATCAGTATCATTTGTGCGGCTTTTTCTTCTTCTCTGCTTAGTGCGAGAGTAATTCCTGCAGAGATCCATAATTTCCTCATTACTAAGAGTGGTTACATCCCCTTTTCCCATCAAATCCAGAACTTCTCTAGATTCATCTTGCAATCCTCTCAAAAATATGGTTTTACATAATTCTGGTTCTACTAGTCCACATCTCCTTTGAACAAAGGAGAACCTATCAAGATAATCTTCCAAGGTCTCATCATCTTCCTGCTTGATTCTAAATAACTCATCTTTTCTATTCCTTACATGATAGTATTCCTGATATTTGTCTAAAAAGACAGTCTCCATTTGATCCCAGGTTCTTATGGAATTTGGCTCTAAGCTCATGAACCAGCGTAATGCTGAATCCTTGAGAGTTGAGGGAAAAACCTTAAGTTTCTTATTGTCATTTATATAATCATAGGTCTGACACACTACCTTGAATTCAAACAAAAACTGGTCAGGATCTTCAGATACAACACCTCGGAAGGTTGGAAGTACTGAAGGTGAAATGGTCTTCATGGGAGATTTTTGTGTTGGATTCAGATGAATAGGATATTCAAATGTTCTAGACGATTGGATTATATCCTGATCATCCCCTTCATTATGAACATAGCCATGTTGGCCATCTACATTACCTCCTTCTGCCATAGTTTTTTATTTCCTAGGAGAATTTAAAGCTTTCCAAAATTTTCTCTCAAGAGGTCCAAGCTTCTCTGTTGATGAGTCTGATGAATTATCTTCCTTAAGATATTTTGTTGATAAATTTGGTGATTTTCCTTTCTCAAAATGTTCTACTGATGGTGAGACTGGTGATTTTTCTTTCAATCTTTCAGGTAGTTCAAACACAGGTGATTCACCCCTTAGGCGTGAAGATATCCTTAATGGGACAAGCCAAGGATCCTTTGGGGTCTCCCTAGACTTACTCATTCATGTTTACTCCTAAATGACATAAATTAAGTCAATAGTTGTTATCTTACTCTGCTATTATATTTAGATTTTAACCTGAATGTTCATAGTTTAGTCTGATTACAACTATTGGACTATTTGTTTTCTTCTGACAACACTATTCCCTGGCAATGGTGCCAAAATGATGCATAGTCGTTATACCATCATTAATTCTCAATGAATCTATCAATCCAGGGCAGTGTACAAGGCTATCTGTGGGATAAGAAGTGAAATAGCTATAACTTAGGTCAATCTAGGGCAACAAGTCTTATTGGTGGAACCGGTTGTGTGGGGGGTTTTGGAACATTCCTATCTCTAAATTGCATAAATTAAATCTTAATCTAAGTTACAGAATTGGAAACTAATCGTTAACTGTAGAAATGAAGTCCTAATTACAATTGTAGAATTAATAATTGCAAAATTGAAAGTCTGATCCTAATTGCAGAAAGGAAATCTAATTACTTTTGCAGTAATGAAAGTTTAGATCTAATGTGGAAATAAAAACTATCAAAGTTCTGTAACAGAAGGTTGTCAATCTTTTGTTCAAATTTTGATAGCAAAACATAAAATGCAGGAAATTGCTGAAAAACAGTAAATTCTAGAAATAACAATCTAAAAATGAAGTGGAAACTTTGCTGAAAGTAATATTGCAACTAAAACTTTAAGCACAAAATTAATCTAAGCATAAATAAACTAATACTGCAAATATTGTCAACTATTTACAAGCAATTGAAATAACAAGTTCTATAACTCATTCTGCTACAGCAAAATCAGAATAAAAACCTGCTTTGTTAGTCCTCCTCCTAGGTCTGGAAGTGGCCAGCCTCTTTTTCTAGAAGAAGGTGTAAGTATCTCTCTTTTTCTAAATCTTAATCACACTCATTTACAAGTAATTTGAAATAGAATTGGTGCACTTTATTGATCAAAAGACATGATTACAAGAATTCTGCTGAAAAACTATTACAGGACTATAACAGTCAATTTCTAGTTATACTCTGTATTTTCTGCTAGCTTCCTTACTCTATTTTCTACCTCCTTTTCTACCTACTTTTTCTACCTTCTTTTTCTACCTTCTAGGCTCAACCTGAACGGGAGAAATATTTATAGCTATTCTATGATCTGATTACAAACAAAGAATATCTCAAAAGATCTAATCCTACAATGCTGCAACAAATTCTGGTTTTATCCTAGAAGAGGACTAAAACCTTATCTTTCCCTTAATGATGGCTTTGGTTGGCAATGACGGCAAAGACAGATGGAAGATATTTCTCTTTACTTTTTCCAACCTTTATTTCCCTTTTTCCAGCTTCAAAAATCGATCAAAAGGTCAAAAACACATTCTGTTCTTCATTCCAAAGATAAGTGGCTTCATTCCGAAGACAATGCAGTTCTCATTCCGAAGATCACTCATTCCAAAGATACTGCATTCTCATTCTGAAGATACTGCATGCCTCATTCCGAAGATTCACTCATTCCAAAGATGCTGCATTCTTCATTTCGAAGATTCGCCCATTCCAAAGATGCTGTGTTCCTTCATTTCGAATATATCTGTTCATTCTGAAGATACTTCGGAATGAACAAATGTATGCTTTTTTAGTGATTTCTTCTGCATCTCTCAGGTGGGTTATCTCCTAAGATCAAATTCTAATGGTATTCATCCCTTTCCTCATGTGAATTCTATGCCTTGCTATTTATGGACAGCTGGCTGGAATTTATATGGGAAAGACCGATTTCTTTGCACAACAATAGTTTGCTTGCACTGTTGCCAGATTAGGTGAAGTAAATGCTTTGTCAAATCAAAACAAGATTAGTGAAATGCTGCTATTATTCTAAGCATATCCCATTGTAGCAAATCATAGCAAAAAGAACACAAAACTATGCAAAAATCTGTAAAATTAGCATATAATATTTCAAATACTTTGATCATGCAAAATGGTTAATATACAGCATATTGAATCAACTTAACTAACATATCAGATAAAACATAAGAGTTTATAGGCATTTTTAGTGTACAAAACATGTTATGATTGAGGCATTTCTAGGCCTCATCACCTCATTCTCTTGTTTCTTCTTTGATAGTAGGAGAGTATCCATTTGTAGCACTAGGGAAGACATCATTTTTCTCTTTAGGTCCTATAGCATGTTGCCTATCTATGTCTTTGTGATTGAGGTTGTTGACTTAGTGATCCTAGAGGTTGGTTTACCTTTTCTTTGAGAGTAATTCCAACATAATTGTTATATAATTGAAATCTAGTGTTGGTAAATATCTTCTCCAGATATGATATTTAGAACTTCAAGAGATTCACTATTGATTCCCCTTAATAAGATGCTTCTGATGGACTTATAACTTAGCTTCGTATGGGGAGATATTTGCAAATTGAAATTTAATCTATTCCAATACTCCTCAAATGATTCATCTTCCTTATGAATCATGTTCATGACTTCATATTTGGAATACCATGCTCTACCAAAATCTGGGTATTGCTCTAGGAAGTGTTTTTCATCTCCTCCCAGGTAGTGATCTACTTGTTCCCCAAGTTGATGAACCAACACAGGGTTGAATCATCTAGTGTTGAAGGAAACAAATTCAACTTTTGAGCATACATATTATAATCCACAAACCTACAGAAGACATAAAACTTGAACAAAAAAAGGCTTGGGGTCTTCTATTGGAAATATTTTTAAAGTAGGAATATGGGTAGGGTATATATTTTTCATTTTTATATCTTCACTAGCCTCTTCTATTGGGAAGCTAAATTTGGTAGCTGTCTCTTCTATCTCAACCATTTTTTTAGGAAATGTGGTATCTATACCTATTATCCTTAAAAAAATTTCTAAGGCCTTATGGTTGCATCTTTTTGCATAAGAATATTCAAATCAGCTATTGAAATAGTTCCATCCTCAAAAGTTTTCCACTGTTGTTCATATAGTATATCCTCTTTAAATGGGATTCTTCTAAATAAAGGATTTTATACTATTCACTCTTCACTCAGGTATGGAAGATATTTGTGCAAAAACTAGGTGTTAGTCTAATCCACTGGTAGAAGTGACTATGGGGACACTATTTCAGGTTCAGATTCTATAGCTGGTTTAGAATTTACCTGTGGGTTCTTACCTTTCAAAAAATGATCACATGGTCGTCTATTTCTTAGTGGACTTATGCAAGATCAAATGAAAATTTTTTGTACACTAGATCATAATTTTTGTATACTTGGGTATTATAATTATATCTATTATTGGTACTTCTCCAAAAATAGTGCCAAAATGTTGGGGTAAAATAATTGGTTAAATTCTACTCATAGTGTCATAACCCTTTCACTTAATTGTCAACCCAAGGATGCTCGTAAACTTGTGAAGTACCAAATAAAGATTGATTACAATACCATTAAGATGATTCTACTAAAATATTCAGTTTGGTAGGTTTTTTTGTATATCATTAATTTAATTGAAACCACTTCATATTCATAAAATAAATTACAGAAAATAAAATCATACCACACTTGCAAAAATTGAAGAAAGCAATAAATAAACAAAATTTCAAAAAATAATCAAATGAAAGAAAATAATAACTAAAAAAATTGAAATTCAATGATAGGAAATTAAAGGAGAAGAGGAGGAATATTGGCTAGGAGTGGGCCCAGGCTCCAGCAAATTCTTCCTTGTTAACTATGTACATCGAAATTTAAATAAGAGAACTTCGAATGATTTTTATTACAAAAATGAAATTATGGTACCGTCTGGTTCTTCCTCTAATTTTTTTTTCTTTTCACTTTAGAGAGGTATTGTGCATTTATATAATGCACAAATTTCTCTGTTACAATAGTCAAATTCATGTTATAATAACTAATTTTACTATAGATGCGATTACAATAACTACACACTAAATTAAGATAATTTGGGCGTGTTCAGAATAGATTGTATCTGTTGCATGATCTATAGTCTAATTAAATCGAACAACTTTCATTCTTCTTTGGCATTTTGCTAGAAATAGTTGATTTTAGTTTATTTTATCACCATCATTTTTGTTATGCCTTCTGGAAGTTGTTACTTTGTTTCATACGAAAATAGGGTAGCTAACGTGTTCGGCTATTAACGGAAGTTAGGTTCCATATGATCAAGAGTTAGGCACTTCATTCTAATTACATGGATTCAATCGTATTTGAATTCATCAAGATAGAAAAAGATGTCTTTCCATCATAATATGGGAGTAAGGTGATTTTCCATCATAATATGGGAGAAAGGCACCCTCCTATCAAAATATGAGAGTAAGGTGAAATATGAGAGTAAGTCACTTTCCCACAAAAATGGGAGGAAGACACCTTTCTCTTTTAGGGTCATAATCCTTCCATAGTATTCATCGAACTCCTTCCACAGTATTCCAGGTCCAAGTGGGACCTCAATGTAGTTATGCAAAAAACAATGAAAATAATAAAATATACACATAAAGGATATACATAATTTATCGTTAAATACATATAATTATTCATAAGTACAAATATGATATAATAATGTCGTACAAAACATTAGAAACATATGCAAAAATATGAGCAATTTTTTTGCTCATCATTAGTAACAACAAGTACAAGCTTGAAGAAAAAGAAATAAGACTACACAAATATCAATAAAATTAAATACGGACTAAATACATAATTGGATTTCTAGCTTAACAAGGATATCTCATGATTGACTACATCAAGAAGCACAAGTATAACTAAAAGACAAAGACAAGGAACCAAGAGAAAATGAAGACTCGTAATATGAAGAATAAAAATAAAAAGAATGTAAGTCTCTACAAGGATTAAATGACAACACAAAATCATCCAAGAGGCTACATGAATAAGTTTAACCTATACAAAATTAAGAGTACCTACAATATTAAGAACACAATCTCAAGAAATAAAACGAAGACCATATTGAAGACTAGAGTCTTCAATAACCAAATAATGTAATACGAGGGGATGTTGGAATATATTACATTATTTGGTACATACCAATGTACCATCATGGTTACATCTATAGATTAGAAAAAGAGTCTTAAATTATGATTCACTTTATGTAATGTAATGCACAAGTGTGCAATGATATTTTGGTAGTGTAAATGTGCATAGTTGTCCCTATGTACATGTGTAAATACAAAAGGAATATGAAGAGTCATAGGAAGAGTGAGGCCCAAGAAAACACCATATGAAGAGTCACATTCCATTCTATACATATGGATGTATTGATGTTAAAGAGATATGGCAAAGGAGAAAGAGTCACCTATGTAAGCAATGGAATGCGATGTAATATGATATATTATGATCTCTTCATTCAATAAATATTTTTGAGTACTTTTGAGTACATGGCATTAGAATTCTATGAAAATGTATAGTATATTCTAATTTTATATGCTTGATTGATTAGAATTATTATATATTTCATATTGAAATTATATTATTGATCTTGAGGCAATATTATTTTGAGTATTTACTCATCAAATTCTAACAAGCATAGTATAATTCTCCATGACCTAGACCAGTGCATATTTTTCATTTTAGGGTGCAATGGATGGATACTTATTACCAGGTTTACCATGTTAGAAAGGGTATCATTATATATTAATGTTATAATGGGGTCCTAACATGCCCTTCCCCTACAAAAAGCTTTTTCCTCAAATGTTGGAGATGAGTAAACTGTTGTTGTAGTTGTTGGAGAGGCTCCCATATGGAATTTTTTAGTTGTAAACCCTTCCATTGGACTAAAACATCAATGATGGTGTGGTCATGGAGAGTTCATATTTTATGCTCAAAAATACTATCATGCTCTCATATGATTGATCCTTCATCATTTATATCAAGGACGGTCTATTGGATTTGAATGTGGTTGTTGAGTACTTTATTTAGAAAATAAACATGAGAGATTATATGGATGTTAGAAGAGCATGGTAACACAAGATTATAGACCACATGTCCTACTTGATGCAATACTTTATAGGGTCTATAAACTCATGCCACAAGTTTTTTATGAGAATGAAGTTGCATAGAATATTACTTGTACCAATTAATTTGAAGAAATATTGTATCACCTACTTGAACCTACTCCCAAAACAATGTTGGTCAATAAATTGGCACATCCATTTTTGAGTTATCACCAAGTTCTACTTCAATTGTTATAAAAGTTGGGGACACTCTTAAATAGTTGCATACATTACCTAAAATTTGGATATTCTAGGAATATTTGAAGAGGACAACAAATATGGGTATCCATAAACTACCTCAAAAGAAGTCATTTTGGAAATTTTATGGGATGATGTGTTTTACCACCATTTAGTCAAAGGCAAACACTTATCCCACTATGGTGGTTGTTCAGAGGTAAAATAGCAAAGGTAGGTTTCCAAGCACTTGTTGATAATTTTAGATATTTCCATTTATTCATGAATGATAGAAAAAGCTCATTCATAATTAAATTCCCTATAATTTAAATAGTTATTACTAAAATTAATATGTAAAATTAGGGTCATGATCAGACACAATAAATTTGAGCATATAATATAATTTGAAATTTGAGTCCATGAATATTTAAGCAATGGTGGAGGTATGGTAAGGATGGGTGAGGGAAAAAATGAGCATACTTCAAGAGATGGTCCACCACCATAAGAATGACCTATTTTCCTATGGATTTAAAAACTATTTCAATAAAATACATGGATATGTTAGTCCATACATTTTCTAGGATTAGAAATGATTATAGAGTGCTTGGAGTATGAACCATTTTACCTTTTATCAATTTGAAAATTTCACATTTGGCCATAAAATTTTAAATTTGTTTTTTTATTACATCCAAATAGAATGATCATTTATATCTCTTATATGTTTTCAAAAAAAATAAATGGCCTACAAAAGATGAAGCATGCATTTCCCTCATGATATCATCATAGAGTGATGAAGTTTTAGAAACCATAATGCGATATTTATATCTTAGCAAGTGTCCATCCCTTAAATTCCTCATATGTGAATTAGGATCCTCATGGAGTTTTGTTTGCATAGTCTATAAGGATGGGTCCTTGGTTGCATCTTCTTGAAATTTTGAAACCCATTGGTAAAGAGGGGATGAGAGAGGATACATTGTTACTTAGTCCTAAAATTAATGGGAGAGGAAATATTCCATAATATTCTTCTTTCCTTTCTTATACACAATTTAATAATCATGCCTTAACAATTTGAAACCTATTTTTTTTATGCTAGAGTAGGCACCCTTTGTTCCAAGAAATATTTCAAATGCTAGTGGTTCATTTTAATGGATAAATACCTCCTAATGAGATGCAACAACCAATTATTAAAAACATGGATAATGACCATCATTTCATTTTTATAAGTTGACTTCCCCAAATGTTTCCTCAACAATGCCTTACTAGTGAATGTGAGGGGTCATCCTTCTTGCATTAAAAAAATACCAATTCCATGGCTTGAGGTATCAAATTCAATTATAAAGGATTTGGCTAACCTTGGTGTTGAATTCATGGCTTCTTGAGATCTACAAAATAATTTTCTACAAGATCTCACTACATATAAGAGTTATTTTTTAACTAATAGTAAATGGAGTGGTCATCTTTATACAACCCTATAAAATTGTTAGTAGAAGCCAATGAGACCAAAAAATCCTCAAAGTCCCTTGAGAGTCTTTGACTTAGACATATTTTTCATAGCTTCAATTTTCTTTATATTAACATTAATACCTTACTATTAGATAATATGTCCCAAATATTCTAGATCCAATATTTGAAAGGAACATTTAGATTATTTGGAAAATAAATGATGGTCCTATATTAGTTACAAAATTTGATCCAAATGTTGCATATTCTTGGCCCACATTCAACCATAGATGATAATATAATCAAATAATACCAAAATAAACTTGGGAAGAAATGGGTAGAAGACACTAATCATGAGTTTCTAAAATGTTGAAGGTGCATTAGTTAGGCTAAATGGTATGACCAAAACTTTACAATGGACTTCACAAGTTTGGGATGTTTTTTTTTTAATTTCTTAATCCTTTAGCCTTATTTTGTGATGGCTAGGGAAAATATCCAAGTTAGATAAAACCTTGCACCATGTAATTCATCCAAAAATTCATTGATCATAGGGATATAAAAATTTTCCTTAATGGTAAGCTTATTGAGTGCATGAAAGTCTATACATGTCTACTAAAACCCATATTTATTTTTTGTCAAGAGTATAAATTAATAATAAGTATTGTTACTAGGTCAATTTACCCCTATTTTTAGTCACTCTTGAACCAACTTCTCAATTTCTAACTTTATGACATAGGGGTATATGTATATTCAAATATTAGGTGGTAAGCTACCTAGTACTAAGTGTATTACATGCTCATGGGAATGATGTGGATGTAATACCATTGGTTCCATTAAAATTTTATTATTTTTTGTCAAAATTAGTTGTAAATACCCTTAGAGTTTGTCTACTTCTAACATCTCTGGTTGAATTACAAAAAATTTGGAAACTACCCCATGTGAGTATTATTTTAAATAATTTATCCATCTAACTTGCATTGATAACCTACAAATATCCCATCAGTGAACCACATAGAGTATATTACTTGCCATTATAAGGGAATGGTATCCATAGTTTGGAAAAAATTCAAGCTATTTTTCCCCAAGTATGAAGGCATTATGCCCCAAACACAACATCATAACCTTCAAGTGGAACATGCTAATGCCCCTATATTCCATTGTCCCCTATATTCAACTTAACATTTTTATATTTATCCTTACAATATATTGTTCCTACATTTTACATCATAACTTCAAAAGAGTTGTAGGTATGTATGTGAAATTTTACTAAAGTGGATAAGTGGTTGTAAATGAGAAGCATACAAAAGGAACATGCTAAGGCCTAATAAATATTTTGGGAATGGTTATCATATAATTATAAATGTTTATATTCTTGATAATTAATATATTTTATTATTGTAAATTTGGTATTAATCATGATTTTACGTGTAGTAAATTAGAATGTTTGTATCCAAACGTGGGTCACCATCATGCCAATGCTCTTTGGTACACACATTCCAACATGTGTGTCAAACTTGATAGAATAATCAAGCAACATGATAGGATGTGATGCTATTAGGTTATCCCACATTAAATTTTTCCAACTATTTTCCCCTCTCAATAGAGTCATTTCCTGAGATAGTTCTTTTATACCACTCTCTATTTTTTTTGTACTGAATGGTTGGACAAAAAATTCATAACATTGGGAACTCAATTCTATCTGAACAAGTCAATTCTAAACCACAAGACCTATATAGACCACACTCAATATATTTATAATTTGGTTCCAAATCATCACACTCAAAATAGGAGGGTTTATTGGTGGAATAGTGCAATCAAACACACCACTAGCTTCCTTCACAGATATGGATTAAAAATTGTTATTTTTTGTTACCACTCATATGAGGCCACCAATTGAAAACTTTGTCAAGCCAGAATGGATCTAAACTCTTAGTCTCTTTTGGCCACTTTATAACTTCATGTGGCCAAATTTAAACAACAACAATAGATTATTGTTGCTCATGTGCCTTAGGAGCTCAACTCAAATCTAGATTCCACTAGATTAAATTTTGGAATAAAATCTTTAAGAAAATTTTCAATCCCATATATGAAGAGACACAACATAGAAAATGAAGACCATATAATAGGGACAACAAGTGCTAATTAAGCTTCTTGATATCCTTGAGTTCTTTGTTTAACACTATAAATAGGTTTTCAAAGATTAAGATCCTTCCTTTTCTCAAGATTATATTTTATAATAGTGTGTTAGCATGGTATATTACTAAATATTTACCTCTTAGTAGGCCCTTTATGATAGTTTTATATCCAAATAGGATCTCAAACATGTGATCTTTTCCATGGTCGGTGACAAATATCTCTAACTAGTCCATGTGATGATATTCTCTCACAAGCTATATATTTCTAGTGGCATATTCCTATGTTGGAATTAATTCTTCTTCTTCTTCTAGGTTGTAATGGATTTCTCTATAAATTTTACAAATCATTATGGGATACAATGGGACCTAACTTATACCATATTTATCTTGAAGCCCTTATAACCAGTTTCTTAGGCTAATTTATCAATAGGGGAAACATAAAATTCATCCCCAAACCTAGTGACCTAGAAGATATCTACAACTAGACAATAACCACTTTGCTAAATATCTCCTATAATATTATAGCCAAATCCCACACTCCCAAGTTGAGGAATATTCTCCCTCTCATCATACATATAAAGCTCACAAGATTTATTAATAGTAGATATATCCTATATCATATTTTTTCTATCTTAGAAGGGATGGGGTTGGTGAGGAAATCCTAGTAGAAGGTTATGTTTCTCAAAATTTATTTCAAAAGGACTATGAAAGGACCAAATGACTCTCATTTTGGCAATGTTGCAAGCATTAGGGTTTGGACCTAATTTTTTAGGCACAATTAAAGTTCTTTCTATAGATATTTCTACTTGTCTTACCATTAATGGAAGATAAATACACTCATTTGGAGTGCAAAGAGGGTTACCACTTGCTCTGATATTATATGTTTTGTTGGTCGAAGGATTTGGTATATTTTAGTAGATGTTGTTTCTAAGGTTTGAGTGGAAGGGGTAGCCCTCCTAGATACCTCTCAATAACTAGTTAATGATATCTTTATAGATGAATTATTTTTCACTCTTTGTAATAAGAAGGATAAAATTAAGCATATATTATAGTTACTAGACATATTATGTTTGGTATATGGCTCTAGTATCCAATGGCAAATTACCTAGCGTTATAAAAAATCCTTCCTATAAAATCCCTCATAGCTCAATAGATATGTTTGGAAGTGGATCAAAAATGGAGGAATGTTTAGATTCTTTGGTTTTACTTTTGCTTTTTGATCCTCCTTTACTATATGGAAATATGTCCTTTATAGAGTGGAATTTTTTTACAAAAATAGCTTACTAAATCTTTCTCATTAGTTGGGAAATTTCAAATATGCTAAAATATTTTGGCTACCACTCATGTTTATTACTCATCATGTATGGCCCCTCCAATATCATTATGCAAAAACCTGGAGAAACTTCTTTGAAATTTTCTTTAGGTCTCTTCAAAGGAGAGGAAAGGTTTCCACAGAGTAGCCTAAGAATTTTTTTGTCTCTTGAGGAACTCTAGAGGGTTGGATTTTTTAGATATCCAAAGGCAAGAGGATAAATATTTATGCAAAATGGATTATTAGAGCCTTATAGGTCAATGAGGCATGAAAAATCCTTCTTTGCAACTGCATTACCTTTGGCACTCCCCATAGACAAAACTTTTGGAAAGGACTTAGGTTGCCCTCAATTCTAGTTATGAAGGTGCCAATGCATATTTAGGGCACCTTTATAGCCAAAAGCATAAGGAATTATTGGGATGCCATTATATATTGGATTATTTTGAATTGTAATGATCTAAATAATGGGGTAACCATCAACCAACAATTGGGATCATGGCCCTCCATTTTTACTTACCAATACTAGCTTTGGCTAAAATTCGGTGGATTCAAGCATTACAAATATTCCACAAAGGTATAATAGTCATTTTTAATATTTTTCTAGGCATACTAGAAATTAGCTATCATGGATAGAATCCAAGTTTTAATTCCACATTTCAAAATATGATAAAGAGGCCTTCCATGTGATCAAGTATTTAGTCCCTTATAATATGCTTCAAAAATTTTGGATCAAGATTACTCATCCATGGTGAAAAAATTAGAAATGACACTCTAACACATATTTTGAGAAATATAAACATTAAAAAATATACTCATATATTTCACTTGAATTTTCCATGGTACCCAAACTTAAATTAATGGTGGAGAATTTATTTCTCCAACAAGGATTGGCAACATCAATTTCACACTATTTGGGATGTATTTTTGGAGTTAAAATTGGCCCACATTACTTGTGTCTTTTCTTTTAGGTTTTATCCACTGGGAGTGTCAAATCCACTTGGTGTGAATAACCTTAAAGTTTCTTTTCATCATCACTGGGAATCCATTAAGAATTTATTTTAGTGTTGTCCTAGACCCTAGGTTGTGTGGACCTAGATTCATGACTTTCTTAGACACTTTAAAACTATGTTGTTCTCTTGGAGCATGATCCTTCTTGGGGATAAGACCAAAATTCCTAGAAGAATTAATCGTATTTGACATATATATAGAGCATAGATTTTGTTTAATATTTGAAAAAATCTAAATACTATTATTTTTGCTAATGTAAAGGCATCTATAAATTTTCTAATTATGCAAAGGCTATGATTTAATCTAATATTTTACTACAAATATAACTTCAAGCCAATAAGGTGGTTCTCAAGGTCCAAAATTTTTAATCTATGTAGGATCATTATGCAAATATTCCATGTATGGTTTCTAGAGTCTCGTTGCCCCCTCTTTCCCAAAGGAGTCAACCTCCTCCAAGAGGTGAAAAGTGGGATTATAGACAAGTTTCTAAAGCATCATGTAGTCCTAGACTGCTCAATCATGGAACTAAAGGCTAGGATACTTCACCACCATACCTCTCCCAATTTAAGGATTAGATTTCTATAGAATGACACCTCTCTTATTTTGGATGAACCAAACCAATTATTGTTTCTCTAATAATTATAGAAGATACTATATGGGTGTAGGAAAAACAATACAAATAAGGTGACCAATACAATGAAAAGTAACAACCAAAAGTATACTTTTGAAAACTATATAGTAACAACCAAAAGTATAATTTTATTTTTTAGGAAATATACTTGCTAGTACATGATTTCTAGGGGTTTATAGCTTCTTTTCTGGTTTATGTTTGGTTGTTAGTATATAGTTTCTAAAAACTTGTTTATTTTTGGGATGGAACCATGGCATAGTCTTATTGGGATATGTTTTCATACCAACCATTTTTTTATCAATAGTATACTCTTATTATTCTTTTAAATTAATAAAAAATATGTTTGAACCCCTTATTAAAGTTATAGCAATATGAAAATGTATTAAAAAATATCGGTATTTATATATACTAATATATGTGATATATGATATAAATGATGGAACTACAAATAATTATAGATAAATTTGTGTACTAGAATAACAATTGGTTCATGTTTCATGGTTAGTATTAACATTGATTTCATGACTTAAATGGATGAGTAGACTTGAGTGATAAAATAAAAACCACTATTTCCTTTTACATGGATACAAGTGGATTCTTAAGAATAAATCCAATATATCTATCTACTATATATTATTAAATTAAAGGGATTGTGGAATAAAAATATGATTTTAGAGGCTATGGTAGAGGCCTAGAGAATATTTTCATGTCAAATACACCATCAAAGAGGATCAATATTGTTAGAGTGTTTTTCAATAGTATGAATCACGATCAGGAATGGAGGACATAGGTACTTCAATAACAAATCCTACAAAACAAGGATTCTCATACCGAGAGAAGATATGTGGTACCCAAGATAGCTTCAATTACTACCAAATATAGGCAAGGACAATAATAAACACCATGGGAAAGAAAAAAAAAGATTATTATCTACCGAGAAGGGTGAATGGGTGTTTACAACAAGAAAAGGAAATATCGGTATTAGAAATAGATAAGTTTTGGATAGCTAAGGATATAGTTTATAAGACAAAACACAACTTGATAGGAAAATTCATGGGTTTTGGACCATATGTGCACTTCCTTCACATGCAAATAAGGAAATAATAGAATTTGGAAAGAGAATATAAAATTATAACTCTCCTAAATGGGTATTTTTCTATATAGTTTACATCTCTGTTAGACCAAAAAAAAGTATTTAAGGGAGGACTATATCATCACAGGCTAGCATGACTATTCCTACAACCATGGAATATGGGATTCGACCTGAGGGTGGAACTAACTACAGTATCAATATGGGTAATATTATTTGCCTTTCCCCTTGAATTTTGTAAAGAGAAGTTACTCGAGGCAATAGGCAACTTACCAGGTCATTGTCAAGGTAGATCAAGAGAAATAATTTTAGGAGGATCGAAAATGTTTGCTAGGGTTTATGTAGAAATGGACCTTAGTAAACCTCTTCCAATAGAGATAGACCTAAAAATATGAGATTTTTTTTGGTTCCAACAACTGTATTATGAGTCTATTACATTTATATGTTGGGTGTACTACGCTTATAGACATGTCTAGAATGTGCCCAACAGTTAAGGATCATCAATTTGAACAAGAGGGGACAAGAAAAAATACTAATATGGTGGGAAAATATCCTAACCATAAGGTAAATAAGAAGGAATATAAAGGTCCAAAAATCTGTAAGGGCTTCTAAAAAGTAATCAGAAGGTCAAACCAAAAAAATAGTAGAGTACCTAGAGACAAGGAGAAAAAGTAGGATGCACAAACAATAGATATGAGATATTCAAACAACTAGAAAAATTGGAAATAGAAGGGGATTTTAAAATAGAAGTATTAGAGGAGGATACTCAACAAGTCACACCATTATATAGGAACAATACTTCAATCTAGTATCACAAAACAAGCAAGGAGCAGGACCAGACACAACCTCTCTCATAGAAGAAGAGATTCAACCCACGAGGGAGACCAGAGGAGGTGAAATAGAGTAGGGGATAGTTTTAACTCAAGAAATAGAGATGAAAGAAGGAAATAAGAACAAATATAACACTAATTTAGGTATTTATTAAGTGGATAATAAATAAAAACCAAACCAATATGTAGGGAGGAAGTCAAAGAAGGAAAAAATGGAGAAATAGGGAATATATTTGAGCTATAATGGAAAGGTAAAATTTATGGATAATTTTTTATCTCCCAATTCTCAATGATATTAATTGCTTGGAATGTGAGGAGTTTAGCCAGTAACCCTATACAAAATGCAGTCAAAAACATTATCATAGATATAAGTCCAGATATAGTTTTGTTACAGGAAACCAAAATGCAAGGAGAAAACTTACAAAAAATAAATAGGAATATATGGAAAAAAATAGAGATCTTTATTTAATTTGCATAAGGGAAATTAGGTAGATGGACCACTATGTAGAATCACCAACTATTATTAATGATAGGGGGTCTCTACGAAAGGTCTATTTATGGTTCGGTTACACAATAGGGAAATTGGAAAAAAATGGACTATAGTTAATTTTTATGGAGTGTAGACAGATAGAGAACAGAGGGATCAATGGGAAGCTATCCAAAAATTTAGAGATAACTATAAAGAGGACCAATGGATTATGGGAGGATACTTCAATACAAATCTTAGAATAGAGGAATAAAATGGAGGCAGATTCATGTTAGAGGAAAAGGATAGTTTTTTTTCATTAATAACATGTCAAATGAATTTAATAGATATGCCAACTATGGATAGATACATGACTTGGAAAAATATAAGAAAGGAAGGGGAGACAATAAAATATTTCTTGGATTGTTTCTTCATGGGAGAGGAACTATACCTGCATACCAAGAATCAATCGAGGGTTATGGATAGGCTTTCTTTAGATCATTTTCTAGTAAGCATTACCATAGAAGACGACAATCATAATTTTGTAGGAACTTTTAAATTTGAGATATGGTGGTTGAAATATGAGAATTTGGGTGACCACATAAAGGAGTGGTGGGAATTAGGGAAACCAATATTTGGGAAATCCTAATTCAAACTTCACAAAAAACTAAAATATGTTAGGACCCAACTAAAGGAGTGGAGTAAACATAATAAGGAACTCACTAGAATCCAAAAGAATGAAATCAAGGATCAAAAGGAGAAGATTGCTCAAGAGATAAGATAAGGAACTATTACAAAATATCTATTGCAATGTGAGGTAGAAATTATTAGGAGAGAGGAATATTTGGAGGAACAAGAAGATATATATTGGAGGTGAAGAGCTAGAGTTACATGGTAAAATGAGGGGGACCAAAACACAAATTTATATCATAAGATAACAACAATTAGAATTTAAAAAAATAGAATTACAGGTCTTAAAAATATGATGGGTCAGGTAAAAATGAGTGGAAGTGAAATAAAAACTATAGAAAAATAGTACTTACATACTCTTTTTAGTAGCAACAAAAATTTGAATGCAATATGGTAGGAGGAGATACTAGAGACAATTCCACAATTAGTCAAAGCAAAACATAAAAATTATTAACGGAGGAAAATTATTTTGAAGAAAAATCAAAGATCATGCAAAAAATGCAAACATGAAAGACCCCAAGACCATATGGATTTCCCATTGAATTTTATCAAAAATTTTGGAAAATTGTGGGCCAAGTTGTGGTGGAGGCACTGGAGGAAATCAGACAAAGTAAGTAAATATTAAAAGTATTGAATCATATTTTTATCTCTTTAATTCCTAAGGGCCAACCTAGTGAGATAATTGATAATTATAGGCCTATTTCACTTTGTAACATAGTATACAAGGTATAAAAAAAGCATATGGCATAGAGGTTAAGAACATTTTTACTAAATATAATTTTAAGAGAGCAAGGTGCTTTTTTTGAAGGCTAACAAATTCTATATGAAATAGTAGTGGCATAGGAAGTGATACACACAATGTACAACCAAAATAACCCAAGTATGTTTAAAAAATAAGATCTTTCTAAAGCCTATGATAGATTAGAATGGTATTTTTGAAAAGAATTTTAGAAAATGGGATTTATAGAGGAGTGGATAGATTGGGTAAAAGCTTGTATACAAACCACATAGTTATAATTTCTGGTAAATAGCAATCCCTCTCCCATATTCACAGTAGGAATGGGGTTGAGGCAAGGGGACCATGTTTCCATTTACCTTTTTGTACCTTATGTAGAGGGTCTAGGGAGACTTATTAAAAAAATGGAGACAAGAGGGGAGGCTAAAGTGATTGATAATAATTTCTTATATTGAGATAAATCACCTCCAATTTGTGGATGATACAACTCTTATTAGTTAGTCCAATATACTAGTAGTAAGAAACATTAAAGAAATTTTAGGTAGGTATACTTAAGCTACAGGGCAAACTTTTAATGGAAAAATATCAAATATATTTTTAAATACAATGAAGAGAGTGAGAGATAAAAATTATACAATTTTTGAACATCATGGAAACTCCTTTACCCATATAGTATTTAGGAGTACGTGTATCTGCAAAGAAAATAAAAAGCAAGCAGTGGAAAGGGCTTAGTGAAATACTTCAAGCTAAGTTGAGAAAATAGACACACAAATGGCTAAGCTTAGGATGAAGGCTTACAATGATTAAAGTTATGCTACAAGCTCTCCTAGTTTATAGAAATTCCATACTTTAGGATCCAAATAAAATTCTAAAAGATATTTATAAACACACAAGAAATTTTGTGTGGTTAGGTGCAAGGGAAGAACAAAAATTAGCACAAATTGGGTGGGAGAATATATGTCAACCAAAAAAACAAGGAGGATTGAGGATAAGATCAACATCCCAAAGCAACAAGGCACTAGTAGGGAAGTTATATTGGATATGGATTACAGCTACTAGGGACATATGGAGTAGACTATTACGAGCTAAATATTACCCATGACTAGCTGAGAAAGACATCCCAAGATAAAAAGTGTAAGGAGATGGATCTATAGTATGAATAATAATGGAAGCAGGTCAGGAGTTAATAAATCCATACCTATATTGGTAGTTAGGGGATGGAAAGGAAGCCCTATTTGGGGAGGATTTATGAAATCAATTTCAACCAATTATTTAAATATTTCTAGATATGGAGAGTTGGAAAGTAAATCTCCAAAAGGAAATGTGGTGGAAATCCTATTTCTATATGAAATAATGGAATCAACATGTTCCAGACTTACTACAATGGAAACATACCCGAGAATAGCTAGTGAAGGATATAGAGAAACTAAACAAAAAACTATGGAGACATCTCCAAAGACACCCAATTTAGGATGGTTTTACGAGGGATATGCTTGTATGGGGAAGAAGCAAGTTAGGAATCTATAAGGCAAAGGAGAGATACATGGTAGTTTGTGGATATGAGATTACCCCAGTACCACTTCCATGGATATTTGTCTGGAAAGAGTAAGGATAGCCAAAAATTAACATTTTCTCATGGCTGAATAACCATAGAAAGTGCTTGATATTTGATAATCTAAGAAAAATAGGTTTCTACGGGCTTTTCAAATGTGTTATGTGTGGAAAATCAAAGGATACCTTGAATCACCTCTTTTTTGGTGTTCTTTTTCTAAAGATATATGGATCAATTTGTGGAGGTAGATGAGACAACATCGAGAAATTTTTAAGATCCAAGAAAGCTTTTATGAGAAATGGAAACAATGCAACTTTAAGACTAAAACAATGAAAATTATATGGAAGTTGGCCTAGCTTCATATGGTGGTAATTATAGCTATAAATAAATGCACACATATTTAGATCATATAATAGAACAAGGGAGGAAGTATGGAAGAGAATTATGATTAAGGTAATGGAAACACTATCTATTATATTATAGGAGAAAACAAACATAGAAATTGAGGAAGTGACTATTTTATGGCGCTTTGGAATAACTATAAAAGAAAACAAATAAGGGTTGGATGCACACGTGAGATCTCCTCAAATAACATAGAGTGGATACCTCATCCCAAAGAGTGGACGAAGGCAAAAATAGATGGGGATTCTACTAAAAATCATCAAATAGTTGATTTTGACATTATCCTATGAAATTGGAAAGAACAGGTGTAGTAGAGAGCATAAGGTATGGGGGAGAAAACAAATAATGAAGTAGAAGGACAAATGATATAATCAACATCAATGATAGCTACAGATCTATATTTACATAAGCTATGGATAGAGAAATACACTCAGGTATGGGTTGGAATGTTGGATCCTATAAGACTCTTTTAGGTGTTGGGAATTGGTGAGAGAAGGAAGGTGGACACAATTCAAAATATTTGGAAGGTTTTTTAAAATGCTTTTACTACACATATCAAGCAAGAGAGAAATGGAGTGGTAGATTATTTAGTAAAATGGGAAAAATAATTGAAAGAAAATATTTGGACTCTCAAATGGAAGATTGTATAAGTTGGTACCAAAGAATCCAAGGGATGTGAGAGGTGGTACAAATAGATAACATAATATGAAGAGCAGCTAGTGATTCTAATGAATCTATGATAGTTAGGCCACATAGTGAAACAACATGAAGATAGAGGGATGGGTAATTTTTGAGCCAGTAGGGATTGATGGAGCATTATTTTCTCTCATATTTCCTCTCAAGCTCATTTTACTTTATAATACAATTTATATAAATCTAATATCTTTTACATTTTTTCAAAAATTTAAAAGGGTTGCATAAATTAAATAGTTTTTATTTATAATTATTATTATGGTATATTAAAATCTTCGAACAAATTTTGGTTTGAATTAGAGGTGTCAATATTTAATGGGAGGTATTAAGAAGTTCTAAAAAGTTATTATAGACACCAAAATTCAGCACCTGCAAAACCACATCTGCCATCCCACCTTAAAATCTAGCATAATAAATTATATACCTAAGTTCTAACTTAGGGATATAAAACCCTGCACATTATCCTATTTTCAAGATTTATTAAATTCAAGAAAAATACCCTAGGATACCCTACCTACCCACTGGACATGTTTCTTATATACTTCACCCAACATGCATACCACATCTCATCCATCCTTGTCCCCTTGTCCCTTCACATGGGGCAGGATCCCACATACCACTCCACTTGCAACCACATCACCCCAGTTAAGTCAGGCACACTAAGTGACTTATTGTAACTATCGCTCCATTTGGTAGCCCAAAATTACCACTTGGTAATCCAAGCTTACCGTCTTCCATTTCCATCCAAAAATGTAAGGGGCCTATAGAGGCACCCTTACCCCACCAAACAAAGGGAGTTGAAGTCAAACACCGTCAGGTTGTTAAAATTCATAAAGACTTCTGAGATATCATGAGTGACACCCCTTTGCAGATCCTAGAGGCACATTTCCCAAGGTAGCCTATATTTCACCTCGATTCACTCATCCATGGTTCCACAATCAGAATCATGCATTCATTGTATCGCAATCACAGGTCCATGATTTCCAGTCCACCACTACACACCCATGGTTTCACAGACCTGAGAATACAAATGATCAGTAAGTTTGATTTAGCAATGTTCTTATTGTTATTTGTTGCTTGGATTTGCATTACAAGATTACTAGATTAGGGTTTATACGTAGCATTGATTTTTACTTCTTTATTTTACAATTTTTACTGACAATTTTGTTGGTTTGAATGTGTGCATGTGATAGGCACTTTGGAGAAGTTGTTGAAGATGGAGTGGCTCCTTTTTGGATACCAAAGCCCACTCATATTTTGAAGCTATAATAGAATATTGAAAGAACACTATACACTGTTGAAGACTTGGAAGACCCTGCCTAGGATGATATTGTACCATATGGAGACATATATATTGTAACATTACTCCCAAGATACTTGGGATAATTCAAATATTGTAAATTTGTATCAAAATCAATATAAAAGGGATTTTTGGCAATATCTCTGTCTCTATGTGTTTTCTATTTTTAAGTGTTCAATTATTTGGTTATATAAATGGTGATTCTATTTTGTTTGCCTTACTTTTCATTTGATTTACTGATCTCTATTTTCTATATCTACGGGTTTTAGGAGCTCAAAGCATGCATGTATTCAATATTGGTTTATTAGATATAAGAGTTACCATGCTTGGCCCTATCACAGTGAAACCACGTATCCATGGTTCCTCATACCCGGAGTCAAGGAACAAAAGAATCATGCATTCACGGTTGGTGATCTATAGAAACGCGTACACACGGTTGCTGCACTATGGAACCATGGACCTATGGTTGACATTTGGAGGGAGCAGTGAAAGGAAGACATGTCTATAACCTTGTGCAATATTTTTCTTTTTCTTTGTTTGTAGTTTTAGCATTCATTTAGGTAGATTAAAGGTTGCAGTCCTATGTTCCATTGTCTACATTTAGGTCGTAGGATAGAAAATCTACTTAGATTCTGCATTCATCCACACAATAATAAGAAAACTAAGAGGATTTGCATTCTGTGTATAGGAAATTCTTATTGCATTTCCCAAATTAGCAATAATTTGGATTGTCTTGATAAGTTCAAGTTTTGAATAATTTTATTGTATAGTTAGAATCACGGACCCATGGTTTGGACCTTCCAAATGTAGACTTGCAGTTGGTAAGCCATGCATCCATGATTTAACATAACCAACCACGCACCCACAGTTGGACTCTAATAAAAAAAACTACCATATTCTTGCTTAAAATCGGTTATTGGCCCCTAATATATGTTGTTTGTCATTTTTTATTTCTTGTACTTTTGTATTAGGCATAAAAATAGAATTGCATGTTAGTTTTTGCATCTCACAATAATTTTGAGCAAGGTGTAGCAACAGTATTGTCATTATTGTCAACACAGTCAAATAGATCTATTGATGCAATAGACAGGAAGTTCAAAAGCTATTCAGATGCAGAAGATAGGAGTTCAAAGGTCATTCAGAGTATGTACAATGATTTTCCAAGAAGACCGAAGTGGCCCATATGCAAAAGATTAAAGAAAAAAAACAAGTAAGAAAAGTATCGCGATATCGTGACATATATAGTAGGCAAGAAAAATTGTCGTGATTTCATGACATGTTGGAAGAGAGAGAAAAAGCAGGAAAAACTGTCATGATTTCGCGACATGTTGGAAGAGAGATAAAAAGTAGGAAAAACTATCACGATTTCGCAACATGTTGGAAGAGAAAAAGACAAGTGGAAAAACTGTCACTATTTCACAACATGTTGGAAGAAAAAGAGAAAGCAGGAAAAAGTGTCACGATTTCGTGACAAGTTTGAAGAAAGAGAACAAGTAAGAAAAGTGTCACAATTTTATGACATGTCGCATTTTCACGACTAAAATAGAAGAGAGAAAGTAAGTTTGAAAAGTGTCACGATATTGCGACATGTCGTATTTTCGTGATAAAAGTAAAGTACGAAAGCAGATGTGTTGTGATTTGGCAACAAGTTCGAAGAAAGATAACAAGTAAGAAAAATGTCACAATTTCACGACATGTCACATTTTCATGACTAAAATAGGAGAGAGAAAGTAAGTTTGAAAAGTGTCACGATATAGTGACATGTCGCATTTTTGTGACAAAATAAAGAGAGGAAGCGTATGGAAGCAAAACTGTCATGATTTCATGACAAAAGCAGAAAGCAAGACTTCAAAAGCAGAAGTGTCATGATTTCATGACAAAAGCAAAGAAGTAAAGTATAGAAGCAGAAGTGTCATGATTTCATGACAAAAGCAGAGAAGAAGACTTTGAAGGCAGAAGTGTCATGATTTCGTGACAAAAGCAAAGAAGTAAAGTACAAAAGTAGAAGTGTCACGATTTCATGACAAAAGCAGAGAAGAAGACTTTGAAGGTAGAAGTGTCACAATTTTGTGACAAAATAAAAGAAGCTAAGTACGAAAGCAGAAGTGTCACGATTTTGTGACAAAAGCTAAGTTGAAGACTACGGAGGTAGAAGTGTCGCGATATCATGACAAAAGCAAAGTCAAAGTCTATGGAAGTAGAAGTGTCATGATATCGTGACAAAAGCAAAGATGAAGTATACGAGGCAGAAATGTCACGATATCATGACAAAAGAAAAGACGAAGTCTACGAAGGCAAAAATGTCACGATATCATGACAAAAGAATAGAGAAAGCATACAGAGGTGAAAGTGTCATGATATCGCGACATGTATTTTCATGGCAACAACAACAAAAGAAGCTATAGAGGCAGAAATGTCATGATTTCATGATAGGTCATAAATGCGCAAGTCAAGAAGGAGAACTCAAATGAAATGAGAAGTATGACAGTGGACCGAAATCACTACGGAATTTACAAGGGTAGTTACAGAGTGATTTCATACTACTAAAATACGAAGAGTGATCAAAAGTCAGTATGGTTGTTACAGGGTCTGTCCAGAATGAAATCATCAAGCGATGGATAAACCAAACATCTTCTTGAGTTGAAGCCGACGAAGACCGATGAAAATTGACTAAAATTAGGGTTTACAATTGTTATGAAAGTCGACTAATATTAGGATTTATAGCCGACTAAGATTAGGGTTTTCATCATAAAAAATATTGTTATAAAAGGAGGGATGTTTGGATAATTGAGGAGGTGTAGGAATGTGTGTGAAATACGATCATTGTGCATAGAGAGAAAGTCATTTCGAATCGTGCTAAGTGTGAAATTCACAAAGAGAGTAGAGTGCACAAAAGGGAGAAGATGATCGTGAAGTTTGACTATAACGAAGTAGAGTGTGCGAAGTGATTGCACAAAGAGAGTAGAGTGCACAAAAGGGAGAAGATGATCATGAAGTTTGACTGTAACGAAGCAGAGTGTGTGAAGTTATTACGCAGAGAGAGTAGAGTGCGTAGAGAACACAAATGTGAAGAAGACCAGTCAGGGTCTTGCAAAAGCAAAGGTATCTTACTATCAAACTTATAAATTCAAATTAAAGTCCAGGTTGTAGCTTGGCATTAGGGGTTGGTGCTCCTTCCAGTTGGTGCTGGTAAATCAGGGGTTGGTGCTCCTTTATGTTGGTGCAGATAAATCAGGGGTTGGTGCTCCTTTCTGTTGGTGTAGATAAATCAGGGGTTGGTGCTCCTTTCTGTTGGTGCAGATAAATCAGGGGTTGGTGCTCCTTTCTATTGGTGCAGATAAATCAGGGGTTGGTGCTCCTTCAAGTTGGTGTTGGTAAATTGATTGTAAAGTTGGTGCTTTGCAAAGGTTGGATTTGGATGGTAGTCCAAGCAGTCAATTTTTGAGTAGCCACATTGGTGAACCTCGTTAAATCTTGTGTTGTGTGATGCTCGTTTGTTATACTTGTTTTATCTAGTAATAAGTTTTAATTGTTGTGGTATTAAGAGATATAAATTTAAGTTTATAGAGCTACACTAATTCACCCCCCCTCTTAGTTTCATTGTAAAACTAACAATTGGTATCAGATCTAAGTTCTTGTACAAGCTTAACTGGCTAGGGTGATCTTGGAAGTAACACAATGGCAAGTGGTGAAGGCTTCTCATAAAACAAAGCACCATTGTTTGATGGATCTAATTATGCATTCTAGAGAATCAGGATGCAGACATATCTCTATGCTTTGGGATACGACATCTGGGATTCAGTAGTTAGTGGATACACAATACCAATCACTCCTCCAAAAGATGATTCTGAAGAGGAAATAGGTGAAGCTCTTTTCATGGCATTTGAAGAAGTAAAATCATAAAAGGAATAAGGAGTGAACTCTGAAGTATGTGGTGAAAACCCTGAGGCTGAAGTAGATCTAGAAGGTGAGTTGATATCTGCACTTAAAGAGTGGAAAATAGAGAGTAAAAAGAATAAGAAAATTTCAAAAAAGCTTGAGGATACAAACAAAATCATAACCAATCTAAAAGTATAGAAATAAGAATACAAGAAAATATTTGAAGATCTCAAAGTACAAATTACCATGAAAATAGATTATTACTGCAAACTAGAAGAAGAGAATGTTGGTTTACGGATGCAGATAGAAGAGATGAATCACAAAATTAGTTGTTATCACAAACACGAAGAAAGTTCTATGAAGCTGGATAAGATTATAAATGACCAAAGGCCTGCAGGCATCAAATTTGGTATGGGTTTCATCTAAGGAGAATCATCAAATGGATCAAAGGCCAAAAATGTAGAATCCATAAAGAATGAATATAAGAAATAGGTTGATCAAGGAAAAACGTCTCATGCAAAATAAAGCAATAATACCAGGCATGAAAGGAGAATTGACAATGATGGATTCACCAATGTCACACATCAAAGAAGAAGAAGACCTATGGCTCCTACGACAACATGGCAAAGACCATCACCCAGGTTCAATTATCCATTTTTTTGTTTTTGTTTTAAATGCAATGGCTATGGACATAAAATCTCAGACTGCAAATATAATGTAAGACCAAGGAATTTCACCAGTAGAAATGCTTTTTCTCCTTTGATGAATTATACAGTAGAATGTTATAACTGTCATAATTTTGGGCACATTGCAAGAAACTGTAGAAGTACATTTGCATCAAATCAGTTTCAAGGAAGAAAATTTCAACCAAATAGGATGAGACAAAATAGAAAACTTCCCAAAAAACATGCACAAGCTATTGATAAGGGAAAGGCAAAACAAGAGCCCAAAACTACTATCAAAATGGAGTGGAAAGAAAAAGAGTGAATTAAAGAAGAAAAATAATCCTTAATCATACAAATAGCATTTAAAGCATAGAATAAATATGTACCATGGATACTTGATAGTGGATGCTCCAGTCATATGACAAGTGACAAACAAAAATTTGAGAAGTTACAGAAATATGAAGGTGGTTCAGTAAAGTTTGGAAATAATGATGGAGCTAAGATAGTTGGCAAAGGTTTAGTTAAAATTAGTGATGGAAAAATTAAGTCAGAAGAAGTCTTGTTTGTGGATGGTTTGAAACATAACTTGTTGAGCGTAAGTCATATTTGTGATAAAGGTCATGAAGTAGTTTTTAAGAAGCAGGGTTGTGAAGTTAGAAAAACAAACAATGAAAATTTGATAACAACTGGATCAAGGACATCTGGAAACCTGTACATGCTCTCTGAGACTTTAGAAGGAGCTTGTTTTATTGGACAGGAAGAAGAAAATTGGTTGTGGCACAAGAGACTTGGTCATATTAGTTTTGATAATCTAGTAAAAATCAACTCAAAAAGGGCGGTGAGAGATATTCCCACCATCAGCAAACCTGCAAATAGCATTTGTGCTTCATGCCAAAAGGGGAAGCAAACTAGAGTCACATTCAAAACAAAAGAGTACTACACAAGCAAACCTTTGGAACTAATACACACTGATTTATGTGGACCCATGAGAACACAAAGCATAAATGGTGACAAATATTTTATGTTGTGCATTGATGACTATTCCAGAATGACATGGATATTTTTCTTGAAGAATAAATTAGAAGCTTTTGAAATGTTCAAGACTTTCAAAAACCAAGTTGAGAATGAAACAGGAAAGAGGATCAAATTTTTAAGATCAGATAGAGGAGGAGAATTCATTTTAGAGGAGTTTACAAAGTACTATGAAAAATACGATATTAGAAGATAGTTTTCAGCAGCCAAGACACCTCAGTAGAATGGAGTGGTAGAAAGAAAGAATAGGACAGTGCAGGAAATGGCACGAACTATGTTGGATGAAAGTAGAGTAGCAGATAGATTTTGGAAAGAAGCAGTCCATATTGCGGTGTATATCCAAAATAGGTACATGCTGAGAACACATGAAAGCAAAACTCCTTATGAGTTGTGGTTCGATAAAAGGGCAACAACAAAATACCTCAAAGTTTTTGGCAGCAAGTGCTACATCAAAAGAACTAAATATAATCTTGGTAAGTTTGAAGATAGAGCGGATGAAGGTATTTTTGTTGGTTATTCATCAAAAACCAAAGCTTACAAATGCTACAACAAGAGGCTAAAGAAAATTGTGGACAATACCGATGTTAAATTTGATGAAGGTAGAGAACGAGTAATTAGCTATGAAAAGAACTACCCAATTTATGAAGAGGTTATTGAAGGAGATGAGGAAAACAAAATGGAAAAGATACAAAAAATTGACTCAGATGATTTAATTTGTGATTCAGAAGTGGAAGAAAATAAGAAATTCAAAACAGGCAGCTAGTAGAAAAATCATCCTAGAGAGCAAATAATTGGAGACCCCAAAGTTGGTGTTCAGACAAGAAGAAGAGTAGTAAGTAACTACTCTCTATTATCTAGCATTGAGCCCAAAATTTTTGTTGACGCAAGCAAAGATGAAATTTGGATGAAGGCAATAAATGAAGAATTAGATCAGATCAAGAAAAATGAAACTTGGGAGTTAGTACCTAGACCTACAAATAAAAATATAATTGGAACTAAATGGATTTTTTGAAACAAATTGAATGAAGATGGACAGGTAGTTAGAAATAAAGCAAGATTTGTATGTAAGGGTTATACACAAGTTGAAGGCATTGACTTTGAGGAAACTTTTGCACCAGTATCTAGACTAGAGGCAATTAGAATATTTATGGCTTTAGCAGTCTACAAGAATTTCAAAGTTTATCAAATGGATGTGAAATCAGCATTTTTGAATGGGAAACTTGAAGAAGAGGTTTATATTGAGCAACCAGATGGTTTCCAACTTGGTGATGATCCCAACTTGGTTTGCAAATTGAAGAAAGCATTATATGGCTTAAAACAGGCACCTCGAGCATGGTATGCAAGTCTAGACAACTATCTCACTCAACAAGGGTTTAAGAAAGGTATGGTGGATAGTAATTTGTATGTCAAAATAGAAAATGGGCATCTTATTGTTCTTGTTGTATACATAGATGATATCATATTTGGCAGCAACAAAGATGAGTCATGTAAAGATTTAGCAAATAAGATGCAGAAAGAATTTGAAATGTCAATGATTGGTGAACTTTCGTATTTCCTCGGGTTGCAAGTTAATCAAAATAAGAAGGGCATATTTATTTCTCAAGTTAAATATGTGAAAGAGATGTTTAAAAAGTTCACAATGGAGGATTGTAAGCTAGTTAGCACTCCCATGATGACAGGTTGCAAGTTGAGCAAGGATGACAAATCTCCATCTGTTGATCAAACCATGTACAGATCTATGATTGGGAGCTTACTGTACCTAATAGCTACCAGACTAGATATTTTGTAGGCAGTATGCATGGTAGCACAATTTCAGGCTAATCCCAAGGAGACTCATGTGACAACAGTGAAGAGGATTCTTCGGTACCTAAGGGTACTATGGAGTATGGGTTATGGTATCTAAAAGGTAAATACTTCACCCTTATTTTGTATTCAGATGCATATTGGGCAGGAGGTGTCGATGACAAAAAGAGTACCAGTGGAGGCGCATTCTATCTTGGAGATATTGGTCACGTGGCATAGTAAGAAACAAGAGTCAGTTTCTTTATCGACAGTAGAGGTAGAATATATTACAGCGAAAACATGTTGTACATAGGTATTGTGGATGAAACAAACCCTAAAAGATCTTGGTATTAGCTTCAGTGATCCAGTATCAGTTAAGTGTGATAACACCAGTGCCATTAACGTCTCCAAGAATCTGGTTATGCATTCATGCACAAAACACATTGCTATCAAGTATCACTTTTTGAAGGAGAAAGTTGTGAAAGGTGAGGTTAAGTTGGATTTTGTTCCAACTACAGAGAAAGTAGCAGATATCTTCACAAAACCATTGCCCAAGGAAGTTTTTGAGTACCTTCGCAATAAATTGGGAGTGGTCACACTTCCCAAGAATTGACTAGCTACAGGGATCACATTCTCAAGGGAAGCATTTAAGTATTTGATTATCTTTTTTCTCATGTTCATGATTCTTGCTAAGTGTAATAAATTTTTCCTGAGAATTTTGTGCATAGACTCAGGGGAAGTCTGCAGTAGCCCTTTGGTATTATTGTCAAAGGGGGAGAAGAGTTATAGGAAATTTCACATGTGTTGCCAACAATTCCAAAGGGGGAGATTATTGAGCAAGGTGCAGCAATAGTATTGTCATTGTTGTCAACACAATCAGATAGATTTGTTGATGCAGCAATAGTTCAAAAGCTATTTAGATGTAGAATATAGGAGTTCAATGGTTATTCAGAGTATGTACAGTGATTTTCCAAGAAGACCGAAGTTGCCCATATGCAAAATATCAAAGAAAAAATACAAGTAAGAAAAGTGTCACGATATTGTGACATATACAGCAGGCAAGAAAAACTATTGTGATTTTGTGACATGTTGGAAGAGAGAGAAAAAGTAGGAAAAACTGTCATGATTTCGTGACATGTTGGAAGAGAGAGAAAAAGTAGGAAAAACTATCACGATTTTGCGACATGTTGGAAGATAAAAATGCAAGTGGAAAAACTGTCACGATTTCGTGACATGTTGGAATAGAAATAGAAAGCAAAAGTGTCACGATTTCATGACAAGTTCGAAGAAAGAGAACAAGTAAGAAAAGTGTCACGATTTTGTGACATGTCGCATTTTCATGACTAAAATAGGAGAGATAAAGTATGTTTGAAAAGTGTCACGATATTACGACATGTCGCATTTTCACGACAAAAGTAAAGTACGAAAGCAGAAGTGTCACGATTTCACAAGTTTGAAGAAAGGGAACAAGTAAGAAAAGTGTCACGATTTCATGACATGTCGTATTTTTGCGACTATAATAGGAGAGAGAAAGTAATTTTGAAAAGTGTCACAATATCGCGACAAAAGAAAGAGAGGAAGCGTACGGAAGTAGAACTGTCACGATTTCACGACAAAAGCAGAAAGCAAGACTTCGAAAGTAGAAGTGTCTCTATTTCATGACAAAAGCAAAGAAGTAAAGTATGGAAGTAGAAGTTTCATGATTTCATGACAAAATCAGAGAAGAAGACTTCGAAGGTAGAAGTGTCATGATTTTGCGACAAAAGCAAAGAAGTAAAGTATGAAATCAGAAGTGTCATGATTTCACGACAAAAGCAGAGAAGAAGACTTCGAAGGCAGAAGTGTCATGATTTTGTGATAAAAGCAAAGAAGCTAAGTACAGAAGCAAAAGTGTCACAATTTCATGACAAAAGCTAAGTTGAATACTATGAAGGTAGAAGTATCGTGATATCATGACAAAAGCAAATTCAAAGTCTATGGAAGCAGAAGTGTCACAATATCTCGACAAAAGCAAAGACAAAGTATACAGAGGCAAAAATGTCATGATATCATGACAAAAGAAAAGACGAAGTCTACGGAGGTAGAAATGTCATGATATCACGACAAAAGAATAGAGAAAGTGTACGAAGGCGAAAGTGTCGCGATATCGCGACATGTATTTTCATGGCAATAGCAACAAAAGAAGCTATAGAGGCAAAAATGTCACAATTTTATGACAGGTCATAAATGCGCAAGTCAAGAAGGAGAACCTAACTGAATGATAAGTATGACAGTGGACCGATATCACTACGGTATATACAGGGACAGTTACAGAGTGATTTCATACTACTGAAATACGAAGAGTGATCAAAAGTTAGTATGGCCATTACAATGTCTATCCAGAATGAAATCATCAAGCGATGGATAAACTAAACATCTTCTTGAGTTGAAGCCGATGAAGACCGATGACAGTCGACTAAAATTAGGGTTTACAGTTGTTATGAAAGCCGAATAATATTAGGATTTACAGTCGACTAAGATTAGGGTTTTCATCATAAAAAATATTGTTATAAAAGGAGGACTGTTTGGAGAATTGAGGAGGTGTAGGAATGTGTGTGAAATACGATCGTTGTGCATAGAGAACAAGTAATGTCAAATCATGCTAAGTGCAAAATTCACAAAGAGATCAGAGTGTGCAAAATGGAGAAGACGATCATGAAGTTCGACTGTAACAATGTAGAGTGTGCAAAGTGATTGCGCAAAGAGAGTAGAGTGTGCAAAAGGGATAAGACGATCATGAAGTTCAATTGTAATGAAGCAGAGTGTGCGAAGTGATTGCACAGAGAGAGTAGAGTGCACAGAGAACACAAAGGTGAAGAAGACCAGTTAGGGTCTTGCAAAAGCAAAGGTATCTTACTGTCAAACTTATAGATTCAAATAGAAGTCTAGGTTGTAGCTTGGCATCAAGGGTTGGTGCTCCTTCCAGTTGGTGCTGGTAAATCAGGGGTTGGTGCTCCTTTCTATTAGTGTAGATAAATCATGGGTTGGTGCTCCTTTCTGTTGGTGCAGATAAATCAGGGGTTGGTACTCCTTTATTTTGGTGCAGATAAATCAGGGGTTGGTGCTCCTTTCTGTTGGTGCAGATAAATCAAGGGTTGGTGCTCCTTTTTGTTGATGCAAATAAATCAAGGGTTGGTAATCCTTCCAGTTGGTGTTGGTAAATTGATAGTACAGTTGGTGCTTTGCAAAGGTTGGATTTGGATGGTAGTCCAAGCAGTTAATTTTTGAGGAGTAGCCACATTGGTGAACCTCGTTAAATCTTGTGTTGTGTGATGCTCGTTTGTTATACTTGTTGTATCTAGTAATAATTTTTAATTGCTACGGTATTAAGAGCTATAAATTTAAGTTTATAGAGCTACACTGATTCACTCCCCCTCTCAATGTCATTGTAAAACTAAGAAAATTAAACAAGCCTCACACACTCACTTAAATGTTGGAAAATAGTTGGATTTCATCACCGCCAGGTTTGGATTTCATCTTCGAACCACCAATATATTACCCCATTTTTAACCAAGTTCAGCTCCAAAAAACGTTTATAGATTGAAATATTTATATGTATTTCTCTTTAGAGGGTATAATGCTAACCAAGTGAGACTGGATGAGGACTAGTAGGACATGTGCTCCCTGACTGGGTATCGGCGTCATCTCCATTCTTAGGTGGGAAATCATCACCTGGAATTCATAACCAGGAGTGGATGATGAGCATACAAGTGAAATCATAGATTCATTTTAGGGAAAAACATTTTGCACATGTATTTTTATTTTTCAAAACTCCAAAATATCTAAAAAAAATAAAAAACCTTCAAAATTCAAAAAAATAAAAAAGTTCCAAAACTCAAAAAGAAAACAAAACAAACAAATAAAATCAAATAAAATTTGGTGTAAACTTAGGATCAAAACCTTGTGTGCTTATTTTCTTTGTGCATTGTATTGCATTGTGGTTTTATTTCATTTACATTTACATTTAAATTTCACACATAATTGCATATTAGCATATGGTAATGACCCATAGTCAGGCCAGGAAGTTAGCATTTATCCAGAGTTAGTTGTCTTCCCCATGGTGTCTCAGTCTAGTGAGGTCCCTAAAACTTCAATGGTAGGGAAAGTCAGTATACCCCCTTCTATATACCATAGCCTAAATTTAGGGCCCTCTAGTAGTGCCCCCATTTCAAAAATAGATATTATGAATAGGGCTACACATACTGTTATTCCTAAGACTCCTATAAAATAGCTACCTACCCCAATGGATGGTTGTGTCACACTTGTAGACATGGATGTCATTAGGCTATATCTGAATTCTACGTGAATGTTTTTACCATAATTACAACAACTTACCATCTTATCCTGTGTTATACCACCATTACATCAAGAGTCCACCTTCACACACCCATAGTGGTTTGGACAAGTGTTTACAAATCCACTATTTGAGTTGACTGCTATAGTCCTAGTTAGCCAACCATCATATTTTAAACAACCACTCTTCGCATTACCTTAGAAAACCATCACTTAAAATAATCCCCTATATGAAGCAACAACTCAGTTTGCTTCAAAAATCCCTACATCCATTCCATATACCACCCCCATAGATTCCATGCATCATACCATCCCACATTCGATAGCAATACCTTTTGCTACCTACCCTCCACTCACATCCACTACCATGGTTGTCACACAACCAACTCAGCCTACCACTTCCTATGTAGTTGTGCCCACATCAAATGCAATTATTATGCAGTAGGCTTTCTTGCAGCTATAATAGATGATTTTGGATAATGCTAATCATAGCATTAACCCTGATCCTAATAAATATTTGTAGAGGATTGAGCATAACCTACTATCTACATCTAACCAAAACCATAGATTTATCCAATATCAATTTTGCATACTGTATGCCCCATCCACTACTATAGCAACCAATCCATCACATCACATGTATGCTAACACGATGGGTCAGCATACTACCATCCCCCCATCACCTCATCCATATCAAAATTTTCATCAATCGTCATATCATCACACATTTCAGCCCAACACTCACCATCTGTATGATCCCAAGTACCAGTTCCTACATAGTTATATTGATAGTCTTGTCATGCAAACCCCAAGTTTGCAATATCATAAGACAACATTAAGGTAGCTACTGAATCACCCAATCCATGCTTTGGTGCCTGTATCGCCCTATCCAATGGATTTCCAAATATCAAATCTTAATTTTAAGGGGAAATATGACCCTCGAGAGCATGTAACAATGTTTGTAAATGTGTTCTTTAGGATTAGCAGCAATGATGCACTCATGCTACATAAATTTACTCAAACACTTAGGGAAGAAGCCCAATAATGGTACAACCACTTACCACATCAGAGTGTTTTCACTTTTGAGTAGCTTGTAGATCAATTATTAGAGTGATTTTCCCTAAATATCTAAAAGTAGACCACATTGACCGATATGATATATCTAAAGCAATATGATGATGAATTAGTCCATGATTTTGGCAACCGTTGGAGGGCAGTTATGATTAAGTTTCCATTATCCCTTCCCATGATATAAATAACATGAAGATTTGTGTCAAGCCCACCTCTTTTTTACTGCAATTACAACAATATAGAACATTCTATGAGGTACTTGCCAAAGCCAAAGTGATAGAAGAGATAAATATACAAGAGGGCAATATTAAGCCTAAGAAAAAGAGGTGGCAGAATATGAACCAGAAGGGGAATAACCATTGCCAGTCCAAGGCCACTCAAGTTAACTAGATAGTCTTGGGCCAACCATAGTCAAATCAACAAGATCAAGTATAGATCCAAGAACCTCAACAATAATAGTAACCACAATAATCAAATTATCTAGTGATTCCACCCCACAACAAGTGCAAAATCAAATACAACCTGTAGAGAGGCATCAACATCACTTTAGGCCTAGGTGCAAGCACACACTATTACAAGAGCCCTATTCATATGTGTTTCAAAATTTTTATGCAATACAACTCTTTACATTACCGAAGATTAAACCCAAGGACCCTAGTATGCCAAAGACAAAAGGCTATAGAGAGTACCTATTTTGCATCTGTCATAGGGAACTAGGACATGAGATCGAATCTTGCCATGGATTTAAGGGTATTGTGCAAGACTTATTGGAAGTGGGAAATATCAAACTCAACAACCCACTAGCCCAATCCAATCATTACCTTGGTATATATCAGACACCTTTACCCCACCATGAGGTAAATCAACAAGCGATGGGAGAATCAACTTCTACATTTCCTCCCAACCAAGATAATTATGTGTCTCAACTACACCAATTTTTTATAGGGGCTATCAGTGTGATCACCCACAGGTAGAGACAAGAAAATTGTACAACATAAGCTCTAACAACACAACCAAGTATCCCCATACAACTAGGTCCATCAATTCCAACTCCACCATTTCATAATCTAAGCAATCCATATTTTCCCATTATCACCCTAGGCAGTCGGTTAACCCAAAGCTTAAATATGGCATCAAAAAACTATTAATTTATGAGCTAATACAAAAATCACCCCCACATAAAGAAGCATTAATGGAAATCCTAAAATCTATCCAATTACAATAAGAAGATCCCAATGCTTTCAAATATTTTATGGAAAGTGTATAAAAGTGTATGGAATCCTCGATAGCATTTTATGACTTTGAGGAGAAGCAAGTCTCATCAGATTTATCGAATCCTCCATTGCACATAGTATCTCATATTTATAGGAAGTCATTCAAGAGAGTCATTATTGATACTGGCTCCTCCATTAACCTTATTACCACTCCTACCATCAAATACATCAACATAATGCCATCACATATTATATAATCCACATTCACATTAAGAGAATCTAATGACACCTTAAGCTCAACTGTGTGAAATGTTTTTCTTCCCGTCACCATGGGGTTGAAAACTATATATGTCCTCTTCCACATCTTGGAGGGGGAAATGTTGTATAACACACTTCTTGGACATCCCTAGATCAGGAAAATGATGTGTGTACCTTCAACATTGCATCAGTGCTTAATGTATGTACATGAGGGTAAATTACATTGCATCCCAATAGACATAGAGACTTTTAAATACTGCAACCTGATATTTAATCCTTATGATCCATTACTTCCATCAACCCACCTATCAATATAGCCACTCATCATCCAAACCACTCCCACTAATATCACTTCATCAAAAGCCCCCATCCCAGAGGAGTTGGAATAGTTGACCCTAATTTTACATCTAAAAGTGCTAGATCTATTCAACCTTCAAACACCACATTCCATTGTCCTAATGCACCTAATCACCTTGCTAACCAATCATCCACTCCATCAACCAAACTGCTCAATACACAATCTCTTATCATTCACAACACAACCCACCCCATCAACTAACAACTTAATTTCACCTCATACATATCAAAATTAACTACCCATAGTCTTATAAATAGGGTTACCTATCTAATAGGAACAACTGCCTCCACATGAACCACAAGCTACCCTTGAAGTGCCTTCCTCATCTACTAAGCCATCATCATCCCAACAATCCTACTTTATAGTACATCTTGCCAATTCAAGCATTGATGAGTATATAATTGAGAGTGTCATAGTTACACCACATTTTGAGTTAGTTAGAGACTATGGTCACCCATGTGACCCACATTTGGCCATATATGTAGTGTACAAAATGGTTTCTTGATCACACAAAATTAATTTCATATATGGGGGAGTGGATTATTTATCCGACCCACCTCCTCCCAATGAGGAACCCTTACAATATTTTTATGGAAACATTGATTATCTATCCAACCCAGATTTTGCTTTGCGATATTTTCACACTATCAATTGGTAGGGATATGGACTTGGACGACATGAGTAAGGTCCACGTTACATTGTTGAGTCTGAGTACATAGAATCACATGACTGCTCTGGTCTAGGGTATAGATTTTCCACCTCAAACTTTTCCTTCAACAAAATATTCCATTGACTCACTATTGAGTATGAAAAAGAGGAAGAGGAAAGCAATGAATGTGATGATTTTTATGATGTTGCTGATGAGTACCTAGATCTTGAATATGCTCCTCATTTACATGAGGCTTTCTCAGGGTCTATATTGCATACATTCACAATTAATCATATGCCTAATTATTACATCTTCGATGAGGATTTTGGAGACTACATCTTTGATGAATACTTTGGGGAACTCCAAAAATGGAAGCAAATATAGACTAGATAATTTGAATATTTGATGGTCCCAAAGAATATGCGGTTCCTACCAAGCCCATCCAAGAAGATGAGTGGTATACAAAGATGTTTCCCATAGGTCACACCATATTTTGCTTTAACAAGGAGTGTGAGCACGCTGATCCAGATCCTCCACCACCACCTTGGCTACTCTCGCATCACTACCATTCACCCACACTAGGTCAGTTGTAACCTAGATAGAGTGAGTCACCATCTCTTGATTTGCAACCACCTCATTTCCACCAAGTCAATATATTTTTTGTTGGTTTGTTCACCCCAATATGTAACCTGTATGATTTTGCAAAGCCAATTTAGTTCGACACTAGCCTTATCACCATGGATAGGATTTCACCCCTGCCATCCATCATCGAGTTCATCCTATTCAAAGAGTTACTATGATATTCAAATGCTTACATTCCACAACAACCTTCACCCTTCCCTACCTTGATTTTTCAAACTAAATTAGAGGGGGATACCTTTGAGACATTTGAGAATGTGGAAGATTATATCCATCTCATCCCAAATCCACATTAATTAGATGAAGTTTCTCACATGTTTATAGAAGAATCCATATATGTGAACCTTAGCAAAGATGCGGACAACCTCCAAATTGTCAAAATTGCAAAATATTTATTCGTAGAGGAGAAAGAGCATATGATCAACATCTTGATAGGAAATAAAGATATTTTAATGTGGTCATACAAAAACATGCTTGGCCTTGACCCCAATTTGGTGGTCCACAATATTACTTTGGTGTCAGATGCTAAACCTTCCAAGAAAAAAATTAGGAAACTTCATCCAATATTTACATTGATTGTAAAAGAAGAGCTACAAAAACTATTGGATGTGCAATTCATTGTCCCAATATATTATCTAGAGTGGCTCATTGATTTTTACGATTTGAATAAAACATTGCGCAAGGATGATTTTCCTCTACCTAAAATTGATCAATTAGTAGAATCCTACACAGTCCATGAAATGCTTTCACTAATGGACGGTTTATCAGGATACAATAAAATTCAAGGTAATCCTGAGGATCAACACAAGACAACATTTACAACACATTGGGGCACATTTTGCTACAATATGATGCCTTTTAGCCTTAAAAATGCAAGAGCTGCATATCAACGTGCCATGATGTACATATTCCATGATTACATGCCTAATATTATTGAGTATTATGTTTATGATTTTATTGCAAAATCAAAGACACATCTTGAGCACATTGAAGTCCTAGAAAAATTATTTTATCGATTGCTTTAACACAAGGTAAGGTTAAATCCTAAGAAGTGCGTATTTGACATAACATCAAAAAAACATTTATGATTCATTATCTCCAAGCGAGACATTGAAGTGGACCTCGATAAGGTCAAGGCCATTATAGAGATACCACCTCTAATAAATTTGAGAGAGTTGCATAGTTTACAAGGAAAGATTCAATCTATCTGATGAATCATTGCACAACTCTTAGATAAATGCAGGCATTTCACTCACTTTCTATAGAAAGGGGTCACATTCTCTTGGAAAACTGAATATCAAGAGGTATTTGATGACATAAAGAAGTATCTGGCTTCACCATCAGTTCTTATGTTATCTCATTCAGGAGTCCCTTTTCATATTTATGTATCTACAATAGATTTTGTATTAGGGACAATGCTTTTTCAGAAAAAATGATAATTACAAGGAGCAAGACATTTATTACATAAGTTGAACATTGGTAAGTTACAAAATAAGATATTCTTACATTAAAAATTTATTCTTAGCAATGGTTTTTGCCACTAATAATATCAAAAATTACATGCTAAGTAACACTACTTATGGCATAGCTAGAGAGAACCCTCTACGATACATGATGACTCACACATACAAAAAAACCCATACCACAAAATGAATAATACTTTTAGTAGAATTTTATCTTGAATTCATCAGTAAAAATTCCATCAAAGATCAAGTGATAGTTGATTAGCTTGCTAAAGCTCAATTACCAAATGACAAACCACTAATCGTTGAGCTTCCATATGATTCAGTATTTTCCATCAATGAAAAATAAGAGGTAGTCCCTCCCGAGGACTAAGTCAACATGACAATGTTCTTTGATTGATCAAAGTGTGAAAAATAAAAAGGTGCTAGAGTTGTGTTTTACACACCAGAAGAAATTCCAATTCCTTTATCATTTAAACTTGACTTCACATGCACAAACAATAATGCAGAGTATGAAGCTCTAATTTTGGGACTTCAATTAGCTATAGCTATGGGTATCAAATGACTAAGCATATTTGGTGATTATCAACTCATTTTTTACCAAGTAAAAGGAGAATACCAATGCAATAAACTAGTCTCAAAATAGTATCATGAAGTAGCAATGAAGTTGATAGAGAAATTTCACTAGGATGAAATTAGTAAATTGCCTTGCTTGACTAATATATTTATAGATGTAATGGCCTCTTTGGGATCATTGATTCCTAATAATGAACATGGAGAATTCCAAACACTAATCATAACAACTGTGTCCAAACTAGAAACCAAACAAGCAAAGTCCACATTTGAGAAGAGTTTCTGTTTGATCCATGCCAAACCATATAATTCTTACCTTTATGATATCAAAGACATTCTCAAGATTTTTACCCTCCCAATACAAATGATGCAGGCTGTAAAAAGAATATTCAAACAAAAAATAACTCGTTTACTCTCTTGGGGGACGTGTTGTATCAATGTGGCTATGATGGAATTCTACTACAATGTTTAGATCTTGTTGAGGAACAACAAGCTATTATGGAAGCCCATGATGGTACTTGTGGTGGTAAATTTAGTGGAATAGCCATTGCAAAGTGCATTTTATGCATGGGTTATTATTGACCCACCATGTAAAAGGATTGTTGTCAATATGTCATGAAATATCAAAAATACCAACATCATACCAATTTATCTCATGTACCATCATAATATTTACAACCCATTCAAAGCCTTTGGCCCTTTTCATAATGGGGCCTTGAATTTATTGTAAAAATTTCACCTGACTCATTAGGACAACATGATTTCATCATAACTGCCATGGAATACTTCACTACATGGGTCATAGCAATTCCAATGACCACTATAACTAGACCTCAAATAATGAATTTTATACTTCAGCATATTATCTATAATTATGGTATACCTTTCAAGATAATATCTTATAATGGTAAGTCATTTAAGAATAAGGATGTTTGAGCCTTATGCAACAAATAAAATATTCAACACATTTTCTCGACACCTTATTACCCTTAAGCAAATCAAAAAGCTAAAGTGACTAACAAGACAATGATAGTCATTCTCAATAAAATCATCAAATAAAACCATATATATTGGTACAATCAACTCCCATTGGCACTATGGTCTTATCAAAAAAGCATCAAAATGCCAATGGGAGCAACACCTTTTTCACTAGTCTATGGCGTTGAGGCAATAATACCTCTTGAGTTAGAGATTCCTTCCTTGCAAATCATATTACAAAAATTCATGGATGATGACACATCTAGAGAAGTACATCTTGATCAACTAACACTCATTTATGAAAGGTGCATCAACACCTTGGAACATCTACGAGTATACCAAGACCACATCAAATGTGTTTACAATGCAAAAGTCCATCCTTGTAAATTTCAAGTAGGATATTTCATGCTTAAAGAGAACCAACAAAATACCAATGCATTGTCGCACTTGAGAGATAAATTTGTGGCTAAGTGGTTGGGTTCATACATTATCAAAAATAAGTTGGGTCTAAGAACGTATAGACTTTCCAACTTGGAAGGATAATTATAACTAGAGCCATTGAACATAATGCATCTAAAGGTATTTTATACATAATTTGACTTATAAATATGTATATATATACAAGAAAAAAACTTTGAAAAAATCAAAAATATTTTATTTCATGCATTTCATGTTGGAATTTTTGTTCATATCATTCGTTTACATTAAATTATGTGGTAAAATTTGATAATGCGTAGTCCATCAAGTTACTTGCCTTAATCAGGGTTACTTCACATAAAACACTACCATAAGAATCTATCATAATAATGCATTACTTACTAAGTAAAGTCCTATGATTCTCAATCACTTAACCACATCTATTCTCTAAAGCAACCTCCAGTAAAAATTGATAAATCTTTAGATGCAATAAGGTCATTACAGGTCAATCAAATTTCTTCTTGAATCACAAACATTAATACATTTAAAACATTGTGAACCTTGGGAAAAATGAAGTCAAAAGTAGTTACTGCCATAAGTGAAAGGTTTCCCCTGCACATCCAGTTATGTGCATGGTCTAGAGTACTATAGATTTGGAAAAAATAAAAGCTCTTCCTTTACCCCCCCCCCAAAAAAAAAAAACATCCCTTGCTCTTCATCAAATCGAGCAAGTATCCTAGAAAAAAAGCCCCTTGCTCATCCACAAAACGAGCAAGTACCCTTAACAATGTCTCAAAGCAATAAGTTTCCCTAATTTCCATTCCCAAAATGGCAAATAATCCAAATAAATATCCCATTTTGTCTTCCAAAAATGGGCAAAATAAGAAATAACACTCCTTGATCTTAATAAAAATGACCAATCCCCCAAAGATAAAAAAAAATAAGAAAGGAGCTTGAATACTTGGAACACTTAGTGTCTTAAAAACCATGGGGTGATCCTCATTACAAGTTAGGTGGCATCATGTCGGCTTGGAAATGAATTATCCTTACATGTGGTGTCAAATATGTCACATTAGAAACCTTATTTTATATGGATCTATGATCGCTCTCGAATGAGCTAGCTTATTGGTATAAATTACAATTGATTAGCTTGACCTATCTTATGATGAGATATGAACTTCATGGCACACACATTTGGTCCATGAAAATATTTGAAAACACTAGGAAAAGTTTCGCATCATGAAGATCTGTGAGATTATGAAAATAGTTTTTTCGACTCACTAAATTGGTTGAGTCTTTGAAAAATATCTTATATATTCAAACATAATATCCATTGCATCATTACACATCATAATATTCATACAATACCATATTTCTATGCCCCTAATTAAGGAAAGGAAATGACAATGATCAAGCTAAGTCTAACATTACCACCCATAAATAAAACATAAAGTATTTTACACCATTTCACCTTGCATCCATCAATAAAAAAAAACACATAACATAAAATATAATAAAATGCCATATATATGTAAATAAATAAATAAATAAATATATATATATATATATATATATATATATATATATATATATATATATATATATATATATATATATATATGTATGTATATATATGTATATATACATATATATACATATATATGTGTGTGTGTATTTCTGAGTCGCATAGTACCAAATGCCTATAGGAAGTATACATCGGAGCACTGAGGCTCATAGACAAAAAAGAGGTAATAAAGTGCTACTAGCTAGCATTTCCATGAACTTGGTGACGTCCTTGTGCTGATGAAGTACCATGAGATCTAGATGGTTTTTGAGTCCTCACGCTCACCTCAATCTACCTACTAGCACCCAAAACTAATGAAGAAGGAGGAATAGAGAGAGGGTTATCGCACTCATGTAGAGTTCTCTCTAGTATAAAAATGTACTCACCCTACCAATGAATGGTCCTCAAGTCCACACCCTAGTGTGTGCTTGCTGAGAGATCTAAAACCTAAGAGAAGCAATGGTAGTAGTAGCATCATCCCTTGTAGGTGCATGTTGTTCCCTATCCAACTCACTCTGTATTTGAGTCACCTCATCCTATAGCCTCATGATATTTGTATCTCAGGTTGTGATATCATCCAAACTCAGTCTATCATACAGATCATCCACCTCACTCTATAGCTGAGTCACCTCACCTTGATACTAGGCCAACTCACCCTTAACCCAAGTCAACTCCAAATATATACTATCCCACTCAGCTCAGATAATACCCCAATCATCATTCATATGGTGAGGAGGAACATCATTCTCTCCCTCACAATCACCACCACCCCCTTGCCTCTACCATCTTCATCATCTCCCTGAACTCCATCACCTTCATGTCATTTATCATTACCTTATCTTCCATCATACCCCTCCTCACTATCCTCATGCTTAACCTCCATCTTAGACTATTGCAACTCCATGAAAAATTACCTCCTACCACCACTCCCTCGATGGAAATTAGGTCACCTAGGAGCCTAATCTCCAGCATCAAGCTCATCCCCAATGATTGCATCATACACAACCTAGCTCGGTCTCCAAGTATGCTACATCGCAAACCAAGAATCAAACTCTATAGTTTTACCTACGTCATCTAGATCAAAAACCTTGATAATTAGATCATTATAGGAATCATAAACTATCCACAAGTTGGGTGCCAAAGGTAGGCCTAGCTCATCACTTCATTGTTTGTACATCACTAGAGCATTGAGGATCCCTTGAACCAACCTAAACTATCTCTACACTCAAGATAATTGGATGTACTCCATATCTCAAGTATGGCTACCCATCAATCATCACCCTCATATGACTTGGTGAAGTTCCACAATATCCCTCTCCCAAACTAGGTCCCTCCTTGGGCGTCAACACATAAAGTCCCTAGTTAATCCACTCAGGCTATCCCTGTAAGTAACAATCTCAACCATAGGACGAGTGGGAGAGGAATCCTCACTAAGTAACCATTGATATGCATGAGGAGCAAGAGGATCACAAGTACAAGAAAGTCCCATAGAGTGACGGAAAATAATATGCTTCCACAAACAAATCTAGAGCAATAAACTGTAACTAAGGCCCTTCTACCCCTACTTCTTAATCTCATTTAACTCATTGTAATATTGGAAAAGAAGAACGGGTGTCCATGCCAACCTCTATGGGTCTACCATCAACTGAAGCACAATGGACACTTGGTTCCATGGGATCCTCAATTTCATGCTATTAGGAAACATAATGGTGCTCAATATAAACATAATAAAAGTAGAAACAATGCTCAACATATTATCCTTGAATAATTCAAGGTAAGCGATACCACCCTTGCTACAATCTACATCCCAAAGATCTAAAAATATAGGTCTGAGTACATCCTCCTTGTCATGACCCACCCTCACTAGTGTCCCCTCGATAGGCACTCAAAAATATGATAGATGTCCTCCAAAGTAACAGTGAGATCCCTTGTAGGAAGTTGAAAAGAACCCATGTCTGTGTCCCATATCTCAACTAGAGTCGATAGGAATACATCGTTTGCTCTCACCATATCCAACCACCCACAACCATCTAAGCCTACTGCCTCCAAGAACTCCCAATCATCAATTGTGATAGCCTTACACACTATCAACATTGTGTGATGTCATCTATGTCTAGAATCAAGAAGCTTCACCTGCAACCATAGCAAAAACAAACATCAGTAAATCTAGAGAAAGAAATAAAATCAGAATGCATCTTAGATTAAACTACCATGTACAAAAATAAATAAATAAACAACATTTCAAAAAAAAAAAAACCTACCCTAACATGGTAGCAAAAAAGTAAAATCAACATGCATCTTAGATTACACTGCATAGTACAAAAACAAATAACATTCAAACAAAAAATTGAATAAAAATTTCAACCTACCCTAACACGGTAGTAAAAAAAAAAAATCAACATGCATCTTAGATTACATGGCATTGTACATAAACAAATAAAACATTCAACAATGTCAAAACATCATGCATCTTACAAAAACAAATAAAACAATCAAACATTTCAAACAAAAAAATTGAAAAATTTTCAACCTACCCTAACACGGTACTAAAAAAATAAAATAAATTAATTAATTAATTAAAAAAATAAATAAATAACTTTTCATCTTAGATTATATTACATGGTACAAAAATAAATAAACAGTCAAACATTAAAAAAAAAAACAATTTTCAACCTACTCTATCATGGTAGTAAAAAAAAAAAAACATTCAACTTATAGTACATTACTTTGTACAAAAACAAATAAACAGTCAAACATTTCAAAACAAAAAATAAAAACATTTTTTAACCTACCCTAACATGGTAGTAAATAAAATAAAAAATAAACAAAAAAATATTCATCTTAGATTACATTACATTCTACCAAAACAAATAAAACAATCAAACATTTCAAAAAAAAAAAATCCATTCCCATTTAATGATTAAAAAAAAACAAGAGGAAAGATTCACTGTCTCTGCCGAGTTGTTGGCAAAAATTATCAAGCTTCCCAATGAGGGATTCAAGCTCCACAAAGACAATCATACCATACAAGAGGAGCTGAAATATTTCATGAATAGAGGAAAGAAACTGGCGAGAGACGACAAAGGCATCATCTGGGAAAGACTTCCAGATCCTTAGTGCAGAGCTCTGATCTATGGTGGACAAGGTGGACAAACCGTTGAGAATTTTCCACCTTGCCTTCCTCAACGTTCTTTGGGACGTTAAAGAGGTTAACGTTCCTAAGTACTTAATATGTTCCATTGAGGTTTCCATTGAGAAATACCAGAAAAGGGAGGATTTGTAGATTAAACACCAAGGTTTGTTCCTGGTCATTTATGACCATATGTTGCAAAAAATCGCTACCAAGGTGGACTCAAATCCTCTCATGTGCATTGATGAGGAGCTCACTAAGGTTGATGTGGTGATGCAAATTCGTAGCTCCAACAACCACAAAAGCAAGAGGAACAATAGTGGGAAACAAAAGAGCCTTGAGCAACTCACTTCTAAGAGCACCATACCTATTTTGGACCAATCCATAGCAGATGTGAGAGCGATGGCCACTTTCAAATGTGATCCTTTTGAGATTCTAATGGAGATGCTGGAAAATATCTATCAATCTCAATAGAAGGCTCTTACCTACATTGACCATGCTATCAAGATTTCAAAGGCTATTATGGCTAGTAAACCAGAGACTTCTCAAGTAATCCTCCCTATTAAGAAGAATAATGTTGGTGATTATATCCCGTAATAAGTTGGTTGGTCACTCTTATTTTTTCCTTCACTCTGGTCAGGTTTCTCTGGTCTTGTTTGGTGTGTTTGGTTCTCTTTCTGGCGTCTTTGTTGTTCTATTTTTATGCCCTTTGATTTTATATCTTAGTGGGAGGTTTCCTTTCTGTCTTGGTCTTTCTTTTAGGTTTGCTTGTACAAGGTTCAAGGATCCTTCCAAACCCCTTTCTACCAATAAAAAAATAAATAAAAGAAAAAACAACAAAACCAAACAAAATAACAAAACAAACAAACAAATAGAAATAAAACTACACTAAGCGCATCAACAGCCTACCTGGGTATCGAACACCGACTTTTTCTCTAGTCGAGCCTCCACCTTCAACACCATTCGCACCCACATCAACTACACTACCACTCCCCTCTTCAACCTCCATCTCACTCAGGGATCAGAGCAAATCACCAATTCTAGATGACAACCCAGCCTATTTATAGGTGTTTTTTATGATAAAAATCATGCATCCATAATTTATGGTGAAAATTGTGCATTCATGTTTTGCGAAGCATGTAAAATTGTAAACCTGTGGTTTGCAGTTGTAAATGAAAACACATAGTATATACATCGTAGAATCATGCACCCATGGTTTAGAAAAAAACAATAATAAAAAAACATCAATCACCTGATGCATGTCGTTAATAGCACCATTTAATCTTATGATTTGTCAAATATAGGGTGGTTTCCAAGGCTATCTACGATAGAAGGTTATGGTGGATTACAGTTCAAATATTTAGACTACAAGCATTACTTTGGTGAAATAGATGTTGGTTTAGCCTTTTTGTGTCACACTAAACCTAGTCTATAGAATGGAAACTAAATTAACTTGCAAGAATTGAAAACTAATTACAATTGCAATAATTGAGATGATAGAAAATTAAACCTAATTACTTTTGTAAAATGGAAGTTGTTTGAAGCAAACATAATTCAAACACCTATCAGTATTCTATTAGATAAGGTTATCAATTTTCTACCATAGTAGCTGACAATAAAAAGGGAAATGCAAGAACTTGTAAAGTTGGTAGAAATAAAGAAACAATTATAGTGTTGCAGATTACTTTAATTGTTAAAACATGTATCAAGGAATAAAAAATTAACTACTCTATCACCTGTCACACATCTATGCAATTTGAAAACTCATTCTTAAATATGGAAAATAAATATTTGAAGAACATGGACTTATACTGAAAGGGGGGGGTGAATAGTATAAGACTTAACCAATTAATAATTTTAACTTTAGATAGCAGTGGCATCAACACAACATTAATCAAGACAGAAAACATCACACATTGAAGACCCATTTTTAATGTGGTTCACCCAAAAATGTTGGGCTACGTCCACAAAAACTTTTCTCTAAAAGTTATCTCAAAGTTCTTTGGGAATCCTTCCCAATTACAATGTTTATGAGCCTCGGCCCAAATGATATACCTTCCCCTCTTCTCTGGAAATGATCCCTCAGAAGATCAACTACCTCTACCTCTTGCTAGCACGTGGAACTCCTTTCCACCGAAGACATCCTGTCCTCAATGCTTAGCCTAAGAGACCTTTGCCTTCTATGATCACGTCCACAGCAGCTCAGCAACCTGTACCAAACACAGTCAGTTAGTCTAGTACAATTCTTCCTCTGTCTGTCAGATCTGTCCAACTCTTGAACAAATCAATCCTCTGCATACAAGCCTTCTCAAAGACTTGCCAATTGTCCTCAGGTTCTTCTCATAGAACCAATGCACCTCTGTCCTCAAGTTCTCTGATAGAACAATCAAAATCAGGTCACAAGTCCTCTGCTAGGACCTATCCAAATCTGCTCACAAGTCCCCATCGGAACCTATCCAAAATTGCTCACAAGTCCCCATCGAAACCTATCCAAAACTGCTCACAAGTCCCCACTAGAACCTGTCCAAGAACTACTCACAAGTCTCCACTGGAACCTATCCAAAAACTCAACAAGCTCACCAAGAAAAACATTCTTAGTAGGAAATCACAAAGTGAATTGTTAGAGACCCAATGTGATTTTTCAAACTCATAGAAGCATAAAGAGAATTGTTAGAGACTCAATATGTTCTATACTCAAATCCCAATCTCAAAACTCAACTCAAATCAACTCAGCTCAATCTCAATCTCAAATCTGAAAACTCAACTCAATATCTGAAATGGATAGGATACAATGTTTTCTTTCAAGAACATGAAACCCCAACAATTGCCAACTATGCAAAGAATCACATAACAATGATACTCATGTTCTTTTCACCATCAATTAGGGTTTCAACAACAATGCTCATCAAACAAGGTTTAGTCAACCAACACCATTCAACTCAACATCAACCTTGAAGCATTCAACCAATCATCACAAGAAAAGGAAACAAGTAGAAATCCTTTTCCCTCCAAAGATATTTGAACAAAACAACCACCAACACAATATCACCAAATGCAAAGAATAACTTGCTCAAATCAACTCAATGGAGTAAGCCCAATATCATGAATCAAGTAAAGCAATAACTTGATCAAACAACCTCTTTGAAAGCAACTCAACCATCAAACTCAAAGCAGCCAACCAAGGGTTCCACCAACTCAATGCAAGTAGCTAGACTCACAAATATAAACCCTAGTGCACAAAGATTCCACTATCTCAAACCAAAAATTATGCATTCACCAAAAACTCTCCTTAAGGATAACAATGCATAAGTAGTCTTCAACAAACCAGAAAATAGGATTTACACCTAGCCAAAGGATACCTAGTAGAATACCTTTTCACTCCAACTTTATTTCAGAAAACATACACCAATCATACTCATAAGAAGAATGTGCCCATACCTTATTGGAGTAGAAGATAATTGAACCTTCAAGCTGTCACCACACACAACTCTCAAACTTATAAATAGCTGTCCAAGAAATTCTGAATTTCATGGCATAAAGACGTTTTAATGAAAACGTGTGTTACTCTAGCAAAGCACCCCCGTGAGACTCAATATGGCAACCTCCATCAATGCAGCGCCCAACAGTAGCCTTCGCTGCCACTAGCCCACGCAGGCTACGAAGTTCACAAGTGAACTTCCCTCCACTTCACCCTTGAAAAAAACTCCCGAAGACTTTTCAACCGCACGTGCTTCCTTCGATCGCAGCGAATACAGAGCACAAACACCGCAAATTGCATTCGGGGAATTTTGAATTGATTAGCCTTCCAACCTTAGGAGTTGGAGAATAAATAGTCTCTTCGAAGACACCTTGACGTCGATGGAAATAAAGACCATTTCAAAATTAATCAAAAGTATTTTCAAAAAGGGTTTAAAAACCCTTAAATAATTTTAATAAATTAAGAATAAAAAAGGTTTAAAACCTTTAAGTATTTTTAATAAATTAAAAATAATTTATCCCTTAATTAATTAAATAATTAATTAATTAAAACCTTGAAGGGTTTTAAATAATAATTAAATAAATAATAAAGAGAACCTCCATTGGTTTTAATAAAAACCGGTTTGGTTTTAATGAAAAACCCTTGCCAATGGAATCTCTCCGGATTCTCTTAAAAATATTCTCTTGGAATCTTCCACCTTTGAAGCCAACACATCCTCTTAACATTAATGCCATTTCCTTTTGACATCAATGACAACTCATAGACAAGAAGCTAGGATATCAAACCCAAAATTGCCAACAATCTCCCCCTTTGTCATTGATGGCAAACCATGCTTCTCAACAACAAGGAAACTCAACATAAATAGCTCCCCCTATCTTGAGGCTCTCCCCCTTACTCAAATCTCTCCCCCTTTGTCATCAATGGCAAAGGGTCACCTTTGGGGCTCGGGACTAAGAATGAGCCTCTTAGCTTAGTCCCTCCCCCACCTCCTGATGAGGTGATTAATTCTGGGGTGGGAGTACAACTCCCAATTTCTCCCTTAGATACTCAAATGTATCTCTTGGAAGAGGTTTGGTGAAGATATCTACAATCTGCTCTTTAGTAGACACATACTCTACCTTGACCTGCTTGTCTTGCACTTTCTCCCTTAGAAAGTGATACTTGATGGAAATATGATTTGTCCTTGAGTGCATTACCGGATTTTTGGAAATACTTATGGCACTTGTATTATCACAAAGTATGGAGATGGGTTGTTCATGCTTGACTTTGAAATCCTCCAAGGTGGTTTTCATCCATAAAACCTATGTACACCCAGCCACTATTGCTATGTATTCAGCCTCTGCTTGTAGATAAGGAAGCGAAGGTTGTTTCTTACTTAGCCAAGAAACCAAACTCTTTCCCAGAAAGAATGCTCCACCACTAGTGCTTTTACTGTCATCAATACTGCCTGCCCAATATACATCTGTATAAGCTATGAGGGTGAAATCATCACCTTTGGGATACTAAAGCCCAAAGTCCATAGTGCCCTTCAGATATCTGAATATCCTCTTAACTGCTATAACATGAGAATATTTTGGAGCTGCCTAAAATCTTGCTACTAACCCAACTGCCTGCATGATATCTGGTCTGGTAGATGTAATATATAATAAAGCGCCAATCATAGATCTGTACAACCTCTGATTTGCTGCTGGAGATTCATCATATTTACTCATCTTGCACCATGTAATCATTGGAGTACACACTGGTTTGATGTCCATCATCCCAAATTTCTTCAACATTTCTTTGATATAATTTCCTTGAGAGAGAAATATACCATCCTTTGATTGAGCAATATGAAGACCTAAAAAGAATTACAGCTCTCCAATCATAGACATCTCAAATTCCTTCTGCATGGTGTTAGCAAAAACTTTGCACATCTGAGTATTATTTCCCCCAAAAATAATATCATCAACATAGACAACCATAATCAACATATCATCATTTTCATTCTTAATATACAAATTTCTATCTACCACGCCTTTCCTGAAGCCTTGCTCATGAAGATACCTGTCAAGTCTTGAGTACCAAGCCCTAGGTGCTTTCTTTAACCCATACAAGGCCTTTTTCAGTTTACACACATAGTCTGACTATTCCGAGAGAGATACTCCTTATGGTTGTTCTATGTAGACTTCTTCTACCAACACCCCATTTAGAAAATCTGACTTTACATCCATTTGATATAACTTGAATGATTTGAATCTTGAAAGGGCCAAAAATATTCTGATAGCTTCAATACGAGCAATAAGAGCAAACGTCTCTTCGAAATCAACACCTTCTACTTGAGCATAACCTTTGCAGACTAACCTAGCTTTGTTTCTGACAACCTTTCCATCCTCATTGAGTTTATTTCTGAATATCCATTTTGTGCCAATGACATTCTTGTCTTTAGGTCTTGGAACCAATTCCCAAGTTTCACTTTTCTCTATTTGATTTAGCTCTTCATCCATTGCTTTTACCCAAAACTTATATGCACATGCTTCATTGAAATATTTTGGCTCAATCTGAGATAATAATGAAACATTTGTAGAATCATGTAAAGGAATGACTCTTCTTCTTGTTTGCCTGCTATTTGGATCACCAATGATCAAATATTTGGGATGATGTTTCCGAACATATCGTGAAGGAGTTTTGGGAAGCGAGTTGTCTTTCCTCTTCTTCATCTGAAACCTCTCTGAATTCTTCTTGAAAAATTTCATCACTGATTTCCTTGACTGGTTCTCTTATCCCTGTCTTTTCATCAACTATTACATTTATGCTCTCTATAACTATATGAGTTATTTTTTTGAAGCATCTGTAGGCCTTGCTTCTGTTGGAATATCCAAGAAATATTCCCTCATCACACCTAGGATAAAACTTACCCAAATTTTGATCTTCCCTTCTGATGAAGCACTTACTCCCAAACACTTTGAAGTATTTTACTGTAGTCGGTCTTCCTTTCCACAACTCATAAGGATTTTTATGATGATTGACTCTAAGTTAGGCCCTGGTGATAATGTAGACTATCGTACTGACTGCCTCTTTCCAAAATCCATCTGAAATTTTTGACTCATTTAACATAGCTCTAGCCATATTTTCAATAGTTCTATTTTTCCTTTCAACTACTCCATTTTGTTGAGGAGTTCTTGCTGCTGAATATTCTCTTTTGATTCCTTGTTGCTCATAGTATTCCAAAAATTCATTTGAAGTGAACTCTCCTCCTCTAGATCTTAAGCATTTGATTCTCTTGTCAGTCTCATTTTCAATCATTTCTTTGAAAGCTTTAAATTTTTCAAAAGCTTCATATTTTTCTTTGAGAAAAGTAACCCAAGTCATTCTAGAATTATCATCTATAAACATCATGAAGTAGATTTCTCCCTGAATGCTCTTAGTTCTGGTAGGGCCACATAAATCAGTATGAATAAGATCCAATGGTTTTGAAGAAGTATACCCTTTTGATTTGAAACTGGTTCTGGTCTATTTTCCATGTTGACAAGGACCGCAAATGATGTTATGGGGCCTTTTTATTTTGGGAAAGTCTCTAACTGCTTCCTTATTACTAATATTGACAAGATTATCAAAGCTCAAATGCCCCAATATTTTATGCCATAACCAACTCTCATCTTCTTGAGTTAGAAAACACTTTTCCTTTTTTATCTCACTTAGCATGTAAAGATTGTTTGGAGTCCTTGTAGCACTAGCAATGAGTTTTCTATTTTTTTCTTTACTTATCTCACATCTATTTGAAAAGCAAGATACTATGTTCCCTTGATCACAAAGTTGACTCACACCTAGAAGATTATGTCTTAGGCCTTCTACATAAAGCACATTTTTTGTTTTGGATTTTCCATCCAAACTAAGAGTCCCTTTACCACAGATTTTAGCTGACCTGTTATCTCCAAAACTGACTGTTCCTCTGTTTGTTTCTTTTAAGACCAAAAATTTTTCCTTTTCACTAGTCATATGTTTTGAACAACCACTATCAAGATACCATTTTTCTAATGTCTTGAGCATGAAAAGCAGTTTGAACTATCACTGACTTAGATTTGATCTCATTTCTCTTTTTAGTGAACTCAAGGCTAGATCTATCCAAACTGCACATCCTTGCTATATGCCCAAAATTCTTGCACTTGTAACACATGACATTTTTATTCATAAGAGGTGCAAAAGAGTTAACATTTTCCTTACTATGGCTATTCAAAGACTTATTACAATGCATAGCTTTATGACCAAATTTCTTACAGGAAAAACAATAGCCATGGAAAGTATTATGTAACCTGTTTTGATGCCTTGGATGATTGTTCTTCTTGTGACCAACTGGAATCCATCACTCTTCAGGATGAAGATTGATCTTGCTCGAAGACCCTATTTCATGAATGGTGATACAATCCTTATTTTGCTTTTCACATGGAGTATTCTATCTGAGAGCCAACTATTCCAAATTCACTCTAAGAGACATAACCTCTTCTTCTAGTTTCTCGCAATCAACTTCCTTTCCTTTGAGAGCCTCTATCAGAACCTGTTCAACATTCTTCCCTTCTTCAGCTAGAATTTTGAAGTCTATAACACTTTGAGACAATTCTGATCTTGCTATCTCTTCTTCCTCACATTGATGCTTGAGAACAGAATTCTCTTCCCTAAATTTCTCAAGCTTTCTTAAAGCCAAGAAGAATTCACCTTTGAGATCAAACTCAACATCTTCATCTCTTTTTGAATCTGTATGTTCCTCTGATAGATCCTTCTCCAAGTTGTTAGGCTCTTTCTGGAGAGACCGACTCTGATACCAATTGAAGAACATGGACTTATACTGAGAGGGGGGGTGAATAGTAGAAGACTTAACCAATTAATAATTTTAACTTTAGATAGCAGTGGCATCAACACAACATTAATCAAGACAGAAAATATCACACATTGAAGACCCATTTTTAACATGGTTCACCCAAAATGGTTGGGCTACATCCACAAAAAATTTTCTCTAAAATTTATCTCAAAGTTCTTTGGGAATCCTTCCCAATTACAATGTTTATGAGCCTCGGCACAAAGGAGATACCTTCCCCTCTACTCTGGAAATGATCCCTTAGAAGATCAACTGCCTCTACCTCTTGGCAGCACATGGAACTCCTTTCCACCAAAGACCTCCTGTCCTCAATGCTTAGCCTAAGAGACCTCTGCCTCCTATGATCATGTCCACAGAGGCTCAACAACCTATACCAAACACAGTCAGTCGGTCTAGTACAAGTATTCCTTTGTCTATGAAGTAGGACTGGAAATACAAGCAGAGAAATCATGAAATTTTCATTAACAGAGCCTTAAAATTTGAATTACAGAAGATACCAAATGGCCAACCCCTTTACAATCTATGTACTACCTTTTATAACAGACCCGACCCCCTATGGACATCATTACATAGAATGCCAAGTTTGTTTCTAACCGCCCACACGAATGTTCTGTCGCCGCCTGCAAGATGCTGCCAGGTGCCTCGAATCATCATGGCATGTAATGGCGGAGTGCGCTGCAGTCGCCTGTCCATCAACCCGCCGAGTCATCATTCATAGGAGTGCTCTATAGCCATCTGTAATTTGTTGCCACGTGCCCTCCTGCAATGGCCTCTGTAACCGCCTAGTACTCCATGGCCACCTGTAATTCGTTGTCACGTGCCCTTCTGCAATGGCCTCTATAACCGTCGGCTTGTCTGGAGTCGTGAGCGTTCTATCGCGATATCATGACGTTTTTGCTTCCTTACGCTCTCTCTCCTCTTCGGTCGCGATATCGCGACGTTTTGGCGTTCGGCCTCTATTTTCTCCTTCGGGCCATGATTTCGTGACACGTCACGAAATCGCGACGCCTCCGCCTTCCGCACTCGCTTTCGCCTTCGGGCCGCGAAACCGTGACATGTCACGATTTCACGACGTCCTTGCCTTTCGCACTCGGCTTCTGCCATCGGGTCACGATTTCGCGATAGTTGCTCCTTTCGGCTCTTCTTTTCAAAATGTGTCACGATTTCATGACAGCTGCTCCCCTTGGTGCTTCTTTACGAAATGTGTCACGATTTCACGACGGCTTTGCCCCTTGGCGTCTTTTCTCAAAAAGTGTCACGATTTCATGACCACTTTGCCCCTTGGTGCCTTTGCTCCAAAAGTGTCACGATTTCGTGACCATTTTGCGCCTTTGAGCCTTTGGTCTGAAAGTGTCACGATTTCGTGACCACTTTGTGCCTTTGAGCCTTTGCTCCGAAAGTGTCATGATTTCGTGACCACTTTGCGCCTTTGAGCCTTGCTTCGAAAGTGTCACGATTTCGTGACCACTTTGCGCCTTTGAGCCTTTGCTCCGAAAGTGTCACGATTTCGTGACCACTTTGCGCCTTTGAGCCTTCGCTCCGAAAGTGTCACGATTTCGTGACCACTTTGCGCCTTTGAGCCTTTGGTTCGAAAGTGTCACGATTTCGTGACCACTTTGCGCCTTTGAGCCTTTGCTTCGAAAGTGTCGCGATTTCACGACCACTTTGCGCCTTTGCCCCTTTGCTTCGAAAATGTCACGATTTCGTGACCACTTTGCACCTTGGCCCCTTTTCTCAAAAAGTGTCACGATATCGCGACAGTTTGGCCCCTTGGCGCCTTTTCTCAAAAAGTGTCGCGATATCGCGACAGCTTTGGCACTTAGAGAAAAAAATATTTTTGGGTGATGCAAGATTGCTCTTCCACCTCCGGATGCTCCTGCATCAGACACCCAGGGTGAATTGAGAAGTGACCTTCACTTCTGATCTGTCTGAGGTAGACCCAGGCGGTCAACCTCTGCCTTCGACAACCAAGTCGCATCTTCTATGGGCCTGCCCTTCCACTTGATCAAATACTCAGAATAACACCTGTTTCGAGTACTTCGGCCCTCACGCGTATCAAGGACTTCTTCTATCTCGTCTGCGACTGGAGTGACCGCGGGAATGCTCCACAAATCCGGGCTTGGTGTTGCACTGCTATCTCCTTCATGAAACTCGACCAAATCTGAAATGTTAAAAATCGGTGAAATGTTAAGTTCACTCGGCAACTCCACCTCGTATGCATTACCCGAATCCCATTTTCCAATGATCCTGCATGGTCCAAATTTCTTCATCTTCAGCTTGTTATAGGTCTTGGCAGGAAACCTCTCTTTTCTTAGATGGACCATGATGGAATCTCCTACTTCAAACTCCTTAGCCCGGCGCTTCTGGTCTGCCCTGGCTTTATACTGAGTATTCATCTTAGCAATGTGCCTTGTCACCTCCTCATGCACTCCCTTCAGGTGTTCAGCAAAGTCTTCAGCCTCAACACTGCATTTTTCTCTTGTATCCATCCTTCTCAACTCTGAAGCGTTTCTTGGGCTGCTCCCATAGATTATCTGGAATGGCGATTTATTGGTACTCTTGTTGACAGAGTTGTTGTAAGCGAATTCTGCCTGCAGAAAAACTAAATCCCATCCCTTGGGCTTGTCTCCGACCAAGCATCTCAGTAGATTGCCCAAACTCCTATTTACCACCTCTGTTTGGCCATCTGTTTGGGGGTGGTATGCAGAACTAAATTTTAAATCCATCTTCAGTTTCTTCCACAGGGTTCTCCAGAAATACCCTACAAACTTGGTATCCCTGTCCGACACAATGCTCCTTGGCAGACCATGAAGGCGTACCACTTCCTTGAAGAATAACCCAGCCACATGGACCGCATCGCTAGTCTTCTGGCAGGGAATGAAATGAGCCATTTTTGAAAACCTGTCCACTACCACAAATATGGAGTCGTGCCCCCTCTGCGTCTTGGGCAAACCAAGAACAAAATCCATACTAATATCCTCCCATGGCCTTTCGGGTATAGGTAGTGGTTGATATAAACCAGTAGGCTGCCTCACACCTTTTGCCATCTGGCATATCCTACAACTTTGCACAAATTTTGCCACATCTTGTTGCAATTGCGGCCAGTAGTAATTTTCACTAACAAGGGAAATGGTCTTATCTCGACCAAAGTGTCCAGCTAAACCTCCACTGTGCTTTTCCTTGATCAGATTCTCTCTCATTGAGCTCCTCGAAATGCATAATTGGTTCCCCCTGAACAACATTCCATCTTGAATCAAAAAATTTAACCACTTAGTCCTATCCAAAGTAACAGGCGCAGTGCAGGCTTTCCAAGCTTCTGCGAAGTCGGGGTCTGCAGGGTATAAACCCTTGAGCTCAGCAAACCCAACAACCTCCACCTTCATCTCCATCAGTAAACATTGCCTCCTACTCAAGGCATCCGCAACTCTGTTGGACCTCCCACTCCGGTGTTTCAGCACAAAGGTGTAGCTCTGCAGGAACTCGACCCATTTCAGGTGCCTCTGATTTAATTTCCCTTGACTGTTAATATATTGTAGTGCCTGATGATCAGTATACAGAACAAACTCCTTTGGCAACAAATAATGCCTCCATTTCTTTAGAGCCTGAACTATGGCATAGAACTCCTGATCATATACCGAATACTTCTTCCTGGCATCGTTGAGCTTCTCACTAAAATAAGCAACAGGCTTACCCTCTTGACTCAATACGGCCCCTATGGCACTACCACTCGCATCACAGTCTACCTGAAACACCTTGTTAAAATATGGAAGTGCTAAGACAGGTTGCTCTGTGACCTTCTTCTTTAGCATAGCAAAGCTTTTGTCTGCTCCAGCTGTCCACTTGAATTCCTTCTTGTTCCCCCTCATTGTCTCCGTAAGGGATGCGCAAATACTGCTGAAGTTTCTAATGAACTTTCTGTAGAAACTGGCCAGACCATGAAACGATCTCACCTCAGTCACGCTTCTTGGAGCAGGCCATTCTATGATAGCCCTCACCTTTTCGGGGTCCATTTTGAGACCATCTGCTGAGATAACAAATCCCAGGTATACTAACTCCCTCTTCACAAAGTTACACTTCTTCAGATTTATCAGCAACTGCTCCTCCCGTAGTTTCTCAAAAACCCTCCTGATGTGCATCAGGTGTTCCTCCAGGGTTCTGCTAAAAATCAAGATATCATCCAAGTAGACAATAACAAATTTGCCTAGAAATTCCTTCAGGACTTCATTCATTAACCGCATGAAGGTACTCGGTGCATTGGTTAGCCCAAATGGCATGACCAACCACTCATACAGCCCCTCTCTGGTTTTAAAGGTTGTCTTCCACTCATCCCCTTCTCTAATGCGGATCTGATGGTAACCACTTTTTAGGTCAATCTTCGTGAAGTACTCAGCTCCACTCAAGCAGTCCATGATATCATCCATCCTTGGCAGTGGGAATCTGTATTTGATAGTGATCTTGTTAATTGCCCGAGAGTCTGTGCACATTCTCCACTCTCCATCCTTCTTGGGTGCTAGTACTGTAGGTACTGCACATGGGCTAAGACTCTCCCTAATCAACCCCTTCTTTAGCAGCTCTTGAACCTGGTTTAACTCCTCAGTTTCTACAGGCGTCATTCTGTGTGCAGCCTTATTCGGCAAGCTCGATCCAGGCACCAAATCTATGTGGTGACTGATCTTCCTAATAGGTGGTAAACCTTCAGGAACATTATCAAAAATGATATCTGGAAACTCCTCTAACAGTCCCATGACTTCCACTGGAGTTTCCTTGCATTCTTCTTCCCTAACCCTAGGGATTATTGCATAGCACATATGATCTGGCTTCAGGCCATCTAAAAATCTTCTTCCATCCACTAGACAGACTCGTGCACTGCTGCATACCTTCTCATCCGCCTCCTTCAAGGGTTTCAACTTATGGCGAACTCCATTTTTTGACAAGGAATATGTATTGGCTCGACCATCATGTACAACACTTCGATCAAACTGCCATGGTCTCCCAAGCAACAAGTGACATGCATCCATGGGCAAGATGTCACAAAGGACCTCATAACGGTAAGTTTCGATGTTAAACTTCACCAGGCATTGCTCATTGACCAGCACCCGATGGTCCTTTTGTAACCATGCAATCCGATAAGGGTGCGGGTGTTTTCTTCTCTCCAACTGCAACTTAGCAACCATCTCCTCAGAGACCAAGTTGTCAGTGCTTCCATTATCGATGATGATGTTACAGACCTTGCTTGCGCACTTGCATCTTGTGCGAAATAGGTTGTTCCTCTGATCTGCCTTCTTTTCTTCATTCAACAAGACTCTTTTGATGATCATCGCTTCCCCTCATTCTGCCTCCTCAGAGTGCTCAGATTCGATACCTTCGTCTGCTACAGCAGCTCGGGCCTGACCCTCAGGTCTTCGATTTGGCCTTTCTTGATGCTGCGGGCAGTTGTATGCCCGATGTCCTTCTTCTTCGTAGTTGAAGTAGGTTCCTCGAAAGACACCTCTTCCAAACCCTCGCCCAGGCCTACCTCTTCCTCTCGGGTAGTTGTTGTTCTGATTGCGTGGGCGTTGGTTATTCTCCTCCTTCTCTTCTTTCTGGTTCTGGCTACTGCTTGCTTCACCAGTCTTCCTCAAATCTCTGTATCTTCCTCCACTGGTCCTTCCACCAGCTCTTCCTCCATGATCCTTTCCTCTCTGCTTACCATCAAATCTCCTATTCAGTTTCTCCTCCACTTTTAATGCAAACTGGTATGCATCCTCAACCGTGCTCATTCGAACCAGACTCAGCTCTTCTTGGATGCTGGTTCTCAATCCATTGATGTATCATGCGACTTTCTCCTTATTCGCCTCAGAATGGCCGGTTCTAATCGAGATCTGATAGAACTCCTCCGTATACTCCTTGACAGATTTACTTGCCTGTCTAAGACTCTGCATCTTTCTCAACAGGTCCAACTCATAATCCATGGGGATGAATTGCCTCTTCAATTTCTCTACCATCCTATCCCACCTGGTGATCTTTTCCTTTCCCCTCCTGTTCCTTTCTAGCTGTACTCCTTTCCACCAGATGCTAGCATGTCCCTTCAACTTTGTTTTTGTGAACTTGATCCGATTTGGGTCTGAGATCTCCTCATACTCGAAGTATTCCTCCATGTCGTTGATCCAATCTATCAACTCCTCGGGATTGAGATTCCCAGAATAAGTGGAGACATCAAACTTCGGCTTCTTCCCGATCTGGGATATGGCCCTATACAGCCTAGCCTCTATTGGATCCAATGCTTCTTCTTCATAAGATGGACCCTCTTCTTCCCAAACTTCATCTTCACTGGGTTCCTCCCTTCTTGGCTCAACTCCTCTTCTGATTTCCTCCTGCAGGGCTTGAACTTGCCTCTGCAAGGCTCTAAGATCGACCTCTGCTCCCCTATTCCTCACACCACCATGGTTCCTTCGCGGAGGCATCCTGCTCGCTTCCTCACAACCCACAACCACAATCCTGGCGCAAACTGCCTCACTATCGACGATCGGTTCGCGCACTCAGAACCTTCTGGCTCTGATACCACTTGAAGCAGGACTGGAAATACAAGCAGAGAAATCATGAAATTTTCATTAACAGAGCCTTAAAATTTGAATTACAGAAGATACCAAATGGCCAACCCCTTTTACAATCTATGTACTGCCTTTTATAATAGACCCGACCCCCTATGGACATCATTACATAGAATGCCAAGTTTGTTTCTAACCGCCCACACGAATGTTCTGTCATCGCCTGCAAGATGCTGCCAGGTGCCTCGAATCATCATGGCATGTAATGGCGGAGTGCGCTGCAGCCACCTGTCCATCAACCCGTCGAGTCATCATTCATAGGAGTGCTCTATAGCCATCTATAATTTGTTGCCACGTGCCCTCCTGCAATGGCCTCTGTAACCGCCTAGTACTCCATGGCCACCTGTAATTCGTTGTCACGTGTCCTTCTGCAATGGCCTCTGTAACCGTCGGCTTGTCTGGAGTCGTGAGCGTTCTGTCGCGATATCACGACGTTTTTGCTTCCTTACGCTCTCTCTCCTCTTCGGTCGCGATATCGCGACGTTTTGGCGTTCGGCCTCTATTTTCTCCTTCGGGCCACGATTTCGTGACACGTCACGAAATCGCGACGCCTCCGCCTTCCGCACTCGCTTTCCGCCTTCGGGCCGCGAAACCGCGACATGTCACGATTTCGCGACGTCCTTGCCTTTCGCACTCGGCTTCTGCCATCGGGTCACGATTTCGCGACAGTTGCTCCTTTCGGCTCTTCTTTTCAAAATGTGTCACGATTTCACGACAGCTGCTCCCCTTGGTGCTTCTTTACGAAATGTGTCACGATTTCATGACGGCTTTGCCCCTTGGCGTCTTTTCTCAGAAAGTGTCACGATTTCACGACCACTTTGCCCCTTGGTGCCTTTGCTCCAAAAGTGTCACGATTTCGCGACCACTTTGCGCCTTTGAGCCTTTGGTCCGAAAGTGTCACGATTTCGCGACCACTTTGCACCTTTGAGCCTTTGCTCCGAAAGTGTCACGATTTCGTGACCACTTTGCGCCTTTGAGCCTTTGGTTCGAAAGTGTCATGATTTCATGACCACTTTGTGCCTTTGAGCCTTTGGTCCGAAAGTGTCACGATTTCGTGACCACTTTGCGCCTTGAGCCTTTGCTCCGAAAGTGTCATGATTTCGTGACCACTTTGCGCCTTGAGCCTTTGGTCCGAAAGTGTCACGATTTCAGACCACTTTGCGCCTTTGAGCCTTCGCTCCGAAAGTGTCACGATTTCGCGACCACTTTGCGCCTTTGCCCCTTTTGCTTCGAAAATGTCACGATTTCGTGACCACTTTGCACCTTGGCCCCTTTTCTCAAAAAGTGTCGCGATATCGCGATAGTTTGGCCCCTTGGCGCCTTTTCTCAAAAAGTGTCGCGATATCGCGACAGCTTTGGCACTTAGAGAAAAAAATATTTTTGGGTGATGCAAGATTGCTCTTCCACCTCCGAATGCTCCTGCATCAATCTGTCAGATCTGTCCAACTCTTAAACAAATCAATCCTCTACATACAAGCCTTCTCAAAGACTTGCCAAATATCCTCAGGTTCTTCTCATAGAACTAATGCACCTTTTTCCTCAAGTTATTTGATAGAACTATCAAACTCAGCTCACAAGTCCTCTGCTAGGACCTGTCCAAAACTGCTCACAAGTCCCCACCAAAACTTGTCCAAAAATGCTCACAAGTCCCCACAGAAACCTGTCCAAAACTGCTCACAAGTCCCCACTAGAACCTGTCCAAGAACTACTCACAAGTCCCCACTAGAACCTGTCCAAAAACTTAGCAAGCTCACCAAGAAAAACTTTCTTAGTAGGAAATCACAAAGTGAATTGTTAGAGACCCAATGTGATTTGTCAAACTCATAGAAGCATAAAGAGAATTTTTAGAGACTCAATATGTTCTATACTCAAATCCCAATCTCAAAAATCAACTCAAATCAACTTAGCTCAATCTCAATCTCAAATCTGAAAACTCAACTCAATATCTAAAATTGATAGGATAGAATGTTTTCTTTCAAGAACATGAAACCCCAACAATTACCAACTATGCAAAGAATCACATAACAATGATACTCATGTTCTTTTCACCATAAATTAGGGTTTCAACAACAATGCTCATCAAACAAGGTTTAGTCAACCAACACCATTCAACTCAACATCAACCTTGAAGCATTCAACCAATCATCACAAGAAAAGGAAACAAGTAGAAATCCTTTTCCCTCCAAAGATATTTGAACAAAACAGCCACCAACACAATATCACCAAATGCAAAGAATAAATTGCTCAAATCAACTCAATGGAGTAAGCCCAATATCATGAATCAAGTAAAACAATAACTTGATCAAACAACCTCTTTGGAAGCAACTCAACCATCAAACTCAAAATAGCCAACCAAGGGTTCCACCAACTCAATGCAAGTAGCTAGACTCACAAATATAAATCCTAGTGAACAAAGCTTCCACTATCTCAAACGAAAAATTATGCATTCACCAAAAACTCTCCTTAAGGATAACAATGCATAAGTAGTCTTCAACAAACCAGAAAATAGGATTTACACCTAGCCAAAGGATTCCTAGTAGAATACCTTTTCACTCCAACCTTATTTCAGAAAACATACACCAATCATACTCATAAGAAGAATGTGCCCATACCTTATTGGAGTCGAAGATAATTGAACCTTCAAGCTGTCACCACACACAACTCTCAAACTTATAAATCGCTATCCAAGAAATTTTGAATTTTGTGGCATAAAGACGTTTTAATAAAAACATGTGTTACTCTAGCAAAGCACCCCTACGAGACTCGAAACGGTGACCTCCGCCAATGTAGCGCCCAACAGCAGCCTTCGCTGCCACTAGCCCACATGGGCTATGAAGTTCACAAGTGAACTTCCCTCCACTTCACCCTCGAAAAAACTCCCGAAGACTTTTCAACCGCATATGCTTCCTTCGATCGCAGCGAATACAGAGCACAAACACCGCAAATTGCATTCGGGGAATTTCGAATTGATTAGCCTTCCAACCTTAGGAGTTGGAGAATAAATAGTCTCTTCGAAGACACCTTGACGTCGGCGAAAATAAAGACCATTTTGAAATTAATCAAAAGTATTTTCAAAAAGGGTTTAAAAACCCTTAAATAATTTTAATAAATTAAGAATAAAAAAGGTTTAAAACCTTTAAGTATTTTTAATAAATTAAAAATAATTTCTCCCTTAATTAATTAAAACCTTGAAGGGTTTTAAATAATAATTAAATAAATAATAAAGAGAACCTTCATTGGTTTTAATAAAAACCATTTAACTTGGTTTTAATAAAAACCCTATCCAACTTGGTTTTAATAAAAACCGGTTTGGTTTTAATGAAAAACCCTTGCCAATGGAATCTCTCTGAATTCTCTTAAAAATATTCTCTTCGAATCTTCCACCTTTGAAGCCAACACATCCTCTTAACATTAATGCCATTTCATTTTGACATCAATGACAACTCATAGAAAAGAAGCTAGGATCTCAAACCCAAAATTGCGAACAATATTAAGGCTACAACAATGGTTAGTGTGAAACAAATAAAAAAATTGACAAATATTCACCTAAATTTTGCTGTAGCAAAGTTTAGGGGAAAACCTGTCAGTCAGTCCTTCTCCTAGGCCTGTAAGTGGCACTTTATTCCTTTTTAGAAGAAGGTATAAAATATATTCTACTTTCTAAATACTAACACACTCATACATAACAACAAATTATGGAAAACTACACTTTATTTATCTAGAAAATAACATTACATTTCTTGCAAGACAATCCTGCTACACACTGTTACACTTTGATATCTACTGCATCTATTTCCTATTTTCCTAATCTCTTAGCTCAACCAATTAGAGATATATTATTTATATTGTCTTATTCCTACTCTACGTGCCCAAAATATCCTATTTGCTATTTTACATTGATTTGCCAATCAAATTTGAAATTGAATTAGTCCAATTTAGGACAAAAATATTGTAGCATCTTTTATTAGCCCTTGGAATGTGTTTCTAGTGGTGGGAGTGCATTTGAGGAGGTTAGAAATATTATTATACACCTGTATACACCTTTAAATATCATTTCCCTACCATTTTAGGCACTCAAACAGTCGTTTGACTAAAATTGGCCACTATTCCCCCTCATTCCAGAGAATCTTCAGAAATGATAGCAACAAAAATAGGCTTTATGCTCAGCTACAATAAACATGATTGAAAAAGAAATTTTAACTACATAGGACATTTGTCCTATCCCTCAAAAGTTGGATCCAACAGGTTTTGCATGTAAATTTTGATAAATTGTATGACTTCCTTTATAATTGCACAATTCTGGTTTTTGTATGAACTATTTTCTGTAGTTGATAGTTTTGTTACACAGTCACAAAAGCTTGGTACTATTTTGCACTTTAAACCATTTTGAAGGTGGGAAAATAATTCAAACAAAATTGTGAGGTGATAGACATCATCACACAATACACTGCATCTAAATGTATACACTTTATTCACTAATTAATCAAACTGGAATAATGCAGAAAATACTGCATGACTGTCCTTATTTTGTGATGCCTTATTGCTATCCATTTAGACCATGTGGGAATGCATAGAAGTAGTTCATAAGTCTTCTTTAGTATCTATGAACACATTCCATATATTTTTTCTTGCTTTGTCTGACAACTTTAAGGTGTTCCTTTAATGTGACAGCTGGCTATTTTTTTATGCTGCACAAAACTTGTCACTATGCCCTGTTTTGCAAAAGAGATGATTTTCATGTCAAATCACTTGAAAATTTTGATTTTGAAATGGGGTGATGCTTCAAAAATATTGGATTTTTCCAAATATTTTAAACTACTTATGTCCTTTATTTATCTATGCTATTTTCACCAACAAAATTATCTTAAAAATAGTTATAAAAATGCTTGACAATAGTTAAAACAGAGATATAGTGTTTCTATCATAAAAGCATGCAAACACTTAACAAATAGTATATTATAATAAATTAATTAGAAATTAAGGTTGTCATTTTTGGTAATATGGCAATTTTTATATGTCAAACACAGTGTAGCAATAAGGTATTTCTAGGCCTCATCATTCCCCCCAGCTTGAACTGATGCATGCCCTCAGGAATCCTAATAAGCCATAGTAATATGCAAGTTTTATCTTTGTGCACAATATCCCTTGCCACCTGAGAAATTTTTTCAATTTTTTTTGACAAATGATAAGGATGCTGCAATTTCTACAATTGTTGCAATTTCCTGAAAAATGGTTCAAAATGTTGAAAATCTGAAAGTACTGCAATTTTTGAAAATGTGATGAAATTTATATCCTTATTTTTTTTTTTAAATTGCTAAACAAGTCACATTACCTACTACCCAAGAAATTTCTCCTTGCTGCACTACACCAAGCATTTTGCAATCAAGCACATGTATTTCACTTGTCTTGCAATTTTTCAATTTCTATAGTTTTTGCAATTTTTTTATTTTCTTCTCTTTTTTTTTATCCTGCTCTTTATTGCATTTTTTTTTCAATTTTTTTATATTTTAACTTGCAATTATTTTGACTTCTACACTTTCATACTTCAATATTGCAATTTTTGCAATTCCTATAGTTTTGACTCTTTTTCTGCCCTTCTACAAATTTTAGTGTTGCAAGGTACCTCTTAAAGGATTGGTATCATGTGATTCATATTGCAATAGATTTATTGTATTTTTATAATGGAACCGTATTTGATAGATGCACTACTACTGGTGAAATTTTCTATCTTCACAAAATTTTAGCCTGGATACCTATTTCTGTTGTTTTGCACCTCTAAAATAAAATTGACAAAAAATTAAGTTTGAACCTTTTTGATGGATGTACTTACTTGTGGTGGGATGATTTTAAGATTTAGGAACCTCAATATTTGATATGTCCTACTCTTTTTGCTGTTCTGCAACATTTTCAAGAATTTTGGTGCAGTTTCTTTAATTTCGAAGATGTCCCTGTTCATTCCGAAGATGCTTTAGAATGAGACTATCATTCCAAATATGTGTCAAAAACATACTGAAATGGCCTCCTATGCAAAATTTAGCTGTATATTCTAGTGTGGGCCCATATATATGGTGTGTAAGCCTTCCATAACATCAAAAATATCTTCTCTATCCTTTTGTTTAAATGTTATTCTTTGTTTTGTATGTTGTTGTTTTATTGTAGTGGGAGTAAAACAAAAATTTCAAGTGCATTTTCTAGATTATCCTCCTCAAATTTATAAGGCAATTGTCAGATATAAACTTGCAGTTCTCCTTCTGAAACCTGCTCTACTAATTCAAATAGAATTGCTGCCATATTTGTCCCAAAATTAGGTTTTTGCATAGTTTTGAATTTTCCATGCAGCTAAGGGCAGAAGGGGGTGTTTCTTGACATTTTGAAAATATTATATTTTTAACATGCCAATATTGTATAAATAGTTTATGCTAAATACCTATTATCATATACTAAATGCTAAACACTTACTATGATTTAAATGCAAGAAACACATACCTTACTATCCTGAACATTTATCATGCACCTTACAAGCTGCTTTCGATGATTGTTAGCAAACTATATAAAAACATAAATATAACACATGTGCAGTGTGATATTTGCAAAATGGTGCAACAATAATGGGTGGATCAACAAGACAATGCACGTAGAAAAACTGGTTTTCATGCAAGACAACTCAGCAGCGCCTCCAATGAGGTTTTCACTAATAGATTATTTATTTATTTTTTTCATTTTTTTCATCTATATTTTTTTTCATTTTTTTCATCAGAAGAGGTTGCCATTTTTGGTTTTCAACCAACTTCATATTTTTCAAGGGCTTCAATGAGATAGAATGTATCTCATGAGGCTGCAATGAGAGATAATTTCTCTCATTCTTATTTGGATAAGAACAATCCTTATTATACAAAAAGCACATCAATTTTTCTATATGAAAACAACATCTTGTCTGCTGAAAGCTGCAACAATGATGCAACCTTCCTTCCATATGAGTAGTAAGAATCTTATAATGTCATCATTACATCTATATTGTCGATGTGATATTTGTACAATGGTGTAACAATGATGGGTGGATCAACAAGATAATGCATGTTAAAAAATTGGTTTTCATGCAAGACAACTCAGCATCGCCTCCAAGAAGGTTTTCATGAATAAATTATTTTTTTAATTTTTTTAATTTTTTCATCTTTTTTTTTTCATTTTTTTCATCAGAATATTTTGTCATTTCTACTTTTCAACCAACTTCTATATTTTTCAATGGCTTCAATGAGATAGAATGTACCTCATGAGGCTGAAATGAGAGATAATTTCTCTCATTCTTATTTGGATAAGAACAATCCTTATTCTACAAAAAGCACATCACTTTTTCTGTATGAAAACATCTTTTCTACTGAAAGCTACAACAATGATGCAACCTTCCTTCCATATGAGTAGTAAGAATATTATAATTTCATCATTACCTCTATATTGTTGGAAATGAGGTATTGACCTCATTAGTTCTTCTCTCAGATGAAATTGATGCATATCCTCATGTATCTTCGTTTTGTGGGACATGCCTTATGCTGCAATTTTTCTATTTTCTTTTTTTTTTTCTTTTTTTTTATCTCTTTTTGTCTCTTTTTTTTTGTTTTTTCTATTTATATTTTCTTTTGTTTTTCTAATATTTAAAGATATGATCATTTTGAATCTTTTTCAGAAGTGGAAGCCTCTTCTATCTTATGCAAATGTAACTGTGTGAAATATCAAGAAAATTTTACCTTTGTTAGTGGTTTATGGTACAAATGTAAAAGATGTTCATTTACCACTAATATCTTCCTTGAATCATCAACTAAATAAAGTTGAACAACTTCATTCTCAAACTCCTCTTGTTCATCCTTTTTGATCTTAATGTGATCATCATGCCATATTTTCTATTTTTGTTGAGTGAAATCTATTTGGTGAAGTGATTCCAACCAAAGTTCATCAAATGCATTCAACTACAAAATCTATTTTTTGTACCTGAAACAACTCAATGCCAACTACTAAATATACATAAAGTATTAGTAAATAATTAAGATGTTGGATCAATACATCAAGAAAATTTACTTCTTGGTTTTTAGTCAACCAACTATTGTTGTTCAAAGGTTGTTTTGGCTGCATTTTAGTTTATTTTGTACTAGTATGTTTTGAATTGGTTCTTGGATAATGATGCATTAATGAATTAAGAGAGCAATTATATGGTGGAAAATAATGAAAAATATGTGTATTTTTACCAACGACAATTCTTGAAAGAATTAACTTTGATAAATGATAATGAAACGATGAGAAAAAATTATGGCATCCATATGGTAAATGAAGAAAACAGTTTTGTACTGGAATGGGTGATAAATTTTCAAAATTTTGCTTTTCATTATTCCATAATAATTTTTGAACAATAGTTGGTTCATATTTAAAATATGAAATATGAACATTTTCAGTAAAAACAAACTTTTTGGATGAATCCAACTCTTCTTCATTATTCTTTACAACTATGGAGGCCAAAGTTGAAATGTTATTTTCATTTTACTTATATGTTCTAAGAAACTGTGGGCTTCCTAGATAATCATACTTAGGTGAAGTAGGTTTTTTGGCAAGCAAGTCAACTAATTTTCCACCTTTTTGTATGGTTTTAGGGTAAACTTTTTTTTTCTTGGTTTCCTAAAACACATTTCTTGAATAATCTTATTAATGATTGGTACATATTTAATAGCTTGAAGTGAAGGTATTTTAGCAGTTAAATGTTCTAATTCCTTTATCAAATCTGATTGTGAAGATGTTATTTTTGATATCTCAAACTATTCAAAATATGGTTCTTTCTTTGATGAGTTATCTTCTAGGAGGTCTTCTTTTTATTTTTGATATTTTAGTGTAGATTTATTTTCATGTTCATTCTTTTTAACTCCCCTTTCTACACTAATAAGTGGAATAGGTTCAAGCAATGGTTTACCTAAACACAACTGAGTTTTATCACAGTCACTAGCATTCATTATGGCTACATTTTTTTATTCAACCATAGCGATAGGGGTTTCTTGTTTAACCATGTTGGGATTAGCCATAGGTTGAGCTAAAAAAAAGGTTATTTTAATTTTTGTTGTTATTCCTAAGAGAAATTATAGGTATGAGTAGGCAACAAGTTTGATTTCTATTTTTGATAATTTTGTTGCCCTTTGTACAGTTTTTTTTGTTGTACCCATTAATATCCTTGTAGTTCTGGCTACAACCATGGTGGATGATGTTGATTCCATTATTGTTGTACCCAGCCATGTTGATACCATTCTTGGGAATATACCCATGCTGGTTGACTCCAAAATTATTGAAGTGGACCTAAAGTAGACCATGGCATATACCAAGGATTATTTCTCCAATGTGTAGGAAATTGAGAAGCATTCTGATATGGAAATTTATGAAAATTATTTGTTTGTCATTGTCCTAAGAAATTGAGTTTTTCATAGGTTGAGACTATTTTTCAAAGACACTTTTGAGTTCTAGCAATAAACTACACTAATTTGTGGGGTGTCCTTTTTAACAACTACTACATGTAATAGGTATAAATATTTTGTTCAAAGGACAGTCATGAAGAGTATGTTGCTTCTCACTATATTTTTAACAATAGATGTCTGAAGATTCAACAGATTCATTATTTTCATCTATTATTTTATCAAGATGTACTAAAATATCAACCTCTTTCATGCATTCTTTCAAATCATGTTTATCATTATCAATTTTGTATTTTCTATGCCTTGAATGAGAGTAATTTTTATTTACTAAAGTTCAAGTGCATTTGCATCTCCTCTTCTCAAGATATCCAATGCATCCCTAGATTCATCTTGCATTCCCCTTAAGAATATGACTTTGCAAATTTCAAGTTCAACACTTCCACATCTCTTATGAATAAAAGAAAATTTGTCTAGATAGTCTTCTAAGATTTCATTTTCCTCTTGTTTTATTGTAAGAAATTCATCAATTTGATTCTTGACTTGATAATATTATTGGTATCTCTCCACGAATGTGTTTTCTATATCATCCCAAATTCTAATTGAATCATGTTCTAAGGTAATAAATCATCATAGAGCTAACTCTTTAAGAGTGGAAGGAAATAATTTGAGCCTTTGATTTTCATTAGTGTAATAATGAGCTTGACATATAATTTTAAACTCAAATAAAAACATATCAAGGTCTTTAGATGTATCTCCCTTGAAATTTGGTAACACTGAAGGTGAAATGTCCTTCATGGAAGAATTTTGATTATGTTATAATTGAATTAGGTTTTGAAAAGTTTTGGCAGGTGCACTAGTTGCACTAGGATGGAGCACATTGTTGGCTCTCCTTGGATTCTCTAGTGAACCTTCCATTATAGGTTCCCAAAAACAATTATAAATCTTGTCAAATTGTCTTGATTGTATGGATTTGTCAAGAGAAAGTGGTGTTGAACTACTAATTTTTCCTCCTTGTAATGATTTATCAAAGGATATTGTAGTTCTTGAAGTGAATGATTGTGATTCTTTCAAAATTCCAATATTTTTGAAAATAAAAAATTTAGACAAATTTGACATAATTTCAACCTCTTATGAAATTTATCTTCCTGTGTTTTCTTGCTTATTTTCTAAATGGAATGTAATACAATTTACCAAAAAATATTATTTGTACTAATCATTTATCCATATTTTACTCTAAAATTCACAACTTAGCATAATTAACCATTATTAGGATACTTTTACCTTCTAAAAACATCGTTTTTCCCAGCAACAGTACCAAAAATGATGCGTGTCATTAATAACATCATTTAATATTATGATTTATCAAATTCAGGGTGGTATCCAAGGCTATCTATGATAGAAGGTTAGGCCAGATTACAAATTGAAAATTCAGACTATAAGCATTAATTTGGTGAAATAGATGTTGGTTTAGCCTTTTGGTGTCACACTAAATCTAGTATATAGAATGGAAACTAAATTAACTTGCAGGAATTGAAAACTAATTACAATTGCAATAATTGAGATGATAGAAAATTAAACCTAATTACTTTTTCAGAATGGAAGTTGCTTGAAGTAAACACAATTCAAACACCTGTCAGTGTTCTATTACAGAATGTTGTCAATATTTTGTCATAGTAGCTAACAACAAAAATTGAAATGCAAGAACTTGTAAAGTTGCTGGAAATAAAGAAACAATTACAGTGTTGTAGATTACTTTAATTGTTGAAACATGTATCAAGGAATCACAAATTAACTACTCTATCACCTGTCACACATCTATGCAATCTAAAAACTCATTTTTAAAACATTAAAAATAAATCTCAAGGCTACAACAACGATTAGTTTGAAACAAATAAAGAAATTGAAAAATATTCACCCAAATTCTGCTGCAGTAAAGTTCAGGGGAAAACTTTTCAGTCAGTCCTTCTCATAGTCCTGGAAGTGGATCTTAATTCCTTTATAGAAGAAGTTATAAAATATATTCTACTTTCTAAATACTAACACACTCATACATAACAACAAATGATGGAAAACTACACTTTATTTATCTGGAAAATAACATTACATTTCCTACAAGATAACCTACTACACACTGTTACACTTTGATATCTACTGCATATATCTCCTATTTTTCTAATATATTAGCTCAACCAATGAGGGATATATTATTTATATTGTCTTATTCCTACTCTATGTGCCCAAAATATCCTATTTGCTATTTTACATTGATTTGCCAATCAAATCTGAAACTGAATTAGTCCAATTTAGGACAAAACTACTGTAGCATATTTTATGTCCTTGGAATGTGTGTCTAGTGGTGGGAGTGAATTTGAGGAGGTTAGAAATATTCTTATACACTTTTATCTTGAAATATCATTTCTCTACCATTTTGGGCACTCAAACAACCATTTGACTAAAACTGACCACTATTCCCCCTTATTCTAGAGAATCTTTAGAAATGATAGCAGCAAAAATAGGCTTTATGCTCAGCTACAAAAAAAACAATTGACAAAGCAAGTTTAACTACATAGGAAATTTGCCTTATCCCTAAAAATTTGGATCCAAAAGGTTTTGTACGTAAATTTTGATAAATTCTATGACTTCCTTTCTAATTGCACAATTTTGGTTTTTGTATGCACTGTTTTCTGTAGTTGACAGTTTTGCTACATAGTCATAAAAACTTGGTACAATTTTGCACTTTAAACCATTTTGAAGATGGAAAATAATTCAAATACCATTGTGAGTGATAGACATCATCACACAATATACTGCATTTTAATGTACATACTTTATTCACTAATTAATCTAACTGGAATAATGTAGAAAATACTGTACAACTATCCTTATTTTGTGATGCCCTATTGTTGTCCATTTATACCATGTGGGAATTCATAAAAGTAGTTCAGTAGTCTTCTTTAGTATTTTTCAACACATTCCATACATTTTTTCTTCCTTTGTCTAAAAAATTTAAGATGTTCCTTTAATGTGACAGTTGGTTGTTTTTTGTATGCTGCACAAAACTTGTCACTGCCCTCTTTTGCAGCAGAGATGATTTTCATGCCAAATCACTTGAAAAATTTGGTTTTCAAATGGGATGACACTTCAAACATAATGGAGTTTGAAAACTATTTGAACATGCTTATATTATTTATTTTTCTATGTTATTTTAACCAACAAAATCATGTCAAAAATAGTTATCAAATTGCTTAAAAGTGGTCAAAACAGAGATATAGTGTTTATAACATAAAAGCATGCAAAAAATTAACAAATAATATATTTTAATTAATTATTTAGTCATGTTTGATAATATGGTAGTTTTTATATGTTAAAAATAGTGTAATAATGAGGTATTTCTAGGCCTCATCATCACCAATAAATGCAGCATCATCAATCAAAAAATCTAGTGAACCTTGTATTTAGTGGATTACCCTATACACCTAGTGGTTGCAACAACTACCAATACATTCAATCTGATCGGATGGGTAGCTCACCATAAGGACACAAATTCATGTTATACCAACTAAGTTTCGTCAAGCATTGATATTGGTTGTGTTAAATAGAATTTGCACAAGGTTATCCTTCAACCCCTTCTATTGGGCCAAAAGTGAAAAAAAATAAAATAAATTATGTATAATCAGAACCCATAAAGTATCGAGGTATAAGTGCGCTAGCTCCAATGCATGGGAGTGACTAATAGTAGCAAGACTCACGAGCTCACACACGTGGATACTGATTTCACCACAACAATTTTCTCATCAACGAATCAAAAGAAAATTTGCAAAACCAAACAATCCCAAAGCATGGGGTATGAAGTTGATCATAACATCAAAATCATTCAATAATTCACATCATTTCATCATCTACCTTTGGTCAATTGGCTCATGGGTTTCAGTCTTTACCCATTTTCCAATTGAGGGGGTAAGCCAAAATTAAAATTTCTAATTCATTCAATTGTTGTGTCGTGAAGGTTTGAGGTCATTTATCCATCCAAATAAAATCACGTGTCATTAATTTTTGCACTGCATCGTATTGCACACAACACAATATAAAAAGGGGTAACTATAGACACCAAAATTTAGCACCCATAAAACCACATTTGCCATCCCACCTCAAAATATAGCATAATAAATTACATACCTAAGTTCTAACTTAGGGATATAAAACCTTACACATTATCCTATTTTCCATATTTATTAAATCTAGAAATTTACCCTAGGATACCCTACCTACCCACTATACATATGTCTTAAACAGTTCACCAAGCATCCATGTCATATCTCATCCATCCTTGCCCCCCTGTATCTTCACATGGGGTAGGATCCCACATACCACTCCACTTATAGCCACATCACCCCAGTTAAGTCAGATATACTGAGTGACTCACTGTAACTGTCCCTCCATTTAGCAGCTCAGAATTACCACTTGGTAATTGTTAGTCAAAAAGTGACTAACTACAGAAAAATAGCTGATGCACCTTTTTGCATATTTTCCAAGAATACCAAAGTGGCCCATATGCTAAAGATAAAAGAAAAAAGAAAAACACCACAAGAAGGAAAAAGTGTCGTGATATCGCAACATGTTGCATTTTCACGGTCCAAAGCAAAGAGAAAGAGCGAGGAGGAAAAAGTGTCATGATATCGTGACATGTTACATTTTCATGGCCAAAAGAGAAGAGAAATAAAAAGAAAGAAAAAGTGTCATGATATCGTGACATGTTGCATTTTCGCGATCAAAAGAGAGGAGGAAGAACAAGAAAGAAAAAGTGTCGCGATATCGAGACATGTTGCATTTTTGCATCCAAAAGAGAAGAGAAAGAACAAGAAAGAAAAAGTGTCGCGATATCGTGACATGTTACTTTTTCACGTTTAAGAGCAACAAAAGGGAGTAAGGAGGCAAAAGTGTCACGATATCGCGACTCAAAAAGGGCAAGCAAGCAAAGGAACAAGAGTGTCATGATTTTGTGACATGTTCGATTTTTGCCAAGGAAAAAGAGTATATTTTTGGCAATTGGGGACATGCACTGACATCAGGTGCTAATTTCTAAAGAATGTTCAGTTGATTATAAATTGGCAGGTGCGTTGGATGATTGCAGAATAACAGGCTCATCTAAAATTAGCCAAAAGGAAATCTATCCAATCTACGGGAAATCCATTGTATATTATTAGAAACTGTAGACAATTACTTGTAATTGATTGAAGAAATTAAGTGTACGTAATAGAAGATAATATTTTTAGGGTATAAATAGGAGTGAGTTGACCATGAAAAGGATCGAATCTTGGACGTTTACAAGCTTGATGTACATGTACTGGATTACAAGCAATAAAATATTTCTTCTTCTGGCTTTCGAAACTTCTGTGTGCAAGTGTATGTATCTGGTGTTTTAAATTTTATTCATTCTAAGTTTTATAATGTATCTGTTCTGAAATCTGGACTATCCATGTATAAAAATTATTTCTAGAGTTGAACATTAGAGATATTTGCATGTATTTAGATGAACATCTAAAATCCACACTCAAGAATTCATGTTTTCTATAAAAAAGATATAAAGAAAACTCTGAAAGTAGTGATCTGCATCATCAATGTTTTTTGTTGTCTAATCTATACCGTGAGAAAAGTTCTAGCTTAGGCTATATTTCCCTTATCTCTTGTTCCCATTTTCTCTAAAAAACTCAAAGGAACCAGCCTTCTCTAGAGACTAGATAGATGATCTCAAGCAAGATTTGTCTATTCAATGTTGGCAAAGTCTAAGGTGCAACACTATTAATCGAAGGAAGATTTTGTTCCAACAATTTTTGGCATGCCCGGTGGGACCAGAAATACCACAATATTGTATAAGTTTTGGTGTTTTACCTTAAGAGCCTTTTTATTTAAAATTTTTAAGAAAAACCACCTGGCGACTCTATTGCAATTTAGACCATAAAAGAAAGACCTTGTCTAGAAACCTTATGGTTATATAGCCATATGATAACCAGATCCTAAGATAGAAACTCTGAAGAACCTATCGAGTTATTTGAACTACATCTCAAAATCCTAAAAACACACCTTAAGCTAGCTGCATGATCAAATCTGCCCAGCACCATTAGCACCTCTTTAACACCCATTGTAGGAGCATCTGCAAGAAATCCCATAGCGGTTGTAACTCCTTTAGAAATCATGGCAACTACCCTTGCCCTAGTGCATATTGTGTGGAATCAAACTGGTCCTTTAAACTTATGGGCACAAAATCAAATTGCACAAGCTGCACTAAAAGCATTGCCAAATTTTGATGAAATAGGCAAAATAGCAGATGAGCATTGTCTAGATGTATCATCACTAGCATATATTTACAATATCACTCAGGAAGATATAATGGTAAGATTGCTAGTTATATCTTTGAATGGAAAGATGCTCTATTGGTACAGAGCACTCCCCGTTGGATCCATTACTTCTTGGGTAGTGCTTGTCGGCCGTCTAGTCGATGAATTTAACATACATGTAGATCCTTTCACATTGCTGAACCAATTCACTGTCATTGAGAGGCATCCATGAGAATAAATCTAGGATTTCAATATCAAATTTACCAGAACTCGTGATAGAGTACCTTGGGGCCTAAAACCCACAAAAGAACAAGCTATATGTTATTACTTAAGGGCTTTTGATTCAGATCTCAGTATGATAATAAGGCAATCTTGTGTAACCAATTTTCTTGGGATCTATTTAGAGGCAGCAAAGGGCGAAGCTGATCTCATCACTACAAAAAGATATCCATCAAAGAGTCTATTGCCAATTGTACCAAAGATTTTCCAAGCGTCAATTTCTAAAATTCCTGTACTCCCATCAACATAGGCTCTCCCATCTATAGCCACACCTCCTACATTCCTTGCATTACCAGCTACACCCTTTGCATCATCTCCCCCCAATGATCAATACACGACCATAATTGATACAATGAAGACATTGTCAAATGAAATGGCATCCACGAAAAAGAGAGAGGCTGAATGGAATATCCAAGAAATAATATTTCCACAGATACAAAAGGAAGGTGCTTCGACAAGTGGAAGGGTACAAGAGAGAAAAAATGTGGTGTATGCAAATGAGACAGGAGATAATGGAGAACCTGCTAATTTTGATTACTGGTATACCACTTGCAATGATCCTCATGGAGAAGATTCATGCATGATTTATCAACATCATGTGCAAGCGGTTATTAATGAAAGAGCCAAAGAAACTGGAAAGGGACAGGTGAACATAATTAGAGAAGTCCACCACAATTTGGCAATGCCATCCGTGGAACAAGTCTCGATCCTGACAAGGTCGGGAAAAAATTTGTTACAAGTCGACCCTAAGGAACTCCAACCACTAAGTTTTCCTCCTGCCCCCAGGGCGACTCCACAAAAAAACTAGTCTAATGAGAAAGGATGCTTTGATCCTCCTTAGACTCCTATGGCTTCACCAAGAAAATAATTTCCTCCTATAAAAGGGAGTGAGACTCAAGAGCAATTGAAGAAAAGACTCAAATTTCCTTCATTAAAAAAATACAAAGAACAGAAGCTACGTAGGTCTACAGAGAAAGATATGATGCATCGACTAGTGGAAGGGAGAAAAGTGTTGAAGTATCCCTAGATGCAACTCTTTCGTTCAACATTATAGAAGAAATTAAGAGGACCCCTTCCAAAATAAGCATGTATGATGCACTGTAAATTCTTGGTCAGATCGACCTCCTCCAAGAATCCTTAAATTTAAAGAATGATACCTCTTCCTCAAATGTTATACAAGCAAATGTTGTGTCAACCTCTAGGAAAAATAGACCGCCCCCATTCTATCTATCCTTACAAATGGAGGGGTGGATAGTTCACAATTGCATGATTGATTCAGGGGCCGCAGCTACGATGATGCTAAAAGTCGTATGTGACATAATGGGGATGGAATATACTTGAAGTCATCCTGGTGTGTTGCAATTAGATGGTACTCCAATAAAAACTATTGGGGTGATCAAAGATATCCCTATTCAACTCCACAGAATGCCAGAAGTAGTCGTCATACAAGAAGTAGTTGTTGTAGACTTAGAACCATATTTCGGTATGTGTTTATCTAGAGAGTTCACAACCAAACTGGGATGTTATCTATCACTAGGTTATTCGCATTTGGAGGTACATTTAAAAGGTGAAAGAGTCAAGATCTACAATGAAAAACCATCTACTTTTCATGTGGAAATACTAGAAGAAACAACTACCGTCAACATGATGTCCGAGGAATTGGAGAATATTTATCTAATGGAAGAAACCATGGAGGAACTCCAATCTGAAGATAAATTTTCTATGGATAATTTCAACGCTATGGTAGATATAAAAATAGGAAGCTATTCCTTTGAAAAACCAAAAAAGCTTCCTGTTGCTATCCCTAAAACAGGTGATTCAGCAAACTAGTTATGGAAATTGTACTTTGACGAGTCAAGATGCAAAAATGAAGCAGGATCTGGAATTGTTTTGATTTCACCTATTGGAAAAGAAAAGGTTTTTTCATATAGGTTGACATGGAGTTGCACCAACAACACGACTGAATATGAAGCTTTGTGTTTGTGATGCATGAGCATCCGGTGGCAGTAGAGCAATCTTGCATCAACAAAGAAAATTTCTAAGTGTTTGCCTTGATGTCGCAATATCGCGACAAAGAAAAGTGTCGCGATATCATGAAATGTCATATTTTTGCGACTCAGGAATGAGAGAGGACACAGAGAAAAAATGTTGTGATTTCGCTACATGTCGTGAAATCATGAACAAAATAGGGGAGAGAGGGCATCCAAAGAAAAATGTCGTGAAATCACGACTGAAATAGGGGAGAGAGGGCGTCCAAAGAAAATATTGCGAAATCGTGACATGTCGCAAAATTGTGACATGTCATGAAATCATGATCGAAATAAGGGAGAGGGTGTCCGAAGAAAAATGTCATGAAATCATGACATGTCGCGAAATCACGACCAAAATAGGAGAGAGAGGGCATCCGAGGAAAATATCATGAAATCACATGTCACAAAATCGTGATCGAAAGAAGACAGGAAAGGCCAGAGAAGAAAATGTCATGATTTCGTGACATGTCACGAAATCATGACCGAAGGAGCAGAAAGAAAGCAAGGAAGGAAAATGTCATGATATCACGACATGTCACGATTTCGTGACCCAAAGTAGAAAGCGAAAGCGAAAGGCAAATATGTCATGATATCACGACATGTCACAATTTTGGGACCCGAAGCAGAGAGAAAAAGCAGAAGACAAAGTTGTCACGATATCGTGACATGTCACGATTTCATGACCCGAAATAGAGAGAGAAAGCAAAGAGCAAAGTTGTCACGATATCGTGACATGTCATGATTTTGTGACCCAAAGAGGCGAGAAGGAAGCAGAAAGGAAGAATGTCATGATATCGTGACATGTCACGATTTCATGACCCGAGAGGCGAGGAGGAGGCAGAAAGGAAAGATGTCATGATATCGCGACATGTCACAATTTCATGACCAAAAAGGAGAAAGAAGAGTCAAAAAGGAAAGATGTCACGATATCATGACATGTCACGATATCACGACCCGAAGAAGAGAAAGGCAACGAGGAGGAAAAATGTTGCGATATCACATGTCGCGACATCATGACATACTACTGGTTCACGATTCAAAAAAGGCACGTGTTCCTAGATGGTGTTTTTTGAGGTGATCAAGGGCCTCATTAATGCATGATTGTTGAGCATGGCGACCACTCGACTGTTGTGTCCAGAGGTCAGAGACATTCAGACGACTCATCAATGCATGTTTTTACGACTGACCCAGTGGTAGTTTCCAGTTAGGATAAAAGAGGTGAAGGTTCAGGAAAGAATGGGGAGGCTTCCAATCAAGTGCTAAAAGAAATACTACGCCTATGGGCTAGTGTGGTAATTTGTTTATGGTGATAATAAAGAAGAGGGGAACTAGACTTTTCAGTGGTGAATCTGGAGTCTCCATCAAGTGGTATCAGAATGGGAGTTCCTGAGTGTGTAAACAGATCACCAAAAGTGAGACATTTTACACCAGGATCTATGGTTAAGGTTTGTGAGAAGAGAGTGAAGAAGAATGCCTCCACAAAGAAATCGTGGTGGTGGTAGAAATATGGTGTCAACAGAAGATTTCAGAGCTTTATAGAAGCAAGTTTAGGCCCTACAAGAGGAGCTGCGTAGAGGGCTTGAACCCAGAGGAGAAGAAGGAAATGAAGATGAAGTTGATGAAGAAGAGGACTAGTTTGAGGAAGAAGAAGAGGTTGTAGATCCTACACGAGCCAGGTTATACAGAGCCATCTCATAGATTGGAAAGAAACCAAAGATGGAGGTTTCTATGTATTCTGGAAATCTTGATCCAGAGGAGTTGATTGACTGGATCAATGATTTGAAAGAATAATTTGAGTATAAATAGGTTGAAGATCCTGATAGGGTCAAATTTGCTAAGACCAAGCTGAAGGGTCATGCTAGCATCTGGTGGAAGGGAGTACAGCTGAAAAGAAATAAAAGAGGAAAGGAGATAATAACAAGATGGGATAGAATGGTAGATAAGTTGAAAAGATAGTTTATTCCTACATATTACGAATTGGATCTGCTAAGGAAAATGTATATTTTGAGATAGTCAAGCAAAACTATAAAAGAATACACAGAGGAGTTTTAAAATATCTCCATCAGAACTGGCCATTCAAAGGCTAACAAGGATAAGGTGGCTCGTTACATCAATGGGTTGAAAACCAGTATTCAAGAAGATTTGAGTCTGGTTAGGGTGAGCACCATTGAGGATGCTTACCAATTTTCCCTCAAAGTCAAAGAGAAGCTGAACAGATGGTTTGAGGGTAAGCAAAGAGGAAGAGGTCATGGTGGAAGAATTGGTGGAAGGACCAGTGGAGAAAAATATAAGGATCAGAAGAAGGCTGGTGAAACCAGTAATATCCAGGATCAAAAAGAGGGGAACACCTACCAACCCTGTAATCAGAACAATGGTTACCCAATAGGGAGAGGTAGATCTAGACATGGATTTGGAAGGGAAGGATTTTGTGGAACCTATTTCCACTGTGGTGAAGAAGGACATCGAGCATACGAGTGTCCACAACATCGAGAAAGGATGAATAAGAGACTTGAGGGTCCTGCCAGAGATGCTGTAGTAGATGAATGTGCTAAATTAGAACATTATAAGGAGGTAAAGAGAGGAGAATTTATGGTCACAAGTAGGACCCTATTAAATGAGGAGAAAGGATCAGACTAGAGGAGGATCCTGTTTCACACAAGGTGTAGAAGTTTGGGTAAGGTCTGTAATACTATTATAGATAATGGTAGTACTAATAACTTTGTCTCAAAAGAAATGGTTACTAAGTTACAGTTAAATAGGAGGAGACACCCACATCCATATCAGATTGCATGGTTATAGAAGGACCATAGGGCTTTGGTCAGTGAGCAATGCTCGATGAAATTTAATATTGGGAATTACTGTGATGAGGTCCTGTGTGACATCATGCCTATGGATGTGTTGAGTGGTGTTTTCACCCAATTGTGAAAGCACACTCTCCGATAGGATCTGAGTCCCAAAATCCTCTGCTTGCAAAGAAAATAATTTCTCCAAGGTTCCTGTTATGCTGATATGATGTTGTTCAAATGAAATGCTAGGAATACCTTAGGGTTTGCAAGTGGATGTTAACAAGGGGCACTGTGGTTTATTTAGTTTGAAATTACAGTGGACTCAAAATGAATAATATCTATTCTCCTCTTTAGTTCTGATGGATTTTTAGCTTGTTTATTTGAATGCAGTAATTAAACTACAGAAAATAAATTAAGGGTTTAAAAAAATAAAGCAAAATAAATGAAAATGAAACTAAACTACAGTCAGAATGCTGTCATCAATTCGATGAAACCAAAGATAATGAGGTTTTCTGCATGCAACCTAACCTAATGAACCTACAAATTCGCACAATCCAAATAAATTAGGTGCTGGTTTCTAGGGTTTCTACTGTAATTCCAGATTTAGGCATTCGCATGAAGCAACCAAGCACACTTGCATTAAACTTCACCTAAAAGCCTTAGAAATATGGAATGAATGATAAAACATTAAATCATGCATGCACAAAATGACTCCTTCTTTCTCATCAATGAGATGCCAACTTTCTATATTTTTGTATTTGAATGATATGTCAATTACATTTATAGAATGTTCCAGGTTTTACAAATCCAGAACAAATGAAGGAAATTGCCCAAGTGCAGGCCCAGAATGGCATGAAGCCCTTGTCTCTGCAACTCTGCAAGCAGCAATTTCCAACCCCTCTTTCAATCCGCGCTCTTGACTTTATAATCACTGAAATGGCTCTTCGATTCTCCCTGTGTCGCTTCGTTTCACCTTCCTACATTTGACCTTTCAAATTCTCACCTTTTCCTTGCTTTTGATTAATGCTCGATTCTGAAATGCTCGAAATCCACCGTTGCATGTAACGCCTCTGCAATACTGACACCTGTAAGCCACGTGTCCTACATTTTTTGTGTCTTCTGTAACGTCTTCCCGTGCCAAAACATGACAAAATAGCATGCAACCTGCTCACCTTTCTGCCCACGAAAACGCGACATGTCACGAAATCGCGATGCTTTCCTCGTTCGTACGCCTCCGGCCGTTTCTGTCGTGATATCGCGACGTTTTTCACCTTCGGACCTTCATGCCGCTTTCTGTCGCGATATCGCGACGTTTTTCACCTTCGGACCTTCATGCCGCTTTCTGTCACGATATCGCGACGTTTTTCACCTTCGGACCTTCATGCCGCAAACTGTCATGATTTCGTGACCATTTTCATTTCCATACCCCTTAGGCCGCACCCTGTCATGAAATCATGACGCTTCTCTGCTTCGGGCACCTTTGTTGCATGCTGTCATGATTTCGTGACATTTTTCCCTTTCGTACGCTTGAGCTTCAACCTGTCGCGATTTCACGACACTTTTCTCTGTCCGTACTACTTCGCTGCAATCTATCGTGAAATCGTGACCATTCTCTCCTTCGGACCTTCTTGCCGCCACCTGTCACGATATCGCTACCGCTTTTGCCCTCCGTACATTTTGCCAAAACCTATCACGAAATCACGATGCCTTTTCGCTTCGTCCCCCAGGCTACCTTCTATCACGATTTCGTGACCACTTCTGCGCATCACGCCTTCCGGTTGATTCTGTCACGATATCACGACCATTCTAGCCTTTTGCCCTGTTTGACTGGTTCCTGTCACGATATCGCGACATTTTCTTGCTTCGTGCTCTTTGACCTCTTTCATGATAGCTGAGTTTTTTTGTGCCCTTTGACCAGTTTGACCCACGATTTTGTGACATGTCGCGATATCGCTACACCTTTTCATTTTGCCTTTCTCTCTCCCTGGCCGCGACGGAGCGACATGTCACGATTTCGATGACACTTTTTCGTCTTCATTTTCTCTCTCCTCTTTCTCGCGACGGAGCAACATGTCACGAAATCGCTACGCTATTTTCATCCGTACAACTTACAACAAACGTCACGATTTCGTGACACTTTTTCATTCGACGGAGCAACATGTCGCGATATCGCGAACTTTTTTTCAATTTGGCGACGGAGCAACATGTCACGATTTCGCAACTTTTCTTTTTTCTATTCGATGGGCGAAGTTGACGGATGTCGCGATTTCGCGACACTTTTAACACTTATGAATTTTTTCCTCTTTTCTTCAATTTTAGCATCTCGGGTCACCGAGATTCTTCTCTGCAAGCCTTCAAAAAGGTGGGTCCCCAATTTTGGGGTGTGTTGTGGATCAACCACAACAAATGGCGACTCTATTTGTCAAATGCTCTTGAGCATTTTAGTAAGAACCCAACCTGAAACATATCACAAACTCGCAAACATGCATTAGCACATAAGCAATATAACAAATGCCCAAAGATCAGAAGTACATGAATCATCAGAATCATCAAGTATTAGCTCGGTGTGTGCAATGTGTTTTCATTCCCTATCGTTTGAAATTGATCAACATTCCATTGTCGGTTTTGCATGAATGCATATGTGAGATGGTGAATGATTTGTGCAACCTAATGAATATGCTTGGAGATTTTGCTTTTATAAAAAAAGCATAGACTCTTCTAGTATCATACACAAACATTCAAGATTGCCAAACCCTCTTAGGATCAACTATATGAATTGCTTTATTATATATCCCAAAGTTGGTTATGAGTCCCTACTATCTTGAACCCATGTGCAAGTGAAAGTGAAATCAGAACTTTGGGGAATCAGACTCCCAACCAACCGAGATGAGAGTTTAACCCTATCCTTACTATTCTGATTTAGAATTCATTACCTCACTTTGAGCAAAATAATTTAACCAATTATGAAAGAAATGGTCATGCTAGTCTAACCCTTTGGACAATCAGTGGTCTTGTTTTTTAGACAAGACATGTTGCCATGCATGGGCATACTTAACCCCACAATCCAAAACTTATCTTCATTTCTTTGGACCTTGGGGATGACTACCCATCCTTTGCAGAGGACAAGTAGTACGATCCTTACAATCCACTATAAATATGAGATGGGAAAATTTTATTTTTTACTTCTTGGACCTTTGGGATGACTACCCATCCTTGCTAGGGACATGTAGTACGATCCTTCCAATCCAAACTTTAGATGTAGATGGAAAATATTAATTTTGTTGCTTAGACCTTGGGGATGACTACCCATCCTTTGCAGAGGACAAATAGTACGATCCTTACAATCCAAGATTTATTGTGAAATGAGACATAAGAGCTTTGGGGAATTGGATTCTCAACCTAAATGAGATGAGAATTTATGCCCTATCCTTACTACTCCATGTAGGTCAAATCAAAGCTTTGGGGAATTGGATCCTCAACCTAAGTTCGATGAGGATTTAACCCTATCCTTACTACTCTGATTTTAGGCTTTTAAGCTCTATGGAAGTGGTCAAAACCATTGTTTTAAGGATCATGCTGCATAAATAGGATAGACATGAAATACTTCTTTCGCCCAACCTTTCCTTCCAAGTTAGGTTTTGATCATTTTGCTCAAGATCCTTTTTAATGTATAAGACGTGCTTGGTTCAAGATATCTCAAGACTCAGTTTCCCACCTTAGGATTTTTCTTATTTATGTGATAGCATAACCTCAAGAGGATTTGACATACTTTAATGATTTGTATTTGAAATGCATTTGCAACTACGATGGCATGTATGTGCAAAGCGAGATGTAATACGAATGCATTGTCTTTTGAATTGCAGATGAAGTATTGCTATATAAAACTGACTACTTCATGCATCACAAAATCAAACGATACTATTAAACTGTTTGTGTTACTTGTGGAGCTTTTACAAGACAATTCCAATGTTTCATATTCTCCCGATCTAGAACATAAGTTAGCATCTCAAGGCAACTTTTTCATCATCATTTTTTTTTTTTTTTTATAGACAAACAAAACATGTCAAATAAACACACATCTTTAAATTAAAACTTATTCAATCCAAAACCAAACTGCAATCCCAAAAATGAAAATTTGAAAACACAAACCAAAAACCAAAAACCAAAATTTATATACAAATGTACACTATAATACAAGATGATGCAAAGCTTAGCTTATCACTTTCCTGGATCCCACACATGATTAGAACATTTCAACAAAAATATGACATAATATGCATGCCAAATGTTGTGGGAATCTAAGACCAGACCAAACAATGCAACAAATTTCCACTTGCCATGCTCACCATACCAATTTGATTTAGTTCCAATAATACTCCCATAGGTGAGCATCAAATTACTAGAATGATTAGACAATAAATGATTTTCAATTTTATCATGTCTATTCTTTAAAATATAATCTTCATAATTCCCTCCTTGATTTAGAATTAGGCTATCCTTTTCAAATATGCAATTTTGTAAGTAGTAGCCTATTTCTACAAATTTCTTAGCCAAATCATTTTCCAAATTTGTAGGCCAATCAAATTTGTGTAACAATTTACAAGCATCTAAGATATTTACTAAATTAGGATCATTAAAAGTTTTTATCCTAGATTCAATTAGTAATTGTTGATGAATTTTATTTAACAATTCAAGTGCATCAACTTCTTTTCCATTCATTAAAACCATGTTATTAAAGGTGTGATTAAAAATTATACCTTGTTTTTCATTTACCTTTAGTGACATTTCATCATTCAAATTATTTAAATTCAAAATATGGTCATCCTTTTCAATCCTCAAACACTCTTGGTCAAAGTGTATGTCAAGTAATCTGCTTTGATGATCACTTATTTGAGTTGCTTCCAATTGATCCATCTCTTTATCATTTGGTTCTAATTCTTTGTTCACTATCCATGGTATCTCTTCATTTGAATCCTCCAAATCATCATGCAAACTTGCATCCACACTTTCAATGAATTTATATTTTGTCCCCTTTTCAAATCTTGTGAATATGAGATCTTCGTATGATGTAGAAGGTTCAACATCCTGCATATCAAGTAAAATATGAGTTTTATCTATGGAGATGTGAGAAAAGAATGCATTATCATATCTCCCCCAACCATTGTGAAAATTGTCATCCAAATCTGTGATATGAAACTCCATGGTATTTGTGACATGATCTTTTGATTCATTCATCCATTCATTTTCTTCTTTGTCCTTGGCAATAGGATCATTATAATCTTCCAAAATTTGATGAGATTTGAAACCCTCTTCCAAAACATCCTCAAATCGTACAGGAGTTGTAATATCTTCCTTTGAGTAGGCAATTATGTCGTCCTGCATATCAATTGGCACACAAGTTTCATTAGTAGCTTTGGAAAGAGTGAAGTCTTCCCACTTCTTCCAAGCATCATAATAATCATCTTTCAAAATCAAGTGGTGACGTTCAACTATTTCTTCAACATCTTCCAATTCATCAATGTGCTTCTCATCAAATTCATCTTCACCTTCCTTAGATGGTTCAATTATTTCCAAAAGTGGGTTATTTCTTGAATTCAAATTTATAAGGCTATCATTGTCCAAATTAGTAACCCATGATTCATTATCATAATTTGGAGGGTGAAGAATTTCTTGATCTTTAATTTTACACATTTCATCAATAGTATCTTCCAAGAACAAGTGGTGAGACTTTATCATGTCTTCAAATTTATTTATTGATTTTCTTTCCATTTCACTTTCAACCACTTCATTCAATTCTATGGTGGGTTCCATCCATTCACATATATCAAACATTGTTGAATTTAGAACCCCTTCATCTAGATAATCATGTATCTCTACATGATCCTCACTAGTGGATGTTGTCTTAGCAATTTGCACCTCCTCGTGGACTACATCCAAGGTGGTCATAAAATTTGGGTATTCAAATTCATCCCCTTGATCATTTACCTTAGATATCATTGGAGTGGAGGGTGCTATGTTTGATGGTTGGTGTAGGTTGGCATCAAAAGAACAATCTCTCATGTGAATATGTTGTGCCTTTTCTTCTTCAAGACCTTGTCGTTCTATCTCTTCTAAGATCTCATGGATTCTCTCTAGGGACAAACCACTCAGTTTTTCCTCAATGAGTGAAGCAAGTGTGGGGTGTATGGCTCCTAGGTATACTTTCATGGCTTCCTCTTCTAATGTGTTAAAATTTTCCCACATTTGGGAGTGCAACTCATGAAATCTTTCATTGAATTGACTCAAGGATTCATTAGACTCTTTACATATGGAGGTAAACTGATTTTTCAATATTTCTAAGTCAGTCTGATTACCAAAATGATTAAGATAGGCTGCTTCTAGTTGTATCCAAGAAGTCCTAACCTCCATGGGTAGTTGGCTATACCAAAAGAATGGTCTATCATCCAAAATGTATGCAAATAACTTACAAGCCACCTCCTCATAGAAAATCTGGAATTGACATAATGCATTCTTGTAGACATGCAGCTTTTGCAAGTATCCTAGTGGTACCTCTTGATTAAAACACCGTAAAAAATCCAATAACATTTTAGGAACATGATATGGTACCACAGGTATAGACAAACCCTTATAATGATCCTCTATTATTAATACCATTCTCTCTCTTAGAGATGTTATTTCAGCTCTCAGGGATACCCTTTGCTCCTCAAGTGTTGCCATTAGTGAACTTAAAATGTAATTTTAGAACCAAATCTGTTGAATATTCAACCTGCAATATAAAACAAAAATCAAGTTAGCATCAACTAAGAGATGTATTCATTAAAATCAAATGAAAAGTAATTGCATGAGACCAAAATTCTGAAAAATTAAATCAAATCACTTTAATTCTGTATGAACAATCAGAAAAATATACAGCATACCTGAATTGCTTAAAATAGAACAGGTAAATAAATTCAGACCGTCCTTTTTACAATCCGCTGAATGTTAGAGGACTAATGCATACAAAAATTTAAAATTATATTACACTAAAAATAAACCCGTACGGCCCTCCTAGCACCAATCCGTTGAGTGGTGTTAGAGGCCGTATATGCTAATAAAATGGACTTGAAATTTTTAGCAATGTAAAGCTCTTAAACAATTAAAAACCCGTAGCATCTAAAATCATGATAAAATAAACCCTTTTCAGGCCCTCCTTCTAGCGCCAATCTGTTGAGTGGTGTTTTCACCCAATTGTGAAAGCACACTCTCCGGTAGGATCTGAGTCCCAAAATCCTCTGCTTGCAAAGAAAATAATTTCTCCAAGGTTCCTGTTATGCTGATATGATGTTGTTCAAATGAAATGCTAGGAATACCTTAGGGTTTGCAAGTGGATGTTAACAAGGGGCACTGTGGTTTATTTAGTTTGAAATTACAGTGGACTCAAAATGAATAATATCTATTCTCCTCTTTAGTTCTAATGGATTTTCAGCTTGTTTATTTGAATACAGTAATTAAACTGCAGAAAATAAATTAAGGGTTTAAAAAATAAAGCAAAATAAATGAAAATGAAACTAAACTACAATCAGAATGTTGTCATCAATTCGATGAAACCGAAGATAATGAGGTTTTCTGCATGCAACCTAACCTAATGAACCTGCAAATTCGCACAATCCAAATAAATTAGGTGTTGGTTTCTAGGGTTTCTACTGTAATTCCAGATTTAGGCATTCGCATGAAGCAACCAAGCACACTTGCATTAAACTTCACCTAAAAGCCTTAGAAATCTGGAATGAATGATAAAACATTAAATCATGCATGCACAAAATGACTCCTTCTTTCTCATCAATGAGATGCCAAATTTCTATATTTCTGTATTTGAATGATATGTCAATTACATTTATCGAATGTTCCAGGCTTTACAAATCCAAGAACAAATGAAGGAAATTGCCCAAGTGCGAGCCCAGAATGGCATGAAGCCCTTGTCTCTGCAACTCTGCAAGCAACAATTTCCAACCCCTCTTTCAATCCGCGCTCTTGACTTTATAATCACTGAAATGGCTCTTCGATTCTCCCTGTGTCGCTTCGTTTCACCTTCCTGCATTTGACCTTTCAAATTCTCGCCTTTTCCTTGCTTTTGATTAATGCTCGATTCTGAAACGCTCGAAATCCACCGTTGCATGTAACGCCTCTGCAATCATCGACACCTGTAAGCCACGTGTCCTACATTTTCTGCATCTTCTGTAACGTCTTCCCGTGCCAAAACATGACAAAACAGCATGCAACCTGCTCACCTTTCTGGCATGAAAATGTGACATGTCGCGAAATCGTGACATGTCGCGATATCGCGACGCTTTCCTCGTTCGTACGCCTCCGGCCGTTTCGTCGCGATATCGCGACGTTTTCACCTTCGGACCTTCATGCCGCTTTCTGTCGCGATATCACGATGTTTTTCACCTTCGGACCTTCATGCGAAATTCACCGACCATGTGCGTTATCAGATGTTTTCACCTTCGGACCTTCATGCCGCAAACTGTCATGATTTCACGACCATTTTCATTTCCGTACCCCTTAGGCCGCACCCTGTCGTGAAATCGTGACGCTTCTCTGCTTCGGGCACCTTTGTTGCATGCTGTCACGATTTCGTGACATTTTTCCCTTCCGTACGCTTGAGCTTCAACCTGTCACGATTTCATGACGCTTTTCTCTGTCCGTACTACTTCACTGCAATCTGTCGCGAAATCATGACCATTCTCTCCTTCGGACCTTCTTGCCGCCACCTGTCGTGATATCGCTACCGCTTTTGCCCTCCGTACATTTTGCCAAAACCTATCACGAAATCATGATGCCTTTTCGCTTCGTCCCCCTAGGCTACCTTCTGTCATGATTTCGTGACCACTTCTGCGCATCACGCCTTCCGGTTGATTCTGTCGCGATATCGCGACCATTCTGGCCCTTTTCCCTGTTTGACTGGTTCCTGTCACGATATCGCGACATTTTCTTGCTTCGTGCTCTTTGACCTCTTTCTGTCGTGATATCGCGACGTTTTTTTGCTTTGTGCCCTTTGACCAGTTTGACCCACGATTTTGCGACGCGTCGCGATATCGCTACGCCTTTCCATTTTGCCTTTCTCTCTCCTGCCTGGGCCATGACGGAGCAACATGTCACGATTTCGTGACACTTTTTCGTCTTCATTTTCTCTCTCCTCTTTCTGCCACGACGGAGCAACATGTCGCGAAATCGCTACGCTATTTTCATCCGTACAACTTCTGTAGCAACACGTCACGATTTCGTGACACTTTTTCATTCTGGCAGCGACGGAGCAACATGTCGCGATATCGCGACGTTTTTTCAATTTCGGCAGCGACGGAGCAACATGTCGCGATTTCGCGACACTTTTCCTATTTTGGCCGCGACGGAGCAACCTGTCGCGATTTCGCGACACCTTTTCATTTTTGCCAGCGACATGTCGCGATATCGCGACATCTTTTCATTTTTTTTCCAGTGACATGTCGCGATATCGCGACGTTTTTCTATTTTTCGGCAGCGATGGCGCGACAGGTCACGATTTCGCGACATGTCGCGATTTTGCGACACTTTTAACACTTAGGCATTTTTTCCTCTTTTCTTCAATTTTAGCATCTGGGTCACCGAGATTCTTCTCTGCAAGCCTACAAAAAGGTGGGTCCCCAATTTTGGGGTGTGTTGTGGATCAACCACAATAGGATGCTTACCATTTGTTGTTGGGAAGGCCATGGTAGTTTGATCAATGTGCAATGCATGATGGTCGCACCAACACTTACTTAGTGACGAAGAATGGAGTGCGCCATAAGCTGAAGCCCTTGAAGGAGGCGGATGAAAGGGTATGTAGCAGTGCTAGGATCTGTCTAGTTGAAGGGGGAAGATTTTTGGATAGTTTAAAGCATGAGCATATGTGCTATGCATTAATTCCTATAGTTAGGAAGGAAGAATGCAAGGATACCCCTGTAGAAGTCTTAGGACTATTAGAAGAATTTCCAGACATTATATCTGATAATGTGCCTAAGGGTTTACCACCAATGAGGAAGATCAGTTACCATATAGATTTGGTACCAGGATCTAGTTTACCCAATAAGGCAACACATAGAATGACTCCTACAAAAACTAAAGAGCTAAATAGGCAAGTCCAAGAGTTGCTGGATAAGGAACTAATTCGGGAGAGCTTGAGTCCATGTGCAGTACCTATAGTACTAGCACCAAAGAAATATGAAGAGTGGAGAATGTGTACAGACTCTAGAGCTATTAACAAGATCACCATAAAGTATAGATTTTCATTGCCAAGGATGGATGACATTATGGACTATTTTAGTGGAGCCAAGTACTTCACAAAGATTGATCTGAAGAGTGGTTATCATCAAATTCATGTCAGAGAAGGAGATGAGTGGAATACAACCTTCAAGACTAGAGAGGGTTTGTATGAATGGTTGGTCATGCCATTTGGGCTAACCAATGCACCAAGCACATTCATGCGACTGATGAATGAGGTATTGAAAGAATTTTTAGGTAAATTTGTCATTGTCTATTTGGATGATATTTTAATATTTAGCAAAACCCTGGAAGAGCATCTGATGCATATCAAAAGGGTTTTTGAGAAGCTGTGGGAGGAGCAGTTGTTAATTAATCTGAAGAAATGTAATTTTGTGAAGGAGTTAGTGTACCTGGGATTTTTCATCTCAGCCGAAGGTCTAATAATGGACCCAAAAAAAGTGAGAGCTATCATTGAATGGCCTACTCTGAGAAGCACGACTGAGGTAAGATCATTTCATGGTCTAGCAAGTTTTTACAAGAAATTCATTAGGAATTTTAGCAGTATTTGTGCACCCCTTACAGAAACGATGAGAGGGGATAAGAAAGAATTTAAGTGGACCTTGGGATCAGTCCAAGGAATGCTTCTGAGTTGAGGAATATGGATACAGGGGAAAAGTGTAGTGTCGAGGCTAAGGACTTTGTAGAGCATCTGAAGAGCATGCATGAAGAAGTGAAGAAGTACATTACTAACATGAATAACCAATATAAGACAAGGGCAGACCGGAAGTGACGGTTCAAGGAATTCATAGTGGGAGATGAAGTCATGGTCCATCTGAGAAAAGAAATATTTCCTGCTAAAACCTATAACAAGCTGAAGATGAAGAAGTTTGGACCATGCCGAATTATAGGAAAATAGGATTCAGGCAATGCGTATGAAGTGGAATTGCCAAGTGGCCTTAACATATCACCTATTTTTAACATTATAGATTTGGTAGAATATCATGAAGGAGGTAGTAGCGAGACACCAAGTACAAAATTGTGGAGTATTCCAACATCTACTCCAGCAATAGACGAGATCGAGGAAATACTAGACACTCGAGAAGGCAAAAGTACTAGGAACAGGTAGTATTCTGAATATCTGGTCAAGTGGAAGGGTAGGTCTATCGAAGATGCAACTTGGTTGTCAAAAATAGAGGTCGACCACCTAGGTCTTCCTCCAACAGTATAGAAGTGAAGGACACTTCTCAATCCACCCCGGGTGTCTAATGTAGGAGCATCCGGTGGCAGCAGAGCAATCTTGCATCAAAAAAGAAAATTTCTAAGTTTTTTCCGTGATGTCACGATATCACGATAGTGAAAAGTGTCATGATATCATGACATGTCACATTTTCATGACTCAAGAAAGAGAGAGAAGGCATAGAGCAAAAATGTCACGATTTCATGACATGTCGTGAAATCGTGACTGAAACAGGGGAGAGAGGGCATCCGAAGAAAAATTTCACGAAATCGTGACATGTCACGAAATCATGATCAAAACAAGGGAGAGAGGGTGTCTGAAGAAAAATTTCGTGAAATCATGACATGTCGCAAAATCGTGACATGGCACGAAATCGCAACCAAAACAGGGGAGAGAGGGCGTCTAAAGAAAAATGTCACGAAATCGTGATCAAAACAGGAGAGAGAGGGCATCCGAGGAAAATGTCACAAAATTGTGACATGTCATGAAATTATGATCGAAATAAGACAGGAAAGGCCAGAGAAGAAAATGTCGTGATTTCATGACATGTCACAAAATCATGATCGAAGGAGCAGAAAGAAAGCAAGGAAGGAAACTATCGTGATATCACGACATGTCACGATTTTGTGACCCGAAGCAAAGGGAGAAAGCAAAAGGCAAAGCTGTCATGATATCATGACATGTCATGATTTCATGACCTGAAGCAGAGAGCGAAAGTAGAAGACAAAGCTATCGCGATATCGCAACATGTCACAATTTCAAGACCCAAAACAGATAGAGAAAGCAGAGAGCAAATTTGTTGTGATATCGTGACATGTTATGATTTCATGACCCAAAGAGGCGAGAAGGAAGCAGAAAGGAAGAATTTCACGATATCACAACATGTCATGATTTCGTGACATGTCACGATTTCACGACCCGAGAGGCGAGGAGGAGGCAGAAAGGAAATATGTCACGATATCTCGACATGTCATGATTTCATGACCAAAAAGGAGAAATAAGAGCCAGAAAGGAAATATGTTTCAATATCATGACCAAAAGAAGAGAAAGGCAGTGAGTAAGAAAAATGGCATGATATCATGACATGTCATGACATGGCAACATACTGCTGGTTCACGATTCAAAAAATGCACGTATTCTAAGACAATGTTTTTCGAGGCAGTCAAGGGCCTCATTAATGCAAGATTTCTTACTCGGTGAGCTTGCTGAGCATGGCAGCCACTCGACTGCTATGCCCAGAGGTCAGAGACATTCAAATGACTCATCAATGCATATTTCTATGGCTGACCCCGTGGCAGTTTCCAGTTAGGATAAAATAGGTGAAGGTTCAGGCATGAAGGGGGAGGCTCCCGATCAAGTGCTTAAAGAAAGACTACGCCTGCAGGCTAGTGTTGTAATTTGTTTTTGGTGATAATAGAGAAGAGGGCAACTGGACTTTTTAGTGGCGTATCTGGAGACTCCATCGGTTTGGGACTTAAGAAAGCTAAAAAAACTAGGTGCAAAACAACTGTTGATCTATGGAGATTTAGATTTGATTGTTAAACAGGTTACTGGTAAATGCATTTGTAAGCAACATTACCTAAAGGCTTACAAAAACAAAGTGTTGGATCTATTGGAAAATTTTGAAGAACTAAACATAAAATCCATTTCCAGAGAAAAGAACACCCATGCAGACCTGTTAGCATCAATAGGATCCAAATTTTGCCCAGCCAGTAATGTTATTCAGAAGTCTAAAACAATCAGACTTATATACAGGCCTTCTATGCCCGAAAAGGAAATTTTTTGGCAAGTATTCAAAAATGAAGAGCAGATCCTAGATTTTTTTATTCATGAGATGAATTTCTCTACAGAAAGAGCGTTACAAGAAGAGGATGAAGAGAGCCTTATTCAACTAAAAAATAATAATATCCCCAAGGGATTGATCACCCTGGAGAGCATTTTCAATAATAGCGATAGATATATAGGTTAAAGGATCAAGGTAGATGAATGTTGGTATAAAGAAATAGAACTAGAACCAGGAAAAATGATCAAAGTAGGGATAGATTGTATAGAAGTAGAACTAGAGAAAATAAAATAGTTATGTAGAGAGTATCTAGATATAATAGCCTAGACTTATAGTGATCTAAAAGTGTACAGGAAAGAGGTCATTTAGCATACCATCAAACTAGAGGAAGGAGCTAAACCTTTTAGGCAGAGGCAAAGGCCTATGAATCCTAAAATTGAATCCTTAATGAAACAGGAGTTGTTAAAAATCCTGTAGGATAAGATAATATACCTAATCAAGCACTCTACTTGGGTGGCAAATTTAGTTCCAGTACGCAAGAAAAATGGATAAATACGACTATGCGTCTATTTCAAAAATTTGAACAAAGTCTCTTTAAAGGATCACTATCCTTTACCCCAGATTGACCCAATACTTCATTATATGGCAGGAGCAGAAAGGTTTTCTCTGTTAGATGGTTTTTTTTGTTACAATCAAGTTTGGGTGAGAAATGAAGATCAATACAAGACTGCATTCATCACTAAGTGGGGAACATTTGCATACCAAAGGATTCCCTTTGGATTATCTAACGCAGGAGCAACTTTATAAAGAGCCATGGACGTAGCTTTTGGGGAGCTTGCGAACAAAATTATTTTTGTCTATTTAGATGATATGACGATTTTTTCTCACAAAAAAAAGGACCATGCCACTCATCTGCAGCAAGTTTTTGAGAAATGTAGAGAATTTGGAATATCACTAAATCCAAAAAAATCTATTTTTGTTGTGGAAGAAGGAATACTCCTTGGGCATGTTATTTCTAAAGTTTGGCTATCAATTGACCCTGATAGAGTGAAGGCAATTCTTGAGTTTTTGCTTCCATTTAACAAGAAAGGTTTGCAGTCCTTCTTTGGGAAAATAAATTTCCTCAGAAAATTCATTGCAGACTTTACCCAAAGAATTAAACCAATGACTAAATTATTGAAAAATGACACTCCTTTCAAATGGACAGAGCAAAGGAAAGAAGCTTTCTGGAAAATTCTAGAAGCCATCCCTAAAGCTCCTATGCTAGTTAATCCTGACTATTACCAAGGTTTCATACTATATGTTTTCGGAGAACAAGGTAGTTATGCTGTAGTTCTCACTCAGAAAGGAGCAGATGATGAAGAAATACCCATAGCATTTCTAAGTTCCACCATGCACAAACATGAGAAAAGGTACAACTTCATAGAAAAGTAAGTATATGCAATTATGAAATCCTTGAATAAGCTAAAACATTTCTTATCCCAGAGTCGGACGATGGTGTATGTTATTCATCTTGATGTAAGGAACTTCATAATTCAATGAGAATTGGGTGAAAAAAGAGCTGGATGGGTGACTCACATCCAAGAGTATGATGTAGAAATACATCCTACTAAAATAGTTAGAGGGAGAGATTTGTGCCAAGAATTGGCCAAGCAAGCTACAAGTGGATATGGGGAGAGCCACCCCATCATGGAAAACACAGGGAAACACCAAGATAGAGTAGGTTCAAGTTGGATCGATGAATTTGTGAGGTATTTTCAGACTGGGTCATGTCCTGAAGATATGAACGCTTCCCAAAGAAGGAGATTCAGAACCCAAGCATTGAAATATACCCTTCGAACAGAGGGGTTGTACATGATTAACATCGATGGTGTATTGTTAAGATGCATTCCCGATAATGAAAATTAGAAAATGTTAGATGAATTTCATGGAATTTTTTTAGGGGAACATTATGCAGGCCAAACTACAGCTTTGAAGATACTTAGAGCTAGATGTTATTGGCCTTCCATCTTCCTAGATGCGTACAAAGTGACCCATAGGTGTCAACAGTGTCAGAGGTATGTGGGGAGAAACAAGAATGCACCTATGCCCTTAAAATCTATTCAAGTCGAGGAACCATTCCAGTAGTGGGCATTGGATTTCATAAGGATAATAGAGCCAAATTCATCATTGTTGTGGCTGATCCACAAAACACCCCAAAATTGGGGAACCACCTTTTTGCATGCTTTCAAAGAAGACTACAGTGGCTCAGATGCTAAAAATCAAAGGAAGAGCAAAATACAACAAGAAAAATAAGTGTTGCGATGTTGCGACATGTTGCTCCGTCACGACCAGAAATGAAAGTTGTGATTTCATGATGTGTTGTGCTGTCATTGCTAAAAAATGAAAGTTGTCACGATTTTGCGACGTGTTACGCTGTCACTGCTCAGAAATGAAAGTTGTCATGATTTTACGATGTGTTGCGCTGTCACTGCTCAGAAATGAAAGTTGTCACGATTTCGTGACGTGTTGCGCTGTTGCTGCTCAGAAATGAAAGTTGTCATGATTTCACGACGTGTTGCGCTTTCGCTGCTTAGAAATAAAATTTGTCATGATTTCGTGATGTGTTGCACTATCGCTGCTCAGAAATCAAAGTTGTCATGATTTCATGACGTGTTGCGCTATCATTGCTAAAAAATGAAAGTTGCGATTTCATGACGTGTTGCGTTGTTGCTACTCAGAAATGAAAGTTGTCATGATTTCACGATGTGTTGTGCTGTCGCTACTAAAAAATGAAAGTTGTCATGATTTCACGACGTGTTGCTCTGTCGTGGCTCAGACAAGCAAAGTGCAATGGAACGAAAAGGTGTCACGATTTCGTGACATGTCATGTTTTCACGGCTAAGAGCAACAGAATGCATCATGAAGAGAAAATGTCATGATATCGTGACGTGTTATGAAATCATGGTCGAAGGCGGCAAGAGAAGAGTCAAGGCAGAAGATGTCGCGATATCGTGACATGTCAGAGTTTCACGACCTGGAGCAGCCAAAATGAATGTAGAGGAAAAAACGTCGTGATATCGCGATAGGTCACATTTTTGCGGCTCCAAGCAGCCAAAGTGTACAAAATGAAAAGTTGTCACGATATCGCGACATGTCGCCATTTTGTGACCTAAATATGAGATGAAGGGCGAAGATGAAAAGCGTCGCAATTTCGTGACAGAAAGCAGCCAAAGGGTACGAAGTGAAAGGGTGTCGCGATTTCATGATAGGAAGTAGTGAGATGATGCCAAATGACAAAGTGTCATGATTTCACGACAGGAAGCAGTGAGATGATGCCAAATGAAAAAGTGTCATGATTTTGCGATAGGAAGCAGTGAGATGATGCCAAATGAAAAAGTGTCACAATTTCGTGACATGTCGCATTTTCATGGCTAGGTACAAGGAAACACAGCAAAATGAAAAGGCATCATGATTTTGCGATAGGTTGCATCCTCACAGCCCGAAATAGAAAAGCGTCACAATTTCATGACAAGTTGCATCCTCATAGCCCGAAATAGAAAAGCGTCGTGATTTCGTGACAAGTTGCAGCGAGATAGCCCGAAACAAAAAAATGTCACGATTTCGTGATAGGTTGCATTTGCGCGGCCTGTTGACAGGAACATGTCGCAATTTCATGACATGTCTTATTTTCACTGTGCATGAAGGCAGACAAGGTTGCGGGCAGAGAAATGTCATGATTTTGTGACATGTCTTATTTTCATTGTGCAGGTAGAGGAGCAAAGTTGCATACATAGAAACATCGCGATATCACGACATGCTATTTTGGGTCACGATTTACAGGGGGCAGTTATGGAACATGCAGAGAAGCACGAAACATGTGGCATAAAGGTGTAAGGGCTACAGAAGCATTACAGTTCATAGAGAAGATCAAATGTTTAGACATCGAATAGAAAGTCAAAGACAATGATGAGATGAGAAATACGAAACGATGCAATCTAGGAAATGAAACGATGCAATCTAGGAAATGAAACGAAGCACCGCAGGGCAAAGCAGAGAACATTGCCAGAAAGTATAAAAGTAGAGGCACAGATTGGTACAGGGGTCAAAAACTATTGCAAGCAGAGTTATAGAGCCAGAGTTGAGAAGGCCATTCTGGGCCTGTTGGAGTTGTTTCTCTTCCACAGACTGGTTTGGAGAAACCAGAGATTCTGCTATTGTAACACGACATATTTTTAATGCAGAAGTGTTCAAAAATTTGCATCTTGTGGGCAAGAAAGAAGGAGATCTTCTGTGCATGCTATGGATTTACTGTTTATTCTTTCATTTTCAGATTTTAGATTTATAGATAATGTAGATGTCACTTTTGTGGGTTACATTAGGGTAATATTTGAAATCTGAATTTTATTTTGTACCCTAGGAACAAGCACTTAGTCTATGGGGATTATGCATGTCATGCAGGTCCAATAGGTTAGGTTGCATGCATGGAAACCTCACATCTTCGGTTTTGTCGGAACAGGATAGCATCATACTGAATGCAATTTCATTTTCATTTTTATTTTGCATTTTATTTTCTTTTTTCTGCACTTTATTTTTCATAAATTCTAATTTTATTTTAATTCTCAGGCATTAAAATAAAATAAAAATTAAAAAAACTTCAAAATCCAAAAATAGTTCCACCATTTATGGCATTTCATAAATTTTCACTTTGAAGTTACAGCATGGTCATATAAGGACCAAATCACGTTTGCTTTATTTGGTTTAAATGAAAAATCATTAAAGTTTCGCAATAAAATAAACCAACATTGCCCCTTGTTTTCAGTTACTTGCAACCACTAAGGTGTTCCAAGAATTTTAATTGAATATCTTTGTTTGAGATTATTAATACACAGATGTAAAATGCTAACATAGCGGAGACCTTGGAGAAGTTACTTGTTTAATTTCTTTGCAAGTAGAGGATTTAGAACCCAAATCCTATCGAAGAGTGTGTTTTCACAACTGGGTGAAAATACCACTCAACAGATTGGTGCTAGAAGGAGGGCCTGAGCGGGTTTATTTTAGTGTGATTTAAATTTAAATTTTTGTATGCTTTAGTCCTCTAACACTCAACATATTGTTAAAAGGACGACCTGAATTGGTTTACTTTATTCTATTTTTTTTAGCAATTCAGGTATGTTGTATATTATTCTAACACTTTTCTGATTGTTCATACAGAAACAATGTGATTTGATTTAATTTTGAAAATTTTGGTTTTGACTAACAAAGTGTTGTTTCATGCAATTACTTTCATTTGATTTTAATGAGTACATCTCTTGGTTGATGCTAACTTGATTTTTTTTACCTTGCAGGTTGAATATTCAATAGATTTGGTTCTAAAGTTACATTTTGAGTTTCACTAATGGCAACATTTGAGGAGCAAATGGTATCCCTGAGAGCTGAAATGATGTCTCTAAGAGAAAGAATAGTATCTATAATGGAGGATCATTATAAGGGTTTGTCTATACCTGTGGTACCCTATCAAATGCCTGAATTGTTATTAGAGTTTCTACGATGTTTTAATCAAGAGGTGCCACTAGGATACTTGCACAAACTGCATTGTCTACAAGAATACATTATGTCAATTCCAGATTTTCTATGAGGAGGTGGCTTGTAAGTTATTTGCATACATTTTGGAATATAAACCATTCTTTTGGTACAGCCAACTACCCATGGAGGTTAGGACTTTTTGGATACAACTAGAAGCAGCCTATCTTTATCATTTTGGTAATCAGGTTGACTTAGAAATCCTGAAAAATTAGTTTACCTCCATATGTAAGGAGCCTAATGAATCCTTGAGTCAATTCAATGGAAGATTTCATGAGTGACACTCCCAAATGTGGGAAAATTTTAACACATTAGAAGAGGAAGCCATGGAAGTATAATTAGGAGCCATACACCCCACACTTGCTTTATTCATTGAGGAAAAACTGAGTGGCTTGTCTCTAGAGAAAATCCAGGAGATCTTAGAAGAGATAGAATGACAAGGTCTTGAAGAAGAAAAGGCACAACATGTTCACATAAGAGATTGTCCTTCTAAATATATTCATGCTAATCTACACCAACCATCAAATATAGCACCCTCCACTCCAATGATATCTAAGGTAAATGATCAAGGGGATGAATTTGAATATCCAAATCTTACAACCACCTTATATGTAGTCCACGAGGAGGTGCAAAGTGCTAAACCAACATACGCTAGTGAAGATTATGCATAAATGATCTCATTCATAGAGATACACGATTATCTAGATGAAGGGGTTCTAAATTCAACAATGTTTGAAATATGTGATAGGACGGAAGCTACCATAGAATTGAATGAAGTGGTTGAAAGTGAAATTGGAAAAAAAACCAATAAATGAATTTGAAGACATGATAGAGTTTCACCACTTGTTCTTGGAGGATACTATTGATGAGATGTGTAAAATTAAAGATCAAAAAATTCTTCACCCTCCAAATTATGATAAAATTGAATCATGTGTTACTAATTTGGATTATGATGGCCTTACAAATTTGAATTCAAGAAACGACCCACTTTTGGAAATAATTGAACCATCTAAGGAAGGTGAATATGAATTTGATGAGAAACACATTGATGAATTGGAAGATGTTGAAGAAGTAGTTGAACGCCACCACTTGATTTTGAAAGATGATTATTATGATGCTTGGAAGAAGTGGGAGGACTACACTCAATCCAAAACAACTAATGAAACTTGGGTGCCAATTGATATATAGGACAACATAATCACCTACTCAAAGGAAGACTTTACAACTCTTGTACAATTTGAGGATGTTTTGGAAGAATGTTTCAAATCTCATCAAATTTTGGAAGATTATAATGATCCTATTACCAAGGACAAAGAAGAAAGTGAATTGATAAATGAATCAAAATATCATGTCACAAAGGCCATAGATTTTCATCCCACAAGTTTGGAAGATAACTTTTACAATGGTTGGGGGAGATATGATAATGCATTTTTTTCTCACACCCCCATAGATGAAACTCATATTTCACTTGATATGCAGGATGTTGAAACTTCTACCTCACATGAAGAGATACCATGGATAGTGAACAAAGAATTAGAACCAAATGACAAAGAGATTGATCAATTGGAAGCAACTCGAATAAGTGATCATCAAAACAGATTACTTGACATACACTTTGACCAAAAATATTTGAGGGTTGAAAAGGATGGGCATGTTTTCAATTGGGTGCCCAATTTTGGTATGTTTGATAAACAAGTAATCAATGAAGAGTATGAATACCATGAGGTAAAAGAGGGAATTGCAAATTCCCATCGAATTTTGGTAAATAAAAATGTCCAAAAGTTAGAATCTAACATTTTGTGTTCAAGTATCCAAGATTTGGGTGAGAATTTGCATGACCATATTTTTAATTTGAATGATGTTTATGGTAAAATGTCATTAAAGGTGAATGAAAAACAAGGTATGATTTCTAATCACACCTTTGACAACATTGTTTTAATGAATGAAAAAGAAGTTGATGCATTTGAATTGTTAAATAAAATTCATCAAAAATTACTAATTGAATCTAGGGTAAAAACTTTTAATGATCCTAATTTGGTAAATATCCTAGATGCTTGCAAACTGTTGCACGAATTTGATTGGCCTACAAATTTGGAAAATGATTTGGCTTTAAAATTTTTAGAAATAGGCTTTTGCTTACAAAATTTCATTTTGAATAAAGAAAGCCTAGTTCTAAATCATGAATGGAATGATGAAACTTGCACTTTAAATAATAGACAAAACAAAATTGAATACCAACCATTGTCTAATCAATTTGATTTGAATCTCACCTATGGTGTTGGTAATAGAACTAAATCAAATTGGTATGGTGAGCGTGGCAAATTGAAATTTGTTGCATTGCTTGGTTTGATATTATTATTGTTGAATTCCTACAACATTTGGCATACATATTGTGTCATATGTCTTTTGAAATGTTCTAATCATGTTTGGGATCCAGGAAAGTGATAGTCCAAGCTTTGCATCATCTTGTATTATATTGTACATTTGTATATAGATTTTTTTTTTTTTTTTTTGGTTTGTGTTTTCAAGTTTGTTTTTTAAGTTGCTTTTTGGGTTTGGTTTTAAGTTTTGTGTGTTAGTCCTTTGGACATGTTGGTTTGTCTATAAAAAAAAAAAAAAGAGAAAAAAAATTGAGATGTCAACTTATGCCTAAGACTGGAAGAATATGAAACATTGGAATTGTGTTGTAGAAGCTCCACAAGTGACACAAACATTTTAAGTAATATCGTTTGAATCTTGTGATGCATGAAGTTGTAAGTTTTGCACATTATGGTAAAATAGATGATATATTCCAAATATCTCATGTCATATTCCACATTGCATATACATGTCATCTCAGTTACATTTTCATTCCATGGGCAATCATTGAGAAGGTGTTGAATCCTCTTAGGATTATTACATAACATATATTAAAAGGATCCTAAGGTTGGGAACTGATGCCCAAACTATCTTGAACCAAGAACATTCTATACACTTTAAAAGGAATATTGAGAAAAATGATCAAAACCATGCTTGGAAGAAAAGGTGAGGCGAATAGAATATTTCATGTCTATCCTATTATGCAACATGATCCTTAAAATAGTGGTTTTTACCACTTCCATAAATCTTAAATCCTAAAACCAGAGTATTAAGGATAGGGTTAAATCCTCATCGAACTTAAGTTGAGGATCCAACTCCCCAAAGCTCTGATTTGACCTACATGGAGTAGTAAGGATAGGACATAATTCTCATCTTTAGGTTGAGAATCTGATTCTCCAAATCTTCTATTTTTCATTTAATAATAAATATTGGATTGGAAGGATCGTACTACATGTCCCTAGTAAGGATGGGTAGTCATCCCTAAGGTCCAAGAAGTAAAGTTGCTAAGTCTCATTCCATCATAAATCTTGGATTGGAAGGATCGTACTACATGTCCCTAGCAAGGATGGGTAGTCATCCCAAAGGTCCAAGAAATAAAATTAACTAATATTTCCCATTTTATCTTAATATTGGATTGGAAGGATCGTACATGTCCCTAGAAAGGATGGGTAGTCATCCCAAATGTCCAAGAAATAAAAGAAAAGAATGAATGAAGCCAAATCAGGGATTATGGGGTTAAGTATGCTCATGTGTGGCAACATGTCTTGTCTAAAAGCAAGACCACTGATTGCTCATATGGATAGACTAGCCTGACCATTTCATCCATAACAGGTTAAATCATTTTGTTCAAGAGGAGGTAATGAACTCCAAATCAAAGTAGTAAGGATAGGGTTAAATTCCCATCTTGCTTAGGTTGGGAATCCTATTCCCCAAAGTTTTGATTTCACTTACACTTGCACATGAGGTTCAAGACGGTAGTGACACATAACCAACTTTGAGATATAGTAAATTAATTTAGTTTGGTCCTAAGAGGGTTTAACATATTTAATATGTTTGTCCATGATATTAGAAGGTTTGAGCCTTTATAAAGCAGGTTGTTACATCTCTAGCATCTTCATCATGCATCAAATCCTACACAAATCATTCATAGCCTTGCATACAAATCATAAGTGAAACTGACAATGAAATGTTGATCAAGTTCAAATGATAGGGAATGAAACACATTGCACACACCGAGCTGATACTTAATGATTCTGATGTTTCATGTATTTCTGATCTATGGGCATTTTTTTATATTTCTCATGTGCTAATGTGGGTTTCCAAGTTTGTATACTTCCAGGTTGGGTTCTCACCAAAATGCTCGAGAGAATTTGACAAGAGTCACCATTTGTTGTGGCTGATCCACAACACACCCCAAAATTGGGGACCCATCTTTTTGCATGCTTTCAAAGAAGACTGCAGTGGCCCAGATGCTAAAAATCAAAGGAAGAGCAAAATACAGCAAGAAAAAGAAGTGTCGCGATATCACGACATGTCACTCCGTTGCAGCCAAAAATGAAAGTTGTCATGATTTCATGATGTGTTGCACTGTCACTGCTCAGAAATGAAAGTTGTCATGATTTCATGATGTGTTGCACTGTCACTGCTCATAAATGAAAGTTGTCATGATTTCACGACGTGTTGCACTGTCGCTACTCAGAAATGAAAGTTATCATTATTTCATGACGTGTTGTGCTGTCACTGCTCAGAAATGAAATTTGTCACGATTTCATGATGTGTTGCACTGTCGCTACTCAGAAATTAAAGTTGTCATGATTTCGTGACGTGTTGCACTATCGCTGCTCAGAAATGAAAGTTGTCACAATTTCACGACGTGTTGCTCTGTCGCGGCTCAGACAAGCAAAGTGTAGTGGAACGAAAAGGTGTCACAATTTCATGAAATGTCACATTTTCATAGCTAAGAGCAGCAGAATGCATCATGAAGAGAAAGCATTGTGATATCGCGACGTGTTATGAAATCACGATCGAAGGCAGAAAGAGAAGAGTCAAGGCAGAAGATGTCGCGATATTGTGACATGTCAGATTTTTGCAACCTGGAGCAGCCAAAATGAATGTAGAGGAAAAAACGTCGTGATATCGCGACAGGTCATGTTTTTGCGGCTCCAAGCAGCCAAAGTGTACGAAATGAAAAGTTGTCATGATATCGTGACATGTCGCCATTTCGTGACCTGAAGATGAGATGAAGGGAAAATATGAAAAGCGTTGCGATTTCACGACAGAAAGCAGCCAAAGGGTACAGAGTGAAAGGGTGTCACGATTTCGTGACAGGAAGTAGTGAGATGAAGCCAAATGACAAAGTGTCATGATTTCACGACAGGAAGGAGTGAGATGATGCCAAATGATAAAGTGTCATGATTTCATGACAGGAAGCAGTGAGATGATGCCAAATGAAAAAGTGTCACGATTTCATGATAGGAAGCAGTGAGATGATGCCAAATGAAAAAGTGTCACGATTTTGCAACATGTCACGTTTTCAAGGCCAGGTACAGGGAAACACAACAAAAAGAAAATGCATCACAATTTTACGACAAGTTGCATCCTCACAGCCTAAAATAGAAAATCATCACGATTTCGTGATAGGTTGCATCCTCATAGCCCAAAATAGAAAAGCGTCATGATTTCGCAACAAGTTGCAGCGAGATAGCCTGAAACAGAAAAACATCACGATTTCATGACAGGTTGCATTTGCGTGGCTCATTGATAGGAACATGTCACGATTTCATGACATGTCTTATTTTCACTGTGCATGAAGGCAGAAAAGGTTGCGGGCAGAGAAATGTCATGATTTCATGACATCTCTTATTTTCACTATGTAGGTAGAGGAGCAAAGCTGCATACATAGAAACATCGCAATATAGCGACATGCTATTTTGGGTCACGATTTATAGGGGGCAGTTATGGAACATGCAGAGAAGTGCGAAACACATGGCATAAAGGTGTAAGGGCTATAGAAGTGTTACAGTTCATAGAGAAGATCAAATTTTTAGACATCGAACAGAAAGTCAAAGACAATGATGAGACGAGGAATACAAAATGATGCAATCTAGGAAATGAAATAAAGTGTCATAGGGCGAAGCAGAGAATATTGCCAGAAAGTATAAAAGTAGAGGCATAGATTGGTATAGGGGTCAAAAACCGCTGCAAGCAGAGTTACAAAGCCAGAGTTGAGAAGGCCATTCTGGGCCTATTGGAGTTGTTTCTCTTCCACAGACTGGTTTGGAGAAAACAGAGATTTTGCTATTGTAACACAACATATTTTTAATGCAGAAGTGTTCAAAAATTTGCATCTTGTGGGAAAGAAAGAAGGAGATCTTCTGTGCATGCTATGGATTTACTATTTATTCTTTCATTTTCAGATTTTAGATTTATAGATAATGTAGATGTCACTTTTGTGGGTTACATTAGGCTAATATTTGAAATTTGAATTTTATTTCTTACCCTAGGAACAAGCACTTAGTCTATGGGGATTATGCATGTCATGCAGGTCCAATAGGTTAGGTTGCATGCATGGAAACCTCACATCTTTGGTTTTGTTAGAACAGGATAGCATCATACTGAATGCAATTTCATTTTCATTTTTCTTTTGCATTTTATTTTCTTTTTTCTGCACTTTATTTTTCAGAAATTCTAATTTTATTTTAATTCTCAGGCATTAAAATAAAATAAAAATTAAAAAAATTCAAAATCCAAAAATAGTTCCACCATTTATGGCATTTCATCAATTTTCACTTTGAAGTTACAACATGGTCATATAGGGACCAAATCACATTTGCTTTATTCGAGTTCAATGAACAATCATTAAAGTTTCACGGTAAAATAAACCAACATTGCCCCTTGTTTTTAGTTACTTGGAACCACTAAGGTGTTCCAAGCATTTTAATTGAATATCTTTGTTTGAGATTATTAATACACAGATGTAAAATGCTAACATAGCAGAGACCTTGGAGAAGTTACTTGTTTAATTTCTTTGCAAGCAGAGGATTTAGAACCCAAATCCTATCGAAGAGTGTGTTTTCACAACTGGGTGAAAATACCACTCAACAATCATCAAGCCACAAATACATTATCACTACCACAAAATACTTCACCAAGTGGGTAGAAGCAGTGCCTATGAAGAAAGGTAATTCGGAAGTGGTGATAGAATTTGTCAAAAGTCTAATCACAAGGTTTGGCATACCAGATTCTTTGATTACAGATAATGGATCCCCTTTCACCAGTGCAAATATGATCGAATTCGTTAGTAGATATGGAATTTACCTAAAGACTTCCTCTAATTATTACCCACAGGGTAATGGATTAGCTGAGTGATGTAGGAGCATCCGGTGGCAGTAGAGCAATCTTGCATCAACAAAAAAAATTCCAAGTGCTTGCTTTGATGTCACGATATCGCGACATCAGAAAGTCATAAAAATGTGACATGTCGCGATATCACGACAAAGAAAGGAGAGAGGAGGTGTGGCACAAAAACGTCACCATGTCGCAAAATCATGACCAAAATGCAACAAAGATAGGAGAGAGGAGGCGTGGCACAGAAACGTCGTGATTTCATGACATGTCATGAAATCATGACCGAAGTAGGAGAAGGAAGGTGCCCGAAGAAAATGTCACGATTTCATGACATGTCACGAAATCGTGACCGAAACAGTAGAGCGAAGGCGTAAGAAGAAAATGTCGTAAAATTGTGACATGTCACAATTTCGCGACATGTCACGAAATCGTGACCGAAGTAGGAGAAGGGGAGGTGCCCAAAGAAAATGTCATGATTTCGCGACATGTCATGAAATCATGACCGAAATAAGAGAGAGAGGGCATCCGAAGAGAAAATGTCATGATTTCACGACATGTCACGAAATCATGACCGAAAGGAAATAGGAAGGGACGGAGGAGAAAATGTCACGATTTCGTGACATGTCACGAAATCGTGACCGAAGGAGCAGAAAGAAGGCAAGGAAGGAAACTATCATGATATCGTGACATGTCATGATTTCATGACCCGAAGAAGTGAAGAGAAAGCAGAGAGCAAAGATGTCACGATATCATGTCGCAATTTCATGACCCAAAAGGCGAAGAGAAAGCAACGAGTGAAGAAGTCACGATATCGCGACATGTCACGATTTCATGACCAAAAGAAAGAAAGAAGATCCAAAAAGGAAGATGTCACGATATCGTGACCCGAAGGAGAAGAAGACAATGAGAAAGAAAAATGTCGCGATATCGTGACATGTCATGATATCGTGACCCGAAGGAGAAGAAGACAACAAGAAAGAAAATGTCATGATATCACGACATGTCGCGATATCGTGACCCGAAGGAGAAGAAGACAGCGAGAAAGGAAAATGTCATGATATCATGACATGTCACGATATCGTGACATACTGCTGGTTCTCTGTTCGAAAAATCTCGCATTCCTAGATGGTGTTTTTTGAGGCGGTCAAGGCCTCATTAATGCATGATTTCTTGCCCAGTAAGCTTGTTGAGCATGGTGGCCAATCGAAGACTACGCCCAGAGGTCAGATGGCTCATCAATGCATGTTTTCGTGGCTAACCCGGTGGTAGTTGCCAGTTAGGGAAAAATGTAAAGGTTCAGTGAGGCGAGGATGGATTCTGGCAGGTGGGTCATTAATGGCCTAGAGGGTCGGGGCCTTGGGGGAGACCCAGACATGGGTTATAGATGAGGTGGTGCATCAAAAAAAGGGGGGGATCAGAACAAGAAAGGAGGCCTGTTGGCTAGTATTGTAATTTTCTTGAAAGTTTAATGAAATGAAAGCTTGAGTGATTCACTGTGATTCTGTGTCCCCATCAAGTGGTATCAGAGCAGGAGTTCCTGAGTGTGTGAGCAGATCATCGAAAGTGAGGCAGCTTGCACCAGGATCTATGGAAGGGTTGTGAGAAGAGAGTGAAGTAGAATGCCTCCATGAAGAAATCATGGTGGTGGGAGAAATATGGTGCCAGTAGAAGATTTCAGGGCTCTACAGAGGCAAGTTCAGGCCCTGCAAGAGGAGCTATGCAGAGGACTTGAACCCAGAGGAGAAGAAGGAAGTGAAGATGAAGTTGATGAAGAAGAGGACCAGTTTGAGGAAGAAGAAGAGGTTGTAGATCCTACACAAGCCAGGTTATACAGAGCCATCTCTCAGATTGGAAAGAGACCGAAGATGGAGGTTTCTACATATTCTAGAAATCTTGATCTAGAGGAGTTGATTGATTGGATCAATGATTTGGAAGAATACTTTGAGTATGAAGAGATTGAAGATCCTGATAGGGTCAGGTTTGCTAAGACCAAGTTGAAGGGTCATGCCAGCATATGGTGGAAAGGAGTACAGCTGGAAAGAAATAGAAGAGGAAAGGAGAGAATAACCAGGTGGGATAGGATGTTGGAGAAGTTGAAGAGGCAGTTCATCCCAGCTGACTATGAGATGGATCTGCTAAAGAAAATGCAAGGTTTGAAGCAAGCAAGCAAGTCTGTTAAAGAATACACAGAAGAGTTTTACAAGATTGTAATCAGAATAGGCCATTCAGAGGCCAACAAGGAGAAGGTAGCCCGTTATATTAATGGGTTACGAGCAAGTATTCAAGAGGAGTTAAGCCTGGTCAGGATGACCACCATAGAGGATGCTTACCAGTTTGCCCTGAGGGTTGAAGAGAAACTGAATAGAAGGTTTGAAAGCAAGCAAAGAGGAAGAGGTCATGGTGGAAGGACCAGTGGAGAAAAATATAAGGACCAGAAGAAGGCTGGTGAGACCAGTAATACCCAAGAGTAGAAAGAGGAGAACACCTACCAACCCCGTAATCAGAACAATGGTTACCCAAGAGGGAGAGGTAGATTTGGACGTGGATTTGGAAGAGGAGGATTTCGTGGAACCTATTTCCACTATGGCGAAGAAGGACATCGAGCATTTGAGTGTCCACAACATCGAGAAAGGATGAATAAGAGACCTGAGGGTCCTGCCAGAGCTGCTGTAGCAGATGAAGGTGCTGAATCAGAACATTCTAAGGAGGCAAAGAGAGGAGAAGTGATGGTCACAAGGAGGACCCTGTTGAATGAGGAGAAAGGGTCAGACCAAAGGAGGAGCCTGTTTCGCACAAGGTGCAGAAGTTTGGGTAAGGTCTGTAATATTATCATAGATAATGGTAGTACTGATAACTTGGTCTCAGAAGAAATGGTTGCCAAGTTACAGTTAAAAAGGAGAAGACACCCGCATCCATATCGGATTGCGTGGTTACAGAAGGACCATAGGGCTTTGGTCAGTGAGCAATGTTCAATGAAGTTCAATATTGGGAATTACTGTGATGAGGTCCTGTGTGACATCCTGCCTATGGATGCTTGCCATTTGTTGTTGGGAAGGCCATGGCAATTTGATCGGTGTGCAGTGCATGATGGTCGTGCCAACACCTACTCAGTGACGAAGAATGGAGTGTGCCATAAGCTGAAGCCCTTGAAGGAGGCGAAAGAAAAGGTATGTAGCAGCGCTAGAATCTGTTTAGTTGAAGGAGGAAGATTTTTGAATAGTTTAAAGCATGAGCATATGTGCTATGCATTAGTTCCTAGAGTTAGGAAGGAAGAATGCAAGGATACCCCTGTAGAAGTCTTAGGACTATTAGAAGAATTTCTAGACATTATATCTGATAATGTGCCTGAGGGTTTACCACCAGTAAGGAAGATCAGTCACCACATAGATTTGGTACCAGGATCTAGCTTACCCAATAAGGCAACACATAGAATGACCCCTACAGAAACTGAAGAGTTGAACAGGCAAGTCCAAGAGTTGTTGGGGAAGGGACTGATTCGGGAGAGTTTGAGTCCATGTGCAGTACCTACAGTACTAGCACCAAAGAAATATGGAGAGTGGAGAATGTGTACAGACTCTCGAGCCATTAACAAGATCACCATAAAGTATAGATTTCCATTGCCAAGGATGGATGACATTATGGACTGTTTGAGTGGAGCCAAGTACTTCACCAAGATTGACCTGAAGAGTGGTTATCATCAGATTCGTGTCAGAGAGGGAGATGAGTGGAAGACAACCTTCAAGACCAGAGAAGGTTTGTATGAATGGTTAGTCATGCCATTTGGGCTGACCAATGCACCAAGCACATTCATGCGATTGATGAATGAGGTATTGAAAGAGTTCTTAGGCAAATTTGTCATTGTCTATCTGGATGATATTCTAATATTTAGCAGAACCCTAGAAGAGCATCTGATGCATATCAAAAAGGTTTTTGAGAAGCTGTGGGAGGAGCAGTTGTTGATTAATCTAAAGAAATGTAATTTTGTGAAGAAGGAGTTAGTGTACCTGGGATTTGTCATCTCAGCCGAAGGTCTAAAAATGGACCCAAAAAAGGTAAGAGCTATCATTGAATGGCCTACTCCGAGAAGCACGATTGAGGTAAGATCATTTCATGGTCTAGCAAGTTTTTACAGGAAATTCATTAGGAATTTCAGCAGTATTTGTGCACCCCTTACAGAAACAATGAGAGGGGATAAGAAAGAATTTAAGTGGACCTTAGGAGCAGATAAGAGCTTTGACATGTTGAAAAAGAATTGGCACTTCCAGATTTTAATAAGGTATTTCAGGTAGATTGTGATGCTAGTGGTAGTGCCATAGGAGCTGTTTTGAGTCAAGAAGGTAAACCTGTTGCTTACTTTAGTGAGAAACTCAATGATGCTAGAAAGAAGTATTCAGTTTATGATCAAGAGTTTTATGCTATAGTTCGGGCTCTAAAGAAGTGGCGACATTACTTGTTGCCAAAAGAGTTTGTTCTATATACTGATCATCAGGCCTTACAGTATATTAATAGCCAAGGGAAGCTAAATCAGAGGCACCTAAAGTGGGTTGAGTTTCTACAGAGTTATACCTTTGTGTTGAAGCACAGGAGCGGAAGGTCAAACAGAGTTGCAGATGCCTTAAGTAGAAGGCAGTGTTTGTTGACAGAAATGAAGGTGGAAGTGGTAGGATTTGATGAACTGAAGGGTTTGTACCCTGAAGATCCTGATTTTGCAGAAGCCTGGAAGGCTTGCTTGGCACCTGTTACTTTGGACAGGACCAAGTGGTTGGATTTTCTGATCCAAGATGGAATGTTGTTTAGAGGAGGTCAATTGTGCATTCCAAGGAGTTCCATGAGGGAAAATATGGTCAAGGAAAAACACAGTGGAGGGCTGGCTGGACATTTTGGTCGGGATAAGACCATTGCCCTGGTTAGTGAGAACTACTATTGGCCGCAACTATAGCAAGATGTGAAGAGGTTTGTGCAAAGCTGTAGAGTATGCCAGATGGTGAAAGGTGTGAGCCAGAACACTGGATTATATCAGCCATTACCTGTACTAGAGAGACCATGGGAGGACGTCAGCATGGATTTCGTTCTTGGTCTACCAAGGACACAGTGGGGAAATGACTCCATATTTGTGGTGGTTGACAGGTTTTCAAAGATGGCACATTTTATCCCCTGCCAGAAAACTAGTGATGCAGTTCACGTTGCAGGTTTATTTTTCAAAGAGGTGGTACGACTTCATGGTCTACCAAGGAGTATCATTTTTGATAGAGATACCAAGTTTGTGGGGTATTTTTGGAGGACCTTGTGGAAGAAATTGAAGACAGATTTGAAATTCAGTTCTGCATACCACCCATAGACTGATGGCCAAACGGAGGTGGTGAATAGAAGTCTGGGAAATCTGTTGAGATGCTTGATAGGAGACAAGCCCACGGGATGGGATTTGGTTTTGCCACAGGTAGAATTTGCATACAACAATTCTATCAATAGGAGTACTAACAAATCCCCATTCCAGATAGTGTATGGGAGCAGTCCAAGGAATGCTTCTGAGTTGAGGAAGATGGATTCAGGGGAGAAGTGCAGTGCCAAAGCTGAGGACTTTGCAGAGCATCTGAAGAGCATGCATGAAGAAGTAAAGAAGCACATTACTAGCATGAATAACCAATATAAGACAAGGGCAGACCAGAAGTGACGGTTCAAGGAATTCACAGTGGGAGATGAAGTCATGGTCCATCTGAGAAAAGAAAGATTTCCTACTAAAACCTATAACAAGTTGAAGATGAAGAAGTTTGGACCATGCCGAATTATAGGAAAATGGGATTCAGGCAATGCGTATGAAGTGGAATTGCCAAGTGACCTTAACATATCACCTATTTTTAACATTGCAGATTTGGTAGAATATCATGAAGGAGGCAGTAGCGAGACACCAAGTACAGAGTTGTGGAGTATTCCAACATCTACTCCAGCAACAGACGAGATCGAGGAAATACTAGACACTCGAGCAGGCAGAAGTACCAGGAACAGACAATATTCTGAATATCTGGTCAAGTGGAAGGGCAGGCCTATCGAAGATGCAACTTGGTTGTCAAAAATAGAGGTTGACCACCTGGGTCTTCCTCCAACAGTACAGAAGTGAAGGACACTTCTCAATCCACCTCGGGTGTCTGATGCAGGAGCATCCGGTGGCAGCAGAGCAATCTTGCATCAACAAAAAAAATTCCAAGTGCTTGCTTTGATGTCGCGATATCGCGACATCAAAAAGTCATGAAAACGTGACATGTCGTGATATCGTGACATGTCACAATATCACGACAAAGAAAGGAGAGAGTAGGTGCGATGCAAAAATGTCATGATTTCATGACATGTCACGAAATCGTGACCAAAACGCGACAAAGAAAGGAGAGAGGAGGCATGGCACAGGAAACGTCATGATTTCATGACATGTCACGAAATCATGATCGAAGTAGGAGAAGGAAGGTGCCCCAAAGAAAATGTCATGATTTCATGACATGTCGTGAAATCATGACCGAAACAGTAGAGCGAAGGCGTAAAAAGAAAATGTTGTGAAATCGCGACCGAAGCAGGAGAAGGGAAGGTGCCCGAAGAAAATGTCATGATTTCGCGACATGTCGCGAAATCATGACCGAAACAAGAGAGAGAGGGCATCCAAAGAAAAATGTCACGATTTCGCGACATGTCACGAAATCGTGATCGAAAGGAAATAGGAAGGAACGGAGGAGAAAATGTCATGATTTCGTGACATGTCGTGAAATCGTGACCGAAGGAGCAGAAAGAAGGCAAGGAAGGAAACTGTCATGATATCACGACATGTCACGATTTTGTGACCCGAGAAGTGAAGAGAAAGCATAGAGCAAATATTTCATGATTTCATGACCCAAAAGGCGAAGAGAAAGTAGCAAGCGAAGAAGTCGTGATATCGTGACATGTCACGATTTCATGACCAAAAGAAAGAAAGAAGAGCTAGAAAGGAAGATGTCGTGATATCGCGACCCGAAGGAGAAGAAGATAGCGAGAAAGAAAAATGTCACGATATCGTGACCCGAAGGAGAAGAAGACAACAAGAAAGAAAATTGTCGTGATATCGCGACATGTCACGATATCACGACCCGAAGGAGAAGAAGACAACGAAAGAAGGAAAATGTCATGATATCGCGACATACTGCTGGTTCTCTGTTCAAAAAATCCCGCATTCCCAGACGATGTTTTTCGAGGTGGTCAGGGCCTCATTAATGCATGATTTCTTGCCCGGTAAGCTTGCTGAGCATGGCGGCCAATCGAAGACTGCGCCCAGAGGTCAGACGGCTCATCAATGCATGTTTCCATGGCTAACCCGGTGGTAGTTGCCAGTTAGGGAAAAATGTAAAGGTTCAGTGAGGCAGGATGCATTCTGGCAGGTGGGTCATTAATGGCCTAGAGGGTCGGGGCCTTGGGGGAGACCCAGACATGGGTTATAGAGGAGGTGGTGCATCAAAAAAAAAGGGGGGCTCAGAACAAGAAACGAGGCCTGTTGGCTAGTATTGTAATTTTCTTGAAAGTTTAATGAAATGGAAGCTTGAGTGATTCTCTGTGATTCTGGGTCCTCATCACTGAGTCTACTAATAAGAATCTTCTAAGAATTTTGAAAAGAACATTAGAGTACAATAATAAGAACTGGCACTCACTCCTGAATCAAGCCCTATGGGTCGACAAAATCTCAATCAAAAAATCAATCAATACATCACCATATGCTTTGATTTATGGCAAAGAAACTATTCTACCGATTCATATGAAGATACCCGTGTTGACGATGCTAAACCAAGTTAACAAAGATGAAGGTCATCCAATGGATGCCCGACTGATGCAACTTCTACATCTTGAAGAATCTAGGGAACAGGCCTACGATCATCATCAAAAGCATATGGTAAAAACATCCGGGTGGTTCGATAAGAAAACCACTTTCAGGAAATTCAAAACAGGCAACCTGGTATTAAAATGGAATTTCAAGAAAGCAAATCTAGGACACCATGACAAGTTTTATGCGTTCTAGGAGGGGCCATTCGGAATTGTTTCAGAAAAACAATTCAATGCCTTCCAGTTAAAAGATCAATATGGATGGGTTCTACCCATCACGGTGAATGATTTTCACTTAAAATTGTATTTCCAGTAAAAGCTACATATCACCATTATATGTATAGTATATTATAAGTTTGGAGTTTTGTAAATATTTCCCTTTTTATGGCCTAATAAGAATTATTTTTTGTGGACTAGCGGGATCTGATATTTTGAATGAAATATGGAGGAAAAAATTCAAATTTTCAAAAATATGGGGCTGCCGCGTGATTGCCTGAGAAGTCGGCGAGAAGGGATGAATAAAAATAAATTTTTGAAATATGTTATGTGTGCTCCTCAGGATATTTCTAAAAATTTTCCATCGCTAAATGTTTTTAAAGCAACCACGTGCCAGAAGTCCAATGGGAGAAGATAATTAATCTATCAGTTAGCATCTTTTCGAGCATGGGATAATTTTGAGTCCCCAAGTGGGTTTTTAATGAGCCGATGAGCGTTTTTAGGAGTTTCCTAATAAATATGTAAGAACAAAAATCGAAGAAAGACAAAAAAAATCAAATCAACCAACCGTCATTTAATGCATTAATTTTGCATGTCCTCCTAGGTGATATAAAATTAAATTCAAAGATTCAGAGAGGCATTTCGCCATTTACAAACTTGCTCAAGGCTCTTGGAGAAGAAAAGAAGCAAGGAATTGTCTCTGTGACGATTGAGAATCTAGAAGTCTCACCATCAACTATTATACCACTGCACTATAGCGTAGCGAGGAAAGAATTATGAAGTAATCAGAGGAGGTTCAAAATCTGCATACCTGATAATTCGTAATGGCTCCAAAGAAGGCGAAAGACCAGACATCATCTACCTCATCACTCCTGACTACTTCGATAGTGAACAAAAGGGAAGAAAAAATTGCTAGTTTTATTGACAAAGACTCCCGGATTGCAGATATGATAATAACATGGAAGGACCCGATGGAGATTCAGAGTAATATAAAGAACCGGCTAGCAACTGGGGTTTCTGTGTCTTCTCCTTCAATGTTTGCATACCTTTATTTCTTGTACTAGTATGTATATATTCCTGTCCATCCCTGCCCAAAAATGGTAAGGGCAATTGCAAATTTCTATGATGAAAAAGGGAGAAAAGTTAGGGATTTTTTAGGGAAGGTCCTTTTTCCTCTGTCCAAAGATGCTTTTGTTTCTACTTTCGTTGCGGGTCGTGTCCCCCCCTTAGAACCTAAGAAATTTGAACCCTTATAATAGGCTACATATTTTGGCTCATCCAAAAAGGTGAGGGGTTTCCTAGCCACCCAGCTAAAATATCTTCCAGAAGGGGCAAATCCACCAGAACCCCCAATTGACAGGGTAGCTTTTAAAAACCCTGAACTATATTCCATCATGGCCATGATTGCGGGTCTGAAAAATGATGAAAAGGTTCAAAAATAGTAGGTTGTTGTAGCAGAGTGTTTTTCGAACCCCAAAATGTATGATTCGACTATTATGAGCACGAGCATGAGACCTATTTTCTTTGATTGGCCTGGGTTCTTAAGTGTAAAAATTCATGATGGTTTGGCAGCATTGAAGGCTGGCACCCAGTTTTCTTTCAGATACACTTCATATTTGGTATGGTTATTCTTTTATTTCATGTCTCAAGAGTTAGATTTCATTTCAAAGAATGATAAGAATGAAAAGGGAGAAATTTTTCCAGTATATGAATGGACTAATGTGTTATACAATTCTGAATTGTATTATGATTTCAGTAGGGAATTTTTGGGCCCTGCACTAAAAATAATGTATGGGCAAATAACAAGATTGACCCCCAAAGTGGAAAAGGTATTGCAAACCAAGTTTGCAAAGGAGGGAGATTGGTTAATCCTAACACAAGGAGTGTGTATCAGATTGTATGGGTTTACAAACAAATATTTTTTACTTCCCCATTATGTGACTGATAGAATCTTTGCCTTAGAATATGTAAGGCAAACAAAAACCATTAATGTCAAATTCAGGACTGGAATTGGAAAAACCGGTACCTATAATACGCCCTTTAGTTTTGAAGGGATTACTATTTCAAGGAAGGGGCAGAATGAACAGATAGCGGAGTATTTAAGAAAATTGGGTCTTATTGAGATCCCGCAAATATGGAAATATGACCCCATAAGCAGGTTCACTGAGAGACAGTCCATTTTGAACAAAACACATAAAAAAGAAATTCATGTTAAAATCAAGGATGATATTGAGGAAAATAGGAATAACACAGAAGATGTACCATTGGAGTGGCACATAGAGAATATGGAGCCTTTGCATCGTTGGCATGACTTTTATGAAGTAATTGTTCAATTTGACCCAAAAAATAACAAGGATCATCAGTTGACAAAGAAAAAAATCATCTAGATTCAGAAGAACATGCCAGATTGGGATGTGGCAAAAATTCGGGAATGGTGGGTAATTAGAGTTCAGACAAATTTAATTTCATCAAGATATCCCACCAAAAATGATAATCTATTCAAAACTCGATATGCTGAACACCATGACTCCTGGGGAGGAAGTTTCCCTGTTATAATCCCTCCAAGCATAGGAGGTGGTCATTCTTCTACTCGTGAAGAGTCCTAGCCACCTGAGAAATCCTAGCAACCTAAATTTGGTAAGGGAAAAGTGATTACAGAGGCTTAGAATCTTCCCCTTGTTCATACCAAACCTAGGACAGCTAGGAAAAGGTCGATAGAAGAGATCTTTATTGAAGAACAAGGAAAGACTTATAGTTCTAAGGCTGCCCAAATGATGTTGAAAATGGGCTATGATGGCAAAGGACTAGGTAAAGAAGGATAGGGGAGAGTTGAACCTATTCTAGTCCATCAAAGAGAGAAAAATCTAGTGCTTGGAGCAGATACCCTGACATCCAAAAATCATTCCTCAAAGGTTGTAATTTTTTTTCCACCTACAGACTCAGGTACAGAATCTGATGAACCCGTGGCAGAAAGAATGAGGAAATTAAAAATGATGGCGGATAGGATAAAATACGAGTATTATTCAAACCTCATCTAGTGATCAAGAGCCTCAAGATACAGAGGACGACTCAGGGTAAGAGACTCAGGAAGGTGAACCAGCCCATACAACTAAAGGAAACATCGATGCAGATGCTCAGAGCATTGAGCATGAAACTTCATAGAAGGAAGCCCTACACAGCCCACCCATTTTGGCTCAAGAGAGCAAAAAGAGTGAAAACAAAAAACAATTTTTTTTTTAAAAGGAGATTTTGACGGTAGAAAAGCAGCAGGAGAAACAAGTTATAAACTTAGACAAAAGTGATGAAGAAAATGAAAATCCTTATGCAGAAAAAATGTAGAGTGAAGAAATTTCCGTCAGTAAACATGAAGGAGAAGGACACCAAAATCTAGTACAACCAAAAATATGTATGCTTTCTTCACTTTCTTCTTCTCATTATCCTACTCATTCCCATTGTAATTCTCCTTCCTTTTCTAAAATTGACAAAAATATAATGTCCTTGCCAAAAAATTACCTTGTTCCCCTAGAAATGGCAGCATATTCCCAGATTCTGCTAAATATTGGGTCCGTAGTTGCTCCCATTCCATTTCTCCCTAGCATTGACATCCCAACGGCTGGAGTTACAACTTCTCAAGGAATTGAATCACAGTCTACCATGGCCAAGATTGAAAATCTAAAAAGGGTGAGCAGGAATGCTTTAGATTGGTGGACTTCACATGCAGCTGGAGATTCTAAAGCACCGGCTACTGTAAGAGAAATCATTGCTTTAGATCCAGCCAATATGTAGAGAAAGAAGTTGAAGTTAACTCCCATTACCAAGAAATCAAAGGGAGAAATGACTATGGAATATTACCAGGCAGAAGAGATAAACGAATATATATCTCAACTGCCTATGGAAGATGAGTGGGTGAAAGCCCAAGCACATTTCGGGACCATATATTTACAGGGTGGACACTATCAAGAAATTTTTTTGAAGGAAAAAGAGAAGATGAAGGAATTAGAGGCCGTAGTGAAAGAGTAGAAAATAGTAGAGATGGCTCTTACTTTAGAGGCTAAAAAATGAGAGGGTAAATTCAGTGTTGCTTCTAGTGAAGTGGAAAAAGGTAAATAAAAGTTGAGTATATCAGAAGCTCAGATTCAGACATTAAATACACAAATACAGTAGCTACAACAATAGTTGGTCAAACAAAAAAATCCCCCTTCTAGATTTTTGAAAGACAAAGTAAAGAGCATGAGGAAGGAATTGCTAAAAGATTTGTTGTTTTTAGTATTAAAAGCTAAACTTGTATTGTTGTATTTGGCTAAAGTAAAGGAAGCTACCAAAGTAGTAAAACAAGAATTTGATGCTTTTGAATCATTTTTATTAAAAAGAGAAGATGTGGCCACTAAAATTTATATTTTGGCTAAAAAAATGCCAGGAAGCATGGAATCCAAGCTCAGAAGTGAATCCTGGTCTCAAGATAATATAGCATCAAAGAACTTCTTTAGGAACTTTAAATTGATAGCACAGGGAAATAAGTTTCTGCATGAGCTTGAGTATGAAGCGAAAGGGTTGCTCCAAAAGCTTGATTTGGCTATCCAAAATGGGCTTCCTTACCTCTGGGATGAAGGTTCAAATTTTTTGAAGGAAGAAGCCCTTTCGACATCAATAAAAGCTTTTGTTGAAAATGAAACAGACATCGACAGCTGGCAGGAACCTATAGGAGAAAAGCAGGTCATGGAAATGATCAAGAGGTTAACACAGATTAAAACTTGTTTGCAAGAACTGATTTTAAAATAAAAGATCATTTCTTATGATAAAGTGGAATAATTGCAGTATGTCTATCAACTTTTCATCGGTTCTTCTGATCTAGAAGACGAAGACTAGAATCAAGTGTGCAAAACTTATCAAGAGATAATTACAGCCATGTAAAAAATTAGAAGATCTAAACATTAAGGGCAACAGCCAGCAGCTAGAGCTGGGACCAAATCCCAGAATTGAATTTTTCATGTTCTTCATACAAAGGTTAAGTCCCTAAGCGATAAAAAAATTGTTTTGATAAGGTAAAGATCACCTATATTCCAAACTGCATTCTTTTTATCTTTGTTTTTCCACTCAAAATTTTACTTTTTGCAACTGTGTTGGTGAATCCATTTCCCAATGGATGAAGGCCTGGTCCCTATTTTTGTGAGCAAAAATTCCCCCGGAAGGCGCCAAAAATGTTAGTCAAAAAGTGACTAACTACAGAAAAACAATTGATGCACCTTTTTGCATATTTTCCAAGAAGACCAAAGTGGCCCATATTCAAAATATCAAAGAAAAAAGCAAAACACTACAAGAAGGAAAAAGTGACACAATATCGTGACATGTTGCATTTTTGTGGTCCAAAGCGAAGAGAAAGAGCAAGGAGGAAAAAGTGTCACGATATCGTGACATGTTGCATTTTTGCAACCAAAAGAGAAGAGAAAAAACAAGAAATAAAAAGTGTCGCGATATCGTGACATGTTGCATTTCATGGCAAAAAGAGAGGAGAAAGAACAAGAAAGAAAAAGTGTCACGATATCGCGACATGTTGCATTTTCACGGTCAAAAGAGAAGAGAAAGAACAAGAAATAAAAAGTGTCGCGATATCGTGACATGTTACATTTTCACGGCTAAGAGCAACAAAAGGGAGCAAGGAGGAAAAAGTGTCACGATATCACGACATGTTGCATTTTCATGACTCAAAAAGGGTAGGCAGGCAGAGGAACAAGAGTGTCACGATTTTGCGACATGTTCAATTTTCACCAAGTAAACAAAGTATATTTTTGGCAACTGGGAACATGCACTGACATCAGGTGTTTTTTTTTTGAAGAATGGTCAGTTGATTATAACTTGGCAGGTTCGTTGGATGATTGTAGAATAATAGGCTCATCTAAAATTAGTGAGAAGGAAATCTATCCAATCTACGGGAAATCTATTATATATTATTAGAAACTGTAGACACTTACTTGTAATTGATTGAAGAAATTAAGTGTACGTAGTAGAAGATACTATTTTTAGGGTATAAATAGGAGTGAGTCAACCATGAAAAGGGTCGACTCTTGGACGTTTACAAGCTTGATGTACATGTACTGGATTACAAGCAATACAAGATTTCTTCTTTTGGCTTCCAAAACTTCTGTGTGCAAGTGTATGTATCTGGTGTTTTAACTTTTATTCATTCTAAGTTTTATAATGTATCTATTCTAAAATCTGGATTGTGCATGTATAAACCTTATTTCTAGAGTTGAACATTAAAGATATTTGCATGTATTTAGACGAACATCTAAAAGCCACACTCAGGAATTCGTGTTTTCTATAAAAATATATAAAGAAAACTGTGAAAGTAGTGATCTGCATCATCAATGTTTTTTGTTGTCTAATCTATATCGTGAGAAAAGTTCTAGCTTAGGCTATATTTCCCTTATCTCTTGTTCCCCTTTTCTCTAAAAAACTCAAAGGAAATAGCATTCTCTGGAGACTAGACAAATGACCTCAAGCAAGATCTGTCTATTCAATGTTGGCAAAGTCTAAGGCGCAACACTATTAACCGAAGGCAGATTTAGTTCCAATAGTAATCTAGGCTTACCACCTTCCATTTCCCTCCAAAACCCTAAGGGGCCTATAAAGGCACCCTTACCCCACCAAACAAAGGGAGCTAAATTTAGACATCACCAAGATACTAAAATTTATTAAGACTTTTGAGAGATCACGAGTGATGCCCTTTGCAGATCTCGAAGGCGCATTTCTTGAGGTAACCTGATTTTCATCCCAAACTACTTGTCTATGGTTTCATAGTTAGAACCATGCATCTGCAATATCGCAACTATAGGTTTGTGGTTTCTAGTCCACCACCACACACATGTGGTTTCATAGACCCGATAATATGAATGATTAGCAAGTTTTTTTTAGCAAGGTTCATATTGTTATCTATTGCTATGATCTACATTACAAGATTACTAGCTTAGGGTTTATGCATAGAATTTATTTTTACTTTCTTATTTACAGGTTCTAGTGACTCTTTTACTAGTTTGAATTTCTATATATGATAGGTACTTTGGAGAAGTTGTTGAAGCTAGAGTGGCCCCTTGTTGGATACTAAAGCCCACTCACCTTTTGAAGTTGTAATGAAAGATCGAAAGAACATTGTACACTATTGAAGACTTGGAAGACCCCACCCAGAAGAATATTGTACCATACGAAGACATATATATTGTAACATTGCTCCCAAGATACTTGGGGCAATTCAAAGATTGTAAATTTGTATCAAAATCAATATAAAAAGGATTTTTGGTAATATCTTTGTCTCTGTGTGTTTTCTATTTTTAAGTGTTCAATTCTTTGGTTATAGTTATTTATTAAAATTAAGGACTTCAATCCACAATGAGAGGTATTTATAATTTATAAATAATTATTGTTTTAAAATAAGATTTCTCAAGACATAATGGGCTAATTTCTAAGTTGTGTTTTATTTTATTTTTTGATTTGTTGGAAATGAGGTTTTGAAAGGGTCCCCAAACCTTTTACAAATGATTTGGAGAGAAGATATTCATAGGGATATGGTCTCCACATTGAGAAGAATTACACAGTAGATGATCCCAGAAGGACCATCTATAAAATAAATAAAAAAATGGGATCATACCACATGGCAAAGGCACAAAAAGTAAAAAAATTGGCTTGTGGGAGCTTAAGACAAAAATATTCAAATGTGGAATCCCACCCAAAACGTTCTTGGAAAAGCTACAATAAACAACAATGACTTTAAATATATATTCCCGCCTAGTAGGGGCTTAAGAAAGCAAGTACAATCATCAAAAAATTAAATGTGGAATCCCACCCAAGAGAGGTTTAGGAAACTAGAAAACAAATGATGAATCTTGCCCCATAGCAAAAAAATTAAAACATTGTTTTCCTCTCGGGAGAAATAGGAAGGTTAAAATCCATTTGAAAATGAAAACCTTATCTAGTGGGATCCCAAAAAATGCAACTTCAAACAAAGAGAGAAAGGATTTCCTATTGGAAAGAACATCGTTTATCATTTACACCACTAGGAAAATTTGAAAACCTAGGTACAACAAATTAAAATATCATCCTAAAAGGCTTGGGAAGACCATAAAGTTACCTAGGATAGGCTTGGAAAATTGGAAACTAAGTGAGATACACATCCCACGCATATTTGGATATGGATTTCCTACCAAAAATAACATTATTTTCCACTCACCCCATCAGGTAAATATGAAAAATTAGTTGCAACCGAAGAATCCTACCAATAGTTGAAACTAAAAAAAATCTTGAAATTAAATTAGTAGTGACCAGAGATCTTGATAGGCCATAAGATATCCTTACTAAGAAGACTGAATACATAAGTTGTAAGGAGATAATTTTGAAGAAACTGTCCATCATGATGATCCATGACTAAAGAGAAAACCAGACACAAATACTATCTTCAAGGGTGTGACATATGTAGCAATAAATAAAGCATGAGGTGCCCTCCTAAAGACCTAAAATGAACTGCAAAACCGAACCGTTAGATAATCACCCATATCAAATCTATGTTTAACCCCATCAAGGTTCGCTTAGGGATAAAACATTTGAAGCCAATGCCACAACTACATGAAGAAGCACATGATCCCATACCAAGACCTAAAAGATAGACTGAAGTGAAAGGCTCTACCATAAAACCCTGGAGTAGACAAACAGTGGATCTTCTAAGAGATCCCAAAAGTCTCATAGAAACTCAATAAGAAGCTAGAAGAGATGCCCATCTACAAGAACTAAGTACATATATCCTAGAAGGACACGTGTTTCATAAATAAAGTATGTTAATTTGATATTTGAGGATTAAAATTTTATCATTAAATAATTTTAAATATAATTATGCTCTTTAATAATATAATAACAAAAAAAAATTAATCAATATTTTCTTAAATCAAGTGAATAAAATATCCATTAGTTTGAGTTGTTATGAATTAATTCCTTAGGTACGATATAAAAGGAAGCTTCATAGTTCTTAAATTAAAAAAGAAATTAATTATAATATATATTATAATGTTTAGTATAATTTGACATTAATTTTACCAAAATAAAATCAATGGATTTTTGACAAGTGATGAAAAGCATTAAGTTTTACACCATAAACAAGATTTCAATTTTATAGGTAAATTCTAATATCTAAATAATAGATATTAAAACATAAGTATCAAGGGCACATTCAAATTTGGATATATATTAGTGTCTATTATAAGGAGTTTATGGACATAATGCTTATCATGTCTTAGGAATGGAATAAATATTTTGATACACAAGGCAATTTAGAACAATGAAATTAGTGCAAATGTTCTACACTAATCAACAGAATTGTTCATAAATCTATAAAACTTAATTTTAATGTTTCTTTTAAACAAATAATGAGAAATTTTTAATATTTAAGGTAAAATAACTCTATTTTACTTAAAATCATATGAAAAATTAGGTGATAACTATGTAGAGGCTAGGACACATATAAGTAGGATCAATATTGCTATTAGAAAATAATAAAATTATATACGAATCACAAAAAAAATATTATTATTAAATTTTTAAGAAAATAAATAAACTTTTGGTTCATAACAATATTATTTTATATCTATCAATTATTAATGAAGAATAAATTAAAATAAAATTATCACAACCAATTAAATTATTTGACTCTTAAGAAGTTTACCTAAGCACTATGGTCCTTATGTTATACAAGTTGAACATGTAATGATCAATTAAAGCTGTTAAGAATGAATATTATATCGCTCGATAAAGATGTGTCAAAGATTTGATAGTGAAAAGAAGTATCTTGAAGAGATAAAAAGACAACGAGAAAACATATTTGACAAAAATAACCCTTTTAAAAATTATTCATAAAAAATTATATGAAAAACCCTTCAATTCTTAAATTGTAACAAGTAAATATACTAATTAACTATGTAATAAGTTTTTTTTTTTTTGGTAAAATTAAGGGAAGAGGGTTTTAACATGGCCCCAAAAACCTTTTATAATGGAAAGAACACAAAAAATCAAATAATGCACTTCAACATTTAAATAGAAAAGTAGAGAAACTGTACTACAACACTAACTAAAATAAAAAGTAATTGCATAAACCGACACCACAAACCACAGGATGCAAAAGGCCAAGAGATCTTAGAAGACATGTGAGAGAGCCAAGGTAGTTCTACAATACATCATCTAACTCTGATATTATCCCACCAGACATTTGAGCCGCATCCCAATGGTCCTCGACAGATAACCACTTCCTAACGTAGGCAGACGAACCAAGGAAAAAACATATTCTTGATTTTTTGCTCTCAATTTTCTAAATAATTTCTGCTCCTCATTTTCAAAATAATTTCGGCTTTTCATATTCGAAATAATTCCCACTCTTATTTTTTGAAATTAATTTGGTATTTAAAAAATACCTTCATTAATAACCTTCACTAATAAATTAAATGGGGTATATAAAAATACTTCATTAATGAATTAAATGGAGTATTTAAAAATACCTTCATTAATAAATTAAATGGGTATTTAAAATACCTTCATTAATAACCCATAATTAATAAATTGATTGGGTATTTAAAAATAGTTTAATTATTGAATGGGGTATTTAAAAATACCTTCATTAATGACCAGTGATTAATAAATTGATTGGGTATTTAAAAATACCGTCATAAATGAATAAACTTGGTATTTAAAATACGGGAATACAAGTTGGAAACTATGAAAATAAGTTGACTAAAATAATTATGTTTAATTTTTATTTTTTAAATTGTTTACAAGGGATTGATACAAGTTCTATCTGAATTATCTCATAACCGTATAGTGGTATTACGATAACTTGAAAATTATACATATACTATTTAACAATATATTTATAGCTTAACATCTTGATAAATGATTTTAATAAAATAAACTTGTATCATTGAATATTTAAATATATTTATTAATTAAATATATATTAAAAATGTTTTTAGTAATTGTTCTTTCAAAATAATGGAAAACAACACATTTCACCAATCCCATAACATTATATTGAAAATAATCCAATCTCTTTAAAATTAAAGGATGTAAAATAAATAATAAATAGGTAAATAAGTATTAAAAGGAAAAAAAAAAAAACATCGAAGCTACACGGTTGCAATCCCACGATAAGCCGACGTATCCGGCACCCACGCAGAAACCGAATAAAGGGGTGTACTCTTCCATCCCACTGTAAGAGAAAGTCCCTTCTCACCAACTGTAAAACACTCGTGTGCAGGAAACTCCGAGAGCATCAAAGAAGCCTGATACCTCGCCTGCTCGCTGAAGGACACCCCTCTAAACCCGGCATGCTCCATAAACGATCCCCACACGTCAGCTTCCACGTGTCTTATCACCCTTTCCTCCCCCTGTTGGGCCACCATGTTCCTGAGCGCTGGAGCCGAAAGAAACCGTTCGATATTCAGCCTGCTCAAATCTGACCGTTGAAAAACAGCATCGTTCGCTTCGAACATGGCGATGGTACATGACAAAACTGAGAAGAACCGTTTGACGAAGTCATCGGAGTCGTGGTCGGCTTCGGTATGTATAACAGTAAAAACTAACGGCCGTAACTTCAATATAACGTCGACGACCCATCGCAGGCTCTTGGGCTTTCGAATTAGGCGATCGAGAATGACGGCCGCGTTAACGGCCACGGCGTCCTCCGGGTCTACCTCGAAGAGATTTCCTTTAACGTCGTCCATTTTGCTGATGGAGACAATCTGGAAAGCGAATGGGATGTCCAACGATAATGCAAAGTCCGTCAGTCGCTTGGCCGTTGTCGCCGTCTTCTGTGAGCTTTTGCTGCCGATTGCCGTTATCTTTAACGCCTGCGGAGGTCCGTACTCGCGTAAGGCGAGGGATTGCATGAGATTGGGCCACTGCATGCCGTCTTTGACGTCAAAGTCGATTATGTGGATTTTCTGTGCATTTCCAACTGCTTCGAGAATGGCTTGGTTTGCTGTGAAATGCAGTACTCTTATGTACGGAAGTGACTGATAACATGATATGTAGGCCTTTTCCACGTTCCTTATCTTGGCCTCTATATTTGGCTGATTTTCTGTTAAGTTGGTGTTGTTGTTGGGCATTCTCGTCTCTATTTTAATCTTTTCCTCCAGAGCTTCTGTGGAAGAAAATCAATTGAATTTTAAGTTTTCATCAACATCCTAACTGAACAGATGATATTAAACGAACACAATGGGCTGCATCCACCTTAGAATTCAAATCCCTTTCAATAATACATAACAAGCCTCTTTTAGTTTGATATCAAGTCTGATCTATTACATTTAAAATGAAATAAGATGTTGAATGGGATGAATTTCATAACCTTCGTAAATTAAAAAAGAAATTAGGAAATAATGATCAGATTTTACTTGATAAAAACCAACAAGTTCTTCGGATTTTACTTGCAAATAATCTACAGAATACTTATTATGAGCATATTTATGACTCTAGATCTGTCATCACCTGAAAAATAATATCCGACCCTCTCCACTGGATTTCCGAAAGGAGTGGATAACCCCTTGCAGTACAAAATCGTCTGAAGCGCGTAATCATATTTCTGAGCTCCGATGGATTCGGCAGCAGATAACAGCGCACGGATCAGTTTCGTGTCCATATCTTCCTTGGATTCCACGGCTTCAACATAGTGGGCATCAACAGAGACCCCGAAATTATCTATCCTCGCTTTCTCCACAAGCTCGTACATTGAACTCTGTTGCACTTGGTATTTAGATTTAACATTCGAAATTGCCGTCAAAAACTCTCTGGGCAATGGTGGAAACCCATCGTCCCCGCTAAGCAGCAATCCAAGAAAGTAATAGGTCTCCAAAGCAACATCCTCTGGTTCAGTATCCTCCCCTCCTTCAAGCTCGTTTTCAAAACAAGAGTTGGATTTCTCCATGTTTGAATAAATCTCGGGAATATTTTGACGTATAGTGTTTTCTTCTTCTAAACATGGCAGCTCACTACGCTTCCCTTCTAATAGTTTTTCTAGACATGGTTCTTCTAATAATCTATCTATATTTAGAGATGTCTCCTCGTCTAAGGATGTCCAAGACTCCTCATGGGCCATATTAGCTTGGCTCTGACGAAATCAATATGGGCTTTGAGTGCACATGGTCTTATAAGGATGATGAATACCTATTTGCATAGGTTCCTCGATTTACGAGGAATTATGAAGCGACAAGCGATTGATGCAAACAAAAATAAAGATGAGTATGTATTAGCATAGGTTACTCGATTTACGAGAAATTATGATGCGGCAGGCGATTGCATGCAAACAAAAGTGGATCTTTGGTCTAATTGCCGAACTATAGATAGTTCCAGCTTCCTTGTTATTAACGTTCATCGTCATCCATGACCCTGTTACCATAGCAACTATTTCTTTAGATATAAGAAAGTTGGTTAAATGCTAAAGGTGATCACTAATTATTTATAATTAATACTATCAAACTATTATTTTTTAACAAATATTAATATTAAAATAACATATTCACTAATAAATATTTGGTTTAATTAATTAGCCATAAGTACATAATATGTATTACCCACAAGTATGGATAAATTTTAGTGTTAAACCTAATTAATTTAGGTGAATTTTTAATAAATTATATGAGCCATATTATTGGTTATGATTAAATCAATATGAGCTTTGAGTGTAATATCTTATAAAGATGAGCATGTAGTTTTTAAGGGTTAGTGAATTGATAAGTTTTGATTTATGAAGAAGAAATTTAGGTTCAAACAGTCTGACCTGCATTCTTTGAGCAGGCTAACCTAACAAAGACAGTACCGGTATCAATCTCATCCCAACCCAACAAAGACAGTAATGGTATCAATTCCAACGGTGCTCCTCGGTATCAATCCTGCTTAATAATATAAAAAATTGTAAATGTAATCAACTCCTTATAACTTAAAAAATAAAAATACATACAATCTATCTTGGTAAATGTAATCAACTCCTTATAAATTAAAAAAAAAATAAAGATACATTTTTTTTTTATATATAGAAGTAATGGTTACAATCACAATTTTTAGTAACTACCAGCACAGCTGGTAGGGTTCAAACTATCTACGAAGGCTCCCAGGACTTCCACCGTCTCGGTACATGGTAACCCGGTGTGAGATGGGGACCATCGGACGCACAGGGGTTGCACCGTCGTCATCAATCTGGCGCACCACTCAGAGGAATCGAATCTCGAATCTGGGCTACTGTCTGTGCATGGGCAAGCCAGTGGGATTGAAACCTAGGTCTCCTCTCAGTAAGCGCCCCAACTTACCAATCCACTAGACCCACCGACAAAAAAATAATGTTTACTCGATTTACGAGGAATTACGAGCATGGAAACAAAAGTGGATCTTTGGTCTAATGGCCGAATTATGGACAGTTCCAGCTTCCTTGGTATTAACTCCTAATTGATCCTTGGTTTTTACTCCTGTTCATCGACTTTCACGACCCTGTCCTTATAGATAGTTCCACCTTCCTTGGTATTAACTCCTATTTGGTCCTTGGTATTTACTCCTGTTCATCGACTTCCACGAGCCTGTCCAGGATAACCATAGCAACCATTCGTAATAACATGAATATTAAAACAGTACATTCACTAGTTCACCCGTTGTTTTTGAGTCGCACCTCAGGAAGTACGTGGTTTGGCTAGCCAGCCAGCCACACGTGCGTAACTTGTATCACCCACAAGTGAATCCTATGTATTTAGGAGCTCATGTGTTAAAAATAATTTATTTTTTCAAGTTAGTTTTTTAAATTGGAGATTAAAATTTAATATTTAGTAAGTTATTTATATTATATTTATAAATATTATATTTTTATTAAAAAATATTTTAAGGTTTTTAAATTATTGTTTTGTTTTTTTGGTGTATCAAATTTTTTGTATTTGGATGAAGATGGTTTTTTTGGTTGATGATATTATTCATGTGGCTTGTTTAATTCTTTTTCTTTAAATGTATTATGTTAATTTTTTAATATAATTTTTTTGTATTATTTATTTATAAATAGATAATTCTTCTTAGTAATTTTTTTATTTTTAATTTTAGATTTATCAACACAAAGATCAACATTATTTGCTATCTTATTTCATGATAAATCTTTAAATTAATTGTCATCCAATTTTTGCAACATTTTGTCTTATTAATAATAATATGGATCAAAAGGAATACTAAATTTTCAAAAAATAAGTCTCAAACGCATACCCAAGTTTGGTTTGCAACCTTATTTTTGTCTTTTTCTAAAATGTTTATGAATATAGTGCTCATCATGAAAAGAATGAAATACAAAAAGAGGTACCACTAAGTTATAATATTTGAATATATATGGAAGAGCCATTTGCAATAATATCATTCAAAGGAAGGATTTGTTTCAATTAATAATCCAAAAAAAAGTTGGTGGAAGTGGTAATTTTTTAAATTTTAAATATAGGTAAATTCTACTCACTCAAAGTCATATGGAACTTCAATTAATAGCTATGAAGAGGCTAAGACACTTCTCAAAGGAATTAAAATTGTAATTGAAATAGAATAAAAATATATTTCAATTGAAGGGGATCCATAAATTATCACTAATGTTATCAACAAAGATAAATGTTAATATTGGATAATAATAATATTATTGATGATGTTTACCATCTATTATTAGAGGAAATCTCTGGAAAATGTGGACATATCTATAGAGAAGAATTTTTTTTCAAGCCTTGTGTTGATCTATGTCTTAGTCAAATTCAAATTTTAGAAGGCACTTGGCTAAGTGAAATATTATTACTTAATGGTAATGATGTTAAGGACTTGACTATGGAAACACAACACATTTAGAAAGATAAAGAATATATTTGATATAAAATAAAATGAAGAATATCTTTGATAAAAGGGAAATATGGACATGGCTAAAAACATATAGAAAATGTAATGGTTTGGTATTATAAGGGGAGTAGACCCTAACATAATCCAAAAATAGCTTATATTACAATGATGATGATGACAATGACAATGATGATGTGTTAGTCACCCTTAGTTAAAACCTACCTCCATCGTTTTGCAACAATAATATTGATCCTTGTGAGAAATTTCCTAGCCTTTGCATAGTTGTTGATTGAAAATTCATATAATTATAAGTGAGTTAAGTAATTTTTTCTTTAGTATCCTAAAAATACAACCTTCGTCAAATTTTCTAAGATTTTATTTGGAAGAACCTACTAAATTTGATAAACCCAACTTTTGGATTTTTCTTTTATTTTACCATGGATCAATTAAATTGTGTGTTAATTCCATTATCAAAAATTATACTTGAATGCATATATTACTATGTTAGAAAATTCTTTTCATTCCTAAAACTTTTAATGATGAAGACCATGTTATACATACTTAGAAAAACAATTTAAATCAAACTTTAATGTGATTTTGAGATTTGATTTTGAAAATCCTATTATTTCTTTCAAGCCACACATTCCAAATGGTAATGGAAGGACCAATCCTCCATAAAATTCTTAATACTTTGATCCAAGATATAGAATTTTAAGTTAAGGAAGGTAAAGGAAGAGTGCAATTTAGAAATATCAGATTTTAACAAATCAAAACACAAATATAAAAATAAAATAATAGAATGATTTTACTAATCACAAAATAGAGTACAATGCAAGCAATCTTTAACAAGAGATGTGAGGCTACAATATTGTATCATTGAGGGTGCATCAATTTGTATGCAATATTTTTGGTGTGTTGGAAATCTAGTATATTGAATATGTAAGGTCATCCATATGGAAATATATTGGTTCATTTCCATGATTTAGAAGGTCACCATATGGAAATATGGTGATTCACCTTCCATAAGTTACAAAGTATATATAAAATAATAATTACATACATATAACTTGTCCTATTGTATATTATCTTCTATTGATGTATCAACATGGCTAGAGATTCATTTCAACTATGAAAATATAAAAAAGTACAGTTATTATTTTTAATAAATATTTTATTTGAAGGTCTACGAAGCCTTTTTAAATGTAATTATTAATGACCATGTCAATGATAGGGTTTCTTTGTAAATACGCCTGAATAGATCAAAATATAGTTCTAAATGTAAATTTATACCTTTGATAGTGTGGTTACGATCAAAATATTAGTTTTAGGAATTTTTGGGTATAAAACCATGCTCTTAAGAGGTCACATGCCTAGACTATTCACCCATATTGAAAAATAATATTTTACATCATGTCAAAATTTGATATCAAATGTACAAATTATTTCATATGACTTTTTGTGAGCCATTCCATCTTGTAACTAAGTTGACTTACCTTGACCACTCTATACATTTGAATGGACTACCTTCTACTAGTCTTAGTACATGTCTCAATAATCTAATCCTCTCCCACTAGTGCTAAATAGTTTAGATTGAGTTCTTCAATATCTAACCATTTTGCTACTATGGAAGTGTCCAAAAAAGGTGGACAATAGGTCATTAGATGTTCAACATTGAAAATTATGTGCAAACCAAGATAAAATGGAAAATTAAATTCAAAAGCATTCCCTCCCAAATTCTTAGTGATATAGTCCATAGCAAATAGGTCTACTCATCCTATGGGGTCTTATAAGTTATCTTTTTAAATATGTAACCATATTTTATATTCAACCTTAGATTGATGTGGGACTTAATGTTGGTATTATCATTGTTTGTCTTTTTATTTATCTTTTCTAATTGGTTATGAACTTATTTTTAGACATTTGGAATATATTTTAAAAATTTATCTTTTTTGGTTCTTTCTATCATTGAGTTGAGTACTCCATAGGTTGCATAGGGAGAGCTACATCAATGGGTACCAAGGGTTGGAAGCCAAAAAAGAACATGAAATAGGTAATATTTGGTAGAACTCTACAAAGCTTGATTATACCCATGTTGTAAGAACACAATGCTTTACTCATTTTATTATTAAAATATAGGGTATTTAAGTACATAGGATGCCTATTTTTTTTTTTTTGAATTTACATGGTGGAATCGGTAGCCGCCATGAATCCGGGCAGGCTATCCAACTTTTTATGGCTACCACAGTATTCTGCGTTGTTCGCCCCGGAAGCCGCCACACAGATCTTCGCGTAGTCCGCCCCTATAACCACCATGCCACAATCATTTTAAACCTTTTACGCCGCTAAAAGCACCAGGAAAGGGACAAGCGTTCAGTCCGGCGAGGCCCGAGATTTAAACCTTGGACCTCCACCCCCCTTATGGGGTTTGGATGAACCAATTGGTCTACACCTCGGACCTTACATAGGATGCCTATTACAAGCATAAAAAACCTTCAAAAAAACTTGCAACTACCTTGTCCTGTATTGCACACATAAACTTTGTGAGGGGTGGTTATATTGCTTATTTTATCACATGGAATATGATGTAATAATTCCTAATATTTCCATTGTTATTACATCATAGGAAAAGCTCTATTTTATCTAATGACCAAAGAAAATTTTCTAGGGTGATGTTGGAATTTTAGAAAAAAATACTCCCTCTTAATGTAGACTTTCCACTTTGATACTTAGGAGTTATACGTTCCATCGATCATGCACTCCAGAGATATTTTTTACAAAACCTTATTAAATTATTAGAGTATTTAGTACATAAATAATGTGTTTCTTTCAATGTTTTCAAGTGAAGTATGGGCTTCCATACATCTAGTGTTACCTATTGAGTTGATGGATTCTCATTTTTTGTCTTGCATGTGTGGCATAAATTTTGTGTAAGGCAGTTGTTTTACCTTTCTTTGCTTTTTATTTCTTTGATGATGACCAAGTCCTAAATTCCTTGTAAGCTCTCCTTTTATCATATGTTATGTGATATGATAAACTGAATGTATGTTTTGAATGTAATATTTACTAGCTCTATGTAGTTGTTGTAGTCCCTTGAATGATCTCATAGCTACCATAATTTGTCCTTGAACTAGAATTTAGCAACCTGTCAAGTGCTCTATAGTTTTTAAAGTTGAACCATTGGGGCTAAAAATATATTATCTCCCATTATCTTGTATTATATTATTGATCTTGATGATATCACAATGCATCTTATCATTTAGTATCTTGATAGCTTGTTTTTCTAGTAAAATAAATAAGAGTATTATAATATCTTGTGCTTTGATAATGATGTATGGATCTCATATTTGAGTTGTAAAAATATATTAATGTTTTTTTAAAAATATCTAGTTTTTAAGCTATCCCATGCTTCTTTAAATATTTCTTCACAATAGGCCATTCATCTTACAAATGTTTTTCTCTATACTTGAGGAAATGAGTAGAAAATAAATTATTCTTGAATGCACCATATTTATTCCAAAATATAATAAACTTATTGACCTTAGACATCTCCCATGGCTTGCACTTGTAATAGTTTCCTTTGTATCTAAGCAGTGTTGCCTCTTGTTGATTCCTTGGTTTGAAATGATGAATCACTAGAAATTTTCTTGAACAAATATTTGGATGATTTGAAAGAATCTAAGTTTCTTAACCTATCATATGTTTAGATTCATACTAGACATTATTACAATATATTAGCTCTACTTGTGCAAAAAACACATGTTCTTCTTCTTCTTGAACTTATTCTTCCTTCTTTAATTTAATTATTTTTGGCTACATTACTTTGATGTGCTTTTCACCAACTTTCATTTTTATTTTTTGAAGATGATCTATCCTACTATTAGTTCATCTCTTATGATGGGGATCAATTTTTTAATAAATTATGCTAGTATTACTTCATGATTTGTCTATTTTTACTAGAATATCCACATGTATTTTGTATGTGGAAAGTACTTATTTGAAAATCAATTTTGTAATTATGATATCTTTGTAAAAAATTCTAATTAGTCTTGCCTTTTTATCTACCTTATAAATTTTTATTTGATCTTCTCCTTTTGAAGTAGGATAGATAATATCAATTTTATAAACCTAAATAGATAATACTTGAAGGATAACTATCTATTTCCTATCATCGATCAAATTGTAGATACCTAAAAATGTCACACTATCCCTTGTGCAGTGTTATCAATTGATTAATTTGTATAACCTCTCAAAATTTGTATATTTTACCTAAAATCACTATTCATCTTGCTTAAGCTCCTTTTTCCACTTAGTCTCCTTTCTACACTTAGTCCTTAGTCACCGTGCAACCACCCCTTAAGCCTAGTCTAGGGCCACATTTCCCTAGTCTACCCTTTGACTAGCCTAGCCTTTCTACCTCATCATGCCCATTAAATTCCATCAAGAGGGTGAGGACTTCTCTCACCCATGTGCATTCAACGCATTGATGATTCATCATTGTTGGAAATTACGGGTGGTAAAAAGTGTTTTACCATGGTAAGTTTTGGACCTTACCTTTTTACCTCGTGGACGGCGGAGTTTGGACGGCATGGGCGGAAGAGAGAGTTCAATTTCAATTTCCTTTCCTCTTTTCCTCCCTATTTTCTTTCTCCCTATTCTCTTCCCCTAAGTTAGGCTTATGGTTTATTTTATCTTTATTTAAACCTTGTAACCTATTGTTTTATGTTAATGATTAATGAATATTATTTTTGACTCCTTTGGTTTCTAACCCTAAGCTCCTAATTTCAATATCTGGTATCAGAGCAGGCTGGAAGCGAGGCTGGAAGGCGTTGCACAGGCGAGGCATGGATCTCGAGGAGGAGGTCAGCCCATAGCATGCAAACCGAGGCAGGCATGGATCTCGAGGAGGTCAGCTTAGCCCATAGCTCATGAACCGAGGTGACCCTGGAGGCACGTAAATCGAGGAGCAAACCAGAGGAGGACACGTGGCGGACGGACGACGTAGGACACGTGGCGAAAGGCGGACGAAAGACGCAGGACACATGGCGAGAGGAGACACGACGCAGGACACGTGGCGGAAGGAGGAGCGGCTCACGCGGGAGGCAAAAGGCGGTCCCGATTGCCCGTAGGCAATCGAGAACATACCTGCGCCCAAGGGTTTTTAAACCCTCAAAGCATCATCCGCACTACGGATGTGGGACTAAAGTCCCATGATTTTTTTATAAAATCGAAGCGTCGGGCGCTTCAAATACATTGTAGCTCCCTGTGGCCTTCGGATCAGCCACAGGGGCCGACTGGCATTTGAGCGCCAGCTAGGGCGCTCTCTCCCGCGAAGACGCGGGATCGAATCCCCGTGGGAGTATTAAATTTTTTTAAAAGAAAACCTTAGCATCTTTAAAAAAATATATAAATTTTTATATATTAAAGTTTTTTTAAGTTTATTTTTTGATAAATTAAAGTTTTTTGATATAAAAATTAATTTTATTTTTTATCAAATTAACTTTATTATTAAAATATACTTAAAATTAATATTTTAATACATTAAAATTTTATTTTAAAAGGGGTTTTTATTTATCAAATTTGTGATAAAATTATTTCCTAAGAGGAAATATATGTAAAAAAATTTCACGCTTTGAAAGGTGAAAATTTAGAGAAGTTTTTTAAAGATATTTCCTAAGAGGAAATAAGTTGTAAAAAGAAAATTTCAAGGAAATTTTCTACAGGGTAGCTAGATGATAAGGTCGAATGGATGTTATCATGCTCTCTGTAATTTGTTACTAAGAACGAACGCCAAAAACTTTGATGAACATGTGCGTACGCTTGGCCTAAATACTGTATTTTCTCAGTTACAAAATGCAGTAATATCACATCAGAGGAATCTTGATTTAGGCTACGAAGCAGACTCAGAAGATAATTCTTTTGGAAGCAGATTTGAACAATCTGAATCAATCCCAATTGCTCCAGAAGAATCGGAATATACTCATTATAGTAATTCCATAGAAATCCTTGAACCCGCATCACCAGAAATCATCTTGATCAGTGACGACGAGGAAGAAGTTGCTGACAATTTTGTGAATCCAAAAATAGCAGAGTCTCATCGAGAAGAATAAGCTATTTGTGAATGGGTAAATCAAGCAAGGCTTGATCTTTGTAATTTCCTTTATTTTCTTGTAATTGCACAATAAAAGTAGTTTTTTGTTCTTGATTGTAATGGCATCAAACTACAATCTACCTATCCCTGAATTTGATGGGGATGATTATGAGTATTGGTCCATAAAAATGAGGACATTACTCATTGGAAAAGGCTTATGGGACATAGTAGAAGAAGGCTACACAGCTCCAACGGATTGGACTACTTTGAGTGCAGCTAACAAGAAAACCCTAAAAGAAGCCCAAAAGAATAATTCTTCTACCCTATCCCTACTTCAAGCGGCATTAGTTAAAAGTATCTTTCCTAGGATTGCATCTAGCACAACTGCTAAAGATGCATGGAAGGCCTTGCAAGAAGGTTTTCAAGGAAATGATAAAGTGAAGCAAGTCAGGCTTCAAACACTGAAGAGAGATTTTGAAAATCTCAGAATGAGAGAAAATGAAAGAGTCGGAGATTACTGCGTGCGAGTCAAAGCCGTAGTCGATATGATGCAAACCTTGGGTGATGACACAAAACCTGAAATAGTGGTGAAGAAAGTGTTGAGAACACTTCTTCCTAAGTGGAATCACATAGCAATCATAATCGAAGAATCAAAAGACCTTGCTACTCTCACATTTGATAACTTAATAGGATCATTAACTTCTCATGAGGAGAGGTTACAAGGGGCACCTTCAACAAGCTATGGAGGTGAAGACAATGCCTTCACTTCTAACGAAGCCGCAGGGCGAGGACAAGGAAGAGGCAGAGGCAGAGGACAACAACAAAGAGGCAGAGGCCGAGGCAACTCAAGAGGAGCTAACTCCTACAGAGGAGGTAATCAGAACAGAGGAGGTAATCAAAATAGAGGAGGCAACCAGAATCAAGGCGGCAATTCAGGCCATGGTGGAAATCAAGGACGAGGAAGTACCAAGTCCAAAATAGCTTGCTTCAATTGTGGCAAACCAGGACACTTCGCTCGTGACTGCTGGTCAAAAACTTCACAAGGACAAAGCAGTCAGTATGGTTCCTTCTATGGAGAAGAAGAAGACCCATCTAATATTTTTCTTTCTTATGGACAATCAGATCAAAATCTAGATGATACATGGATTTTGGATATTGGTTGCTCCAATCATATGAGTGGTAAAGAAGAACTCTTTGCTACTTTAGATTCAAATTATAAATCCCATATTAAGTTAGGGGATGATAAAACATTGCAAGTAGAAGGCATTGGAGCCATGGAGGTTCCAACAAAAGAAGGCCTTAAAAAAGTGAATGACATTTATTTCACTCCAAAGCTCCAACACAATCTGCTAAGTGTTGGGCAAATGATGGAGAAGAATTACAAACTTGTTTTTGATGAAGGCAGATGTACAATACTTGATAAAAACAATTGTAATAGAGTCATTACACAAGTACCTATGACCAAAAATAGGTTATTCCCTCTGAAATTTGGTGAGCCAGGGGGAGCACAACTTGCGAATGTTGCTATTTCAAATCCAAGTGTATTGTGGCACTTGCGATATGGTCACCTTAATTCCGCTAGCTTGAAATTGTTAACTTCTCAAGCTATGGTGACAGGACTTCCAAAAATTCAAGATCATAAGAAAGTGTGCGAAGGATGTGCTTTGGGAAAGCACTCAAGATCGAAGTTTCCAAAAGGACAAGCCTGGAGAGCCAGTTATCCTCTTCAGCTAGTGCATTCGGACATCTGTGGTCCTATGCAAACTAAAAGTCTAGGAAACAATTCATATTTTCTTACTTTTATTGATGATTTTTCCAGAATGTGCTGGATTTATTTTTTGAAACATAAAGATGAAGCATTTGATTGCTTCATAGATTTTAGAAATAATGTAGAAAAACAAAGTGACTACTATGTAAAATGTCTTCGGATAGATAGAGGAGGTGAGTACTCCTCCAATGAATTCTTGCACTATTGTAAAGAAAATGGGATTAAAAGGCAGTTCACCACTGCCTATACTCCACAACAGAACGGTGTGGCAGAGAGAAAAAACCGCACCCTTGTTGAGATGGCAAGAACAATGCTTCAAACTAAGCATCTTACAAACACATATTGGGCAGATGCAGTTCGAACAAGTGCATATATTATAAATAGAAGTCCAACTTCTAGTTTAGATGGTATCACTCCTTATGAAGGATGGTACGACAAGAAGCCAAATGTAAAGCATTTCAGAGTCTTTGGTTCTTTAGCCTATGCACATATTCCAGAAGAGAAAAGAAAGAAGCTTGATCCCAAGAGTCAAGCCTGTATATTTGTAGGGTACTGTGAATCCACAAAAGGATACAGACTTTACAATCCCAAGACCCATAAAATAATAATCTCAAGGGATGTAATTTTTGATGAAGGGGGAGAATGGGGTCACCAAAAATTTGTTGATGTAGGATCTAATTCTGAAAGTTCCTCACAATTACAGCCAAAGAATAGCAGTGGTACCCCACCACAAAGTCCTCATAAGGAATCTTCTTCGAGTACATCCAGTGGTACTCCAAGTCCAAGCAGAACTCCTTTGAAGGCACCCCCAAATTCTTCGAAAATATTTTAGAGATCTGTTAGTGCTCCAAGTCCTATGGATATTGATCCATCTTCTCAAAGGAAAGAGACCAATAAAGGAAAGAGAACACTACAAAGTCATCCATCTTCTCAAATGTTGGATAGGAATTTCCAACGAAGATACACTAGAAGTCAAGCTAGTGAGATGGATGACATATTATCCAGACTTGAAAATCTACACATGTCCGGAGATGATGAATCTCACGAACCAAGAGGAGATGTAGTCAATTATGCTTTATTGGCTATTGCACAGCTAGAACCATCTAGCTATGAAAAGGCATGTACAGAAAATGTATGGCAAGATGCCATGAAAGAGGAGATATCCTCTATAAACAAGAATGATACTTGGGAGCTTGTGAAGCTTCCCAAAGGTAAAAAATGTGTTGGTTGTAAATGGGTCTACAAGACCAAGTTCAATGCTGATGGAAGCATTGAGAGACATAAGGCAAGACTAGTTGCAAAAGGTTTTACTCAAAAATATGGTATTGACTATGAGGAAACCTTTGCTCCTATAGCAAGACAGGAGACAATTAGAACAGTTCTTTCCTTAGCTGCTCACAAAGGATGGGCAATACAACACATGGATGTTAAAAGTGCATTTTTAAATGGATACTTAACAGAAGAGGTGTATGTTCAGCAACCTCAAGGTTTCCAAGAACAAGGAAAAGAGAACCTTGTTTATAAATTGAAAAAAGCACTTTATGGCCTCAAGCAAGCACCAAGAGCTTGGTACTCACGCATTGATGGCTATTTTAATGAGTTTGGATTCACTAAAAGCAAAAGTGAACCAACTTTGTACTACCTCAAGAATGGAACAGACATCCTCATAGTTTGTTTATATGTGGATGATCTCATATTTATGGGTAGTAATAATAAAATGAATATGGAGTTCAAAAACTCCATGATGAATCAGTTTGAGATGAAAGATCTCGGGTTAATGCGATACTTCCTAGGCATGGAAGTACACCAATCAGAGAAAGGGATCTTCATATGTCAACATAAGTATGCTCGAGACATGATAAAGAAATTTGCCATGGAGCAGTGCAAATCACTTGCAACTCCAACAGGACATGGAATCCAGCTGAGCAAAGATGATGGAGCACCAAAGGTTGACATGACCACTTTCAGGAGCATGGTTGGGAGTCTGATGTTTCTTACCAACACAAGGCCTGATATACAATATGTTGTTTCTCTAGTTTCAAGGTTTATGGCAAGTCCATCTGAGTTGCACCTTCAAGCAACTAAAAGAATTTTACGATATGTAAAAGGTACATTGGATTTTGGAATCCATTACCACAAATGTAACTCAGTGAAGTTAGTTGGTTTTAGTGACAGTGATTGGGGCAGCAATATAGATGACAAAAAATCTACATCAGGGAACTGTTTTAGTCTAGGTTCAGGACTAATAACTTGGAGTTCCAAGAAACAATCTGTTGTAGCATTATCATCTACTGAAGCAGAGTATATCGCCATTACACATGCTAGTACTCAAGTCCTCTGGTTGAGGAAAATCCTTGAAGAGATTGGCGAAATTCAAAGTGGTCCAACAAAACTGAATTGTGATAATATTAGTGCCATTCAATTGGCATATAATCCTATCCACCACAAAAGATCAAAACATTTTGATATGAAGTATCACTTCATACGAGATATGGTGGAACAGAAGATTGTTGAGCTTAAATATTGTAACACTTTGGATAACATTGCTGACATATTCACCAAAGCAATGGATAAAGCTCAATTTATAAAGCTGAGAGACTGTATAGTCAGTCCTCTCAACTTTAAGGGGGAGAATGTTGGAAATTACGGGTGGTAAAAAGTGTTTTACCATGGTAAGTTTTGGACCTTACCTTTTTACCTCGTGGACGACGGAGTTTGGACGGCATGGGCGGCAGAGAGAGTTCAATTTCAATTTCCTTTCCTCTTTTCCTCCCTATTTTCTTTCTCCCTATTCTCTTCCCCTAAGTTAGGCTTATGGTTTATTTTATCTTTATTTAAACCTTGTAACCTATTGTTTTATGTTAATGATTAATGAATATTATTTTCGACTCCTTTGGTTTCTAACCCTAAGCTCCTAATTTCAATATCTGGTATTAGAGCAGGCTGGAAGTGAGGCAGGAAGGCGTTGCACAGGTGAGGCATGGATCTCAAGGAGTAGGTCAGCCCATAGCACATGAATCGAGGTAGGCATGGATCTCGAGGAGGTTAGCTTAGCCCATAGCTTGCGAATCGAGGTGACCCTGGAGGCACGTAAATCAAGGAATGAACCAGATGAGGACACATGGTGGACTGGACACGTGGTGGACTAGACATGTGGCGGACGGACGATGCAGGACATGTGGCGAAAGGTGGACGAAAGACGCAGGACACATGATGAGAGGAGACACGATGTAGGACATGTGGCAAAAGGCAGTCCCGATTGCCTGTAGGCAATTGAGAACATACTTGCGCCCAAGGGTTTTTAAACCCTCAAAGCATCATCTACACTACGGATGTGGGACTAAAGTCCCATGATTTTTTTTTATAAAATGGAAGCGTCGGGTGCTTCAAATACATTGTAGCTCCCTGTGGCCGACTGGCATTTGAGCGCTAGCTAGGGCGCTCTCTCCCGTGAAGACGCGGGATCGAATCCCCGCGGGAGTATTAATTTTTTTTTAAAAGAAAACCTTAGCATATTTAAAAAAAATATAAATTTTTATATATTAAAGTTTTTTAAAGTTTATTTTTTGATAAATTAAAGTTTTTTGATATAAAAATTAATTTTATTTTTTATCAAATTAACTTTATTATTAAAATATACTTAAAATTAATATTTTAATAAATTAAAATTTCATTTTAAAAGGGGTTTTTATTTATCAAATTTGTGATAAAATTATTTCCTAAGAGGAAATATATTTAAAAAAAAATTCACGCTTTGAAAGGTGAAAATTTAGAGAAGTTTTTTAAAGATATTTCCTAAAAGGAAATAAGTTGTAAAAATAAAATTTCAAGGAAATTTTCTACAAGGTAGCTAGATGATAAGGTCGAATGGATGTTAGCATGCTCTCTGTAATTTTTTACTAAGAACGAACGTCGAAAACTTTGATGAACATGTGCGTATGCTTGGCCTAAATACTATATTTTCCTAGTTACAAAATGCAGTAATATCACATCAGAGGAATCCTGATTTAGGCTACGAAGCAGACTCGAAAGATAATTCTTTTGGAAGTATATTTGAACAATCTGAATCAATCCCAATTGCTCCAAAAGAATTGAAATATACTCATTATAGTAATTCGGTAGAAATCCTTGAACTCGCATCACCAAAAATCATCTTGATCAGTGACGACGAGGAAGAAGTTACTGACAATTTTGTGAATCTAGAAATAGCAGAGTCTCATCGAGAATAATAAGCTATTTGTGAATGGGTAAATCAAGCAAGGCTTGATCTTTGTAATTTCCTTTATTTTCTTGTAATTGCACAATAAAAGTAGTTTTTTTGTTCTTGATTGTAATGGCATCAAACTACAATCTACCTATCCCTAAATTTTATGGGGATGATTATGAGTACTGGTCCATAAAAATGAGGACATTACTCATTGGAAAAGGCTTATGGGACATAGTAGAAGAAGGCTACACAGCTCCAACGGATTGGACTACTTTGAGTGCAGTTGACAAGAAAACCCTAAAAGAAGCCCAAAAGAATAATTCTTCTGCCGTATCCCTACTTCAAGTGGCATTAGTTAAAAGTATCTTTCATAGGATTGCATCTAGCACAACTGCTAAAGATGCATGGAAGACCTTGCAATAAGGTTTTCAAGGAAATGATAAAGTGAAGCAAGTCAGTCTTCAAACACTGAAGAGAGATTTTGAAAATCTCAAAATGAGAGAAAATAAAAGAATCAGAGATTACTGCGTGCAAGTCAAAGACGTAGTTGATATGATGCAAACCTTGGGTGATGACACAAAACTTGAAATAGTGGTGAAGAAAGTGTTGAGAACACTTCTTCCTAAGTGGAATCACATAGCAATCATAATCAAAGAATCAAAAGACCTTGCTACTCTCACATTTGATAACTTAATAGGATCATTAACCTCTCATGAGGAGAGGTTACAAGGGGCACCTTCAACAAGCTATGGAGGTGAAGACAATGCCTTCACTTCTAATGAAGTTGCAAGGCGAGGACAAGGAAGAGGCAGAGGTAGAGGACAACAACAAAGAGGCAGAGGCCGAGGCAACTCAAGAGGAGCTAACTCCTATAGAGGAGGTAATTAGAACAAAGGAGGTAATCAAAATAGAGGAGGCAACCAGAATCAAGGTGGCAATTCAGGCCATGGTGGAAATCAAGGATGAGGAAGTACCAAGTCCAAAACAGCTTGCTTCAATTGTGGCAAACCAAGACACTTCGCTCATGACTGCTGGTCGAAAACATCACAAGGACAAAGCAGTCAGCATGGTTCTTTCTATGGAGAAGAAGAGGACCCATTTAATATTTTTCTTTCTTATGGACAATCAGATCAAAATCTAGATGATACATGGATTTTGGATACTGGTTGCTCCAATCATATGAGTGGTAAAGAAGAACTCTTTGCTATTTTAGATTCAAATTATAAATCCCATATTAAGTTAGGGGATGATAAAAAATTGCAAGTAGAAGGCATTGGAGCCATGGAGGTTCCAAAAAAATAAGGCCTTAAAAAAGTGAATGACATTTATTTCACTCCAAATCTCCAACACAATCTGCTAAGTGTTGGGCAAATGATGGAGAAGAATTACAAACTTGTTTTTGATGAAGGCAGATGTACAATACTTGATAAAAACAATAGAGTCATTACACAAGTACCTATGACCAAAATAGGTTATTCCCTCTAAAATTTGGTGAGCTAGGGAGAGCACAACTTGTGAATGTTGCTATTTCAAATCCAAGTGTATTGTGGCACTTGCAATACGGTCACCTTAATTCTGCTAGCTTGAAATTGTTAACTTCTCAAGCTATGGTGACAGAACTTCCAAAAATTCAAGATCATAAGAAAGTGTGCGAAGGATGTGCTTTGGGAAAGCACTCAAGATTGAAGTTTTCAAAAGGACAAGCCTAGAGAGCCAGTTATCCTCTTCAGATAGTGCATTCGGACATCTGTGGTCCTATGCAAACTAAATGTCTAGGAAAAAATTCATATTTTCTTACTTTTATTGATGATTTTTCTAGAATGTGCTGGATTTATTTTCTAAAACATAAATATGAAGCATTTGATTGCTTCATAGATTTCAAAAATAATGTAGAAAAATAAAGTGACTACTATGTAAAATGTCTTCGGATAGATAGAGGAGGTGAGTACTCCTCCAATGCATTCTTGCACTATTGTAAAGAAAATGGGATTAAAAGGCAGTTCACCACTGCCTATACTCCACAACAGAACAATGTGCAAGAGAGAAAAAACCACACCCCTATTGAGATGGCAAGAACAATGCTTCAAACTAAGCATCTTACAAACACATATTGGGTAGATGCAGTTCGAACAAGTGCATATATTATAAATAGAAGTCCAACTTCTATTTTAGAAGGTATCACTCCTTATGAAGGATGGTATGACAAGAAGCCAAATGTAAAGCATTTTAGAGTCTTTGGTTCTTTAGCCTATGCACATATTCCAGAAGAGAAAAGAAAGAAGATTGATGCCAAGAGTCAAGCCTGTATATTTGTAGGCTAACGTGAATCCACAAAAGGATACAAACTTTACAATCCCAAGACCTATAAAATAATAATCTCAAGGGATGAAATTTTTGATGAAGGGGGAGAATTGGGTCACCAAAAATTTGTTGATGTAGGATCTAATTCTGAAATTTCCTCACAATTACAGCCAAATAATAGCAGTGGTACCCCACCACAAAGTCCTCATAAGGAATCTTCTTCGAGTACATCCAGTGGTACACCAAGTCCAAGTAGAACTCCTTTGAAGGCATCCCCAAATTCTCTAAAAAGATTTCAAAGATTTGTTAGTGTTCCAAGTCCTATGGATATTGATCCATCTTCTCAAAGGAAAGAGACCAATAAAGGAAAGAGAACACTACAAAGTCACCCATCTTCTCAAATGTTGGATAGGAATTTCCAACGAAGATACACTAGAAGTCAAGCTAGTGAGATGGATGATATATTATCCAGACTTGAAAATCTACACATGTCCAGAGATGATGAATCTCACAAACCAAGAGGAGATGTAGTCAATTATGCTTTATTGGCTACTGCACAACTAGACCCATCTAGCTATGAAAAGGCATGTACAGAAAATGTATGGTAAGATGCCATGAAAGAGGAGATATCCTCTATAAACAAGAATGATACTTGGGAGCTTATGAAGCTTCCCAAAGGTAAAAAATGTGTTGGTTATAAATGGGTCTACAAGACAAAGTTCAATGTTTATGGAAGCATTGAGATACATAAGGCAAGACTAGTTGCAAAATGTTTTACTCAAAAATATGGTATTGACTATGAGGAAACCTTTTCTCCTATAGCAAGACAGGAGACAATTAGAATAGTTCTTTCCTTAGCTACTCACAAAGGATGGGCAATACAACACATGGATGTTAAAAGTGTATTTTTAAATGGATACTTAATAGAAGAGGTGTATGTTCAGCAACCTCAAGGTTTCCAAGAAGAAGGAAAAGAGAACCTTGTTTATAAATTGAAAAAAGCACTTTATGGCCTCAAGCAAGCACCAAAAGCTTGGTACTCATGCATTGATGGCTATTTTAATGAGTTTGGATTCACTAAAAGAAAAAGTGAAGCAAATTTGTACTACCTCAAGAATGGAACAGACATCCTCATAGTTTTCTTATATGTGGATGATCTCATATTTATGGGTAGTAATAATAAAATGAATATGGAGTTCAAAAAATCCATGATGAATAAGTTTGAGATGAAATATCTCAGGTCAATGCGATACTTCATAGGCATGGAAGTACACCAATCAGAGAAAGGGATCTTCATATGTCAACATAAGTATGCTTGAGACATGATAGAGAAATTTGCCATGGAGTAGTGCAAATTAATTGCAACTCCAACAGGACATGGAATCCAGCTCAGCAAATATGATGGAGCACCAAAGGTTGACATGACCACTTTCAGGAGCATGGTTGGGAGTCTAATGTTTCTTACCAACACAAGGCCTGATATACAATATGATGTTTCTCTAGTTTCAAGGTTTATGGCAAGTCCATCTGAGCTGCACCTTCAAGAAACTAAAAGAATTTTATGATATGTAAAAGGTACATTGGATTTTGGAATCCATTACCACAAATGTAACTCAATGAAGTTAGTTGGTTTTAGTGACAGTGATTGGGGTAGCAATATAGATGACAAAAAAACTACATCAGGGAACTGTTTTAGTCTAGGTTCAGGACTAATAACTTGGAGTTTCAAGAAACAATTTGTTGTAGCATTATCATCTACTGAAGCAGAGTATATCACCATTACACATGCTAGTACTCAAGTCCTCTAGTTGAGGAAAATCCTTGAAGAGATTGGTGAAATTCAAAGTGGTCCAATAAAACTAAATTGTGATAATATTAGTGCCATTCAACTGGCATATAATCCTATCCACCACAAAAGATCAAAACATTTTGATATGAAGCATCACTTCATACGATATATGGTGGAAAATAATATTGTTGAGCTTAAATATTGTAACACTTTGGATAACATTGCTGACATATTCACCAAAACAATGGATAAATCTCAATTTATAAATCTGAGAGATTGTATAGTCAGTCCTCTCAACTTTAAGGTGGAGAATGTTGGAAATTACGGGTGGTAAAAAGTTTTTTACCATGGTAAGTTTTGGACCTTACCTTTTTACCTCGTGGATGGTAGATTTTGGATGGCATGGGTGGCAGAGAGAGTTCAATTTCAATTTCCTTTCCTCTTTTCCTCCCTATTTTATTTCTCCCTATTCTCTTCCCCTAAGTTAGGCTTATGGTTTATTTTATATTTATTTAAACCTTTTAACCTATTGTTTTATGTTAATGATTAATGAATATTATTTTTGACTCCTTTGGTTTCTAACCCTAAGCTCCTAATTTCAATAATCATCCACCATGCCATAAATTGGTGAATACTTTCCTCCATCATGCATTTATGAGGTATGGTGCACCCATATCCATTTTATGCATGTGGGTTGATTATAAATTTCCTTCACCCAAAGGCATTTATGAAGTATGGTGCACACCATCTCATAGAATACCTCACGCCCTCTAACCTTATCTAAATATATAAATAGGACATTTAATCCACTTTCATAGATCACATATTTGCTTACCAAAACTCAATACCCTCCTTTGTCACCAACCACCATTGATGTTTTTATGTCCTTTGTGAACCTTTATTTTTTTTGTAAATTGTTTATACGTGCAAGTTTAGAAGACCACCAAACTCAAGTAAGAGCTTCCACTGGACAAAAATAACCCCCTCATCAAAAGAATTTCTTGTTTCGTTAATAGAAAACCAACCGAAGAGATAGGTATAGTCTTATTAGACCATAGCTAGGGGTATAGTTCCCTATAGAGATCCATTCTTTTATCAACAAGTGTCTAATTGAGATAGGTCCACAGATGCTACTAAAAATATTTATTAGGTTGTGTAGGTTTAGAGGCCTATAGAACATAGATTTAGATAAATTATCTCTAGTTTTGTCTATTTTGTAGTTATTTTTAGTAGTTTTAATCATGCCATAGACTAGATTTTCTTTTATTTTATCTTTTATCAACAAGTGTCTAATTGATATAGGTCCACAGATGCTAATAAAAATATTTATTAGGTTGTGTAGGTTTAGAGGACCTATTCAACTTGTAGTGGTACCCTTGTAGTAAACCCATTCCCCCTATGGTACCCATATAAGACTTATGTGGTGCCATAACAATATTTTGTAAAGGGATTCTTTATTGGAATACCCCACATGTAGCCCAGGAGATAAATTTGTAAAAGGACTTATTTTGTAACACATCCTTTAACATCAACAAAATAACTCATGTTTATGAGCACATATTGATGATCATGATGAGTATTACTAAGTTTTTTGATATCCTAAGGTATTTTAGACATCTCCATGAGGGTTATAGACACCTAGTTAGTAGTAGAGCAGCATTTATGTATTATGGGGCTAATCCCCATTGAGGCTATAAATGCTTGTTTGGTCGTGGAGTATGCCTTATGAGTTGTGACATGGTTGTCATATTAGTGACCTTATTTTTTATATACCACTACACACTTGTGGATGAGCTAACTTATACTAGATAAGTTTATGATTGGTCAATCCAACCTCACTCAAAATGGATAAATGAACATAATTGTACACACACTAGTTCATGATAAGATTAATATTATTTAGTATGGTAAATATTTTTGTATGGTATTAAATGACTACTGGATGAGTTTTATTGTTCAAACTAAGGTGTTTGACTTTCTAGAAATTCTTCAAGAATTCAAAAATCCTAGGAAATAGGAATGAACAACATCATGACTCATTTTGCCACTCAATAGCATCATATTCAAATCATTCATTCAATGTTCATTCATTATGGTTACATATTTATTGTACATTATTATTATATTAATAATAAAATCATCATTTTTAATTGGCTTTACGTCATCTCATATTATGGCCGATCCTCGGGTGGTGGTGGAGTTTGCAGGTTAAAGGCTTGGCGATGGACCTCTTTTATTTCTTGCATCTAGGATGTCCTTTTTGGAGTTTTTGGCATGTTAGTCGATCCTGGTGGTGTCAGGAGGGTCTTTACCTCTTTTTAAATTTCAAATTTCCTCCAACGGCTTCCCTCCTGGTGGTGTGGTGGGATTCCCTAGTTAGGCATTGGATTTTGGAAACTTCTTTGAGTATGGTCATGTCAGATCATTATCTTTTTCATGCTTCCTTTTTGTCTTGGTTTGGGAGGTTGCACATTTATTCTCTTTGTTGTTGGAAGCTTCCTGATGCTTTATCCTTCCCTCTCCATTGGTTTGTGCTCCCTGATAATGATTTTTCCTTGGTGGTCATGGAGCCTTTCCGAGCCTCCTCTTTCTCTAAGTTGGTTCACCTCTATGGAAGAGTATTAATTAGTTTTTTCCTATTTGTCCTCACACCTATCCAGGGGATTTTTATGATGGTGACAAGTAGTTCCTATTGGGCTAGCCAAATCTTGAAGGTGGTGAGGATTTTTTGGTCCTCTCCCTTGTTATCATGGATGATTATTAAGCTTAACTCTAGGTTTGATATGGGCATTATGTCGAATAACTTGGTGGAGGGAAGTGGTCCCCGTAAATCCAATTTTTTGCGGTATAAATAGCATGAGGAAGGTGGCTTCTCCCCTATATCCCCTCTCCTGGTTTAGATTTCCTACGAAGAGAAAGTCATAGGGATAAATATTTCAATGATGTTTATGCTCTGAAGGACTTCCCTGAAAAGAAAAGTTTCATCTTTCACATCCTAAAACTTGTTGAGATTAAACAAAGGAAGATTTGAATCTCACAGAAGAGTGTGTTGGATTTATCCAAGGATGTCTCAAATTTAACTACTATTATTGCTCAAGAGGTGGTCATGATGGGGTGGAACGATCTCAATTATCCTCTCTATTCTTGGATCTTGGGTTTTGTACAGTTTTTATTTTTGTTTTTCTTCGATGGTTTTTGTTTGTTTGTTTTAGTTTGATGGAGTGTCTAGTTCTGTTTTTACTCACTCGGGTGGAATTTTGATTGTATAGGTTGATATTCTCACAATGACACTGAGAGGGGGGGTGAATCAGTGTAGCTATTTAAATTTAGATCTACAACTCTTTAAAACTTAAGCAAAGAGAACTTAAAAAAAGATAAAGCAATTAAACAAGAGAGCATTCCACAACACACAATTTAACGAGGTTCACCAGATTTGGCTACTCCTCAAAAATTAGACTGCTTGGACACCCATCCAAATCCAGCCTTTGCAAAGCACCAACTTTACAAACAATTTACCAGCACCCACTGGAAGGAGCACCAACCCCTAATTTATCTGCACCAACAGAAAGGAGCACCAACCCCTAATTTATCTACACCAACAGAAAGGAGCACCAACCCCTAATTTATCTGCACCAACAAAAAGGAGCACCAACCCCCTAATGCCAAGCACCAACTTGGACTTCAGTTCTGAACTGTTTCAATGACATAAAAATGCCTTCTCTTCTACAAGACCCTCATTGGTCTATTGCTCTTCCAATCTCTATTTCAATTCATGAAACACATATTCCTTTTCCTCACTAACAACCGCTCCCTCTCTCAGCTTTTTTCTTTTATGTATGTTTCAGCACTATATCCCCTTGTAGAGCTCAACCCTAACCCTAACTTATTGTACACGAAAACATTCTTTCGACTCTACTTACTATGCTCTGACAGCCTTCTCTACACTCTGACAACCTTCTTTGCTCATTTCAGTGCTTTGACAGTATATCTGCCATTCTACGATTTATCTTCTGATTTATGGCTATGACCTTCTTATCTGTTCATTTACGGCTCTGACCTTCTTATCTATTCATTTATGACTCTGACAACCTTTTTTGTTCTCTTATAGCTCTGACAGTAGAACCGCCGCTCTGACAACCTTTTTGTCTTCTTCTCGGCCTGCATGCATGAAAACACAACATGTCACGATATCACGACACTTTTCGCCTTCGTACACTCTACTTGGCTTGCACCAATGAAAACATGACATGTCACAAAATCGTGACACTTTTCGCTTCCTTGCACTCTTCTCGGCATGCACCCGCGAAAACATGACATGTCACGAAATCGTGACACTTTTCTCTTCCTTGCACTCTTCTCGGCATGCACCAGTGAAAACATGACATGTCATGAAATCGTGACACTTTTCTGTTGTACACTCTTCTCTACATGCACCAGCGAAAACATGACATGTCACGAAATCATGACACTTTTCGCTATCGTACACTCTTCTTTGCATGCACCAAAAATGGAACATGTCATGAAATCGTGACACTTTCGCTGCCTTGTGCTTTTCTCTGCTTTACGCTACAAAAATGGAACATGTCATGAAATCATGACACTTTCGCCTTTGAGCTCTTCCTCCTTGAATTTGTCATGAAATCATGACGCTTCTACTTCCATGCTCTTTCATTTTGCTTCTATCATGAAATCATGACACTTCATCCTTCGGAGTCTTCCTCTCTACTGTTGTCACGATATCGTGACATTTCTATCTCCGTACATTCTCTCTCCTCTCTTAGTCATGAAAATGCGACATGTCGTGATATCGCGACATCTTTTCTCCTTAGCTCTTCTCTTCTCTTCAGGTCACGAAAATGCGACATGTCACGATATCGTGACATCTTTTCTCCTTAGCTCTTCTTCTTGCAAATTATCACGAAATCATGACACTTTTCCTTGCAAGCTCTTTCTCTCAAACATGTCATGAAATCATGACACATTTTTATCCGTACTGCCTCTCTTGTAGATTGTCATGAAATCATGACACTTTTCTTTGCGAGCTCCTTCTCCCCGAACATGTCACAAAATCATGATAGTTTTCTTTGCTTGTGCCTTCTCTCCAAACATGTCACGAAATCATGATAGTTTTCTTTGCTTGCGCCTTCTCTCCAAACATGTCATGAAATCGTGACAGTTTTCTTTGCTTGCGCCTTCTCTCCAAACATGTCACGAAATCACGATAGTTTTTCCTGCATGCGCTTCTTCTTCAAACATGTCATGAAATCATGACAGTTTTCTTACTTGCCTTCTTTGCTTCCAACATGTCACAAAATCATGACAGTTTTTCTTGTGCTTTCTCTTCTTCCAACATGTCATGAAATCGTGATAGTTTTCCTTGTGCTTTCTCTTTCTTCCAACATGTCGTGAAATCACGATAGTTTTCCTTGCGCTTTCTCTTTCGTCCAACATGTCATGAAATCGTGACAGTTTTCCTTGCTTTCTCTCTCTTCCAACATGTCACGAAATCATGACATTTTTGCTAGCATTTTCTCTCTCCTTTGATATGTCACGATATCGTGACATTTTTGCCAACATTTTCTCTCTCCTCCGATATGTCACGAAATCACGACAAAAAACATGTCGCGATATCGCGACAGTTTTCTTACTTGTCTTTTTCTTTGATCTTTTGAAACTGGGCCACTTTCGTCTTCTTGGAAATTCACTGTACATGCTCTGACTGACCTCTGAACTCCTGTCCACTGCATCATCAATTGATCTATCTGTCTGTGTTGACAACAATGACAATATTGTTTCTGCACCTTGCTCAACAATCTCCCCCTTTGGAATTGTTGGCAACACGTGCAATTTCCTGTAATTCTTCTCCCCCTTTGACAATAATACCAAAGGGCTATTGCAGACTCCCCCTGAGTCCATGCACAACATTCTCAGGCACACAATATTACGAGTTAGCAAAAATTACAAACATGAGCAAACGAGTAATCAAATATATAAATGCTCCCCCCGAGAATGTGTTCCCGATAGCTAGTCGGTTCTTGGGTAGTGTGACCACTCCCAACTTACTGCGAAGGTATTCAAAAACTTCCTTGGGCAACGGTTTTGTGAAGATATCCGCTACTTGCTCTGTAGTTGGAACAAAATCCAATTTAACCTCACCTTCCGCAACTTTATCCTTCAAAAAGTGATACCGGATTGCAATATGTTTGGTGCGAGAATGCATAACCGGATTCTTTGAGATGTTAATAGCATTGGTATTATCACATTTAACTGAAATTGGCTCTTTGAAGTTAATGCCAAGATCTTTCAGGGTTTGTCTCATCCATAAAATTTGTGTACAACATGTTGTTGTTGCAATGTATTCTGCCTCTGTTGTGGATAGAGAGACTGATTCTTGTTTCTTGTTGTGCCATGCTACCAACCTGTCTCCAAGATAGAATGCACCTCCACTGGTACTCTTTCTGTCATCTATACATCCTGCCCAATCTGCATCGAATATGCAATAAGAGTGAAGTCCTTACCTTTTGGGTACCATAACCCATACTCCATAGTACCCTTGAGGTACCTAAAAATCCTCTTCACAGTTGTCACATGAGTCTCTTTGGGACTAGCTCTGAAATCTTGCTACCATGCATACTGCCTGTAAGATATCTGGTCTGGTAGCTATCAAATACAATAGGCTTCCAATCATAGATCTGTACATGGTTTGATCTACATCTGGAGATTTGTCATCCTTGCTCAACTTGCAACCTTGTTGTCATGGGAGTGCTAACAGGTTTACAATCCTCCATTGTGAACTTTTTCAGCATTTCTTTCACATATTTAACTTGAGAAATAAAAATACCCTTTTCATTTTGGTTAACTTGCAATCCGAGGAAATATGAAAGTTCACCAATCATAGACATTTCAAATTCTTTCTGCATTTTATTTGCTATGTCTCTACATGACTCATCATTGCTGTTGCCAAAAATTATATCATCTACATAAACAACAAGGACAATAAGATGGCCATTGTCTATTTTGACATACAAGTTACTATCCACCATACCTTTCTTGAACCCTTGTTTAGTGAGATAGTTGTCTAGTCTTGCATACCATGCTCTGGGTGCCTGTTTCAAGCCATACAAAGCTTTCTTCAACTTGCAAACAAAGTTGGGATTATCACCGAGTTGAAAACCATCTAGCTGCTCAATATAAACTTCTTCAAGATTTCCATTCAAAAATGCTGATTTCACGTCCATCTGATAAACTTTGAAATTCTTGTGGACTGCTAAAGCCAAAAACATTCTGATTGCCTCGAGTCTAGCCACTGGTGCAAAAGTTTCCTCAAAATAAATACCTTCAACTTGAGCATAGCCTTTATAGACCAATCTTGCTTTATTCCTTACAACCTGTCCGTCTTCATTCAATTTGTTTCAAAAAATCCATTTAGTACCGATTATGTTTTTGTTTGCAGGCTTTGGTACTAACTCCCAGGTTTTGTTTTTCTCAATCTGATCTAGTTCTTCGTTTATTGCCTTCATCCAACTTTCATCTGTGCTTGCTTCAGCAATATTTTTGGGCTCAATGTTGGATAATAGGGAGTAGTTACTTACTACTCTTCTTCTTGTCTTAACACCAACTGTGGGGTCCCCAATAATTTGCTCTCTGGGATGATTTTTTTGCCAACTTCCTGTTTTGAATTTTTTGTTTTCTTCTACTTCTGAATCAATACTTAAATCATCTGGGTCAATTTTTTGAATCTCTTCTATTTCCTTTTCTTCATCTCCTTCAATAACTTCTTCATAAATAGGGTAGTTTTCTTCACAGCTGACTGCTCGTTTCCTATCTTCATCAAATTTAACATCAGCATTGTCTACAATTTTCTTTAGCCTTTTGTTGTAGCATTTGTAAGCTTTGCTTTTTGATGAATAGCCAACAAAAATACCTTCATCAGCTCTATCTTCAAACTTACCAAGATTATCTTGAGTTCTTTTGATGTAACACTTGCTTGCCAAAGACTTTGAAGTATTTTGTTGTTGCCTTCTTGCCGAACCATAGCTCATAAGGGGTTTTGCTTTCATGCGTCCTCAACATGCACCTATTTTGGATATAAACTGTAGTATGGACTGCCTCTTTCCAAAATCTATCTATAATTTTGCTCTCAATCAGCATCGTCCGTGCCATTTCCTGCACAGTTCTGTTCTTTCTTTCTACAACACCATTCTACTGAGGTGTCCTTGCTACTAAAAACTGTCTTCTGATCCCATGTTTTTGATAGTATTCTGCAAACTCCTCTGAGATGAACTCTCCTCCTCTATCTGATCTTAAGCATTTGATCCTCTTTCTTGTTTCATTCTCAACTTGGTTTTTGAAAGTATTGAACATTTCAAAATCTTCAAATTTTTGCTTCAAAAAGAATATCCAGGTCATTCCGGAATAGTCATCTATGCACAGCATAAAGTATTTGTCACCATTTATACTTTGTGTTCTCATGGGTCCACATAAATCAGTATGTATTAGTTCTAAAGGTTTGTCTGGTAAAGTACTCCTTTGATTTAAATGTGGCTCTAGTTTGCTTCCCCTTTTGGCATGAAGCACAAATACTATTTAGTGGTTTGCCAATGGAGGGTATATCTCTTACTACCCTTTTTGAGCTTATTTTTACCAAATTGTCAAAGCTGATATGACCGAGCCTCTTGTGCCACAACCAATTTTCATCTTCCTGTCCAATCAAGCATGCTCCTTCTGAAGTCTCTGAGAGAGTATACAGGTTTCCAGAAGTCCTTGATCTAGTAGCAATCAACTTCCCACTGTTAGCTTTTCTCACTTCACAACCCTTCTTAAAAATTACTTCATGACCTCTGTCACAGATTTGACTTATGCTGAGCAAGTTATGCTTCAGACCAATCACAAACAAGACTTCTTTTGAATTGATCTTTCCGTCACTGATCTTGACTGATCCTTTGCCAACTATCTTTGCTCCATCATTATTTCCAAATTTCACAGAACCACCTTCGTAATTCTGTAACTTCTCAAATTTTTGCTTGTCACCTGTCATGTGACTGGAGCATCCACTATCAAGTATCCATGGTGCAGATTTGTTCTATGCTTTAAAAGTAGTCTGAACAATCAAATATTCCTTTTCTTTCTGGAGTTTCTCCTTTTCTTTCCATTCTGGTTTGATGGCATTTTTGGCTACTTGTTTTGCCTTTCCCCTTTCATTAGCTTGTGCCTATTTTTCAGGAAACTTTTTGTTTTGTTTCAATCCATTTGGTTGAGATTTTCTACCCTGATATTTATTTGCTGCACAAGTGCTTCTATAGTTTCTTGCAATGTGTCCAAAATTATGACAGTTATAACATTCTACTACATAATCCATCAATGGTGAAAAGACATTTCTACTGGTGAAATTCCTTTGTGCTACATTATAACTGCAATCTGAAATCTTATGACCATAAGCATTGCATTTAAAACAATAACCAAAAAAGGAATGATTAAACCTGGGTGAAGGTCTTTGCCATTTTGAAGTAGGAGCCATGAATCTTCTCCTTCTTGGATGTGTGACTTTTGTGAATCCATCTTTGTCGGTACTCCTCTTGAGTCCGGCATTATTGCTTTCTTTGGCATGATTTGATTTTTCTTGATCAACCCCGATCTTATCTTCTTTCTTTATGGGTTCTACATTTATGGCCTTTGATCCCTTTGATGATTCTCCTTCATCGAAGCCCAAACCAAATTTGATGCTTGAAGGCCTTTGGTTATTTATAATTTTATCCAGCTTTACAGAACTTTCTTCAAACTTATGATAACAACTCAATTTCCGATTCATCTCCTCTAGCTGCATCCTTAACCTAACAATGTCTTCTTCTAGCTTGTTGCACTCATCTGTCTTTACGGTTAATTGTACTTTGAGAACTTCAGACATTTTCTTAAATTTGTTTGTCTGTACTTTCAAGCTGTTTATTATTTCATTGGCATCCTCAAGCTTTCTTGAAACCTTTTTATTCTTTTTCCTTTCTGTGCTCAGCTCTTTAAGTGCAGCAACCAACTCACCTTCCAGATACACTTCAGCCTCATCCTCAGGTTTTTCATTACATTCATATTTTTCCTCTGTTTTTCTTTCTTCAAATGCCATGAACAGAGCTTCACCTACTTCTTCTTCAGAATCCTCACTGGAGAAGTCTTCAGAAGAGCTGACATTCTTGGATATGAAACTTTTCTTCTTGAAGTTGCTTTTTCTAAAATGTGGTTTCTTCTTCCAGTCACTTCTTTCTTGGTGTGACCCTTCACCATTTTTGTTTTTCTCATTCATTGGACAATTAGCTGCAAAGTGCCCGACGCCTCCACAGTTGAAGCACTTAAACGGTAACTTTCCTCTGTACTTTCCTTTTCCCTTTATTAGTTTCCTAACAAAGTTTGCTTCTGTTTCATCTGAAGACTCTTCTTCCTCAGATTCTTGTTTAGCTTTTATATTTTTGTGTGCTTTAAAAGCAGCTTCTCCGTATCGAGGGCTTAGTTTGTCCTATTCTCATTTTGTATGCATTTAAAGAACCATGCATTTCATCCATGCTAAAAGTATTTAGATCTTTAGCTTCTTCTATAGCAGAAACTTTAGAATCAAATATTTTGTGAAGAGTTCTTAGTACCTTTTTCATGATGATCTGCATCTTCCATTTCCTCGTCGAGTCCTCTAATCGCATTAATGATTCCATTGACTCTCAGCATATAGGCCTCTATGTTCTCATCGTCATTCATTTTTAATGCTTCGAACTGAGCTCGATGCGTTTGTAGCTTGGCTTCCTTGATCTTGTCGTCTCCTTCATGAATGCTTTGTAGTTTGTCCCACATGTCTTTTGCCATTTTACAGCTCATGATCCTTATCAGTTCATTGTCTACTAACCCACACATTATAGCATTCTTTGCTTTAGAGTTATTCTCAAACTTTTTCTTCTTAATAGCATCTGTTGGAGGAGTAGAGGGTATTGTGTATCCACTGTCTACTGACTCCCAAATGTCATATCCCAAAGCACACAGATATGTCTGCATCCTGAGTCTCCAAAAAGAGTAATTAGTTCCATCGAACAAAGGAGCTTTGTTGGATGAAAATCCTTCACCACCGGCCATTGTGTTTCTTCCAAGATCACCTTAGCTGATTGAGCTTGTTCAGGAACCTTGCTCTGATACCAATTGATATTCTCACAATGACACTGAGAGGGGGGGGTGAATCAGTGTAGCTATTTAAATTTAGATCTACAACTCTTTAAAACTTAAGCAAGGAGAACTTAAAAATAGATAAAGCAATTAAACAAGAGAGCATTCCACAACACATAATTTAACAAGGTTCACCAGTTTTGGCTACTCCTCAAAAATTAGACTGCTTGGACACCCATCCAAATCCAGCCTTTGCAAAGCACCAACTTTACAAACAATTTTCCAGCACCCACTGGAAGGAGCACCAACCCCTAATTTATCTACACCAATAGAAAGGAGCACCAACCCCTAATTTATCTACATAGAAAGGAGCACCAACCCCTAATTTGTTTGCACCAACAGAAAGGAGCACCAACCCCCTAATTCCAAGCACCAACTTGGACTTCAGTTCTGAACTGTTTCAATGACATAAAAATGCCTTCTCTTCTACAAGACCCTCACTGGTCTATTGCTCTTCCAATCTCTGTTTCAATTCATGAAACACATATTCCTTTTCCTCACTAACAGTCGCTCTCTCTCTCAATTTTTTTCTTTATTGTATGTTTCAGCACTATATCCCCTTGCAGAGCTCAACCCTAACCCTAACTTATTGTACACGAAAACATTCTTTCGGCTCTACTTACTGTGCTCTAATAGCCTTCTCTGTGCTTTGACAACCTTCTCTACTCATTTCGGCGCTTTGACTGTATATCCATCGTTCTGACAGATTTATCTTCTGATTTATGGCTCTGACCTTCTTATCTATTCATTTATGGCTCTGACCTTCTTATCTGCTCATTTACGGCTCTGACAACCTTTTCTGTTCTCTTACATCTCTAACAGTAGAACCGCCGCTCTGACAACCTTTTTGTCTTCTTCTCGACCTGCATGCATGAAAACACATGTCATGATATCATGACACTTTTCACCTCCGTACACTCTACTTGGCTTGCACTAGCGAAAACATGACATGTCATGAAATCGTGACACTTTTCGCTTCCTTGCACTCTTCTCGGCATGCACCCGTGAAAACATGACATGTCACGAAATCGTGACACTTTTCGCTTCCTTGCACTCTTCTTGGCATGCACTCGTGAAAACATGACATGTCACGAAATCATGACACTTTTCACTGTCGTACACTCTTCTCTGCATGCACTAGCGAAAACATGACATGTCATGAAATCGTGACACTTTTCGCTATCGTACACTCTTCTTTGCATGCACCAGCGAAAACGAAACATGTCACGAAATCATGACACTTTCGCTGCCTTGTGCTTTTCTCTGCCTTACGCCCGTGAAAATGGAACATGTCATGAAATCACGATGCTTTCGCCTTTGAGCTCTTCCTCCTTGAATTTGTCATGAAATCGCGACGCTTCTGCTTCCATGCTCTTTCATTTTGCTTTTGTCACGAAATCGTGACACTTCATCCTTCAGAGTCTTCCTCTCTGCTGTTGTCGCGATATCGTGACATTTCTATCTCCGTACATTCTCTCTCCTCTCTTAGTCATGAAAATGCGACATGTCACGATATCACGACATCTTTTCTCCTTAGCTCTTCTCTTCTCTTCAGGTCATGAAAACGTGACATGTCGCGATATCGCGACATCTTTTCTCCTTAGCTCTTCTTCTTGCAAATTGTCGCGAAATCGCGACACTTTTCCTTGCAAGCTCTTTCTCTCAAACATGTCACGAAATCGTGACACATTTTCATCCGTACTGCCTCTCTTGCAGATTGTCATGAAATCGCGACACTTTTCTTTGCGAGCTCCTTCTCCCCGAACATGTCATGAAATCGCGACAGTTTTCTTTGCTTGCGCCTTCTCTCCAAACATGTCACGAAATCGTGACAGTTTTCTTTGCTTGCGCCTTCTCTCCAAACATGTCATGAAATCATGACAGTTTTCTTTGCTTGCGCCTTCTCTCCAAACATGTCATGAAATCATGATAGTTTTTCCTGCATGCGCTTCTTCTTCAAACATGTCATGAAATCATGATAGTTTTCTTACTTGCCTTCTTTGCTTCCAACATGTCACAAAATCATGATAGTTTTTCTTGCGCTTTCTCTCTCTTCCAACATGTCGTGAAATCGTGACAGTTTTCCTTGCGCTTTCTCTTTCGTCCAACATGTCACGAAATCGCGATAGTTTTCCTTGCGCTTTCTCTTTCGTCCAACATGTCATGAAATCGTGACAGTTTTCCTTGCACTTTCTCTCTCCTCCAATATGTCATGAAATCATGACATTTTTGCCAACATTTTCTCTCTCCTTCGATATGTCGCGATATCATGACATTTTTGCCAGCATTTTCTCTCTCCTCCAATATGTCGCGAAATCGTGACAGAAAACATGTCGCGATATCGTGACAATTTTCTTACTTGTCTTTTTCTTTGATCTTTTGAAACTGGGCCACTTTCGTCTTCTTGGAAATTCACTGTACATGCTCTGACTGACCTCTGAACTCCTGTCCACTGCATCATCAATTGATCTATCTATCTGTGTTGACAACAATGACAATATTGTTTCTGCACATTTCTCAACATAGGTTGTGGGATTCCTATAAAAACCCTCTCTTTATTTTAATAGTACCAAAATAATAATAATAAATAAACAAAACCATCATTTTCATCGCTTGTCTATGATCATTATTATAATTGCATTCATCATGTAAATTACATGTTTTTCTATATTATATTTTGTTAACATATGTATACAACTATTAACTTGTCATTAAATAATTAAACTATTTACTATTGTAAAATTCAAATATATACATACAAAATTTTGATTCAACTAACACATATGAAGCTTCAACCATACACTTACATAAAAACACATCTTTATGCATAACATCAACCATATCAAATAAATGTCATCTATCATATCATATCTCTCTATTCACATACATTAGTAAATCACCACATCATAACAATCCTATAAATATACATCAAGTTTTGAAAAATACCAAAATGATCATTAAATATATCAAATAGTTGTAAGTACATCATCAAAAATACCCATAGGCTACATCATATATATACATCTATATATATTACAATATACATCCTCATGATCATCTCACCAAAATAATGATCTACAAAAATGGTGGCTAATCCAGCACACCAAAAATAGAATCTTCACTTCTAACCACTTGGAATATTTTTGTTCTCCTCCTACACTCTTGATCTTTTGCATCCACTCCTCTATAGCCTCTCAATTCTCTATGGATATGATCCCTTGATACCGATCTGAGATCAATAGAACACACACAATCTACAAAAATAGAGAAATGTAGTCATTTTATTTATTACTTTTTGAGAATAATGGAGGCTATGGAGACCAACCCCTTACAATTTTGAAATTCCCCCTCAAATACCCTGTTTTTCCTTTTCCTACCTAGAACAATTCATTTGAAATTCAAATTTTGGAGGTAAAATTCTTGAGGTCATAACTCCTCGTTTGTTGCTTGGTTTGAGTATTAGTGCATGTTTTTGAAAAGCTCTCTAAAAGACCTACAACAATGTAATGTCATATAGGATTATGCTTAATTCTCACCCCTCTACAAGGCCTTCAAAATTCACCTTTAAGTTTCAATAGCAGGATTTTCACTATTTTTGGTAGGGTCTTCACCTTAAAATTTGCATATCTCCCAAACCGCTCAGGATATTAGGGTGATTCTTTCACCGTTAGGTTTTTTTTTCCATCCCCTAAACAAATAAATAAACTTAGAACATAATAAAAACCATTACAAATTTTGGATGATGCAAGATCACTCTTACACCATTGGATGCTCCTACATCATCCTCCTACTTGAGAATATATTGGGCCTATGAAATATGACACTATTAAATCCACTGGTGTTGTTCTCATATGGCTATGCTGAGATCTAGAATTTGAGCAAGATGAAATACCTAAAATCTAAGAAATCAGTGCATCCTTGCACATCAACACTCTTTCCCTCTCTAGGAAGAATTTAAAATTCCTTGATAATAAATTCATTAATTTATAGATATTTTATAGGTATAAGCTATGCTTATAATACAAGATACAAAATCATGATATCCCAGATTAGATTTACAAAAGCTAACTTAATCAATCCTAGAAACTAACATAATTTTCTAGAAAATCAATGTGAACTATAATATTCTCACAATTATTACATAGTAATAATAAAACTAATTAAACATCCTATGTGAACCTTCTCACTATCTAGTGTAAGTTTTCATGTATTTATCCCAGGCATATTGTAGCTAAGCAACCTCTTTCTATAAGGTCACCATATTGCCTTGTGCTCTAATCCATTCCACCTCCTATTGGAGTCTATCCCTTTGAACTACCATAGCTTCTCACTCTCTTTACAGATCCTTCCTATCTACTTGAACCCTATCATGCTTTGTGCTCAATATATCCATTCACCCCTCGATCTCATCTCACATTGCTCTAACTAAGTCTCTCTATGGTTTCTCATACTCAACATCCTCCCCAATATTATGGTTAGTGTATCCAATCACTCCTAGAGGCTCTCTCTCTCCTAAAGTTGAGTCTCTTTAACCCTATAATCACATCCTCTCCAATAACCAAGGAGCCTCTTGATCAACCATCCATGAATCTACCTACCAAACCCTATCTCTCAACATCTTGACCTTTTGTATGGCATCCATCACATCCCATCACTATGTACTATCATCAAATTTAGGTCCCCCATAATTTTGTCTAGGCTACTCCTCTATTATTGCCTTTATGGGATTGCTTTCCTATTTATATAATGATGTACTTGTCACCTAAGTGGTCACTCATCCTCTTCCTCATCCTCATATTATCTTCTAACTTCTACCCTACCCCCTAATATTGCACCCCATATCTACCCTCATCATCACTTAACACTCACCCTAGCTACCATATTGATGTTGCCCACCATGCATCAAACTCTATGATAGTCCTTGTATTATCGATGTCTAGCACTAATATATCTACATCCCTCTCCAAATATAGAGGGTTCACCCATGTTCAATGTCCTTGATCCTCATTGACCCTTTAGATAATCACTGGTGGATCAAGTAATATCTATCATAAACCAAACTACCTAAGCACCCAAGTGTGTTGGAAGAACTTGAATTATATACCCCTATGATCAATAACTCATCCTGACCACCTCACTCAATATATCTTTGTTGTATCCTCAACCCATGATGGTGTCCCTCTCCATGGTTTCCAACTAATACCCTTAGTTCTTCATCTTCCAAACATACCTTGATAGTATAAGGTGTCTCCCTCATGAGGCCTCCTCACTCATGTCTCCTTATCCATGCACTAGGGGACATCCTCCTCCATCAACCAATGCACCTCATTGTTAGCAATTTGAGTTATTTTATGTTGTCAATGATGTCACATGGATCATTGATGTCACATAGATCACATTGAGTTTTGGTGGTCAAATGATATTTTGGAGAGCATGGATATATACAGGGATTTTGTGAGAACCAAGGAAGACAAAATAAAATATTTTATTTAAAACCATGGATGGAAAATTTGAAATAGATTTTTCTTAAAACCCAGGTTGGCCTTTCGTTTTGTCAAAAAAGGTGCCTCGTTGATGGAGATATTTAATTTTTAATATTTAGTTTAAATTTTAATTATTTAAAATTTAAATTTAAATTTAAAATTAAATATGCAAGATTTTTTCCGATGTCATAAAAATAATGAGGAGCCTATATAAAGGGGATACCAAAATTTCTCAAATATTATGCTTGCTCATGAATTAATCGTTGGAAAAATAATTCGAATAAGAGCTCTTGCAAAATACTTTGGAAAGCGGAAGCTGTGAATAAGACAAAGTGAGGTCAAGAAAAAAGGCATAGTAGGCAACATGATGCATTGGCAATTAGATTTTGGCTAAGGTGTGGGGCAGATGAAACATCAAGGTTTCGAATCCCCTTGACTGTGTTTGGTAGGCATGGAAGAAAAGTGCTTCGGTGCTTTTTGATTTGCGGAAGGAGGAAATTATTTTAGGCACGTTGTGTCTTTCCCTTCCGAATGAGCAGCTAGCTTGTGTGGAAACCTTACCTGTTGCTAAGGCACTCGCGGTGTGGGAAATTTGGGAGTTCAAATCCCCTTGAGGAGGTAAATACATTTTTACTCTAATTATTTTTGCTAAGCCCTAAGTTGGAGTTATAAGGTGGTTAGGAATAATTAAATTTTTTAATTAAACTTTGTTTTTATAAGGGCTATGATTATTATTTCAAAGGTGGATGAGTTTTTTATTTAATTTGATGTTCATGAAATTGAGAATTAATATTTAGGAGAAATAAGGAGTTATTATAAAATAATTTTTGAGAGGTTTATTGATTATTATTTTTTATAAGGATTTTTATTAAAAAACTTTGGTATATGTGTTTATTAAGTTCGAATAAAAATGTGTAAATTGACTTATTCTTTATCTTGTGATTATTATTTGAAGTCCACTAACCCTTATTGAGATTGGAAAGGAAAATTGTGTTTAGTGTTGTAGATTTTGTGGACAACTTATTGGCATAAAAAAGGTATGGGCACATTATCCTATTGATTATTTATGGTGGTTGATTTCTGAAATATCATTGGAGTGAAAAGGATTAATTGTGGTTTCCTTTTCGAAAGTGGTTGGTTGAATGCTTCAAGGTTTTTTGGTTTGAGAGTTGTGTTTAAACCTTGTTTTATAAGCATAGTTGTTGAAGCCCATTGGTTATGTAAAGAACTTGAAAAGAATATGAGTATCATTGTTATGTGAAATTTGTTGTTAAGCATTATTGGAAACATTTGAGTTGGTTGATACATGCTTGGACTAGGATTTTGTGAGAAAGAGTTATCCCTTGTGGTGATTGGTTGAGTTGAGTTGATTGAGCCTAGTCAAGTGATTGTGTGAGATGATTGTTCAAGTCCCATGAAACAAACTATTCTATAATTCTGATTTGAGTTGAGATTGAGCTTAGAATATATTGAGTCCCTAAAAATTCTCTATATGCTTCTATGAGTTAACTTGAGTTGAGTTGAGATTTATTTGAGTTGAGTTGAGATTGATTTGAGTTGAGTTGAGTTGAGATCATTGTAGATCATTGTTGTCATGCATTGGAGAGTACATTGCCATTCATTGTTGAGTTCATCATTGAGCCTTACATTCATATATTTGTGGATGAGATTTGAGTACTACTTGAGTATGATTGATTGAGCCTTTGAGAAGGCCTTTGGGATATATTTTTGGACATATTTGTGGCAATTTATGTATGATTGATTGAACCTTTGAGAAGGCCTTTGGGATATATTTTTGGATAGTTTTGTGGCAATTTGTGTATGATTGATTGAACCTTTAAGAAGGCTTTGTGGACATTTTTTGGACAACTTTTTGGATAGTTTTAGACATATTTGTGGATAAATTTGGGACAGATTTTGATGAGTTTCTAAGTGAGTCTATTGAGCAGAGTTGAGCAAGTTCTTGGTGAGCTTGCTAGAGAAGTTTTGGACAAGTTCTTAGTGAGCTTGTTGGAGCAAATTTGAGCAAGTTCTTGGTGATCTTGCTAGAGAATATTTGGACAAGTTCTTAGTGAGCTTGTTGGAGCAGATTTGAGTAAGTTCTTGGTGATCTTGCTAGATCATATTTGGACAAGTTTTATGTGAGCTTGTTGAGCATATTTGGACAAGTTATGTGTGAGCTTATTGAGCAGTTTTGGACAAGTTCTATGTGAGCTTGTTATGCAGATTAGGAAAAGTTCTGTGTGAGCTTGTTATTGCCTAGCTTTGATCAGATCAAAGAAATTTGGACAAGTTCTATTTGAGCTTGTTAAGCAATTTTAGACAATTTTTGTGTGATCTTGTTATGCAGATTTGGACAAGTTCTATGTGAGCTTGGTATTGCCAAACTTTGAGTAGATCAAATAAATCATTGTATTTAATAAGGATACTTATTTCTGTTGATATGTTATAAGTATATTATCTTATGGAGTACCCCACATTGGGGGAACCACGTTAAATCTTGTGTCTCAATTATGTATGGTGACTTGTGCTCTTGCTTACTATTGATATCTAAGTTATTAATGTACACTGCTATATTTGGTTATTGCAATTAAGGAAATTAATTGATATTGGTTTGGAAATAAAGTAAAAAGTGGTCTTATACTCTTCACCCCCCTCTCAATATAAGCTTGTGTTCTTCAATTAGTATCAGAGCAGGTTCCTTCAAAAAAGCTAACAAATTGAGGGCAGATTCTACAAGAACACATATGGCTTCATAGAATGGATAATCTACAAATAAGGCTCCACTATTTTATGGTAATAATTATGCTTTCTAGAGCATGAGGATGAATAATTACTTGATATCACAAGGATATGAGGTATGGAAATTGGTTGAAAAAGAGTATAGGGTTGAAGGTGATCTCGAGGCAGATAAGACTATCAGGAAATTGGTTGATATCAATGCAAGAGAAATGAATTGTATTTTGAGTGGGATACGAGAGACATATTTTACAAAGGTTATGATATGTAATTCAGCTAATGAGATGTGGACCAAGTTGCGGAATACTTATGAAGCAGACTCCAAGATAAAGTTGGAAAAACTACAAACTCATAGAAAAATATTTGAGGAATTGAAAATGGAAGATTCTAAATATATTACAAAGTTTTTACTTCGAGTTAAGGTTAATAACACCATGAGAGACCTAGGTTTTGAGATAAAATAATCATAAGTTACTCAAAAGGTTCTAAGATCACTTCCCATGAAATATGATTCTAAGTCTTCAACAATAGAAAAAATTATGGATATCAACAAGCTAACAATGGAAGAATTGCAAGGAAATATCACAGCTTATGAGATAAGGTTCCAATAAAAGAGATTGCATTCAAGGCTTTAAAAAAAGAGAAAGGGAAAGTTTTAAAAATAAGTAGAGGTTCAGATAATGATGAGGAAGTGTAGTGGCTGCTCCACAACATACCCCAAAATTTGAGACCCACATTTTTTGCATGTTTCCAAGAAGACCGAAGTGGCCCATATGCTAAATATCAAAGAAAAAGCAAAACACCGCAAGGAGGAAAAAGTGTCGCGATATCATGACATGTTGCATTTTCATGGTCCAAAGAAAAGAGAGAGAGCAAGAAGGAAAAAGTGTCATGATATCATGACATGTTGCATTTTCATGGCCAAGAGCAAGAGAAGAAAGAAAAGTGTCGCGATATCGTGACATGTTGCATTTTCGTGGCCAAATCAAAGAGAGAGAGCAAGGAGGAAAAAGTGTCATGATATCGGGACATGTTGCATTTTCATGGCCAAGAGCAAGAGAAGAAATAAAAGTGTCACGATATCGTGACATGTTGCATTTTCATGGCCAAAAGAGAAGAAAGAAAAGTGTCATGATATCGTGACATGTTGCATTTTTACGGCCAAAAGAGAAGAAAGAAAAGTGTCACGATATCGTGACATGTTGCATTTTCACGGCCAAAAAGAAAAGAAAGAAAAGTATCACGATATCATGACATGTTGCATTATCACGGCCAAACGAGAAGAGAAATAACAAGAAAGAAAAAGTGTCACGATATCGCGACATGTTGCATTTTTATGACCAAAAGAGAAGATAAAGAACAAGAAAGAAAAAGTGTCGTGATATCGCGATATGTTACATTTTTGCGAAGGGAACAGAGTAGTTTATAGTGCATCTGATACTAGTAATGAACACCAGGCTAGTGAAACTGAAGACTACATAGTGACGTGGACATAAGGACAAAATACAATGAATAAGACAAAATGTTACATAAGGAATATTTAATGATTTGAAATCATTTAAGATGGTCGTTACACATGAAAGGAAATGGACGCAAGCCCATGTGGAGAAAAGGAAACGTTCTTTCGAAATCAAACGAAAAGTGAAGAAAACCAAGTAGAGGAAGCCAAACCATGGAAATGAAACGAAGGGCCACATAATAGAAACGAAAATTTTTTGGAAATCAAAACACATGCATGCACAAGGGAAGGAGAAAACGAACAGTCATGGAGGGAGAAACAAATTTTTTTCAAAGGTTTTAAATTTTCCATTAAAGAAGTGGAGAAGGGGTTGGAAATTGTAGAAAGAAAAACAAAGACTATATTTCAGAATAAAGGATTTTTTTTTGGCAAGAGCAACTCTTGTGTGTGAAATCAAAAAGAGATTGAAACTAAGACTTCTGCTATTTCTATAGATCTTTCCTTTGCATTATTACTTCTTGTATCTATTCTTTTACGCCATAAAGTGGGTTACGATAGGTGAATGATAGAATTATGTAATTATTTGTTTGCTTAGAGTTTTGCATCTGATCTAATTTGATTGTGTTTATGTTGTAGGTCTGTTAGGTCAAGTTGTTTTAGAATTTCATCTCATAACTTGGGGTTTTGTAGGGAGGAGATTGTTAACCAAATTAATGTCTTGTTTTGTTTTTCCATCCAACTTTTGTAGAAAATATTTATGTTTTATTTTTTTGATATTTGGATTAACCTGGTCTTAAAATCTATTTTTCTAATTCTGGTTTGTTCCAAAATTTCTTGTATTTGTTTTCATTCTATTATGGTCCATTCCATAATTTATGTTAATAAATAGTCCATTTGTTGTCATGAATAATCTAAGTTATAAAGAAGGTAAATAAATCTACAAAGAGAATGCTCTACGTCTGCGCTTGAGAAAGTGATCTGCCTGCATCAAAAATTGGAGGGTTCATTTGCAGATCTATTATTTCCTGAAGAAAACCAGGGATTAATAGCAAAAAAGAGAAAGTCGCTTATAGGTCCACTTCTTTGATTTATATTTTCATTCTTGCATCTCCAAACACCTTCATCTAATTTTTAGATAAAATATGGGTTTAGGAGGGCTACTAATTCCAAATGCACATTAATTTAGATCAAGTGAATGAATCCTAACTTGCTAACTTACTAATTGTTGCTAACATTTAATACTAACATTGCTAACTTTACTAACTGGGTTTCGGGTAGATCACTTTAATCTCAAGAAAATTAAAATAAGCTATCATCGCATTGGGTTGATTTAATGAATTATGGTTGCAAAGTACTTGTTCGAATCATTAAAGGCCCCTTGTTAACTATTACTTGCATGGTTTAAGTTATTCTGGTATACATTCGTTTATTTGCATTAGTCTTGATTGATTATATGCACATGAATGTTTTTTCACAAGAACCTTGGAGAAATGAATAATGCTACTTAATTTCTTTGCAAGAGAGAGTTTCCTATTTGACACTCTAGTTGTGGTGATCATTTTGCTATAGGGAAAAATATTCACACAACATTTTGGCGCTAGAAGGAGGGCCTTCTTTATTTTTTTGTGATTGCGATCTATTCTAATGATTAACGTGGGTAGTTTTATTTCCACCTATTATGCTTGCAGGTAAAACATTTATTTGTTTCATTTTGCAAGTGAGTTGAGAGAAGTATTTTAGAGTTATAGAGTTTTCAAGCTAGCCCAACCTGAGTACATAGCTACTAGGTCCAAAACCATAGGGTAAACTATTTTCTAGAGCATTTCTCCCACTGCTAGGAAGTAGAGAAACAAAACATTGGAGATCGAAATACCACCCAGTGTACTTGAGTTAGGAGCTTCTTTAGACTCAAGTACATCTAGCAGGCCTGAGCCCACAATTTCAAACGTGACAGCTACACCAAGTGTGTCTGTACCCATCATTACAAGTTTCACCATTGTTCCTATAGGGTCAATACCTTTGAATAACATGGTCCAACAACAACAACAACAGCCACCTGCCCTTTGGTATGGTGCGCAAAGTTCTCCCTTGGATATCCCTCGGGTAGTCCATGACTTTCCTAGAAATACTGAAATGGGATTGCCGAAATTCATGCATGATGGTCCCATAACAGCTGAAGAACATGTCCAAATTTACAAGGATTACATGTTTAGACAAGGAGTTACCCATGAAGATATCGTTTGTTGAATTTTCCCTACTAGTCTAGACAATACGACCAATGAATGGTATAGGAATCTTCCTGTAGGATCCATTACTTAATGGTCCCAATTAGAAGCTGCCTTTATTAGCCAATTTTGAATTTTGTTGGATCCTTCTATAATTTATAATTTATTCGTATCATGCAAAAGGTTACCCAATGAGCCCATAAGAACATTCAATCAGAGGTTCCAAAAACTATATACAAATTTAACTCACCACTTTGTAGTAGATCCTATGGTGGCCCTGCAATTATACTTTGGAGCTTTAGATCCGTTAACATCATTGTTTACTAGAAGGAATCCTTAGGTTATGATGCTTTTGTTAGCTTATGCGGAGACAATGACCCTTGAACAACAAATGAATTTACCAGGAGTAGGGTTGTCTCAATTGACTGGGATGGGACAATATGGTCCATACAGTCAATTTGCCATGATGATTCAATTAATGGCACCACAAGTTCCAACAATGAACAATTTCCAAAAACCTTCTCAAGTCGCATCATTTCCCACTTATCCTAATGCCTTTGTTTCAACACAGGCATTGATTCCAAATAACTTGATGACCTTGCCTGGGTTCAGTATGGGCAATAACTTGTTGACCATACCTGGGTTTACTCTGATTAGTACGCCAAGCCCAATGATTTATCCAATAATCACTCCTATTAAAAGTGTGAATCCAATATGGAATCAAAGTGCCCAGACCCAAGCCATTGTACCTTTTACATAGGTGGCTAATGCAACAAATACAGCTGGGTGCGAAATTATAGTGCCCCAACCACATGGGCATGAATCCATGATAGAAGACATGAAGGAAACATTGGTCAAAGTTTTGGTTACTATGGGAAATGTTAATAAAAAATTTGACCAAGTCATGAGTCATAACCGACCTCATAACCATAGAGGAAAAGGAACATACAACACACATCCTAATAATGGACGAGTTCCCAATCTCATAGCCAATCAAGCATTTGTCTCGAAAGATTTTGGAGAGTTAGGATCTTGTGATAATGATTTCCTGCACTGTTGCCATGGAAAGCAGGAGTCTATGTTGACTGAAATTATATATTCCCAAGAAAGTTAAGAAGAGGAGGATGTGGAATTTTTCGGAAAAGAAGATGAAGAAACATTGGAAGTTCATGCCAATAAACGTTTTGGGAAATGAAATCACAAGTATTACACAAGAAGTTCTAAGGATCCCAAAAATTCCTCTACCCCTCCAAACAACCCATTACTTCCTCCCAATTTCAAAGGAGATGTTAATCCACATCCTCCATCAATGGTGGAGAAGTCTAAGTTGGTGCAAAACATGTCAAATTTGGAAAAACCCTCTTATGAATTGATAGAAGGCATGAAGAAAACTAAGGCCAATGTCTCAATGTATGATATGTCCCAACTTTTAGGCCAAGAAGTAAGTCCATCAAAAGGTTTGGATCCACCTACCCAAGTTCATGAAGCTAAGGGTGTTGAATCCCAATTGGTTTTGAAAAGGGAAAAGCGAGACGTGCACCCATTTATTATAACCATTAGAATTGCTGGTAGAAATATACACAATTGTCTAATAGATTTAGGGGCCTCTGCTAGCATTATGCCCCTAGAAATATATTAAAAATTGGGGCTTACACCAAAACCTTCTAAAAACAAGGTGGTGCAACTGGATAGATCAGCCATGGAGGAAGTGGGAGAATTAAGGGATATTCTTATTCAGGTCAACTCAAAACCTAGGGTTCAACATGACATAGATATATTGGTACTTAACATTCCTATCAAATATGGCATGGTGTTGGGAAGAGATTGGAGAAGAACTTAAATGGATACATTGTAACAGACTCTTCACGTATGTGGTTGCCTTGGAGAGGAGTGGCCAACCAAATTTTAATTGATAGTGAACCTAGGCTCAATGAAATGATAATAGAATACAACAAACCTAATGAGATTCAATACATTGAAATTGAATTAGGAGCCTATTGCTTAGACGTAGAAATTATTGAGAATTCTCAAAATGGAAGTATTGGATGCAATGATTCTGAAGAACACCATAAGGTTTGGACTTTAAGATTTGATGGATCCAAGTCCAAACAAGGGGCGAGAGCTGGTATTGAAATTTCATGTCTAGATAGAAAACCTATGTTTGCTGCATATAGATTACAGTTCCCAGCCACCAACAATGTGGCAGAATATGAGGCCTTGATTTTTGAACTCCAATTAGCCCTTCGAAAGAAAATCAAATGTATCAAGGTCTTAGGTGATTCTGAATTGGTGGTAAAACAATTTAAAGGACAATATACATGTAAGAACAAGTGGCTCAGCCTTTACCGAACCAGAGTTAGAGATTTAATAAACAAATTTGATGCTTTTAACATATCTCTAATCTCTATAAAAGGCAATTGTTTGGCAAACTCTTTGGTTGTAGCTGCTAGAATACTTAAACCAGTGGATCACAAGAAGTGCAAGAAATTTTCCATAGAATTAGTCCCTTGCCCCTCGATACCTGATAACGTCACAAATTTCCAAGTCTTTGATAGTGACAGACATATATTAAATTTTGTTACTAATTCAGGTATCTTTGAAAATCAGGTTATTGATGAAGACGAGAGGGGGCAAGAAGAGGCAGGTTTGAAAATGGAAGCTACTAGAAAATGGAATGAGATGCCAAATGGGATGGCCTCATTAGATAAAATGTTTGATATTGGATACCAACCGAAAGGAGGGAGAAAATTTCCACCTCCCAAAGAGGCTTGTGACTCAGTCAATATTGGAAGTGTAGAAAACCCTCGTGAAATACTCATTGCAAAGGCATGTATCGAACATGAAAATAATTTCATTGCCAATGCATTGAAGGAATACATAGATATCATAGCTTGGAGCTATAAGGAGTTGAGAACTTATGATAAAAATGTTATAATGCATACAATCCCTTTGAAACCAGACTCCAAACCCTTTAGGCAAAGACAGAGGCTAGTCAATCTGTTACTAGAGCCCTTGATATAAAAGGAGGTAAAGCAACTATTAGAAGCTAAAATCATCTTTCCTGTTAGGCATTCCACATGGGTTTCTAACTTTGTCCATATGAGGAAAACGAATGGAGAGATAAGGTTATGTATTGATTTTAGAAATCTGAATAAGGCCTCACAAAAGGACAATTACCCTTTACCTACCATTGATGAAATCCTTCAAAAGGTAAATGGGTCAAAAATGATGTCATTCCTAGATGGCTATTCAGGATACAATCAAGTCCTCATCCATCCTAATGATAGGATGAAAACCGCCTTCACCACAAAGTGGGGCACGTTTGCATATAGGAGAATGCCTTTTGGATTATTGAATGCAGGTGCCACATTCCAACGAGCCATGGACTTTGCATTTAATGGGCTCATCGGTAAGTGCATTATTGTCTATGTAGATGATATTCCCGTATTTTCTAAGAATAGGGAGAACCATGTCAAGGATCTAAGGAAAGTTCTCCAAAGGTGTAGGGAACATGGCATTTCACTCAACCCAAAAAAGTGCATTTTTGGGGAAATGGAAGGAAAATTATTGGGACATGTAATATCCAAATATGGAATTTCCATTGATCTTGAAAGAATAGATGCCATACAATAGATTCCTTTTCCCAATAGAAAAAAATAATTGAGATCATTTTTTGGGAAGATTAATTTTATTAGAAAATTTATTTCAGGTTTTTCAGAAATTGCAAAACCCTTGAACGATATTTTGAAGAAAGAGGCCCAAATTAAATGGACGAATGAAAATAGGGATGCTTTCAAAAGAATCAAGGATGTGATTTCTAGAGCCCCAATTTTAGTGAGTCCTGAATATGCGAAGCCTTTCTACATTTACACATTTGCTTCAAACCATTCCTTTGCAAGTGTTCTAACTCAAAATAGTGAACGCAACATTGAAAATCCCATTGCCTTCCTTAGTATTCCTCTCAAAGATGCGAAATTGAGATATTCCATCTTGGAAAAGCAAATGTATGCTCTATTTAAGACTGTAAAAAAATATAGACATTATATAGTCCATAGTAGGGTGTTTGCTATAGTCCCAGATCCTGCAGTTAAAGCCATGTTTATACAGAATGAACTGGGTGGAATGTGAGGTAAGTGGATCTCAACTCTTCAATAATTTGATCTTGAAATTCAACCTATGAAGATAGTGCAGGGACAAGGTTTGGTTAAGGCCATAGCAAAAAATGATCCCTTAGTTTCATGTCAGCATTATGAAATAGCAGATATAACTGAAGATGAGTGGTACGTAGATGTTGTGTATTTTTTACTGAATGGTAAGTTTCCACCACATTTAAATTCTACTCAACGAAGAGCCTTGCATTTAAAATCTACTAATTTTCTAATCATATCTAGTGCATTATACAAGAAAAACCATGAAGGAATTTACCTTCGTTGCATTGATCGAAAAGAGGCAAAGACAAGTACTCAAGGAATTCCACTGTAAGTATGGGACATGACATGGGTCTGCTAATGCCACAGCCCATAAAATTCTTAGAGCTGGTTACTATTGGCCTCAAGTGTTTAAATATGCTCATGCTCACGTGAGGTCATGTCATACTTGTCAAATCATGGCAAATAGAGAAAGGGGTGCTCCTATGCCATTACAATCTATAATCGAGTCTAGACCTTTTGCACAATGGCGTTTGGACTTTGTTGGGATCATCAATCCCAATTCATCCAATTCCCATAAATACATTCTCACGGTTACAAATTTTTGCACAACGTGGATGAAAGCTATTCCCACTAAAAATACCACTTCAGAAGTTGTTATTAAATTCTTAGAGGATAACATTGTCACTCGATTCGGAATGCCTAACTCCATTGTAAGTGACAACGGTTCCGCTTTCTCCTCTATGGAATTTGCAAATTGGGCATTCGACAACATGGTGAGTTTGAAGTTTTCTTCAAATTATTATCCACAAGGTAATGGATTGGTTGAGTCTTCTAATAAGAACTTGTTATGTGTCATTAAAAAGTTGCTTGAAAGAAATCCTAGAGATTGGCATAACAAACTTAAGTTGGCTCTTTGGGCTGATAAAATTAGAATCAAGGAATCATTAGGAAAATCTCCTTACCACTTAGTTTATGGACAAGATCCTATTTTTCCCACAAATCTTAAGTTACAAACATTACATTTCATGAAAGATTACCTTGGAACTGATAATAAACTTGAAACTAGAATAACACAATTGATGCATCTGGATGAAAAGAGGGATGAGGCTATGCTTCACTTTAGTAAACACCAATATGTAGTAAAAATGTGGTTTGATAAAAAGTCTAGAGTCAAAAAATTTAAATTTTTAGACTTAGTGTTGTTGTGGGATAAGAGACATGAGAGGAAAGGAGATCATGATAAATTTGATTACTTATGGTTGGGTCCTTACCAAATTTCAGAAGTCCTAGGTGAAAATAGCTTTAGATTAAAAACCTTGGATGAAAAATATTTGGCTTTACCCATCAATGGGCTGCATTTAAAGCACTATTTCCAGGCCTGAAATGGCAAGGCCTTGTATTATATGTAAATATGTCATGCTTTGTTTTTGCGTGTGCAGATTTGATTTTCTTAGGTGTGTGTTAGGTTTTTTGCCTTCAACCTTTATTTTAGCATGATGAGATTGTTCTTAACAAGGTTTTGGAGGCATTTTGATTGCATTGTTCTTTTCTTAGCTTAGTGTGTTGGTCATGGGACCAGTTTTGGGCTTGATAAAAAAAATAAAAAATAAAAAAATGGGGATAGCAAAGTGGTTAGTTTGTATCCTTATCAATGTTCTAAAACTAGAAGTATATGAAACAACATAATTGTATTACAGAAATCTCCACGAGCACTGCAAACACATTAAAGAATATCGTTTGAAATTTGGGATACATGAAAGTTGTCAATTTTGCAAGATAGGGTGAAACATTTTTGTATAATCCATCTTACCCATTTGTGTTCAGGATGCATTGCATAATAGCCTCGAGTCTCATTCCATTCCATATTTCAATAACAACCACCAAAAGCATGTCAGACCCTCTTAGGATCATTGCACAATAAACATTAAGTAATGTCTTGGGGTTGGAAACTAATGTCGCATTGTCTTAAATTAGACACGTTCTGCACATATAAAGAACATCTTGGGTAAAATGGTTGAAACCTTACTTGGAAGAAAAGTGAGGTGAAAAGAATTTTTCTTGTTTGTCCCATCATGCAAAACATAGTCCATGAAACAGTGGTTTTCACTACTCCACCTCCATAACATCACTTGGATTAAAAGGATCGTACTACATGTCCCTCATAAGGATGAGTAGTCATACCTAAGATTCAAGGAAGCCATTACTACTCTACCTCCATAACATCACTTGGATTGAAAGGATCGTACTACATGTCCCTTGCAAGGATGAGTAGTCATCCTTAATATTCAAGGAATCCATTACTACTCCACCTCCATCATATCATTTGGATTGAAAGGATCGTACTACATGTCGCTTGCAAGGATGAGTAGTCATCCCTAATATTCAAGGAATCCATCATTAATCCACCTCTATCACATAATTTGAGTTGGAAGGATTGTACTATGTGTCCCTCACAAGGATGGGTAGTCATCCCTAAGAATCAAGGAATCCATCATTAATCCACCTCCATCACATCATTTGAGTTATAAGGATCGTACTACGTGTACCTCACAAGGATGGGTAGTCATCCCTAAAATTCAAGAAGGCCAAAGCCAAAGCTTGGACTATGGGGCTGATATCCATCGGTGCTATAGACGCCTAACTAGCAGTGGAGTAGGCTCATGCGTGGTGACATGTATCATTTAAAAGCAAGACCTCTGACCGCTCACATGGATAGGCTAGCCTGGTAGTTATCCATAATAGGTTTAATAATTTTGCTTAAGATGAGGTAATGAACTCAAATCAGAGTAGTAAGGATAGGGTTAAATTCTCATCACACTTAGGTTAAGAATCTGATTCCCCAAAGCTCTAATTTCACTTACACATGCACATGCTTCAATATGACAATGGCGCATAACCAACCTTGAGATTGGGTATATGAACTCAATTCATGCATGATTGGTCCTGAGAGGGTTTGATAGTTTAATGTTTGTGCTCGTGCTACTAAAAGTTAAGAGTCCTGGTAAAGCAGGTCAACCATAGTTCATTATGCTGGTAATACATTCGATCTTGCATAGACCATCCATGATTCATTATATGCATTCATGTGAAATTGGCAATAGAATGGGGAACTATTTCAAACGATAAAGAATGAATCACTATGCACACATTGAGCGAATGCTGAATAATTCTAATGTTTCATGTATTTCTGGTTTATTTACATTCTTTGGATATTGGCTAACGCTTGTAGTTGAGTTGTAGGTTTTCAGGTTGGGTTTCTCACTAAAATGCTTAGGAGCATTTCCCAACAGAGTCGCCATTTGTTGTGGCTGCTCCACAACATACCCCAAAATTGGAGACCCACCTTTTTTGCATGTTTCTAAGAAGACCTAAGTGGCCCATATGCTAAAGATCAAAGAAAAATCAAAACACCGCAAGGAGGAAAAGTGTCGCGATATCGTGACATGTTGCATTTTCACGGTCCAAAGCAAAGAGAGAGAGAAAAGAGGAAAAAGTTTCGCGATATCGTGACATGTTGCATTTTCATGGCCAAAAGCAAGAGAAGAAAGAAAAGTGTCGCGATATCGTGACATGTTGCATTTTTGTGGCCAAAGTAAAGAGAGAGAGCAAGGAGGAAAAAGTGTCGTGATATCGCGACATGTTGCATTTTCATGGCCAAGAGCAAGAGAAGAAAGAAAAAGTGTCGCGATATCGTGACATGTTGCATTTTCGCAGCCAAAATAGAAGAAAGAAAAGTGTCGCGATATCGCGACATGTTGCATTTTCGTGGCCAAACAAGAAAAGAAAGAACAAGAAATAAAAAGTTTCGCGATATCGCGACATGTTGCATTTTCATGGCCAAACAAGAAAAGAAAGAACAAGAAAGAAAAAGTGTCGTGATATTGCAACATGTTGCATTTTCGCGACCAAAAGAGAAGAGGAAGAACAAACAAGAAAAAGTGTCACGATATCGTGACATGTTGCAAATTCACGACCAAAAACAAAAGAAATAAAAGTTTCGCGATATCGTGACATGTTGCATTGTCGTGGCCAAATGATAAGAGAAAGAACAAGAAAGAAAAAGTGTCGCGATATTGTGACATGTTGCATTTTCGTGACCAAAAGAGAAGAGAAAGAACGAGAAAGAAAAAGTGTCATGATATCACGACATGTTACATTTTCACGAAGGGAACAAAGTAGTTTATAGTGCGTTTGATACTAGTGATGAACACCAGGATAGTGAAACTAAAGACTGCATAGTGACGTGGACATAAGGACAAAATCCAATGAATAAGACAAAATGTTACATAAGGAATATTTAATGATTTGAAATCATTTAAGATGGTCGTTACACATGGAAGGAAACAGACGCAAGCCCATGTGGAGAAAAGGAAATGTTCTTTCGAAATCAAACAAAAAGTGAAGAAAACCAAATAGAGGAAGCCAAACCATGGAAATGAAATGAAGGGCCACAAAATAGAAATGAAAAGTTTTTGGAAATCAAAACACATGCATGCACAAGGGAAGGAGAAAATGAACAGTCATGGAGGGAGAAACAAAATTTTTTCAGAGGTTTTAAATATGCCATTAAAGAAGTGGAGAAGGGGCTAGAAATTGTAGAAAAAAAAACAAAGACTATCTTTTGGAATAAAGGATTTTTTTTTGGCAAGAGCAACTCTTGTGTGTGAAATCAAAAGGAGATTGAAACTAAGACTATTGCTATTTCTGTAGATCTTTCCTTTGCATTATTACTTCTTATATCTATTCATTTACGTGGGTTACGATAGGTGAATGATAGAATTATGCAATTATTTGTTTCCTTAGAGTCTTGCATCTGATCTAATTTGATTGTGTTTATGTTGCAGGTCTGTTAGGTCAGGTTGTTTTAGAATTTCATCTCATAACTTGGGGTTTTGCAGGAAGGAGATTGTTAACCAAATTAATGTCCTGTTTTGTTTTTCCAACTAACTTTTGTAGATAATATTAATGTTTTATTTTTTTGATATTTAGATTAACCTCGTCTTAAAATCTGTTTCTCTGATTTTGGTCCATTCCAAAATTTCTTGCATTTTTTTTCATTCTATTCTAGTCCATTCCAAAATTTATGTTAATAAATAGTTCATTTATTGTCATGAATAATCTAAGTTATAAAGAAGGTAAATAAATCTTCCAAGAGTATGCTCTGCGTCTACGCTTGAGAAAGCGATCTGCTAGCATCAAAAATTGGAGGGTTCATTTGCAGATCTATTGTTTCCCAAAGAAAACCAGGGATTAATAGCGAAAAAGAGAAAGTCGCTTCTAGGTCCACTTCTTTGATTTATATTTTCATTCTTGCATCTCCAAACACCATCTAATTTTTAGATAAAATATGGGTTTAGGAGGGATACTAATTCCAAATGCACATTAAGTCAGATCAAGTGAATGAATCCTAACTTGCTAACTTACTAATTTTTGCTAACATTTAATACTAACATTGCTAACTTTACTAACTGGGTTTCGGGTAGATCACTTTAATCTCAAGAACATTAAAAGAAACTATCATCACATTGGGTTGATTTAATGGATTATGGTTGCAAATTACTTGTTCGAATCATTAAAGTCCCCTTGTTAACTGTTACTTGCATGGTTTAAGTTATTATGGTATACGTTTGTTTATTTGCTTTAGTCTTGATTGATTATATACACATGAATGTTTGTTCACAAAAAACTTGGATAAATGAATAATGCTACTTAATTTCTTTGCAAGAGAGAGTTTCCTATTTGATACTCTAGTTGTGGTGATCATTTTTCTATAGGGAAAAATATTCACTCAACAGGAAGCTAACTTCATCAAAAGGAATAAGGACTCAAGGAATTTTAGGGATATAAGAAAAGTTAGATGCTACAAGTGTGGTGATCTTGGTCACTATGCATACAAGTGTCCACATGAATAAAATAGTGATGATGAAAAATAGTGTCACAGAAGAAAAGAAGATGGAAAGCATAAGCATGACAAAGATGATAGATACAAGCAAAACAAGTATGAGATAACTTAGATCATAGTAGAAGCAAGTGATAACTCAGATCATAGTGATAGAGATAAATAAGATGATGAAAAATAAGAACATATATTCCTAGGAATAGAAGGTGAAAGAGAGTAGTGCTTTATGTGTGATCAAAGAGATCACAGATCAGGATATTTGCAATGTTTTTAGTGATAGTGAATATGAGATGACACATCAAGGAAACAAGCATGGTTAAATAAATCTTGAGAGTTTGTTTGCTATAGAATATTATAATGATCTTAGTGATAGTGAAGATACTCACTTTTGGTAATATAAAAAGAAGAGGATGAGACAAGAAAACAAAAATCAAAAGTCAAAAGGCTAAAAGAAAAAATCAGGAATCTTGAAAACAAGATTCGAATAGATGTCAAAATCACATAACTACTTTAGATAATCAGTGATCTAAGAAATGAGCTTCAAGATGGAAAAAGGATAGAGGAAATTATGAATGAATAACTAAGGGTAATAACAACAAGACATGACACATTATATGAAAAGGTTCAAAAAGGAGTGGAAATATATTCTAAGGCTGTATATTATTTCCAATAAAAGTCACACTCAAAAGGAAAGGAAGTTCTAAAATATGAAAGTAAGGAAGCACTTAAGTTTTATGAATAAATTTCCTATGGTTCCAAATATTCAGTTTGGTTTTTTTTTTGAGATAGGTGAATCAAGTTCAAAAGGAAAATAGATTCTTGAAGAGGAAAGAAAGGAAGAAACTAAGGAAGAAGATTTAGATACTACAAAGAAGGTTCAAGGATGCAATGCACAAGTTGAAAATTATCATAAGAATAATGGTCAATAAAGGTATGATGAACCAAGGCATGAACAAATGGATTTTAAAGGACATTGTTTTTCTTGTAATGGATTTGGACACAGGACTATACACTATAGGATCCATGGATCAAATAAGTTTGGTTTTGCTAGAAGAAACTTCAAAGGAAGAAGGTATGGTTTTTAGGGACATTGCTTCTCATGCAATAGGATTGGTCATAGAGCTTCTCAGTGCAAGGAAATTGAGAAACATGGTTTTTGTTTTAGAGCTACACAATTTAGAAGTTATGGTCATAATTGTCATGAAAACAGAGCTTCACAATACAGGGTTCAGGAAAGGAATGGATATGGAAATGATTTCAAGAAAGAATTCAGAACATGGAAACCATCCAAAGGCTACAATATCAAGTGTTTTAACTACAATAACTTTGGATATATTTCAAAATGGTGTAGGAATCAATTCCAAACAGGTTCAAGGTAAGAAGGTCAAACAAGTTCAAGGTAAGAAGATCAAGAGAAGGATATCAGAGAAACATGGAAGGAAGTTGATAGAGGAAAGAAACAATGTAATATGGGAGTAAAAGTACTCCCACCCCAAAATTAATCACCTCAAGAGAGAAGGTGGTGAGGGGGCTATGCTTAAGAGTCATATCTTTTAGCCCCATAGGTGTACCTTTTACCATTGATGTCAAAGGAGGAGATATTTTAGTAAGGGGGAGAGCATTGAGTTAGGGGGAGCAGCCTCCAAAGAGAGCATTGAGTTAGGGGGAGCAACCTCCATAGATATTTTTGAGACAGGGGGAGCTTCTTTGATTCTCAAAGATGGTTTTTGTAGTGATTATGGTTTTTGCATTAGAGGCATTGCCATCAATGACAAAGGGAGATATTGTTGATAATTTTAGTTATTTTATGTTGTCATTGATGTCACATGGATCACATTGAGTTTTGGTGGTCAAATGATATTTTGGAAAGCATGGATATATACAAGGTTTTGTAAGAACCAAGGCAAGAAAAATAAAAGGTTTTATTTAAAACTATGGATGGCATATTTGAAATGGATTTTTATTAAAACCCAGGCTGGCATTTTTTTTCATCAAAAAAGGTGCCCCAGTGATGGAGATATTTAATTTTTAATATTTAGTTTAAATTTTAATTATTTAAAATTAAAATTAAAATTTAAAATTAAATATGCAAGATTTTTGCCGACATCATAAAAATAATGAGGAGACTATAAATGGCATACCAAAAGTTCTCAAAGATCATGCTTGCTTGTGAATTAATCGTTGGAAAAATAATCTGAATAAGATCTCGTACGAAATCCTTTGGAAAGCGGAAGCAATGAATAAGACAAAGTGAGGTCAAGACAAAATGTATAGTGGGCAGTGTGACACATTGGAAATTGGATTTTGGCTAAGGCGTGGGGCAGATGAAACATCAAGGTTTCGAATCCCCTTGACTATGTTTGGTAGGCATGGAATAAAAGTGCTTCGGTGCTTTTTTATTTGTCGAAGGAGGAAAGGGTTTTAGGCATGTTGTGCCTTTCCCTTTCGAACAAGTGGCTAGCTCGTGTGGTAACCTTAGATTCTGCTAAGGCACTCATGGTGTGGGCAATTCGAGGGTTCGAATCCCCTTAAAGAGGTAAATACGTTTTTTCTCTAATTATTTTTGTTAAGCCCTAAGTTGGAGTTATAAGGTGGTTAGGAATAATTAAAGTTTTTAGTTAAACTTTGTTTTTATAAGGGCTATGATTATTATTTCAAAGGTGGATGAGTTATTGATTTAATTTGATGTTCATGAAATTGAGAATTAAGATTTAGGAGAAATAAGGAGTTGTTATAAACTAATTTTGCAGATTTTATGGACAATTTCTTGGCATAAAAAATGTATGGGCACATTCTCCTATTGATTATTTATGGTGTTTGATTTCTGAAATATCATTGGAGTGAAAATTATTAATTGTGGTTTCCTTTTCGAAAGTGGTTAGTTGAATGCTTCAAGATTTTATGTTTTGAGAGTTGTGTTTAAACCTTGTTTTATAAGCATAGTTTTTGAATCCCATTGGTTATGTAAAGAACTTGAAAATAACATGAGTATCATTGTTATGTGAGATTTGTGGTTGAGCATTGTTGGAAACATTTGAGTTGGTTGATACATGCTTGGACTAGGATTTTGTGAGAAAGAGTTGTCCCTTGTGGTGATTGGTTGAGTTGAGTTGATTAAGCCTAGTCAAGTGATTGTGTGAGGTGATTTTTCAAGTCCCATGAAACAAACTATTCTATAATTCTGATTTGAGTTGAGATTGAGCTTAGAACATATTGAGTCTCTAACAATTCTCCTTATGCTTCTATGAGTTGGCTTGAGTTGAGTTAAAATTGATTTAAGTTGAGGTGATTTGAGATCATTGTGGATCATTTTTGTCATCCATTGAAGAGTACATTGTCATTCATTGTTGAGTTGACCATTAAGCCTTGCCTTCATATATTTTTAGATGAGATTTGAGTGGTACATGAGCATGATTGATTGAGCCTTTGAGAAGGCCTTTGGGATAGATTTTTGGATAGATTTATGGTATTTTGTGTATGATTTATTGATCCTTTGAGAAGGCATTTGGGATATATTTTTGGATAAATTTGTGGCAATTTGTGTATGATTGATTGAGCCTTTGAGAAGGCTTTGTGGACAGTTTTTGGGACAACTTTGTGGATAGTTTTAGACAAATTTGTGGACATATTTGGGACAGATTTTGATGAGGTTATGAGTGAGCCTATTGAGCAGAGTTGAGAAAGTTCTTGGTGAGCTTGCTAGAGTAGTTTTGGACAAGTTCTTAGTGAGCTTGTTGGAGCAGATTTGAGCAAGTTCTTGGTGAGCTTGCTATAGCATATTTGGACAAGTTCTTAGTGAGCTTGTTGGAGCATATTTGAGAAAGTTCTTGGTGAGCTTGCTAGAGTATATTTGGACAAGTTCTGTGTGAGCTTGTTGAGTAGATTTGGACAAGTTCTATGTGAGCTTGTTGAGCAGTTTTGGACAAGTTCTGTGTGAGCTTGTTATGTAGATTTGGACAAGTTATGTATGAGATTTTTATTGCCTAGATTTGAGTAGATCAAAGAAATTTGGACAAGTTCTGTGTGATCTTCTTAAGAAGTTTTGCACAAGTTTTGTGTAAGCTTGTTATGCAAATTTGGAGAAATTCTGTGTGAGCTTGTTATTGCCTAGCTTTGAGCAAATAAAATAAATAATTGTATTGGATAAGGATCCTTATTTTTGTGTGAAATATTATAAGAATATTATCTTGTGCAGTAACCCACATTGGGGGAACCATGTTAAATATTGTGTCTCAATTGTGTATGGTGACTTGTGCTCTTGCATACTATTTCTATATGAGTTATTAATGTACACTACTATATTTGGTTATTGCAATTAAGGACATTAATTGATATTGGTTTGGAAAGAAAGTAAAAAGTGGTCTTATATTGTTCAACCCCCTCTCAGTATAAGCTTGTGTTCTTCACTCATAAGGTAATCCTAGTGGTCTCACTACTTCTACATGCCCTCATGTCCATAGTTGAATCAATAGACTATCAAATAACCCTATCCTCTCTCTCATCCTCACCCCTTGAAGCTCTCTTCCTCATCAATAAACTGATCGCTTTGGCAAACACAGCCCCCAGGGCAGCCCTCAGAGGTTAAACAGTGGTCCTAACCACTTTCATAGCAATTTTGTAAGGTCAAGAAGCAATTTGGCACACTTGGACACTTTGCCCAGTACTCGTCTCACCCCGATATGAATTCAAAATAGAATCCGTCCCACCCCAGGATGAATTCTGAATCTGTCCCTGGGTGGGACGAATTCTAAGCTTAACGGGCAAAAAGGCAAATGGTGCCAAGTGGCAGCCCAGAACAGTCAGTTAAGGGCTCCTACCTTGCACGCATGTGTAAGTGGATAGAGGGGCCGTTAGAGGACTATTACAAGAAGCATTTATCAAAGTTCAAGTCAATGGAGGACTCCCCTCCCTCATGGGAAGACAAGACTGCCACATGGCGCCCATGGCCAACACTTGGCTTTTGTGCTTCCCTCCCAAAAGAGACCCCTTGGGTCTATAAAAGGTGGGACTTTTCTCACCCAAAACATACAGGTGGAAGGAGTGTTCAAGCAACGAAGTGCTGCCGAATCGAAGACTCACTTGCATCCCCCTTTGTTCACCTTCCTACATCCATCAATCTCTTTTGCAAGGGAGGTTGTTGGGTGGCCTTTGGAGGCTCGAACCTTACTCAAATCCGACGCATGGACATCTGAACCTACCAATTCGCCGACCCCCCAATCCTAAAAGGTTTTGGGCCCATCCTTGGTGGATTGGCTCCAAAATCGAGGGCCAACGGTGGGAGGCCCACTTGGGCACCCCCGCACCTCCCAAGTTCTAATCTTAGTTTTTGAGCACTTTAGATTATTTTTTAGATTGCATTCTGTGTTACTAGGTCTGATTAGTCTATAATTGCAATTTTGTAGCTTTTGGTCAGAGTTTAGGGTGTTTTGTATTGCTTTGTCGTTTCGCTAACTTGCAGGTGTCAAGGTCAAATTCCCGAGGGTGGAGGCCAAATTGGGAAAATCCGACCATCTGGGTCATCCCAAAATGGCCCCAATTACCTAACCCCCCTGTTTGCAAGAGTTTTGCAGGTCCCGGGATCCGACATTGGAGCAGCAGCAGGTCGGTTTCTCCTACTCAGAAGAATTCGTCCCACCCAGGGACGAATTACAGTCAGAATTCGTCCTGCCCAGGGACGAATTCTAGTTTAAGGTGGATTGGCCAGCTGCCTCAGTGGCAGTGGCCTTCTGGTGACTTTTCTTACCTTCTGTCAGGTTTTGAAGCAATTTGGATTCACTGTTTTCACGTTTCTGTGCAAATATTCGTATGCATATTTTGTTAGTTTTAGAGAGAGAATGCTTTTCATTTGCAGCAGGTGCTACTAACGTCTTGATCATTTCTTTGTTCGTAGGAGAAGCAGCAGAGGCGAAGAACCCATCAACATCAGCGGTGGCATCATCTTGGCCCGCCCATTGCAATCGTGGGCACGCGGAAGGAGGAACCATTCAGCGATTGTAATCAAACCCTATTTGCGCTCCTAGCCCCTGAAAAGGGAGGAGGCATTATTGTAACAGAGATCGAAAGAAATTAATGAAAGGGCTGTTTTTCTTTATCTGATTGCGTCTCTTACAACATGTCTCTTTTCTGTTTCATGTAATTTATATTTCTAGGACTTAAGCGTGCTTAAATTTGAATGCAATCGCACTTGGTGTTTCCTTTGACCGGAATCTCGTGCTTTCAGTGGCGATCACGGTGGGACCCTGTTCCCTGGTTTTTGAAATCACAAAAACTAATTAAATTTTTGTGTTTGTGCTTGACAGGTACATATTTTTTTTGTTGCAGACTGCTATTCGTCTCTGACAGGGACGAATCCTTTTCTGCAATTCGTCTGACCCTGAGACGAATTCAAATTCGTCTCGGGTGGGACGAATTCTGTTCTGCAATTCGTCTCCCAGAGGGACGAATTCCTGTCTGCGGATTTTCAGAGCAGAAATTCAGAGACAACAGGAGCAGGCAGAGAAGAGGTAGGGATTTTCATGATCTCTGTTATATTTTTCTATTTTTGTTTCTGTTTCGTTAATTGTTTTCATTTAATCTTGCATTGCATTAGGAAAAGTCATGTATGCTAGTTTCATTTTGTTGGATAAAACGAATCCCACACACATCACGAAACAACTTTAAACCAAGGAGCTGGTCGTAAGACCCCAGCCCTTGATCAAGACCATTGGTGGATTTAATCACCGCCTTGGCTTGATTTGCATCCATTTCCCAATTGTCAACTATTGTTAGGCATAAATCCTGATGAAGACAGACCGAGCGTAGCTGGGGTGATTCCCATGCGCGCGAGGATAAGTTTTCTATGGTAGGTGTCATTAACAAGACAATCCCCCTTCCGTACCGCCTATGTACCATGTACCTTCTGCTCTCACGTACCTATAGTCTCCCTCTCGTAAGGGCGGGTATATAGAGAGGTTGGTATATCGGCCTGGTTGGTATATTGAAGGGGCGACCTTTTTGGAGTTATAAGAGCCTACATGATGCATTTAAACGTTCTACAAAACCTACAAAAAAAAAACAAAACATCAAAATGCACTAAACCAGTTTAGGGCACACCAAGAATCCTTAAAAGAGATAATCACGGTTTTGTGAATGTGTGTGTTTAATTCTGCTTAGTGTAGACAAAAAAAAAAAGAAAGAAAATCATAAAACGAGATAAAAATTTATTTAGATAGCATAGAAGCACCGCAATGGTGTACACCCGCAGTCAAGCCCAATCAAGGGCGGAAGCTCCGGAAGGTACACAAAAAGCAGGCACAAGTCGCCTTCACTTCAGTCCTGAGGATTTGGTCATACCGCCTTATAGGTCAAACCTACAAAAGAATCCAATTCAGAATCCTCGGTGGGGTATGCCTATTCAAAGCAGCCCCTTTCGGGAAGATGCCTTACATGTAGACCTTGACATAAATAGAGAATCACCTCTTGAAGGTAGGCATGAGTGGCCACCGTGCGATGAAGCGCTAAACAGGCACACTGTCCATTTGGAGGGGCAACGTGGATATGGCGTCCCTTCTTTACCTATCATCAGAACAGAGAGACCAAATCCGGAGCGCAGGGCTCCTTACATAGGGCGACCTAACTCCGCCCATCCCATTTACACTCGTGAAAGGGAGTATGAGGAAAACCATCACATTCCTCGAGAGCAACAAACAATGCGGGAACCTTGCATTTCCGCACCAGCAGGATATCATGATCACCCCTTGAGGCCAGAACCTCGAGCACATACCGCTTACCTCGACAGAGGGAAGCGACCCATTGAAACCTTAGAGCATCAAAATCGAGGTAAACCCATAGGAGGAACATTTGAACCTTCTGAACAAAATAGGGTAGAACAAATTGATCCGGCTGTCGCCAGATATACCACCCGTCAAGCCCAAATCATGCGGCTTAAACAAAGTCAGCAAGAGATAGAGTATCAATACCGCTTGGATAAAGAACGCATGCAACGCGAAGCGGATGAGTTACGCTATGAAATACCTGAGAGGGGGCCAACCCCTCGCATCCAAAGAGTTGAATAGTATGAGAGGCGTAATCCGTTGGTGCAAGACAGGTCTCCACGACCTCGTCAAGCTCTGCCTCCAAGACCCCATAGATTCGAGAGGGAGGCAACTCCCCGAAACAATGATGGGTACCTTCAGCAAGAACTTGATCAGGGTCATAGGTTTTGCCCTGAGACTCCTCAAGAATTTTACGAGGAGTATGAACCAAAAGAGGAGTATATCGAAACTCCCCATCAAGGCAGGAAGGATGCCATTCGGCCACCCCTCCATAGGCCTCCAGTTTACCGTAACTTGCAACAAGAGCGAACAAGAGAGGAAGAAATAAAATCTTCCGATGCATACCAAGCGCTATTGGAGCGTTTAGAGTCGGTGGAGACAAAAGCTGCTGGGCATCAAAAACCCACATTACGTCTACTCCACAATAATCCGGTGCATCCCTCAATGCCTACACCTCTTTACCCCGAACACTTCAAGTTGCCTCAATTGGCAGTTTTTAAAGGTGAAGAGGACGCACACGAACATGTCACACGGTTTCTAAGCCAATGCTTCAGCATTCAAGATAATGACGCATTATTGCTTAGAACATTCATAACCACATTCATAGGCCCTGCCTCGGATTGGTTCACACAGCTGCCCAAACACAACATAAGCAGCTTAGATCAGCTAGTAGATGCGTTTCTTGAACGTTTCGCCTTCAACACAAGGAAGAAGGCATCACTTAGTGATCTTGCTAGCCTTAAACAATTTGAGGAGGAAACAATGGCAGCGTACGAGAACCGATGGAGAGCTTTGCTTTCTAAGTTACCCTACCGTCCTCCCATGTCGGACCTCACGCAAATGTTCGTGAAAAGTTGTTTAAAATCAATCTCTGGTCTATTGTTGCTACGACAATACGATAGCTTTGAAGAAGCTTTGGCGCAAGCCAGAGTCATAGAAGAGATTAAGATAGGCGAAGGCGCAATTGCCAAGCCTAAGAAGAAAGAGTGGAATAAAACCACTAAAATTGGGACAACGCAACCACAACATGCTGCAATCAACCAAGTTGCGATAAATGTCCCCGTGCCTGTGCAAGAAACGTAGCCTCAAAAGGCTAACTACCAGGAAGTGCCTCCTGCTTACGAAAGAGATAACAGAAGACAGGAGCAAGATCAGCAGCGTCGCCCTAGGCGACAATTCAGCCCGTATGCGGAGTCTAGAGACTCCTTATTTGACCGCTTGTCAGCAGCAAATTTAGTTACTCTACCAGAAATCCAAATTTTTGACCCTAATGTTCCCAAGCCTAGGGGGTATAGGGAGGAATTGTATTGCAGATTTCATAGACGCAGAGGACATGACCTAAATGGGTGCTAGAAATTCAAAGAACTAGTCCAGGATTTGATCGACAATCGAACATTGGTCGTGGACAACCCCATCGCACCTAACAACCAACAAATGGGGGTATTCAAGGACCCCTTGCCTGCCCACGAGGCGCAGACAAAACCGCTCCAAATTAACGAGGTGCGACAAGATCTTCCCGCACAAGGATTTGTGGGAATGATTAGCATTGTAACAAGGAACAAAAAATACCCAGCAGTTGCCCCCGAGGTACCCGCGAGGGAAGTTCCATCGACATCGCAGCCTCAACAACGCCCAACACAGTTACCTTCACCTAGACCTGAGGTCACGATACGAACCAAACTCATGCAGAGTTTGCGGACCACGTCGCCTAGGGCTGTCCATCTATAAGCTTATTCAACAATCAGCTCCACATAGAGAAGCTCTTATGGACATCTTAAAAGCCATTGAAGTACAACCCCACGAAGCTAATTCTTTCAACGCCTTCGTGGGACATGTGAAACAATGTACGGAGCCTGTCATCACATTCAAAGAAAACGAGGTCAAAACAATATCGAATGACATGCCGGATCCACCCCTGCACGTTATCGCGTGGGTCAACGGGATCCCGTACAAGAGAGTGCTGATAGATACTGGCTCGTCCAGTAACATTATAACCACTACAGCGTTAAAGCATTTAAAACTGCCAGCCTCTCACATCACAGCTTCCACGTACACACTACGAGCTTTTAACGATGCAATTTGCTCGACAGTCGGCACGGTTGTTCTGCCTATACAGGTAGGACAAAAGTCAATACCCACACTGTGCCATGTGTTGGAAGGCAAAATGGCTTATAACATACTGCTAGGGCGGCCTTGGATCAGGGACATGAAGTGTGTCCCCTCGATCGCACACTAGTGCTTGAAGTATGCCTATGAAGGGCAAATACATGTAGTCCCAATGGACTTAGAGCCCTTCAAGTATTGCAATGCGGTGCAATTCATACCTCAATCGACCCTACCATCAACGCATTTGGATTTTCAATTAAATCCATCTAAATAGGGTCCGATACCGCAGGCACCACTGGTGGCCAATAAGGCAAAATCCCAGCCAGGTGAGACGTCATCATTGGCTCCTTCATCATCAACGCCACCTATCGTGGCCCAACAGAAGGACAAGGGAAAGCAAATCATGGAGGAGGTTAAGCCTCTAGAAGAGGGGTTGCCCACGATCTCAGCAATATCAACAGAGGAAGCGCCCAACGCAACGGAAACCAAGATTCCTGAACAACCAAACATGGAATGGACTCAGGAAGGACTACCGTTTCCTCCTACCCAATCATCAACAATCACTGTTGAGATGGCCAGTACAGGCCTGGGAGAGTACATAGTGCAAAATGTTGTGGCAACCCCCACACTGGAGTCAGTACAAGACATGGGAAGACCTCGCCTTCCCATTGGAACAATCGTCCCTCTAGGCTACCCACCGAACCAAACGAATTTTGTGTATGGGGGCCTTGATCATGGTTCTGAACCATGCGAACAAAAGGAAACAGATGAAGAACCTTTTGTGGAAAACATCAATTATCTGTCAAACCTAGAATTTGCCCTAAAATATCTCGAACAATGCAATTGGCATGGGTATGGGCTAGGCGGATATGAGCAAGGGATGCGGATCCTTTGCCAACCAAGATATCAGATGCCATATGACAAGTCGGGGGTAGGGTTCAACCATCCCCTGCCATTAGACATCTTGGTTGAAAACATGCAAGGCCTAGAAATAGGCAACAGGGGGGGATTGGCACAAGACCCGTACGCCAATCCAAACATAGAATACACATTGGGGGATTATCTCCCATGGTCTACAAACACCCCTGGTAACAACAATAATCCCTCTCCTTTGCTAGAGAGAGGTGAAAGTTCAGAGAGCAGTCCTCGAAGAGAACAACAACGGCTTCCAGATATTTTTTTGAAACTGTTCCCCTTAGAGGTTCCAGACGAAATAACACAGTCTCAAAAGAATCATGTCCCTCCACTAAGAGTGGAACAACCGCAATGGGACCAGATTAATTCACTGGAACAAGAAGAGTCCTCAATGTCGGAAGCAACAGATGCTGAAGAGGATGAACAATTTTGGATCTATGAAAGCGATTCAGAAGACGATACTGAGATGGACTATCTCAGACATGCGCGACGACATCACCGCGCTCTAACCCATGAAGATCTAATGGGACAAATGGGTATACGGTTGGGACATGAATGGCACTTAGACCCAACGAGGTGGGAACAAGTGCTAGGCCTATGGCTTCAAATTCAAGTTGAGCATCGTCCACCTCAAGATCCCATCAGAACAACAGTACCAAGGGAAGACCCCGCCTTCCTTTTCGCACATAGAGACAAATTTGCACCTAGAGAGGATCCATTCGTGCCTGTTCCCGTAGATCCAGATCCAGAGTATAGGGAACATCTGAAAGAATCAAGTCGTCACACCCGTGGTTCCGGAGACCAAATTCATTCCATCCACATGATCTCCATTGATTTGACCACACCCATCCGCAATCCGACCGATCCATCATGGTCATTGCATCTAAACATGGATGCCATTGACTGGGATCGCGTCAACTCACCATTGTCACCATCAGAGTACTGGCCTTTTGGTGAAATGCTTCATTTTACCCCAAGGACAACTCAAGATATTTTTCAAGTCGAAGAGGGACCCGAGGTCCCCAACGTAGATCTTAACTCACTCGATGATATCCATTTAATCCCAACTCCACATCACTTGGAGGACGGATCTCACATGTCGCAAGAGACCCACTAGACATCGCACGGATCAATGAATCCAAGGATTCTCAAGTCGTACTTTCCCCCAAGAGCAAGCCATTACATTGCCCTTCTCAAATAGAAGAAGGAAGTTTTTCATGTTCATACAAAGATATCCACTAGACCCATAGCTAGTCATCACATTTAACCTTGATCCAAATCAAGCAGAAAGCAAAACTAAGAAAGATGCACCCAACAGTGGCCTTGATGGTCAAATACGAATTGCAAAAGTTGTTGGATGCACAATTTGTCATCTGTGGCTTATCCGCCATGGTTGTCCAACATGGTTCCGCAAGAAGCCCGACAGATTCGCATATCACCACTTTCAGACCTAAACAAAGTGAGTCCTAAGGATGATTTCCCTTGCCAAGCATCGACGCATTGGTAGACGCTAAAGGTCACGAAATGCTCTCCCTAATGGACGGTTTCTCGGATACAATCAAATTCGTATCAATCCTGAAGACCAACTCAAAACGGCATTCACAACGCCTTGGGGGACATTTTGTTATAAGGTCATGCCTTTTGGCCTTAAAAAGCTGGCGCTACATACCAACGTGCTATGACGTATATCTTCCACGATTACATGCACAAAACTTTGGAAGATTACATGGATGATTTGTTAGCCAAGTCTATCTTGCGCTTAGATCATCTCGGTGACTTAAGCAAGATTCTCGATCGCCTCATAGAGCATAAGGTCAGACTGAATCCCAAGAAGTGCGTGCTCGGTGTCACATCTGGAAAACTCTTGGGTTTTATAGTCTCCAAATGAGGCATCAAAGTGGACCCAAACAAAGTCAAGGCAATCCTTGAAATGGCTCCCCCAACCACTATCAAGCAGCTCAGAAGTCTGCAAGGAAAGGTCGCGTCGATTAAACGCTTCATAGCGCAATTATCTGACAAATGCCGACCAATGAACAAACTATTGCACAAGGGGGTCACATTTCATTGGGATGACGAGTGCCAGTCAGCCTTTGACGAAATCAAACAATACTTGGCTTCGTCGCCAGTATTGGCACCGCCTAGACCAGGTGTGCCGTTCTACTTATACATCTCAACCATCGAGGTGGCACCGGGCGCAATGCTAGCCCGTAAGAATGAACTTCACAAAGAACATGCTACTTACTATCTTAGCCGCACCCCGGTCGGGCTACTGAACTTAACTATGCATACGTTGAAAAACTCGCTTGGCAGTGGTGTTTGCTACCAAAAGGCTACGCCACTACATGCTGAGAAACACGACGTATGTTGTGTCTAAGGAGAATCCATTGCGATACATGATGAGTCGTACTTATCATAGTAGTCGCACGGCGAAATGGATCATGTTGTTGACGGAATTTGACATTGAGTTTATTGGGCAAAAATCTATAAAAGGACAAGTCATAGCCGATCAACTAGCAGAGGCTCCTCTTGAAGATGATCAGCCTCTGGTCATAGAACTACCCGATGATGAGGTCTTCCATGTCTCAGAATCGCCAGATTCTGAAGAGCCTGAGTCTCAGGCCGACATAACCTTATTTTTCGATGGTTCTAAATGCGAGCAAGGTGGTGGCGCAGGAATTGTATTCTTCACACCGCAGGGCGCTCCAATGCCCCTGTCATTTAAATTAAACTTCCAGTGCACCAACAACAATGCAGAATATGAAGCCTTGCTCCTAGGTCTTCAGACAACAATCGCCATGAACATCAAAATACTGAACATCTTTGGCGATTCGTTGTTAATCGTCAATCAAGTCAAAGGGGTATACCAATGCAAATGCCCAGTTTTGAAGGCCTATAAAGCCCTCGTGGATAAATTCCTGGCAAAACTTGAGTGGTATGACATCGAGGCACTCCCTCGATCATCGAACCATTTTGCGGACACAATGGCCTCCTTGGGGTCACTAATCCCGCAAGACCTTTTCGGTGATATAACAACCATTCAGGTCAAAACCTTATCGCAACCCGCGATGGAGCGCGCAAGCTCAGACTTGACGCCAGGAATCCACATGATCCAGATCGAACCATCTTCGGATAAGTTCTTTCGAATCCGAGACTATTTGAAACACGCCAACTAGGGGTCTTTGTTCTCCCCCACTCCCATTAATAGCAACACAACGCTATTTTTACAAGTTCTCTCCCAATCAGCATTTGTTAGGGAAGAACTCCAAAAGGGATTGGCTGTTCAAACTGTCGAGGTATCCGATCAACAGATCGGTATTTACCAATAAGAGATTACCTCAAGTTAGGTAATCTACCCTTTGGATTGACGCAAGCCGCAAAACGAACATTCAAATAGAAAGCGGCAAAATATGTCTTGATAGGAGACATTCTGTATCGTCGCAACTACGACGGAATTCTTCTTCGTTGCTTGGACCAGCAAGAGTCCACTTGGGCAGTCACCCAAGCGCATGACGGTACATGTGGCGGCCACTTCAGTGGTATGGCCATTGCAAAGCGCATTCTTCGCATGGGCTATTATTGGCCATCTTTAGAGCGAGATTGCTGCGCATATGTCAAGAGGTGTGTAAAATGTCAACATCATGCCAATCTGATGCACGCACCTTCCCAGGCCCTACAGACAGTCCAGTCTGCTTGGCCATTTTCGCAGTGGGGCCTCGATCTAATCGGAAAGATCTCCCCTGCATCGTCAGGCCGTCACACGTTTATCATAACGGCCACAGAATACTTTACCAAATGGGTGGAAGCAATTCCGTTAACCTCTACGACAGGACCCCGCATTGCGGAGTTCATTTTGCATTACATCATATGTCGTTTTGGTATTCCATCCAAAATAATCTCGGATAATGGGCCATCATTCAAGAACAAAGACGTGCGTGCCTTAACCACAAAGTACAAAATTCAGCACAGCTTTTCAACACCCTATTATCCGCAAGCAAATGGGCAAGCAGAGGCGTCAAACAAAACGCTAGTCGCCATCCTTAAAAAGACCGTCGCAGATAGTCATAAGGATTGGCACATACAAATCCCACTTGCCCTTTGGGCCTATCGCACTAGCATTCGGACGCCCACTGGGGCAACTCCATTTTCACTAGTGTATGGCTCAGAGGTAGTAATGCCTCTCGAGTTGGAAATTCCTTCCCTCCGCATATTAGTATTTTTCGTTGCTGCACGCGCCCCCCGCGCCCCGTGCTCGCTCTCCCTCTTTTTTTTGATGGAGGTCGTGATGCTCTCTTCCCCCCCCCCCTCTCTCACAAGCGGCGCGAGAGAGGGGAAAAAACAAAAAAAAAACCCCACAGCGTTTTGTTGTGTGTGGTTGTGTTTGGAAAAAAAAAAAAAAAAATTTTTTTTTTCTTCCCCTTGGGGGGAAAATTTTGGGGAAATTGTTTGGTTTTTGTTTTTTTGGAAAAAAAAAAAGAGGGGAAAGGTGGGCTAGCTTCTCTTGATGGTATCAAGGAAACAGAACCCTTGAATATCAGTCATTTACGACCATTTCATATCTAAGACAACCATGTACCAAAAAAAAAAAAAAAAAACAACAAACAAACAAAAAGCTCCAAGGATTATCGCAATCTCTTGGTCAAACAAAAAGCTCCAAGGATTATCGCAATCTCTTGGTCACCCAAAAAGCTCCAAGGATTATCGCAAATTCTTGGTCAACCCAAAAAGCTCCAAGGATTATCGCAATCTCTTGGTCAACCCAAAAAGCTCCAAGGATTATCGCAATCTCTTGGTCAACCCAAAAAGCTCCAAGGATTATCGCAATCTCTTGGTCACCCAAAAATCTCCAAGGATTATCGCAATCTCTTGGTCACCTAAAAAGCCGGATTTCGCATCTTGGTCCCTAATTTGTCTTTGTATTGTACAAAAAGCTCCAAGGATTATCGCAATCTCTTGGTCAACCCAAAAAGCTCCAAGGATTATCGCAATCTCTTGGTCAAACAAATCAATAAATTCAACAAAAAAACAAAACAACAAAAATCAACAAAATCAACAAAGATTTGCATCTCAATTCTAGGCATACTCGAATTCATCAAAATCAATAAAAACACCATGCATAAATTTTACCACACTACAGTCAGTGGTCTGGGAATGTACTAAGAGTTTCAGTGATTCAGTCATCATTTTCCTCTTTAGCCATGTAGTGTACCAAGTCGAACGGATTTTACAAAGGTAGAGTCATACTTGAAATACACCTTGTTACATAACATCCCAACACAAATCAAAATACTAAAATTCCCAAAATTGTGTGAACGAAAGACGAAACCTGCAAAATAATCTAGGTCACCACAAGCGAAACGGTTATCTTGCTCATCCCCCTGTGCGAATGACCCCTAGAATGCTGAGAGTTGGCAAAAGGACAAGCTTCCTCCCTACCCAATTCCCTAAGAATCCCTAAAGTTCTCAACAGTTGCAAAACACAAAAATTTGCAAAATGTCAAAACTCCAAATTTGACAAACTATAGTGCACACATCAAAAGGCACAAACAACAGTGATTTTCATCACTCCATATCCCCAAATCCCTTGCTCAAAAGAAAAATCAATCAAAATAAATAGTGATCTTATCACTACAAAAGAGCAAGTATCCCAATACAATTGAAAAAAAGAAGGGAGTTGACCTTGAATCCCTGGAACTCTCAAAGATTCTGTAGGTCATAAGGCAAGCTTCAATACCAACTCGGTAACAGAAGTAAACCTCCCGCATGACGATATATTTGTCACATTAACTTGCGTACAGATCAATGTTTGCATGTGGATGAGCTAGCTTATGGCATCCTGGATTACAACGCAGATTAATCTTAGTACATACAACAAAGGAATTCGTGGAGCTAATTAGGTGATCCTCAATACAGGTTCGGTTGAAAGCCCATATGGCACTGGCGGTATCCTAACAAATACCACTAAATGAACTCAATTGCACACACAGGGATGTTAAATAACTCGGTCAAAAACAGGTCCGATTCATACCTTGTTCAAAAGTCCTGTAAGATAAAGTACAGTCATGGATAGTGAGTTAAAACTGTCTGAATCTCAAAAAATCTTACATTCATCCCAAAACCATCTGTGCTACTTATCATCCTTATGATACCATCAGAAAATACAAAAATAGCAAAGAAAAACCAGATAAATAAAAATATCATTCATCCATTTTGCATATCACATAGACATCTAAAACACTTCAATTCATCATAACATCTGCATTCATCAAATAAATAAACATGCATAACAAAAATCACATCATCACATGTACAAATCCAAAAATAAAACCGGTGTATATATATATATATATATCATCAAAAAAATGCCCGCAGGCTACAAAACAGGTCCTCAGACCCCGCAATCATATCCACAACCCAACCTAAGGCATCGGCCACCATGATCACGCAGGATCGATGCGACGGGAACTACCCCCCGTGGTGTGGGTCCTACGGGACCCTGCAGGGCGGCTACTGCTAGCCCCCGCATCATGCCTACTACCCCCCCTCATCTAACCGCCTACGGTGAGATGATGCCGACTGCTCAGTCAGACTATCCCTCATCTGTCGAGAAGATCTGTTGATCGAAGGCTTAGGGAGCTGCCCACCAAGGCGGATGACCTCCCTCTCCAAGTCTATCCGGTACAGACACCACTCTGCCTCCCGTCGATGATAGATAGACAATGCATCATCGCGCTGTGCCAAAATGCTATCCCGCTCTGCCAACTGAGCCCGCAAAAGATCCCTCTCTAGATATCGCATCCGTAGTAGCTCTGTAAGCCGCGCAACCTCATCACCTACATCCGAACCCACCCCCTCCGTATCTTCCGGACGCATAGGACTCGCGGGGACAATAGCCTGCTCAGGCTCCAACTGCTCCTCCACATCCTGCATGGCCGGCTGCTCCGGAACACCCAAGTCCACATCCTCATCTCCCGCATCCACCATGTCTGCATCATCCAACGGCCCTCCCCAATCACCCCTTGCTGCCTCAGCATCCTCCACTGCCGCCTCCGTGCCTCCGAGTGGACCCTCTCCTCTCCAGTGCCACAAAACCCACCACGAGTCATACTCAGTGGTAGTACCTACGTCATCCACATCCAACACCTCAATAACCACATCCGACTCCTTGCCCAATGGCACGAGGACTGGTGGCTCCAGATCCCTCTCATCCCCCCGACGACGATAGCCAACGGGCTCACTAGGGAACCCCTGGTGCACCCCAAACTGTCGTGTAACCCGATGGTACGAAAAGAACTCGTGCTCCGTCCCGTGCTGCTCAGTCAACCATCGCTCCCTCCATATCCATCGGAGCCACTCTCCAGCCTCAGGCCAAGCTAGACAGTCCCGATAGGGACACCAAAACACCTCCCCTGGAGTGAGCCGCGAAAAGGCATCAATGTAGTGCTCAACCGCACCTGCCCATCACCGACTCTGCCCCTACTCCACAGACCGTCACCATAAAGCCGCATAACCAATCTCCTCATCCTCCATCGCCGCCCGAGTCGTCCACGGTAACCCGATAGGCCTCTCAACAGCTATGTGCTGCCAACCCCAGCACTGCAACAAAAAGCTACAACTGACACCCTTCCGTTGTCGACAGCGGACTCCGTACAGCTCCCCATAAAGCTGCGCCAACAAAGTCTGTCCCCATCTCAGGATCAACGGTGCCTCTATCGGGCACTCGCCAACTCGTCACACCAAATCCAAGCAAGTTCCACGGGAACCTCGCGCTCGATGAATCGGTGGAGAAGAATGTTAGAAATGAGGCCCATCAAGAATGCGTGCCTCACTCCTAACACCCCCCTCTCCTTCCACCAGCTAACCAAAATCCCGCCACCTGGCAATCCGCCTCTGCTGTCTCCACCGGGTCTCGCTACACCCAGCTCCCCCCCATGCCCAAAACATCTCGTGAGTATAGCAGTCCGCTGATCGAACGGAGATGTCCTAATAGGCAGACCATTTATCGAAATCCGAAGCAACCGATAGACGTCCTCAAGAGTCACGCTCATCTCCCCGTTGGGAGATGGAAAGTATTGGTCTGTGGATCCCAAAGCTTGATCAGGGCCGTCAGATAGGCCTGATCCAAAACCATAGGCTCCAGTCGAGCCACCTGCTTGAGCCCAAGGACATCAAGCCATTCCCAGTCGTCATCAGTCAAGGCCAACCGCGCCTCAGTAAAGGCAGCAGGTACACGGTACCGGCTCCTAACAACCTGCAAGCAAACAAAAAAAAAATAATAAATAAAAAAATATGAAAAAGATAAAATTTTCAATTCTAGGGTTTCTAACCTTAGTTGTTAAACAAAAAACATCACAAAAAATCTTAAAATTTTGAAAAGCGCAACACAAAAACAATGCATTCAGTTAAAGCAAAATAAGCCCTAGGGTCACTTACAGGACTCGCCTCGGCTCCGCCGCTCGAACCAGTTTGTGCACTCATGATGGCAGAGAGAATTCCAGCAGCGCTTCGCTTCGCAGAATTACCTCCTCCCAGAGCTCCAAAATCGCAAGAAAAAAATGACACAAATGAGTCCAAAATCAAGTTTTGGCCCTTAAATAGGCCTTTTGCACTGGAATTCATCCTTGACTAGGACGAGCACTCTAATCAGCGCTCGTACCACCTAGGGATGAATTCTCCAGCTGGAATTCGTCCCACCCAGGGACGAATTCAGGCCAGCACAAAAAAAATCAAGAAAAATGACTAAAAATGCACTAAAAACAGACAATAAAACTGCCTAACAGGATTGCAAATGCAACTGACAACATGGGCATACAAAATCGACATCGGGGTCACAAATTATCACTATCCTACTCCCTAAGAAGGCTACCATAGCCGGACCACTCCACGGGAAGACAGATTTTGACAATTTAATCCCAAAATGGTGTCACAAAAAAACAACAAAAACAGTACAAAATTCAACAAAAACACAACATAAACATGCCAGACAAAAGTACTCTTGCACTTAAACTCTTGGCATAGAAAAATTGATTTCGGGGTTTTAATTGTCACTATCCTACTCCCGAAGAAGGCTACCATAGCCGGACCGCTCCACGGGAGGACGGATTGCCGACAATTCAATCACCAAATGGTGTCACAAAAACAACAAAAATAGTACAAAATTCAACAAAAACACAACAAAAACAATGTCGGACACAAGTGCTCTCGCACTTAGCCTCTAGGCAAAGAAAATCGATGTCGAGGTCCAAATTATCGCTCTCCTAATTCCCCAAGAAGGCTATCATAGCCGGACCGCTCCACGGGAAATAGATTTTTGACGATTTCACCTCATTATGACATCACCAAAAGGGTTAACACCCACCAAAAATAGGTCCATATGTTGGAAAAATTGCACACGCTTAACGGTAAACCCTCTAAAGGCAACCTTGCACAAGTCATCTTGGGTCAAGCGACTTTTCGCTTCTCTCACGAAGGTCATTCCCTCATCGATTCGTCGCTTGAGGGGGTAGTCACACTTAGTCACCAATCAACAATCACACACCCAATTAAGGAAAACGACATGCATTCAAAGAATCATTGACAAAGACAATCACGCTCCTGCTTGGGGCAGTAAACAAGCAACAATCAAATCAATCAAACACTTGGCATTTCGTGAATCATGAACACAAGGTTCCCCCTGAGGATAAAAACACCCTTCACTTGTTCATGACTGATCAATGTCCAAGTTCAAGTCACACCTCACCAAAACAGGTTAATACTTGAAATCAAATTCCTTAGCTCGTCGAAGCAAGGATTCAAGAATGCATGCCCTTTCCATACTTGGGGCATCAAAAGTTGGTTAGGTTACCAAGAAACCCTAATCATTAGTGCTTTGGTTATCTATTTTTGCTCAGCACTGCGTCACCCATAGCGCTTCCCAAAAAGGGGCATTTGTAGACACCAAAACAACACCAATCCGATTATGTGACTGCAAACACCGATCGCTTTGGCAAACACAGCTTCCCAGTGGCAGCCCTCGGAGGTTAAACAAGTGGTCCTAACCACTTTCATAGCAATTTTGTAAGGTCAAGAAGCAATTTGGCACACTTGGACACTTTGCCCAGCACTCGCCTCACCCCAGGACGAATTCAAAATAGAATCCGTCCCACCCCAGGACGAATTTCTGAATCCGTCCCCGGGTGGGACGAATTCTAAGATTAACGGGCAAAAAGGCAAATGGTGCCAAGTGGCAGCCCGAACAGCCGCTTAAGGGCTCCTACCTTGCACGCATGTGTAAGTGGACAGAGGGGCCGTTAGAGGACTGTTACAAGAAGCATTTATCAAAGTTCAAGTCAAGGGAGGACTCCCCTCCCTCATGGGAAGACAAGACTGCCACATGGCGCCCATGGCCAACACTTGGCTTTTGTGCTTCCCTCCCAAAAGAGACCCCTTGGGTCTATAAAAGGTGGGACTTTTCTCACCCAAAATATACAGGTGGAAGGAGTGTTCAAGCAACGAAGTGTTGCCGAATCGAAGACTCACTTGCATCCCCCTTTGTTCACCTTCCTACATCCATCAATCTCTTTTGCAAGGGAGGTTGTTGGGTGGCCTTTGGAAGCTCGAACCTTACTCAAATCCGACGCATGGACATCTGAACCTACCAATTCGCCGACCCCCCAATCCTAAAAGGTTTTGGGCCCATCCTTAGTGGATTGGATCCAAAATCGAGGGCCAACGGTGGGAGGCCCACTTGGGCACCCCCGCACCTCGCAAGTTCTAATCTTAGTTTTTGAGCACTTTAGATTATTTTTTAGATTGCATTCTGTGTTACTAGGTCTGATTAGTTTATAATTGCAATTTTGTAGCTTTTGGTCATAGTTTAGGGTGTTTTGTATTGCTTTGTCGTTTCGCTAACTTGCAGGTGTCAAGGTCAAATTCCCGAGGGTGGAGGCCAAATTGGGAAAATCCGACCATCTGGGTCGTCCCAAAATGGCCCCAATTACCTAACCCCCCTGTTTGCAGGAGTTTTGCAGGTCCCGGGATCCGACATTGGAGCAAGCAGCAGGTCGGTTTCTCCTACTCAGAAGAATTCATCCCACCCAGGGACGAATTACACTCGAATTCGTCCCCGCCTGTGGACGAATTCCAGTTTAAGGTGGATTGGCCAGCTGCCTCAGTGGCAGTGGCCTTTTGGTAACTTTTCTTACCTTCTCGTCGGTTTTGAAGCAATTTGGATTCACTGTTTTCACGGTTTCAGGCAAATATTCGTATGCATATGTTGTTAGTTTTAGCGAGAGAATGCTTTTCATTTGCAGCAGGTGCTACTAACGTCTTGATCATTTCTTTGTTCGCAGGAGAAGCAGCAGAGGTGAAGAACCCATCAACATAAACGGCGACATCATCTTGGCCTGCCCATTTCAATCGTGGGCACGCGAAAGGAGGAACCATTCAGCGATTGTAATCAAACCCTATTTGCGCTCCTAGCCCCTGAAAAGGGAGGAGGCATTATTGTAACAGAGATCGAAAGAAATTAATTAAAGGGCTATTTTTCTTTATCTGATTGCGTCTCTTACAACATGTCTCTTTTCTGTTTCATGTAATTTACATTCCTAGGATTTAAGCGTGCTTAACTTTGAATGCAATCGCACTTGGTGTTTCCTTTGACCGGAATCTCGTGCTTTCACAAGTTAGTGCTAATAAATTTGACACCCATACATATCTCACTGATCTCTCCATAATATCATAAATAATATTAGTAGGTTACATGGGAACTTCATTCTTAAGGAATATAACAACACATAGCTAGAGATGAGGACCTTCACTAGTGCATGTTTCCACTTAAATACCTCTAATTGAAGGTGCTTATCATATAATATGCCACCACTCCCCATATCCACTGCTTGGCATCTAAATATAAAGGCCCTTTGCATCATTTTTATCTTCTACTAAGGTCTGCAACTATAATAATAATACCGTCTATAGGTAGCTAGTATATCCTATATATCCTCCATAGTGATGGTTATTTTTCCTATCAAGAAATGAAAGGTGTTCCTGTCAAGATATCAATTCTCACATGATGCTAAAAGGTATGAATGCTCACAATGTATGATTGCCATATGCGTAACCCCATAAAACCCTATGAACCTTAATAAATATTGATCACTTGCACTCCACACCTCTCTACTATCATTAATAAGTGGCTTAAATTGATTCTTAAACTACATCATATTGACCTACCATAATTCTCCCTTGTCATACATCATTCTTACATAACAAGTATAAAAATAATTGTATAGATCTATATGATATAATATGACCATACATACCAATATAGTTGAGCAACAAATAGTATTTTTGGATACCCATTTGCCTAAAATACCCTACCACCACCCAATAAAATTGATCTACATGCTCAAAATATGTAAAATTATTCAACCATAATATAAAAACATTCACATCAAAAACCAAGTAAAAATAAAAATAAACAAAACAAGCAAGCACAAACAAACATGCATACAAATCCCCCATCCATAATACAAATTGTCATATTTTTCTACTATTTAATTTCACTAAAAATTAGGCTCTTTATTTCATTTTATGTTGAAATGCAAACATAGCAAAAAGAGGGAAAAAAATATACTAACACTACACTCCCTCCATTACTAGGTCCAACATTGTTGTCAGCCATCTCATGCATTTGCATCCTCACTCCAATAATATTTCACATCAAAATATTTCCCTTACTCATTCCTCTCCTCCCAATTCTTCCAACTTGCTCAATAAAAATAAACCATTTGCCATACACTTACACTTTTATAATGAAGCATACCTCTTGACTATATAGATATATATGGTTGCATTTGAACATACCCATCTGTATGGTTACCATAGTTTTTACAAATTTCATCAAATTCTCTCAAAAATCATCATTTTCATCATTCCAAACCATTACGCAATTGCACCATGACCATTTATATGAAACACTTCCCTATTGAGTTTCACTTCTTCACCCATTAACTCATCACTCAACGGGCTAGACATCACCCATTAATGTCACCTTGCACATGATCAATATAAAAAAACTTAATCTTGGAATCCATGTTTGTCCAAGAACTTTTAATTATATTATCATAAGACCTCCTTTTATAAGGAAAATATAAATTTTCTTCTTATCAAAAACTAGAATTTATCTTCTTAATCTAAATCCAATCCAATAAAAATTTGGTATGTCCCATGATTGTGACTATATAGTAACTCTTGAATTCCCTTAATTGAGATGGAAAATATAAGACCAATTGTGATTAAAGCATCATGATGATACCTACAACTAACTAGATGACTCACCTAATCAATCAAGTTCAATAACTATCAAAATTAAAGTTTCAAGGATAATCATCCCTTCCACAATTGGGACATCTGACATTGTTCATGACTCAAGATAATATTGTGTCTCCTTCCTCAACAATCATTGTGATGCTCTAAAATCCATGATTAATTAATTCGTCATGGGTCAACCATAATTACCCATCATAAAGGCATCCTTCTCATATTCAACCACCAATCTAGTGTCATACGTTTTTGCTCTACATCATATTTTCACACATCACAATACAAAAATGGGTAAATGTAGACACCTAAAAATGTCACATTATCCTTTTTGTAATGCTATCTATTGATTAATTTAAAAAACCCCTCAAGATTTGCATAATTTATCTAAAATTATTATTCATCATGCTTAACTCTTTTTTACCACTTAAGCCCCTTCCTATTCTTATTCTAAGTCCACCTCACCCTAGTCTACCCTTTGACTAGTCTAGCCTCCACCTAAGCCTAGCCTAGCCTAACCTAGCCTTTCCACCTCATCATGCCCATTCAATACCATCAAGAGGGTGAGGAATTATCTCACCCATGTGCATTAAATGCATTGATGATTCATCATCCACCATGCCATAAATGGATGAAGACTTTTCTCCCTCATGTATTTATGAGGTATGGCGCACCCATGCCCATTTAATGCATATGGGTGGATGAGGAATTTCCTCCACCCAAAGGCTTTTATGAGGTATGGTACACACCTAAACTTCATAGGCCACCTCATAGGACACCTCAATCCCCATAACATTGGCCAAATCTATAAATAGAAGGCCATTTCCTCCATTTCCATAGATCACATATTCACTTACCAAAACTTTGTAGAAATCACTCTAGACCTCCTTGAAATCAACACCTTCCTTTTCTACCAACTACCATGGATGCATTTATATGTTTTTTGTGCTCTGTTACTATGTTGTAAATTTATTATAGGTAGTTGCAGGTTTAGAAGGCCACTAGACTTGGACAAAAACATCCATAGGACTAGTAGAACCTCCTCATCAAAAGCTCTTATCTGGTTAAAATAGAGTCAATCATAGGGATAGATATGATCATATTGAATTATACATATGGGTATGGTTCCCTCTAAATATCTATTCTAGATAGCTACAGTCCCGCATAACATAAATTTAGGTAATTATCAATAGTTTTGTCTATTTTGTAGTTATTTTTAGCACTTTTCATCATTCAATAGACTTGATTTCCTTTTATTTATCTTTCATCAATAATGGTTTGATAGAGATAGGCCCATAGAATCTAATACTTTATTTTATTAGGTTGTACATGTTTAGAGGACCTATTTAGCTAATAATGGTACCCATGTAGTAAACCCACTACCCTTGAGGTACCCATAAAAGACTCATGAGGTGTGATAATGGTGTTTTTTAAAGGGTTTCTTCACTAGAAAATCCCACTTATAGCCCAAGAGGTAAATTTTTAAAAGGACTAATTTTATAACACTTTGTTTAACATCATTGAAATGGCACATTTTATTAACACACAAATACTATAAAGGTAATAGGTTGACCAATGTTGTCACTCCTAGAAGGCTTCCCTAGATGTATGTAGAATCAGTCTTTCAAAGATGCAAGGAATTTTACATTTTTTTAAACCCTAAGAAGTCTATTTTCATGGTCTACTATCACAAATTTTTAGGTCATTTAGTATTAAAAGAAGGTCTAACCATAGATATCAATTGAATAAAAGCCATTCAAGACAAAATTTACCACATGAGTTAAATGGATCAGGTATTTCCTAGGTATAATTCAATTTATATCTAAATTTATTACTAATTTTATTGAAATGGATAGACTTATAACTAAGATGGTTAATAAGAACATCTCACTATATTGGACTAAAGAAGGGAATAGAGCCTTCTAGGACATTAAATATGCCATAACTAAAGTCCCATCCTAATCAACGTATATTTATCCAATATATTTAGGATGTATGTGCTTGGAATAGATGAGAGTATTGTACTTATCATAACCCAAAAAATGACTAGTATGAATAGCATCCTGCATTATTTATGAATCAATCCCCTCATAATTCAGAAGATATGCATACACTAATAAAAATAAGTATTCACCATCATGAAATCCTTAAAATATTTTGAATATTACCATTTGCAATGTAATACCACCATTTTTTTAGGACCCCTTGATGTCAATTTTGTTAAATTACACAATGAACTATGAGTAAAGAGATCCAATTAATCAATAATATCACTAAGTTGATGAAGGGAATGGATTTATGTAAAAGGTTAGCAAATATTGTGCTTGAAGAATAGTTTTCTCTAGTATAAGAAATGGATAGCAATGAAGAAATTGGATGGATAGGTTATATATGTAGGTATGTGGCTATAGGATAGGTCCTTGAATAATTATCTGCCAAGAAAAGGGTTAGGTTAAAAAAAAAGAAACATAATACCAATGGTTAGACAATGCTTTATTTCAAAAAAGATATGATGGTGTTCTCCTTTCCTATGTGGAGGAATGCAAATAGAGAGACCTAATCAAGGATGGAAATCCTCTTCACCCATAATAGCCTATAATATCATGAGGGTTGGATACTATTCATTTACAATTTTTATCGATTTTTATCAATGGTTCAAGGATTACAAATATTGTTTCATATTATAGGTAAGGAATAAAAAACCTAATACCTTTAGATCTAATAATTATAATTAAACCTTTCCAACAATAGGATATCATTTTTATAAGTAATATCAACCTATTTTCAAGTGTGGGACATGGATGAATCCTCACTACTATGGATTATTTTGTTGGGAGGAAAAACTAATGGGATTATTTTATTGATACAAAATGGTTACAATATATAGGCACAAGCCTATATGAAACACATGACACTTGTCAAGAGAAACTGACAAGTGTCAAGGTGAAGGCATAGTGCACTTTAATTCTAACATTCCCCCTTAAAGTGCACTATCCTAACTAAAGAAGAAACAAAACAAGTCAACATTAGGTAACATTCCCCCTTAATGTTGACTTCTCTAAAACAACCTATCATCCTTTCTTATTTTTGATTTGGTCTAGGCTCGTGCTCTTTGCGCTTGGCTCTCCAACTGTGAATAATGCTAGATTCACTATGTATACATCTCGGTCTGTTGCCTCAGGGTCAGCCACTTCCACGGGTCTATTGCCACTGGGTCAACCACTTCTGGGTCTATTGCCTCTACAGGTCATCCTCAGAGGATGTTGCCTCTCGTAGGTCACTGACTAGTCCCACCATAACTATCAAATCCTTCCTTATGGTGCACTTGTCAGGACAAACTGACAAGTGTCAAGGTGAAGGCATAGTGCACTTTAATTCTAACATTCCCCCTTAAAGTGCACTATCCTAACTAAAGAAGAAATAAAACAAGTCAAAATTAGGTAACATTCCCCCTTAATGTTGACTTCTCTAAAACAACCTATCATCCTCTCTTATTGCTGATTTGGTCTAGGCTCATGCTCTTTGTGCTTGGCTCTCCAACTATGAATAATGCTAGATTCACTGTGTATACATCTTGGTCTATTGCCTCAGGGTCAGCCACTTCCACGGGTCTGTTGCCACTAGGTCAGCCGTCTAAGTGCCTCGGGGTCATCATGGGTGCCTCAGGGTCAGCCACTTCTAGGTTTGTTGCCTCTGCAGGTCATCCTCAGAGGATGTTGCCTCTCGTAGGTCACTGAGTAGATCCACCATGAATATCAAGTCCCTCATCATGGTGAACTCAATCTAGAAGGTGTCGCTCTCTGTCGAAAATTCACCTAATACAAAGGAAAAACAAGCCATATAAGAGTGTCGATCTCTATCGAAAATGCACTCAAGACAATAAAATGATCCATAGATGCCAAATATGGAGGAGAAGAAGAGTAGAAGAGAATCTTATGAAGTGTTTTCGTCTGTAGTCTTCATAAGTATATCTGAAAAAAACTTCGGATAGAATCGAGGGTGTCTATGTCTGTAGTCCCTAGAATAAGTGTCCTTATTTTAGTCACCTCATCTTACTGAAATGCATGGGTAACCAGCCGCTGCATCCGCCAAGTAGAAAGAGGTGAATACTAGATACTAGGTTCACTTACAAGTTCCTTGGGAGTGTTGAGTACAACCGAAAGTGCACTCCAAGGTAGAAAAAACTTTTGAGGCTAAAAAACTCAATTGAAATAGCCTCAAAATTAGAATATGACACCACCATTGTGTCCGTCGCGGAAAGACATTTCCAACGACTATAAATACCCCTATATTCCACCATCAAAGGGGCCTTCATCATGAGGAAAAAACAATAGCATGCCTCAGCAAAATAAACAACATCCCTCAATGGCGGCATCGCTCTCAAGCGGAATGAAAAAAATAGATCAATTTACCCGAAATTACTTGTCCATCTAGGGCTTCCACCGTTATGTAAAAAAAATAGGTCCATGTGGGCCTTTCCACTTCCACTTTTCATGTGGAGAAAACATTAAAAGTTGGCCAAATAGGCCATACTGTCGGCCATTACAAATCCTCCATCATGATTAAAAAAAAATTCCCTCATAAAAAATATTAGAGGAAATAAAAAACACTACAACATAAAAACATTTGACTTCCACGTATTTCGGGAAAGGTCTTTGAAGAGCACCAATTGCATCGACTGTGGAGGACAACATCATATCAGGCACACATACAGAAAAAATAAAATGAATTCGTCACACGCAGCCTGTAAATCGCAAGTTCAAATCCAGAAACATTCGAATACATGGGCCGATAGACCTGGCTTCCAAACCCACATTGCCTATTTTCCTCCAAAATCTCCCCACTTTCCATCGTAGACCATTGCACCTACAAAAAATAGATGTCGTATTCACGTAGATCCATGTCGATCTCCTACTCGAACGATGCCCTGTGATAGGCGAGGGTGCTCCTGCAGGCCTTGTAGAATTCGACGATGGGCAAGGACATTTCCACTATCTCAAAATGCGTGTGTAATGATATCATCGCCTCCCCATCCTTGACGGTCTGCAAGAAGCTAGCCTTCTACCTCATTCACTACACATGCCTTACCGTTGAACAGTGGGAGGTGGTCTACCATGGCATCAAGAACAATTTTGACTTCCCTGACCTAGACGTCACGGCGGTTGGGGTCTCCATTCTCTTTGTTATTCCCTCATATAAGCTCGACAAGCTCATCACCGAGTATGAGAAAGAGATAACCAACTATCTTCATATCATTTTATTTATGCTGGGGAGGTGTTACCACGCCATCATCAATAAGCTCGACCACACGAAAACATTTAAAGCCATGGAAGCCCCTTCTGCCTCGTCGATGATGCCAACAGGCAAAACACAACCAAAAAACAAATAAAAATGGTAAGCCAACCGCCCTTTCCCTACCTCCACGAGTCCTAAAATTTCAGTCAACAGATAAAAACTCAACCTCCTCTTTGTCATCTATCAGGGCACAGCTTAAAAAAAACATAAATAAACATAGTTTTATCCATGCGGCTTTCAAAAAGTCTAGAAATATGTGACTATTTCTTTTGATCCCTTCTCGAGGACCTTGTCACCAGTGAGCTACAACGATCATCGATGGCCCACCAGAACCTTGGGAAAAATAAAATTACAGATCACCGAAACATCATCTCATAGTCAATGTTCTCAACAACTCTTCTATAATTGTATCACATGTCCTCAACTCCAGCAGCGTGGTCCATGACTCTATCTCCTCTGTCTCTAGCTCCGGTCTCTAGCTCCGGTACAAATGCAAATGCATGTGATATCCTATCCAGCTCATGGTTCTAAATGCCGATGGAGTTGGATAAATGTTCTCGTCCAACAGTTGCATTCTTCGCCTTCCATCATATGTCGCATGCGACCACCATATTTTCATCGACGTAAAACCATTATAGTTGCACTGGAGATGTATTAACGGCTACATCCTACATTTTTCAAATGCTGCTCATGCTTCAGTTGAGACGATTTGTCCACCTACTGAGCTATTTCACCATCTTGAGGAAAATTCATCGCGTAACATGCACTTTTACTCTATCTGCACCCAACGACATGCCACTTTCCTCGGATCGGCCTCAATCCAAGCTTGGAGTACTGCACCACTCCGTATGCCCTCCAAGCTTCCCCGCCCAAAAAAATATTTTAGCCTCTACATCCAAAGTCTGCACACGAGCCAACGCACGCTCGTTGTAAGATAGCACCCTCCTTTACATCTCATGCTGCCTCTGGAAACATGTCACGACAGCTTCATCAACCATTGTAAAAACAAGAGTGCAGGCGATAATGTGGCTGCACTTAGATTCATTCGCATCTCTCCATAGTACTCACAAATCTCTAAAATCTCTGAGATCTAAAAAAGAACATTCAAAGCCTGACTAATATTCACCAATCACGTCCTCTATCCCGTCGACAACAACAGAGGAAATTTTAATGTTATGAATAACAACACTATTTACTGCTTCACATTTGGGAATTCAGATTTGGTTCCTGTTGAGGCAAATATTATTGGAAATTACCATCAACAGAGTCTTTGGATTGAATACGATTTGGAACAATCCCGGATTGGATTTGTGCCTACAGATTTCGAATCGTGCCAGAGGAATGGTAGACAATCAAAAGATCAAACTTTATTGTGTTTCGAACACACAATGCCATGGCATATTACATATTCAAAATTTAGTTCCTAGCCAATCCTGTGATGATGCACGTCCAGAGCACCAAGCAACACAACCAGGACGTCAACTCCTTGGGTCTCATTTCCACCAGAAAGACCGTCGAGGCCATCGAGATTCTGAAGCTCATGGTGTCCACCTATCTTGTAGCCCTCTGCCAGGCCGTCGATCTCCGTCACCTGGAAGAGAACTTCCATGGCGGCGTAAAGCAGATAGTATGCCAGGCTGCTAGAAGAACTTTATATTCCACCACGGAAGGAGCGTTGTTGCCCTTCAGGTTTTGCGAAAAGGAGTTCCAATAGGTTGTCGATCGCCTTCCCCTGTTCAGCTACATTGAAGACCCCTACGGAGCTACTTCTCTATTAATAGCAAAACTCAAGTAGGTTCTGGTGGTGTGAGAGAGGCTAGTGCATCCAAAAATGCCAAATACTTGATAAAAACAAATCTAACTCTGCTAGAAGATCTAGCGGTGAAAAAACACAAATCACCAGGCTAGAAAAATGCAGGAGATCAAGGGAGGGAATAAATCAAGGGAGGGAATCAATTGCTGGATGATGGCACTATTCTCCAAACCCTAAAAAAAAACTTAAATAAATAACCTCCCAAACTATTTTTTTTTTTAAATTCTTACCATATGGTTTTTGATCCATCAAATGATGGAGAGCATACTCCCTCGGGAAATTTTTTTAAAAAAATAGGAAAAAAAAATCATGTGGGAGGGAGGATTTCCATGAGAGAAATCCCCCCTCAAGGGGTTTCACAGGCAAGAGAGGGAACCTACTCTGATACCAAATGTTGGGAGGAAAAACTGATGGGATTATTTTATTGATACAAAATGGTTACAATATATAGGCATAAGCCTATATGAAACACATGATACTTGTCAAGAGAAACTGACAAATGTCAAGGTGAAGGCATAGTGCACTTTAATTCTAACATATTTTACCAAGCAGGTTGAAATTGTTCTATCCAAATATACTAAAATAAGGTATAGTAGTGCAATTTTTTGAAGATAAAATCACTATATTTGGATCCCCTATTGCAATTATCATACATAATTCAACCTATTTACATAGAGTCAAAGTGATAAAATATACCATTGAATATGGATTTTTTCTTGAGATGTCATTTAGTTATTACCCCTAGTATAATGGATTGGCTAGATCAACCAAAAGAACATCACAAGAATATTTATGAAGACCATTTTATAATCAGAAAGGGGATGGCATACAAGGTTGTATAAACCATTATGAGTAGACAAAGTGATGCTAAAATCATCCATAGGATAATCCCCCTAAAAGTTGGTATATGGTAAAGAGGTAGTGTTGCCAATTGACCTTCATTTCCCTTCCCTCCAAATATCATAACTCAAATTAGAGTAAATTAATATTAATCCATACAAGCAAGATTGAATGTACTTTTAGACTCAAATAGTGAGAGAAATGTTTTTAAGGAAGAACATGTGATATCAAATTTTTCTAAGAAGTGGTTCAATAAAGAATCCATAGAAGTTGAATATAAAGAAGAATGGGATGAGGATGATTTTCATTAAAATTTTGACTCATTATGTGGTAGATCTTACCTAATCATTGAAATTGTTGTTCTAAATACCTACAAGCTTACTTATATGGAAGAAATAATGCTATATATCCTACTGAATGGGTAACATATTTGCCAAATATAGTGTAAAAATTCTATCCAAAATAATTTTTACATAGTACCAACTATTAATTTGAAAAGTAAGATCCACTTCTGATATCTTCACTTTGCTCTTTTTCCCTTTAATTTTTTTTAGATTTTTGTTAGAATTCCATCTAATCCTTCCCAAGTTGACAAGATAATGGTTTATTCAAGGATAAATTGACGTTAAAAGAATGTAATTCATCAGATAAATTGAGTGATCTGCTTGCATAGAAAAGCGACATGCCCACCCTATAATCTAGCCTTATGCTAACCATAATGTTGGGTAATTTGACCCTTTATGGAATAATTAGCTTGCATAAATGGATTGCACCAGCTACACCAAGGTGCATGTAAGGTGTATTTATTAGGGCCTATAAAATTGCCAAGGAACCCAATTAGCCTCATTTGCACATAAAAAACCAACCAACCAAGAAGCCTTCAACACCTTACCTTGAGAAAACCACATGCTATAAGCAAGCCACACATTAGAGCTCAACTAGAGTTGCTTGAATACCAAAATAATAATTAAATAAAAAAACACAAACCCCTTGAGAATTTCATCTAAATACATGAATATGATCGAATCACATGCAATTGCTAGTAAATGTTTTGAGCTAAGCAAGCAAATCACTCTAAATTATGTGTGAATCACTCCAAACCCCAAAATGATAAACTAGCTCAAATTTCCTCTAAAAGTATCATTTTCCCTTCCTCTCCACCATTATTCACTATGGACATATCATTCGTTTCTACCATCATCTCACTACCTAAATCTTAGGCATCATCACCACCTTCCATAATGTTTACCCCATAATCATTGTTCCACTCTCACCTATTGTAGTTGCCACAACAAATTCTGAGCCATCAAAGAGATAAGTCCAAAATAAGAAGACATGGAAGAGAAAAAGGTGAGGCTTCCCATACCAAGATGCTAGAAGAATAATCTAAGAACCCCTACCAAAAGGAGTTGGGAGATTATACTCATCTAATAGGAGATGTAAGAAAAGAGGACTTGAGGAGGTACAAAATGGGCCTAAAGTTTAAATTTTAGAGTATAATTCAAATGTAGATGTCCAACTAGAGAAAGATTTTGGTGCCATAAATATAGAGTTTCCCAATGATGGTGGATGTGGTAACCAAGAAGTATAATCCCACAAGAATTTTTAGGCTACCACATCATATAGAACCAAAACCTAGAAGGACTTCTATTATAATCAAAACAATGCATATTAGTCAAGATTCTTGACCACTCATTTAAAGAAATCTCATTTTCCATCCCATTTCAATATCTCACTTGATTTGGACTAATTAAAGGAAGAATTATAGATGGTGATACCATAGATAGTCATCATTATTAGAGAAGGAATTATAAGAAGATTTAATAAGAACACATCACCCTGCTACATGTCATACAAACCTATCCAAGGCACTCCCAAATGATTGACTATTTCAAGTATATATTCAACTAGAAAAATAATCAATCAAAATAATTCAGGGAAGAGAGGAATTTCAATTATACTTCCTACCTAGTTTAATTAATCCTATACTAGAAGAAAAGGTAGTTTCCAACTCTCTAGCTACACTAGGTAGACAATAATGGACAACCTCTAAGTACAATGGATCACATGAATATATCCTACTAAGAAGTAGGAAAAAACTCATATTGCTTCTATGATGAGATGTATCAGGTCATCATGGAAAAATTCATATGGCACTAAGCCTAAAAGATGAAGCACAAAAAAAATTGATAAATAAAAAATGATTTCAAGGATACTTCTATTTGGGGAGGTTTAAAATATTTATGCACCTCTATGGCTTCTCATCCATACACTTTGAATTGTCTAAGAGAGTCCTAAACTATATGTTCATCCTTTAATATGTAAAGAAACTTGATTATGTGGACTTAAAGTGCCTGAAGAAGTAAAAGAAAACCATGTTTTACCTAATAAACTACTAGGTCATGAGCATCACTCCTAAGATACATGGGTAACAAATAGAGATAAAAACAATATTGAGAGAAGTGGCTCTTGAACAACTCTGACACTGATAGAAGTAAAATGAGTGTGTGTGTGCTTAATGCTTGGGGTATATATGTTATATATACCTAAATAATATATTATATTATATTTGTAGGTTTTTTGTAGTTTTTGGATTGCAAAAAATACAACAAACATAATAAAAATTATAATATTATATATATTATACTTTAATTTTCGTGAAAAACCCTATAGATGTCATTAAAAGGTTCCAATTCCTTAGGGGTCATATAGTGTTATTCTTCAAAATTAAAGTTGGCTTTTAAGAATTTTATGAAATGAGCAATAGTGATGCAATCAACTTCACATTTTGACACACAAAAGTACAATTCATGGCAATATTCCCGATAAATCATAGCCCTAGGAACTTTATTATATCTTCTCTTATCATCTAAGACAACTTCTTGGTTTTCCATGTGTGATAAAAACTTATGTACCATTATTGCATTATCAAGATAATCTTCAAAGGAGTAAAGAATTGGGAAAATGAAATCTCTCTTATCCGCTAGCCACCTATCATATGCTCTTTGAAGGTCAAAGTAGAAAGGTGCACTATCGGGATCCAGGATTCTAGACAAGTCAAACCTTATGATTTTCTTAAGTTAAAGTTCTTTATTCCTTATAATTTCTAATCTTCTCCAAATCTCAAGGTATGGCACACTACTTAATGAAGAAAATTATTGGGTTGATAATACTATTCTTACATCAATTTGGATAGCTCTCCTTATGTTGTAATCTACCATCTATGAAATTCACTAAAATGTGCAAATATAACTAATGATTTTGTTAATTTTTTTTTGGTTTTTGTTTTTGTTTTATAAATAAAAAAGATGCCTAATGTTTTCATGTCAGGTTCACCAAAAAATGTAGGTCTAAAATTTGCACACTCCTTTCCTTCAGGATAATGGATCTGCACCTCAAAGGGGAATGTGGGAATGATAGGTCTACACCTCTAAAGAGAGGTACTTAATCATACTTTCTTATGGTGATTTTTTGACGAATTGTTTAGGGTTCACTAGGAAACATTTTATGGCAGTTTCCACACCTAGATTTTTGGAGTTTGTTTTGATGTGTTCCTTTTAAATTCTCGCAATCAGCTATTTTTTGCCAATATGCAACTACACTAAGCTATGTGTAATTTTGATTTATATGTAGACAGAGAACAACAGAAAATAGAATCCAAATTGATAATGTAGTGCTTGAAAAGTTATTTAAAACTCTTACCTATATCTGGAATTCTGAAGAAGATTCAGATTATTGATCATAGTCCATATCGTATGTAGTAGATCAAAATAGTATGCACTGAGCAAGACCATACGAATACAATTCAAAATCATACTGTTCGATTAGAGATCGAACAATATGATCTTGAAAAAAAATCTGTAAATTCATGGGTGGAGTGCAGAAAATAGAAAATAGGGGATGCTAACGATGTTTCTAAACATGAATTAACTTATATGTTAGCTATTGAATATCACAATAAAAGGAATTAACACGTACATGCATCCAACTATGTAAAATACGCAATTATATATAGATTTTGTGAACTCCAAGGATACAAATAATTAAATTTGGTACCCTATGCAAAAAATGATAAATATTAAGCTAGATATGCAAAATAGAACATAGGAAATGCAAACTAGTATTTTGAGTTACCCCCAAGTGATATCTAAGCAAGATCATAAGGTCTGAGCAAGATTGTACACCTCTAGTACAAGATCATATTGATCTGATATTGACTGTATCCTCCGATCCTACAACAAATTGCAAATCGAATAGATCTAATGCAAAATTTACAGTGATTTGAACATGTAAAATAAGTCAGGAAATTATGAGCACCAGGAGAATTCGAAGGGGAAGGATACTTGACTAAATAGGTAAGGTAAGTTGGCTAAAATGGGATGCAACAGATTTGGTTGTAACTTATTCCAAAATTAAGACCAAATCAGGGGAATCTGATCCATAACCGTTGCACGGTTGTGCAAGTAAGGACAAAAAGGTGTTTCAATTGGCTTTGTCATTTTTTGGATTAAGATTTTCTATTTTTGATAAAGATCGTACACATACGATCAGGGATCATATGGTATGATCAAGTATCATATCGTACGATCAAGGATCGTATCATACAATCTCAGAAATATTTTAGACATATACATAGTTTTTTGGCAGTTGGAGGGGTCAAATGGTATCAAAATTGGACATATAATATACCTTTGGAAATATCTTTATGAGCCCTATCCAATGGTGTAGGTTTTGGGAAATTTTGAGGGGATTTGTTAGGTAAAATTAAGCTCAAATATGACCTTACTTTTCTAGGAGGAAAACTAAGGAAAATGGGTCAATTTTTCATGTCTACAAGATGAGAATGTCATCTACAAATGAGTTGTTGTAGGGATGCAAAATGTTATCTATTATCCTCATGAAATGGCAAGTACATTGGTCAAGCAAAGAGGTATAACAAACCATTCAAATAAGACCTAGGATTTGAATGTAGTCTTTCATACATTACTAGAATTTTTGCATATTTAATGATAACCATATATTTTTATATGACTTTTGGTGAACTTTACACCATGAAGTTGGTCCATCAATTACCTATCTAAGAGAGTGGATAGAGGTTCTTCATAGGGATATTAATAAAAAAAAATTAATCATTACAGAGTCTTGATATACACATTTCTTTGTATCGAAGACAATTGGACTACCACATGGTGAAATACTTGGTCTAATGTTCCCTTTTGAGTAAACTCTTAGATCTACTTCTTGATTTATTCATTTTTAAAGGTTGATATATGATAAATAGGTGCATTAGACAAATCAAAACTAATAACTAAATTAATAAAATGCTTTACCTTATGGTGAAGAATAACCCTAATTGTTTACTTGAGTAGGTCATCATATACTATTGCAATTTGACTCATTTGCTTCTTCTATATAGATATTGTGATCGATGTAGCAATAATCCTCCTTTTCCTTTGTGGCTTGATCAACAATGAAATTAATTTCATTATTTTGGCTATTATCTTATTGCATTATTTGAAACTAATTAATAAAATATGTATAGGAGGATATACCTCTAGTATCGTGAAATATTGATCTCTAATAGTGTTGATGACAATTTAGGGCATAGACCCATACACACCATGCCTCTTACACATGAATGGTTGACCTAAAATTACATCACAAACATTCAAAGGTAAAGCATCACACAAAATATCCACTTTGAAATATTTGATAACATAAGTTAGGATATATTTTTGGGTGACAAAAATATGTATCCCTTGGTAATTCCATCCAATGGATTTAGATCCTTTACAATCTAACCAAATATAAAATTATTTTGACTTTCACTATCAAGTATGAAACATAGTGTCTAACCTTTCACCATATTTATGAGTGAAACAACCATTACTCATCTTGTGACTCTTCTTATTACCCTCTAGTGTAGCATGTGAAAGCATGAGATTCCGGGCAAAGGAAACACCAAGTGCGATTGTATTCAAAATTAAGTATGCTTAAGTCCTACAAATGTAAATTGCATGAAATGGAAAAGAAACACATTGGAAGAGACACAATCAAATAGAGAAAACATAGCCCTTTCATTAATTTCCCTTGATCTCTGTTACAATGACGTCTCCTCCCTTTTCAAGGGCTAGGAGCGCAAATAGAGTTTGATTACAATAACTGAATGATTCCTCTTTTTGCGTGCCCACGATTGCAATGGGCGGGCCAAGATGATGCCACCACTGATGTCGATGAGTTCTTCGCCTCTGCTGCTTCTCCTACGAACAAAGAAATGACCAAGACGTCAGTAGCACCTACTGCAAAATGAAAAGCGTTTTCTCTCTAAAACTAACAAAATATGCATGTAAATATTTTCCTGAAACAGTGAATATAGTGAACCCAAATTGCTTCAAAACTTGACAAAAGGTAAGAAAAGTTACCAGAAGGCCACTGCCACTGAGGCAGCTGGCCAATCCACCTTCAACTGGAATTCGTCCCTGGGCAGGACGACTTCGATCGTAATTCGTCCCCGGGTGGGACGAATTCTTCTATGTTGAAGAAACCGACCTGCTGCTGCTCCAATGTCGGATCCCGAGACCTGCAAAACGCCTGCAAACAAGGGGGTTATGTAATTGGGGCCATTTTGGGATGACCCAGATGGTCGGATTTTCCCAATTTGGCCTCCACCCTCGGGAATTTGACCTTGACACCTGCAAGTTAGCGAAATGACAAAGCAATACAAAACATCCTAGAATCTGACCAAAAGTTACAAAATTGCAACTATGGACTAATCAGACCTAGTAACACAAAATGCAATCTAAAAAATAATCTAAAATGCTCAAAAACTAAAAATAGGACTTGGGAGGTGTGGGGGTGCCCAAGTGGGCCTCCCACCGTTGGCCCTCGATTTTGAGCCAATCCACCAGGGATGGGCCCAAAACCTCTTAGGATTGGGGGGTCGGCGAATTGGTAGGTTCGTGTGTCCATGCGTTGGATTTGGGTAAGGTTCGAGTTTCCAAAGGCCACCCAACAACCTCCCTTGCAAAAGAGATTGGTGGATGTGGGAAGGTGAACCAAGAGGGATGCAAGTGGGTCTTCAATTCGGCAGCACTTCGTTGCTTGAAAACTCCTTCAACCTATGTATTTTGGGTGAGAAAAGTCCCACCTTTTATAGACCCAAGGGGTCTCTTTTGGGAGGGAAGCACAAATGCCATGTGTTGGCCATAGGTGCCATGTGGCAGTCTTGTCTTCCCATGAGGGAGGGGAGTCCTCCATTGACTTGAACTTTGATAAATGCCTTTTGTGACAGTCTTCTAACGGCCCCTCTGTCCACCTACACATGCGTGCAAGGCAGGAGTCCTTAACTGACTGTTCTGTGCTGCCACTTGGCACCCTTTGCATTTTTTTCCATTAGGCTTAGAATTCGTCCCACCCAGGGACAGATTCAAAATTCGTCCTGGGGTGGGACGGATTCTATTTTGAATTTGTCCCTGGGTGAGACGAATGCTAGGCAAAGTGTCCAAGTGTGCCAAATTGCTTCTTGACCTTACAAAATTGCTATGAAAGTGGTTAAGACCACTGTATAACCTCTGAGGGCTGCCCTGGGGGCTGTGTTTGTCAAAGCGATCAGTGTTTGCAGTCACATAATCGGATTGGTGTTGTTTTGGTGTCTACAGATGCCCCTTTTTGGGAAGCGCTGCGGGTGATGCAGTGCTGAGAAAAAATAGATAACCAAAGCACTAATGATTAGGGTTTCTTGGTAACCTAACCAACTTTTGATGCCCCAAGTATGGAAAGGGCATGCATTCTTGAATCCTTGCTTTTGACGAGCTAAGGAATTTGATTTCAAGTATTAACCTATTTTGGTGAGGTGTGACTTGAACTTAGACATTGATCAGTCATGAACAAGTGAAGGGCATTTTTATCCTCAGGGGGAACCTTGTGTTCATGATTCACGAAATGCCAAGTGTTTGATCAATTTGATTGTTGCTTGTTTACTTGCCCCAAGTAGGAGCGTGATTGTCTTTGTCAATGATTCTTTGAATGCATGTCATTTTCCTTAATTGGGTGTGTGATTGTTGGTTGGTGACTAAGTGTGACTACCCCCTCAAGCGACGAATCGATGAGGGAATGACCTTCATGAGAGAAGCGACGAGTCGCTTGACCCAAGATGACTTGTGCAAGGTTGCCTTTAGAGGGTTTACCGTTTAGCATGTGCAATTTTTCCAACATTTGGACCTGTTTTTGGTGGGTGTTAACCCTTTTGGTGATGTCGTAATGAAGTGAAATCATCGAAAATCTAACTTCCCGTGGAGTGGTCCGGCTATTGTAGCCTTCTTGGGGAAGTAGGAGAGCGATAATTTGGACCTCGACATCAATTTTATTTGCCTAGATGTTAAGTGCAAGAGCACTTATGTCCGACAATGTTTTTTGCTGTTTGTTTTCGTTGAATTTTTTTCTTGTTTTTGTTGTTTTGTGACACCATTTGGTGATTAAATTGTCGGCAATCCGTCCTCCCGTGGAGCGGTCCGGCTATGGTAGCCTTCTTCGGGAGTAGGATAGTGACAATGTAAACCCCGACATCAATTTTGCTATGCCAAGAGGTTAAGTGCAAGAGCACTTGTGGCTGGCAATGTTTATTGTTGGTTTTGTGTTTGTTGCATTTTTTTCTTGTTTTTGTTGTTTTTGTGACACCATTTGGTGATTAAATTGTCAAAAATTTGTCTTCCCGTGGAGCGGTCCGGCTATGGTAGCCTTCTTAGGGAGTAGGATAGTGATAATTTGTGACCCTGATGTCGATTTGCCATGCCAAGAGTTTAAGTGCAAGAGCACTTGTGTCTGGCAATGTTTATTGCTATGTGTTTGTGTTGCATTTTTTCGTTGTTTTTGAATGGGCTTTGACCCTTTTGTGATGTCGTTTGGGGATGGAATTGTCAAAAATCCGTCTTCCCGTGGAGCAGTCTAGCTATGGTAGCCTTCTTCGAGAGTAGGATAGTGACAATGTAAACCTTGACATCAATTTTGTTATGCCAAGAGGTTAAGTGCAAGAGCACTTGTGTCTGGCAATGTTTATTGCTTTTTGTTTTTGTGTTGCATTTATTTGTTGTTTTTGTTGTTTTGATTTTCTTTGATCTTGTGCATGATGGTTGATGAATATGGATGTATGCATGTTGATTTATTTTGATGGATGCATATGCTATGATGAATGCACATGTTTTTTTTTATATGTGATATGCAGATATGAAATGGATGAGTTGGATTTGTGATGTTTGGCTATGGCACCATAGACTATTTAGAACTCTGTTATTTTGTTTTTAGGCGATTGCTGTGATGCATGACTTTACATGTATACATGGTTTTTCTTTTTTTTGTATTTTTTGATGGTATTTGCAAAGATGAAAAGTAGCGCAGTTGGTTTAGAAATGTAGCTAAGGTTTTCTGAGACTCAAACGGTTTTAGCTCACTAGCCACGACTATACTTTATCTTACAAGACTTTTGACCAAGGTATGAATCGGACTTGTTTTTGACCGAGTTATTTAACATCCCTGTGTGTGCAATTGAGTTCATTTAGTGGTATTTGTTAGGATACCGCCAGTGCCAGATGGGCTTTCAACCGAACCTGTACTGAGGATCACCTAATTAGCTCCATGAATTCCTTTGTTGTATGTACTAAGATTAATCTGCGGTGTAATCCAAGATGCCATAAGCTAGCTCATCCACATGCAAAAATTGATCTGTACGCAATTTAATGTGATAGATATATCGTCATGCGGGAGGTTTACTTCTGTTACCGATAGGCTATCAACCAAATTGGTACCGAAGCTTGCCTTATGACCTATAGAATGCTGAGAGTTCCAAGGATTCAAGGTCAACTCCCTTCTTTTTTTCAATTGTATTGGGATACTTGCTCTTTGTAGTGATGAGATCACTTTTATTTTGATTTTTTTTTTTTTTTTTTTTTTTGAGCAAGGGATTTGGGGATATGGAGTGATGAAAATCACTGTTGTTTGTGCCTTTTGATGTGTGGACTATATTTGTCAAATTTGGAGTTTTGACATTTTGCAAATTTTTTGTGTTTTGCAACTGTTGAGAACTTTTAGGGATTCTTAGGGAATTGGGTAGGGAGGATGCTTGTCCTTTTGCCAACTCTCAGCATTCTAGGGGTCATTCGCACAGGGGGATGAGCAAGATAACCGTTTCGCTTGTGGTGACCTAGATTATTTTGCGGTGTTTCATCTTTCGTTCACACAATTTGGGAATTTTAGTGTTTTGATTTATGTTGGGATGTTACGTAACAAGGTGTATTTCAAGTATGACTCTACCTTCGTAAAATCTGTTCAACTTGGTACACTACATGGCTAAAGAGGAAAATGATGACTGAATCACTAAAACTCTTGGTACATTCCCAGACCACTGACTGTAGTGTGTTAAAAGTTATGCTAGGTGTTTTTGTTGTTTTTGATGAATTCGAGTATGCCTAGAATTGAGATGCAAATCTTTGTTGTTTTTTTGATGATTTTTGTTGTTTTGTTTTTGTTGAATTTCTTGATTTTTTTTTTTTTTTACCTAACGATTGCGATAATCGTTGGAGCTTTTTGGGTTGACCAAGAGATTGCGATAATCCTTGGAGATTTTTGGTGACCAAGAGATTGCGATAATCCTTGGAGATTTTTGTATTGACCAAGATATTGCGATAATCCTTGGAGCTTTTTGGATTGACCAAGAGATTGCGATAATCCTTGGAGCTTTTTGGATTGACCAAGAGATTGCGTTAATCCTTGGAGCTTTTTGGTGACCAAGAGATTGCGATAATCCTTGGAGCTTTTTGTATTGACCAAGAGATTGCGATAATCCTTGGAGATTTTTGGGTGACCAAGAGATTGCGATAATCCTTGGAGCTTTTTGGGTGACCAAGAGATTGCGATAATCCTTGGAGATTTTTAGGTTTTGACCAAGAGATTGCGATAATACTTGGAGCTTTTTGGGTGACCAAGTGATTACGATAATCCTTGGAGATTTTTGGGTGACCAAGAGATTGCGATAATCCTTGGAGATTTTTGGGTGACCAAGAGATTGCGATAATCCTTGGAGCTTTTTGGGTGACCAAGAGATTGTGATAATCCTTGGAGCTTTTGGGATGACCAAGTGATTGCGATAATCCTTGGAGCTTTTTGGGTGACCAAGAGATTGCGATAATCCTTGGAGCTTTTTGTGTGACCAAGAGATTGCGATAATCCTTGGAGATTTTTGGGGTGACCAAGTGATTGCGATAATCCTTGGAGCTTTTTTTTTTTTTTTTTTGGGTGACCAAGGGATTACGATAATCCTTGGAGCTTTTTGGTTTGACCAAGTGATTGCGATAATCCTTGGAGTTTTTTTTTTTTTTTGGTTTGGCCTATGGCTCTTCAGAGGATAGAGGTACCCCCAGCTTGATGGTCTTTGCACTTCGGATCCGGCTCTAGAGGTATGGGCATGAATGGATCGGCCCTATGGACGGAGATGATGACAGGGTCCGCCCGTGGCACTGATGTTGCTATGATGTCTCTTGGTGGAAGTTGCTCTTTGTGTGCCCAACGTGGCGGATGTAATGCTTGGTCCCACTGCGGTGAGTTAACGCGCCACTCATGCCCTAGTATTATGTTTATCTGTTGACATGCTTCTTCGATTTTTATGGGATGTCGATGCTGTCTTATGTGATTGCTGTGTGCTACGTTTGTTTCATCCTCACCTTCGGACAATGTGTATAGCTCATCAGAATCTGTAGATTCTGAGACACGGAGGACTGCATCATTAGGTAGCCCTACGGTTAAAGGTTGATCTTCTTCGAAAGGAGCCTTATGTAAGTTGGGCCTTGGGAGCTCCAAAATCTTGGCCTCTACCAACTCTAAGTGCTCTAGTGCTTTGCATGTATTGGGAGATTTGAACTCCTCCTCTTTGGTTGGTTCTTGTTGAGGAACTTGGGGCTTATGGAGGGGTGGCCAGATGGCACCCCCCATGCCTTGGTAGGGCAGTTCATCTTGCTCTTCTTCGCGCTCTGATTCCTTAGAGGCTTCTTGATGAATTTTTAAGGGTGGCTCATAAGCCTAGGTGGATGTTTGAGGAAGGCACCCGTCATTGGTTATAGGAGCGGCCTCCCATTCATGTCTAGGAGGCATCGGGGGTGGTGCTTCAGGAATCGGGAGAGTAGCTTCCCGGTCCTGTCTAGGAGGTGTTGGGGGTAGCTTTTGATGAGGTCGCGATGACCTATCTTCCCCCCATGGGTTGTGCCACTCAAAATACTTTGTCTTATGCATGTGAGGGGTTGGAGTCTTCTCTTGTATAGTGTGTTGGAATAGCTCATCCTTCTGGCACTGAAGGTGCTCTTCATTAATATGGTACGGTTCCTCTAATGGTAGTCATTCGAGCTCAATTTGCATGAGTTTCTTGAGATGTGTGATATATTCGACAGATTCTACGATAGTTAGTCCCATCGCCTCATGTCTAGAAGGCCTAGACGCCTCTCTTAGATAAAAATATTAGTCGTAGTGATCCAAGATCTCTATAGGACACATCCTTCTGTTAGGGGTAGCAGCATTCTCTCGAGGCTTTGGCCTCAGTGAGTGGTCCTGATAGATAGCAGGTGCGAAGGCGTATTGCTCCTGCATGGTATATTTCTCTCGAGGAAGGTAGATGTCTTCCTCGTGCTCTCTTTCATAAGTGAAAAAGGGGTGGAGGAAGCTACCTCGCCCTACCCGAAGAGCCTTGTGCTCTGGATTTGTCTTTGTAGTCCTGACAACTAGTGGGGGTGGAGGGGTAATGTAATCATGTGGTTCCTCCCATCGAACCCTATGTTGACTTAGCACTTCATCGTGCGATGACCGCTCATAGCAAGCATCTAAGGGAGCTCTCATTGCTTCATGTCTAGAAGGCCTAGATGCCTCTTCTAGATATCTATCTTGGTCATAGTGATCCAAGATCTCTATAGGCGACATCCCTCTATTGGGGCTAACAGCATTCCCTCGAGGCTTTGGCCTCAGTGAGTGTTCCTGATAGATAGCAGGTGCAGAGGCATATTGCTATCGCATTGTATATTGCTCTCAAGGAAGGTATAGGTCTTCCTCGTGCTCTCTTTAATAAATGAAAAAGGAACCGGTGGAGTTGGCCCACCCCGCCTGAGGAGCCTTGTGCTTTGGATTTGTCTTTGTAGTCCTGACAACTAGAGGGGGTGAAGGACGGGTAGTGTAATGATGTGGTTCCTCCCGTCAAACCCTATGTTGACCTAGCACTTCATCGCGTGGTGACCGCTCATAGTGATCATCTAAGGGAGCTCTCCTATGACTGTACCCCTCATGGAAGGGTGTGTGTTGAATGCTATGCTGAATAGGAGTGCTCCTCGAAGAGGTGCCCCTATAGTCCCTTTCCTTTAAGGTGTGGAGGGGACTGCCTTGTGTGTTAGGTCGCCAAGGTGGTATAACCAAATCCTTGGGATTGTAATGGAGATGACTTGTTCTTCCTTGGATATTCCCCATAGCCTCCGCCCGTGATTGGGCTTGGCTATGGGTGATCACCATGACGATGTCTCTCTAAAAACCCTAAAAATTGAAATGAGTCAGATGGGGCCCAAACTCGGTGTGCGCATCCCTATTATAGATAAGACAAAAATGAAGTTTCAAGTTCTAGCTCTAAATACATTAGGAGATATTGACATCCGAACAGCTCAAAAAGTGTAAAAAATTGGGCACTCAATTTTAGAACCTAATTTTAGGGCACTAGATGATGGAATTTGGCCCCGAAAATTGGATTTCTTTGAAAATACAACTCTACGGAGTTATATTTGTTTAAAATTATCCCAACCAACTCCCTGTAAAATTTCGTGTCAAACGGAGCTACGGTTGAGAAGTTATGGCCCCGGTAAGATGCACTAAAATTTAGAGAAAAATACAAGATTTCCCATTTTTTGTTGGATGGTCCTGCATCACTTATGGGTACATTTGGGGTGCTTTTGGGTTGACCAAAGGGTTCATGGACACATTTGGGGCATTTTGGAGTGACCAAGCGATTACGGGAATCCTTGGAGCTTTTTGGAGAAAATGACAAAATGCGTAGATTTTTTTATCTTTGTTTTTAATGATTTTTTTGTCTACACTAAACAGAATTAAACACACACATTCACAAAACCGTGATTATCTATTTTAAGGATTCTTGGTGTGCCCTAGACTGGTTTAGTGCATTTTGGTGTTTTGTTTTGTTTTTGTAGGTTTTGTAGAACGTTTAAATGCATCATGTAGGCTCTTATAACTCCCTAAAGGTCGCCCCTTCAATATACCAGCCAGGCCGATATACCAATCTCTCTATATAACCGCCCTTACGAGAGGGAGACTATAGGTATGTGAGAGCAGAAGGTACATGGTACGTAGGCGGTACGAAAGGGGGATTGTCCTGTTAATGGCACCTACCATAGAAAACTTATCCTCGCACGCATGGGAATCACCCCAGCTACGCTCGGTCTGTCTTCGTCAGGATTTATGCCTAACAACAGTTGACAATCGGGAAATGGATGCAAATCAAGCCAAGGTGGTGATTAAATCCACCAATGGTCTTGATCAAGGGTTGGGGTCTTACGACCAGCTCCTTGGTTTAAAATTGTTTCGTGGAGTGTGTGAGGTTCATTTTATCCGGCGAAAATGAAACAAGCATACATGAATTTTTTCTAATGCAATGCAGGATTAAATGAAAACAATTAAAGAAATAGAAACAGAAACAAAAAATTTAACAAAGATGATAAAAATCCCTACCTCTTCTCTGCCTGCTCCAGTTGCTTCTAAATTTTTGCTCTGAAAATCCGTAGACAGGAATTCGTCCCTCTGGGATACGAATTGCAGAACAAAATTCGTCTCTCCCAGAGATGAATTTGAATTCGTCCCAGGGTCAGACGAATTGCAAAAAAGAATTCATCCCTGTCAGAGATGAATAGCAGTCTACAACAAAAAAAAATGTACCTGTCAAGCACAAACACAAAACTTTGATCAATTTCTGTGATTTTAAAAACCAGGGAATAGAGTCCCACCATGATCGCCACTAAAAGCATGATATTCCGGGAAAAGGAAACACCAAGTGTGATTGTATTCAAAATTAAGTACGCTTAAATCCTAGAAATGTAAATTGCATGAAATGGAAAAGAAACACATTGGAAGAGACACAATCAAATAGAGAAAACACAGCCCTTTCATTAATTTCCCTTGATCTCTATTACAATGACGTCTCTCCTCCCTTTTCAGGGGCTAGGAGCGCAAATAGAGTTTGATTACAATCACTGAATGATTCCTCTTTTCATGTGCCCACGATTGCAATGGGTGGGCCAAGATGATGCCACCGCTGATGTCAATGAGTTCTTCGCCTCTGCTGCTTCTCCTGTGAACAAAGAAATGACCAAGACGTCAATAGCACCTGCTACAAAATGAAAAGCGTTCTCTCTAAAACTAACGAAATATGCATGTAAATATTTTCCTAAAACAGTGAATACAGTGAACCCAAATTGCTTCAAAACTTGACAAAAGGTAAGAAAAGTTACCAGAAGGCCACTGCCACTGAGGCAGCTGGCCAATCCACCTTCAACTGGAATTCGTCCCTGGGCAGGACGAATTTTGACTGTAATTCGTCCCTGGGTGGGACGAATTCTTCTATGTTGAAGAAACCGACCTGCTGCTGCTCCAATTTCGGATCCCGAGACCTGCAAAATGCCTGCAAACAAGGGGGTTATGTGATTGGGGCCATTTTGGGATGACCCAGATGGTCGGATTTTCCCAATTTGGCCTCCACCCTCGGGAATTTGACCTTGACACCTGCAAGTTAGCGAAACGACAAAGCAATACAAAACATCCTAGAATCTGACCAAAAGTTACAAAATTGCAACTATGGACTAATCAGACCTAGTAACACAAAATGCAATCTAAAAAATAATCTAAAATGCTCAAAAACTAAAAATAGGACTTGGGAGGTGCGGGGGTGCCCAAGTGGACCTCCCACCGTTGGCCCTCGATTTTGGAGCCAATCGACCGTGGATGGGCCCAAACCTCTTAGGATTGGGGGTCGGCGAATTGGTAGGTTCAGGTGTCCATGCGTTGGATTTGGGTAAGGTTCGAGCTTCCAAAGGCCACCCAACAACCTCCCTTGCAAAAGAGATTGGTGGATGTGGGAAGGTGAACCAAGAGGGATGCAAGTGGGTCTTCAATTCGACAGCACTTTGTTGCTTGAAAACTCCTTCAACCTATATTTTGGGTGAGAAAAGTCCCACCTTTTATAGACCCAAGGGGTCTCTTTTGGGAGGGAAGCACAAATGCCATGTGTTGGCCATAGGTGCCATGTGGCAGTCTTGTCTTCCCATGAGGGAAGGGAGTCCTCCATTGACTTGAACTTTGATAAATGCCTTTTGTGACAGTCTTCTAACGGCCCCTCTGTCCACCTACACATGCGTGCAAGGTAGGAGTCCTTAACTGACTGTTCTGTGCTGCCACTTAGCACCCTTTGCCTTTTTGTCCGTTAGGCTTAGAATTCGTCCCACCCAGGGACGGATTCAGAATTCGTCCTGGGGTGGGACGGATTCTATTTTGAATTCGTCCCTGGGTGAGACGAATGCTAGGCAAAGTGTCCAAGTGTGCCAAATTGCTTCTTGACCTTACAAAATTTCTATGAAAGTGGTTAAGACCACTGTTTAACCTCTGAGGGCTGCCCTGGGGGCTGTGTTTGTCAAAGCAATCAGTGTTTGCAGTCACATAATCGGATTGGTGTTGTTTTGGTGTCTACAGCATGTGTTATGGAAATGATCACATTTGATTAAAATTCTATTATCTTCTTCCCCTCTATCCTCAACCTATGGATGTGGAGGAATTTGTTTAGGGGATCTTGATAATTTCAACTAGAAAAATAATAAATAAATTATTCAACACTCATCCCATAGATATTAGTTGATCTTGTGATAATAAATCCATTTCCTAGCCTTAGAATTTAGGGGATTCTTTCTTAGGACTTTTTTTCTTCCAATTTTGATTTTAGGGTAGACCCCTTTTGTTTTGATTTTTTGAAGTATACTCTTGCCTTTATTGGTGACTTAGTATTTTGATTATTTATATTACTCCTCCGTTTATATTGTTGTTGTGCTTTTACTCCAAATAGACAACAATTTTGCATGTCACTTTTAATATCTTTATTTTAAAAAAATTCATGTCCTCTTGAATTAACCATTACAACCCACTATTTAATTAAGGATTCAATATTTTTTGATAAATTTAATACCTAAATTTGCCACTATGAAATGGAAAATGTCAATATAATTTATAGCAAAATGGTGTTTACTTTTTTACAATTGATAGCATTACATGTATTGATCTTCATAGGCTCCCATGGGATAATATTCTTCTTTGACAACTTACATGAAATAGTCCCATGTGAATACTACTTCATACTTATTCTCCTCGACCTTTTTGTAATATGCTTCCAACCAATTTTGAAGAGGTAATGAAGCTTTTAAGAGTGAAAAGTGATTTACCACATAAGTAGGATAGAAGGTAGTGTGATGAAAAACTGAGAGTAGTTGATATGGATGTTGGATGTTAGGAAACAATAGTATAGAGGGTCTAGGATCTAGTATTATAATTTGAATTAAAATATTTTTAGCTTGGATGACTATTTGATAAGCCACTAAAAAAGTATTTCCTCCCATGGAGTTGATCATCCTGGCTATTTTTAAGTTCAAAACCTCAAAATAGTAGATAAAATATACATCTAAGAGGGGTCTAATATCATTGGGAATTATATACTAGATTTTATGAAATAGGGTATTGAGATCAGGTATTGTCTACATTACTGCTCTCTTGATGGTTGCCAACTACTCTAAGGGAGGTGCACCATCGAACTTCTATTTGAATATATCCACTAGCAATCAGCAAGGTGGTCCTAGCTTTTTATGGAGTGTGGAGCAAGAGAGATATACCATTCTTGTGATTTATCTCTAAAATATGTGCCTAGTAGTTTGAGGGTTACATTTTGCTCTTTGATGTTGTGTACCTTGCATAGGTTCACCATGTGGTATAGATTCTCTATCAGAGTTTTCACATCCTCTCAAGTTAAGGTACTGATTTGAGTGTTGATGCTAGGATAGGGTCCCATGATATATGAGGAATAGGTGATTATAGGGGACCTCTATCATTATATGATGGGTACTATCTTGGAGGATGATTCTATTGCACAACCATTTTCTAATATCAAGTTCTCCTTATAGAGTTCTAGTTTAAGGGTGGTATAAATTCTTGTGGAGTTGCTCTTATGTAGGATCTACGAGTAAGTTTGCTCATAAATGTTTGGGCTCTTCATATTTCATGGAGTCACTAGGTGAATTATTTTATGCTTTAGTAAGCAAAATAGATTGAGATTTTCATTGGATTCTCAATCAGATATTTTATCAATTGTACCAGTGAAACTATCATTCTGCTTGGGTAGGCTCTTATTCTTCTTTGTGTGAGGATAAGTGTTAACATATTCTCACTATACATGCCAATAAATAATTATCATCTTAGAATATATCTACCATCTAAAATGATATCCTGATGCACCAGACACTCATACCTCATATTAAGAAACATAGAGGGGATCTCTATGAGTAATGTGAGCACTTTTAGGAAATCTAAAATATTTTTCTAAGACAAAATTCTTCTTTGATATGATATTTAATGCATTATTCCTAAATTTCTTACATCTATCAAAGGAAAAGGGAAAGGGAAATTGTATAAAATAAAACCTAATATAAAGAAGGTGGTGCACCAAGATCAAAATATTCTTCTATACATATTTGACTAAAATGAATATATTTATTATTTTCTAGAAATAAGAAAGTGAACATAGTCTTAATCTAACATATAAAATCCAAGTGCAAGACAAATATCAAAACTAGGATAGAGTTAAATTAGTCATAACATATTTTATTCATAAAATATTTCTCCTATAAATGAAAATAAATACACACAGGGCTAGGTATTAGGCATGAGTTGGTATTTTTGGATCCCTTACAATGAAAATAAAACCACTATTTATTAGCAAAATTAGGGATTATTTTACCTTACAAAACTATGCATATGATAAAAATTTCCTCCTCAAATAAAGTAGATATTGGTTTTCATTTAATTCTTGGTGGACCTAAGGTCTATAGAATTAGAGCCACAAATATCGAAGGTTGTATGGCCCTTATATTTGAAGCCTTTGCCACTACTATCAATCATTTTACTAGATATTTTCCTCTAGGTATTTGGAACTAGAGCTTTGGAATCCACCTACAATCAATATCACTAAATTCAAGGTATTTTGAATTAGAGCTTTGGAATTCACCTATAATCAATATCATTAAATTCAAGGTCTTTAGAACTAGATATTTCATTTCCAAACCAACCATTATTTAGGAAACCTTGTGTGGTTTTTACCGCCAATTTCTTCAAATTATTTCCTATCATATTGGACTATTTGTTATTAGAAGAGCTTCATCAATTGTTGCATGTCTTTTGTTGGTATATTTATTGTTGTGTATGGATGGTTGGAATATTTTCATGGTCTGAGAACCTTCAATATTTTCCTTCAATCTCTATGGATCATTTGATACTATTGCTACCCAATACCCAAGATCAATAGTTTATATCTCCTAGATGTGGCTATTGATGGAACAACTATTTACTTTTTTGTAAGGTGTTAATGTATTTTCATGTGTCAACATCTCAACTAATAGTGGTATTTTTTCCCTAACAATTCATTTACTAATCATATGAAATGGCATGGGATGTCAAATGATGATCGATGATTTTTATAGTTTTGGGGACTTCCTTCTAATTGTTCTTTTGATAAATAAGCACACATTGTTCATTGCAATATTGATGATTCATGCTACTTTGGAGATTTTTCTCATCTTTCATATTTTTGAAACAACCATAGTAGATTTTAGCAACTAATAGTGTGTGTGGATTTTGGATCATTTTTTGGCCCTCTCTATTTGAAAATAACACCTTCCATTGATCAAAATATTGTATATTTTGTGTCGCATAAAAAGCTTTTCATAGCTCCCTTGCACAAAATTATCACTTACTATAGATTAAAAAAAATGATGATGCACTTTTGATTTTACCTTTCTCTCTATTGATCTACCTATATTGAGGCTAGCTTGGAAAATTAACCAAGGTAAGACTCCCTCCTTGGTGTAGTGAATTTCCACCATAACAGTCAAACCAATTCTTATAGGTGAATCTTCCCAACCCCTCAAAGAAGACTTATTTGCCATCCAACTTTAGTATCCCACTATATTTGGGCTAATTCAAGGAATATTTCTAGATGGTGAAGTCATAGATAATAATTATCCTTGGGTAAAGGAGTGATAAGAATATTTAAGAACACATCACCCTACTGCATGCTATCCAAATCCACCCAAGGCACTCCCAAATTATTGACTATTTCAAGCACATATTTGGTCAAATAGAAAGTCAATTAAAACAATTCAAGGAAGAGAGGAAGTTCAATTATACTTCCTACCTAGTTTGGTTAATCCTATACTAAAAGAAAAGTTAGTTTCCTACTCTCCAACTAGACCAAGTACACAAGGATAGACAAGCTCTAAGTATAGTGAAGTGCATGAAGATAACCTTCCAAGAATCGAGAAGGATATCATACCACTTCTATGATGAGGTGCATGAGGTAATAATGAAAAAATATAGGTAATGCACTAAGACTAACAAAAGAAGCACAAAAAGTATTGATAGAGGAAAAATAGCCTAAAGAAAATTTTTATTTGAGGAGGAACAAATCCTTCATTTACCTCTTTAGCTTCTTAGCCATGCATTTTGAGTTGCCTAAGAGGGTCCCAAACTACATGTTCAACCTTGAATATGTAAAACAACTTGATTATGTGCTAATGTGGACCTAAAGTACTTTAAAGGGTAAAATAAAACTATATTTTACCCACTAAAATATTAGATCATAGGCATCACTCCTAAAATGCATGGGTACCACACGATGATAGAAGTATGATAGATAGAATTGTGTCTTGAACAACTCAAATATGGATGGCCATATGATCTAAAGAGTATTTTTGAGAAAACCATCCATGACAAGAAATTAAGTAGTTTTTTTATTTATGAAAAAGGGCACAATATCCTACAATAGGCTAGCCTAGATAAGAAAATAGTCCTTTGTCACTCTAGGGAGCAATAGGGATTATGAAGATGAAATACAAACTTGGTATGATAATCCTTAGAATGGTACACCTTTTATAATAAGTAGAAATATGATTTAAACATAGATATCAAGTTAAACCATCAGAGGTTAGGGGCACTTTGGAATCTTGAATATAGAGATAAAAAATCCTTGCATGGTAGTGAAAGAGGAACAAAATGGATATGATTACCAAATCTATACAAGATTGTCCTAAATTTTTTACCACTTAGGTAAAGAGGTATCCCAAATGTGTAAAAATAGCTATAATTATTATGTATGTAGTAATAGAAACTTCAAACCCACATAAGTAAAAACCTAGAAAATAAGTAACATTGTTAATCACCATCTTAGATACACTAGTAATTCTAGTTAATGGTTAGCATGAAAATAAAATAAATGACAATCAATGTGTAAAATAGTTTCAAAAATATGGGTTGATGTTAAATGAGGTGGTTACTATAGTAGAAAAATAATAATAGGATAAAGAAACCCACATTGAGGTGGGAAAAATACCTCAAGGAGGATTCCCTCCAAAGTTCATAATGACTAGTTCAGTGGCCAATACTACATACTCACCCCTTTATTTTCACAATCCATTGCTCAATAGATCAAGGATTTTAAAGTTTCATGACCCAAATAAATTGAGGTAGACCTAAATATAGCACAATAACTTTAGATGGTCAAAATCCTATGGGACTATGAAGAATGCCTATCAGTATTTTTTACTAACATCTTCATGAAGGAGATACTAGAATAGGCCAATAAGACTATCAAACAAGTGGAAGGTTAATTTATATGAGGTTTAAGTACCAAGAGGTATTCAAACTCATTGCATCGATGATCATTACATAGGAATAATAGTATGGGATAGATCTTAAAGACATGGTCAAAAAATTAAGAAATATCCCAAACATCCATAGGAACCTATAGAAGCATAAAGATAACCTGGCATCCTTAAAAACTTAAGTACAAGAAATGGATAAGGATATTAAAGGGTTAAATGCTACTAGAATACTCAATATTTTTTATGGTAGGAAGCATGTTTTGGATTATAATGTTCTTAGTGTTGTTATTGAAGAATAAAAGGGCCACACTAACGAAGAGGACATAGTTGAAACATGTTATAAAATAAATCTAATTCATGCCAAGTTAAACGAGCAAGATGCCAAGGGAGAAGATTTATCTAAAAAATATTTTCAATATCTAATGGGGGGGACAAATGATCTAAGAATAGTATAGTTATCGAACAATAATAAGTACAATTTATTGAACTTGCTATTACCAAAGACTAGTGGAGGGAGGAATAATAATGTTGTCAATTTTATATAGTGAATCCTAGATTTTTAGACTGTATGCCCAAGGATAAAGATACAATTTGGGATATTATGCCAATAAATCTTGGTGCCCCATGAAGTTTAAAATAATTGTAATACCTTGGTACTAGATTAGTAAAATTATTTAGTTTTGAAAGATAGATAAGTATCAATTGTCAAAATTATCAAAATTTTGCTCAGATTTGATAAGTATCAATTCACTTATATTTTTTTATCAATTGAATCAAAAGAGTGATTCACTCACTTGAAGTATTAATTGGATCAAGAGAGAAATTTGCTCAATAATGGTGACCATTTTGCTTTCTAAATATAAGCAAATTTCTTGTAAATACATTGTTTGAGATATCCAATCAAAGTTTTTATAGAGGTGCAAAGGTGAAAATGAGCAAGGACTATGAGGAAAATCTCATAAAGAGTGATATTTTTAGTCTTTTATGGCACACTAAGAATTTTTTGAGCCTTATAAGCTTGTTAGAGGGATACTTACAGGAATGAAACATTTGGAGGTGCAACATTTTTTTGAAGTTGCTCCTAAATATTTATCTATACTAGGAGTAACTATTTTTCACCCCAAGTAACTTAGGGGTAAATTTTTATTATAAATAGATGCTTAAGCCCTCATTGTAACTATGTTTTGGTCATGATAATTCGGAGCTATACCTTATGAAAAACACATTGTCCTTTGTACTCATGAGATTGTAAGAAATTGGAAACTGCTTATGCATTCCATCAGTGGCACTACCCTCCTAGTTCCTAAGTACATAATGGTTGTGGCATGACCTTTCTAACCCATCTTGTTATTTTCTTATCAATTTCATAATCAATAAAATGGGTGGATATTGGTGTAAATCAACTTATAATATTTTTATTGATCACATGCTATCTTTTATATGGTGTAACAATCACATTTGATTTCATTTCTCACACTTTAGACTTCACAAATTTATTCTTTGCACTTTATTTTTACACAATTTTCCTTTTCACACTTTATTTAATGTGTTTGGACATATATTAGAGATACTAACAACAATAGTATGGAAAAAACATAATATATAGGTTGGGGTAAGCCTTTAGCATACCCATATAACCTTGTTGAATATTGAATTTGGTGGTACAACACTTAAATTCAAAGTTAGAACAATTCCCTACATCAAAAATTACAAAATGAAAGAAATGCATATAGAATGATTTTAGTCAATTTTAAATATTAAATATGAAAAAATTATATATATTTTAAATTTTTTATATGGTATTTAAATGATCCTTAAACCATGACCACATAGTGGTTCTACAACAACTTGGAAATTATGTGTATATCACTTTACAAGATTTGAACTTGGGTCTCCTTGGAAGTTGAGTAATTTAATTGGTTGAGCTAATCCCATTTGATGTAATTTCTAAATTTAAATGTTATAAATTATATATTTATAAAAATTTAATAGGAAGAAACTATATAGACTATGTACATGGACAAGAAGAACATGTTTTGAAATATATAGAATTTTGTTTTCTTTCATTCAAAAAATTATGGTCCACTTCATGTAATTGTTAATATCTAGTTATCCATAGGTAAAAATAAATTATTTAAAGGATCTATCCTAATGATTATGATCAATTTTTGAATGCTCATTGGAAATTGCTTTCTTATATATTTTAAATACTTTGATCAAGTTCCATTCAATTCTATTCTAAAATTCATAATGAACGAAAAAAATCCTCTTGTAGATATTCATTCATCTACAATATGGTATGTCCAAGTTCTATAAGTAACGTTTTCCTCTATAACAAAATCTCATATGTTTTACATTTATGTTGGGGCTAATTTTAAGATGAATTTGCATTGTCTATCCAATGATGATATGCAATTCATTCTAGAGATGGAAGCAAGATGATTCATTAATATTTAAAATAATTATACTCTTATACAATATAATATCTAAGTTATATCTACATATTTCACATGAGAGAAAACATAAATATATATTTAAACTATGGGATTCTTAAGTTGAAAATCACATATTTTTAGTGTTATTATTCAACCTATTTTCCCAAATATAAATAATCTATAAGCATTGAATAATGTAGATAGTCTCTTAATGTTTTGCGATATGGAAAAATTATTATGTAAATGAATGTTTTAATCTTAAATAAATTTTTTTCTTATTTTTTGAGAATGTGCTTAGTAATAGCATCCTTTTTTAATTGTATAATGCATCTAATTTTTAATATCTCACTTAAACTTGGACCAAGGTGTGGATAGTCAAATAGAATTTCCCTTGATATCACCATCAATGAAATCAACTACCAAGGAACCATCACTATGTTAGTCATGTGGATTGGAATTATGTATAAGAATCTTGCTCTCATTATTTTATAAAGGTGCACTAGACTATCTATTTGATTTTATATTCTTTTATCAACCATTATTATCATTTTCTAGTTTAAAAGAGTATATCGTTATAAAAAATATGGTTACTTTATAATTACACTATTTCAAAAGTTTTGGTAATTTTGAATATATACTTGGTGATAATGTGAAGGATTGAAATTAAATATATTTGATGATAATTTTATATAAATTTTTCTCAAGAATAACCTCTTATTTGCCTAAAGAATATGAAATGGATTTTCTATTGAAATAAAAACTTCACTTTTTGTGCTAATTTTGATATGATTTTTTTGCAAGATATTTGAGGATAAGTTCATATAAAATATTTCTTAAGAACAATTTCTTAATATTCTAAAACTTGTGAAATTGGTTGTGTTTTGAAATAAAACTTCATATTTTGTACCAATCTTAAATTTTCTTCCCCACTTTTTTTTTAATAGATTTGGGTACTAAAAATACTGATTTTAATTAAAATATTATGTAAACAATGATATGTTCCATAGTTTATGTTATATAGGATTATTCCTAGTAATTCAAATTTTTATGAATAGGGAAATGTGAAAATGACATTGAAATGTAGAAACTTACATGATAAATTTACTTTTGAAGTTCACCATTATCAATCTAATCCTTGAAAAAAAATTACAAAGATTGATATTTTTATTAATTACATTGTACAAGGCTTCAATATTTATGTCTTTTATTGATTTATGCTTGGTCAAAGGATTTTAAATATATTCTAATGAAGTTATTTTAAAAGAGGAGTTTAATCAATGATATAAGAAAGACAAATATCTACTACAGATAAATCATAACTAAGAAAATTTAATAACATAATGTAGAAGTGATTTGAAGAGCAATATTTTTCACAAATACTAGTTATAGAGAATAATTGAGTGTCATTTCAAGTTTGGATTTATACCATAAATCAATTATATTTGGACAATGTTCAATGTTGAGCATAATCCTTTAACAAATTACTACATGTGCATCTTATCTACACAATGTCCAACTTATGGGAAATATATACCCACTATCCGATATTCATACATGTGTGTCTATTCTAGAAATTTTCAAAAAGGAGGAAAATAAAATTTATAAGAATCCACTTATAAATTATAAACACAAAGTATATAACTTAAAACCTCAAATGTAGTTACATATTCAGTTCTAATTTATGTCCCATCCATTTGAACTTACTCCTTTCCTTTTATAACAAACATACATATTGTAATGTATACTTAATTAGTTGCTTCTAATATCCATAGTTTGAAATGTATAACATTTTAGTAAAAATATAAGATCTTAAATGTTAAAATGATAGTGTCAAATTTAAATCATCTCTCTTCCACATAAAAAATCGTATATTTAATTTTGTGTTATGATAATTTTTATTAACCTTACAATAAATTAAAACACATCCATGCAATATTGAAATAATAATAGAAGATGATCTTGAAATTAACAATATTCTAAGATGAAATGGAAATGCAATAGTTTATATTTCAAAAAGCAAAAACATATTATAGAATTGTAGACCTCTTCAAGGGGCAACCTCCTTAGAAGTAAATATTTTATATAGTAAAACATGAGATACATTCATCTATGCTCCCTTGACTTTTTAAACTCTTTGTAACCCTAACTATAATAATCAAGGGTTGGCTTCACATGCAAGTGGCCACCCAAGCTAGAATATTATACCAAACAAGTAGTTACATTCTTTATAATATGTTACATTAAATAGCCCCACTTGTCTAGGCACCTCAAGTGCCACATACACATTACAAAATATTACATAATATCTTTAATATGGGATCCCCATGTTAGGAAGCGGTTAATTACATAGTAATATTAGGATGGCGTCCTAGCATACCCTTCTCCTTCAAAAAGCATTGTCCTCAAAGTTGGAGATGAGAATATTGCTATTGTAGTTGTTGGAGAGGTTCTGTTGGAACAAAATTTGCCTTCGGTTAATAGTGTTGCACCTTAGACTCTGCCAATATTGAATAGACAGATCTTGCTTGAGATCATCTGTCTAGTCTCCAGAGAAGGCTGGTTCCTTTGAGTTTTTTAGAGAAAAGGGGAACAAGAGATAAGGGAAATATAGCCTAAGCTAGAACTTTTCTCATGGTACAGATTAGACAACAACAAACATTGATGATGCAGATTACTACTTTCAGAGTTTTCTTTATATCTTCTTTATAGAAAACATGAATTCTTGAGTGTGACTTTTAGATGTTCGTCTAAAAGCATGTAAATATATTTTAATGTTCAACTCTAGAAACAAGATTTATACGTGCACAGTCCAGATTTCAGAACAGATACATTATAAAACTTAGAATGAATAAAAGTTAAAACACCAGATACATACACTTGCACATAAAAGTTTCGAAAGCCAGAAGAAGAAATATTTTATTGCTTGTAATCCAGTACATGTACATCAAGCTTGTAAACGTCCAAGAGCCGACCCTTTTTCATGGTCGACTCACTCCTATTTATACCCTAAAAAGAGTATCTTCTACTACGTACATTTAATTTCTTCAATCAATTACAAGTAATTGTCTGCAGTTTCTAATAATATACAACGGATTTCCCGTAGATTGGATAGATTTCCTTCTGGCTAATTTTAGATGAGCCTGTTATTCTACAATCATCCAGCGGACCTGCCAGGTTATAATCAACAGACCATTCTTCAGAAATCAGCACCTGATGTCAGTGCATGTCCCCAGTTGCCAAAAATATACTCTATTCCTTTACAGCTGGCGTGTCGCGAAATCATGACATTCTTTCCTTGCTTTGCTCTTTTGCCGCCTCCAGCCACGAAAATGAGACATGTCACGAAATCGTGACATTCGTCTCTTACTTTGCTCTTTTGCTGCCTCCTACCATGAAAATGAGACATGTCACGAAATCGTGACGTCCGTCTCTTGCTTTGCTCTTCTGCCGCTTCCAGCCGTGAAAATGAGACATGTCACGAAATCGTGACATTCGTCTCTTACTTTGCTCTTTTGCTGCCTCCCATCGTGAAAATGAGACATGTCACGAAATCGTGACGTCCGTCTCTTGCTTTGCTCTTCTACCCGCGAAAAGGCAACATGTCACGATATCGCGACACTTCTGCCTCTTTGTTCTCCTTTGTTGCTCTTAGCCATGAAAATGCAACATGTCACGATATCGTGACACTTTTGCCTCCTTGCTCCCTTTTGTTGCTCTTAGCCATGAAAATGCAACATGTCGCGATATCGCGACACTTTTGCCTCCTTGTGCTTTCTCTTCTCTTTTGGCCATGAAAATGCAACATGTCGCGATATCGCGACACTTTTTCTTTCTTGTTCTTTCTCTTCTCTTTTGCCATGAAAATACAACATGTCGCGATATCGTGACACTTTTTCCTTCTTGCTCTTTCTCTTCTCTTTAGCCATGAAAATACAACATGTCGCGATATCGCGACACTTTTTCCTCCTTGCTCCTTTTTGTTGCTCTTAGCCGTGAAAATACAACATGTCACGATATCGCGACACTTTTTCCTCCTTGCTCCTTTTGTTGCTCTTAGCCATGAAAATACATGTCGCGATATCGTGACACTTTTCCCTTGCTCCTTTTTGTTGCTCTTAGCCACGAAAATACAACATGTCACGATATCGCGACACTTTTTCCTCCTTGCTCTTTCTCTTTGCTTTGGACCATGAAAATGCAACATGTCGCGATATCGTGACACTTTTTCCCCCTTGCTCTTTCTCTTCGCTTTGAACCGCGAAAATGCAACATGTCGCGATATCGCGACACTTTTTCCTCCTTGCTCTTTCTCTTTGCTTTGGACCGCGAAAATGCAACATGTCGCGATATCGCGACACTTTTTCCTCCTTGCGGTGTTTTGCTTTTTCTTTGATCTTTAGCATATGGGCCACTTTGGTCTTCTTGGAAAATATGCAAAAAGGTGCATCAACTATTTTTCTGTAGTTAGTCACTTTTTGACTAACATTCTTGGCGCCTTCTGGGGGAATTTTTGCTCGCAAAAATAGAGACCAGGCCTTTATCCATTGGGAAACGGAGTCACCAGCACAGTTGCGAAAAGTAAAATTTTGAGTGGAAAAACAAAGATAAAAGAAAAAGGATGCATTCCTGCTCACCCTTTTTAGATTTTCAATCTTGGCCATGGTGGACTGTGACTCAGTCCCTTGAGAAGTTGTAACTCCAGCCACTGGGATGTCAATTCTAGGGAGAAATGGAAATGGGAGCAACTACGGACCCAATATTTAGCGGACTATGAGAAGATGCTGCCATTTCTGGGAGAACAAGGTAATTTTTTGGCAAGGACATTATATTTTTGTCGATTTTTAGAAAAGGAAGGAGAATTACAATGGGAATGAGTAGGAGAATGAGAAGAAGAAAGTGAAGAAAGCATACCTATTTCCGGTTGGGCTGGCTGTTGGTGTCCTTCTTCTCCTTCATGTTCACTGACGACAATTTCTTCACTCTGCATTTTTTTTGCATCAGGATTTTCATTTTCTTCATCACTTTCGTCCAAGTTTATAACTTGTTTCTCCTGCTGCTCTTCTACCGTCAAGATCTCCTTTTTAACCAAAGTTTGTTTTTTGTTTTCACTCTTTTGGCTTTCTTGAGCCGAACTGGGTGGGCCGTGTGGGGCTTCCTTCTGTGAAGTTTCATGCTCAACGCTCTGAGCATCTGCATCGATTTTTCCTTCAGTTGTATGGGCTGGTTCGCCTTCCTGAGTCTCTTTCCCTGAGTCGTCCTCTGTATCTTGAGGCTCTTGATCACTAGACGAGGTTTGAATAATACTCTTGTCTTTTCCTCCTATCCGCCATCATTTTTAGGCGATCACGTGGCAGCCCCAGATTTTTGAAAATTCAAATTTTTCCCTCCAGATTTCTTTCAAAATATCAGACCCCGATAGTCCGCAAAAAATGATTCTTATTAGGCCGTAAAAAGGGAAATATTTACAAAACTCCAAACTTATAATATATTGTACATATAATGGTGATCTGTAGCTTTTACTGGAAATACAATTTTAGGTGAAAAGCATTCACCGTGATGGGTAGAACCCATCCATCTTGATATTTTAACTGGAAGGCATTGAATTGCTTTTCTGAAACAATTTCGAATGGCCCCTCCCAGAACGCATCGAACTTGTCATGGTGTCCTGGCTTTGCTTTTTTGACATTCCATTTTAATACCAGGTCACCTGTTTTGAATTTCTTGAAAGTGGTTTTCTTATCGAACCACCCGGCTGTTTTTACCATATGCTTTTGATGATGATCGTAGGCCTGTTCCCTAGATTCTTCAAGCTGCAGAAGTTGCATCAGTCGGGCATCCATTGGATGACCTTCATCTTCGTTGACTTGGTTTAGCATTCTCAACGTGGGTATTTCCATATGAATCGGCAGAACAACTTCTTTGCCATAAACCAAAGCATATGGCGAAGTATTGATTGATTTTTTGATTGAGATTCTGTCGGCCCACAGGGCTTGATTCAGGAGTGAGTGCCAGTTCTTCTTATTGTCCTCTAATGTTCTTTTCAGAATTCTCAGAAGATTCTTATTAGTAGACTCAGCTAATCCATTACCTTGTGGGTAATAATTAGAGGAAGTCTTCAGGTAAATTCCATATCTACTGACGAATTCGATCATCTTTGCACTAGTGAAAGGGGATCCATTGTCTGTAATCAAAGAATCTGGTATGCCAAACCTTGTGATTAGACTTTCGATGAATTCTATCACCACTTCTGAATCAGCTTTCTTCGTAGGCACTGCTTCTGCCCACTTGGTGAAGTAGTCCATGGCAGTGAGAATGTATTTGTGGCCTGATGATGAGTTTGGCTCTATTATCCCTATGAAATCCAACCCCCACTGCTGGAATGGTTCCTCGACTTGAATAGCTTTTAAGGGCATGGGTGCATTCCTATTTCTTCCCACATACCTCTGACACTGTTCACACCTCTGGGTCACTCTGTACGCATCTAGGAAGATGGAAGGCCAATAACATCCAGCTCTAAGGATCTTCAAAGTTGTAGTTCGGCCTGCATAATGTCCCCCTAAAAACCCCCGTGAAATTCATCTAACACTTTCTGCTTTTCATTATCGGGAACGCATTTTAACAATACACCATCGATGTTAATCCTGTACAACCCCTCTGTTCGAAGGGTATATTTCAATGCTTGGGTTCTGAATCTCCTTCTCTGGGAAGCGTTCATATCTTCAGGACATGACCTAGTCTGAAAATACCTCACAAAGTCGTCGATCCAACCCGAACTTACTCTGTCTTGGTGTTGCTCTGTGTTTGCCATGACGGGGTGGCTCTCCCCATATCCACTTGCAGCTTGCTTGGCCAATTCTCGGCACAAAGCTCTCCCTCTGACTATTTTAGTAGGATGTATTTCTACATCATACTCTTGGATGCGAGTCACCCATCCAGCTCTTTTTTCACCCAATTCTCCTTGAATTATGAAGTTCCTTACATCGGGATGAATAACATACACCATCGTCCGACTCCGGGATAAGAAGTGTTTTAGCTTATTCAAGGATTTCATAATTGCGTATACTTGTTTTTCTATGAAGTTGTACCTTTCCTCATGTTTGTGCATGGTGGAACTCAGAAAGGCTATGGGTCTTTCTTCGTCATCTGCTCCTTTTTGAGTGAGAATTGTAGCATAACTATTTTGCTCTCCGACAGCATATAGTATGAAACCTCGGGAATAGTCAGGGTTGACTAGCACAGGAGCTTGAGCGATGGCTTCTAGAATTTTTTGAAAAGCTTCTTTCCTTGGCTCTATCCATTTGAAAGGAGCGTCCTTTTTCAATAATTCAGTCATTGGCTTAACTGTTTGGGCAAAATCCGCAATGAATTTTTTGACGAAATTTATTTGCCCAAAGAAAGACTGCAAACCTTTCTTGTTAACTGGGAGCGACAACTCAAGAAGCGCCTTTACTCTATCAGGATCAATTGACAGCCCAACTTTAGAAATAACATGCCCAAGGAGTATTCCTTCTTCCACAGCAAAAATAGATTTTTTAGGATTTAGTGATATCCCAAATTCTCTACATTTCTCAAATACTTGCTGCAGATGAGTGGCATGGTCCTTTTTGTCGTGAGAAAAAATAGTCATGTCATCTAAATAGACGACAATAATTTTGTTCGCAAGCTCCCCAAAAGCTACGTCCATGGCTCTCTGGAAAGTTGCTCCTGCGTTAGATAATCCAAAGGGCATCCTTTGGTATGCAAATGTTCCCCACTTAGTGGTGAACGCAATCTTGTATTGATCTTCATTTCTCACCCAAACTTGATTGTAACCAGAAAAGCCATCTAACAGAGAAAACCTTTCTGCTCCCGCCACAGTATGAAGGATTGGGTCAATCTGGGGTAAAGGATAGTGATCCTTTAAAGAGGCTCTATTCAAAATTTTGAAATCGATGCATAGTCGTATTTCTCCATTTTTCTTGCGGATTGGAACTAAATTTGCCACCCGGTAGAGTGCTTGATTGGGTATATTATCTTAGCCTGCAGGAGTTTTAACAACTCTTGTTTCATTAAGGCTTCAATCTTGGGATTCACAGGCCTCTGCCTCTGCCTAAAAGGTTTAGCTCCTTCCTCTAGTTCGATGGTATGCTGAATGACCTCTTTCCTGTACACTTTTAGATCACTATAAGTCCAGGCTATTATATCTGGATATTCTCTACATAACTATTTTATTTGTTCTAGTTCTACCACTGTACAATCGGTCCCCACTTTGATCATTTTTCCCGGTTCTAGTTCTATTTCCTTATACCGACGTTCATCTACCTTGATCCTTCGACCTACAGCTCTATCGCTATTGTCGAAAAGGCTCTCCAGGGTGATCAGTCCCCTGGGGATATGATTATTTCTCAGTTGAATAAGGCTCTCTTCGTCCTCTTCTTGTAACGCTCTTTCTATAGAGCAATTCATCTCATGAATCAAAAAATCTAGGATCTGCTCATCGTTTTCAAATACCTGCCAAAAAATGTCCTTGTCGGGCACAGAAGGCTTGTATATAAGTCTAACTATTTTAGACTTCTGAATAACATTGCTGACTGGGCAAAAATTTGATCCTACTGATGCTAACAGGTCTGCATGTGTGTTTTTCTCTCTGGAAATGGATTTCATGTTTAGTGCTTCAAAATTTTCCAATAGATCTAACACTTTGTTTTTGTAAGCCCTTAGGTAATGTTGCTTACAAATGCATTTTCCAGTAACCTGTTTAACGATCAGCTCTGAATCTCCATAGATCAACAACTATTTTGCACCCAATTTTTTAGCTTTCTTGAGTCCCAAACACAAGGCTTCATATTCAGCTGCGTTATTGGTGCAACTCCATGTCAACCTATATGAAAAGACTTTTTCTTTTCCAGTGGGTGAAATCAGAACGATTCCAGCTCCTGCTCCATTTTTGCACCTTGACCCATCAAAGTACAATTTCCATAACTGGTTGGCTGAATCATCTTGTTTTAGGGACAACAATAGGGAGCTTTTTTGGTTTCTCAATGGAATAGCTTCCCATTTCTGTCTCTACCATAGCATTGAAGTCTTTCATTGAAAACTGATCCTCAGATTGGAGTTCCTCCAGGGTTTCTTCCATTAAATCGATATTCTCCAATTCCTCGGACATCATGTTGATGGTAGCTGTTTCCTCTAGTCTTTCCACATGAAAAGTAGATGGTTTTTCATTGTAGATCTTGACTCTTTTACCTTTGAAAGGTACCTCCAAATGCGAATAATCTAGTGATAGATAACCTCCCAGTTTGGCTGTGAACTCTCTGGATAAACACATACCGAAATATGGTTCTAAGTCTACAACAACTACTTCTTGTATGACGACTGCTTCTGGCATTCTCTGGAGTTGAATAGGGATATCTTTGATCACCCCGATAGTTTTTACTTGGAGTACCATCTAATTGCAACACACCAGGATGACTTCGAGTATATTCCATCCCCATTATGTCACATACGGCTTTCGGCATCACCGTAGTTGCGGCCCCTGAATCAATCATGCAATTGTGAACTATCCACCCCTCCATTTGCAAGGATAGATAGAATGGGGGCGGTCTATTTTTTCCAAGAGGTTGGCACCACATTTGCTTGTATAACATTTGAGGAGGAGGTATTATTTTTTAAATTTAAGGATTCTTGGAGGAGGTCAATCTGACCAGGAATTTGCAATGCATCATACATGCTTATCTTGGAAGGGGTCCTCTTCATTTCTTCTGCAATGTTGAACGAAAGGGTTGCAGCTGGGAATACCTCAGTACTCTTTTCCCTTCCACTAGTAGATGCGTCGTATCTGTCTCTATAGACCTGTGTGGCTTCTGTTCTTTGCCTTTTTGTCAATGAAGGAAATCTGAGTCTTTCCTTCGCTTGCTCTTGAGCCTCGCTCCCTTTTCTAGGAGGAAATTCTTTTCTCGGTGTAGCCATAGAAGTCTGAGGAGGGTCAGAACGTCCTTTCTCATTAGACTGGTTTTTTCATGGAGTTGCCCTGGGGGTAGGAGGAAAACCTAGTGGTTGGAGTTCCTTAGGGTCGGCTTGTAACGACTTTTTTCCCGACCTTGTCAGGACTGAGACTTGTTCCATGGATGGCATTGCCAAATTGTGGTGGACTTCTCTGATTATGTTCACCTGTCCCTTGCCGGTTTCTTTGACTCTCTCATTGATAACCGCTTGCACATGATGTTGATGAATCATGCATGAATCCTCTCCATGAGGATCATTGCAAGTGGTACACCAGTAGTCAAAATTAGTGGGTTCTCCATTATCTCCTATCTCATTCGCATACACCACATTTTTTTTATCTTGTCCTCTTCCACTTGTTGAAGCACCTTCCTTTTGTATCTGTGGAAATCTTCTTGCTTGGATATTCCGTTCCACCTCTCTCTTTTTCATGGATGCCATTTCATTTGACAATGTCTTCATTGTATCAATTATGGTCGTGTATTGATCATTGGGGGGAGCTGATGCAAGGGGTGTGGCTGGTAATGCAAGGAATGTAGGAGGTGCAACTATAGCTGGGAGGGCCTGCATTGATGGGAGTATAGGCAGTTTAGAGATTGACGCTTGGGAAAGCTCTGGTACAATTGGCAATAGACTCTTTGATGGATATCTTTTTGTAGCGATGAGATCAGCTTCGCCCTTTGCTGCCTCTAGATAGATCCCAGGAAAAGTGGTTACACGGGATTGCCTTATTATCATACTGAGATCTGAATCAAAAGCCCTTAAATAATAGCATATAGCTTGTTCTTCCATGGGCTTTAGGCCTTGTGGTACTCTATCACGAGTTCTGGTAAATCTGATGTTGAAATCTTGGATTTCTTCTTGTGGATGCCTCTCAATGATAGTGAATTGATTCAACAATGTGAAAGGATCCACATGTATATTAAATTCATCGACTAGACGGTCGGCCAGTACTGCCCAAGAAGTAATGGATCCAATGGGAAGCGCTCTGTACCAATAGAGCATCTTTCCTTTCAAAGATATAATCAACAATCTGACCATTACATCTTCTTGAGTGATGTTGTAAATAGATGCTAGCGATGATACATCTAAACAGTGCTCATCTACTATTTTGCCTATTCCGTCAAAGGTCGGTAATGCTTTTAGTGCAGCTTGTGGAATTTGGTGGTGTGTTCCCAAGTTCAAAGGGCCAATTTGATTCCACACAAGATGCGTCGGGGGCAGGGGTGGCTGCCATGATTGCTAAAGGAGTTACAACCGCTATGGGATTGCTTGCAGATGCTCCTACAATGGGTGTTAAAGAGGTGCTAATGGTGCCGGGCAGATTTGATCGTGCGGCTAGCACAGGGTGTGCTTTTAGGCTTTCGAGATGTAGTTCAAAGAACTCGATAGGTTCTTCAGAGTTTCTAGCTCGGGATCTGGTTATCATATGGCTATATAACCAGAAGGTTTTTAGACAAGGTCTTTCTTTTATGGTCTAAATTGCAACGGAGTCGCCGGGTGGTTTTTCTTGAGATTTTTAAACAAAAAGGCTCTTAAGGTAAAACACCAAAACTTATACAATACTGTGGGATTGCTGGTCCCACCGGGCATGCCAAAAACTATTGGAACAAAATCTGCCTTCGGTTAATAGTGTTGCGCCTTAGACTTTGCCAACATTGAATAGACAGATCTTGCTTGAGATCATCTGTCTAGTCTCCAGAGAAGGCTGGTTCCTTTGAGTTTTTTAGAGAAAAGGGGAACAAGAGATAAGGGAAATATAGCCTAAGCTAGAACTTTTCTCATGGTACAGATTAGACAACAACAAACATTGATGATGCAGATTACTACTTTCAAAGTTTTCTTTATATCTTCTTTATAGAAAACATGAATTCTTGAGTGTGACTTTTAGATGTTCGTCTAAAAGCATGTAAATATATTTTAATGTTCAACTCTAGAAACAAGATTTATACATGCACAATCCAGATTTCAGAATAGATACATTATAAAACTTAGAATGAATAAAAGTTAAAACACCAGATACATACACTTGCACATAGAAGTTTCGAAAGCCAAAAGAAGAAATATTTTATTGCTTGTAATCCAGTACATGTACATCAAGCTTGTAAACGTCCAAGAGCCGACCCTTTTTCATGGTCGACTCACTCCTATTTATACCCTAAAAAGAGTATCTTCTACTACGTACATTTAATTTCTTCAATCAATTACAAGTAATTGTCTACAATTTCTAATAATATACAACGGATTTCTCGTAGATTGGATAGATTTCCTTCCGGCTAATTTTAGATGAGCTTGTTATTCTGCAATCATCCAACGGACCTGCCAGGTTATAATCAATAGACCATTCTTCAAAAATCAGCACCGATGTCGTTGCATGTCCCCAGTTGCCAAAAATATACTCTATTCCTTTACAGCTGGCATGTCACGAAATCATGACATTCTTTCCTTGCTTTGCTCTTTTGCCACCTCCAGCCATAAAAATGAGACATGTCACAAAATCATGACATTCGTCTCTTACTTTGCTCTTTTGCTGCCTCCCACCATAAAAATGAGACATGTCACGAAATCATGACATCCGTCTCTTGCTTTGCTCTTCTGCCGCTCCTAGTCATAAAAATGAGACATGTCATGAAATCATGACATTCGTCTCTTACTTTGCTCTTTTGCTGCCTCCCACCATGAAAATGAGACATGTCACGAAATCATGACGTTCGTCTCTTGCTTTGCTCTTCTGCCCGCAAAAAGGCAACATGTCATGATATCGCGACACTTCTGCCTCTTTGTTCTCCTTTGTTGCTCTTAGCCATGAAAATGCAACATGTCACGATATCGTGACACTTTTGCCTCCTTGCTCCTTTTTTGCTCTTAGCCATGAAAATGCAACATGTCGCGATATCGCGACACTTTTGCCTCCTTGCTCTTTCTCTTCTCTTTTGCCGTGAAAATGCAACATGTCGCGATATCGCGACACTTTTGCCTCCTTGTGCTTTCTCTTCTCTTTTGCCGTGAAAATGCAACATGTCACGATATCGCGACACTTTTTCCTTCTTGCTCTTTCTCTTCTCTTTAGCCATGAAAATACAACATGTCACGATATCGCGACACTTTTTCCTTCTTGCTCTTTCTCTTCTCTTTAGCTGCAAAAATACATGTCGCGATATCGCGACACTTTTTCCTCCTTGCTCCTTTTTGTTGCTCTTAGCCGTGAAAATGCAACATGTCGCGATATCGTGACACTTTTGCCCCCTTGCTCCCTTTTGTTGCTCTTAGCCATGAAAATACAACATGTCGCGATATCGTGACACTTTTACCTTCTTGCTCCTTTTTGTTGCTCTTAGCCGCGAAAATACAACATGTCGCGATATCGCGACACTTTTTCCTCCTTGCTCTTTCTCTTTGCTTTGGACCGCAAAAATGCAACATGTCGCGATATCGCGACACTTTTTCCCCCTTGCTCTTTCTCTTCGCTTTGAACCGCGAAAATGCAACATGTCGCGATATCGCGACACTTTTTCCTCCTTGCTCTTTCTCTTTGCTTTGGACCGCGAAAATGCAACATGTCGCGATATCGCGACACTTTTTCCTCCTTGCGGTGTTTTGCTTTTTCTTTGATCTTTAGCATATGGGCCACTTTGGTCTTCTTGGAAAATATGCAAAAAGGTGCATCAGCTATTTTTCTGTAGTTAGTCACTTTTTGACTAATAGGTTCCCATGTGGTATTTTTAGATGTAAACACTAACATTAGACAAAAATATCAGTGACAGTGCGGTTATGGAGAGTGTAGGTTCTATGGTCCAAAATTTTGTTAGGATCTAACATGATCTATCATTCATAATCTAAGTCAAGGAGGATCAATTGGACTTCAATATGGTTTTTGAGTACCTTCTTGAGATAAGAAATATGGAAGACTAGATGGATCTTGGAAGAGCATGGTGACGTAAGCTTATAGGCCACTTGTCCAATTTGATGCAATACCTGGTAGGGTCCATAAATTTATGCTACCATTTTTTATGAACATGAAGTTGCATGGAAGATTGCTTATAGTGTTGGAGTTTAAGAAATACCATATTATGTACATTGAATTTGCACTCAAAACAATGTTGATAAATCTACTAGCACATCTATTTTTTATCTATCACTAAGTTCTTCAACTATTACAAAATTTAGGGACACTCATGAAGAGTTGTGTCCATTGCCTAAACTTTGGATTTTCTAAAAATATTTGAAGAGGACGATTAAGGTGGGTTTCCAAAAACTACTTCAAAAGGAGTCATTTTGGAAGTTGTGTGGAATGAAGTGTTCTACCATAATTTAGCTAAATGTATCCACTTATCCAATTGTATTGTGTGTTCAAAGGTAAAATATCAAACCTACGTTTCCAAGCACTTATTGATAATTTTAGTTTTCCCATCTAGGTTTGAAAATTAATTCGATTAAATTGTGACCCATCACCATAAGAATGACCTATTTTCCTCCATATTTAGAAATTATTTCAATAAAATCCATGGAGATATCAATCCATACATTGTTTAGGATTGACAATAATTATAGAGTACCTGGAGTATGAACTGTTTCCCCTTTCATCCATTGGAAAATTTTATATTTAGCCACAAAATTTAAAATTTGTTTTCCATTCCCTACCAATAGAATGACCTTTTAGCTCTCTCATATGTCTTCAAAAATCTTGAATGGCCTACACTTTATGAAGCATACATTTACATTATGATATCCTCATAAAGAATTTTTGGAAACCATAATGTGATATTGATATCTTAATAGGTGTCCATCCCATGAATATCTAACATGTTAATTAGGATCATGTTGGAGTTGCTTCTACAAATTCTATATGGATGAGTTCTTGGTTGTGTCTTCTTGAAGTTGTGAAATATGTTGGGAAAGTGGGGACAAGAGGGCACACACTGTTACTTTATTCTCAAAATAATGAGAGAGGGCATTTTTTGTAATATTCTCCTTTCCTTTCTTATACACAATGTCATAATCATACCCAAACAATATTGAAACCTCTTTTTTCTATGTTGGAGTAGACACCCTTTGTTCCAAGAAATATTTCAAACTATGATACCCCATTTTGATGGATAAATACCTCCCAATGAGATACAATAACCAATTATTGAAAACATGGAGAATGACCATCATTTTCTTTTAGTAAGTAGACTTCCACAAATTTTTCCTTGATAATGCCTTACTAGTAAAAGTGAGAGGTCATCCTTATTGCATTAACACAATACCAATGCCATGGCCTGAGGAACCACTTTAAATTATAAAGGGTTTCTAGAAATAAATAGTGTCTAACACCAAAATTGAAGTCATGGCATCCTTGAGATCTACAAGAGATCGCCATATAAAGGAGTTATATTTTAACATGGTAGTAAGTGGAGTGATGATCTTTCCACACCCCTATGCAAATCATCAGTAGAATCCAGTGAGACTAAAAAATGCTCAAAGTGCCTTGATATTTTATGGCTTATACCACTTTTGTATGGCTTCAATTTTATTTGGATCAACCTTAACCCCTTCTTATGACATAATATACCCTAAATATACTACTTCATGCATTTGAAAGGAACATTTAGATAGTTTGGAAAAAACTAATGGTCGTATAATAGTTACAATATTTGATCCAATTATTGTAGGTGATTAGACCATGTGCAACTATAGATGTTAATATCATCAAAGAAGACCAAAATAAACTTGGGAAGAAATGGGTAGAAGACATTTGATGAGGCCTGAAAATGCCTCATTTTTACACTATGTTTGACATATAAAAACTACCATATTATTAAGTTAAATATAAAATAGTTGATTAGAATATATATTTGTTAAGTGTTTGCATGATTTTATGTTAGGAGCATTATATCTCTGTTTTTGACTATTTTCAGCATTTTGTGACTTATTTTTCTTGATTAAGTAGCAAATAAAAATATGCATTTCAAACAGCCAAATGTGGTATGATGATATCCATTAACTTAACAATTATTTATGAATGTTTTCCTACCTTTCAACTTGTTTGAAGTCCACATTGAAGCCAAATTATTAGGACTGTTCTAAATCTGGAAATCTGCAAAAAACAACCATATAAAAATTAGCAAGCTGCCACTTTATAGGATCACCTTGAATTTGTCAAGAAAAACATAAAAAAATGGAAGGAATAAGTTTATAAGGACTACAAAAGACATCTAACCTATTTAGAAGCATTCCCACATGGTCTAAATAGGCAGAAATAGGGTATAATAGAGCAGGGATAATTGTGCAACACTGTTGCACTATTTCAGCATGGTTACTTGGTGAATAAAGTGTATAAATTTAGTAGCAACTTGATGTACTTATTCATGTTGATATTTGAATTATTTTCCCATGTTTTAATTTGTTGAACTTGCAAGAAGTGCCAAAATTTTACAACTGTGCAGCAAATATAGAAAATATAGAAGTTTACCATATAAATTCTAGCTCGCTACCAATGAATATCAAGGTATAGAATTCACACATGGAGAAGGATAAAAGCTATTGCAATCAATTATTGAGAGATAACCCACCTGAGAAAAGTAGCTGAGATCACCTAAAGACCACATAGTTAGTCAATCTGAAGAGATTCAGATTGAGCAGACATCTTCAGATTCACAGAATGTAGTTTCTTTGGATTAAGCAGACATCTTCGGATTGATAGAATGCAGTTTCTTCGGATTGAGCCAGTTATCTTCAAATTGACAACAAAAAGTACTTTTTGACTATTTTTTGATGGTGGAAAAAGGGAAATAAGGTTGAGAAGGTTAAGGGAAAATATCCCCCAGTTGTCTTTTTCGTCCTTTCCATTCAAAATCCACCATTCATGGGAAAAGATCAATTGATCCTCTTCTAGGATAAAACCAGGAAATGTTGCAACATAATAGGATTTGATCTACATGATAGGAATAATATATTTTAAATTTGTAAATAGATCTTATGCATATATAAAATGATAGCTCCCTTATTGGTTGAGCTAGGTAGGAATTAGAATAGAGGAGAGTAGTAGCAACAACAAATATGACTGTACAACAATTATCTATAATAGTTTTCAACATGTTTTGACAACAATAAAAGTGTAGCATTTTTGTCAATTTATTTTCTAAGTGTTAATTAGTTAAGGAGTTTTTTTACATCTCATTCTAGATCAGAAAGTATGGACCCACTTTCAGATATAGAAGGAGGATTTTTATGACATGTTTTAATCTGTAATTTTACTATAGTAGAATTAATAGATTGCTTGCCAGATTTCATTTTCTTGTTTTAATTTTGTATTTTGTTATTTATGTTTTCTTCATTATGTTTTTGTATAGCTAATGTGTGTGTGTCAGCTAAAAAATTATATTAAATATTTGTTTCCATGTTCCCTTTGATTTTCATGTTCTTTGCTTTTATGTTTCAACTACTTTCAATTTTAGTAGATTTCATTTTGTTGTCAATTCCTATACTAGAATATTGACGACCTTTTGTGGTAGGATATTGACAGGTGTTTTTAGCATATGTTTTATTTTAGCATCATTTCAATTTAGCAATTTCACTTCTATTATTTTAAATATGCAAAAGTATATTAGATTTTAATTCAGTCATTTCCAATTCTTGCAATTGTAGTTAATTGTTAAATTCTGCAATTTAGATTTAGTTTTCAATTCCTATAATTTATTTCAGTTTCCATTCTGCAGACTAGGTTTAGTGTGACACCAAAAGGCTAAACCAAAATTTGTTTCACCAATATATGCTTGAAATTTGAATTCCTGAATTGCACTCTGCCCTAACCTTCTATCATAAAAAACCTTGGACACCACCTTAGATTGATAAATCATTGAGATTAAATGATGAGACTCAATGACACTCCTCATTTTGGCACTGTTGCTAGAGATCATGGTGTTTTTAGAAGGTAAAAGAAGTCAAATAATTATTATTGTGCTAAGTTATGAAGTTCAAAGTAAAATTTGAATGTAATAACTGGTATAAATAATAATTATTGATAGTTACATTTCAGTCCATTTAGAAAACAAGCAACCACAGGGAGGTGATCTTCACACTTGGGGGTTAAATTACCTATGTTTGAAATTTTTGATAAAAATTGAAAGAATTCATCATCGTCATTATCAGGAAACATAAGATATCTTGAAAAATTTATAAGAACCATCTGTTAGTACTGCCATTTTTATATCTATATCATCAGGGTAGTATAAAAAAATTTGTACTAGGTGTTGGGAAGTTATCATGGTAGATATACAAGACTATCCCTTGAACAAAATAGCAATATCAGCTACTTGTAGCATTTGTTCATAGGGGCATATCATTTATGAATACCATATACTTCTCCAACTCAGAGATGCAAAATTTGTTTCCTAATCTGAATTCTTCTCAAAGAGAGATCCCAACAACAACAAACAAGGTAAGTAAATCAACCACCACCTTAAGCCCAACCTGTGGCAAATATAAATAATACAGGATAGGCAACCCATATCTATGTAAGTTGAGTCTATTAAAAAAAAATCATCACAAAATTTTTGCACAATCAAAATAGAAGTTTGCAACTCAACAATGATCCTAGAGTTTTTCCATTATTGCTTAAATATTGTTAGGGTTTTACCGTGCTAAACCATAACATACCAATTCTTAGCCTACAAATACAATAGTTTATCTCATTAGAGGCGATCCTATCTGACAAGTAGTTGATCTACTAAGTTATACACTTCTTATATTATTATGGTATCCAAAAACATGTTTAGTTAAATTATATTTTTCAACCCAACCTGTGATCAGTTTGAATAATACATGATAGGCATCCCTTATTTATGTAGCTGAATCTAGTAAAAAAAATCCTATAGGAAATGTTATTGACTACAACAACATCCAACTGTGATAAAAAAAGAACTTACCTGAGCTTCAAGAGATAAAATTCAATAGAGATACACAAAAACCCTTTAGTCCAGACACACCAATCAGCTTTGGATAAAGGAGAAAAACTAGAAAAGTTGCACATAGAAAATTTACCTCCATTAAGGATAAATTTTGTCCTCCTAAGAATGAAACAAATTGAATTACAGCCATGGAAATTCTTTAACATTATTGACCGGTTGACTTATGAACAAAAAGCAAAATTGTTTGCTATTTTGAAACAATATTTCAATCCCCTTGCATGGAATTACAATGGTATGTCAAGATTTCATCTTGATGTATGCACTTAACATATTTGAAAATTGGTATTGAATTGTTTTAAGTACATATTGACAAGATTTTATATATTAGGAGGCATGGAAAAACACTTGATTGAAGAAATTTTTAGATATGAAGCAATGTTTCTTTCTCCCATTGGTGATTCACAAAGAAAGTTGGTGGTGAATGGATATTGCCTTCGGGTATACCATGAACCATTAACTAAGGAGGAGTTCTTGAGGTGAACAATTGGATGTACATAGAATGGAGGAGAATTTATCTTCCATGTCAGATTCAGAGTGATGATAAAATTTTGACAAAAAGAAAAAAAATAATCTTGCTTGTGAACTTCCTTCATGGGCACAAGCAAGACAAGAGAAAAGTCTGAAAAAGAGAAAAAAGAAAAGAAAATAAGAAAAAGAGAGAAAAAAATTAGAAAAAAACATGTCCCACAAAATGGGGATACATGAGGACAAGCATCAATTTCAGCATATAGAAGGAAAAATGAATTCAGCACTTCATTTCCAGAAATAAGGAGTTAAATGATGATATAAGCAGATTCTTACTACTCATCTAGAATGGAAGGTTGCATCATTGTTATAGATTTCAGCAGAAAAATATGGTGTTTTCATACAAAGTTTGACATGTTTTTGTGGAATAAGAATTGTTCTCATCCAAATAAGAGTGAGAGGCATTCTCTCTCATTGTAGCCTTATTGAGACACTTGAAAAAAAAATTACATAAGTTGGTTGAAAACCAGAAATGGTAGCCTCTTCTGATGAAAAAAAAAGAGAAGAAAAAAAATGAAAAAAAAAGAGAAAAAAATGAATAATTTAGTAGTGAAAACCTCCTTGAGGCGTTGTTGAGTTGGCTTGCATGAAAACCAGTTTTTTGGTGTGCATTGCCTTATTGATCCACCCATCCTTGTTTCACCATTGTACAAATCTCACACTGCACATGTGTATATTTATGTTTTCAAATAGCTTGCTAACAATCATCAGAAGCAGCTTGTAAGGTGCATGATCAATTTTTAGGATAGTAAGGTATGTGTTTCTTGCATTTAAGTCATAGTAAGCATTTAGCATTTAATATATGATAATTGGTATTTGGCATAAAACTATTCATACAATATTGGCAAGTTGAAAATGACACATGTTTAATATGTCAAGAAACACCTCCTTTTGCCCTTAGTTGCATGGGAGCATTTGAAGATTCTGTTTTACTACTACTACAATAAAAAAATAATGAATAACATCTAAATAAAAGGATAGAGATGATATTTTTGATGTTATGGAAGGCTTACATACCCTAGATATGGGTCCAAAATAGAATTTGTAGCTAACTTTTGCATAGAAGGTCATTTTTGCATTTTTGGATGAATCTTCAGAATAAAATAGGCTATCTTCGGAATGAACAAGATATCTTCGAAATAAGCAAAAACTATACCAGAATTGCTAAAAATGTTGCAAAATAGTAAAAAGAGTAGGGTACATCAAATATTGAGGTTCCTAAGGCTCTACCACATGTAATTACATCCCTCAAGCATTTCAAAATCAAAATTTTATCAATTTTGTTCAAAAGGTGCAAACAATAGAAATAGGCATTCAGGCTGAAATGTTGTTAAGAATAGAAAATTTCACCAATAGTAGTGCATCTGTCAAATATGGTTCCACAATAATGCTATTGCAAGATGAATCACATGATACCAAGCCTTTAAGAGGTACCTTCCAACACTAAAACTTGTAGAAGGGCAAAAAAAGAGTTAAAATTGCAATAATTACAGAAATTGCAATATTGAAGGATGAAAGTGCATAAGTCAAAAATTTACAAGTTGCAAATGAAAAAAAAAAATATGCAAGAAAAGAAAAAAAATCAGAATAAAGAAAAAATTGAAAAAAATTGATTGAATTTTTTTTTTCAAGGTTGTAGAAAAGTGAAATACCTATCCTTAAATTGAAAAATTCTTGGTATAGTGCAACAAGGAGAAATTTCTCAAGTAGCAGGTGGCAAAGGATATTTTTCACAAGGATAAAACCAGCATATTACTATGGCCTACTAGGATGAATGAGGGCATGCATCAATTCAAGCTAGGGGGGATGATGAGGCCTGAAAATGCCTCATTTTACACTATGTTTGACATATAAAAACTGCCATATTATTAAGTTAAATGCCAAATAGTTGATTAGAATATATAATTTTTAAGTTTTTACATGATTTTATGTTAGAAGCATTATATCTTTGTTTTTTACTATTTTTAGCATTTTGTGATTGCTTTTGCTTGATTAAGTAGCAAATAAAAATATGCATTTCAAACAGCCAAATGTGGTATGCTAATATCCATTAACTTCACAATGGTTTATGAATGTTTTCCTATCTTTCAACTTGTTTGAAGTCCACATTGAAGCTAAATTATTAGGACTGTTCTAAATCTAGAAATCTGCAGAAAACAACCATATAAAAATTAGCAAGTTGTCACTTTATAGGAGCACCTTGAATTTGTCAAGAAATGATGGGACTGAAAAATAAGGCACACTTTATTTACAAGTTATCTTACAATATATAAGCATCAAGCTTAGGAGGGAGATATGACAAGTGTCATAAGCTCCACTCCAAGTGTCTTTAAGAAGACACCACTTCAACTCAAACTGAAGATAGGGACAAGCCACAGAAGACAAATGTCAACCTGTCAATTATAGGCATAGTGCACATTATAACAATAATAATATTCTAACATTCCCCCTTAATGTGCACTATCCTAAAAAGATAAGTCAACATTAGATAACATTCCCCCTTAATGTTGACTTCTTTTACATAGATATAACAAATTGCTAAACTGAGAAAATTGTCTTTCCCAAGTGACTTCGTGAAGATGTATGCTACTTGATATTGATTTGGTACATACTCCATGTGTATAATGTCTTATTGGACCATTTCTCTATTGAAGTGATGATGGATCTCAATGTGCTTTGTTCTAGCATGGAAAACTGGATTCTTGGTCATCTTAATGGTACTTTTATTGTCACAATATATATATGTTGGACCATGTATGAATAGCCCAATATATTGAATTAATTGCCTCAACCATATTGCCTCCTTAGTTACCTCAACTACTGCTCTATATTCTGCTTCTACTGAAGATAGTGAAAGCGTGTTCTGCTTCTTTGTGCTCCATGAAATAGAGCCTTGGCCTAATTGAAAGCAATAACCTGATGTAGATCTTCTAGTTTCAGGACAACTGGCCCAATTCGAATCTGTGTATCCAATAAAATAAAAATTATCACTTGATTTATACATAAGGCCATGATGAGATGTGGCATTTAGGAATCTCACAATCCTCTTAGTTGCTATCCAATGGCTCTTCTTAGGATCTTGCATGAATATGGAAATAAGGCCAACCGAATAGCAAATATCTGGTCTAGTTGAAGTTAAGTAGATCAAACTTCCAACTAGTTGTCTGTAAAGTGTACCATCAACCTTTTCTTCTTCATAATTATTTACCAATTTCAATCTAGTTTCCATGGGAGTTAGAGAGGGTTGACACTCCTCCATGCGAAACCTCTCCAAAATAGACTGAATTTACTTATCCTGTGAGATAAAAATTTTACCAGGCTATTGCCATACCTCTATTCCTAAAAAATAGTGGAGAAGGCCTAAATCTGTCATCTCAAAGTTCTTGCATAAGTCCTCCTTGATCAACCTTATTCCTTCTATGTCATCACCTGTAATGAGAAGATCATCCATATACAATGTAACCAAAATGATGTAGTTCCTCCAATTTTTCACATAGAGAGTAGATTCTGTTGTAGATCTAGTGAAACCAAGGTTGAGAAAATATGAGTCAATCTTTGCATACCAAGCTTGGGGTGCTTGCTTCAACCCATATAGAGCTTTATTTAATCTGAGAACTTTGTTGTTTTGGCCTTCATCTGTGTACCCTGGTGGTTGTTTCACATACACTTCCTCCTTCAAATGACCATTGATAAATGCACTTTTGACATCCATTTAATATATTGGCCAATGTTTTTGAGCTACCATAGAAATAACTATCCTAATTGTAGTCATCTTAGCCATAGGATAAAATGTCTCCTCATAATCAATTCCCTCTTGTTTCTTATAGCCTTGAGCTACTAAGCGAGACTTGTAGCGATCTAGTGAGACATCTGCTTTATATTTTGCTTTGTATACCCATTTTGTGCCAATGGTATTTTTTCCCATGGGTAAATCAATTAACTCCCAAGTGTGATTTTTTCCAATGGAATATAATTATTGATCTATGGTATGAACCCATTTAGGATCACCAAGTGCTTCTTGGACATTAGAAGGTTTAGTTTGGCTAAGGACTTTGGCCATTAGGGCATAATTCACTTGGTGTCTTAGGGCTGAAGGCCTTTTACCTGTATAGGTGGGCAAATGATTTTGGGCTTCATCTATTGTGGCTTGAACCCACTTGGGTAAAGGATTGGATGATGTTTCTTTATCATTAGGAGGAGGAGATGGAGGACATGGATCATTTGTAGGGAGTTCTTCTTGTGGATGAATTTATTGATTTATGAGTGAAGGGGAAGGACTAGATGATATTGTATGCATGAATGGAGAAACTATTTCATTAGTTATTTCTAAAGTGGAGGCCTTAGAAGGATTATATGGGGGATACTCATGAAAGGTAACATCCCTAGATAAAATAATTTTCTTGGAAACAGGTTCATATAATTTATATGCATTGGCACTATCACTATAGCCAACAAAGATGCATTTTTTCCTCTTATCATCAAACTTCTTCCTTTTCTTATGAGGAATATGAGCATAGGCATCACATCCAAATATTCTCAAATGGCCCACATAGGGCATACTTCCACTCCATGCTTCTTCAGGTGTTCTCTCATGTAAGGCCTTTGTGTATGACCTATTAGTCAAGTATGCAACAGTAAGAAGAGCTTCTACCCAAAATGAGTTAGGTAATATAGCAGCATATAACATTGATTTTTCCCTATTTGTGATTGTTTGATTCATCCTATCAACAACTCCATTTTGTTGTGGGATATAAGGGATTGTGAATTACCTCCTTATCCCATTATACTTACAAAAATTAAATAATTCATTGGATACATATTCTCCAACATTATATGATCTTAAGGTGGCGATTTGATAGCCACTTTATCTTTCAATAAGTGCGATGAATTATTTGAACTTATCAAGGGCTTGCCACTTATATTGAATTAGGTAGATCCATACCTTTCTACTATAATCATAAATGAAAGTGATTTAGTATTTAGCCCCAGTATAATATTGAATAGACATTGGCCCACAAATGTCTGAATGAACCAATTGCAAAGGTCTATTGTCTCTCCATGCCTTTCCTGTTTCAAATGGTTGCCTATGGTGTTTGGCTATTACACATGGCTTACAAAAATATTTTGAATCCTTAAGATGTGGAAGTCCTTTAACTAATCCTTTTGTAGCCATCATTTGAATATTATTAAAATTTAAATGTCCCAATCTTTCATGCCACATGTACTCCAAAGAGAAAGTAGTTGTTGTATGCAAAGATGTTTGTGTTATAGATTTTGTAAGGAGGTAGTAAACACCATACTTTTTCACTCCCATGGCCTTGAAATTTTCATTGGATTCCTTAATTTAGCATTTGTCTTTTTCAAAATAGACATTATAGCCCTTATCTATAAGCTATCCAATAGAAAGAAGACTCATTTTAAGACCAGGCACATACAAAACATCTGTTGTAGGAACATTATTACCATCATGCAAAGTAAGTGGTGCCTCCCCAACACCTTCAATGGGTAGAGCACTTTCATCACCAAAATTAATGAATTTATTTGATGTAGGCTGAACCTTGGTCAACCAATCTTACCTTCTTGTCATGTGCTTTGTTGCTCCAGAATCAATATACCAACATTATTTATCTTCAACATGAACTTGGTTGATTGCATACAATGTGTTTAGATTATTATTTTGTGGTTCTCCCTGTTCTCTTTGCCTTTTATATCAATTGGCAACATTATGATTCCATTTTCCACAATATTCACACCCTTGTTAATTGTTGTTTTAACCCCCTTGAGGTATTTTTTGCCATCTTGGCTGCTGCTGGTACTGCTGTTGATGTGGCTACTGATGGTACTGTTGATTTGGTTGTTGTTGGTACTATTGCTGACGTGGTTGTTGTTGGTACTATTGGTTTGGCTACTACTGGTACTGTGTGTATCTCTAATTTTGTCTACCCCTTTGATTCTGATTATGCTAATTTTGATCATTGTTTTGTTTAGGCTGTAAAGTTGCCTTGGTGGCAAAAGCTGCTGATGTGGCTTCAATTTATTCATATTTGATTAGTGCTTGCTCATGTTTCTTAAGTAGGATCTTAATATCCTCAAGTATGGAATTCATTATTTTACCACTCAAGTCTAACATGGTAGCATAGGAGTGAAACTTTGAAGGAAGACCATGCAACATTATTGGAATTAACTCATTATCATCTAGGGTTTTACCAGTAGCTAAGAAATCATTCTTAATAGACTTGACTTCCATAAGATAATCGGTAAGTGAGCCTTTCATACATAGATTGTGCAATTTTTGTTTGAGATACAAAATATTATCTTGACTTGGCCTATTAAACAATCTATTGAGAGCATCCCATGCTTATTTAGGTTTTTTTGCAACCCTTATAGTTTCTCTGCATTGAATTCCTGTAGCTAGCTTGATTATACTTAAAGCTATATTGGAATTCTTCTCAAATTATGCTTTTTCTTTAGGTTCTGTAGGTGCAGTGAGTGGGTCTTCATTAGCTTGCCTATATTTCACAAAGTCCCACATATCATTCATCATTAATATTGATTTCATATCATACTTCCAATTTGCAAAAGTTTGTGCTCCTTCAAGTTTTTTTGTAAGTCCATTTAATAGATTTGTAGTAGCCATGATTTAGAAAAGGATAAAAAGAAAAGTGAGCTCAACAAAGGATGAAGTAAGAATGAAAAATGCCAAATTAGAGCCCTCAAGAAAATCTAGGGTACACCGCTGAAGATCCAAAGGAGGGTTCGCCTAGTTTTTCCACTTTGAATCTTCAAGTGATTCCAACAGTGGGAGGGTTAAGTTGAACATAAGTGTTTTTTCCTATCCAAAAAGAGCAAGAATTAGAATTTTTCTAGACCTTTATACCAAACTTCTCAATATACCTACCCTTACGTGATACATGGAACATAGGCGATTCTTAAAGGGAATAACATGCCAGACCTTTATACCAAACTACTCAATATACCCACCCTTACATGAGGGAGACTATAAGTATTTGAGTAGTTGAAACGTGGAACACAGGCGGTTATAAAAATATGATGCTTGATTTTTGTAGAATTGTTACAATAGATGTGCCAATGTATTATTGCTTTATAAGAATTTGCCTATATGTGTTTGCTTGCTTGTATATGGCTTAGTGTCAAGTGTGTATGAAATGGAACTACACTTGATTACAATTATAAAACCCAAATTCATGCAAGGGTAATAGCAAGCATAAAATGTAGACAAATCCCAAATAGAATATGCAAGCAACAAACACCTAGTGGCCAAGAGAGTGCCACAAAATGAATCCACCGAAAAAGGGACAAGGGGCCCTAAATCACCCCTTAAGTTGATGATTTGTATTTGGCTAAAAAACAAATTAGTCCCAAATGTGCCTCCAAAAGATGATACAATATCAATGCCTCCTTTTATAATATTTCCTTCAAACTTGCCAAATTCAATGAATGACTTGGCATAATGTCCCCCCCAAAGACTTAGAAAATTGAGCCTTTCACAATTTTGCCAAACTTTTGTTCAAGAGTGTTGGATGCAACCGAAAATGCACTTTGATCTACAATATCAACTTTGAGTTAAATTTTAGTTGAGTAAATGATCTCAAAACTGAAAACTAATTTCACCAATGGATCCCCTTCGAAATTCTCTTTCCAATGACTATAAATAAGCCTATAGTCGGATACAATTTGATGCTTTTAGAAGGCAAAAAACAAAGACCCTCTATAAATGTGTGCAACTCCGGGTCATTCCCAAATGGTCACCCATCCGAGTGCTTCTCTCCAAAAAAATGCTTAACTTGGGAGTTTTTACAAAATTTTGCTACTAGCAAAGCAGGCTTCAAAGTTAAAATTAAAATATCGAAGATATTTTTAAATGTTCTGTACTTTTTGACATTAAAGCAATATGCAAAGTTGAATTTATAATTGAAATTTTAAATACTACCCCCTTTATCTTTTTAAGCATAATATTTCAACATAATATTGCAACGGAGATGCACTCATAAATTAAATAGAGTAAGCATGAAAGTGTGGGGAAACTTCCTAGTCATCAACCAAGATGTCACTCTGGAGCATCCACGTCCTGTTCTTTTTAAGCTGGCGTCAAACCCGAAGATGGGGGGAAATCAACTGGAAGTTCTGAATGCTGGCTAGTGCAAATATTCAACCAGTGGCTCCTCCATCTTCAAACACGGTTTTATACATCATTTTACGAATGTCCTTTGGAAATTAGTATTCGACAAAATCAGAGATGCAATCGAACGTCGACGATGGTGTGAGATGATTTCACAGCTGTAGAAAAAAACATTAGTTAACATAGGCCCCACTTTCAAATCATCGGCACCAATGTCTATCCATGAAAGACTTATGTGACTCAGAAATTGAAGACCTTAAGGCAAGAATCAAGTACAACAACGGTGGCGGTGGCAGCAACAGCACAATATATTAGTCAAAGTACTGGAAATTTCTCTAGAACAGGACTGGAAAAACACACAAAAAAACCATGAATCTAGAAAGGCCTTCAGATATTCAAAATGTTTCTCTTTTTGTTGTGCAACAAGACGCAGTTGAAGCTGACGATTGCTTGTGTAAAAATTTTAAGGAATAAGAGGGAATTGCAATGCAAACAACTAAGGAAATATGTGGCTCAACTTCTTCAGAATGACTAAGAGAAACAACATTCAATCCAAAAAACACACTAGATGTGTCAAAAAAACATTTTGAAGCAATCCAGACAGTCTCCAAACCACAAGATGTTAGCCATGAGCAGTAGGTGCAACACCTTCGGTGAAGAAAAGGTGTCCCTCTTGCTATATCGGGTCAGGGCATTCAGATCCGCGTCCACCGTGCTTCTGGCCTAAATGATCGTAACACTTCAGACTGCTACACTTCCACAAGTGATGAGTTCAATGTATTGTTGCACCAGAGTAACTATTTACAACATGAAAAATTAATTCCCTGTAATGCCAGTAATCAAGAGTGAACAGGAGTGAACAAGCAGATTAGAAAAAAAAATTGTTAGATGATGCCAGTAATAAGGAGCGAACAAGCAGCTCAGAAAAAAAATTTGTCAGATGATGCAGGCTGTAACTTTTGGATGGGCAAAAAAAAATCATCAATGTTTGATCGACAGGGGGTCTCAAGTAGGTAGAAAAATATTTTGGGTTGTCTCTTTTGCGTCGAATCACCATGGGCTTCAAATGTGGATGGATCTCAGAACACCTTCAGCAGACTCAAAAAATTACCGCCCTCCAACAACGATGCCAACGACGGTCTTGAAGGGTCCTGGGTGCCTGTTTTTAGGTGTAAGAGGTACTAATTTTTTTTTTGCCAAAAATCTGCCAGGCCTCTGAGTTTTTGAAGTCAGATTTACTGGGCGCATCATCCAACTACATCGGCTACACCAATGTAGACTGCATGATTTCCCACAATTGCAGATATAGAAAAAATGCAGATATTTAGGCTTTCTCCATGACGACTTCTATGTGTTCCCATTTTATTGAAAAGAGTATCAAATTTTTAATGATTTCATTTAAAAAATTGAAGGTGCAGCATACTCCAAGAAAGGGCTTAAGGGCAGCGCCTCCACCTTAAACTAAGGTAAAATTTGGAAATCTACAAACCCTAAAATCTAAAATGGATGACATTAATACCATCTAATTTCCATAAAACGTCTAGTTTATGATCCATCAAAGGATGGAGAGCATACTCCCTGGTTTGATGGAAAAAAATGGAAAATATGGTCAAAGAAAAAAAAAATTCCATGAGGTTCACAGGGTAGGGAAATCCTGCTCTGATACCAAATGATGGGATTGAAAAATAAGGCACACTTTATTTACAAGTTATCTTACAATATATAAGCATCAATATTAGGAGGGAGATATGACAAGTGTCATAAGCTCCACTCCAAGTGTCTTTCAGAAGACACCACTCCAACTCAAACTAAATACAAAGACAAGCCATAGAAGACAAATGTCAACCTGTCAATTATAAGCATAGTGTACATTATAACAATAATAATATTCTAACAAGAAAAGCATGAGGAAATGGATGGAATAATTTTAGAAGGACTACATAAGATATATGACCTATTTAGAAGCATTACCACATGGTCTAAATAGGTAGCAACAAGGTACAACAGAGCAGGGATAACTGTGCAGCATTGTTGCACTATTTCAGCATGGTTAGTTGATGAATAAAGTGTATAAATTTGGTAGAAATTTGATGTACTTATTCATGTTGATATTTGAATTATTTTCCCATGTTCTCATTTGTTGAAATTGCAAGAAATGCCAAAATTTTACAACTATGCAGCAAATATGGAAAATACAGTAGTTTACCATGTAAATTCTAGCCAGCTATCAATGAATAGCAAGGCATGGAATTCAGACATGGAGAAGGATAAAAGCTATTGCAATCAGTTCCTGAGAGATAAACCACTTGAGAAAAGTAGCTAAGATCACCTGAAGACCGCATAGTTAGTCAATCTGAAGAGCTTAAAATTGAGTAGACATATTCAGATTAACAGAATGCAGTTTCTTCGGATTGAGCAGACATCTTCGGATTGACAAAATGCATTTTATTTGGATTGAGCCAGTTATCTTTGGATTGACAATAGAAAGTACTTTTTGACTTTTTGACTATTTTTTGATGGTGGAAAAAGTGAAAGAAGGTTGAGAAGGTTTAAGGGAAAATATCCCCTAGTTGTCTTTGCCATCCTTGCCGTCCAAAAGCCACCATTAATGGGAAAAGATCAATTGATCCTCTTCTAGGATAAAACCAAGAAATGTTGCAGCATAATAGGATTTGATCTTTAGGATAGGAATAATATATTTTATATTTTTAAATAGATATTATGCATCTATAAAAGGATCGCTGCCTTCTTGGTTGAGCTAGGTAGGAATTATAATAGAGGAGAGTTGTAGAATCAGCAAATATTACTGTACAACAATTATCTGTAACAATTTTTAGCATGTTTTGACAGCAGTAAAAGTGTAGTCTTTTTCTCAATTTCTATTTTGAGTTTTAATTACTTAAGGAGTGTTTTTACACCTCCTTATGGATCAGGAAGTATGGGCCTACTTTTAGATATAGAAAGAATATTTTTATGGCAGGTTTTAATCTGTAATTTTGCTGCAGTAGAATTAACAGATTGCTTGCCAGATTTCATTTTCTTATTTTAATTTTGTATTTTGTTATTTATGTTTTCTTCATTATTTTTTTGTATATCTAATGTGTATGTTTCAGCTGACAAATTAGATTAAATATTTATTTCCATGTTCCATTTGCTTTTCATGTTCTTTGCTTTTATGTTTCAACTACTTTCAATTTCAATAGATTTTATTTTTCTATCAATTCCTATAGCAGAAGATTGATGACCTTTTATGGTAGGATATTGAAAAGTGTTTTTAGCATAGGTTTTATTTTAGCGTAATTTCAAATTAGCAATTTCACTTCTGTTATTTCAATTCTACAAAAGTAGATTAGATTTTAATTCAACCATTTCCAATTCTGGCAATTGTAGTTAATTGTTAAATTCTGCAATTTAGATTTAGTTTTCAATTTCTGTAATTTATTTCAGTTTCCATTCTGAAGACTAGGTTTAGTGTGACACCAAAAGGCTAAACAAAAATCTACTTCAATTAATAAATGCTTGAAATCTGTATGCTTTAATTACATTATGCCTAAGCTTCTATTGTAAACAACCTTGGGCACCACCCCAAATTGATAAATCATTGAGATTAAATGATGAGACTCAACGACACTCATCAAAATTATTCATGAGTCTCTAAAATATTGAAGGTGCAATAGTTAGGCCAAATTGCATGACCAAAATTTTACAATGGTCCTCATGAGTTTAGAATGTTGTTTTGGAAATGTTTTTCTCCTTGAGCCTTATTTGATGATGGCTAGAGTAGAGATACAACTTGGAGAAAACCTTACACCATGTAACTCATCCAATAATTTATTGATCATAGGGATAGAAAATGTTTTCTTAATGGCAAGCTTATTGAGCTCATGAAAGTCTATATAGGGCTACCACAACCCATAATTTTTTATCAATAGTACCAATAAAGAAGTATTGTTACCAGGTCAAATTACCCATATTTTTAGTTACTCATGACCCAAATTCTTAATTTATAACTTTAGCACATAGGGGTATCTATATGGTCTAATGTTATGTGGAAGGATACCTAGTACCAACTGTATCACATGATCATAGGAACAATATGGAGGTAATCCCATTGGTTCCATAAAAATTTTATTATGTTTAGTCAAAATGAGTTGTAAATCCCCTTGGGGTTTGTCTACTTTCAAAATTTATGATTGATCCATAAAAATATTTACTATGTTTAGTCAAAATAATTTGTAAATCCCATTGGGGTCTATATGCTTTTGACATCTATAGTTGACTTATAAAAAATTTGCCAACTACCACATGTGAATATTTTTTTAATAATTTTTCACATGTGAATATTATTTTAATAATTTTTCTATCCTGCATAACCTAAAAAGATACTATCAATGAACCATAGAGAGTATATAACCTTCCAATATAAGATAATTGTATCCATAGTTTAGAAAAATTCCAAGCTACTGGTCCCAAAGTACAGAGCCACTGTACCCCTAGCACAATATCACAACCTTCAAGTGGAAGAGCAAACATATTGGTTTTGATTTCATAGTCCCCTATATTCCACTTAACATTTTGATATTTACCCTTACAAGATACATTTCCTCTATTTTCCACCATGATTTTGAATGTGTTGTAAGCATGTATGTAATAGTTTTCTAACGTATTTAGGAATCCGTAAATGAGAAGCATATAGAAGGAACATGTTAAGGCCTAATAACTATTTTGAGAATTATTATCCTCTCATTCGAAATTTTTATATGCTTAAACGTTAATAAAGTTTATTATTGTAAATTTGGTGTTAATCATGGTTTTACATGTGTAATAAATTGGGATTCTTTATCCCAATGTGGGTCACCACCATGCCAATGATATTTGGTACATACAATCCAACATGTGTGTCAAGCTGATAGAATCCTCAAACAACTATAAATGGTGATGTAATCAGGGTAGCCAATATTTAATTTTTCCAACTGCTTTTTTCTATCAGTATATCCATTGCCTAAGATATTCCTTTTAGAACACTCCCACAATTGTTTTTGTATTTAATAGCTAGATGAGGAAGTCATAACTTTAGGTATTCAATTATATTTGAATAAGTCATTGTTAAACCACAAACCCTCTCTAGCCCACATACAACATATTTGGAAGTTGGAGCCACATCCTCCCACTCAAAATAAGAGGATTTATTGGTATAACAATGCAATCAAACATACCACTTACTTTCTTCACACATATGGGTTCCAACTAGCTCTTTTTTGTTATCACTCATATGAAGCCACCACCTTAAAACTTATCCAAACCACCATGGATTTGGAAGCTCAACCTGTTTTGGCCACTTTACAACCTCATGTGGCCAAAGTTAAATAAAAACAATAGATAGTTGATGATCATGTGGTCTGAGGAGCTCAACTCAAATCTAGAATCCATTAGCTCAAATTTAGGATATAATATTTAAGGATATTTTAATACCCTAGTGGAAGATACACAACATGGAAAATAAAGAGCATACAAAAGGATCAAGAAGTTCTCACTTTGATTCTTGATATCATATAGGCATTTTTTTAACACTATTAGTAGGTTTTCAAAGCTTACGATCCTTCCTCTGATCAATACTATGCTTTACAATATTGTGTTAGCATGGTACCTTGTTGAATATTTACCTCTAAACAAGCCCTTTGTGATAGTTTTCTATACGATGGGTATCTCAAATATGTCATATTTTTCATGGTCAATGACAAAGCTCTAGTTTATAATGAATTCTCCTATAAATTTTACAAATACCTCTACGATACAATGGGACTTGACTTACACTAGGTTTATCTTGAATTCCTCATAACCAATTTCTTAATCCAATTGATCAATAGGGGAAACATAAAACTCATCCCCAAATATGGTGACCTACAAGATATCTATAACTTAAGACTAGTCACTTTGATAAATACCTCCTATACTATTATAGCCAAAGCTCTCACTTCCCAGTTGAGGAATTTTCTCCCTCATAATACACCCAAAGTAAACTAGCTTTATTAAGAGTAGACATATCTTAGATAATAGTATTGCTATATTATAAGGGATGGAGTGTGTGAGGAAATACTAATAGAAGGCTATGTTTCTCAAAATTTATTTCATTAAATAATGTGAAAGGATTGAATGGCCATTCATTTTGGTAATGTTACAAGCGTTAGGGTTTGGACCCAATTTTTTATGCACTGTTCAATTGTATTTAATAGTTGTCTTTATTTGTCTTAGCATTAATGATAGACAATCCTATTCTTTTGTATTGCATAAATCAATTCATCAAGGATGCCCTATTACCCCAACATTATATGTTTTGGCAACCAAAGGTTTTGGATATCCTTTAGCATATGTTATTTCTAGGGGTCAAGTGGAAGGGATATCCCTCCTAGACACCTCTCAATAACTAGTTAATGAGAACTTTATAGATGACTTATTTTTCACTCTTCGTAAGAACAAAGGATAACATTAAGCACCCATTAAATTTATTGGACATGTTGTGTTTGGCATCTAGCTCTAATATCCAATGGAAAAATACCTAGTGTTACAAATAATCCTTCTTATTGAATCCATTCTAGCTCAATATATATGACTAGAAGCATATTCAACATGAATGAATTATTAAGGTCTTGGGTTTTCCTTTTGGTTTCTAATCCTTCAATTCTATACTATAGAAATATGTCCTTGATAGAATATAAATGTTTTATAGAAGTATCTACTAAAACTTTCTTATTAGTTGGGAAATTTCAAGTCTGCTCAACTATTTTGACTTCCACTAATGTTTATTACTCATCATGTTTGGTCCCCTTAAAATAATTATACCAAAGACTAGATATACTTATCGAATATTTTTTTGGGCTCCTTCAAAGGAGATGAAAGGTTTCCATAGAGTAACCTAGGAATCTTGTTGTCTCTTAAGGGACTCTAGAGGGTTGGATCTTCTAGATATCCAAAGGCAAAGGATAAATAGTTGTACAAAATGGATAATTATATCCTTATAGGGAAATGAGGCATGAAAAATCCTGCTTTGCAAGTACATTACCTTTGGTACTCCCCATAAGAAAAATATTGAAAAGGTCTTAGGCTACCCTCAATTCTAGTTATGAAGGTTCTTGTGCAAATTTAGGGAACTTTTATATCCAAAAGCATATGGAAGGCTTGGCAGGCCATAAGACCTTGGATTATTTTAAACACTAATGATCTAAGCAATGGGGTTTCCATAAACCAACATGTAGTTTTATGGTCCCCCATTTTTACTTACCAAGAACAACATCTAGGTAAACTTCCTTGTATTCAAGCCTTACAAATTTTCCACAATGGAATAAAAGTCATTTTTGATATTTTTTCTATGGATACTAGATATTGAATCTCATGGATAGAAGCCAAGTATCAATTCCACCTTTCAAAATAGGAGAAATATACCTTCTATGTGATCAAGGATTTAATCCCCTATGATATGCTTCACAAATTTAGGGTTAGGAGTACTTAGTGGAAAATTATAAATGATACTCTAACACTTCTTGTAAGAACTATAAACCTTGAAAAGGGTACTCATGGCTTTCACACTAATTTCCTATGGTACCCAAGCTTAATACAAGGTGGCGAATTTATTTCTAAAATAAGGATTGGTAAAACCAATTTTATATAGTTTGGAATATAGTTTTGGATCCAAAATTGGATCTTTACCCGTGTCTTCTTTTCTAGATTTTATCCATTGGGGAGTGATTGATTCACATGGGATGAATAACCTTAAATTTCCATTTTTTCATCATTGGAAATTCATTAAGCATATATTTTATTTCCATCCTATATCCTAGGCTACATGGACCTAAATTAATGAGCTATTTAGACAATTTAAGCCTATGTTGTTATCTTGGAACATGATTCTTCTTAGGGATAGGACCAACATGCGTATAAGCATTGACCATACTTGGCATATATCTATAGCATCAATTTTTTTAATATTTGAAAAATAAAAATAATATTATTTTTGCTAATGTAAAAGCATCTACAAATTTTCTACTTATGCAAAAGCTATGATTTACTCAATTTTTTTACTAATAATCCAATTTCTATCCAATAAGGTGGATCTCAAGGTCCAAAATTTATAGCCTTTGTAGGATCATTAGGTGAACACTCCATTTGTGGTAGCTATAATCCCACCCTACCCTCCCTCCCAAAGGATTCAACCTCATCCAAGACGTCAGAAGTGGACTCGTAGCTAGGTGTCTCAAGCTTCATGCAGTCTTAGACTACAAGATCGTGGATCTATAGGCTAGGCTAGTTCCCCATCCTATTTCTTATAATTTAACTATTAAACTTCTAGAGAACTACACCTCTCTTCTTTTGGATGGACCAAACCAATGAATTCTCCTCTATTAATGGTAGAGCATACTCTAGGGGATTAGTAAAAATAATAAGAAGGTGACCAATCCAAATGGAAACATATTTTTAAGGAACCCAACTCATAGGTTGGGTGAGGTAATCCCATAGATAAATATGGGAACTTCTATTGATTCCATACCTACTACTACATAATTTGTAGTGGTTTTTCACTTCTTTTATGGTATACTTTTGGATTTCATTTTTTAGTTTCTAGAACTTGTTTATTTATGGGTTGAATCGATGGCATAGGCTTCTTGGAGTATGCTTTCATACCAACCACTTTTTTAATAGTGTACTATTATTAATGTTATAGCAATATGGAAAAGGATTAAAAAATGTTATGATGGAGGGGCCCAAAAATCACACCAGATTTCCAAATCCGATCTTCTATTTTATTTACAGATAACAAATTACAACACTAGCCTGCAGGCGTAGTTTTATTTTCCTGGTGCAAGCTACCTCACTTTCGATGATCTGCTTACGTTCTTAGGAAGAATACATCCTCCCAATCTCAAAAATCGGCTCCTACCCCCTTCATAACTGTTATCCTAATTGGCAACTACCATCGGGTCAGCCACGAAAACACGCATTGATGAGCCGTCTGAACGTCTCTGACCTCTAGGCACAACAGTCAAGTGGCCGCCATGCTCAGTAAACTTATCGGGAAAGAAATCATACATTGATGAGGCCTTTTACCACATCGAGAAACACCATATGGGAACACGTGCCTTTTCAAATCGTGAACCAGAAGTATGTCACGATATCATGACATTTTTCTCCCTCACTACCTTTCTCTTCTTCGGATCGTGATATCATGACATGTCACGATTAGCACCATTGAGGATGCTTACCAGTTTGTGAAATCATGACATTCTTCCTTTTTTCTTCCTTCTTGTCTCTTCGGGTCACAAAATCGTGACATGTCACGATATCATGACATTTTTGCTCTCTGCTTTCTCTTCGCCTCTCGGGTCATGAAATCGTGACATGTCGTGATATCGCGACAGCTTTGCCTTCCAATTTTTCCCTCTGCTTCGGGTCATGAAATCGCAACATGTCACGATATCACGACAGTTTCCTTCCAGGCTTTCTTTCTGCTCCTTCGGTCGCAATTTCATGACATGTCGTGAAATCATGACATTTTCTTCTCTAGCCTTTCCTGTCTTCTTTCGGTCATGATTTCATGAAATTTTTCTTTGGATGCCCTCTCTCTCCTATTTCGGTCGTGATTTCATGACATGTCATGAAATCGCAACATTTTTTGCGGATGCCTTCTCTCTCCTGCTTCGGTCGCGATTTCACGACATGTCGTGAAATCACAAAATTTTTGTGGATGCCTTCTTTCTCCTGCTTCGATCACGATTTTGTGACATGTCACAAAATCGTGACATTTTCTGCGGATGCCTCCTATCTCCTGCTTCGGTCGCGATTTCGCGACATGTCATGAAATCACGACATTTTCTTCGAATGCATCCTGTTTCTTGCTTTGGTCACGATTTCATGACATGTCATGAAATCGTGACATTTTCTGTGAATGCCTTCTCTCTCTTGCTTCGGTCATGATTTCATGACATGTCACGAAATCGTGACATTTTTGCTCTGTGCCTTCTCTCTCCTTCCTGAGTCACAAAAATGCGACATGTCACGATATCATGACACTTTTCCTCCTTTGTGCTTTCTCTCGTCCTTTGGTCATGATAATGCGACATGTCATGATATTGCGACACTTTTCTCTCTCTCGCCTTCTCTCGGATTTTGGTCACGATAATGCGACATGTCGCAATATCGTGACATTTTTCTTCTTTTCCAACATGTCGCGATATCACGACATTTTTTTCTCCTTGCGGCATTTTGCTTTCCCTTGGATGCTCCTGCATCAGACAACCGAGGTGGATTGAGAAGTGACCTTCAATTTTGTACTGTTATGTCACCTTATTTTTAATTGGGGTTGTACAAGCTCTCCAAGCTTTAGCAAAATCTAGGTCTACAGGGTACAAATACTTAAGTTCTTCAAACCCCACAACTTCCACTCTCATTGTTGTCAGCAACCTCTTTTCATCCATCCCCTTTAGCAAACAGATTCTAGCACTGCTACATACCCTTTCGCCTACCTCCTTCAAGGGCTTCAGCTTATGGCACACTCCATTCTTCATCACTGAGTATGTATTGGCTCGACCATCATGCACTGCACACCGATCAAACTTCCATGGCCTTCCCAACAACAAATGGCAAGCATCTATAGGTAGGATGTCACACAGGACCTCATCATAGTAATTCCCAATATTAAATTTGACTAAGGACTGTTCACTGACCAAAGTCCTATGGTCCTTCTACAACCACGCAATCCTGTATGGATGCGAGTGTCTCCTCCTTTCTAGTTGTAACTTAGTAAACATTTCTTTAGAAACCAAGTTATCAGTACTCCCACTATCTATAATAACATTACAGACCTTACCTAAACATTTGCACCTTGTGCAGAACAGGCTCCTCCTTTAGTCTGACCCTTTCTCCTCACTCAACAGGTTCCTCCTTATGACCATAACTTCTCCTTTCTCTACCTCCTTAGAATGTTTTGATTCAGCATATTCATCTGCTATAGCAGCTTTGGCAGAACCCTCAGGTCTCTTATTCACCCTTTCTCGATGTTGTGGAAACTCGTATGCTCGATGTCCTTATTCACCACAGTGGAAATAGGTTCCATGAAATTGTCCTCTTCCATACCCACGTCTAGATCTACCTCTTCCTCTTTGGTAGTTGTTCTGACCACGGGATATGCAATCATGATCTCCCTTATGATCCTGACTACAACTAGCTTCTTCTTTCTTCTCATCTCGTCCTCCATCTATTCTTCCACCAGTTATTTCTCCATGACCTCTTCCTATTTTCTTACCATCAAACCTTCTGTTCAGCTTCTCTTCAACCTTCAGAGAAAATTGGTAAGCATCCTGAATGGTGCTAATCCTAACCAGACTCAACTCTTCTTGAATATTGGTTCTCAACCCATTGATGTAACGGGCCACCTTCTCCTTGTTAGCCTCTAAATGGCCAGTTCGGATGGAGATCTTATAGAACTCCTCTGTGTATTTTTTGATAGTTTTGCTTGACTGTATCAAACTCTACATTTTCCTTAGCATATCCAATTCGTAATCTACAAGAATAAACTATCTCTTCAACTTATCCACCATTCTATCCCATATTGTTATTCTTTCCTTTCCTCTTTTATTTATTTCTAGCTGTACTCCCTTCCACCAGATGCTGACATGACCATTCAACTTGGTCTTAGCAAATCTGACTCGATCAAGATCTTCGACCTCCTCATAATCAAAGTATTCTTCTAGGTCATTGATCCAGTAAATCAACTCCTCTGGATCTAGATTTCTAGAGTACACAAAAACCTTCATCTTTGGTTTCTTTCCAATCTGGGAGATGGCTCTGTATAACCTGGCTTGTGCAGGATCTATAGCCTCTTCTTCTTCCTCAAACTGGTCCTCTTCTTCATCAACTTCATCTTCACTTCCTTCTTCTCCTCTAGGTTCAATCCCTCTGCACAGCTCCTCTTGCAGGGCCTAAAATTGCCCCTACAAAGCTCTAAAATCTTCTGATGGCACCTTATTTCTTCCACCACCATAGTTTCTTCGTGGAGGCATTCTTCTTCACTCTCTTCTCACAACTCTTCCATAGATCTTGGTGTAAACTGCCTCACTTTCGATGATCTATTTACACACTCAAGAACTCCCGCTCTGATACCACTGATGGAGGGGGCCAAAAATCACACCAGATTTCCAAATCCAATCTTCTATTTTCTTTACGAAAAACAAATTACAACACTAGCCCGCAGGCGTAGTTTTCTTTTCCTAGTGTAAGCTGCCTCACTTTCGGTGATCTTCTTACATTCTCAGGAATTATACATCCTCCCAATATCAAAACTCATCTCCTCCCCCCCTTCGTGACTGTGACCTTCACCTCGTTTATCCTAACTGGCAACTACCATCGGGTCAGCTGCAAAAATATGCATTGATGAGCCATCTTAACGTCTCTGACCTTTGGGTGCAACAGTTGAGTGGCCGCCATGCTCAGCAAACTTTGATGAGGCCTTTGAAAGCCTTGGGAAATACCGTCTAGGAACATGTGCCTTTTTGAATCATGAACCAGTAGTATGTCGTGATATCATGACATGTCACAATATCATGACATTTTTCTCCCTCACTGCCTTTCTCTTCTTTGGGTCATGATATCATGACATGTCACGATATCATGACATCTTTCCTCTCTGGCTCTTCTTTCTCCTTTTTAGTCATGAAATCATGACATGTCGTGATATCATGACATATTTCCTTTCTGCCTCCTCCTCGCCTCTCGGGTCGTGAAATTGTGACATGTTGCGATATCGTGAAATTCTTCCTTTCTGCTTCCTTCTCGCCTCTTCGGGTCGTGAAATCGTGACATGTCGCGATATCATGACATATTTGCTCTCTGCTTTCTCTTCGCCTCTCGGGTCATGAAATCATGACACATCGTGATATCGAGACAACTTTGCCTTCTGCTTTCACCCTTTGCTTCGGGTAGCAAAATCGTGACATGTCACGATATCGCGACAGTTTCCTTCCAGGCTTTCTTTCTGCTCCTTCGATCACGATTTCATGACATGTCATGAAATTGTGACATTTTCTTCTCTGGCCTTTCCTGCCTTCTTTCGATCACGATTTCATGACATTTTTCTTCGGATGCCCTCTCTCTCCTGTTTTGATCGCGATTTCATGACATGTCACGAAATCATGACATTTTTTGTGGATGCCTTCTCTCTCCTACTTCGATCGCGATTTTGTGACATGTCGTGAAATCGTGAAATTTTCTACGGACGCCTTCTTTCTCCTGCTTCGATCGTGATTTCATGACATGTTGCAAAATCATGATATTTTCTACGGATGCCTCTTGTCTCCTGCTTCGGTCACGATTTCACATGTCACGAAATCACGACATTTTTTGCAAATGCCTTTTGTCTCCTACTTTGGTCACGATTTTGTGACATTTTTTGGGAATGCCTTCTCTCTCCTACCTCGATCGTGATTTTGCGACATGTCACAAAATCATGAAATTTTTGCTCCGTGCCTTCTCTCTCCTTCCTGAGTCGCAAAAATGTGACATATCACGATATCGCGACACATTTTATCCTTTGAGCATTCTCTCGTCCTTTGGTCACGATAATGCGACATGTTGCGATATCGCGACACTTTTCTCTCTCTCACCTTCTCTCGGCTTTTGGTCGTGATAATGCGACATGTCACGATATCGTGACATTTTTCTTCTTTGCCAACATGTCGCGATATCGCGACATTTTTTCTCCTTGCGGCATTTTGCTTTCCCTTGGATGCTCCTACATCATGTTAGGATTTATATCTACCAATATATGTGATATATGATTTAAATGATGGAACCACAAATAATGTTAGGTAGATCTATGTGTACTAGAACAACAATTGGTCCATGATTCATGGTTAGCCTTAACATTGATTTCATGAATTAAATGGATGCGTAGATTAGAGTGAACATAAAAGCCACTATTGCCATTTAAATGGATACAAGTAGATTTTTGAGAATCAAGCCACTATATTTGTCTATGATATATTATTAATTTAAATGGGTTTTATAAATGAACTATTTTTCATTGATAATGATGATTGTGCTATTTTGAAAGCTTAGAAGAAATATTGGTTTGAATTATAGGCTTTAATATGTAATAGGATGTATTAAAAAATTCTAAAAAAAAATTGGCCTAATTTAGGTACTTTAATACATAGTGAGAGGTATTCATAAGTTCTAAAGAATTATTCATTTAAAATAAATTTTCTCAAGATATATTTGATTAATTTCTAAGCTGTGTTTTATCAATAAAATAAATTCATTTATATTTCTAGAATAAGTTTTGTTATAAAATAATTTTAAATTTTAAATTTAATTGTTTTCTTTAATAATATAATAATGAAAAACATATTAATTAATGTTTTCTTAAATCAAATGAATAAAATGTCCAATAGGTCGAGTTGTCGTGTATAATTATTTAGGTATTAAGATATCAAATACTAATGAATTTTTAGAATTATAGAATTATCTTAGATAAAGGGAAGCTTCATGGCTCTTAAATAAAAACAATAAATGAAATATAATAAATATTATAATAAATTAACATTAAGTTTATTAAAATAAGATCAATGGATATTTGACAAGTAATGGAGAGCAATTAGTTTAACACCATAAGGAAGATTTCAATCATATAGGTGAATTATAGTATTTAAATAATAGATATTCATAAATAGGTATCAAGGGCACATTCAAATTTAGATTTATATTATGCATAGTGCCTCTTTAACAGGGTGTTTATGTATTTAAATACTCATCATAAAAAGTCTTAAATATGGAACAAATGTCTTGGTATCCTTGTTATAGGATGAATATAGACAAAAGGAAATTTAGAACAATGGAGTTAGTGCAAAGGTTCTATACTAATCAATTAAATTGTTCATATGTCTATAAAACTTAATTCTAATGGTTCTTCTAAATGAATCAATGAGAAAGCTTAGCAAAGATAATATTTTTTTAATAATTTAGGAAATCTCCTTTTTTGGTTACATAGGAGATTTGGTCACAACCACACTATTAATTAAACACTAAAGACTATTTATATTATGGATGCCAAAGTCCAAGAAAAATAAGACAATAGGCTAAAGTAAAAAGTTGAAAAAAGAGGGTTTTAGGAAAGGTTATAGTTTATTATGGAGGCTTCGGTAGGATTTTTTGCTTGAATATTGTTGCTACTTGTTTGCTCTTTCGTAGGCTGCCATACCACTAGTGCCCCTTACAGGATCTAAACACACAGTGCCATTCTATGTAACTACTCTACCTTAGGTTGAGGACTCCTTCCCTTTTTATGGCTACCTCTCAAGTTATCATTTCACTGGCTAATTAATTTGTAGCTACGGAGAGCCATGGCACAAGCAAAATGACCTAGGAAGTTTCTCTTGAAGATAGTTTCTCTATGCACGACATAGTCCTACCTAGGGTTATGAATAGTGGCAAATATTCACAAATTGGGAAAATATTAGGATTTTCAAAATCAGAAATTGGTGAATATGAGGACCCTCGATATTGATCCATTCGCCTAAAATTTTTGGGACCAATTTTTTCATAGAGTTAATTCGCCATAATTTATATCCAAACATAAGAATATTTGTACTCGTTGGAAAGGTATTTTCAAGCCTTATCTAATGGTGGTATTTTTATGAAGTTATAAGGTGATTTAATGGGTCAAAATTGGTTCCAAATATGACCTTAATTTTTAGGGCTTCAAATACCCCAAATTTTGGTGTGAAGATGATTGATTTGATTTGCTTAAGATTCACCTTGATTTTGATTAGGATTCACCATTTTTTTACAAGTACATTTTGAGTCCAACCCGTTATGCATAACCTTGGTCCTACCCATGTATGATTTTGACAAAGCCTACAACTAGCTTGAGATTCACAACCTAGTTGGGTACTTTCTAGGGAGGATTCCTAGTGACTCACTAACTCATCAATGGATTCGATAAGTCTGGCATCCATATGGTATAAACATTGACCATATTCAAAATATTACTATTTTTTTTTTGTCAATCTATAGAATTTCATTTTAATTATTAGCAAATGTCCTTGGTATGTTAGAAATACCCTATTAATTCTTCAGGACTAGCACAATAATTTTACAATTTCTATTGATGTTTCCCTGTGTGTCCTAATTTGGGTGGAATTCTTGGGTCTCCCTTTGCCCCTTTAACCATTCTTTCCATAGTTTGTTTCACTCATTATTAATTTTATGTGCATGGAGCCATAAAAATTCTATGTTATGCAGCCATACAAACACATTTACATTGAAATTGATCTCTCAAATGACCTTAAATATTCTATTGATATTCAGATTAGTGAAACCCATTTCCAATCATGGTTTATTTATATCAATCTCCCCAATACCTATTATTGATTTCATTCTGCAACTCACAAGATAAAAAACTACCCTCTTATGGAGGATCGATTCAAAAATCAAGCTCCAATAGAGATAAAACCTTCAAACACAGTTAAATTTACCCCTCCTACTAATGCAAGGGAGGAATGGATATTTGGTACCAGGAATAACATTAAAGGAAACCAATTACAATGTTCTATGGGAGATGGTAAAAAGGAGTCTCAACCAAGGTCTCAATCAGGGAGCTCTCATGCAACCTCTATATAAGGAACTTCTATTTATCTTCTTGTAGGTACCTCTATTGGTAATAAAAAAATGTTTTCCCAAATATTTAAGCCTTCCAACTAGCTAAGAATTCAACTATAGTATATTTCATCCCCTCAAGTAGATAAATTATCCCTCCACCTAATATGCCTAGTGAAGTTCCCTCACGAAACTCTCATCACTCTCACAGTATAGTTAGGGAGGCCTTAGACATCCCTCTAGAGAAGCGACAATAGACAATTTTTTTTTGTGAAGACCATAATATGTTTCTCATAAACACCTTTGAATCTTTGGTAAATTTTTAGGATGCTAATGTCATAAAAGTAAATATGTTCCTTGATCGTGTCTCATAAAGTGCATGTCTTGGAATATCAAGGGTTTGATAGATCTTGTATGCAAGTACATACTGTGTTAGGGTTTGGATGAGTTGAAGACCAAATTTGATAGTATTGATATTCTTTGCCTTCAATAAGTCAAAGCTAATAACTTTATTTTGTCAAGTACTTGATCCTTTCTCTAGCCTCAAGGCCACACCTTTCATACTATGCATGACATATATAAAGGAGGGATACTTATTTACCTTTTGAAACCTTATAATTATAGATTAATATCTTAGGTTTGTGACCCTTCTAATCATGTCATTTGCATTATAATGGATATTGATGATCGTCTTATTGGTGTGCTCCAAATATATGCATCTAATGACACCAATGATTATTGTGCACTTTGTAAGTGGGTGGCACTCTCTCTTCCCATACTATTTGGTTTCTCTATGGAGACATTGATATGATCAAATTCCCACATGACAAGGTGGGTCTTCTTCCCATGAGGTAGACCACAAGAGAAAGATAAGCATAGCTTTTCATGAAAGAAAATTTGGGGCTCTCTAATCCTAATATTTACTTTTTATCCTCTTCTTTCCTAGCTAGTGTCTGGCTCATGTGGTCTAGCAACCAACAAGGTGAAATTTGTGTTTTTTAAAATACTGGATAGATCCATACTCTTAGATTTTGATATTTTATCCTTTGAGCAACGCTTATCTTCTTCTCCCTTTGTCTTTGTCCACCACGAGCTCTAATTTTCTGACAATTTTCCCATTTCTTTCCATTATAGATTCTTCTATCCCCACTCCTCTTTATTAATAATAATTTTACCTAAATACCTCTATTATGCACCATCCCATGTTGAGGGCTTCTGTTATCAAAATTTGGAACCTAGTCCCAAGAGTAAAAGAGACCTTTGGCTAGAATGATTTATGGAATGCTACTATCTAATGCACTGTTATCTTCCTATGCTTGCTTGCATGTAATATTGCTAAGCTTCATCATAATTCCAATACTATTATTAAGTGGGAGTTGGAAGTGGCCTCAAGTAAAATTTAGTCCAATCCTTTCACTAAGCAGCTTTAGAGACACCTTGCTATGGTTAAACACCATCTTCTGATGGCATAGGACTGTGATGCTAAAGGGGTACAAATCAAGGTAAGGTTGCACTAGCTCAAATTCAGATATAGGGTGACCAAGGAGTTCTTTCATAATTTGCATCCTCACAATCAACTTTTAGATATTAAAATCCTTAACATTAATGGTGATCATACTTATAAACTTTGTAGTATTCTCTTTGCTTTTGAAGAGCACTACCAAATTACATTTGCAACTGAATGTCTACTCCCTGCAATGTGGCCAACCTCTTAAATCCTACCTTTTTGTTGTCCCAAAGCAAATTTATGATTATCAAAGAGATATCTATGAAAATTGCCTCTCTTTAAAGGATCTAGGTTTCCAAAGCTTCATGCAGTCCTAGACTACAATATCATGGAACTAAAGGCTAGGCTAGTTCCCCATCCTACTTCTCATAATTTAAATATTAGATTTCTATAGAACTACAACTCTCTTCTTTTGGATGGACCAACCCAATGATTGCTACTCTAATAATGGTAGAGCATACTCTAGGGGAGTAGGAAAAACAATAAGAAGGTGATCAATCCAAATGGAAACATATTTTAAAATAATTGATTTAAAATAAAATTTCTCAATATATATTTGGTTAATTTCTAAGATATATTTTATCAATAAACCAAATTCATTTGATATTTCTAGAATAAATTTTGTCATAAAATAATTTTAAATTTTAAATTTAATAATTTTCTTTAATAATATAATAATGAAAAATATATTAATTAATGTTTTCTTAAATCAAATGATTAAAATATCCAATAGGTCAATTTGTCATGAATAATTATTTAGGTATTAAGATATCAAATACTAATGAAATTTTAGAATTATAGAATTATCTAAGATAAAGTAAAGCTTCATGGGTCTTAAATTAAAAAAATAAATGAAATATAATAAATATTATAATAAATTAACATTAATTTTATCAAAATAAGATCAGTGGATATTTTATAAGTGATGGAGAGCAATTAGTTTAACACCATAAGCAAAATTTCAATCATATATGTGAATTCTAGTATTCAAATAATAGATATTCATAAATAGGTATCAAGGGCACATTCAAATTTAGATTTATATTATGCATAGTGCCTCTTTCATAGGGTGCTTATGAATTTAAAAGCTCATCATAAAAATTCTTAAGTATGGAACAAATATCTTGGTATCTTGTTATAGGATGAATATACACAAAAAGGAAATTTAGAACAATGGAGATAGTGCAAGGGTTATATACTAATCAGTTAAATTGTTCATAAGTCTATAAAAATTAATTTTAATAGTTATTCTAAATGAATCAATATGAAAGCTTAGCAAAGATAATATTTTTTTAATAATTCATGAAATCTCATTTTTTTGTTACATAGGAGAGTTGGTCATAACCACACTATTAATTAAACATTGGAGATTATTTATATTATGGATGCCAAAGTCCAAGAAAAATAAGACAATAGACTAAAGTAAAAAGTAAATAAAAAATGGGTTTCAAGAAAGGTTATGGTTTATTGTGGAGGCTTTGCTAGGGTTTTTCGTTCGCATGTTGTTGCTACTTGTTTGCTCTTTCATAGGCTACCATAACACTAGTGCCCTTAAAGGATCTAAACACATTGTGCCATTGTATGTAACTACTTTGCCTTAGGCCGAGGACTCCTTCCCTTTCAATGGCTACCTCTCAAGTCACCATTCCACTATCTAATGAATTTGCAGCTACGAAGAGCCATGGTACAAGTAAAATGATCCCGGAAGTTTCTCTTAAAGGTAGTTCCTCTATGTTGGACATAGTATTACCCATGTAGGATTTTGATAAAGCCTACAACTAGCTTGAGAGTCACACCCTAGTTGGGTACTTTCTAGGGAGGATTCCTAGTGACTCACTAATTCATCAATGGATTCAACAAGTCTGCCATCCATATGGTATAAACATTGACCATATTCAAAATCTTACTAAAGATTTTTTCATTTTTAGTTTGTCAATCTATAGCATGTCATTGTAATTATTAGAAAAGGTCCTTGGCATGTTAGAAATACCCTTTTAATTCTTCATCCCTAGCACAATAATTTTATATTTTCTATTGATGTTTCCCTGTGTGTCCTAATTTAGGTGGAATTCTTAGGTCTCCCTTTGCCCCTTTAACCATTCTTGCCATAGCTTGTCGCACTCATTAGCAAGTTTGTGTGCATGGATGCATAAAAATTCTACGGTATGCAGCCATAAAAATACATTTTCATTGAAATTGATCTCTCAAAGGACCTTGTCATGACCCTCCCTAGATGAATTTATGGCACAAGAAAACAATGTATTAACTTATGATGTAGTGATACCTAGTTTGAACAATGGAACCAACTATATGATGTTTAGTTGATTTAAGGGAATGTTATCACTAACATATTACCAAGTATGTAGAATCAAGTACACTCGTAGGTGGAATAGGTAGAGTCACCCACCAAAAACGAGGGAACCAAATATCAAGGGAAATGATGATTAAGGTACTCAGAGCTAACATGGATAGATACATTTATATAGGTATGCATTGATGGAAGGGCTAATCATCGATGGCTGCTCACCTTGAGCTTTAGTTAATAGCCTAGTAGCTATCGTAAAATCTCTGGCTAATATGGGTGGTCAGGTTGATGGAATGATTCTCTCTTTGTTTTTGTACAAATTTGTTTTCTCTATATTGCATCATGGCTTGAGTAGATTAATGTTGATTTTTTTGTATAAGAACAACTGCAAGATGTATATAAATATATAAGGTAAACTGTCATGTTGAAGCACAAGTAAAGCATCATCCTTATGAAAATAAAATAAATTAAATGCATGTGTTGAATGAATATTCCTCTATATTAATTAATGAAGCTTAAATAAATAATGTTTGGCTCATTTGAGCTCATTAGAAAAACATTTTGTAATTAATAAATGATTTTGCAACTAAATTAATTAGAGGTGTGCATTTGAATGATAATAGAGGATTCATTAAAAGACTTTAATTAAAAGATTAGATTTCTATAGAACTACAACTCTCTTCTTTTGGATGGACCAACCCAATGATTTCTACTCTAATAATGGTAGAGCATACTCTAGGGGAGTACGAAAAACAATAAGAAGGTGATCAATCCAAATGGAAACATATTTTAAAATAATTGATTTAAAATAAAATTTCTCAAGATATATTTGGTTAATTTCTAAGATATATTTTATCAATAAACCAAATTCATTTGATATTTCTAGAATAAATTTTGTCATAAAATAATTTTAAATTTTAAATTTAATAATTTTCTTTAATAATATAATAATGAAAAATATATTAATTAATGTTTTCTTAAATGAAATGAATAAAATATCCAATAGGTCAAGTTGTCATGAATAATTATTTAGGTATTAAGATATCAATTACTAATGAAATTTTAGAATTATAGAATTATCTTAGATAAAGTAAAGCTTCATGGGTCTTAAATAAAATAAATAAATGAAATATAATAAATATTATAATAAATTAACATTAATTTTATCAAAATAAGATCAGTGGATATTTTATAAGTGATGGAGAGCAATTAGTTTAACACCATAAGCAAAATTTCAATCATATATGTGAATTCTAGTATTCAAATAATAGATATTCATAAATAGGTATCAAGGGCACATTCAAATTTAGATTTATATTATGCATAGTGCCTCTTTCATAGGGTGCTTATGAATTTAAAAGCTCATCATAAAAAGTCTTAAGTATGGAACAAATATCTTGGTATCTTGTTATAGGATGAATATACACAAAAAGGAAATTTAGAACAATGGAGTTAGTGCAAGGGCTATATACTAATCAGTTAAATTGTTCATAAGTCTATAAAACTTAATTTTAATAGTTCTTCTAAATGAATCAATATGAAATATTAGCAAAGATAATATTTTTTTAATAATTCATGAAATCTCATTTTTTGGTTACATAGGAGAGTTGGTCATAACCACACTATTAATTAAACATTGGAGATTATTTATATTATGGATGCCAAAGTCCAAGAAAAATAAGACAATAGACTAAAGTAAAAAGTAAATAAAAAATGGGTTTCAAGAAAGGTTATGGTTTATTGTGGAGGCTTTGCTAGGGTTTTTCACTCGCATGTTGTTGCTACTTGTTTGCTCTTTCATAGGCTACCATAACACTAGTGCCCTTAAAGGATCTAAACACATTGTGCCATTCTATGTAACTACTTTGCCTTAGACCGAGGACTCCTTCCCTTTCGATGGCTACCTCTCAAGTCACCATTCCACTGTCTAATGAATTTGCAGCTACGGAGAGCCATGGTACAAGTAAAATGATCCAGGAAGTTTATCCTGAAGGTAGTTCCTCTTTGTTGGACATAGTCTTACCCATGTAGGATTTTGATAAAGCCTACAACTAGCTTGAGAGTCACACCCTAGTTGGGTACTTTCTAGGGAGGATTCCTAGTGATTCACTAATTCATAAATGGATTCAACAAGTCTGCCATCCATATGGTATAAACATTGACCATATTCAAAATCTTACTAAAGATTTTTTTATTTTTAGTTTGTCAATCTATAGCATGTCATTGTAATTATTAGAAAAGGTCCTTGGCGTGTTAGAAATACCATTTTAATTATTCATCCCTAGAACAATAATTTTATATTTTCTATTGATGTTTCCCTGTGTGTCCTAATTTAGGTGGAATTCTTGGGTCTCCCTTTGCCCCTTTAACCATTCTTGCCATAGCTTGTCACACTCATTAGCAAGTTTGTGTGCATGGATGCATAAAAATTCTACGTTATGCAGCCATAAAAATACATTTTCATTGAAATTGATCTCTCAAAGGACCTTGTCATGACCCTCCCTAGCTGACTTTATGGCACAAGAAAACAATGTATTAACCTATGATGTGGTGATACCTAGTTTGAACAATGGAACCAACTATATGATGTTTAGTTGATTTATAAGGGCATGTTATCACTAACATATTGCCAAGTGTGCAGGATCAGGTACACTCGTAGGTGGAACAGGTAGAGTCACCCACCAAAAACAAGGGTACCAAAGATCATGGGAAATGATGATTAAGGTACTCGGAGGTAACATGGATAGATACCTTCATATAGGTATGCATTGATGGAAGGGATAATCATCGATGGCTGATCACCTTGAGCTTTAGTTAATAGCCTAGTAGCTATCATAAAATCTCTGGCTAAGATGGGTGATCGGGTTGATGGAATGATTCCCTCTTTGTTGTTGTACAAATTTGTTTTCTCTATATTGCATCATGGCTTGAGTAGATTAATGTTGGGTTTTCTGTATGAGAACAACTGCAAGATGTATATAAATGCATAAGGTAAACTGTCATGTTGAAGCACAAGTAAAGCATCATCCTTATGAAAGAAAACAAATTAAATGCATATGTTGAATGAAGATTCCTCTAAATTAATTAATGAAGTTTAAGTAAATAATGTTTGGCTCATTTGAGCTCATTAGTAAACTTCTTTGTAATTAATAAATGAGTTTGCATCTAAATTAATTAGAGGTGTGCATTTTAATGATAATAGAGGATTCATTAAAAGACTTTAATTAATTGAATTGAATGAAAGAGAATTCATTTAAAAAAAATATAAATATATAATAATATATATCTTTTATTTAAAAATAAAAACAATAAATATATTGTGTAAGTAAAAGTAATATATTTAAATATTGATAAATATCATAAGAATGATATTTTAAAAAAGGGCCATTCTTCGTATTTTAAAAATAAAATGTAATCATCCCTTTCCTATGCAACGAACCCTATGAAATAGCCTACGAGGCTACTAATTTCCAAATGTGGAAAATATGGGGAGAATGCACAAGGGATAGGGGACACTGCATTGAAGAGCGGAGGTGGAAGACAGGGGCTCGGGGTTCGAGTGGATGGTGGATGAGCCACCTGGGTGGACAGGCACGTAAGAAAGAAGGTAAGGAAAAGAGAGATGGATAGAGAGAGGGAGAGAGCAGACAAATGGGGAGAGAGCAAGAATGGAGATGCAGACACAGATGAGAGATAGAGATAATGGGAAGAACGCACTAGAGGCTAAGAGGAGGGCAGCTAGACGTCACCATATTTCCAATATCTGTAGGAGTTAAGGTTGGGTTGCTTTAAATCTGGAACCCAGTTTTAATTTACGTGGGATTGTTGCATATAAGCGCTATGCGCTATGTTTTTGAAAGAATCTCCCTTATGCTATGAAAGCATTGTGCGCTATGTGTTTTGGAATCTCCCTTATGTTGTGAAAGCATTGTGCGCTATGTGGTTTGGAATCTCCTTATGTTGTGTGAAAGTGTGCTATGTGTTTTAGAGAACCTCCTTATGTTGTGAAAGCATTGTGCGCTATGTGTTTGAGAGAACATTCTTATGCTGTGAAAGTGCTTGTTGCTATGTGTTTGAGAGAACCTCCTTATGTTGTGTGAGCATTGAGCGCTATGTGTGTGTTGTGAAACCACCATGTGAAGAGCATTGTGTTCTAAAGAAGACCACCTATGTGGAGGCTATGTGTCAAATCCTTTGTGTTGTGAAACCACCATGTGAAGAGCACTATATTTTAATAGGAATCACCCCTATGTGTGTGTGTGAAACCACCATGTGAGGAGCGTTGTGCTTAAATAGGAATCACCCTATGTGTGTTGTGAAACCACCATGTGGAAGCACTATGTTTTAACTAAAACTGCTCTATGGTTGTAGTTTAAGAGAAAAACCTCCCTTATGTCGGGTGAGCATTATGTGTGAGCAATCACCATAGGCTGTGTTGTGCATTGTGCACTATGAAATGCAATGAGCACTTTAGTGAATGCTTAGGTGAGAGCTTAGTGAGTGCTTCGGTAGACCAGTGGGTGTTAGCAGTGAGTGTTGTGCATGTTCGAAGGCGTTGACCTCTAGTTGTGAACCCTGCGTTAGGTAAGGTGTTGTGTAACTATTCTAGTTAAAATAATAAAGCCTTTGTTTCATGTGAAATGTATTTAAGGGTTTTAATTAAAAGGAGCCTTTGATTTTATGAAATGTAGATAAGGTTTTAATTAAAAGGAGCCTTTGATTTTATGAAATGTAGATAAGGTTTTTAATTAAAAGGAGCCTTTGATTTTATGAAATGTAGTTAAGGTTTTTAATTAAAAGGAACCTTTGATTTTGTGAAATGTATTTAAGGGTTTTAATTGAAGAAACCTTAGTGTCACATAAAATATATTGAAGGTTTTTAATTAAAAGGAACCTTTGTTTCATATAGGATTATTGAAGGCTTTTAATTAAAAAGGGACCTTGGATTTATATGAGATTTATTTAAGGTTTTAATTAAAAGGAACCTTTGATTTATATGAGATGTATTTAAGGTTTTAATTAAAAGGAACCTTTGATTTATAAGAGATTTATGTAAGGTTTTCAATTAGGAAAGAACCTTTGATTTTAATGAAATGTATTGAAGGTTTTTAATTTAAAAGAAAACCCCTTTGATTAAGGTTGAATATCTTAGGAGTTTAAATTAAAGAGATGTGGATTTATTCATGAATTGAAGTTATGGGGCTTCAATTTAGGGAATGAATGAATGTTGGTTTTAAAGGTTAAAGGTATGGGACTTTAATGCTTTAAAAAGTAGTTGATTGACTAGAAATGGGGAATTAAAAAGGAATGTAGATTTATTCTTTGAATTGAAGTTATGGGGCTTTGATTTAGGGAATGAAAAGAAAAGGGATTGTTTTAAAGGTTAAGGGAATGAGACTTTAATGCTTTAATACATGAATGAATTTGATTTAAGTTGGACCTTGATCTAAGAAGTACGTATTGGATGACTCTCTAAAGGAACTTGAGAGGTGAAAATAAAAGTAAGGGTTCTTTTATGATATCCATTATGCATTAGATGGTTAGAAACTTAAATGAATGTTTGTATAGTTGCAATTTGGCAAAGTAAATGAATAGATGCATTTAAAGGTATGCCTATCCTGAACCATGAGTATCCTGATCCCCTACTACCCTCAAAGAACCAATGGGAAGCAAGGAGAAGCAAGGAGTTCCATGGAAACAAAGCATAGGTATTTGTATCTAATGTTGTTGTACTTATGATCAAATAGACTAGACTTGTGGGGAGATATCCCCGATGCAGATAATGTGATAATATTTAAAGTAAGAAAGACTTATCATGTGTGATCTAATGAGATGAGTGTTCATTGATTTAGTGAAGGTACTTTTCCTTTATTTTTGTATTTGGTTATATTATGTGAATGATTCTCTTTAGTGTTAAGCTTGCTTTATTTCCTCCATTATTGTTTGTTTGATTCATGTTGTTATAATAATTAGATGTATCATTGTTTGATTGCTTGATGATAAGAAATCTAAGAGTAGAGTTCTAGGGTGAACTCAAAGGTGACCTAAGGGAATTAAGGACCCCTTAGGGTGAACATAGGAGACCTAAGGGAATTGAGACCCCCTTAGGGAGATAAAGGACTAAGTTGTGAAGAGATTACATCTGAGTTAAGATAGCTCATCATGGAGATGAGATAGATAGCTTAACTCATAATACTCATAGCATACCTACATAGAAGGATTTGTGTATGGTATGGAGATGCATGTATACCTTCGATGGACTGAGGGTGATAGGTCTAACTCATCAAGAATGATGTGATAGATGGGCTTATCTGTAGTGACACATTATACGCCTACATAGATGGACTTGTGATAGGGTACTTCATGAGATGTAACTTCCAGGAAAACTTAAGAGATTGAAACTTTAGGTAAATGTTAGTTGGGTTAGGGATTCATGAAGGGTTCATGTATCCCTCTCCTTAGTAAAAAAAAACTCTTTCATTTTTTTTTTTTTTTGTGTGATTTTTGGGTCATTACATTTGGTATCAGAGCTCTAGGTATGAGGGTATAGAGCTTCTGTGTGTGCTAAAAGGGAACTAGATGTATCCAATGAAGGCTTTCTTAAGAAAATGGGCTAAATTTGGGATGACCTAGAATACCCTAGTTGTTAGAATCTGATGGGCATAAACCCCAAGGTAGAGTGGATGTTAGGATACCTTAGTATGGGCTATGATATCAGTGATACATCCTAGCCTGGGATATTACCCTAGTTAGGTTGTTAATGCATATAGCAAGAGAACTCTGTATTATGGCTTGATTAGAGATACAACTTAAGATGGAACTATAATCTAATATTCTTTCTTGGATGGAATCAAGTTAAGATGCCACCTAAGACCAGAAGAGGGAGACCTATACCTAGACAAACTCAACAAAGTAATGTCGAAGAAGAAAACTAGGATGGGGAACCAACAAACCCCAATAGAGAGGTAGAAGACCTCACCGCTATGGTCATTGCTATGCAGGATCAGATAAGATAGTTGCTAGAAATGGTTGCGAATCAGAATTTGCAAGTTCATGGTTCAGAGATCGGTCTAGAAAGTGGACTAACTATAGAGCAAGTACAAGCTAGAGCCTTAGCAGAAAAAGAAATAGCTAGGGACATGAAAAACATCAGTATCTCTAAGTTTTATGGAGAGGGTGATGGTGATGCAGTGGAAGCATGGCTGAGAGAGGTGGAGGTTCACTTTATGGTTAAAGGCTACTCATCAGGAACCCAAACACTTTGGGCTATGATTAACCTAGAAGGGGCTGCTCTGGAGTGGTGGGAAACCCACTATGAGGAAACTAATATTGAACCCATCGATACTCCATGGGAAGAATTTATAAACATATTTAAGAAGAGATTCTTAACAGAGCACTTCTATGCCTTAAAGTTTGAAGAATTTGCTAGTCTCAGACAAGGAACCAGTATAGTAGAGGTGTACTATAAGAAACTGGTAAGGTTGTTTAAATATGTGCCTATTTATAATGAGAAGATGCGGGTTCATAAGTTCATTCTTGGATTGGAATCTAGGTTGAAGCATGATGTGGAAATGCAGGAACCTAAATCACTACAAAAGGTATATGACCTAGCAAAGAAAGTAGAGTCACACTTCTATTATAAGTATGACACCATACCCAAGCAAGCTCGACAAGAGTTGAGGAAGAGGAATAGTAATGGGTTTGTAAAATGGGAGGCTGAGCAAGAGCGAAAGGCCAAGAATCCCCAAAATATTGAGAAGAAACCTTACAAGAATCAGAACAAGTTCAAGAAGAACTTTTGTAAGAAGGATAACAAGCCTAATAGTATGAAACCTCAGCCATAGAAGTTGCAAGCTCCAACTCCAACAACTAAGAATGGGAATGAGAAACCTAAAAAATAGCAAGGACCCAAGGAAGGGTGCTACAATTGTCAAGGATCTCATTACTATAATCAGTGTCCATATCGAGCAAGGACTAGCATAACTAATGCAAAAGGAAAGGAATTGAAACATCGGATCTATGCCACAATCAAGAAGCAGAAGCTAGAGGGATAGGCCACCCCCTTACTTGTGAAAGGTAAGGTTTTCAATAAGCAAGTAAATATTTTGATAGATAGTGGAGCCACTGATAGTTTTATTTCATCTAGTCTAGCAAGGACTATGTCGGAAAGGCCTAGATATTTGGCCCAAGGGTGGAAGGTTGAGTATGGTTCTGGATAGACCTACTCGGTAGACCAGTGTTATCCTATGGTGGAAGTTACTCTATCTGAAGGGACTATGGAATGTTATTTATATGTAACTCCCTTACATGCCTTTGATGTGATCCTAGGGATGGATTGGCTATAGGCTCATAAAGCCTTAGTCAATTTCCAAGATCGATGGATTGAGTATTTAGAGGAAGGTAAAAGAAGATTAAGAATTCATAGCAGTCAAGGGGTATTTGAACCTCAGATGTTGTCCGCTATGCAATTGAAAAAGACCCTAAAGAGGGGAGGGGTAGTGTATGTGGTAAAACTTAATGAAGTGGAGGACCATGAGAAGGAGGAAATACTAAGACATCATCCAATTTTATAGGAATTTTAGGATGTATTTCTAGAGGACCTACCTGGATTACCTCCTGTATAGGAATTTGACTTCACGATTGAACTTATGATGGGAGTCGAACCTATTCATAGATCCTCATATAGGATGAATCCTACTGAAATGCGAGAACTAAAGGTTCAATTGCAAGGATTTTTGGAGAAGGGTTTGATAAAACCAAGTGTGTCACCATGGGGTGCACTAGTTTTGTTCATGAAAAATAAGGATGGTTCGTTGAGATTGTGTATTGATTACATGATGCTAAATAAGGCTACAATCAAGAATCGGTATCCTTTACCTAGGATTGAAGATTTATTTGATCAACTAAAATATGCCAAGGTGTTTACTAAGATCGATCTGAGGTCAGGGTATCACCAGTTAAGGATTCATGAGGAAGACACTCACAAAATAGTATTTAAGACTAGGTATGGGCATTATGAGTTTATGGTTCTACCCTTTGGACTGACTAATGCTCCAGCTGCTTTCATGAACCTAATGAATAGTGTGTTCCAAAGACACTTGGACCAGTTTGTCCTGGTATTCCTATATGATATCCTTATATACTCTCGAGATAAAGAGGAGCATGATAAACATCTTAGGATCATGTTGGAATTGTTGAGGGAGAATCAACTTTATGGAAATCTAGCTAAGAGTGAATTCTATGTCCTAGAGGTATGATATCTTGGACACGTTATATCAGTAGAAGGGATTGTTGTGGATCTAGAGAAGATTGAGGCTATTCTGAATTGGCCACCCCTACTAATGTGACTGAAGTACGAAGTTTCATGGGGTTAATGGGCTATTATAGATGTTATATAAAGGACTACTCCAAGATTTTTGGACCCATAACAAACCTTTAGAATAAGGGGAAATAATTCAAGTGGATAGAGAAGTGTGAGGCTGCCTTCGTACTACTAAAGCATAAGCTTACTACTGCACCGATACTAAAGGTTCTCGATCCTCAAAGGGACTTTTTAGTGTGCATTGATGCATCAATAGAGGGGTTGGGTGGGGTACTCTCACAAGAGGATTCAGTAGTGGCATATACTTCAAGGAAGCTCAAAAAGCATGAAGTTAATTATGCTACACATGATTTAGAGCTAGCTATGGTGGTGCATGCTTTAAAGGTTTGGCACCACTACTTAGTGGGGAGACCCTTTGAATTGAAAACCGATCATCAAAGTCTATGGTACATATTCACCCAACCAATACTCAATGCAAGATAGAGAAGATGGGTGGAATTTCTCGTTGAGTATGATTTTGAGATTGAGTACATAAAGGGAAAAGAGAATAAGGTAGTGGATGCTTTGAGTAGAAGGAAATATATAGCAACCATAACTAGAATTCACATGGACCTAATGGATCGAGTGAGGTAGGAGCAATCTTAGGATGAGTATTTCCAAGGAATTCGAGCCAAAATGGATAGAGATCCTGAAGGAAATGAGGAATTTAGTATGAAATATGACTTTCTGTGTTATAAGGGAAGGGTCATCATACCAAAGTTGGGTAATTTGAGGAACTTGATAATGCAAGAAGCTCATAGATCTCCTTATTCTGCTCATCCGAGAGGAGCCAAAATGCGAGAAAACATGAAAAGAACCTTCTTTTGGGTAGGTATGAAGAAGGACATCATAGATTTTGTTGCTCGATGTCTCGAATGTCAGAAAGTCAAGGTAGAATGCCAGCATCCCATAGGAAAACTTCACCTGCATGATATACCTATGTAGAAATGGTAGGTTATATCTATGGATTTTATCATGGGTTTACCCAAAACTCGGTACCAACATGATGCCATATTTGTAGTGGTCGAAAAATTGACTAAAGTTGCCCACTTCATACCGAGAAATACCAAGGATGATGCTCAGGTAGTGGCTAGCAGATTCATCAAAGAGGTATTCCGATTGCATGGGTTTCCTGAGGTAATTATCTCAGATAGAGACTCCAAATTCACTTCTAAATTTTGGAAATCCCTTCATAGTGCAGTTGGTACGAAATTGAATATGAGTTCAGCATACCACCCTAAAACCGATGGTCAAACGGAGTGAGTAAACCAAGTTTTGGAAGACATGCTTCGCATGTACTGCATGGATCACAAATCTCAATGGGAAGATTGTCTACCTTTGGTAGAGTTTGCCTACAATAATGGACATCACTCCTCGCTAGGAATGGCACCTTTCGATGCCTTGTATGGGTGAAAGTGTAGAACACCATTGTCTTGGGACAACCTAGAGGATCGAGTTGAGATTGGACCAGAAATGGTCAGGGTAATGGAAGAGCAGCTAAAAGAAATTAGGCAAAGGCTTAAGGAAGTTACGGATAGATAGAAGAGTTATGCAGATCTAAAAAGGACTCCAAGAGAGTATTCTATTGGAGATAAGGTGTTCTTAAGGGTTAAGCCAAAGAAAAGTGCTATCAAATCCATGAATTTGGATCCACATTTTGTGGGGCCCTTTGAGATCATAGAAAAGATCAGTCCGATGGCATACCGACTTGCATTACCACCTAATCTATCCAAAATCCATGACACCTTCCACATATCCTTGCTTAGAAAATATGTTGCTGACCCTGAACATGTGTGGGATGTTTCTAATTTGCAGATGGCAAATCCGGAGGCCATTGAAGTGCTACCGATGAGGATTCTTGAGTTTCATTCTAAATCTCTATGGAATCAGACTCTCAAACAGTGTAAGGTCCAGTGGGACCAGTTCTCTGAGAAGAATGCCACTTGGGAGAAAGTGGAGGTTATGCAAAAATATTTTCCCTTTTTGTTTGAAGCTATATGATGTAATAGTTTTACTTTCTATAATAAAAAAAACAAAAGAAAAATTGGAAACATCGAGGATGATGTTTAATCCTAGTGGGGGAGGATGTCATGACCCTCCCTAGCTGACTTTATGGCACAAGAAAATAATGTATTAACCTATGATGTGGTGATACCTAGTTTGAACAATGGAACCAACTATATGATGTTTAGTTGATTTATAAGGGTATGTTATCACTAACATATTTCCAAGTGTGTAGGATCAGGTACACTCGTAGGTGGAACAGGTAGAGTCACCCACTAGAAATGAGGGTACCAAAGATTAGGGGAAATTATGATTAAGGTACTCGGAGGTAACATGGATAGATACCTTCATATAGGCATGCATTTATGGAAGGGATAATCATCGATGGCCGATCACCTTGAGCTTTAGTTAATAGCCTAGTAGCTATCGTAAAATCTCTGGCTAAGATGGGTGATCGGGTTGATGGAATGATTCCCTCTTTGTTGTTGTACAAATTTGTTTTCTCTGTATTGCATCATGGCTTGAGTAGATTAATGTTGGGTTTTCTGTATGAGAACAACTGCAAGATGTATATAAATGCATAAGGTAAACTGTCATGTTGAAGCACAAGTAAAGCATCATCCTTATGAAAGAAAACAAATTAAATGCATATGTTGAATGAAGATTCCTCTAAATTAATTAATGAAGTTTAAGTAAATAATGTTTGGCTCATTTGAGCTCATTAGTAAACTTATTTGTAATTAATAAATGAGTTTGCATCTAAATTAATTAGAGGTGTGCATTTTAATGATAATAGAGGATTCATTAAAAGACTTTAATTAATTGAATTGAATGAAAGAGAATTCATTTTAAAAAAAAAAATATTATATATAATAATATATATCTTTTATTTAAAAATAAAAACAATAAATATATTGTGTAAGTAAAAGTAATATATTTAAATATTGATAAATATCATAAGAATGATATTTTAAAAAAGGGCCATTCTTCATATTTTAAAAATAAAATGTAATCATCCCTTTCCTATGCAATGAACCCTATGAAATAGCCTATGAGGCTACTAATTTCTAAATGTGGAAAATATGGGGAGAATGCACAAGGGATAGGGGATGCTGCATTGAAGAGCGGAGGTGGAAGATAGGGGCTCGGGGTTTGAGTGGATGATGGATGAGCCACCTAGGTGGACAGGCATGTAAGAAAGAGGGTAAGGAAAAGAGAGACAGAATAGAGAGAGAGAGAGCAGATATATGGGGAGAGAGCAAGAATGGAGATGCAGATATAGATGAGAGATAGAGATAATGGGAAGAATGCACCAGAGGCTAAGAGGAGGGCAGCTAGACATCACCATATTTCCAATATCCGTAGGAGTTAAGGTTGGGTTGCTTTAAATCTGAACCCGATTTTAATTTACATGGGATTATTGCATATAAGCGCTATGCACTATGTTTTTGAAAGAATATCCCTTATGCTGTGAAAGTATTGTGCGCTATGTGTTTTGGAATCTCCCTTATGCTGTGAAAGCATTGTGCGCTATGTGTTTTGGAATCTCCCTTATGTTGTGAAAGCGTTGTGTGCTATGTGTTTGAGAGAACCTCCTTATGCTGTGTGAAAGCATTGTGCGCTATGTGTTTGAGAGAACCTCCTTATGCCATGTGAAAGTGTTGTGCGCTATGTGTTTGAGAGAACCTCCTTATGTTGTGTGAGCATTGAGCGCTATGTGTGTGTTGTGAAACCACCATGTGAAGAGCGTTGGGTGCTAACAGAAGCCACCTTGTGGAAGCGCTATGTGTGTGTTGTGAAACCACCATGTGAAGAGCATTGTATTATAAATAAGGAATCACCCTTGTGTTGTGAAAACACCATGTGAAAGTGTTTTTGTAATCACCATGTGAATAGTAATTAGAGAATCACCGTTGTTTGAAACCACCATGTGAGGAGCGTTGTGCTTAAATAGGAATCACCCTGTGTGTGTTGTGAAACCACCATGTGGAAGCACTGTGTTTTAACTAAAACCGCTCTATGGTTGTAGTTTAAGAGAAAAACCTCCCTTATGTCGGGTGAGCGTTGTGTGTGAGCAATCACCATAGGTTGTGTTGTGCATTGTGCACTATGAAATGCAATGAGCACTTTAGTGAATGCTTAGGTGAGAGCTTAGTGAGTGCTTCGGTAGACCAGTGGGCGTTAGTAGTGAGTGTTGTGCATGTTCGAAGGCGTTGACCTCTAGTTGTGAACCCTGCGTTAGGTAAGGTGTTGTGTAACTATTCTAGTTAAAATAATAGAGCCTTTGTTTCATGTGAAATGTATTTAAGGGTTTTAATTAAAAGGAGCCTTTGATTTTATGAAATGTAGATAAGGGTTTTAATTAAAAGGAGCCTTTGATTTTATGAAATGTAGAGAAGGTTTTTAATTAAAAGGAGCCTTTGGTTTTATGAAATGTAGTTAAGGTTTTTAATTAAAAGGAACCTTTGATTTTGTGAAATGTATTTAAGGGTTTTAATTGAAGAAAACTTAGTGTCACATAAAATATAATGAAGGTTTTTAATTAAAAGGAACCTTTGTTTCATATAGGATTATTGAAGGCTTTTAATTAAAAAGGGACCTTGGATTTATATGAGATTTATTTAAGGTTTTAATTAAAAGGAACCTTTGATTTATATGAGATGTATTTAAGGTTTTAATTAAAAGGAACCTTTGATTTATAAGATATTTATGTAAGGTTTTCAATTAGGAAAGAACCTTTGATTTTAATGAAATGTATTGAAGGTTTTTAATTTAAAAGAAAACCCCTTTGATTAAGGTTGAATATCTTAGGAGTTTAAATTAAAGAGATGTGGATTTATTCATGAATTGAAGTTATGGGGCTTCAATTTAGGGAATGAATGAATGTTGGTTTTAAAGGTTAAAGGTATGGGACTTTAATGCTTTAAAAAGTAGTTGATTGACTGGAAATGGGGAATTAAAAAGGAATGTAGATTTATTCTTTGAATTGAAGTTATGGGGCTTTGATTTAGGGAATGAAAAGAAAAGGGATTGTTTTAAAGGTTAAGGGAATGAGACTTTAATGCTTTAAGACATGAATGAATTTGATTTAAGTTGGACCTTGATCTAAGAAGTACGTATTGGATGACTCTCTAAAGGAACTTGAGAGGTGAAAATAAAAGTAAGGGTTCTTTTATGATATCCATTATGCATTAGATGGTTAGAAACTTAAATGAATGTTTGTATAGTTGCAATTTGGCAAAGTAAATGAATAGATGCATTTAAAGGTATGCCTATCCTGAACCATGAGTATCCTGATCCCCTACTACCCTCAAAGAACCAATGGGAAGCAAGGAGAAGCAAGGAGTTCCATGGAAACAAAGCATAGGTATTTGTATCTAATGTTGTTGTACTTATGATCAAATAGACTAGACTTGTGGGGAGATATCCCCGATGCAGGATAATGTGATAATATTTAAAGTAAGAAAGACTTATCATGTGTGATCTAATGAGATGAGTGTTCATTGATTTAGTGAAGGTACTTTTCCTTTATTTTTGTATTTGGTTATATTATGTGAATGATTCTCTTTAGTGTTAAGCTTGCTTTATTTCCTCCATTATTGTTTGTTTGATTCATGTTGTTATAATAATTAGATGTATCATTGTTTGATTGCTTGATGATAAGAAATCTAAGAGTAGAGTTCTAGGGTGAACTCAGAGGTGACCTAAGGGAATTAAGGACCCCTTAGGGTGAACATAGGAGACCTAAGGGAATTGAGACCCCCTTAGGGAGATAAAGGACTAAGTTGTGAAGAGATTACATCTGAGTTAAGATAGCTCATCGTGGAGACGAGATAGATAGCTTAACTCACAATACTCGTAGCATACCTACACAGAAGGATTTGTGTATGGTATGGAGATGCGTGTATACCTTCGATGGACTGAGGGTGATAGGTCTAACTCATCAAGAATGATGTGATAGATGGGCTTATCTACAGTGACACATTATACGCCTACACAGATGGACTTGTGATAGGGTACTTCATGAGATGTAACTTCCAAGAAAACTTAAGAGATTGAAACTTTAGGTAAATGTTAGTTGGGTTAGGGATTCATGAAGGGTTCATGTATCCCTCTCCTTAGTAAAAAAAAAACTCTTTCATTTTTTTGTATTTTTTGTTTGTGTGATTTTTGGGTCATTACAAACCTTAAAGATTCTATTGATATTCAGGTTGGTGAGACCCATTTTCAATAATTATTGATTTATATCAATCTCTCCAATACCTATTATCAATTTCATTCTATAACTCACAAGATAAAAAACTACCCTCTTATGGAGGATCAATTCAAGAATTGAGATTTAATAGAGATGTTAACACCTTAAAACACAATTAAATTTACCCCTCCTACTAATGCAAGGGAGGAATAGACATTTGGTACCAAGAATAACATTAAAGGAAACTAATTGCAATATTCTATAGGATATGGTAAAAAGTATTTTCAACCAAAATCTCAATCAGGGAGCTCTCATCCAACCTCTATATAAGGAACTTCTATGTATCTTATTGTAGGTATCTCTATTAGTAATAACAAAAATGTTTCCCTAAATATTTAAGCCTCCTAGTTAGCTAAGACTTTAGCTATGCCAGAGTTCATCCTATCAAGTAGATGCATTATATCTCCACCTAATATGCCTATTTAAGTTCCCTCATGAAACTCCCGTCACTCTCACAGTACAGTTAGGGAGGCCTTAGGCATCCCTCTAGAGAAGGGACAATAGACATTTTTTTGTGAAAACCATAATATGTTTCTCATAAACACCTTTGAATCTTTGGTAAATTTTGAGGGCTCTAATGTCATCAAAGTAAATATGTTTCTTGATTGTGTCTCATAAAGTGCATGTCTTAGAATTTCAAGGGTTTGATAGATCTTGTATGCAAGTATATACTGTGTTAGGGTTTCGATGAGCTGAAGATAAAATTTGGTAGTATTGATATTATTTACCTTGAAGAATTCAAATATACTAACTTTATTTTGTCAAGTACTTGCTCCTTTCTCTAGCCTCAAGGCCACACCTTTCATACTATGCGTGACATAGATAAAGGAGGGGCAGTTATTTACCTTTCAAAACCTTATCATTCTAGATTAATATCTTGGATTTGTGATCCTACTAATCATATCATCTGCATTATGATGGATATTGATGATCATCTTATTTTTGTGCTCGAAATATATGCATATAATGATACCAATGATTATTATGCACTTTGGAAGTGGGTGACACTCTCTCTTACCCTGCTATTTGGTTGCTCTATGGAGACATTGATATGATCAAATTCCCACATGACAAGGTGCATCTTCTTCCCATGAGGTGGACAACAAGGGAAAGATAAGCATATCTTTTTATGAAAGAAAATTTGGGGCTCTCTAATCCTAATAGCTACTTTTTATCCTCTTCTTTCCTAGCTAGTGCCTAGCTCACGTGGTCTAACAACGAATAAGGTGAGAGTTGTATTTTTAAAATACTGGATATATCTATGCTCTTAGATTTTGATATTTTCTCCTTCGAGCAACCCTTATCTTCTTCTCCCTTTATCTTTGTCTACCCTGAGCTTTGCTTGTCTGACCATTCTTCCATTTCTTTCCATTCTAGATTCTTCTATCCCCACTTCTCTTTCTCAATTATAATTTTCCCTAAATACCTCTATTCTGCACCATCCCATGTTGAGGGCCTATGTTATCAAAATTCGAAACCTAGTCCCAAAACTAAAATAGACCTTTGGCTAGACTAATTTATTGAATGCTACTATCCAATGCACTACCAGCTTTCTACGCTCGCTTACGTATAAGATTTCTAAGCTTCATCAACAATCCAATGATATTATTAAGTGGGAGTTGGAAGTGGCCTCAAATCAAATTTATTCCAATCCTTTCAATGAGGATCTTTAGAGGCACCTTGCTATGGTTAAACACCAGCTTATTTTGACAGAGGACTATGATGCCAAAGGGGTGCAAATCAAGGTAAGGTTACACTAGCTCAAATTTGGAGATAGGGTGACCAAGGAGTTATTTCATCACTTGCATCCTCACAATCAAATTTCAGATATTAAAACCCTTAACATTAATGGAGAGCATACTTATAAACTCCCCGTAATGTGACCAAGCTCTTAAATTCTATATTTTTTTCCCAAATAAACTTTGTGATTATCAAATATATATCTATGAAAATACCCTCTCTTTGAAGGATCTAGGTGTCTCAAGCTTCATGTAGTCCTAGACTACAAGATCATGGAACTAAAGGCTAGGCTAGTTCCCTATCCTACTTCTCATAATTTAAAGATTATATTTCTAGATAACTACACCTATATTCTTTTGTATGGACCAACCCAATGATTGCTACTCTAATAATGGTAGAGCATACTCTAGAGGAGTAGGAAAAACAATAAGAAGCTGGCCAATCCAAATGGAAACATATTTTTAAGGAACACAACTCATAGGTTGGGTGAGGTAATACCATAGATAAATATGCCCCTTCTATTCATTCCATACCTACTATTACATGATTTGTAGTGGTATTCTACTTCTTTTATGGTATACTTTTGCCTATTAGTTTATAGTTACTAGAATCTTGTTTATTTATGGGTTCAACCGATGGCATAGGCTTCTTGGAGTATGCTTTCATTCCAACCGCTTTTTTTAATAGTGTACTATTATTAATGTTATAGCAAATTTGGAAATGGATTAAAAAATGTTAGGATTTATATCTACCAATATATGTGATATATGATATAAATTATGGAACTAAAAATAATGTTAGGTAGATCTATGTGTACTAGAATAACAATTGGTCCATGCTTCATGGTTAGTCTTAACATTGATTTTATGAATTAAATGGATGAATAGATTAGAGTCAAAATAAAATCCACTATTGTAATTTAAATGGATACAAGTGAATTTTTGAGTATCAAGCCACTATATTTGTCTATGATATATTATTAATTTAAATGTGTTGTGTAATTTAACTATTTTTTATGGGTAATGACTATTGTGCTATTTTTAAAGCTTAGAAGAAATATTGGTTTGAATTAGAGGCTTTAATATGTAATGGGATGAATTAAGAAATTCTAAAAAGTTATTGGTCTAAATTAGGGACTTCAATCCATAGTGAGAGGTATTCATAAGTTCTAAAGAATTATTGATTCAAAATAAAATTTCTCAAGATATATCTGGTTAATTTTTTAAGTTTTAGTTTATCACTAAAACAAATTCATTTGATATTTCCAGAATAAATTTTGTCATAAAATAATTTCAAAATTTTAATTTAATTGTTTTATTTAATAATATAATAATTAAAAACAAATTAATTAATGTTTTCTTAAATCAAATGAATAAAATATCCAATAGGTTGAGTTGTCATGAATAATTATTTAGGTATTAAGATATAAAATACTAAATAAATTTTAGAATTATAGAATTATTTTAGATAAAAGGAAGCTTCATGGCTCTTAAATAAAAAAATAAATGAAATATAATATATATTATAATAAATTAAAATTAATTTTATCAAAATAGGATCAATGGATATTTGACAAGTGATGGAGAGCATTTAGTTTAACACCATAAGCAAGATTTCAATCATATAGGTGAATTCTAGTATTTAAATAATAGATATTCGTAAATAGGTATCAAGGGAACATTCAAATTTAGATTTATATTATGCATAGTGCCTCTTTCACAGGGTGTTTATGTATTTAAATACTCATCATAAAAAGTATTAAGTATGGAACAAATTTTTTGGTATCCTTGTTATAGGATGAATATAGACAAAAGGAAATTTAGAACAATGGAGTTAGTGCAAGGGTTCTATAATAATCAATTAAATTGTTCATAATTCTATAAAACTTAATTTTAATGGTTCTTCTAAATGAATCAATAAGAAAGCTTAGCAAACATAATATTTTTTTAAAAATTCAAGAAATCTTATTTTTTGGTTACATAGGAGAGTTGGTCACAACCACACTATTAATTAAACACTGAATATTATTTATATTATGGATGCCAAAGTCCAAGAAAAATAAGACAATACGCTAAAGTAAAAAGGAAAAAAAAAAAAGGGTTTCAAGAAAGGTTAGGGTTTATTGTGGAGGCTTTGCTAGGATTTTTTGCTCACATGTTGTTGCTACTTATTTTCTCTTTCATAGGCTACCATATCACTAGTTCCCTTACAAGATCTAAACACACTATGTCATTCTATGTAACTACTTTGCATTAGGCTGAGGACTCCTTCCCTTTCTATGGCTATCTCTCAAGTCACCATTTCACTAGCTAATGAAGTTGCAGCTACGGAGAGCCAAAGCACAAGTAAAATGACCTGAGAAGTTTCTCTTGAAGGTAGTTCCTCTATGTTGGACATTGTCCTATCCATTTAGGATTTTGATAAAGCCTACGACTGGATTGAGAGTCACACCCTAGTTGGGTACTTTCTAGGGAGGATTCCTAGTGACTCACTAATTCATAAATTGATTCAGCAAGTTTGGCATCCATATGGTATAAAATTTGACCATATTCAAAACCTTACTAAAGTTTTTTCATTTTTAGTTTGTAAATCTACAGCATGTTATTGTAGTTATTAGCAAAGGTCCTTGGTATGTTAGAAATACCCTTTTAATTATTCAAACCTAGCACAATATTTTTACAGTATCTATTGATGTTTCCCTATGTGTCCTAATTTGGATGAAATTCTTGGGTCTCACTTTACCCCATTAACCATTCTTGTCATACCTTGTCCCACCCATTAGCAAGTTTGTGTGCATGGAGCCTTAACAATTCTATGTTGTGCAACTATACATACATATTTGCATTAAAATTGATATCTCAAAGGGCCTTAAATATTCTATTAATATTTAGGTTGGTGAGATCCATTTCCAATAATGGTTGATTTATATCAATATCCCCAATACCTATTATCAGTTTTATTCTGCAACTCACAATATAAAAAACTACCATCTTATGGAGGATCGATTCAAAATTCAAGCTCTAATAGAGATGTTAACAACTTCGAACAAAGTTAAATTTACCCCTCTTGCTAATGCAAGGGAGCAATGAACATCTGGTACCAAGAATAATAGTAAATGAAACTAATTACAACCTTCTATGGGATATGGTAAAATGGAGTCTCAACCAAGCTCTCAATCAAGGAGCTCTCATGCAACCTGTATATAAGTAACTTCTATTTATCTTCTTGTAGGTACTGCTAGTGGTAATAACAAAAATATTTCCCCAAATATTTAAGCCTTCCAGTTAGCTAAGACATCAATTATGTCAGATTCCATCCCCTTAAGTATATACATTATCCCTCCACTTAATATGCCAAGTTAAGTTCCCTCATGAAACTCTTGTCACTCTCACAATTTAGTTAGGGAGGCCTTAGGCATCCCTCTAGAGAAGCGATGATAGACAAAATATTTTCATGAAAACCATATTATGTTTCTCATAAAAACCTTCGAATATTTGGTAAATTTTGAGGACTCTAATGTCATCAAAGTAAATATGTTCCCTGATCGTGTATCATAAAGTGCATGTATTGGAATGTAAACGGTTTGATAGATCTTGTGTGCAAGTACATACTATGTTAGGATTTGGATGAATTTAAGACCAAATTTGGTAGTATTGATATTATTTGCCTTCAAGAAGTCAAAGCCACTAACTTTATTTCTTCAAGTACTTGCTCCTTTCTCTAGCCTCAAGGCCACACCTTTCATACTATGCATGACATAGATAAAGGAGGGGTAATTATTTACCTTTCGAAACCATATCATTCTAGATTGATCTCTTGGGATTGTGACCCTTATAATCATGTCATAGACATTGTGATAGATATTGATGATCATATTATTAGTTTTCTCAACATCTATGCATCTAATGATACAAATTATTATTGTGCACTTTGGAAGTGGGTGGCACTCTCTCTTCCCTTACTATTTGGTTGCTCTATGGATACATTAATATGATCAAATTCCCACATGACAAGGTGAGTCTTCTTCCCATGAGCTAGGCCACAAGGGAAAGAGAAGCATATATTTTCATGAAATAAAAGTTGGGGTCCTTTAATCCTACTATCTACTTTTTATCCTCTTCTTTCCCAGCTAGTGCTTGGATCATGTGGTATAACAACCAACAAGGTGAGAGTTATATTTTTAAAAGACTAGATAGAGCCATGCTCTTAGATTTTGATATTTTCTCCTTTGAGAAACCCTTATCTTTTTCTCCCTTTGTCTTTGTCCACCCTAAGCTCTACTTATATGACCATTCTTCCATTCCTTTCCATTATATATTATTCTACCCACACTCCTCTTTCTCAGTTATAATTTTACTTAAATACCTCTATTTTGCACCATCCCATGTTGAGGGGCTATGTTATCAGAATTTGAAACCTAGTCCCAAAACTAAAAGAGACCTTTGGCTAGACTGATTTATGGAATGCTACTATTTAATGCAGTACCAGCTTTCTATTATCGCTTGTATGTAATATTGCTAAGCTTCATCATCAAGCCAACACTACTATCAAGTGAGAGTTGGAAGTGACCTCAACTCAAATTTAGTCCAATCCTTTCAATGAGGAGCTTTAGAGGCACCTTGCTATGGTTAAAAACCAATTTCTAATGGTAGAGCACTATGATGCCAAAGGGCTGCAAATCAATGTAAGATTACACAAGCTCAAATTTGGAGATAGGGTGACTAAGGAGTTATTTCATTTCTTGCATCCTCATAATCATTTTTTATCAAGAATATGGTTGTCATATGCTAGACTAGATCTATCTTTAAAAGAGCATTAAAAGTGAGATATGTGAAAGCAATAAACTTAATTATTGAGTAGAACATATTGAGCTATTTGCAAGTGCATATCAATATCTATATTCTAGAGGTTAAACAAATTTTGAGTAGAATATATTTTGTTTGAAGAAAGCATTTATGAAAAAGATATAAGCTTTGTTTGTGTGCAAGGTTTGGAAATATTTGGTATAGTTTTGTGAATAGTATTGAGGATAGGTTAGAGCAAGTATTTTGAGAAGGCTTGAGGATAGAGTTGAGCAAGTATTTTGAGAAGGCTTGAGGATAAATTTGAGCAAGTCTTTGAGAAGGCTTGAGGGAAGATTTAAGCAATTATTTGAGAAGGCTTGAAGGTAGATTTGAGCAAGTATTTGAGAAGACTTGAGGGTAGATTTGAGAAAGTATTTGAGAAGGCTTGAAGGTAGATTTAAGCAAGACCTTGAGAAGGCTTGAGGACAGATTTGAGAGTAGATTTGATGAAGATTTTTGTTAAGGCTTTGGGACAGATTTATGAGCAAATTTTGGTATATATTTTTGAGTAAAGTTTGGTGCAAATTTGTGAGCATAATTAGAGCACATTTGTGCTAGAATTGAGATAGAATTTGGTGTATATTTGAGATATAGTTTAGAGCAGGGTTTGGAGGTGACAAAGCAAAGAGGACATCAATCTCCAGTACATAAATATCCATAATCTAGAGTAAGGGGAAAGAAATATCTTATGGAGATAGATCCATAAGCTAGAGAAATGGGGATAGAAGTATTCTAGAAGATCACATCTAGAGAAAAGGGGATAGAGTTCTCATATTAAAAGAGATCTATAAACTAGAGCAAAGGGAAATTATTATCATGTGGAGAGAGATCCACGAACCAGAGTAGATGGGATAGATTTATCCTATGGAGAGAGATCCATGAAATAGAAAAGATGGGATATATTTATCCTATGGAGAGAGATACATAATCCAGAGCAAGGAGAGAGTTCTCTTGTGGAGTGTGATCCTGTCGGTCACGAATCTGCCACAGGAAAGGATTTTCTAAAACTAAGCACCCTAGACCAGGCCAACATTGAAAGGCTGGGAGAAAGAAATGTCTCCCAGACCAATCTCTAGAGTGGGTTGGTTCCCTTACTATTTCTAAGTTTGATTTCAGATTAGAGTTGTTGGAAAGGAATTACAAATATGCAAAAAAAATAGGAAACATAGGGAAAGAGATGGGAAATATAGTCGTAGGCCGAATTTGTTAGATCGGGAAAGAATAACAGTAGATCACTTTAAGTACAACAACAAAATATAACATAATATATCAACTTAATTCACTTACAACCTTGCGCAGAAAATCCCTCCAAGATCACATTCCAGAACTCACTCCCTCACAAGCAATATTCAAACTCAACATTCAGAATTCAAATGAAGCAGCAAATAAGGAATATGAGTGTTATATTAGGAATGTAAATAACAAAAATAAAAATCACACAAACAATTGCTTGCAAAATCAGAGGCCAATTATCTTTCATTCATGCAATGAAATTCAAGCTTTCAGCAAAAGTTTCTCTCAAACTCCCGACTCTTGTTCTTGAGATTTACATTGATTTATATAGAGGTCTTGCCTCTTTGCAGCATCAAAAATATGAAACGGACCTCCTCGAGATCTACAAATTATGCAACAAAAATAAAGAGAAAATATCCTCGAAGAAATCAAAAATTAAATGCCATACGGAGGAGTCGGTCGTTTTCATTAAATTGTTGTTCTTGAAAATATGCTTGAAACCATTAGAAAAATCATGAACAACAGCTTCAAATAATGGAAATATTCAATTATGGTAGCTTGGGCATGTTCTTATACCTTGACCACATCAAAAAGTAGCAACACGTTTAATTCTGGAGCACTTTGAATCATCAAAACTCACAAAACTGCATCGGATCGTTTGAACTGCTTTCTAGCACGAAACTGTAACAGGTTGAAAAAACGCGACAGGTCACGAAATCGTGACATATCTCTACTCCGTACACTTTTCTTACTTTCAACCGCAAAAATCAACCATGTCACGAAATCGCAACGTATTCGGCTTCCATATCTCCTTCGCAACCTTGAACCGTAAAAACGCGATGCTGCTCGATTTTGCAACATCCGTACAATTATGCTCTTTCTCTGCCTTGTTTTCATGAAAATGCGATAGTGCACGATTTCGCTACATCTTTCATCTCTATGTTCTCTTCGTTGCATCAAATCACGAAAACATGACATTACACGATTGTGCTACATCCTCCTGTTGGCACTTTCATCGTTATCTCCATGTCGAGCAAATGCAACAATGAGCAAAATTGCTACACTATCTTCCCACTACTCAGTCTTGGCTTTTACATCACAAAAATTTGACATGTCACGATTTCGCTATGGTTTTTATGCACGCTGTATGATCCGGCTTCTAACTTACGAAAACATGACACTCTTGCCTCTGTGTTTCTTCAACTTCCACCATGTTGTGATTTTGCTACAAGTTTTGTTTCCTTGGACTTTGTTGTTTGTTAACTGCAAAAATGGAACACTGCATGATTTCGCTACAATTCTCTGCACTTAGTCTTTCTTCAACAATGTGTCACGAAATTACTACGTTTTCTTGTTGCTAGCTGTTATCTTCATAAATGTCATGAAATCATGATGCTAACTTCTTTCTTGCCCTAGACTCTTCTGTCCACCTACGTCGCGAAAACGTGACACGTAGCGATTTCACTACATCTTTCACCTTTCGATGTGCCATATTTTGTCGTGATTTCACTACCAAGTTGAGTCTCATCGCCTATCGCTCAGTTATGTCATGATTTCGCTACCTTTTTCTTTGCTCTGCTCCATGCCCATTGTAAGTCGTGAAAATGCGACATGTCACGATTTCACGATGATTTTTCTACGCTTCCCTCGTTGACTGGTTTGATCGCAAAAATCCAATGCGTCATGATATCATGATGGTTTTACCTCCCTACTGCCATTGACTGCACTGACCATGATTTTTTGACACGTCATGAAATTGCTACGACTTTGCGTTTGTTTTCTCTCTCCTCATCCGACCCGCGATAATGCGACATGTCGCGATATCGCGACGGTTTTCAACTTTGGCTCTCCATGCTGTTTTCTATCGCGATTTCATGATAGCCTTCAGACTTAGCTTATTTTTTGCATCAAAATCTGTAGAGGAGTTAAAATTTCAATAGCTTATGCATGAACAATCAATAATCAACACAATGTGGCAAAAATGCCAACATTCTTGGCAGCTCGCGGGTATACAATTTTGCTGTATGCATGAATCCCAGGCCTGAATCCATTGGGCAACAGAGTTAAGAAAAACTAAAAATAGAAATCTGGCTGATGGGATACATCTCAATATACTGCTGCAACAACTCTTGCTGAATAACTGAAACTTCAAGGAATTTTGTATTTGGTTGAACTGACCATGGAATGGAAATGATGAATGGAATAATGGAATGGAGGAAGTGATGCGGTAGATACAGTAACAGAGTGCTCCTATGCTACCAGCTGCTATGAAAGGAAAATAGAAGTGGATGGAACCGATAAATGCTAAAACAAAAATGAATTTAGAAGAAAAGGAAAATAAGAACCGGGAATATTAGAAAAGGGGAAAAGAAACAACAGTAGTGGCTTGATTACTGCAGAAGAAAAAGAAGTAGGAGAAGGAGGGAAATGAAGAGGGAAAGGGAAGAAATAGTGAGGAAGGGGAAGGAAGAAATTGATAGGAGGCCACTAACTACTGGGAAAGAAGAATAAAAAGAAAAAAACACGTACCTGAAGGCTCTCATGCAAAAAGAGTCAAAGTGGAAAACAATATATATATTTTTTCTTTTTCTATTTTTTTTTTTTACTTTTTTTTTACTATATACAAGGTAACTCCCGAATTAGATGTGAACTTTCAGGAAAGACACGAACCCAAACACGGCTCTGTCTCCTGGATCCCAGATCCTTGACAAACGCTCAGTAGACTTCTGGTTCTTGATTAGCTCAAAATCACCAAGGGTCTGTAACTGCTGCACTCCAAGTGTCCCAGCCATCTTGATACCCAGGCATGATCTTTTAGTCCCAGTGTTAGAACCATTTATGTATTATGTTCCATCAAAATAGACCTGATCTGGCAGAGAATCTTGTTCAACTTGATTAGGTGGCAACTTGACTTCAACCTCTTTAGACTGCATAATGGAATAACAGCCAATTTCGGTCTGGATCAAAGCATTGAAATTGAGCATTGAAAACTCATCCTCCAAATCTTCAGTTATCATATGAACAGCATGTTCTTCTTCTATCTTCTCAATATGAAAAGTAGAAGGTTTCTGATTGTAGACCCGGACTCATCTTCCTTTGAATGGAATCTCCAAGTGAGAATAATCCAGTGCAAGGTAACCGCCCAACTTTGCGGTAAACTCTCTAGATAAGCACATACTGAAATACGGTTCTAGATCTACCACAACTATCTCTTGGATGACTGTAATCTGGGGCATATTATGCAAAACAATTAGGACATCCTTGATTACACCCACTGTTTTCACTGGAGTACCATATAACTGCAAAACTCTAGGGCTACTTCATGTTTACTCCATACCCATAACTTCACAAACTGCCTTTGGCATGACAGTTGTAGTGGCTCTAGAGTCGATCATGCAGTTATGCATGATCCAACCCTCTATTTGTAATGATAGATAAAACGGGGGTGGTCTATTTTTACCAGTGATAGAAGTGGTTAAGGCTTGAGAATAAACTCTCTGGGTAGGACCCTTTTCACTATCCTTCATAGATTTTAAATATTCTTGCAATAAATCTACCTGCCCAGGCAATTGCAATGCATCATAAAGACTAACCTTAGCTGGGATCTTCTTCAGTTCTTCAATAATGTTGTATGTCACCATAGTAGATTCCTTCTTTTCAATGGGGTGCTCATATCTACTTCAGTACTGTTGAGTGGCTTCCACTCTTAGCCTCTTTGTCAATGAAGGGTACTTCAATTTTTATCTGGATTGCTCCTCTGCTTCTGATCTCGTCTGTGCAGTTGCAGCCTTTTCTTGTACCCTATGTGAAACAAGATATTTCAAAAAAACATGCACATCTAGCTTTGATGCTTGCACAGTAGTATTCAATGGTTTCTTCAAATTAGCTGGCACTTTTAATGGCTCTAATTTAGAAGGATCTATTGTAATAGGCTTCTTTCCAGTCTTTGTGAGAACCAAAACTTGCTCTTCTAATGGAGTCATTAAGCTATGGCCTGCCTCAGAGATCATATTGACTTGCCCTCCTGAAGAACTAGCAGCCAATGTCTACACATAATTCATATGGACCATGCAGGTGTCTTCTCCATGGGGATCATTACATATCGAACACCAATATGTTCTTTCAGCAAGGACTACATCTTCATTTGCCAAAATAGTCAGGTTCTTTTCGGGTTCTTTGCTTGTTGAAGCAGCTTGTTCTCTAGTAATAGGTGGGGGTTGAAATCTCCTAGGCTAGAAATCTCACTGAGCTTGCTTCATTTCAATAAGCGTGATCTTATTACCCATTGCTCTTATTGCAGAATTGGTAGATTTTACCTCTTGCAAGAGTGTTGTATAAGGATCAGGGTTTACAGGTGCATGAGGTGTTGGTAAGGTCAAAGGTACTGGTGGTGCCAGTAATGCTAGGAATGAAGTGGAAGCAGGGAATGGCAGAATGCTGGGTGCAGGCAGTTGGATATTTGCTGAAGTAGACAGCTGAAGAGCTGGGATGGGTGCAATTTGAGGAGCACTGGAATTCCATGATGGGACAGGGTACATAGAAGACATAGATTGTGAAAAATAACTAGGATATAGATGCTATGGAATATCAGGTAAAATTGGCATTGCTACCTTTGGGGGAAGCTTGCCAATTGCAATCAAGTCTACCTCTACCTTCTATGCTTGCTCAAACAGTTTCGAGAAAGTCATCACATTGGACTACCTGATCGCCAAGCCAATATCTGTATTGAACGCTCAGAGGTAGTAAAACGTATCTTTCTTAGGGGTAGGGTGAAGTCCTTCAAGCACTCGCTGCCAGCTCTTGGTGAAGCAAACATTAAAATCTGCTATTGCCTCCTACGGGTGCCTCTGGATTGCATTAAACTGGTGCAACAATGAAAATGGGTCAGCCTGTTCATGAAAATTCTTAACTAACTATTCTCCTAGTTGATCCCAGGATGCAATAGTGCCTGGTTGCAGAGATCTATACCAGTACAACAATTTTCCTCTCAAGGATAACACTAGTAACTTCACCATTACATCTTCATCTATTATATCGTGAATGGCTTCCAGAGAAGCTACATCATGGATATATTCGTATGCAATTTTTCCCATACCATCATAAGTTGGCAATGCCTTCAAGGCAGCTTGGGGAACTAGATTTTGATTTTGTAGATTCAAGGCCCCTGAGCTATTCCATGCTGAAAACTACCTAGGTGGAGGATACTAGGCCATTGGAACTAGTGTATCTAACTGAGAAGATGGAAAACTAGTAACAATACCAGGGATTTGTGTGGATATGGAAAATGATGATGGGGAAACCAACCTAGAATTTTCACCTTTTTTTGTGATGTCAAGTTCAAAAAACTCGACAAGATCTCCAACTTTTTTAGACTGTGATCTTATGATCATGAAGTACAACTTTCATTGCATCCACGTTCAGAGATTTCTGAGTACTGCAGAGTCACCAAATGTTCTAACTTTATGGCATGAAGGCGAACATTAAACCTTCAACACTGTTGGATTTTTTTGAGACAGAAGAAGTCTGTCCCACCAGGCATGCCAAAAACTATTGGTTATGAATCTGCCACAGGAAAGGATTTTCTAAAACTAAGCATCCTAGACCCGGCCAACATTGAAAGGCTGGGAGAAAGAAATGTCTCCCAGACCAATCTCCAAAGTGGGCTGGTTCCCTTACTATTTCTAAGTTTGATTTCAGATTAGAGTTGCTGGAAAGGAATTACAAATATGCAAAAAAAATAAGAAATACATGGAAAGAGATGGGAAATATAGCCGTAGGCCAAATTTGTCAGATCGGGAAAGAATAATAGCAGATCACTTTAAGTACAACAACAACATATAACATAAGATATCAACTTAATTCACTTACAACCTTGCACAGAAAATCCCTCCAAGATCACATTCCAGAACTCACTCCCTCACAAGCAATATTCAAACTCAACATTCAAAATTCAAATGAAGCAGCAAATAAGGAATATGAGTGTTATATTAGGAATGTAAATAATAGAAAGAAAAATCACACAAATAGCTACTTGCAAAATCAGAGACCAATTATCTTTCATTCATGCAATGAACTTCAAGCTTTCAGCAAAAGTTTCTCTCAAACTCCCGACCCTTGTTCTTGAGATTTACATTGATTTATATAGAGGTCTTGCCTCTTTGTAGCATTAAAAATATGAAATGGACCTCCTCGAGATCTAAAAATTATGCAACAAAAATAAGGAGAAAACACCTCAAAGAAATCAGAAATTAAATGCCATACGGAGGAGTCAGTCATTTTCATTAAATTGTTGTTTTTGAAAATATGCTTGAAACCGTTAGAAAAATTGCGAATAGTAGCTTCAAATAATGGAAATATTCAATTCTGGTAGCTTGGGCATGTTCTTCTACCTTGACCACATCAAAAAGTAGTAACACATTTAATTCTAGAGCGCTTTGAATCATCGGAACTCACAAAACTGCATTGGACCGTTCGAACTGCTTTTTGGTGCAAAACTATAACAGGTCGCGAAAACGCGACAGGTCGCAAAATCGTGACATATCTCTGCTCCGTACACTTTTCTTACTTTCGACTGCGAAAATCAACCATGTCATGAAATCGCGACGTATTTGGATTCCATATCTCCTTTGCAACCTTGAACCGCAAAAACGCGATGCTACGCAATTTCATGACGTCTGTACAATTATGCTCTTTCTCTACCTTGTTTTCGCGAAAATGTGACACTACGCAATTTTGCTACATCTTTCATCTCTATGTTATCTTTGTTTAATCAAATTGCGAAAACATGACATTGCGCGATTTCGCTACATCCTCCCTTTGGCACTTTCATCGTTATCTCCATGTCGTAAAAATGCAACAATGCACGAAATCACTACACTATCTTCCCACTGCTCAGTCTTGGCTTTTACATCATGAAAATCTGACATGTCGCAATTTTGCTATGGTTTTTACGCACGCTGTACGGTCTGGCTTCTAACTCGTGAAAACGTGACACTCTTGCCTCTGTGTTTCTTCAACTTCCACCATGTTGCGATTTTTCTACAAGTTCTGTTTCCTTGGACTTTGTTGTTTGTTAACTATGAAAATGGAACACTGCACGATTTCGCTACAATTCTCTGCACTTAGTCTTTCTTCAACAATGTGTCATGAAATCGCTACGTTTTCTTGTTGCTAGCCGTTATCTTCATAAATGTCATGAAATCACGATGCCAACTTCTTTCTTTCCCTAGACTCTTCTGTCCACCTACACCGTAAAAACACGACACGTAGCGATTTCGCTACATCTTTCGCCTTTCGGGCTATGTGCCATATTTTGTCGTGATTTCGCTACCAAGTTGAGTCTCATTGCCTGTCGCTCAATTATGTCATGATTTCGCTACCTTTTTCTCTGCTCTGCTCCATGCCCATTGTAAGTCACAAAAACGTGACATGTCACGATTTCACGATGATTTTGCTATGCTTCCCTCGTTGACTGGTTTGACCATGAAAATCCAACGCGTCGCAATATCGTGACAGTTTTACCTCCCTGCTGCCATTGACTGCACTGACCATGATTTTTTGACACGTCGCAAAATTGCTACGACTTTGCATTTGCTTTCTCTCTCCTCATCCAACCCGCGATAACGCGACATGTCACGATATCGCGACAGTTTTCAACTTTGGCTCTCCATGTTGTTTTCTGTCGCGATTTCACGATAGCCTTCAGACTTAGCTTGTTTTTTGCATCAAAATTTGTAGAGGAGTTCAAATTTCAACAACTTATGCATGAACAATCAATAATCAACACAATGTGGCAAAAATGCCAATAGATCCGTGAACTAGTTGGGAAGATAGATTTCTTTTGTAGAGAGAGATCCATGAACCATTTGAGGAGATAGAGTTCTCCTAGATCAAGTTCCATGAACTAGATAAAATGGAAAAGAGTTCTCCTAAGGAGATAGATCGACAAATTAGAGCATAGGTATTGGTGTCTCCTTTGAAGAAAGGTCCATAAACAATGTAATAGGGAATTGATTCCCAAGATATTTGTTGAAAAAAATTAGTAGAAATATTTTATCCGTGGAGTAGCCCACATTGGGTGAACCACATTGAATTTGTGTCTCTTGTATGTAATTATTTGTGCATTGCTTTGATTATTGTTATTGATATTACCATTTATAATATTGGATAATATTATTTGGGAAATAAAAGTAAAATTTGGTCTTATAATATCCACCTCCCCTCTCATTATAATCGTATGTTCTTCAATTGTTATCAGAGCGGGTTTCTTCAGAAGAGTCTAACAACTTGAAGGAACAGGTTACAAGAACACAAATGGAATCTTAGAATGGATATTCATAAAATAAAGGACCATTGTTCGATGGGAACAATTATAATTTGGGATCATAATAATGAGGACTTACCTGATGGTACAAGGATATGAGATATGGCAAGCAGTTAAGGATGGGTTCACACCTACAACTAATCCTCCCATAGATAAATATGGTAAGCTCTTGAATGTAAATAATTCCAAGGTTATGAATACAATATTAAGTGGATTACATGAAGAAGAATTTATGAAATTTATGCATTGTAAATAAACAAAATAAATTTGGAAAAATTGAAGTAAACCGATGAGGGAAATAAAAAGGTCAAGATGGCAAAACTACAAAACAACAAGAAAAGGTTTGAATATTTTAAGATGGATGATAATTAAGACATTGCTACACACTTAATTCATTTGGATGATATTGTTAATACCATGCGTGGACATGGATTTGAAATTGAATAGTCCAATGTTGCTCAAAAAATTTTAAGGTCACCTCCCACAAGGTATGATGGAAATGTTTTAGCTATAGAAGAGATGATATATATTGAGCAGTTGACTATGGATGAGTTACATGGAATTATCACAGGTTATGAGATGATAATAGTAAAGGATCCTAACTCCAAGAAGGAGGTAACCTTAAAATAATCAAAGAAGATAAAGGATAAGAAGTCAGAATTAAGTGGAGAGTCAAGGAGTGATGAAGAAGCTAACTGTGGTAGAATAAATAAAAAGGACTCAAGAAAGCACAAAGGTATGAAAGTAGTAAAATGTTTTAATTATAGAAATTTTGGTCACTATGCATCTAATTTTCCAGAAGCTGGAAGCAGTAGTAATGAAGAAAAATAGGATCATAAGAAAACTAAAGGAGGAAAATCTAGGTATGAAAAGAAAAACATGTATGGTCAAAACAGGTATGAAAATAAGTTTTTTCAAAGGTAAAAGAATAGTTTTTATGTTGATAAGGGAAGCAAGGCTTCAAGTAACAGTGAGGAAAGAACCTCAGATAGTGAAGAAGAAGAAATTCTATTTTTTGCATTAGGAGAGGAACAAAATGCTCTTGTTGAAGGTAAAGTTGAAAAGTATGAAGATACTCTTGAAGACCATGAAGTAGAAAAAGATTCAAAAAATGAAGAGGAAGGCACAATAGATCTAAAAGTAGAACATATTGCCACTCTTAAAAAATTAAAAAATGTTAGAAAGTAGAATTCAAAATTCAAGGCTAAAGTCCAAGAATGTGATGAAGAAAAAGAAAAGCTTATACAAGACCTAACAAACACAATAGCTAAGACAAGGATATTTGAAGAAAATTTATAGGAAGAAGTCTTAAAATGTGAAAGATTAGAACATGAGGTAGTTTCACTAAGGATTGAAGTGAAAGATTCTAAGGACATGCTACATAGGTTTGGAAAAAGTTTAAATACTTTGGAAAAGACTATCAATGCACAAAGATCATCATATATCAAAATAGGACCTGGTTTTGAAGAAGGACAAGGAAAAAAATATGGGTTAAACTCAAGCTCAAAAGAAGAAGAATTTTTAGAGGAAGAGAGTGAAGAACAAATTGAGACTTATGAAGGTGAGTTGAATATAAAAGCTTCTATAAGAAAGGAAATAATGCACAAACAAGGTACAAGGATCATCACAAAGAAGAAAGGACTAAGAGACTAGTGGGTTCAAGGCAAGATTTATTCAAAGGACGTTGCTTTTCATATAATAGGTTTGGTCACAAGGCTATGCATTGCAGGACTCACGAAAAAAAAGAGTATGGCTTCACTAGGAGGAAATTCAAGACATTTTTACCTTGTATGAACTACAACATTAAGTGTTACAAGTGAAATAATCTAGGGCATAAGGCCAAGTGGTGCAGAACAGAGCTTCTAGAGCTTCTAGAAACAAGCAAGAATAGGGACACTCAAAAGGATCAAAAGGGTTTGTTAAGAAATAAGGTTGACAAATAAAAATATCATTGTATGCTTGGAGTAGAGATATTCCCACCCCAAAATTAATCACCTCAAGGAGAGGAGGCAGGGAGGGGGCTAAGCTAAGAATCTTATCTTTTGCCTGAAAGGGGTTCCTTTTACATTGATGTCAAAGGGGGAGATATTTTAGTAAGGGGGAGATAATTCAGTCAAGGGGAGTAGTTTCTTAGGGGGAGTAGATTTAGAATCAAATGGTTTTGAAAAAGGAATTTTTAGAAAAAATTTATAAAAAGGTTGCCATCAATGACAAAGTGGGAGATTGTTGGAAATTTGAGCATGTTGTGTTTTCATTAATTTCAAAAGGTTTAATGTCCTAAGTTGATGGAAATATTTGTGAGAATATTTTTCATGGTGGCACATGAGGTATAAGGTAGTAAGAATAAAGGAATTCCTCTCCATGGTGTTTGAGAAATAATTTATAAGTATATTTGATTTACCTTAATGGTAATTTTGCAAAGGTTAATAATTATTTAAGTTTTCAAAAGTTTCTCCTTAAAGAAAAGGCCCAAATGGATTTTTAATATTTAAATTATAATATTTAAATCCGTAGTATTTAAATTATTATAATTAAATATAATATATTTTTCTAAGCACCAAATGTGATTTTCAAAGTGTCGACGTCGAAGGTTAATGCTATCAAAAGAATATTAATATTGCAAATTTTGAGGGGGAAAAAGGTTGTTCGATGATCGATTAAATCTAGCACCTCGTTCATCGATCGATTCACAGTAGGGAAAGGTAGAAAGCATTATTTTTCAAAGTTTGAGGCATACAAAAAATAAGGACTAGAGTACATTCTTTTTCAAAGTTTGAGGCATACAAAAAATAAGGACTGGAGTACATTCTTTTTCAAAGTTCGAGGCATACAAAAAATAAGTACTAGAGTCTCCATTTTCACATCCCATCTGGGCAACTAGCCCAAATGGTTGTTGTCGCAGTGCTAGATCATAGCAGCTGACAAATCTCGTGTTCGATATACGGTGGAGGTAGTGGAAGTTTTAGCATCATGGTTTTTGTTTTACACGAACGAAGGCATTTAAAAGGAAGAGAAGTGCCCTTTTTATTTCATGTGGGTGGCTAGCCCATGCGATGACCTAGCCACGGCTAAGGTATAGGGCCAACAGGTAGTGTGGGTTCAATTCTCGATGGAAGGCAGCAACAAAGTTTTTTTTTTTTCTAAATTTGAGTTATTTCAAAGTCCAAAGTTTATAAGGTATGCTCCTAGCCTAGGCAGTCATAAGGAGTTTTTGTGATGATTTTATTTTTACAATAAAAGGGGTTACGAAATATTTTTTCTTGTGCAAGAATTAAGGGGAGTTGTTTGCTTGTGCTTTAGTAATATAATAATGAAAAATAAATTAATCAATATTTTCTTAAATCAAATGAATAAAATATACACTAGGTTGGGTTGTTATGAATAATTCCTTAGTTATTAAGATATCAAATACTAATGTAAAGTTAGAATTATGGAATTATTTAAGATAAAAGAAAGCTTCATGGATCTTAAATAAAAAATGAATTGATTATAATATATTATTATTTTTAAAATAAGTTGACATTAATTTTATCAAAATAAAATCATGGAATTTTTGAAAAATAATGGAGAGCATCAAGCAAGATTTCAATCCTCCATGTGAATTCTAGTATTTAAATAATATATACTTCAAAAATTAGTATCAAGGGCACATTTCAATTTGGATTTATATCGTCCCTCTTTTATAAGGTGTTTATGGACATAATGCTCATCATATAATGTTTAGATATATAACAAATGTCTTGATATCCTTGTTATAGGGTGAATATACACACAAGGCAATTTGGAACAATGGAGTTAGTGCAAAGGTTCTATAGTGATCAATGAAATTGTTCATATGTGTATAAACCTTAATTTTAATGTTTCTTCTAAATGAATCAACAAGGAAGCTTAGCAAAGATAATATTTTTTAATATTAAATTGTGGCATGGGTGAGTGTGTGAAGGGGTGGGTGTGTGTTCATAAAATATATATACAAGTATTTTAATATTTAAGGTAAAATTATCCTCTCTTACTTAAAATTATATGGAACATTAACTAATAACTATGTAGAGTCTAGGACACATATAAGAAGGATCAAGATTACTATTAGAAAATAATAAAATTATACATGAATCAAGGGAAGGTTATAAATTATTGTTATTAGCATTTTGAAAAAATAGATAAATGTTTGATCAAAGTAATATTATTTTATGTCCACCAATGAATGCTACATCAAGATAACATTATTGAAACTAATTAAATTCTTTTACCTTTAAGGAGGTGACCTAGGTTTCAATATTGTCAAGAAAAATAATAATAAGAAGATGTGTCAAGGATTTGATAAAGAAAAAGAAGAATCTTGAAGAGATAAACAAGCAGGTAGGAAATATTGTTTTAAAAAAATTAAATTTTGAAAATTATTCATGAAAATTTTATATGAATATGGTCTAATTAACCTTGTAACAAATATAATATTTTGATACTTTGAAGTGAGTGGACCCAATATGAATATGAACCTATATGACTTATTATATTTAGTAGTAGTTAATATATATAGTACTAATAATTCTCCACACTCTTCCATCCTTAAAGTTCTAACAAAATTGAATAACTAAATATACTAATTAACTATGGAAATAAGTTGAAAAATATAATAATGTTTAAATTTAGTGATTTATTTTTTTAATTGGTTACATGATATTGAAATGGGTTTGATCTTAATTACATCATAACCACATAGTGTTATTACAACAACTTGGAAATTATGCATTATACCATTTTAGAAAGATTTATACCTCTGCCTCCTCCTTGATAGTTAAGGTATTTAATTGGATGAGCTTATGCTACTTAATATTTAAATATATTTATTACTTATATACATATTAATTATGTTTTTGCATAGTTGTCCTTTCAAAATAGTGGGAAACAACATGTTTCACACCATAATCCAAAGTTCCAATCCCATGAATAAACCTTCAAATTATTTAAAAGGATGTAGAATAAGTAATAAGAAATAATAAAAAAAAATAAATAAATTATAAATGAAGGTTCCAATCCATTTGGTAAACCTTCATATTTGAATCTAATGATATGTGATGAAGTCCTTAAAGTCTAATATGACAATATGTGATATCATGATAAATGCATTTAATGCATAGGCTATGTTAAAGTCTAATATGACAATATGTGGTGTCATAGAAATATAATTTAAATAAAATTTCATCTTTCTTTTTTTCTTTTTTAGAAAATGTTAGATTATTATTTTTTTGATACATAGGGGAGTTAATTAAATCCACACTATTTTTAGTAATTGCCAAGTGTAGGGTTCAAACCATAGGGGTTGCTCCCAATGAGAAAATTATAATAATATTGAGCTAACACTGTCCACCAGCTCAAACAAAATGAGGTTGATAAGGAGTAAAGCATCTATACTTAAATATATATAAGAATAGAAGATAATAGCAACAAAAATACTATAGCTATATCTTACTACAATACACCATATATCATATCAAAACTCATTTATGTGAGATCCTGTTATATGGAGAAATTATGGATGTGTATTTCGTGATATCTTCTAAAGTCTTTAAATAAGAAATAGAAGTAATAAAAAACTAAAATTGCTCATCATTGTTGACTACCATATTTTTAGTTTCATGTTGGACCTTCTAAAGATATTGAACCATATGAGAAAGCTGATGAAGTTTATCAATAACATATTGAGGTGTGTTGGAAGTCGCATAGACTTCGGAATGAATGCATCCCACATGTAACAAATATCAAAGTTCAAGTCTGCTAAAACTATATCCCATGGAGGATTAGATCTAGTAAACACCTTTTTGCATTTGCACTTCCAAATGTTCTTGAGAAGGATGAGTCTACAAACATCCCAAAGTTTGGGGCACTGATCCAACTAAGAAAAACCATGCAGAAAAAGCTTCTAAGATCTATAAAAAAAGGGGAAAAGAAAAGTGTAGAAGGTAACCCAAATTTGTTTAGCCATGTCACAAAACTAAAACAATTCAATAAGAGTTTCTAAATCATTATAAAAATTGCTTTGAGGGAAAATGTGTAAAATCGAGGCCAGACTTTTAAAAGTTGATTATTTTTTATGCAAAAATAAGTTTCTCATTTATTGTCTTGGAAGTCTGACTCCTTGATACGTGGAAATTTCATCGTTCTTGGAAAAAAATGAATAAATCATATAACCCAACAAACCTATAATTTATAAAGTTAATTTTATGGCATAACTTCATGTAACATTATTAGAAATGCATCATGCAGTAGTACCAATATGACTTGTTACAATATCATCGTAACATAATAACATACTTATGATGTAATAAGGTGAACTCATAGATTTTATAAAAGGAGAATGCTAGTATACCTATACTTAATATTATTATCATACAACCACCCTTTTAAAAAATTATGATGCTAAATACCCTAACAACAAGAATTTAGAAGATAATCAATTCAAAGCACATTGAGGAAAAAAGATAAATATTAAAAATGTTAAAACCATTGAATATAAGGAGTAGCAAATTTTGTAAGATTTTAAAAATTTTAAATGTATGCTAAATCAAATCAACATGGTAAAATTCAGAAGATATTCCAATGTTGTCCTTAAATATGAGTTTTACAAAGCTTCTCTCAGGCTTGAGGTATGTCCATTTAATCCTAAAATTCAGTCTCATGTTACTAATTTGAGGCATGAACTTAATATTACTAAACTTTATGAAGCTCAAGGAGTTCAAATTAAATCTTGTCTTCATTGGCTTAATGTTTGTGATAGGATCACCAAAGAAGTTTTTCAAAGGCCTCACCTTCCTAGGCAATCTACACAATCCAATATCATTCAAGATAATGGAATAAGACTTACCAATCTTCCTAAGATGATAGATGTTTTTTAAGTACTATACTAATGTTTTTGTTGCTCAAGCTTATTCTCCTGAGCGAGAGCAAGCACTAGCAACTTTTATGGTAGTTGTACCAATTAAGCTTTCAGAGTCTCAAAGAGTATGGTATGATAAACTTATCTCCCTTAAATATCTGGAGGATACATTGTCTCAAATGGCAAAATATAAAATTCCAAGTTTGGATGACTTTTCCTATGAGTTCTACAAAGGTATTTGGGACTTAGTTGGTCTTGATTTGCATAAAGTTTATCAAGAGGCTCTTTTAGTAGGCTCTTTGGGAGTAATTATTAATAGGGGCAATATCAAATTCATACCCAAGAAAGGTGACCTAGAGTTGATCACTAATTGGAGGCCGATTACTTTGTTGAATGTTAATTACAATATCATTGCCAAAGCTTTGGCTTTAAACCTTATCCCTCTTCTTCCTTTGTTAGTCATATTAGAGCAAAATAGATTTATTCAAGGGAGGTACATCCTTGATAATGTTTTTGCTATCTAGGAGGGCATGGAATGGGCTTGGATGTTAAACCAGAACATGCCTTTTATAAATATTGCTTTTGAGAAATATTATGACCGCATTGATTGGAGATTCATTCTTGCTATGCTCAAAGTTATAGGATTCAGGGCAATTTTCATTCAGATAATTGATATGCTATTTAAATATGCTTTGGCTATTATCAATCTAAATAATTAAAAGTCTGAAGTAGTGGTCCTTTCTAGGTTTTATTGGCAAGGGTGTCCTATTGCTCCCTCTTTATATGTGCTTACTGCTGAAGCCTTCAACTATATTTTAATTGCTCAAGCTTCTATGGGTCTTATTAAATGAATTGATCTTCTGAATGATCAAGGACAACTTATAAATGGTCTCTTTGTTGATGACTCCTTTAATACCATAAGGGAAGAGGAGAAATTTATTTCTAATGCTTTGTCTTGTCTGAACACCTTTTGTAAAGCCTCTAGTTCTAGCATACAATGGAGGAAGACCTTTTTCTTCAAACAATATCCTTTGTCTATGTCACCTTGGCTTCAAGGGTTTCATTGGAATTGGATCTCTCCTAGAAATGTTTTTAAGTTTCTTGGTATTCATTTTGCCATTCAAGGCTCCCCTACTCATCTATGGAAATATGTGCTTCAAAGAGTTGAAAAGAAACTTGAATTCTGGATTACTAAGAAGCTATCATTAATGGGTAAATTTTATATTTACTCTAAATATTTAGCTACCACTCATGTATACTACTCCTCTTTCTTGGTTCCTTCACAATATTTCTATAAGAATCTTGAGAAACTCCTTCAATATTTTATTTGAAATAATTCTCCTAAAACAAAGAGATTTCATAGAGTTTCTTGGGATATTTGTTATCTTCCTAAAGAGTCTGGTGGAATGGGTCTCCTAGACTGTAGATGGTAAGGTATTGCTTTGTGTGCTAAGTGGGTGGTCAGGTCTCTGAGGGAAGTTGAAGCTTGGAAAGATTTGTTTTAACATTTCATTTTCTTTGGTCTTCCCTTAAACTGTAGAACATGGAGAGGGTTGGATTTTCCCTCTCTCATTGTTGCTCTAGTTTTTGTCAAGATTCTTAGCTCCTTTATTATTAAAAGTATCTAGAAAGCCTGGAAGTAGCTCACTCCTTGGATATTTTGGAAAGGAGATGAATTTTGTAAATGCTTATCAATAAATTCTATGAATATTTGGTGGTCCCTCATGTTTCTTCATCAAATTTATCCCTTAGCTCGAGTGCAATGGATTCATGCTCAACATTTAAAAAAAAAAGGTATTGTTACAATAGTTGATTTCTTTTCTCGCAAAACCATGAATTATATCCCATGGAATGAGTTCAAATGTAACTTCAGGATGAATGGTTTAGACAAAGATACTTATGATGCTAAAATTGCTCTCACCTCTTTTCCTATGATATACAAGATTTGTGTGTGCTCGTTGCATCCTTGGTGGTCAAACTAGAGATGGCATGTTGACACTCTTTTTCTTAATTATAAGGCTTGTTTGGGGTATAAATGTTTATCTCCTCATCTTCCTATGGTGCCTAATCTCAATCAGTATTGGGACTTATTTTCTACAAGGACTAGATGGAATTCTATATTTTAGAATGTTTGGGTTGCTTATGTTGAGCCCAAGCAATATTTTTTTATGTGGAGCTTGTTGTGTCAAGGTCTCTCCTTGGGAGAAAATTTGAAGTACCTTGGAATTATTGATCCTAAATATCATTTTTATGGTGTACTCGAGTCTTGTACTCACCTCTTTTGGTACTACAGAAGATCTAGGCAAGCTTGGGAATGGGTTCTTTCCTTTTTTCTATTTACAACTAGAAGAGTTTATTGGCCCCAATATCTTCTTGGGGACTCTTTTAATTTATCTCTCTCACTTTTTAAGGTGTGGCAGGTTTTAGTATTAGCCTGCTCTTTCATATTTAGAAGACCCCTACCAAAATTATTTTAAAACAATATACACCTTATGTCACATTTACTAATGCAAACAAATTAGAAGTTTTTAATGACATGTGGCTATAGATATGTACTCAAGCCAACAAATTTGATATGAAGTTGAATCACCTATAAGATATTTTGGTGCATTGGGCCAATGCTCCATGTATAGTCAATTGAATCCTTCGAGAACACTCTTCTTAGGAGTGTTTTTTATTTAACTCTCACCATTGATATCTATCATATGCAAGAAGTGCTCCCACAGATAGGCATTTGTCCCAACCCTCACTAGTCAAAAAGTGACCTAATATTAATATTGCTTGTTTGTCCTACTAGGTTGGGGGTGGGATGATGTTCAACCAGTTTCACCTGGTCCATTTGTTGGTTGAAACGACATGGATTCTGAAGGCCTTAATGAGAATTGTGATGCAAAGGGGTGGATTCCCATCCCATAATCACTAGAATTTTTTGTAGGATGACACAATATTCCATTTAATATACTTTATTTGATCAATGATGATTGGTAAACTTGTGTTTTATTGGTAGCTTTGTTTCCTAACCCTTTTCAATGAGGGTTAGTTTTATTTCCCATGGGATGTGTTAAATCACTCACTTTTGTTTTATTGTAAAGGTTTTTTTTTTTTAATTTAAAGTAAATATCATTTTTATAAAAAAATCAACAGGGTATTCACTCCAATGAATATTCTAATAATTTGGTTAGCAAACATAAAATATAAAGGAACTACTAAATCCCATTAAAGGGCATACTTAATGAAATTTTCTTATAAAATATTTTGTAGAGTTGAACAATATATTTGTAAAGGTAAGGTTTAGAAAAAAATTATGTCGATATCCCAAATAATAGAAGCTCTAAATTAGTACTAATAGAATATTCATTAAACATAGAATACCATATTTATATTATGGATGCCAACGTCCAAGCAAAGAGAAGACAATAGGGTAAAGTGAGAAGTTACAAAAGCATGAGAAGTAGAAAATTAATCCACAACAAAAATAAAGAGAATGAATTAAAAATCAATAAACTACAAAAATAGTTGATTTTTTTTTAAAAGGGTTGTACTTAGATCCCCACCCTTTGTCATAACAAGGTTTTGACTAAGTCCTCAAACCATTTACAATATCTTCCACATTGAGTGTCATTATATCAATGACTTACATTAAGCTATATAGCCCTTTTGGTGCCATTGGGATTCGAACCTTAGTATGGCCTTTATCACTTGTATGTCTCAAATATAAAGAAATAATTCAAATTAAAATAAATATTGAAAATTAATATTCCACTTAAAATCTCTCATGATTGATTAATGGTATTAAAAAAAAACTATGGCTTAGTGTGTATTCATATAAAAATGAAAATCAGTAACAATAATTATTTATGATAAAATGATATTACATAAATCCTTGAATAATTAAGTTAATTAGTTTTAGATCTAACAGTAAAATATGTGAAAACAAGACATGTTATCCTAATCATAAGTTAATAAAAATTACTATAATCAAAAATTTCATTTTTTATTACTTCATATTGGTTTAAACATACAAGCTAAGATATTCTTAGCAGTAGATACACCTTTAATCTAAAGATCTTTTTAAATAAAAAATCCATGATGCTAAACACAAAAAACAATCTCATAATCAACTAAAAAATATTGTAATAATACAACTTAACAATGGATACACCTTTAATCTAAAGATCTCTTTAAATAAAAAATCCATTATACTAAACACATTTTTTTTTTTAATCAAAATATATGTATAGTCTTTAAGGATCTTTGATATATTATATTCATAATATTAATAAATTTTTCTTGCATTAAAAATTATCCAAAAGTTATATCTCTTCTAAACGTATTAAATAGTTACACTTAAGTGCATTATATTCAACTTATAATAATGATTATATATTTATATATCAAATCCAAAGTTTTATTTTAATAATTATTTTAATTTGAATTTGATTGTTTTTTAGAGGTTTAAAGTTAAAACAATGACATGGGATTGTGTTTTAATTCCTTATTGATAGGTGTAGTTCTCACCTTTACAAGACCTAAATTAGAAGAAAACTACTCAACCCACATTAATGATAAAAGTTTATCACACTACCAAAAAAAAAATTCAATCACACTAAACCTCTTAAAATAATTATAAATTTTTATTAGTGGAAACTTCATTACTAGTTATAAAATTTAAACCAAAGAAATGGTGATTTGATTGAAGGTCATTCTCAATTAGCATGTTTTTATCCTTTTGTTTTCGATTTATAAGTATAGTCGCTTAACATTTACGGGTTTCGACTTTTTGACAATGTAGTAGCATAGTTTTACTCAATTTACGAGGAATTATTGATGCGGCAGGCAATTGCATGCAAACAAAAGTGGATATTTGTTCTAATGGCCGAATTATAGATAGTTCCGGCTTCCTTGGAATTAAATCCTATTTGATGAACAACGTTCATGGACTTCCCCGACCCTGTTTTTAAGGATAACCATAGCAACCATTCTGAATAACATGAATATTAAAACAGTACATTCACTAGTTCACCAGTTGTTCGTGAGTCACAGCTCAGGAAGTACGTGGTTTAGCTAGCCAGCCACAAGTGCTTAATATATATTACCGACAAGTGAATTGTATGTATATAGAAGTTCATTAAATTTAGTGTTAAAAATAATTTATTTGTGTAATTTTTTAATAAATTATAGCGTTTTTTATTGAAGATTAAAATTTAATATTTATTATTTATATTTAAATAATATTATATTTTTTTGTTCGATAAGTAAAAAGATTGGTATTAATGTAAGGGTTTTAATAGTGTCCCCAAAACCTTAGTACATCCAAATTGTAACTTGATTACATCATGTTTATTAGCCATCTTGACAGAGTTGCTACAAAAAGTAAAGATCTCAAAAGACAAAAAACGTAGGGCCAACAGTACAGGAGGGATGATCCCATCTCTGATATCGATCTCATCCTACGGAGGGATCCTACAGTTGGGGTCGAGCCTTCAGTTGTTGTTATGGGTGGTGAGGGTCTCCTCTACATGATTAAAAATGATGCTCAGTCGTGAATGGGCAGCCCCCAGATTGTTTGCCACATGCTAGATGACCGTCCACCAAGACTTCACTTTTTCGACAGTTGCAGTGAAGGTGGCCATAGAGTTGGCCAGGCGACCGAGGATCACAATGCAGAGAGCATTCTTTTCAATTAAAGGATAATGTTAATCTTCATGTTCACTCGATCAGGTGTTTTTGCAACCTCATTGGATTTGTCTGGAGAAGAATCATAGGTTTTATATGGCTCACTGGATTTAGTTGGGGAGGTTGAATCTGCTTTGAGTTTCTTGAGTCGTGGAGAGGCTTTCGTGATGGAAGGACCTTGGTTTGAGAGGAATTTGGATGAGTGTTTCACCACTCTAGGTTTTATCTCAGAACCTCTGGGGCTTCAATTTAAACCACAAGAACAAAAAAGGGTATGGAAATTGGGATTCAAATAGTCACTAGGGACATCTTGGATATTAATTTCAGTGCTAGAGCTACTTGTAGACTTGACAGGGGTTGGGTAAAGGGGGGGACGAGAGGGCGAAGTGTCAGACGATGAAGGGGTAGATGGCAAGGGGCTAATAGGGGTTGGTTGAGAGGGGTTGGGGGCATAGGGCCCCTAAGCGAAAGGGCAAGGGGAAGCGTGGGTGGAGGACCTAGGGGGAAGAAGGGGAGCAAAGGGGCATGGGATGGTGGGGGCGTGAGGGGGTGGAAGGGTGGCATCAATGAAGGCATTTCTGGTGAAGGCGTCTAAAGCGTTCTTGTAAAGGATATAATGGAGGCCCTCATGAATGACATAATGGTATTTTCCAGAGTGAACGTTTAATAAACAATTTGATAGAGTGAAACATATAGTTGGGAATGTTGAAGCAGAGTTGCATTAAACAAACACATACAATCTAGAAAAGATAGAGAAAATGCCAAATGATCCAAAGCTTCTTTGAATTCTATTCCCCAAAGATAGAGCTTACATAGATTAATTGCTTACAAATTTGAAATTTCCCCCTTTTGACCCTGTTTTCTCCTTTCTCGCCTAAAATTATGAGTTTGAAATTTGAAATTTTGGGGGCAACTTGTCGAGGTCATAACTTTGCGCTCGTTGACCCGATTGACTATTACAACCTGTTTTTGGAAAGGGCACGAGATGAAATAAGCAAAATAGACCTTGGCGTGAAGGTTTAAGGCCTACATCTAGCTAAAAATCCTCAAATTCAACCTCTAAGACCTTCAAAAATCTCCTGCAAGTTAAACTAGTTTTACTAGTTTTACAAAATTAAACAATTACAATTTTTTTTTAGGTGATGCAAGATCATTCTTACACCATTGGATGCTCCTGCATCAAACACCCAAGGTAATTTAAAAAGTGACCTTCACTTCTCTGTTGTAGGAATAAAATGAAGGCATTCAACCTCAGCCTTTGATAACCAAGATGAATCTTCAACAGGTCTACCCTTCCACTTAACTAGAAATTCTGCATACTGCTTATTTCTGGTACTTTTTCCAATGCGGGTATCTAGAATCTATTCTATCTCTTCTGTCTTTGGAGTAGATTCTGGAATACTCTACAATTTTGCTACTGGTCCCTAACCATTGTCTCCTTCATGGCATTCTACCAAATGTGAAATGTTAAAAATAGGTGATATGTTAAGCCCACTTGGCAATTCCACTTCATATGCATTGCCTGAATCTCGTTTTTCTATGATTCTGCATGGTCCAAACTTCTTCATTTTTAGCTTGTTATAGTTTTTAGTATGAAATATTTATTTTCTCACATGGACCATAACTTCATCTCCCACTTTAAATTCCTTAAATTGTGGCTTCTGGTCTACCCTTGTCTTGTACTGAGTATTCATCTTAGTAATGTGTTTTTTCACTTCTTCATGCAAGCTCTTCAGATGATCTGCAAAGTCCTCAGTCTCAGCACTACACTTTTCTCCTATATCCATCTTCCTCAACTTAGAAGCATTTCTTGGACTGATCCCATATATGATCTAGAATAGAGATTTGTTAGTACTCCTATTGACAGAATTGTTGTATGCAAATTATGCCTGTGGCAAAACCAAATCTCCTCCCTTGGGCTTATCTCCTACCAAGCATCTCAGTATATTACCCAAACTTCTATTCACCAACTATGCTTATCCATAAATCTGTGGGTGGTATGCAGAACTAAATTTTAGGTTTGTCTTCAATTTATTCCATAGGGACCTCTAGAAATACCCAACAAACTGGTATCCCTGTCGAAATAAATACTCTTTGGTAGACCATGAAGTCGTACCACCTCTTTGAAAAATATCCCTGCAACATGAACTGCATCATTAGTTTTCTGGTAGGGAATAAAATGTTCCATCTTTGAGAATCTATCAACCATCACAAATATGGAGTCATTCCCCCTCTGTGTCCTTGGTAGGCCAAAGAACAAAATACATGTTGATGTCCTCCCATGGTCTCTCTGGTATAGGTAATGGTTGATACAATCTTGTGTTCTATCTCACACCCTTGGCCATCTGACATACTCTACAACCTTGTACAAATCTCTTCACATCTTGCTACAACTATGGCCAATAATAGTTCTCACTAATGAGGGCAATGGTCTTATCTCGACCAAAGTGTCCAACCAAACCTCCACTATGCTTCTCCTTGACCAAATTCTCCCTCTTTGAACTCCTTGGAATGCATAAATGGTTTCCTCTAAACAACATTCCATCTTGGATTAGAAAGTCCAACCACTTAGTATGATCCAAAGTAATATGTGCTAAGCAAGCCCTCCAAGCCTCTGTAAAATTAGGATCTTCAGGGTACAAACCCCTAAGTTTGTCAAACCCTACAACTTCCACCTTCATTTTTGTCAACAAACATTAACTTCTACTTAAGGCATCTGCAACTCTGTTTAACTTTCCACTCTTGTGCTTAAACACAAGGTATAACTATGTAGAAATTCAACCCACTTCAAGTGCCTCTGATTTAGCTTCCCTTGGCTATTAATATACTACAAGGCTTGATGATCAATATATAGAATAAACTCTTTTGGAAATAAATAGTGCCTCCATATCTTAAGAGCCTGAACTATAGCATAAAACTCCTGATCATATACAAAATATTTCTTCCTAGCATCATTAAGTTTCTCACTAAAATATGTAATAAATTTACCTTTTTGACTCAACACAGCTCCTATGGCACTACCACTAGCATCACAATCTACCTGAAATACCTTATTGAAATATGGAAGTGCTAAAATAGGTTGCTCTATGACCTTCTTATTCAACATATCAAAGCTCTTATATGCTCCTAAGGTCCACTTAAATTATTTATTATCCCCTCTTATTAATTTTTTTAGGGGTACACAAATACTGCTAAAATTTCTAATAAGACAATTTAATGATCTTACCTCAGTTATGCTCCTTGGAGTAGGCCATTCAATGATAGCCCTTACATTTTCTAGGTCTATTTTTAGACCTTCGGCTGAGATGACAAATCCCAGATACACTAACTCCTTCACAAAACTACACTTCTTCAAATTAATCAACAATTGCTCCTCTCTCAGCTTATAAAAAACTTTTTTGATATGCATTAGATGCTATTCCAAAGTCTTGCTAAATATTAAAATGTCATCCAAATAGACAATGACAAATTTTCCTAAAAACTCCTTCAATACCTCATTCATCAGCCGCATGAATGTGCTTGGTTCATTGGTTAGCCCAAATGGCATGACCAACCACTCATACAAACCCTCTCTGGTCTTGAAGGTTGTCTTCCACTCATCCCCTTCTTTGACACAAATCTGATGGTATACACTCTTCAAGTCAATATTTATGAAGTACTTGGCCCCACTCAAATAGTCCATAATGTCATCCATCCTTGGCAATAGAAATCTGTATTTTATGGTGATCTTGCTAATAGCTCAGGAGTCTGTAAACATTATCCACTCTCCATATTTATTTGGTGCTAGTACTATAGGTACTGCACATGGACTCAGGATCTCCTGAATCATTACCTTTTTTAGCAACTCTTGGACTTGCATGTTTAGCTCCTCACTTTCTACAAGAGTCATTATATGGGTTGCCTTATTGGGCAAACTAGCTCCCGGTACCAAATCTATATGGTTATTGATCTTCCTCACTAGTGGAATCCCTTCAGGCACATTATCTGATATAATATCTAGAAATTCTTCTAACAAACCTAAGACTTCTATTGGGGTATCTTTGCATTCTTCTTCCCTAACTCTAGGAATTAATGCATAGCACATATGCTCATGCTTCAAACCATCCAAAAACATTCTACCTTCAACTAAATAGATTTTGGCATTGCTACATACCTTTTCGTCCATCTCCTTTAGGGGCTTCAGCTTATGGTGCACTCCATTCTTTGTTAGGAAGTAAGTGTTGGCATACCTATCATGCATTGCACACAGATAAAACTGTTATGGCATTCTCAAAAACAAATGGTAAGCATCCATGGATAGGATGTCACACAGGACCTCATCATGATAATTTCCAATAATAAATTTTACCAATCACTGCTCACTGACCAAAGCCCTATTGTCCTTCTGCAACCATGTAATCCGATATGGATGTGGGTGTCTCTTCCTCTCTAAATGTAGTTTGGTAACCATTCCTTATGAAACTAGGTTATATGTGCTACCATTGTCTATGATAATATTATAGACCTTACCTGCACATTTACACCTTATGCGAAATAAGCTCTTCCTCTTATCTAGATCTCTCTCCTCATTAAACAAGACTCTCCTTATGATCAATGCTTCTACTCTTTTTGCTTCTTCAAAGTGCTCAAATTCAGCACCTTCATCAACAACCGTAGCTCGAGTATACCTTCAGGCCTCTTATTTGTCCTCTCTTGGTGTTGTGGACACTTGTATGCTTGATGTCCTTCTTACCCATAGTAGAAATAGGTTCCATGAAATCCTCCTCTTCCAAACCCTCGTCCAGACCTTCCTCTTCCTCTCTAGTAACCATTGTTCTGATCACAAGGGCGGTAAGCATTATCCCCCTTTTGGTCCTGGCTACTGCTATCTTATCCATTATTCTTTTGATCTTCATTTCATCCTCCATTTGTTCTTCCACTAGTTCTTCCACCATGACCTCTTCCTCTTTGCTTGCTCTTAAACCTTTTGTTTAGCTTCTCTTCAACCCTAAAGGCAAACTGGTAAGCATCCCCTGTGGTGGTCATCCTGACTAGAATCAACTCCTATTGAATACTTGCTCTTAACCCATTAATATAACAAGCTCCCTTGTCCTTGTTGGCCTTAGAATGGCCTATTATGATTAAAATTTTATAAAACTCCTCTATGTATTCCTTGACAGACTTACTTGACTGCCTCAAACCTTGCATTTTCTTTAGCAGATCCAACTCGTAGTTAGTTGGAATGAACTGCCTCTTCAACTTCTCCACCATCCGCTCCCATTTTGTTATCCTTTATTTTCCTATTTTGTTTCTATATAGCTGCACTCCCTTCCACCATATGCTAGCATGACCCTTCAGCTTGGTATTAGCAAACTTGACCCTCTCTAGATCTTCAACCTCCTCATACTCAAAGTATTCTTCCAAATCATTGATCTAGTCAATCAACTCCTCTGGATCAAGATTTCCAGAATATGCAGAAACCTCAATATTTGGTCTCTTTCCAATATGAGATATGGCTATGTATAACTTAGCTTGTGCATGAGATACTACCTCTTCTTCTTCCTCAAACTGGTCCTCTTCTTCCTCAACTTAATCTTCACTACCATCTTCTCTCCTTGGCTTAAATCCTCTATGCAGCTCCTCTTGTAGAGCCTAAACTTGCCTCTACAAAGCTCTAAAATCTTCTTCTGGCACCACATTTCTCCCACCATCACAATTTATTTATGGAGGTATTTTGCTAACTTCTATCACAAACCCTAACCACATATCCTGGTGTAAACTACCTCACATCCGGTGATCTATTTACACACTCAGGAACTCCCGCTCTGATACCACTTGAAGTAGAGTTGCATTAAAAAAACACATACAATCCAAAAAATATAGAGAAAATGCCAAATGAGCCAAAGCTTCCTTACATTCTATTCCCAAATATAGAGCTTACAGAAACTAACTGCTTACAAATTCAAAATTTCCCCCTTTTGACCATGTTTTCTCCTTTCCTACCTAAAACTATGAGTTTGAAATTTGAAATTTTGGAGGCAACTTGTCGAGGTCATAACTTCGTGCTTGTTGACCCGATTGAATATTACAATATGTTTTCAGAAATGGAATGAGACGAACTAAGCGGGGAAAACCTTGACGCAAAGAACCAAGGCTGCTTCTAGCTAAAAATCCTCAAATTCAACCTCTAAGACCTTCAAAAATCTCCTGCAAGTTAAACTAGTTTTACTAGTTTTACAAAATTAAACAATTACAATTTTTTTCTTGGGTGATGCAAGATCATTCTTACACCACTGGATGCTCCTGCATCAAATGTTATTTTTTGGTTGTCTTTGAAATGGTTAAGAAATACAATGTGAAAGCTCCTAAGGGTACAGTCAATTTTATCCATGATAAAAAATTGAAGTATAGGGATCGTGACACGATCCCAAGGAGCAAAAATCTTGGTTCTCTCCACACCCCCATCAGTGGTAAGGAGATATTTACCTTTTTATAGGAAGAACTCTAGTTTTGATGCCATTGAATACTTATCTCTTTGAATGCTCCTCAAGACAATGGGCAGCCCAATCACCTCCGCAAGCAATTGAACATCGATAGTGAACTCAAGGCCACGCACAACGACCTGTCCATTATTCCATGAGTTGAAAATAAGTTGAAAATAATATTATATTTTTACTAAAAATATATTTTAAGGTTTTTTTGAATGACTATTTTGTTTTTTTGTTTGTACCATTTTTTTATTATTTATTTATAAATAGATAATTTTTTTAGTTAATCATTTTTTTAAATTTTAGATTTGTGAAGACAAGGATCAACAAGTTACTGATAAATATTAAAAATAATGTTATTGTGATCCAATTCATCCAAAATTTTATCTTATTAATAATAATATGGTTTGAAAGGAATAATAGAACTTTTTAAAATAAGTTTCAAAATCATACCCAAGTTTCATTTGGAACCCTTTTTTTTTCTTAGAATGTTCATAAATATGGTGCTCATCGTGAAAAGGTTGAAGTGTAAAAAGAGGTACCACTTGATTATATGATTCTAATCTATATGTAAGATCCACTTGCAATAATGTCATTCAAAGAAAGGATTTGTTTCGATCAATAGTAAAATGAAAATAAAATGGAAATGTCAAAAAAGTAGGTTTATCGAAAACAATTTTGATAGTGCTTTCAAAGATAATTTAGAAAAATCTTTGGATATGGTGGGTTTTTTTTCAAATGTAGGTAAATTCTACTCACTTATTCAAATTCATATGGAAATTAAACTAACAACTATGAATAGGCTAGGACACTTCTCAAAAGAATTAAAATTACAATTGAAAAAGGATGAAAACATATTCAATTCAAGAAGATCCATATTTTATCACTAATGTTATCAACAAAAAAAAATGTCAAGATTGAATAAAAATAATATTATTGATGATGCTTAACATCTATTATTATATAAAAATCTTGGAAATGTGAACATATTTATAAAGAAAATTTTAGCCAAGCATAGTGTTTATCTATGTCTTAGTCAAATTCAAATTTTAGAAGGCATTTGGCTAAGTGAAATCTTATTACTTAACGAAAATGATGTTAAGGACTTGATTATGAAAATATAACATATTGAGGAAGATAAAGAATATATTTGTATAGCATAATAAACAACACAAAATAAATATGAACTAATGAACACTTGTCGTTGAAATAATATTTCTTTTGTATTAACAGGGGAGCCTGAATCTCCCAATATTACAAATATTTTTGAATTGCCCCAAGTATTGGGTGCAATGTTACAATGTGTGATACAAATACAAGTGTCCAAGCAACAAATGGTGGGCTCTCCAAATAGATCAACTAGTGTCCTTTATTTTTCTACTACAAATTCAAATGGGTGAGTGGGCTTCTGGTATTCGATGTGGGGACCACTCCAGCTTCCTCAACTTCTCCAGGATACCTGCTACCTACACACATGAAAACCAAATAATTGTTAGTAGAACCTGTAAATCAAGATATAGAATATTTTTGTAAAATACTAACTACTAAAAATATGTGATGTAGAAAAGAGAGAAAATAACTTTAAAATTGTGTTGCAAATGCCAACTTATATATCTGTGATGTCGTATTTTCTCAATTTGAGAAATCATATAAATACGGTGAAGGCTGACAAACCACACATGGGCAGTGGTAAAACCATCTGGATACAATTTTGACTTTGAAACCATAGATATGTGGTGCAGGTTAAATGTAATATTGCTTCAAAAATGGACCTCTAGGCTCTGGATCTTGGTTCTCCTCGAGATGCGTACAAAGCTCGAGTCCTATTTTGGTAGCTTGACAGTACAAATGTTCAACCTCATTTGATTTAGTGGGGTGAATGTGCATTTATATTCTCCTTAGGGTTTTGGAGGGAAATGAGAGGTGGTAGGCTAGGATTACCAAGTGGTAATTTTGAGCTACCAAATGGAGGGGGTAGTTAGAGTGAGTCACCTAGGGTGTCTCAATTAACTGGGTTGATGTGGCTGCAAGTGGAGTGATATATGGAGGGTTACCCCATGTGAAGCTAAAAATGGGACAAGGGTGTATGAGATGTGGTAAGGGATTCTGGTGAGGTGGCTAGGACACATGTCTAGTGGCTAGGCAGGGTATCCTAGGCTGATTTTCCAGATTTTGTAAATCTAGAAAATAGGATAATGTGCAAGATTTTATACACCTAAGTCTGAACTTAGGTATATAAATTTATTATGCAAGATTTGATGTGGGGTGGAAATTATGATGTTGTAGATGCCTAGGTTTTGATCTCTACAATTTGATATAAATGAAAATGAAAAATATCTTTGATAAAAGGGCAAGATGAATATGGTTTAAATATTATGAAAAATGTAATATCTTGGTATTTAAATGGAAGTGACCCCTAATGGAAGCCACAATAACTTATATGATGATTATGATGATGACAACAACAACGATGATGATAATGACAATGATGTTGTGTTAGTCATCCTTAGTTAATATATATCTCCACCCTTAGTTTAAATGTATCTCCATTTTGCAACAATAATATTGATCCTTATGATGAATTCCCTATCCTTTGCATAGTTTTTGATTGATAATTCATATAATTATAAGTGAGTTAGGTGATTTTTCTATATTATTCTAAAAACACAACCTTTGCCAAATTTTCTAATATTTTATTTAGAATCACTTGCTAAGTTTGGTAAACCCAACTTCTACAAATTTTTTATTTTACCATGGATCACTAAAACTCTTTATGTTAATTCCATTATCACACAATGGTTTTGAATGCATATACTAATAGGTTAGAAAATTTATTCTTTTCATGAGAAGCATCATGTTTATACGTACATAGAAATAAAAATAATAATTTGAATCAAACATGGAAGTGATTTTGAGATTTGATTTTGAAAATCCTATTATTCCTTTCAAGCCATACATTCCAAATGATAATGGAAGGATAAATCCTCCATAAAATTCTTAATACTTTTATCTAAGACTTAGAATTTTCAGTTAAGGAAGGTAAAGGGTGAGTGCAATTTAGGAATATTAGAGTTTAACAAATCAAAATACAAATATAAAACTAAAATAATAGAATAATTTTACTACTCACAAAACAGAGTATAATTCAAGCAATATTTAACAAGATATGTGAGGCTATAATATTGCATCATTTACTTGTACTTTTTTATAGTCAAGGGTGCATCTGTATTAATATAATTTTTTTGGTATGTGGGAAATTCAACATATTAAATATGTAAGGTCACACATATGGAAATGTTTTGGTTCATTTGCATGAGTTAGAAGGTCACCCATATAGAAACATGGTGATTCACCTTCCATAAGTTACAAAGTGTATAATAAATAAAAATTACATACATATAACTTGTCCTTTTGTATATTATCTTATATTGATGTGTCAACATGGCTAGAGATTCATTTTAACGATGAATCTAAAAAAATAAAATTATTAATTTTAATAAATATTTTTTTTCCCTTTCCTGGTGCTTTTAGTGACGTAAAAGGTTTAAAATAATTATGACATGGTGGTTATAGGGATGTATTGCACAAATATTTGTGTGGCGGCTTCCACGGTGGACAATGCAGAATATTGTGGTGGCCATAAAATCTGGACAACCTACCCAGATCCATGGCAGCTACTGATTCCACCATGTAAAATCAAAAATAAATAAATAAATATTTTGTTTGAAGGTATATGAACCCATTTTAAATGTAATTGTTAATTAACATGTCAATGATAGGGTTGCTTTCTAAATCTTCTTGAATGGATCAAAATATAGTACCAAACACAAAGTTATGCTTTTGATAGTGTGCTTAGGATCAAAAAATTAGTTTTAAGAATTTTTGGGTATAAAACCATGGTCTCAAAAGGTCACATACCTAGATCATTCATCCTCCTTGAAAATCAATGGTTTCCATCATGCCAAAATTTGATATCAAATGTGGAAATATTTCATCTATTTTTTTGTGAGTCATTCCACTTCGTAAATAAGTTATCCTACCCTAAACACTCTATACATATAAATGGAATTTCTTATACTAGTCTTAGTCCATGTCTCAACAATCTAATCCTCCCCCACTAGTGCCAAATTGTTTGGATTGACTTCTTCAATATCCAACTATTTTTCTACTATGGAATTATTCAAAAAATGTGGATACTAGGTCCTCAAATGTTCAACATTGAAAATTAGATGCAAAACAAGATAAAATGAAGAACTCAATTCAAAAGCACTCTCTACCAAATACTTAGTGATACGATCCCTAAAAAATATGGATGATCCTCCTACAGGATCCTATAAGTTATATTTTTGAAGATGTAACCATATCCTATACTAAACCTTAGATTTATGTGGGACCTAATATTGGTCTTATCATTATTTACATTTCTAATTTATATTTTCTAATTGGTTATGAAATTATTGTTAGACATGTTGAATCTGTTTCACAAATTGTGTTATCTCTTTTGCTTCTTTGTATCCTCGAGGTAAGTACTCCATGTGTTGCATAGGGAGAGGTACATCAATGGTTACCAAGGGTTGGAACGCATAAAAGAACATGAAATGGTCTATATTTGGTAGAGCTATAAAAATCTTGATTATACCCATGTTTTTAGAACTAAATGCTTCACTCATTATATTATTAAAATGGAGTGTCTTTAAGTACATAGGATGCCTATTATAGGTATAATAAACCTTCAAACAAACTTGTAACTATCTCATCCTATACTACATGCCTAAAATTTGTGAGGGGTGGTTATATCACTTGCTTTCTCGCATGGACTATGATGTAATAATTCATAACATTTCCATTGTTAATACATCATAGTCAAAGCTCTATTTTAGCTTTTGACCAAATAATAATGTCTAGGGTGATGTTGGAATTTGAGAGAGAAAATTATCCCTATTAATGTAGAATTTATACTTTGATACTTAGGAGATTCAGGTTCCATCAATCATGCACTCTAGAAATATTTATTACAAAATGTGTATTTAATTATTATAGTATTTAGTGCTTGAATAATGTGTTTCCTTGAATATATTCAAGTGAAGTATGTGCTACCATGCACCTAATGCTGCTTATTGAGTTTATGGATTCCCAATTTTTGTTTTGCATGTGATGGCATTAAATTTTTGTAAGGCCATTGTTTTACCTTTCTTTTATTTTTATTTCTTTCATTTTGACATTCCATGCAACTTCAACTCTTATCATAAGTTATGTGATATGAAAAATTGGATATATATTTTGAATGTAATCTTTACGAGTTATACATAGTTGTTGGATTCCATTGAATTCTCCCATAGCTACCATAATTTTCCTTAAACTAGAATGTAGCAACCTATCAAGTTTTCTATAGTTTTTATAGGTGAACCAATGGGTCTCAACATCTGTTGTCACTACCTAAAAAATATCTCATTATGTTATATTATATTGTTCATCTTGATGATATCACAATGCATCTTATCATTTAGTATCTTGATAGCTTGTTATGCTAGTACAATCCTTGATAAGAGTCTTATAAGACATCGTGCTTTGATAATGATGTATGGATCTTATGTTCGATTTGTAAAAATAGATAATATTTTTTCAAAAAGATATAGTTTGAAATCTATCCCATGCTTCTTTAAAGCTTTCTTCACAATAGGTCATTCATCTTACAAATGTGTTTATCTATACTTAAGAAAATGAGTAGAGAAGGAATTAATCTTGAATGTACCATCTTTGTTCCAAAATGTAATAAAATTCTTAGTCTTAGATGTGTCTCATGGCTTGCATTTATAATAGTTTTATTTGTATCTAGTAAATGTTACCTCTTAATGGTTCCTTGGCTTGAAGTGATGATTCGATGGAACTTTTTTTAAATAAATATTTGGATTATTTGAAAGCATCTAATTTTCTTGACCTATCATATGTTTGGATTCATACTAGACATTATGATGATGTCTTAGCTCTACTTGTGCAACAAACATATGTTCTTCTTCTTATTCTCCTTCGTAGTCTAATTCTTGAACTTATTATTCCTTCATTAATTTAATTATCCTTGGCTACATTACTTTGATGTGATTTTCACAAAATTTTATTTTTAGTTTTTGAAGATGGCATATCCTACTGTTGGTTTATCTCTTATGAAGGGGATCCATTTTTAATAAAATATGTCAACATTCTTTCATGATGTGTCTATTTTTACCACAAATTTCCCATGTCTTTTGCATATGGAAAGTACTTATTTGAGAATTTTTTTTCTAATTTGTATTTCTTTGAAAATTATTTCTTTGTTGGAGGTTCTATGAGGTCTCATATCTCCTCTAAATGGTTGATTCTCTATTTTAGTTGTAATTGTTCTTTTTCATCTATTGTATGTGAGGTATCTACTTTTTGAAGTAGGTTCACCAACTTGTCAAAACTTGGTATTTACTAAGTGATATTTAATATAGTCATAAATACATTGTACTTTGATTGGAGAAATCTCACAATAATTGGAACTAGTGTTTCATTATATACCTAAGTTCCCAATGATGGTAATGATGCTTGCAACTCTATAATTCTCCTCATGAATGATTCCATTTTTCTCCACTCTTTATCTTCAAACAATGGAGCTAGCTTTAGAGTAATAGAATCTAATTTTGATTCTTGGCTTCAAATAGTGTATTCAACTTCTCCCATACATATTTGGTGATGGTTGAATATTTAATGTAAAATTGGACCTCATCTACTAATTTTCATACTTCCTCAAACTCAATATGTGTGTTGAGTTTGATCTTCTAGGAGGCATAATTTTTTCTGCTTAAAATTTAAGAATTTGGAAAAAAATACTTGGTGCTTCGCTAGCCATTATAAAATTTTATAAAATATGGATATTATTCTTTCATTGAATTTGAATCAAAAAATATTTTCCAGTGAATATATATCCCTATACTCATATTTTAATTAATGCTTTGAAATATAAGAAAAAATTTATGTCTTGCCAAGTAAAAGTAGAGGGAATACTTCTTCCTATTTATGTATATTACATTATTTGGTACATGCTAATATACCCCCATGGTACCTTGTACATTTGTAAATATGTAATAAATTAGGGTTGATTCTATAGTTTAGATGTGTGATTTATATTTTCCCTTTATGTAAGTATTAATGTGTAAGAAATGCATAAGTGTCATGTAAGAGAAAATGTGCATAAGTGGCTTGTATGTAAGAGTGTAAATATATAATGTGAGGACGTGCACAATCATATTATATTAGGAGTCCATATAGAAGTGTAAGAGTAATGTATGCAAGTTTCTTAGATTCAAGTTTCCATCTATTATGCAAGTTGTAAGATGGGAAGCCAAGAGTTATGAGACTTGGCATTTGGAGAACAAAAATGAAGATTTGAAGAGTCATATTACTATGACTATATTATGGAGATAATGCTCCATGATAAAGTATGGAAATACAATTCATATCTCATTATCTGATTGTAATAAGGAAGTAATAAAGGTTGTATATACAATTTTGAGCAATTAATATCGTAAGTTTTCTTCATGCATAGTTTACAAATGATTTAGGCTATTTTCATTCATATTTAATTATATAAATGAATATTTATATTAGTAGTATTTAATATTTGATATACAAATTTATTTTATCATATATTATTCTACTCATATTGGGTTCTTAGGTGAAACCTAAGACATTGTAGCTTTTATATTAATAGGAAGAGAGACACCATTATGACAGAAGTTTGAGAAGCTTCCTACAAAGATAGAGAAGAATTTTATCTTCTACCGAAAGAGCAAACTAGAGAAGTAAAAGAAAAAGTAATAGTTAAAATTATATTGGATTGAGAAGCACTCAAAGCTTCCTAAGAATGTAAAAAATTATAGATCAGAGAAAAAGAAAGCATCTTCATAGGATACATTGAAGAACTATGCTAACTAAATATATCTTTATATCATTTTTGTCTTTTTTGTGCATCACTTTTTGAATCAAGTTCTTCGAGGTAGACACATACTATAGAAAGGATATAAGAAACAGTATCAAGAAGCCTATATTAGAGAAAATTATAGAAGCTACTTTGTGATAAATAGAAGCTAGATCAACATATTGCATTCTATATTCTACAAGCATAAGAGAAAATGGCCATAGTAAAGCTAATGGTAGCCAATCCATTGCCATAAATTTTAGTTTTTTTTAAATTATATTACCACAAAATATCACAGGTTATCTTGAAAAATCACACAAGATTGAATTTAAAATAGACACAATAATTAAGATCAAATATAATCTTGTAGTGAGTAGAATATGAGAAAAGTAATATGTATATCAAGGCTTATAATAAATCAAATAGCATTAATTTTTATGATGAAATATGAATGTAAATAGCCTAAATCATTCATGTGCAATGCATAAACAACAACTTACAATATTATTTTGCTCATAAATGTATACCAACTTTATTGCTTCTCTTTTTGTTACAACTTGACTATGAATACTAGATTCACTTCTTCCATTCAAGACATTATATAGAGCATTATCTCCATAATATAGACATAGTAATGCGACTCTTCACATACTTGACTATTGCTCTCCATATGCCAAGACTCATAACTCTTGGCTTACCAAATTTCCACTTACATACTTGATGAACAATTGGCTTTATAACATTTGCACACCTTTACCTGACTCTTACACTTCTACTTACACTTCTAATATAAGACACTTGTGCACATATATATATTATATATTTGAACTCTTATATACAAGACACTTGTGCATTTCTTGCACATTCACACTTACATAAAAAGGGAAACATAACTCAGACTCAAAACTATAGGCTCAACCCTAATCTATTATTTACAAATGTACCATGAAGATACCAAGGGGGTAAATTAGCATGTATAAAATAATGTAATATACCTCAACACCACCCTATATTACATTATTTGGTTATTAAATACATTGGTCTTCGATCTTGGTCTTTGTATTTATCTTCAATCTTCAAGTGACTTTGCATTGTTCATGATCTCCTACTAGAAATTCATTAGATTCATCTTCTTGCTTTAATTTCACTTTGAGTTCATCTTTACTCTTTATATTCTTTGGTTCTTTAGTTTTTGTTTCTTCAATATCTGGATCATGAACCACTTTATCTTCTCTGTTGACATCAATTTCATGTGCGTGAATAGCTAAAATGTTTCTTTTGACCTTAGAATAATTTGATTCTTTCCTTTCCTATATAGTAACTTCTAAACATTCACTTAGAGCATGATAAAAATTTCATGAATTAGATGAAATTGGAATGTCAATACTGCATTAAGAATGAAATATCATTTTTAGATATTTTTTTTTTTTGGTAATTAAGGAACAATTTCATTACATCCGAGTTTTCTAGGTTGACCCAAAACCTTTTACAAAAATCAGCACTATGCTATTATGGATCAAAACCTCAATAGGGATAGTTTGTCCTTCACTACGAGTACCCTTCTGATGCCACCCTGCCAAGAAAGAGCATAGCCCCTTACCCATATTTACAAACACCTTAGAACATAGGCAATAGCCCACCACATTGCTTTCTTGCTGCCCCGACCGCGAAAATGCGACCTATCACGAAATTGTGATGTCCTTAAGTCTTCTCCTTCTTTTGCTCTGGAGATTCGCAAAATGGTGACATCTTTTGAAAATGAGACATATCACGAAATCATGACATTCTGCCTTTGTTCTGCTCCTTTGCCGCTATAAGTTGTGTAAATGCGACATGTCACAAAAATGAGCCATGTCGTGAAATCACGACATTCGTCTCCTATTTTGCACTCTTTCTGCTTCCAGCCACAAAAATGTGACATGTCACAAAATCGTGACATCCTTAAGTCGTTTCCATATTTTACTTTGGATAGTCGCAAAAATGTGACCTGTCGCGAAAAAGAGACATGTCACGAAATCATGACATTCTGCCTTCGTTCCGCTCCTTTGCCACTGCATGTCACGAAAATACGATATGTCACGACAACTCTTTTGTAGATATGATTCACTTCATTCATTTGTATTAATATGTACTTTATTCCTTAGAGTTTCAATCAACTCTTTTTGTTTCAAATTTTCATCTTTATAAAGCTCAAGTAATATCAATGCCATATATATTAGCCTTGCAAAGAAATGAACCTCCTATATTTTGTAATATTCTCAAAATTTTAACTTGGTGTCCATTTACCATAGATCCTAATGCAATGTCCCTTCACTACCCATTCTTATGCAAGGACTATGTATTGTCTAGAAGCAACTCTTTCTAAACTAATCTAAAAATATTTGAGTGGATCTCAGTCTAGGTTATCCGTATTTTGTCCTCCTCTAATAGTGATACCCTATTGGCTAACATGTTTGCTACCATATTACCTTTATTATATATTTGGACCACTTCCACCTCAACAAAGGCTTGGAGAGCACTTCTAGTATCTTGAAAAATATTACTTACTAGTTAGTTTGTATTTCCATATTACTTAAGATAATGATATTTAGAGAATCTTCTTCCACTATTAACATTCTAACTTGTAGGTCTCTTGATAGTTCAACACCTATCAATAGAGCTTGAGCTTCTACTTGGTAGCTAGTTCATCTCAAACAATAACACCCATCCCCACCTTCCCCTTGGTTCCCTTTTGAGACCCCATAAAATTTCATCTTCATCCATCTTTCTCAAGACGGTAGTCATTTAGTATTATTCATTGATTGGTTTTGAATACCATCCAAGTTACCAATTGAATCTAAGTTCTATGTTATGCTTAGTATACCCTCATATCCTATTTTAGATTTGGTTGAAAATTTTATTTTCATATTTTTTTCAATCACTCATACAATAATCTACACAATTCTCTACACTTTTATTTTCCTCCTCAAATATTCTCTTATTCCTTTCTATCCATATTACCCAAGCATAGTGGAAAGGAGTTAAATTCCACATTCCATTGAGCCTAGGATTTATGAAATGCTTATCCCTTTACTCTAACCAATCTATAATGGTATTTAGTAAAATCCACACTAACCCACCTTACTTATTAGTTCCTAAAGTATATTCAATGAGTAGACACATTCCAAGAAGATATGTTGAGCTAACTCCTCTCTTTTCTCACTAAGAAATCATTTGTTTGGGTAGTGAATTCCTCTCTTCTCCATATTATCTATAGTCAATATCTTATTTTGTGTAGTCAACCATAATAATACCTCTTGTTTAGAAATTGCTTTCATACCTGTTGAGCATTGCAAATGACACATTGTCAAGGGTATGTCAATGTACTTGGAACATAGATATGTTCCCTCTTAAAAAGGAAACCTCTTTCCCTCCAGGTTCAGGTGTGCCATATCTTGATCAATGTGGATAGACTTTGAGGTCATTGATAACTGTTCCTTCAAGGGGCCTTTGTTTGTTATCAATCAAAAATATAAGTTTCTTGGGCATAATTTCTTTAGATTAAATGTTTGACTATCTAATAATAATTCCATAGTATTTATATTTGAAGAAAATGAGTTGAGTGGGATTAAAACTAGGCAAAAATAAGGATAAAATTTAAGCACCATAAACTATGATTGCCTAATCTATATCATTCATTACATTTAAGATATGTTGCATGTATAATAAGCAATGATTATTGAATATGTATAAAATTTTAAAATGCACTATAGGAATACTAGCTTCAATTCTTAAAACATAAACTAATATAACCCTAAAATAAGCTTCAAATAAAAGTCGAAGGTTTAAGGGTGAGATAAAATAAAATAACATAAGTTGATATTGCCCTGAACTCTAGCTCTAACTTGGTAAAGTAACAAATTCAAATTAAACCAATCCCAACTTAACTAGTATTCACATAGCTTGAGGTCCAAGTGAAATGCTCAAAAACCAGTGCACAATAAATTGAAATGTATGATTGCAAATAAATGAACACATGAGATGCAATGTAACAAACTATGATGAAACAAGTAAATGATAAATCAGATCTTTTATATTAAAAATAACTTATTTTTTTGATCAAAATGGGTTACAAATACATCCCCTTTAGGGAGTTCAATAATGTGATACAATAAGTACATAATCCGAGAGGTTTAACCCTCTCTAACATAATTTTGGTGCACTATGTGGCCTTATTGCATCCACAAACCATATTGCAAAAGGTTTATTCATGACCTTGGCACGCAGTGATGATTTTTAACTCTTGCACTCCTCTTCCCCTATAGAAAATATGTGATGAACACACAAGGAACACAAAATTATTAATATCATGTGCAAATGAAAAGGTAAATAACTATGATAAATGACTGAAACATGATGAAAAAATGCATAGAACAAAATGCAAATATGTGAAAACGATGAAGAATACAAACAAACTTGAAGGTCTATGGTTCAATTCCAGCAACACTTTGTTGCTTGAAAACTCTAAAACTTCAAGATTTTCAAATGAGAGTGAATGCCAATTTATATATCCCTCGACAAGAACCTATTATTAGCAAAGAATATTTGCATGGGACAAGTGGCCAACACACTTTTCCAAAAATCCTATGCAATGCTACTTGGCTCTCCTAACCTACATAGCACTATTATGGGGTATGCATGCATGCTAAACTGGGCTCAAGTGTATGCAAAATTGGCACTACCAGGCCATTTATGGATTCTATTTTTTTGTTCCACGTTGGGCACAACTACTTTAGGGTAGAGCAACCACAATTAGGGGTTTCTCTAGGATAGAGCAGTTGCAATTGAAGGCTGCTCTAGGGTAGAGAAACCATGGTTAAAGGCTACTGACCATGGTCGGAGGCCACTCTAGGGTAGAGTGATTGTAGTTGCAAAGGAAAATATCCTCATTTTAGTGGTGAAGACCATATTTTTAGCCCTAAGGTTGCCCAAGGTGGGTCACATGGTCTTCAAGGAGTCCAAATAAGTAGTATTCTCAACATGACTTGTTTTAGGTGTCTATAGATACCCCTTTTTGGGATGTGTTTTGTTAAAAAACAATGTGGAGCAAAAATAGATGACCTCTAGTAAAATTAAGGGTTGATGATGTTAATTGGTCTGATCAATTTTGGATACCCCAATCATTGAAGGGCCACTACATTTTTGAATCATTACTTTTGACAAGTTGAGGAACTTGATTTAAATAAAACTTTCAGCGAAGGGTGGACCTTTATCTAGTCCACAAGACCATGATCTTAGGCATACCAAATAGACAGAGGTTCATCTATTATGTGATGTGTTTTAATTTAAATGTTTGATTTTATCCCAAGCAAATAAGGAAGTGTGTGATAGTCTCTAGAAATTATTATTGAATGAATGTAACTTGCATGATTGAGTATTTGATTATTAATTTTTATTATGAATTTTGTGATGTATGACTACCCCCTCAAGCGTTGATTCGATGAGGAAATGATAAAATGATGAAAGCAATTAGTCGCTTAACGAATATGATTTGATTTAGGTTTTTTAGGACTATTACAAAATTTTAGAGCGTGCATTCCCCAGTACAACCTTGATTTGACCCAATTATTACTATTTTTGGTGATATATATTATGGTAATTTACTAATCCTACCAAATTTCATGGATAACCAATTGCTACAATCACCAATATTATAGAGTAAATTACTAGATACAAGTTTCACTTGAATTTTTTAAATTGTTATGTGACCAAAGGGGTTAGGTGCCTTTAGAGCCTTTTGAGTGTGACCAAGAGAATGTGAGTACCTTTGGAGATTTTTGATGTTGACCAAAAGAATGTGAGTACCTTTGGAGCTTTTTGATGTTGACCAAAGGGCTTAAGTGCCTTTGGGGCTTTTGGATGAATTTTGACCAAAGGAATGTGGGTACCTTTGGAACCTTTTGTGATGATTTCAGCAAAGGAATTAAGTGCCTTTGGGGATTTTGTGATGATTTTTTTTGTTTTTTATTTTATTTTATTTAATCTAAGATGCAAAAAAACCTAAATGTAAGCACCAAAAATGTATAAAAGTCATCAATCAAAATATTAGCCTTTTTACCAAAGTCATATATTTGAAAGCCAACCATTTTGTAGATAATGAGAATGTAGATGATGTATGGATGACTAGTAAGATGTTATAGGGGAACAACATGGTTTTCGTGAGACTCAAATACCCTAGTTAACTAGTAAAAATATGCATACTGACTATACATGATTTTGAAAGATAAAATTTTGCTAGGAATACCAAGATATTCAATATCCCTATGTGTGCAGGTGATGTTAATTAATATGATGCATAAGACTACCCAATTTCTAGGTAGGTTTCATTCAACCCATTGCTATAATGAGGATCACCTCATAGTCATTATGATCCTAATGTTGAATGTAGTTGGACTTGAATACTAGGCAATACAAGCCATCAAAAACTAGATCAATCACAACCTAACATTGGTATGTACAAAAGAAGGTCACTAATGTGACAAAAATATCACCACGCATTAGACAACTCCATTTGCTATGTGGGTTTTATTCAACCCATTGTTGTAATGGAGATCATCTCATGGTTTTTGAATAACTAAAAATTCCAAGGGTTCAAGCTCATCACCCTCTTCTTTTCTTTTGATTTCTTTGATTGGGGATTCTTGCTCATTTTTTATGAGGAGAAAGGGGATTTATTTTATTTAGTGGTGAAAACCATTTTTTGATTTTTTTTTTTGGGGGGGTATACTTGCTCATTATTGTGGAGCAAGGGATTTGATTATTTTGGGTAGAGAGGAGCTTGTCCTTTTTTCAATTCTCACTATCCTAGACCATGCACGTCATAGGATGAGAAATGGAAACCTTTCACTTAATGTGGAAAGGACTACGTTGTACGTTCATCCTTCCTTGTTCGATATTGGATTTTAATGTGTTATTTTGTTTTGGAATTTTGAGATATGCAAGGTACGAACAAAGCAAGACCCTACCTTTTAAAATCAAGACAACTTTCTACATAATATAAAAGGAAAACTGGGAATGGTTGAATGACTAAAAATCCTAGTGAACACTCAATAACAACTTTAGTGGTTGTGTTGAAAAAGTTAGTTACTCACAAGGGGGAAAGCATATGATATGATGTTTGTGATGTGAGGGATTTATCTATAATATCTTACAAACTAAAATATGTTCATAAAATAGTCAGTGGTCATATAAACATCATTGTTGATGTTCATCCGGTATCTACCCTATCTTATGAAAACCCCTCAATAAGTAAGAGCTTATAAGAAAAAATACAAATTATGATGGTGGATAAGGTTAATCAGACTTATGACAATCATACAAGCGTGGTGCTTATTTGTAGAAATGCAAGAATGACATATTCTAATGGAAAAGTAATGAATATGCCTAATGCAACTAATAGATCAATGCAATAATGAGAAGTGCATAACTAGATGAAATGTGATTGATAGTGCAATATTTTTGTGTTTTGCAATTTTTTGATATTTTTGGTTGTTTTTGATTGATTTATGGATTTTTTTAGTTGATGGATGGTGCATGATTTCCATTTGTATTTGGATGGATACTATTAAAAATGGATGGCTTCAAATGCATTGGAGGTGGATGATGTAGAAATGGAATGACTAGATGAGGCCTATGAGGAGCTAAGATGATCGAATATTGTGGTGGTAGTAACTACAAGAAAATGGGAACCCCCACAGGGAAAATATGAAGGTAGAATTCCTTGATATCATCGATAGGTGCAATAATAGCTACTACACCCTATGAGCTATATAAAGCAATGGATATTGCATCAGAATCATGGTAAGAGGAACATATGGATATGTCATCCGAATATTGAGTGGATCCACTACCCTCTTCCAACCAATCAATCTTAGGGTTATTTACTGATTCATGTCCTTCATGTTTTTTGGTCTCTTCTTCTATATTAGGGATCAAACTATTGATGTATTCTCTATTAGAGGATAAACAAGAATTTGTGCATATTTGCTCACAAATCCATAACATGTGGATAGGGCTTAGGTAGGCTAATTCCATATCATACTCAGGTTCTTTAGATACCTCACTGATAAAAATGGGAGGCTATCGGTTGTGGTAAGGATTGAGGTATGTAAGTTCTATCTCATCCTCATACTCTTCTAGTGTATCATTGAGGAAATTAGGAGACTAGATATAAACTATTGTAATAGGGATATGGTCCCTTAACATATGAAAATAACCTAGGTCAATGTAATCATTCTCAGTGATCTCTTCCTCAAAACCTAATATTAGGTATTAGAGGGAATCTACAAGGAGTTCATCTAGCATACGCAAAAAGTACCCTAGGCTAATTTTTTTTGTAGGGAGTTGATACTATGGCTGGTAAGACATCTGAAGATCCTGTTCAAATTGACCGATACCATTACCATACCAATGGAAAAAATGAAAGTATCACAGGGTAAAATACGGGTTTGAAATATAAGTGACATTCCCAAAAAATGGTGCAGTATTGTCTGCCACCATAGGTTACAGAATTGTAGATTCAACAATACCCTCATAGATAAAGTTTATCTAATTTAGTAGGACCCCAAAGGGTACAATGATACCAATGGGTAATGACAAAAAGTGAGGCCTATCCATGTCTTGCACAGATTAAATGAGTGGAGTGAATACAAAATTTTGTACCAAATACTCAAAGAGTTTGGGATTTTCCAAATAAATTGTGACCTACGATGGGATGGATGATGAGGGTGGATGTATGGCTTGATCCTAATCATCGATAATAGCAATTTATTTTTCCATTTCCATATGAGTTGGATCATATTTTTCTAGGATGGTGGAAATGAAGGGAGGAATCTCCTCAATTGGTCCCTTCAACTTTTGCTTGCTTGGAGGATTCAAGGAGGAAGAGGGAATATTGGGAGAAACTGATGGCGATGGTAGGAATGGATGTATTTTAATAGTGGAGTGTGAAACTGGATCTGGACTCTTGATGGGATTATTTGGTTTAATGTCTAGATGTATGGATGGCAAGGTAGACTCTTGCGGGTGATGGACCACATTACAATACTTGAAGGGCTCAATATCGGCATGAACCACATGGACTTACCTTTCATGTATGTATTTGATACATTGATGCAAAATGGATGGGATGCATTTCATGTCTCACATATAAGGCCTTCCCAAAATATATATTATACTGCATTGCAACCTCCAAGACATGGTACAATATCGGAATAGTCTTTAGCCCAACTTGAATAGGAAGGACTATTTTGCCAATGGTGGAGCACAAAGCATCATTAAATGCTCAAAGGGTGAATGTAGATGCTATGACATGCAAGGTTGGAAGGCTAAGGTGCTATAGTGCATAAGTTGTTATGATATTGATTGAGGAACATGTGTCGATCAACACCCGCTTGTAGGGAATATGATTCATACTAGAAATTATGTGTAGTGGGCGATCAAGTCCATTAGTGGGAGTTGACTTGATCTCATGATCATGAAATGTAATGATATACTCTCTACAAAAATTAACGAATGATTTGGGATCCTAGGTTTGCAAATCAATGGAATTTAAAATTCCATTAGAGCTTCATGGTGTAGTTATGATTGCTATATTAGATCATACATGGAAAGTCTGGCTAATATGGTTCAGAGGCTCTAAGTAAGCCTACTTCTAATAGTCACCACTAGATGAGGTGGCAGACTTGGGGTAGGATTTATTGATGGTATAGGCTGTAATGTGGAAGGAATATTTATTAAAGCTACAAGTGGTGTAGCCTAAGTTGGATATATCCTATACGGTGTCACAATTTTAATAATCCCTACAAAATTATGCATGGGTGGGGTTGAATGGGTTGCATTCACCTGCAGGATGTGAGCTACAAGCACCTCATGTGTAGGCAATGGATCTTTAAATATGCCCATATATTAATTGTTGGTGGTGAGAGGATTGGTGATTTGGAGTTCATCCTTGTTGAGCATATCATGTACTATATTCTTGAAATTGATACATGATTGAATGTCATGTCCATTTACCCGATGATAAGCACAATACTGATCCTATCTATACCACTTTGGTTTGGGCCTGTTAGGATATAAGAGGTGTATATCTAGTAAGTTGATATCCTTAGCCTTGCATAATTGATTAAAGAGTGATGCCAAAGACTTGAGTAATGGGTGTATAATTGTGAGGTCAATGGCATTGTTGCCTTTGCACCTAATTTTGTTGGGGTTGATTCTATTGCACAAGAGGGGGTTGGACCTGATAATTGTTTGGTTACAATGGATTAGGCTTTGTGGGCCCTAGAAAATTTAAGATAACTAGATTAACTACTACGTATTTCTGTTGAACTTGGTTGCCTTTCAGATTTTTGTTCCACTCATTATTTCTAAGTTTGAGTTTCCCTTCCTAAATCTTGACATCCTCTATGACCTTATCTTGAGTAAAATATTACTTGAATATTTGATATTATTTGAGTTGTAACAACAATAAAATATATTTTGAACAACTCTTTGTGAATAACTGAGTGAGCTCAGTTATAAGTAAGACAAATGATAATTTGGACATGACTACTTGCCACTTGTTTCCATAGTACAATATTGGTTCATCATCAAATTATCAAAGATAATACAAATTAGTCAAGGTAGATTTCTTCTTAACTTTGAATGCAAAGCATTCCAGGAATGCATCAACAAGTTTTTCAAAGCTATGAATGTTGTGCCTTAGAAGGTGATTAAACCACTTCAATATTGGGCTCAAGAGCATTATCAAGAAGATTCTAAGAAACAAGGCATCATTATCCTAAAGTTGAAAGCATAGGTTCATAAAATTGGTGATATGTTCCTGTGCATCATCATCCCATTTATACTTGTCTAACTTGGGTATTTTAAAATATGCCATATATGGGGGATATGGGATATAAGGATGTAGTGGTTTATTTCATAGTTGGCTTAGTGTGGGTTTCTTGTATCTAGTTACCAAATCTTGCTTTTCTAGTGATTAAATACGCTCGGTGAGCACCTTGTAAGCTTCAAAGGAAAAACTCATCTTTACACCATTGCCCTCGAGGAGGGGGAGGTGGAAGATGCCTACTGGAGTGAGGTGGTCGATCATGGTCATCTACCATATCCTTATAATGCAACTCATGGTACTCCTGATCTTGGTAATATGATCCTAAGTCCTCATAGACTACATCCTCCAATGGAGCATTTTTGATGTTGTAGAGGCCTATGTTGTTGAGGGGGAGCACAAGGAGGATGAATTTGATTAGGTCTAGGCAATAGGTTTTACTTATGCACTTTGTGGCCTATGCGTACATGGTGTAGGAACCACCTATTGCATGGATTTTTGTAACTTTTCTTGGTATATTGCTTCTTGGTACACCCTATTTTCTTGCATTCTCTACTGGATTAGCTGATATTGCTCATACAAGAATTATTTATCCAACTCTAGCTAATTCAACATTGCTTGTTATTCAAAATTCTTTCTAAGAGCTTGCTCTATTTGGTCAGCAATATGGTGTCGATTGCCTTTTGTGTTGATATAAAGGACTTTATCCTGATCTATAGCTCCATAATGGTTGGCTATATTTTTTCCACAATCAAGGAAATTCATGTTGCCTTGGTGTATAGGTTTATAGGTAAGCTCAACACACTTAGGGGGTTTAGAGGAACAATGTGCTTGCATGGAATACTCTTCTTGAGGAGTTGGGGGATTATATAAATCCTTTTCATCCTTAGTGATTAGGACTGGGTGAGTTGATATGGGTGTTCGAGTAGGACGGTGAGTGCCATACCTATTTGAAAAGGCATATTGCCAACTCATCCTTGGATGGTCGAAAGGAGGCATGATAATCCAACCTTATCCATGGTGTATACTATTGATCATTTTTTACTTGGTATATAGGGTGATTCAGAATGTGGATTCGCAACATCACCCTACTAGGACCTTCCTCATGCTATAAGGTTTATCTATGGTGAGCATGAAAAGTATCTTGGATTTGTAAGTTATCATTGTGATTGTATCAAGGATCAGTAGATGCATTTGAGATGGGGACTTTCTCTAGTATAGGCTCTGTGTAAAAACCAAGATTGAAGTGGAGGTGTTCTATGCCTTCTTGGAAATCATCTACGACACTAGCCCTTTAGCATCCCTGGCCACGTGTAGTTACCATGTGATTATCTCCTTTAAATTTTAGAAACACACAATCAAACAATCAAATAAATACGCAATCAAATAAATACACAATCAAACAATATAATTATATATTTTAAATATTATTTGTGTTTCCTATAAAATATGGCTTGTGTGTTATGTTGTGTTGTATATTGTTCCACTTTCTCATGCATTTTTTATTATAGTTGATGTAACTCTCAATTTGTTTAAAGGATTTCCCATGTATACTCACAACAATTAAACCTAGTGGTGAGTCTAGGCAGCCATACCCACTAAAATATAGAGATGAAATCCATATTTGATGAGGGAGTATAGGTCCTACCAGTCCTCACCCAATCTGCCATAGACATCGATACACTCCCAAAAAATAAATACATACTATTTTCCATGGCTTTGATGGTTCTTAGAGCTAGCCTTGGCCAAAAATAGGGTTCAAAGATCCACAATGAAATCCAAACAGGTAGTGATGAAATCCACCATTGGTCTTGATCGATGGTTGATGGTGAAATTCAACTTGTCGATGTTTTAAGTAGGACATGGTGTGTGGGGTTTGTTTTATACAAAATAAAATAAAATCAAGGAGCAAGCAATGACTTTTATACTAATGCATAAATGATGTTTTATATTTAGAATCCTAAAAATATTTTTTTAATTTCAGAAAGCTAAAATGCACCCTACATTAGTATCTTGTAAGTAGGTATCAACAAGCAAGCCAAAGAAACAACAAACAAATATTGTAAATTTTTCTATAATGGAAAAAACTTTTTTTTTTACTTTTTGTTATGAGAATATGAAAAATAAGGATATATACACATACTTTGATATCCTATGTTTTATGAAGATCCCGTTTGTTTAAATATCTAGCTTTTGATTTGAGGTGGATGGTCACGCACTAGTCGTAACGATGAGCATCCATAAAGGTCAGTCACAGGGGGATTCAAAATTTTATTTTCACCATTCATACGACCGTTTCAAGTCAAAAAAAATTCAAATTAGGGTCACCTCAGGGTCAAGTGACCATAAAACCTAACCTCTCTAGGGTCAAGTGGCCATAGAACCAAGCCACTCTAGGGTCAGGATATCACAAAACCAAGTTGCTCTGATGTTAGGTAGTCACAGAACCATACCACTCTAGGGTCAGGTGATCACCATCCCTACAAGGGATGATGGTACCTACAACTCAAAAATAGAAAAAATAACAACAATTAGTAATGTTTATGAAAAATAGGGACTAGGTACCTGCCACTGAAATGCTCAAAAACCAATGCACAATAATTTGAAAATGTATGATTGCAATAAATGAACACAAGAGCATGCAATGTAATAAACTATGATAAAACAAGTAAATGATAAATCGGATCCTTTATATTAAAATAACTTGTTTTGATCAAAATGGGTTGCAAATACATCCCCTTTAGGGAGTTTAATAATGTGATATAATAAGTACATAATTCGATAGGTTTACCCCTCTCTAAAAATATTTGGTGCACTATGCGGTCTTCTCGCATTCACAAACCATCCTATAAAGGGTTTCTTTATGACCTTAGCAAGCAGTGATTATGTTAAAATCTTGCACTCCTCTTCCCCTATAGAAAATTTGTGATCTACACACAAAGAACACAAAAGTGTTAATAGAATGTGAAGATGAAAAGGTAAATAACTATGATAAATGACTGAAACATGATGAGCAAATGCATAAAATAAAATGCAACTATGCTAAAATGATGAAGAATGCAAACAAACTTGAAGGTCCATGGTTCGATTCCAACAACACTTTGTTGCTTGAAAACTCTAAAACTTTAGGATTTTCAAATGAGGGTGAATGCCAATTTATAGATCCCTCGACAGGAACCTATTATTGGCAAAGAATATTTGCACGAGAGGGGTGGCCAACATGATTTTCCAAAATCCCATGCAATACCACTTGGCTCTCCTAACCTACATAGCAGTATTCTAGGGCACGTGTGTATACTAAACTGGGCTCAAGCATACACAAAATTGCCACCACCAACCCACTCATGGATTCTATTTATTTTGTTCCACTTTAGGCATGACCACTTTGGGGTAGAGTGGTCATGGTTTAGGAACACTCTAGGGTAGAGTTGCCACGGTTGGAGGCCGTTCCAGGGTAGAACGACCATGGTCATAGGCCACTCTAGGGTAGAGTGGCTATCGTCGAAGGCCGATCCAACGTAGGTTGGCCATGGTTGTGAAGGAAAATATCCTCATTTGAGTGGTGAAGACCACTTTTTTTAGCCCTAAGGTTGCCCAAGGTGGGTCACATGGTCTTCAGGGAGTCCAAATAGGTAGTCTCCTCAACATGACCTATTTTAGGTGTCTACACCGAGATGGTGCAATATTCAAAGGAACAAAAGACTATGAAATGAACTAAGTGAAAACACCATCATCATGTGTAAATTGAACACAACAAATTTTGAAAGCCTTTGTATTAAAAAGATTCATTGAGTGCATCATTTTAGATTTATCCACTTTAATTGATTACAAAAGTAGAGCTCAAAAATTGTAGCAACTTGGTTCAAAAATGTCATCTAATTACAAGGAGAAAAAAATAAGAAAGCTAAAAAGGGGCCAACTAACAGAGTATTTCTGACCTTTGTAATTGGCTAGCAAGCCAATATTTATGCAATTTTGGGCCTTCACCTAGTATTGCATTTTGCAATTAATTTCCATTGAATTCTAGGATGTGCCTCTTGGAATTAATTTTCCTACCATATTGTGGTCATGTTTCATTAAATGCACACTACTTTGGACATACCTCATACATTCTACATCTACATATTGCTCATGAGATCTACAACAACCACACTTCCTTTAATTTCAATTTACATGATGCTTAGAGATTCTAAAACTCCCATACCTCATTAATTATTAATTTTGCAAAATCTAGGTGGATCATTAATTTTTCCTATATTTCATATTGCATAGTTGTACTTGCCTAGTTCACATTGATATTCTATATTTGACATTACATCTACCGTATTCAATGTAGCCACCAACAAGGTTTCTACAAAAAATTAAAAAAGAAAACGGTTAGAAATTTAATGATATGACTAATTTAACTTTTTATTTATTATTATTATTTTTTAATTTTTTTCTATGGTTTCCAAAAATAGAGGCGTCACATTATTCTCAATGATTTTGGATCATGATTTTACTATAGTATGGCAATACTCAGTGTTAGGGTATTGCTCAATGTTTGGAAAAAAAATCCAAATGGCCTTCAATCATCGAGCTCAACTTCTAAGTATGATATTAAGATTACCAATTTTTAGGTTTCATTATTTAAGATTTGTATGCTAAATCCCAATTTTCAAGACTTTATTCAATTGTTAGACATTTTTTCATTGATGGACTCTATTTTTTTAATTGTCAATCTTCATTTCTATTTCCAAGTTTTTAAGTTTGTTCATTGATGTCATCATCCCCAAAGTTTGACACATTTTATAATTAATACATTTCAATCCATTCAAAAGTTATTGAATGATAGGATTTTGATACCTCTCTACTTGACGTCATCATACAATATATTTGGCAATATAAACATAGATAAATTTGCTTTTGATCATAGCTGATGAGATTTCCATGTCTTTTCTTAGAGAGATGGTACAACATTTTTAGTAAGCAAATGAGATTTTGGTACCTCTCCACTTGGTGACATGGTATAAGATCTCTAAAAATACCCATACTAAGTTATTTTTCATTTTTCTCAAGGTTTTCAAGTGATAGGATTTTGTTACCCTATTTATTGGTGCCATAGTACATGATTCTTGATTATTCTCACACTTAGATAATTTTGGATTCGATATTGTTATGGGATTATGGTACCTCTTTTGCTTGTGGTATGGTACAATATTTTCAGCAACACTCACACTTGGAAAGTTTTGCATCCGATATTATGATGGGATTTTGGTACCTCTTTTGCTTGTGGTATAGTACAATATATCTAACAATGTTCACACATAGAATTTTCTTATTTTTCTCAAGGTTGTTGGGTGATAGAATTTTGGTACCTCTTTTTGGATGCCAAGGGTATAAGATCTTCGGTAATACTCACACTTAGACAATTTTTGTATTCAAAATTGTGCATTAGATTCATAGAATTTATCTTCACACTTTACATTTTAATGTCCTGTGAATGATTTTCTCACTATTTGACATTGATTTTCAAAGCTTAGAACAATTTTGATTTCCCGAAAATGATTTTTAATTTCTCTAAGATCATTTTCAATAGGCCATAATTAATTCTTGAATGCCCAAAAATGAAAACAACTTTCAAATTACCCAAAAATAAATTTCACATGTTTGAAATTAATTTTTTATTACCCAAAACTAAATTCCAAATGCCTAGAAGAGAAAATTCCATTCCATTTGAGTGCAAGTTTAAAATAATTTATAAGGCCTTTTTTGAGTTGCCAATGGATTTGAACTTGCAATTTTTTAAATTCTCTTTGACATACCCATACATATGATCGAGAGAACCTTTGCACTCAAACTATGGGTGAAAACATAATTTTTAAAAAATTTCCTAGGTGATCTTGGTTGTGGCATCTCAAACAAAACATTCAATGCAAACAAATTTGGGCATTAATTTTCCCTAAAGTCTGCACAAAACATACTTTTCAAAAAGCTATTTTTTATATAGGAAGAAAAATACAAGTACAATCAAGGGAATGATTATCACAACAAGCTCATGATACAAAAAAATTTAAGACATGAAAGAGCTTTCAACTATAAAACCTAAGCTTGGTATTATTGAAACATGCATATAACATGAAAAAAATAAGAGAAGGTCTATCAAAAGTTTCAAAAAATGTGTCCCCAGTCTAGAATGGGGTGTGTTTTGCAAAAAAAATAATAAATATCAACTCAAATAGAAAATGCTCCTGGGCATTTTGGGAATATAAAAAACCCTCTTTAAAAAAAATGAAACTTCAAGACCAAAAATAAAAAATTTGGATAATTTTATCTAAAAGTAATACTCCATTTTATATTAGAAAAATTATGTGCATGTGAATCCATTTTATTTTAGAATCAGTTGAAATTTGCCATTGTAGTTTAGAAATTAGGCTAGTTCATCCCTAAGCGAACATTGGTCTACAGATGATGAGCTTTGTCACATAGGTAGACATATCACCAATTTCCACACATTGCTTCATTTCGAGCTAGGTGCTTATAGCCCTAAAAAATTTGTGTCTAATGTCACTCAAGACCTTGCTCTACTACCAACTAGGCATCTATAGCCTTGATAAAGGTTGTCTAAATAACACAAGGACTTAAGCTTTTTATATCTATTTTCTTCCTTTTTTTTTAACATAGATTTTTTATTTTTTGAATACCAAAAATCTCAAAAGTATTGGTTTTTGCTTTCTTTTGTGTTGGGGATCACTATGAAAAATAAGAGGATAAACACTTGAACAACTTTCACCTAAAGCAAACCACAACGATTTCATTCATCTTGATTTGAAATTTTCTTAAAGTGTTTTTTTCTATTATTTTTTTAATGTACATGGTGGAATTGGTAGCCGCCACGAATCTAGGTAGGCTGTCCAATTTTTATAGCTACCATGATATTTTGTAATGACTGCCCTAGGAGCATCCATAAAGATCTTCGCATAGTCCGCCCCTATAACCACCATGCCACAATTATTTTAAACCTTTTATGCCACTAAAATAACTAGGAAAGGGACAAGTGTTCAATTCTACGAGGCCCGAGATTTGAACCTTGGACCTCCACCCCCTTTATGGGGTTTGGTCGAACAAATTGGTCTACACCTCGGACCTTCCTTAAAGTGTTTTTAGTGTGAAGATATAACATCATTTTGGTAGTAATTTCAAAATAATTTGCTTTGTCCCAAACAATGAATAAACATCAAATAGTTGATTAAGCTAATTTCAACTTCATTGAGTTTAGTGTGGGACTTTTCACCCCCAATTTACATAGAAAAACCTTCCAACTTAGAGCAACCATATGTTGGTTACACTTGACCAATTTGAGCCAAAAAAAGAAAAATACAAGATAAAGTAAAATTAAAAATAAAATCAAAGAAAAAAGCAAGCACAACAAAAATAAAAAGTAGTAAAATCAACACAACAAAAATTGAAAACAATAAACTATGGACAAAGATATTTACAAGATAGGGCTTGCGATTTTGATGTTTGAAAGGGACCTTGGTCAAAGGGATAAAATTTTTCATAATTAAATTTTGGAGGATCCCAAACATGATTACCATAATTTAAAAAATACCTATCATGATAGGCATACTAGTTTTTATGGGCATCATCCCATTGCAACACTAGATATAAAATATTAAAGGCCTTTGTTTTGCCTTTGTCACTCCACCAGCTCAATTTAATCCCATCACTACTACAATGCATGGACTTTGATCCATTAAAATTGATGACCCACAACTAGTTTTGAATTATTGTTTTCTTATTGTGTTGAATTTTTCTTATTGAATAATTACCTTTAGTTATGGTTTCCACCACCATAGTGTAAACTCTACATGTTGACTTAGTTCACAAAACCTCATTAACATTGTTGTACTTAGTGATGATCTTCTTTAGCATTCGATCTCTTTTTGAAAAATCCGTTGTCATATAGTCCTTCAATATTTTTGATCAATCATGACTAAGCAACATCCCATAGGCATCTAGGATATCCACAACCTAAATATCAATGTATTTTTGTATCCTAGGTTTAGTAGCCAATTGTATGTGAGTTTGATGTAATAACCCAACCATATTTACCTCTATATTTTTTTATGTAATAATATTATTGTTGGAGAAAGCATGGGTCAACCCTAAAATTTTGCCATTAACATATGTCATCACATTGTCAGAAACACTTAAATCTACAAGGCAATTATGTAAACTTTTACCAACAATTCTAGTAGTTAACAATGAAGGTGGGGTTTCTACCTCTTCTTTGTATATAAACACCAAAAAATGAGTAGCCATTTTCATCTCTTATTTATTTTCATCAAAGGGTGTTTTAAGCAACAAATCCTCCTGGTTAGCTACTTGATTTATTTCAAATAGAGAAATGTTTGCCTTTGTTTCCTTGTAGTTTTCAATGATATCATATGTGGTAATGGCATACTAACTTTAGGCTACATAGGTATTGTAGGATCCTTATGTGGGATAATTATTTCATTGTCTTGCACATTAGATGGGATGGAATTTTTCTTAGGAGGTGTAAAAGAAGTCAATGGTTCTTTCTCTTTACTCTTAATAATATTATTATTATCTCTTTGAAACTGTTGGTGAGTTTGCACTTGTTCTTATAATCACTCTTTAGGTTTATCTTCTTCCACTTTTGAGGGTTAATATATTTATAAAACTAAGCCTATCCTTTTATTTTGATTAGCTTGATTTCTACAATCCTCATTGGTGAGTACTACCTCTAAAACTTTCATATCCTTTTGGACTATATATAAAGTAGTTTTAAACTTGTGATAATTAGTTTCACCATGTTGAGTAGTGGAACGGACCTTGCACCACTTGGGCAGAGCTAGATAAAAAAATATTTTGGAAGCTCCTAAGTTGTTATCCAGTTGATTGCTAGAAATATTTGGTACTCTTCCATTGTTTGGGTAAGTATGCTATTGGTGATTATTCCTTTAAAAGTCAAAATTCCCATTTTGAATGTTATTTGTAGGTGACTTTTGAGGAACTTGTCTTTGCAATTGAAGCATATCATTGCGCAATTTGTAAACCATATTTTCTAAGACATCTAACTCAGGATTTAGTTTATTAACTTGACTTGGTCTCGGTTGATCCATTACACTATTTATGGATGCATATGTGTTCAAAATATTAGATAAGCTTAGTTGATCATTTTCTAGAAGTATATGACCGAGAAAGTTCTTCATGGTCACCTGATTGTCCAAATATGTTTGGATGGTCTATTGATTGCTCACATTAGACACCATATGATTCAAGGATTCTATATTAAAGGGTTGGTACTATTTGGGATACATAACTCCTATATAGGTTTCAACATGTGAAGATATTGTGCAAGATATTGATTCATTTGTGGTATCTGATTTCAAGCTCCAGGTTGTCCATGTGATGGTATTTTACCTATAACAAAACCTTGAGGAATTAATTGTTGTTCAATTGTTATTACCTCATTATATGCTTTGGGTAAGGATGTAAATTGAGGAAGCCTCCTCAAAAACATAGAATTTAATTGGTCTAGGGATCTAAAGTACATCTAGATGGTTGCTTCCTCTATAAGGATATAAGTTATAACTAGTCTAGTGTATAACTTATGGAACCTAATATTGAATGATCTTAAGGATTCATTAGGTTATCTATAGGTAGAGGAAAACTAAAGATATATCATAGTTGGGTCAACGAGTATTCTAAAATGGCTTATAAATATTACTTTTGGCTAAGCCCTAGAAGTGATAGAGCCTGAAGATAAGTTGATATATCAATCATATGCAAACTCATCCAATGTGTATGGAAATATTCTACAGGCAACATCCTCATGCATAATTTGTAAATGAATTAAGGTGTCTCTATATGCTTGAATATGTTCTTCAGCTAACCTCATTCCATCATGTGTATACTAGGGAAGATATATTTCAACATCCTTAGGCATATCATGTGTAGGCCTAGGTATGTTTAGAGGACTCCTCCCTAGTAACTATGGAACAATGACTACCATTAATGGATCCTAAGGATAGTGACCTTTGGTACTAACTTTGACCGTCAAGATGCATAATACAAACACTATGTAAGGAAAAACTTAAGTCTTGGAGTCTAGGTTCAGGTCCTCCTTCTAGTGCCAATTCTATTGATAACTAAGGGCTTAGAGGACTTAGAAAATCAACAATTCACTATCCTTCTTCTAGTTCTAGTTCTATTGAGCACTGCAAATGACACATTGTCAAGGGTATATTAATGTACTTGGAACATAGATTTGTTCCCTCTTGAAAATAATTTTTTTTCTCCTAAGGTTCAGGTATGCCAAGTCTTGGCTAGTGTATATAGATTCAAAGGTTGTTGATAATTTTTCCTTCAAGGGGCCTTTGTTGGTTGAATAAAAAATATAAGTTTCTTGGGCATAATTTATTTAGGTCAAATGTTGAATTATCTAAAAAAAATTCCATAGTATTGATATTCGAACAAAATGAGCTAAGTAGAACAAAAACTATGCAAAAAAGGATAAAATTTAAGCACTATAAACTATGATATCCAAATCTATATCATTCATTGCATTTAAGATATTGCACATATAATAAGTAATGATTATTTAAGTTGTATTTAATTTTAAAATGCATTGTAGGAATACAACTTCACTTCAAAGATAAACTCATCTAACCCTAAAATAAGCTTTAAATAAAAGTCAAAGGTTTATGGGTGAAAGAAAATAAAAGAAAGCAAGTTGATACTACCCTGAAGTCCAGATTTAACCTGGTAAAGCAACAAATCCAAATTAAACCAATCTAAACTCAATCAATATTCAAATAGCCTAAGGTCTGAGATGGTGCTATCTTCAGAGGAACAATAGACTATGAAATAGACTGAGTTCAACCACCATCAACATGCATAAATTGAACACAAAAAATTGAAAGCTTTTATATTAAAAATATAGTCATTGAGTGCATCATTTTAGATTTTTCCACTTTGGTGGATTACAAAAGCGGAGATCAAAAATAGTAGGAACTTGGTTCAAAAATGTCATCTGACTATAAAGAGAAAAAAAAACAAATATAAAAAGGAGGTAGCTAATAGATGATTTTTTGTCTTTGTAATCGACTAGTGAGCCAATATTTATAAAATTTTGGGCCTTTGTTTATCATTACATTTTTTAATTAATTCCCATCTAATTCCAGGACATGCCTCTTGAAATTAATTTTCTTGCCATACTGTGGCCATGCCTCATTACACACTACTTTGGACATGTCTCAAAGTCTACATTTGGACATTGTTTGTGAGCTTTGTAATAGCTGCAGTTCACTTAATTTCACTTTGCATGATGGTAAATGATTCTATAACTCCCTTACCTCTTTAATTCTTGATTCTACAAAATCTAGGTGGATCACTAATTTTCCCTATCTTCCATCTTGCACAGTTGTACTTATCTAGTTCACATTTAAATTGCATGTCTACCATTACATCCACCATATTCAGTATACCCACCAACAATTTATTTGTAAAAAACTTAAAAAAGACAAAGGTTAGAACTTTAATAGTATTACTAATTTAATTTTTTTTTTTTTTTTTTTTTAGGGATTTTGGATCATGCTTTTCCCATATTATGATATTGCTCTATGCTAGGACATTGCTCAATGTTAGGGCATTAATCTGGGTGGCCTTAAATCGCTAACCTCAACTTCTAAGTGTTGGATTAAGATGACCAATTATCAAGTTTCATTCTTTAAGATCTCGATGCTAAATCTTAATTATCGAGATTCAATTACATTGTTGAGCCTATTTTCATTGATGGGAACCATTTTTTAATTGCCAAGCTTCATTTCTATTGCTAGGTTTTTAGGTTTCTTCATTGATGTTGTCCTCCCCAAAGTTCAACACATTTTTTACTTAGCACATTTTAAACCATTAAAAAGGTGTTGGGTGATAGGATTTTGCGAACTCTCTACTTATCATCATACAAAATTTCCAGCAATATCAACACTTAGATAAATTTTCTCTTGTTCATAGTTGATGGGATTTCCATACCTCTTTACTTGGAGAGATGGTACAACATTTTTAGCAAGCCGATAGGATTTTGGTACCTCTTCCCTTGGTAGTATGGTACAAGATCTATGACAATTCCCACAGTTAGCCAATTTTTCATTTTTCTCAAGGTTATCAAGTGATAGGATTTTTTTACCCTATTTCTTTGTACCATGCTACATGATTCCCCACAATGCTCACACTTACAAAATTTTGGTTTTGACATCATGGTGGGATTTCAATATCTCTTTTTCTCATGGTATGGTATGTAATGTCCCCCCTAATTTGGGACTTTTAAAAAAAATTTATTCGAATCTTATTGCTTAAATAAATTTTGCAAAAACAAGAACTCCAATTGTCATATAAAAAATTACCCAAATTGCAACAATATGCATCAATTTTCAGATTTCGTAACTAGGGCACAAATTACAATATTTCCAAAAAGGTATTTCCAGACATCCAAAATATACATACCAAAATTTACAACCAATTGAGCACAAGCGTGAACCTTGAATGAATCCACCTTCATAGAACTAGGTTTTCGTCTAGCTCCAAACCCGAGGGTTTTCATCCTCAAGAAGACCTTCAGGGTTTCCATCCCATCGGAGAAGAAATTTAGCTACCGACATAATTATCCAAAATAAAAATAATATCCAACCCCCGAAATGAGACCAAGTCACCGAATAAATAGGCTCCTCCTTGGAAAACTCTTTTTTTCATGCTCAATGTGGGATAAACATATTTCTTCCCCTTTATTTATAATATAAAGTTTTAACTTTTTAAAATAAATTTAATAATTCACTTAATAAAGCCAAGATTTGCACTTTAAAAACTCTACCTTATGAAACTCCTAATGACCAACTGAAACCTGTTCTGGATACTCATTTCATTGTAGAACAACATCCCCCAGTCCGCTTGGCAAGAAACCCTAAAACCCGACACAACTAGAAATAGCAATTCTAGCATCCTAGCTCTGTTTGACCCCAAATGACCACCAAAATTGAGCTATAAGAATCCAAGAACTATCTCAAATATCTCCAAAGGCTCTCATACATATGACATAGCCTATAAAAACCCGTGTATAGGCTAGTCTCTATGTGCTCCCACTAGCTGATTAGAAGGGAACATTACAGTCTACCCTTCCCAAATATTGTTTGTCCTAAAGAAATATGATCTGTATGCCAAGATTCCCAAATAAATATTAAGAATGTCTCATGATGAAGAAATTTCCCTGAACTATCATCCAAAATACTAAAACCACTATCAAGCTCTATCACCAAACTGATATCACTAAAGATGGCAACACTAACAAACTCTGTCATCAATCCGATACAACTGACCCCGGTAACTCTGTCAAGATCTGCCACTCTATAAAATAATCCATCTCTCAAAGGAATTCCTAGATCCCATAGCCAAATAGGAATTTTATCATTCCTAAAATTTGTTAATTTCTACTATGCCACTCTGACTACAACTAAATTATTCTATAGCTCAATGGAGAACCCTTTCTGGACTAACAAATGAGGAACCCAACAAGAAACCGATTCTACAACTATAGGGAATATCACCTCATGCCAAGGTGATACATATAACTCCTTATACCAACCCTTATTCCTATCCATATATGACATGGTAAAATCATCAACATGTGGCCTGAAAGAAAAACTATGAGCATACATCACTATACAGTCCATCTGAACTTCATCGACTGGTTCCATGGAAGGGTCTATACAATCACCTGTGTTACAAATCAACATTCTGCACACAAAAGTTAGGATATGTTTCACCAATAATAACACAAGGAAATTAACTTGCATCAACATCATACTCGAGCTCCTCCTTCTGAGTGGTTGTAACAGTTGATAAATTTTCTTCTTTGTGAACAAAAATTAACTCAAGGTTAATTTTTTTAATTATATTCTCCTTTTTGGTGAGTTCTTGGTACATATTTTATACAATTTGGATAGAAAAATCCCTATCAGATAACAATTGCAAGTAATCAGATTTTATTTTCTCCAAAGCATGCTTGATAGCTTCTACCTTAACAGTTTACACGCTTTCAACATAGGAGACATATATCAACCCTATCTGCCTATCTTTGAGTTGAGCTATCCACAAAAGATATTCAATAAAGTTGTGTGTGCTATCCAAATGGGTTAATGTCTGGATAATATTATCTTATGTAACATGCAACTTATCCTTCCAACTTTACATTATATCAAGTTTTGATCAAAAACACACAATAAAGTTTTTTATTTACCATATTTGGCATAATGATCAAAATCAACATTCCTTCTAACACTACACTCTCCAAATTTATGCACTGAAGTTAAAATTGACTCATGATCAACCCAAGAATTATCAAGTGCATGCACATCCTTACTAGCTACTGATTTAACAATGTCAGAATCAGCATGCTCTATGATCTCACCACTATCACGAAATTAGTTATGCACCTCACCAAAATTAGATCAACAAGATGAATTAACTTCATCTTCATCAATTTTTCCCTCCTGTACTTCCACACAATTTTCTTGAAGAGGTGGTATGTTTATATTTTGAAGTTTAGCAATCTAAATGTTTAGGTCAGCACCCTGATCAAAAGTAAATTTGTCTCTATCAATCTTCTCATTTACTTCATCAAAATAACTCTCCAACTCATCAAGAAAACCACCATCCGACCACTTGCTAATTTGTTATGTTTCTATCTTTAACCAGGAGACATCTTCATCGACATCGATCTCCTCATAAAATTTGGAGTCTTCACCATGAAAAAAACATCATGCAACAATGAACTATTGCCAAGAAAAATGCAAGGCTCATCATACCTTATGTCCAAGGTCTCACAGACCTCACTGGATTGCTTTGGAAGCAATTCCACAACTCTTGTCTTGTAATTACCCTTGGTACTATAGTTTTCCTAGTACTTGTGGGTTAAGGACCCACATATATGTCCAAGTGACCACTCTTCTTGGCAAGTGAAGCAACGTTGTTATCTTCTCAACTGATTATTGCTTTTGAGAGGTAGTCCTAGAATATGTAAGTCACTCGGTCTCTTTTCCTTCTCTTGTTCCTCTTATACCAAGGGAGGTTTCAACTTCTTCTCACACTACTTGGAAATATTGTCAACTAATTTACATGCAGTTGAAGAGGTAATTTGTCCTTACCTCAAAACAACCATCAAATTGGATAAAATGGGTTGGGTAAAGTCGTAACTTTCCTCAATGATGCGTACCATGATGGTTTACATGTAAGAGGATATAATGTCTTCATGATCTTCACTGGTAGAAGACATAAAATATCAAAACATCTGGAGACTAAGATCAACACAATCTAAATCAAGCAAAAAGACATATATTCTAATTTTTACCGTCACTTCCAAATTCTAACCTTCTTACCATAGGATTGGTCCCTAATGTTATTCAAACCATGAAAACTATCAACCATCAGCTATAATACCTCCTTCATGATGTCGTCATTGTAAAGTGCTTTAAGAGCTATACTCCTTATGATCTCACTGAGACAAGAGATTACTACAAGTCTCACGTCCCTGTCTACATGTCTCATAATCCAATATTGGCCTAATGCAACTATAGGTACTTTCACTGCTCAATTAAAAACCTCATGATCAGATTGATCTAGTTTAACTAGACATGTATCCATTTCATTTAGACTATCAAGAAGAATATCTTTTGACAATTTTTGGGACTCAAGTTGTTTCCCCAAAGCATAGAGCTTACAACTTATATCCATTACTTTACTAAAATATTTTTCAGATTGAAATTATTTTCTATTATTGGATGTGTAATGCTCAACCTTATCCTTAGAGGGAACCATAGGTGATGACTTAGGTGACATAGAAACTATCAACTGCTTAATAGTTTGTTGCAACTCTCTCTAACCCTACCAAAACTCATGGTGAAACCTATTCCAATTACTGAGTGGCTCCATATTCACACTGAACTAATCAATTCTCAACTCTCAATCACTATAAGATTCCCCTTGATGTGAGTTTCTTGATCTGAGTTTTGAGTTACCTCTAGTTCTGCTATTTTTTGTTTGGAAATATGTATCTAGTTTCAGAATATTTTATATTCATATATATATATATGAATATATATATATATATATATATATATATATATATATATATATATATATATATATATATATATATATATATATATATAGGTTTGCATGCAGATGACAATGTTTTCTTTCCAAATAAGTTCAACCAGATTTTTTGGCCATGTTAAATTTTAACTATAATTATCATTATAAAAATGAAGTTTTCATAAATTCACCATTTGCAGTATAATTACCATGAGCACTAAAATTCACCATCAAGTTGATTTTAAATTAAAAAATATTCAAATATTGATTGCAAAGTTTAATAAATATTAGATAATTGTAGAATATATATTTTTCTTGGCCTTTGTGTAAGCAGAGTGACGATAATGCTAGAGTGTTCTACACTGACTATAATTGGTAGAGATGAGCATTCACCACTATTTTACTAAGACCACCTATTTCCCAACCAAAAATTAACTTCATTCATGTCCCTAACCAAATTTACATAATTCCCAAGACCTTCATGAACTGAAAATTTGGTAACTGGAATAGCACTCAAATCTGACACTCCATGCTAAGTAGAATGATGTTGAAATCAAATTACCATAAATTTTGATCCTTAATTTTTGCTATTACCAATAGTTGTGCCCATATCTCTCCCTATGCATCGGTAAACTCCTTCACACTATGTTGCACTTAAGTTTTTAATATTAAAATTACCCCTCGAACTGTTGATGGGTTACGACTATCCTCACCAATAAGTTGATGCTAATCACATGTACCAAAGACTACGATCCCAAAACCGTGTCGATATCCTATTTTGAACTTAGATAATTAAAACCAAATATAATTCATAGGAATTTTGGTGGTATTCTAAAGGATTTAAAAAAACCATAGCAGACAAGAGAATAACTCCCAACTTAAAAATATTACCGCTAAGCCAAAATGATCCACGTCACTCTTTTTAGCATCCATGGTACCAGTAGTTGGGTGCAATATGAATAAATTGCATTCAATATATATAACGTCTCTCTAAGTAGTGGCATATGAGTTGGCTCATCCATGTCAACAACAATAACCCCAAGTCCCAAGGAAAGTCTCGACACCAATAAGGAAAGAGTCAGGCTAATAAAGAAATTAAACTCTACCACAAATAATACCCTCATCATTTGGAATAGAAAGCGCATACACATCAATATGTTGCATTGAATTTTCTCCTAACTACAGTGGCACAAATTATATTTTTATTTCAAATATCCTCGCTAGTAATTAACAATCCAATTGACTTCATGGATGCTACGTATGAGACAAAATCAGCTTCAACTAGGAAATCAATGAATTTTGATCGATAACGATGAATGGAGACCCAAGGTTTCCAAAAAATAGAGCTAAAAGACAAATTGGATCCACGTCCTCCCTTCTTCTAGTCATTGCTTCACACCTAACAAGTTCGCTATCACATAATTCCAAAAATATTACTTAGAGATGACTTTCGAAAAAAAATTCACCCCTTCCACGTCCTCTAGAAATAAGGCGATGACTTTATCTTTAGGCAACCCTTGAACATACATTCTTGAGAAATAATTCCAGTGACTCACAATTTTTAATAAAACAGCTCGATAGCATAGACTATTGCAGATATGATATGATTTGTCGTTGATTTTTTACTGTATAAAATCCCAAAGAAGAAAAATATAATATCCTCTGTCGTTGATTAAATTATTCCCCTTGTGCAATTCAAAAACCATAGGTTGTATACAAAAAGATATCATAGATCTGAAAACCATCAAAATACTACAGAACTAGAGAACCAAAATCTTCTACAATTTTTTAATCATTATTTTTGAAAAACCCTAATAGGCTAGCAGAAAAAAAAATCTAAGCTCTGATACCACTGTAATGTCCCCCCTAATTTGGGACTTTTAATTTTTTTTTATTCAAATCTCATTGATGAAATAAATTTTGTAAAAACAAGAACAACTTCAATTGCCATATAAAAAATTACCCAAACTGTAACAATATGCATCAATTTTCAGATTTCGTAACAAGGACACAGATTACAATATTTCCAAAAAGGTATTTCCAGAAATCCAAAATATGCATACCAAAATCTGCAACCAATCGAGCACAAGTGTAATCTTTGAATGAATCCACCTGCATAAAACTAGGTTTTCACATAGCTCCAAACCCAAGGGTTTTCATCCTTAGGAAGACATTCAGGGTTTTCATCCCATCGGAGAAGAAATTTAGCCATCGACACAATTATTCAAAATATAAACAATATCCAACCCCGAAATGAGACCAAGTCACTGAATAAATAGGCTCCTCCTTAGAAAACTCTTTTTGTCGCACTCAATGTGGAATAAACATATTTCTTCCCCTTTAATAATAATATAAATTTTTAACTTTATAAAATGAATTTAATAATTCACTTAATAAATCCAACCTTTGTGCTTTAAAAATCTACCTTATGAAACTTCGAATGACCAACTGAAACCTATTTTGGATACCCATTTTGTTGTAGAACAACATCCCCATGTCCACTCAACAAGAAACCCTAAAACTTGACATTGCTAAAAATAGTAATTCCAGCATCCTAGCTCCATTTTATCCCGAACGACCACTAAAACTAAGCTCTAAGAATCCAAAAATTGTCTCAAATATATCCAAAGGCTCTCATCCATATGACATAGCCTATGGGAACTCGTGTATAGGCTAGTCTCTATGTGCTCCCACTAGCTGATTAGAAGGGAACAATACATGGTACAAGATTTTTAGCAATGCTCACAACTAGAAAATTTTGAATCCAACATTGTGATGGGATTTTAGTACCTCTTTTGCTCATGGCATGGTACAATATTTTCAGCAACATTCACAGTTGGAATTTTTTTTTTAATCTCAAATTTTATGGGTGATGGGATTTTGGTACCTCTTTGTGGATACCAAGGGTACAAGATCTTTTGCAATACTCACACTTAGACAAATTTTGTATTCAGTGTTGTGTATTGGCTTCATAGATTTCAGATTCGTACTTTGCATTTAAATGACCTATGAATGATTTTCTCAATGCTCAACATTCATTTCAAAAGCTTGCAACAAATTCTATTGCCTGAAAATAACTTTTAGTTCCCCAAATATAATTTTCAATAGCCCCAAATTAAATTTTGAATGTCCAAAAATGAATATTAGTTGAAAAAAAATAAATTTTAAATTACCTAAAAATAAATTTGACAAAACCATAATTAATTCTTGATTACCTGAAACTAAATTGCAAATGCCCAAAAGAGAAAATTTCATTCTATTTGAGTTCTAGTGTTTCAAAAAATGCATAAGGTATTTTTTTGAGTTGCCAATGGATTTTAACTTGCAAGTTATTAAAGTCTCTTTTAATAAGGCCATACATATGATCGAGGGAACCTTTTCACTCAAATTATGGGCAAAAAATAGTTTTTTAAAAACTTCCTAGGTGACCTTGGTTGCTGCATATCAAACAAAAAGGTTGAAGGCAAACAAATTTAGGCATTAATTTTCCCTAGAGCCCACACAAAAATAATTTTTTTGTAAATCTAATTTTCATATAGCATATGGAATAAAAATACAAATATAATCCATAGCAATGATTATCACAAGCTCACGACATAATAAAATTTAAGACATAAAATATCTTTCAACTATGAAACCTAAGCTTAGCATGATTGAAAATTGCATATAAACTTGAGAAAAATAAGAGAATACCTACTAAAAGTTTCGAAGGGTGGGTCCCTAGTTCATATTGGAGAATTTTGTGCAAACACAACAACAATACCCTATATTATATTCCATGGAAAACCATATTCTATAGTTGGTTTAATAAAGTCATGAGATGATTTGACATTAAATTCACCATATTTGGTGGCTTCCCACATCAATAAATCTTGTTGTATCTCAAAACTTATATAATATGATCTAAGTTTTACCTTCAACTTAGTCAATGCTTAATTATTTTCCTATTTCATGTTTAGCTATTTCCATATTAACTGACCTCCCACCATCACCATATAATCACTTACTAACCTACCATATCCTGCTTCTAGATACTCCTATAGTGTATGCATCTCCTCATCCATAGTTAGAGGTTTGATATCTAACCATGCATCCTCCTAGAAGTTAATGGATGTACCATCCCCTATATTCTATTGTACTCCATTCTATAATAATTTCCTCTCCTTCACAATATGATTCCATAATCAAGAACCCTAGAATGAATCCTATGTAGTAAGTAAACTAATATCTTCCATACTATCTAAATATTTTCCTTTAATGTTTTAGCCCATATTGAATATCCCTCCTTCATAACTCTCCATCCTACCTTTGTAGCTAGTGCTAGGTTTATGTTTCTAATTCTTTGAAGGTCCAACTTTCCTTGTGTCTTGGTTTTTCATACCTCTCCCATGATATTGGAGGTAATCTTCTTCTTTTCTCTAAGCTAGTCCATAGAAATTATTTTTGGATTCCTTCCATATTATTATCCAATTTGAAAGGCATTTTAAAAAATGATACCTAATATACAAGGATGGCTTGTAATGTACTCTTAATTAATTGTTATTTTCCAACTTGAGTAAGTAAAATCCATTTCCATCCTACCATTTTATTTTAGAATTTATCTATCAATCAATTCCATTATGGATCTTTACAGTCTCATATAAACATCCCCAAATATATAGAAGCTAAGGTTGAAAATAAGTAACCAATATCTATAGCTACTCTTTTCTATTTGTCTATCATGGTATTTATGAAGAAAAACATACTATTTTCCATATGAATTTTATGATGGGATACCCATTCATATAGATCCAATATTATTCTAAATTCTTTATCTTCTATCATTGTTGGTTTTCCTAGTAGTATTGTGTCATCCATAAATTTTTGGTGAATTATACCTTCTAGGTTTTGCATTAGCTTCAATCAATTAATTTTTATCAAATCCTTTGATACTCCTATACATATTTCCAAAGCCTCAACCATTATTATAAATATATATGGTGATATGGGATCCCATTTCCTTAAGCCCTTGTTACTACAAAAAAAGCCACCTAGAAAATTATTTACAAGTTCTAAGAATTTAGCTCCTTTGTAATGATTTCTTACCCATATTCTCTATTATCTAATAAACCTCAACTTAAATAAGACTCTATTTAGGAAATTCTATGATACTTTTTCATAGGTCTTATTCATAAAATTTTTAACTATCATTCCTTTCCTAGCACTAAATTTTATAATATGCAATGTTTCATGAAGAGTTATTACTCCATCCAAACTTTGCATACCTTTTACAAAACCTTTTTTTTGTTTCAAGATAATAGTTGGTAGTATAAACTTAACCTTCAAGGCTATATTTTTTTATATTATTTTGTATATTGTATTACTATTAATATTATTGATTGGTCATTGGCGTCAAGGTAGATATCTTCAAGGGTGATTTAATGTTGTCATTGATGTCAAGGCATATATATTCAAAGGTAATTTTATATTATTTAATATTTAAATAAAAATATTAAATATATTTTGAATAAAAGTTTAAATATTCAAATATTATAATATTTCAATCATAGATTTAAATACTATAATATAAAAGAATTTTAAAATAGAGTGGGTCAACTTTAGCACCATATAAAAGTAAATATGAAATTCAAGTTAAATATACATGGACCGACATCCTTGGGAACAAATGACAAAAGGAAATCATATTAATATGATGCCATTAATTCATTTTGGGTGAGCAAGCAATTTGAATATACTTGAGAGAGAAATCAGTAGAAGATAATGGAGGACGTACCAGAGAGGAGCGCAAGTTGAAGATTTGGGAGGATGTTCGATGACATAGCAGTGATCCGAAGGAAGATTCAAATATTTGATTATGCCCTTTTGATATCAACCATTGGGTCAACCCAATCAGTTGCTAGGCTGGGTAAGGGCACTAAAGTGCAGAATGTCTAAAGTTTGAATCTCCTCGATGGTTCTTTTTGCTGTGTGACTGAAGCATAAGGTACAAAAGGTTTAAATATTTGATTGTGCCCTTTTACTCTTAACTGATGGGTTAGTCCCATCAGTTACAAGCCCATTTTAGGGCACTATGGTGCAAAATTTTCGAGGGTCAAATATCCTTAGCATCTATTTTGTTGTGCATTTGTTGTTCAATATAGCATAATGAAGGATTCATATATTTTATTGTGCTCTTTTGTTTCATCCACTGGATTAGCTCAGTTGGTCACGAGCTTGCATTAGGGTGCTATACTACTACAGGTCTGAAGGTTGAATCTCCTCTATGGCTTGATAGGTTTTACTATGCAAGGTAAAGTGACGGCAGACGGGAAAATTCACACACAGTCACACTCACGCAATTCCCAAATTTTCATGCATTAATCTAAAAAATCTTTACAATAACAGCCCACAGGCTTTACAACAGCTAGCGCTCGGCTTAGCTTTCAACTCACACTTCTGCGTGTGATCTCCGATCCACCACCACCCCTTTTCCTTACAATCTCTGAGTTTTTATCGAGGTCTCGACCCTCTAGGCCATTAATGACCCACCTGCACGAATAAATTAAACAAAACCTGCAAAATTGGCTTCCTCCGTTGAGCCTTCAATTTTCTTTCCATAAATGGGCAACTGCCCCGATCCACCATGAAAACATGCATTTAAGAGACCCTTGACCTGCAACCACCGTTTTTCCAGACTATTCTTCTGAACTGTTGTCTCATCCATAATGTCCATGGCCTGCAACTGTCACTTTGTTAGAATATTTATCTATGTTTTTTGCCTCTTTTTCCAAGCGCATGGCCGTCCACGTGTCCATTTCTTAATTACCTTCTTTTGGTCACGATATCACGACAAAATTCTACCTTTTATTGGTTCCTTTTATTTTTTATGTCGCGATATCGCGACGTCATGATATCACGACAAACTTTCGCCTCGCCTTGGTTTCCCTTTTTAATGTCGCGATATCGCGACGTTGCGATATCACGACAGACTTCTGCCTCGCCTTGGTTCTCTTTTTAATGTTGCGATATCATGACAAACTTTTGCCTTGCCTTGGTTCCCTCTTTTGATGTTGTGATATCACAACATCGCGATATCGCGACAAACTTCTGCCTCGCCTTGGTTCCCTTTTTAATGTCGCGATATCGCGACGTCGCGATATCACGACAAAAATTCCGCCTTGCCTTGATGCCCTTTTAATGTCATGATTTCGCGATGTCACGATATCGCAACAAATATTTTGCCTTGCCTTGGTTTCCTTTTGATGTCATGATTTCGTGACAAAATTTTTGCCTTGGTAAAGTAAACAAAATACTTAGAAAAATTTGGTTGATGCAAGATTGTCCTGCTGTCCCCGGATGCTCCTACATCAGACACCCGGGGTAAATGGAGAAGTGACCTTCACTTCTGTGCTATTTGGTCCACATATTTTGTAATATCTCCAAACGTACACCTGCCTCTACAGCCCGCTTGAACCTCATCTCCTGGAAAAAAAAATTTGCCTTCTACCAGAAAAATTTTGGCACTGTTGCACACCTTCTCATCCACTACCTGTAATGGCTTTAACTTGTGGCGCACTCCATATTTCGTCAATGAGTACGTATTTGCATGACCATCATGCACTACACTTTGATCAAACTGCCATGGCCTTCCTAACAGAAAATGGCAAGCATCCATGGGGAAAACATCACACAGGACCTCGTCCTGGTAGTTCCCAATATTGAACATGACTAAGCACTATTCATGGACCCATGCTCTGTGGTCCTTCTACAACCACGCAATCTGGTATGGATGCAGGTGTCTCCTCCTTTCCAGCTATAACTTAGCAACCATCTCTTCGGAGACTAAGTTATCAGTACTTCCATTGTCTATAATAACATTACAAACTTTACCTGTGCTTTTGCACCTCGTGCGAAATAGACTTCTCCTCTGCTCTGGCTTGTCTTCATCAATCAGTATGGATCTCCTTGTGACCATGACTTCTCCTCTATCTACCTCCTCAGAATGTTTTGATTCAATTCTTTCATCTGCCACAACAGCTCTGGCAAGACCCACAGGTCTCTTGTTCATCTTATCGTGGTGCTGGGGACACTCATATGCCCAATGTCCCTCTTCTCCATAGTGGAAATAGGTTCCATGAAACACTCCTCTATTTCCTCATCCAGATCTACCTCTTCCTCTTGGGTAGTTATTCTGGCCACTGTATCTGGGTTCCTCATCTTTCTTCTACTCTTGGCTGCTGCTAGCTTCTTCTTTCTTCTCCTATTTTCCTTCATCTTTTCTTCCACTAGTATTTCCTCCATGCCCTCTTCCTCTTTGGTTGCTCTTAATCCTTCGGTTAAGTTTTTCTTCAACCTTCAGAGCAAACTGGTAAGCATCTTCAATGGTGCTCACCCGAACTAGGATCAACTCTTCTTGGATACTGGGTCTCAACCCATTGATATAACGGGCCACCTTCTCCTTGCTTTCCTCTAAATGGCCAGTACTGATGGAGATATTATAAAAATCCTTTGTGTATTCTTGGACAGTTTTGTTCATCTACCTCAAACTCTGCATTTTTCTTAGTAGATCCAATTCATAATCTGTAGGAATAAACTATCTTTTTAACTTCTCTACCATCCGTCCCCATTTTGTTATTCTCTCTTTTCCTCTTTTGTTTTGCTCTAGCTGTACTCCCTTCCACCATATGCTGGCATGTCCCTTCAGCTTGGTCTTGGCAAATCTGACCCTCTCAGGATCTTCAAATTCTTCATACTCGAAATATTCTTCCAGATCATTGATCCAGTTGATCAATTCCTCCGGATCCAGGTTCCTAGAATACGTGGAAACCTCCATATTCGACTTCTTTCCAATATGAGAGATGGATTTGTACAACCTGGATTGTGTCGGATCTACAACCTCTTCTTCTTCTTCAAACTGGTTTTCTTCTTCATCCACTTCGTCTTCACTACCTTCATCTCTTCTTGGCTCTGATCCTCTATGCATCTCTTCTTGCAGGGCTTGTATTTGCCTCTACAAAACATGGACATCTTTCGCTATCGCCATGCCTCTCCCACCAATAGGGTTTCTTCTTGGAGGCATTCTACTCACTCCCTCACAAGCCCTTCCATAGATCCTGATGTAACTACCTCACGTCCGATGATCTGTTACACACTCAGGAACTTTCGGATCTGATACCACTGATGGCAAATGGGAAAATTCACACACAGTCACACTCACGCAATTCCCAAATTTTCATGCATTAATCTAAAAATCTTTACAATAATAGCCCGCAGGCTTTACAATAGCTAGCGCCCAACTTAGATTTCAACTCACACTTCTACATGCGATATCCGATCCACCACCACCCCTTTTTCTCACAATCTCTGAGTTTTTATCGAGGTCTCGACCCTCTAGGCCATTAATGACCCACCTGCACGAATAAATTAAACAAAACCTGCAAAATTAGCTTCCTCTGCCAAGCCTTCAATTTTCTTTCCATAAATGGGCAACTGCCCCGATCCGCCATGAAAACATGCATTTAAGAGACCCTTGATCTGCAACCGCCGTTTTATCAGACTATTCTTTTGAACTACTGTCTCATCCATAATGTCCATGGCCTGCAACTATCACTTTGTCAGAATATTTATCTATGACTGTTGCCTCTTTTTCCCCACACATGGCCGTCCATGTGTCCATTTCTTAATTGCCTTCTTCTAGTCACGATATCACGACATGTCGTGATATCGTGACAAAATTTTGCCTTTGCTTGGTTCCTTTTTTTTTTATGTTGCGATATCGCGACAAACTTTCACCTTGCCTTGGTTTCCCTTTTTAATGTCACAATATCGCGACGTCACGATATCGCGACAGACTTCCACCTCGCCTTGGTTTCCCTTTTTAATGTCATGATATTATGACATTGTGATATCGTGACATCGTGATATCATGACAGACTTCTGCCTCGCCTTGGTTCTCTTTTTAATGTCGTGATATCACGACAAATTTTTGCCTCACCTTGGTTCCCTTTTTAATGTCGCGATATCGCGATGTCACGATATCGCGACGTCGTGATATCGCGACAAAACTTCTGCCTTGCCTTGATGCCCTTTTGATGTCGTAATTTCGCGACGTCGCGATATCACGACGTCACGATATCGCAACAAAGCTTCTGCCTTGCCTTGGTTTCCTTTTGATGTTGCGATTTTGCAACAAAACTTCTGCCTTGGTAAAGTAAAAAAAATACTTAGAAAAATTTGGTTGATGCAAGATTGCCCTGCTGTCACCGGATGCTCCTGCATCATAAAGGTAAATGTTTTAATTAAATATGAGTAAAGGGAGATATAAGGAGTCATGTTATTATAAAGTTTTATTTTGCAAATTTTAAAAGGGATATATAAGGAGTTCTTTTAAATTAATCTTTATTGTGAATGTTGTTAAAAGGAGTGATAAGGATATAAAGTGTTTGAATTGAATTTGAGATAAAGAATCAAAAAATAAAATTATATATCATATTTATAAGCAAATTTGTGCATTGTTTGTGATTGAATTTGGGAGTAAATGAGTAGGGTTATAGATCAGATTTGTAAGAATATTTGTGCATTGTTTATGATTGGATTTTGGAGTAAATGAGCAGGGCTATAGATCATATTTATAAGTAGATTTTTGCATTATTTATGATTGTATTTGGAAGTAGATGAACATGGTTTGTGATCATATTTAGGAGTAGATGAGTAGTATTTATGAGCAAATTTGAGCATAGTTTATGAGTAGATTTGGGAGCATATTTGAGCAATGTTTGTGATCATTTTTTGGATCAAAACTGAGTGGGTTGGTGCCCGCAAACGTGTATAGGGGATTGGTTTCTCCTGTGGTTTGGTGCCCACAAACTTGAGCAAGGGTATTGGTGTCTCCTATGGGTTGGTGCCCACAAACTTGTATAGGGTATTAATGTCTTGTGGATCGGTGTCCACGAACATGTAGTAGGGGATTGGTATATCCTATGGGTTGGTGCCCACAAAATTTATTGAAGAAATATATAAACAGGATTTTGTCATGGTTTTCTCCTAAGATGGTATTTCCATGTAAAAATATTTATCTCTTATGTGTGTGGTAATTTGTGCATTATTTCATTATTGCATTGATATTATTAAAAGTTATTACTTTGATTTTTTTATTTATTTTTATCTTATACTGGTCACCCACCCTCTCAGTATAAGCTTGTGTTCTTCAATTGGTATCAGAGTAGGTTCCTTCATGAAATCCTAACAACTTGAAGGAATATCTTACAAGAAAACACATGGCCATGGAGGTGAAAGAAAATTATCATGTTGTTGAAATCCAAGAAAAGGAGGAAAATACAAAAAATAAAAAGGAAGCCATAGTGGACATAGAAGAGGAACTTGTTGTTGCTCTTGAAGAGTTGAAAATGCTTAGAAAGAAAAACTTAAGATTGAAGATTCAAGTAGAAGAGAATGAGGAGACAAAGGCAAAGCTTTCAAAAGAGCTTATAGAATTAAAAGTTAAAATTGAAGAGGTAAATAAAATTGAGGAAGGTATGACTAAGGGCAAAAGAGTTGGAATGTGAAAAATTAGAACATGAGGTTGTCTCTCTAAGGAATAAAGTGGAAAAATCAAATTATAAGCTATATAGGTTTGAGAAAAGCACATAAATCATGGATAACATTATAAAAGAACAAAGATCTTTGACTATAAATACTGGACTTGGTTTTGAAGAAAGTAAAAGAAAAAATAGGGGGAGTCAAGCTCAAAAGGAACAAAGGCATCAAAGAAAATAATTAAATAAGAGCTTAAGACCTATGCTGATGCATTGAGAAGTGGAAGCATCAAGAAGGAATAAAAAAAAGAATCATCATGGATTGAAGTCAATCACAGAAACAACAATGAGAGAACCATGTGACCATATCCTCCAAGGTAATCAAACAAGTTTCAATATTTTTTCCATGGTTATTATTTTTCATGTAACAAATTTGGTCATAAAGTTGTACATTGCATTGTTCGTGCTAAAAGTGATTTTGGCTTCACCAAGAGAAATTTCAATTCATTTGCACCTCTCATGGATTACAATATCATTTGTTACAAATGTGATAATTTTAGGTATAAAGCTAAATGGTGTAGAATAGTGTTCTCAAAACTTCCAAAATTGAGCAAGAAGGAGGAAGGCCAAACTGTTCAAAAGAATATGTCCTTAAAAGTTTGAAAAAATAAAAAAGGAACAAGAAAAATAAAAGTCCATGTTGGTACAAACAAATCTTCATGTGCAAAATGAAGGAAACCATTGGTACATTGATAGTAGTTGTTCAAGCCATATTACAGGTGACTAAGGGACTAAGGGATGATTTTCAAGTGTCTTATATTTTATCCCCAAGGAGCTTTTATCATTGATATCAAAGGGGGAGAATTTCAGTAAGGAGGACGAGCTTGTCAGGAGGAGCAACTTGGGATCCTATTTCAGTAAAGAACAATTTATCTGTAGGGTTGCCATCAATGATAAAGAGGGAGATTGTTAGAATTATTGAGTTGTCATTGATGTCAAGGCAGATATCTTCAAGGGTGATTTAATTTTGTGATTGATGTAAAGGCATATATCTTCAAATGTGAGTTTATATGCTTTAATATTTAAATGAAATATTACGGCATATATCTTCAAGGGTGATTTAATGTTGTGATTGATGTCAAGGCATATATCTTCAAAGGTGAGTTTATATGCTTTAATATTTAAATAAAATATATAAATATTAAAGTGGAAGGTTTATATTTAAATCAAAATGTTTAAATATATTTTGAATAAAAGGTTAAATATTTAAATATTATAATATTTAATCCATATATTTAAATACTATAATATAAAAAAAAATTAAAAGAAAGTGGGCTGACTTGAGCACCAAATAAAAGTGAATTTGAAATTCAAAGTTAAATATGCATGGGCTGACCTCCTTGGGCGCAAATGACAAAAGGGAAGCATATTAATATGAGGCCATTAATTCATTTTGGGTGAGCAAGCAATTTGAATATCCTTTGAGAGAAGAATGAGCAATGAGTAGAAGATAAGGGAGGACGTCCCGAAGAGGAGCGCAAGTTGAAGATTCAGGAGGACATTCTACGATGTAGTAGTGATCCAATGGAAGTTTCAAATATTTGATTGTGCTCTTTTGATATCAATTGTTGCTTCATCCCAGTCTATTGCTATGTTGTTTTAGGGCACTACGGTGCAAAAGGTCTAAAGTTTGAATCTCCTTGTCGACTCTTTTTGTTGTGAGACTAAAGTACAAGGTATGAAAGGTTTAAATATTTGATTGTGTCCTTTTAATATCAACCAGTGGGTTAGCCAAATCAGTTACAATATTATGTTAGGGTGTTTTGATGTAGAAGGTTCAAGGGTCGAATCTCCTCGATTCCAATTTTACTGTGCATTTTTTTTCGATAGAGCGCAATGAATGATTCATATATTTTATTATGCTCTTTGGTTTCATCCACTAGGTTAGCTCAGTTGGTCATGAGCCCGCGTTAGGGCACTGCGTTACTAGAGGTCCGAAGGTTGAATCTTCTCTATGACTTGCTAGGTTTTGCTATGCAAGGTAAAGTTTTAATTAAATTTTATTAAAGGGAGATATAAGGAGTTATGTTGTTACTATAAAGTTTTATTTTACAAGTTTTAAAAGGGAGATATAAGGAGTTATTTTAAATTAAGATTTATTGTGAATGTTTTTAAAAGGAGTGATAAGGATATTAAGTGTTTGATTTGAAGTTTAGATAAAGAAGAAAAAAGAAAAATTATAGATCATATTTGTAAGCAGATTTGTGCATTGTTTATGATTGAATTTAAGAGTAAATGAGCAGAGTTATAGATCAGATTTGTAAGCATATTTGTGCATTGTTTATGATTGGATTTGGAAGTAGATGAGCATGGTTTATGATCAAATTTAGGAGTAGATGAGTAGTGTTTGTGAGCAGATTTGAGCATAGTTTATGAGAATATTTGGGAGCATATTTGAGTAGTGTTTGTGACCAGTGTTTGGATCATAACTAAGTGGGTTGGTGCCCAAAAAATTGTATAGATGATTGGTGTTTCCTGTGGGTTGATGCCCATGAACATGAGCAAGGGGATTGGTGTATCCTATGGGTTGGTTCCCATGAACTTGTATAGGGTATTGGTGTCTCTTGTGGATTGATGTCCACGAACTGGTACTAGGGGATTGGTGTTTCTTGTGCGTTGGTGCCCATGAAATTTATTGAAGAAATATATAAGCAATATTTTGTCATGGTTTTCTCCTAAGAGGGTGTTTCCACGTAAAAATATTTTTCTCTTATGTGTGTTGTGATTTATGCATTGTTTCATTATTGCATCGATATTATTTAAAGTTATTACTTTAAAAAGAAAAGAAAAAACTTTTATCTTATACTGTTCATGCCTCCTTAGTATAAGCTCATGTTTTTCAATTACAAAGGATTATAGGCCTATCCTTAAAACTTTTTAGCCTTGGATTATTCAATATTAAGGTTAAGAATATATTATTGTACTCCTTTACTTGTACTATATGATGTGACTCCTTGACTACCTAAACAATATCCTTCTTGATAATATCCCAAAATATTTGAAAGAAAACTTCTTGAAAATCATCAGGCCATGATGCTTTGTCCTTATCAAGGGAGAAAACTATTTCTATCATTTATTCCTCAATGATATCCTTAATTAATTATTCATTTATTTCCCTCGTGATAAACCTTGGTATATGTTGAATTATCTCCTCAACTATTGATTGATATTTCATCATATCTTTCAATAATAGTGTTTGGAAAAAATGTATTACCTCTTATCTAATATTTATTTATTCCCTTATGGTTTGTACATATTCTTTATATATCTTCATTATTATAGATGAGATCTTATTTTTTCTAGTTGATATGTGGAAGAACTTTATGTTTTGATCATTTTATTCTAGCTATTGGTTTCTTGATTTTTGTTTCCAATAGGCCTCCTATCTTATGAGAATGGTGTACAACTTTGAATTTAGCTCTAATTACTTTAAGAATTGAGGTTTATCCATTCAATTACTATTGATATCTTCTGATAACTTACACAATTATCATATGATAAGTTTATTTTTTGAAAGATATTTCCAAAGACCTCTTTTTTCCACCTCCTTACCTCCTTCATCATAGGATTTAATTTACTTACCATAATGTGCATATTAGATCCTTATATTGGCACATCTCATCACTTTTCTATCTCCTTGAACATATTTGGGTGGTGTATCCATATATATTCAAATTTAAATGAGGTATTTTTAAAATTAATTTATAAGTTTCATTAAAAAAGAAGGGGGTTGTTGTTTGATCCCATTATTGGTAATAATATTAACCTATGCTCATAGTTCCCTTGAAACCAATCCTTTGATAAAATAACCCTACCTAATTCAACCTTAATCAAGTTATCCCCTATTCTTTTTTTGACCATATAAATGATGGCTTTAACACCATTCCATCATAAACAAAGAGAGAGAGAGAGAGAGAGAGAGAGAGAGAGAGAGAGAGAGAGAGAGAGAGAGAGAGAGAAAGGCATATATTATTGATGAATGATGTAAGGGTGTGAGACCCTTTATATAGGATTATGGATTCCTTGGCTAAAACTCTACCTAACTGTGCAAGCGAGAACTTACACATATACAACTTGCACATTGACACTCATGCATTTATCATGTTGCATGAAGCAACTAGATAACTTCATCCCAAAGTAATCTAACATAACCAAATGATGTAATATATTCTAACACCCCTCTGTATTAAATTATTTGGTATGAATTTCTATTGAATCACATATATGATCTCTGAAGGTTTGAAAATTGATTTTTTCAAGTGCCTTTGCAAAGATGTCTACTAGATTATCTTCTATAGAAACATATTTGAGGATGATGTACTTGTTCTTGAAGTGTTATCTGATGAAATGCCATTGATATTTGATATGATTTGTTCTTTCATATATGATTGGATTCTTAATCAAGTTTAGTACTCCTTGACTATCACAGAATATAATAGTCAGAGTTCATTTGATTCCCATATTAGATAGTATGTATTATAACCATAGGGTTTCATAGGATGTATCTATAGCTGCTATGTATTCTACTTTAGTTGATGATTGTGCTATTGTATGTTGTTTCTTATTGTGCCAAGATATGAGTTTTGATTCAAGATATAGGTAATAACCTAAGGTAGATTTCCTGTCATCAATAGACCCAACATAGTCTGAATTTGAGTATCCTTGTAGAAAAAAGTATTTGATATTCTTCATATAAGTTAGTCCATAGTCTATAGTCTTCTTGATATATTGTAATATTCTTTTCGTAGCTTTCTAATGACTTTCTCTTGGTTATTGCATGAACTATGAAAGATAATTTACTGCAAATGCTATGTTTGCTCAGTTATTTGTTAAGTATAGAAGACTTCCAATCAACTGATGATACATTGTTACTAAAATAAATGGTATTTTCTCATTTTTGGATAGTTGAATTCCTTGTTCCATTGGTGTATATTTTGACTTACACTATCATTTTGTATTTTTAAGAAGGGTTTGTGCATATTCTTATTGAGTAATAACCATTTTGTACTCTCCTTGATAAATATCTAAACCAAGGTAGTAGTTCATTAGTCCTAGATCTATCATTTCAAAGCCTTCTCTAGATCCTTTTTGATATAACTTATTAACTTTTCTAAACTTATAGTAATCACTATGTTGAAGAAACACATGCTTATACTGAGAGGGGGGTGAACAGTATAAGATAAAAAATTTCTTTCCACAACAATAACTACAATAATATGAATACAATAATGAATCAATAAAAAAATACCACACACACAAGAGAAAAGGATTTTATGTTGAAACACCCTTTTGGAAGAAAACCATAGTAAAATATTGCTTTTATTACTTCAAAACATTTGTAGGAACCAACCCACAAGAGAAACCAATACCCTTATACAAATACATAGGAACCAACCTATGGGAGATACCAATATCCTTATTCAAAAATGTAGGCACCAACCTACGAGAGACACCAATCTCCTTGAGGTACCAACCTCAGATCTAAAGGCACCAACATTTGAATACAAAACTGATCAACAATCTTACACAGGCATACTCCAAAATTAATCTCTTCTTATCAAGATATAATGACTCCTTACCTTCTATGCCACGTGAAGTGTTTCACCTTCCATCAACGCACTATCCTCAATAGAGGTTCTCAAATATTATCTGCACTCCTCTGTGTGACTAAATCTAGCATGTGACTATTTTAACTACAATAAGTCGATGGTTTCAACCCTAGCCATTACACACTTTACACCTACTGGTCATTTTGGGCATCATGTAAAATCTTCACAAATACAAGAATGATGACTTCGAATGTATGTCCAAAATAAGACATGTGGATAGTACTAAATTTAATTCCTAGAATAGTCAATGACTAGCCATTATTTTACCAACTATATTCAATGCAATCTGGTCTAACGATTTTGCTACACACATTGTAACGGTTCATTTCTTGACTTCTAGTGCTTCACACTGTTACAATTTTGTTGATGTCATGATATGACAGTACTTTGACCATTTTTCTTCATAGTTTATCTCTTGATGTCATCACTTCTTCCCTCCAGTAGCTTCTCAACCTACTATGTGACTTCTTTTTGGTTACCCTTCATTCTCACTAGGAATATTTTCTTCTGTTGAATCTTCAATACACCCACACCTTGCAACCACATTTATTCAAGAAATATTTTTGGTTAGATTTGGTTGAACAGCTTCTCTTTGTCCTCAACTAAAAAATAATACATATGATCTTCCTGGTATTTAAACGAATTAATACTCACTAATTATATTCACAACTAATGTGGCCAAGACACGTTCAATCCAACGTTGTTCAACATGGTAGTTTTAGGTAGCAACTTCAAGTAACTTAAGAGTTCTTGACAATAATCTTAATGTGTCAACTACTATGTCTGTGTGTTTTGGGATATCCCTATGTAAACCCTATTAGTGGAATGATTTTGGATTTATTTGAATTCCATCAACATCATGCCCATGACCACCTTCAAATTCTAAATTGTTTATAATTATGTGTTCACACTCTTTTAATTGCAAGCCATTTTCCACCAGCTTTATTCTTTGGCCATGTCCACCTTAGAAAAAATAAAAGCACTTGATATATGTTGGTAATGAAAGTGAAAATGAAATTCAAACTTACTTCATCATCATATCTGAATTACTTGCCCGTGATGCCACAAAATTACCACTCTTTGATTTAAAAAAAAAAATCCTCCTTTAGAATTACCTTCTCCTCACTGGGCAATGCTTCGAATGTTGTTCGTCTACCATGCTACACCTGGCCTAGCCTAACCCACCTTGCCTCACCTTGCTACTATGGATTAATCATAAACATAACTGACTTTATCCCATTTTCTAGTGAGTGCTATGTTACACTCAGTCAAGTCATAATAGACGAAGCATTTTGCCTCTATGATATTTTTAGAACAAAAAGCTTCTTTGACTTTCCAATTAATAGAACTTGTGGCCTATCACTAGCACCAAGATCATTTTTGCCTCCACACGTATTGCACTCTCATGTATATCAAAGTATATTCAAAATTTCTATCTTTTAAAAAAATGAATTTCGGTCTTGTATTTATATGCAATATTTTACTTTCTTGCTTTTGGTTCTCAAGAGGTCGGATCACCTTTTTAAATTCACTTTTATATTATAATTTATTTTGAATTTAAAACAACACTTTAATATTTAAATTTTTAATTTAAGTATTTCAAACTTGATCACCCAAATTCATAAGAAAACCTATAATTAATTCATCCTTAAAAAATATATTTACCTTAAATAATTCACCCATCATTTTATAGCAACCAAGTCAGCCTTTGAAATCAACGAAAACTCAATAGTGAATAATTCTAACAATCTCCCCCTTTTTCATTAATGGTAACCCTATAAAGAAACTATCCTGTACTACAATAGGATCACAAGATGTTCCCCCTTACTAAAATTATCCCCCTTTGACATCAATGGAAAAGGTTTCTCAGGCCTAAATGATAAGGCAATGGACAACTCCCCATTACTAACTGCTCTAACTGAGACATTCAATGATGAGATGAGAGTAAAACTACTCCTAACTCATATGTCTCCTTTTATTATTCCATTTTATTTTTCCAAACTTTGGAGAACATATCCTTTTGAACATTTTGATGATCCTCCTTCTTACTTGATTTTGAAATTTTAGGGAACACGATTCTACACAATTTTTCTCTATGCCCAAAATTATTACATTTGTAACAAATGATATTGTATTCCATGAGAGGTGTAAATGAATTGAAATTTCTCTTGGTGAAGCCAAAATCATTTTTAGCACAGACCCTACAATTTACAGCTTTATGACCAAATTGGTGACATGAAAAACAATAACCTTTGAAGAAAAATTGAAACTTGTCTGATTGCCTTGAAGGATATGGTCGCATGGTTCTCTCATTTATGTTTTCATGATGGACCTTGGTCCATGATGATGCTTTGTTTTATTCCTTCTTGATGCTTTCACTTCTCAACACATTAGCATAGGTCTTAGGCTCTTCTTTAATGATTTTCTTTGATATCTTTGTTGCCATTGAGATTGACTCCTACGTTTGTTTCAATTGAATTTATTCAAAACCAAGTCTAGTTTTTATAAATGAAGATCCCATCCAATATTTCTATGATTTTATCAAACCTAAAATTTTGTTGTAGATTATCATTAGATTTTTCCACTTCTTGAAAGAGACAATCTCATGTTCCAATTTTTCACATTCCAATACTTTTGCCTTTAATTACTTAGTCATAACTTCTTCAATTCGCTTTGCCTATTCAATTTTAGCTTTTAAGTTGATGATATCTTGTGAAAAATTTTGCTTTATATTCTCATCCTCTTGTAATTGAGTCTTAAATATTGAGTTCTTCTTTCTAATCCTCTTCACCTCTTCAAGAGCAAAAATAAGTTCCTCTTCTATGTCAACTATGGCTTCCTCTTCATTTTCTGGATCTTTCTCCTTTTCTTGGTTTTTGATAATAGGAGCATCTTATTTCACCTCCATAGCCATAAATAGGATTTCTTATCTTTCACTATCAAAGAGGCTTTTGTCATTTCTATTGGAAAAGTTGCTTGCTTCTTCAACATAAATACTCTTCTTGTGCCTTTGATAGATCTTCTTCTCATGCTTGATTTGATCGTGCCTCTTTTTATTTTCATGATGATATTTTATTTCCTTATTTTTCTTGTATTCCTCTTCTTATTCACTGTTACAACTTCTTTCTTGTGGGAACTTAGTTGCATAGTGACCAATGTTACCACAATTAAAACATTTAAATGTATACTTACCTTTGTGTTTACTTGATCCCTTCTTATTCCTTCATGTAAAGTTAGCTTCTTCTTCACTGCTCGATCCTTCACTTGACTCTAGTTCCTTATTCTTTGTCTTATTTGAAACTTTAAATGTGGCCTCCCATTTGGATGTTTGATCTTTTTCAGTCCTCATCTCATAGGATCTAAGAATTTTGTGTAGCTCATCCATGCTTAAAGTTTTAAGATCCTTCAATTATTCAATCATAGAGACCTTCACATCAAAACTCATGGGAAATGACCTTAAGACTTTCTAAACAATAATTGCATCTTCAATATTTTCTCCAAGTCCACAAATGGTGTTGACAATTTCATCAACATGGAGTAGATATTTGGTAATATTTTCCTCACATTTCATTTTTAAGTCTTTGAACTCCCTCCTGTGGGTTTGAATTTTTGCCATTTTAACCTCATCGTCTTCTTCATATGTTCTTTGTAAATTGTCCTATATTTATTTTGCAGGGGTGCAGTGCATGATTTTAACAAACTCTAATTCAAGTAATCCACTTAATATTGCATTCATTGCCTTGGAATTATTTTCAAATGATTTCTTAACATTTTGATCTGTGGGAGGGGTTTGAAGTGGTTTGAACCCATACAAAATAGATTACCATATATCGTAGCCATGTGCCATCAAATAGGATCACATCCTCATGCTCCAGAAGGCATAGTTAGTCCCTTCGAATAATGGAACCCTACTTGATGAAAAAAAATTCTTGGTAAGCCATGTGTGTTCTTGTAAGAAATTTCTTCAAGTGGTTAGGCTTTCACGAAGGAACCCACTCTAATACCAATTGAAGAAACACACACTTATACTGAGAGGGGTATGAACATTATAAGATTAAAAATGTATTTACACAACAATGACTACAATAATATGAATGAAATAATGAATTAATGCACAAAACACCACACACACAAGAGACAAGGATTTTATGTGGAAACACCCTTTTGAGAGAAAACCATGGCAAAATATTGCTTTTATTACTTCAAAAAATTTGTAGGCACCAACCCATAGGAGACACCAATCCCCTTATAAAAATACATAGACACCAACCTATGAGAGACACCAATATTCTTATTCAAAAATGTAGGTACCAACCTAAAAGAGACACCCATTTCCGTGAGGTACAACTTCATATCTGAAGGTATAAACCTTTGAATACAAAACTAATCAACAATATTACATAAGTCTGCTCCAAAATTAATATCTACTTATTCAAATATAATGTCTCCTTCTTATCTACATCACATGAAGTGTTTCATATTTAAATGCACTATCCTCAATAGAGGTTCTAAGATATTCTCTGCACTCCTCCATGTGACTAACTCTAGCTTGTGACTGTTCCAACTACAAAAAGTTGATGGTTTCAACCCTAGCAGTTACACACCTTGCACCTACTAGTGGTTCTAGACATCATGTCAAATCTTCACAAATAACATAATGATGACTTTGAATGTAGCTATGAAAGAAGGCATGTGAATAGTACTAATTCACTTATTAGAATAGTCAATGACTAGACATTATTTTATCGACTATATTCAATGCAATCTGGTCTGACGATTTTGTTGCACATATTGTAACGGTTTGTTGCTTGAATTATAGTGCTCCACACTGTTACAATTTTGTTGATGGTGTGAGATGATAGTGCTTTGACCATTTGCATTCACAATGTACTACTTGATGTTATTACTTCTTCTCTTTGATGGCTTATGAACCTATTGTGTGACTTTTTTTTGGTTGTCTTCCATTCTCACTAGGATGACTTTCTTATGTTGACTCTTCAACACACCTACATCTTGCAACCACCTTTATTCGACTGATATTTTTGGTTATATTTGGTTGACCTATCCTATTTTTCCTCTACTACCCAATACTGAGTATGATATTCCTAGTATTAAAACCAATTAATACTCACTGATTATCTTCACAATTGATGTGTCTAAGACACATCTAATCCAGCATTGTTCAGCATGGTGGATTTTGCTAGTAACTCCAAGTAACTCAATATTTTTCAACAACAATCTCCATGTGTCAACTAGTGCATCTGCATGTTTGGGTATGGCTATGTAAACCATGGTAGTGGTGTTATTTTATCTTTATTTAAATTCCATCAACATCATACCCCCAACCACTTTCAAATTCTAAATTATTTAAAATGATGTGTTCACACTTTTTTAATTGCAAGCCATTGCCCACTAGCTTTATTCTTTGGCCACATCCACCTTAGTGAAAAATAAAAGTACATGATATACATTGGTAATCAAAGTAAAAAGAAAATGTAAACTTACTTATTCATCATCTCTGAATTGCCCGCCCATGATGCCATAGAATTACCACTCTCTAATTAAAAAAAATCCTCCTTCAAAATTACCTTCTCCCCATTGGGTAAAGCTTTGAATGTTGTTCGTCTACCATGCCACATCTGGCCTAGCTCTACTTGCCTTGCCTACTATAAATTAATTACTAGAATAACCTACTTTATCTCCTTTTCTAGTGAGTGTTGTGTTGCACTTGGTCAATTCATCACGGAATAATCCTTATGCCTTTGCGAGCTTTTTAGAACAAAAATTTTCTTCAACTTTCCAATAAATCAAACCCATAACCTATCACTAGTGCCAAGATCACTTTTTCCTCCATGCTTATTGCACTCTCATTTATATCGAAGGATATTCAAATAATTTCTATATTTAAAAAAAATGAATTCCAACCTTGTATTTATATGTAATCTTTTACCTTCTTCCTTTTGGCGACTCACCTTTTTAAATTCACTTTTATATTATATTTTATTTTGAATTTAAAACATTAATTTAACATTTAAATTTTTAATTTAAGTATGTCAAACTTCATCATCCAAACTCATAAGAAAACCTATAATTAAATCATCCTTTAAAAATATATTTACCTTGAATAATTCACCCATTGTTTGCTAGAAACCAAGTCGGCTTTTGACATAAATGAAAACTCAATAGTGAATAATTCTAACATATGTCATCAACATATACTATGAGGATCAAGATATCATTTCCAATATTCTTGGTATATAGACTAGGATCTACTATACTTATTTTGAAGTTATGATGTAGTAGATGATTATTGATATTGATGTTCCATGCTCTAGGATCTTGTTTCAAACCATATAGAGATTTATTCAATTTGCACACCTTAATTTCCTGCCCATGAATGACAAAGCCTTTAGGTTGTATCATATAGACTTATTACTCTAATTCACCATTAAGGAATATACTTTTTACATCCATATAATGAAGTTTCCACCCCTGATGAGCTGCTACTGCACAAACTATTTAGATAGTAGTAATTCAAGTTGTTCGTGTGAATGTTTCTTCATAGTCAATTCCCTCTATCTGAGTATACCCTTTGGCCACTAATCGAGATTTGTATTTATAAAGTGTTCCATCTACTTTGTATTTTATTTTCTACACCCACTTGGACCCCACTATTTTTTCTAGGAGGTAGGTTCACTAAATTCCATGTCTTATTCTTCTTCAGTGATGCATATTCAGATTCCATGGTTGCTTTCCACTATGTGTTTTTAAATGCTTAAGAAGATGATATTGGTTCCATTGTATTACTCAGAATTCTTCTCTTCATTCTTGTCATGCTACGAGTTTGAGGTCCTATAGCTGTAATAAATGGCATCCTTTCTAGATTTTATTCTCTAAGAGTATCTTTGAGCCATATTGGTTCTTTTATCTGCAATACAGTTGATGCTTATGTATCATATTCTTCTGATTCTAGCTCCATGATCATTGCATCTTCTTCAGGTATATTCAGGAGAACTTCTCTGTCACCATTGGATTCATCTATGTTGATTTTGACTTTCTCATCAAAGACCACATCTCTGCTAATATACTTCTTTGTAGGTGGATCTAATATTTTGTATCCTATAGTTTCATTGACATACCCCACAAATATCCCGACCATAGTTTTGTCATCCAATTTGGTCCCCTTTTGCTTTGGAATATGCATGTAGGTATTGCATCCAAAGATGTTTAGTCTTTCTATGTTGGGATTTTGTCTTGACCATGCTTCTTCTGGTGTAATATGCTTGAGTACTCTTGTTGGTAGTATCTTTTGTATGTAGATTGTTGTTTGCACTACTTCAGCCTAGTATTTGTGATCAAGTTGTGCTTATTTTAACATACATCTTACCATTTCCATTATTGATCTATTTATTATTTTTGCAATTCCATTTTGTCGAGGAAATTATGTTGTAGTAAGTTGTATTCTAATTCCATTGACTTCAATAAAAGAATCAAATTATTTAGAAATAAATTCTCCTCCTCTATCTGAGCGAAGTGCTTTTATGTTCTTTCTTGATTCTTTTTTGTAAGTAGTAAAAATCATGCATCTAATCTATTTGTAAACATGGAATAAATTAAAATTAAGAAATCATGTAACCATTGCAAGATAAAAGATGATAAAAAATGGGATGCCCTTTATTAATCACAATATGTCTTGATTACAATATTTACCTCTTAGTAAATCTCTCAATTTGATATAATTATTACAAATATTATGGCCCCTCAAAGGGGAGAGATGCAATGCAATGATTTTCACTCCACTAATTTGCTTATAAGAGGGCTTATTAGCTATCTCCTTATTTGATATCAAGAAGTATGATCTTGATGATGCTTTTTCCTTGAATAGATCTATCACTTGCACACAAAGAAACTAAAAGACACATCAATAGCACATGATGCCTCTCAAGATGAGGCTAGTTTCAAAATGAATGCAAGAAAGAAAGAAAATGCATAAAGATAAGATGAAATGCATGAAAGAGCATAAATATGCTTACAAAATTGTAAATAAACCATACAAATATAATGAAAATAGCTAATCTATGTTAGATAAAATAGATAAAATGCAAGGAATTAGAAACATAAGGACTAAATGTAGAAAATGGTGAACCAGATGCTAGTTATTGTCAATCAGAGTAGTCGGCTCTGCTAGCCACTATCAAATTTGATGGCTAAGCCTACAGGCCACTGTCAAAAATAGCGATCGCAGGGTGAGGGATATGCTCTCTAAATCTCAACCTAGTATCATTCGATTTGCTATGTAATTGATGTTCAATGTTTTCTTGTGTCTTTACACATGATTTTACAATTAAATTCAGCATCAATTCATCTCAATTTGACTCTTGCATAGCTAGGTTACTCTCAAGATAGGGAATCCACTATTACTAGGCAAACATGTACCATTCTCCAATTATATTGGACTCTACTGCACCTCAAAGACATGTTGATTCACTCCTTGATCTGGTAGAGCTCTACTATGGTATAGGTGCATGAAATGGACAAGGTTTGCAATAAAAATTTGGGGCCTTAAGTAGGCACCCAATTCCTCCATCCTAGCTTCATAGGAAAGCCAAGATCAAGAAATGGTTGAGCTTGGAGAATTGAAGGGATACTTCCATAAACTTCTATCCTCCTAACTATCTAAGAATATGTTAGGTGCAACATTTTTTACTCAAAATTTTTAGGCCAAGTTAGTTATAGAGTTAGTCACTCTCTCTCTCTGTGACTAGGGGTAAGTTTCCCCTAGATGCTATCAACAGGTACTGCTAGCTCCTAGCTACTCTAATTATCTATGGCTGTGATCATAGTTGTTGATGACGTCAATGGCTAGAGTTGCATAGGACTAGTCTACCCTAAATGAGTGGTTAGAACCATTGTTGGACCTTGGAAAGATCCAAGATCAATCATATGGTCTACAAAGGTATCCATATGAGTAGCCTCCTAACCATAATGTATTTTAGGTGTCTATAGATTCTCTTTTTTGGGATACATTGTGGGAAAATATAACACTGAGAAAAAATAGATAACCTAAATCCATATTATAGGTTGATTTATGTTCATTGATCTGGTCAACGTTAGATGCCCCAATCATGAGAAAATATGCACATATAAAAATCATTTCTCCCAATGAAATGAAAGGCTTAGCTTGAGTATAGCTTTGGATATGATCTAAATGAAATCATTATGGATTGTTCGAACGATAATGATCGAAGAATAAACTTCCAAAGATTTAGTTCATCGTGTTTAATTTTTCTCTAGCATAAGGGTAAGCTTGTGATAGTTATTAGCAATGATTCGTAATATGAATGCAATTCACATGATTGAATGTTCAATTTATTGATTTTGATTATGAAGATTGTTATTATGATTGCCCCTCAAGTGACGAGTCGATGAAAGCGATGAGTCACTTGACCAAGATGATTAAAGTTGTTGTATGGCAGGTCCTATTACAACTATGATTTTAACCACTAATAGTAATTGTACATCTCTATTCCATGGAGTAGTCCAGCCACAATGGCCTTCTTAGGGAATCAAGCTGATAACAATTCAATTTAGCATGTGATGAATCACTATGTTCAATTTTTTGATGAAATTTCATAGAAGTGAAATGAACACCTCGTTCCCATGGAGCATTCTGGCTGCAATGGCCTTCTTGGGGATTGAAGTGAGAATATTTTAATTCGATGATGAATAAATTGGTCCAAATGACCTTATGGTAATTTACTCATCCTACAAGATTGCATGGAGTGCAAGTCTCTACAACCATAAAGTGTATAGGATAAATAATTAGGTTTGAGGTGCACTTGAAATTTTTATTTATTTAGTTTTTTAATATTTTTGGAATTTTTGAAATTTTTGGACTGTTAGATATGCATTAATGTCCATTATGAAACTCCTTATACTTATAAAATGAGTGCATTTATTACTGTTTTCTAGTCATTATCAAAATCCATGGTTGATATTTGCAAGTCCCATAGATGCTATCGATGTTAGCGTTTAGGGTTACCATGATCTACGTCCACTATTGAAGTGAGCGACTATAGAAAATGTAAAATATATATAAGAAAAATAAGGATTTTTGTAATTCATTATTTCTAGTTGGCTTGAGATAAGAATGAGCTCTAAGGAGACAGAGAGAAACTGATACATAATTCTTGCAAACTTACCATACACCACTATAGAAGATAAGCTAGAAGCTTCTATGAGTGGTAAAGTTAGAGCTCCTAAGGTAGATTCTTCATCTCTCACTCTAGTCATTTATGCATTTAAAATGAACCTCATTAAGTAATGAGTTAAATGAATCTCACTAAACCATCGGTAATTAACCTCATCCTTATTTTAGATTTAGCATTATGTTAGCTTAGGTGGGTTGGAGGTAGATTTTAAGTTTTAGGTATTTGTGGGTAGGAAATGATCTTGCAAGGCATATTTCCTATAGGTCCTACCAGTGATGGCAGTTCTCAATCTACCAAATGGGGGCCACTATCATTGTAGATAGCTGGGTTCAAATCCCAATGATAAAAAATGATCATTTGTAGTTAGCCGCTGACGACATCGGTGATGGTCATGGCAGCTACTATCAATGTGGGTGGCTAGGGAACCTTAGGAAAAATTTAAATTTTTTATTTATTTTGGATCTTTTTTTTTGGAATTTGAGGTTGATTATTCTCTTTGATTTGCACATTAGATCTTGAGAGTACGGGTGCAAGATATTGATCGGTTGATCAAGTTTTTTCCCTAGTTAGATGATGCAAATTGGGATTGGTTTGGGGTAGTTGGCCATAGCTACATTATGAGTTTGCTGATTGTGATGTCAGATAAGTCTTACCACATAGCCCTAGCCCATTGATGGTAAAGTAGAATTAATACCTTTCATATTCCCATGGGAGAGATGATGGTGATATTGGAGGATTTCTACTGCATGTTCAAGATCTTAATTGATGGTCGGATTATCTTATCTTTTATGAATACAACTAGATATACAATGTTCACTCAGGTGTTTAGAGATAGAACAGTGGTAGCACTAGGATATATTGAGCATGAATGAGTTCTAGTTGATCACTAGTAGCACTAGTCGATGCTAGGTAATATTGATGCACATTATCTATAATGTGCTACTACCTGATACTTTAGGAGGGAGGTTCCCTTAGAACCTCCTGGACATGGTATATGACCTATTGGAGAGCACCACATGAGAGCCTTTGATCATGGCATGGGGAGTGCACTCCTATCCTAGTTCTATGATGATCTATACTAGATAACTCAATGGGAGTGAGTGGGAGTGGGATGTAGCATGTTACTACAAATCTGGGGCTGGAAGCACATTTGGATAGACCGACTAGGTGGAATTTGATTGCCTATAGAATCTATAACAACATATGACAAGTTTTATGCTACACAGTGGCCATGAGAGGTAGATATGGCTCGAAGTCAATATCACTCTAGATATATAGACCACTACATGAGTTTCTTAATAGGATTGTAGGCTGGATGGATTATATGGTAACCCTACTTAGATTACCCTGCATAAGAGGAGTCTGCTAGATACTTGACCTAGGTTAGACATAAATGATGGTTTATTGGGAACCATGAGAGGGTGAGAGAGTTCTTACACTACTCTCAGGTAACTAGACAATTTGATATTAGGTAGGATGTGCCATAGGATCTAGTCCTTTATCACCACCTAAATGCAGAGATAAATTCCAATTTTATAGATTATAGAGCTCTTAGCTGAGGTAGATCCAAATATAGCTAACATATAGGCCTATGATACTTGGTCAATCTCTAGAATATGGTAGAGTGGATGAATATTGGATCATGCTAGATATGAGGTAATAGTAGAGGGTGTTGATTATGATCCTCATGGATGATGAGTTCATCGTAGGATAGAAAGTGAGTGGGTCCAGACTATAGGGAAGTTAGAGGATCCACATGATGATGAGTAGGGGGAGGAGGATGCCCTAGATGATGAGGTATCCTAGTTGTAATATCAGGTACATAATTTGTAGGCAAAGTTGTAGACAACTCAAATATAGATTATGGAGCAAGAAACATCTCTCACTATAGTGCAAATCTAGATAAGTGCATGATAGAGGGAGTGGGGAGAATATGCATAGAAGAGGACCACTCTATAGGCATAGGTTGATTCAACTCAGACCACTATAGATTCTCTATGATGCACTTGTAGGCTAGGTATGCCATGATAGACACCAGTCTTACTAAGAGGGATTATCTCAAGATACAGCTAGGGGTTGCTTCCGTTGGTCATTCCACACCATCTACTCTAGTTGTTCAAGGATCAACAAAATTATATGAAATTGTAGATATTAGATGATTGTAAGGTCTCTTAGAGAATTACGTGAGGTGATAGGCATTATATGCAGCACATATATCTCTTCTAGAGGCTTAGGTTAGGATGTGTAGTGGTGTTTTTCCAGCCAAGTCTATAGTAGGGGGTTCACAGTGAAGTAGGCATAGTGAGTCTGGGTAGTCATCAATGTAGCCTAGTTATAGGTTAGGTTCCCAAACTGAGAGATTCATAGGAACTATCTCTAGATAGACTCATAAAGATGAAGCTGAAGGTGGAGGTGACCTAGGGGGTGCAAGCACTATTTGATACATCATGATGCCTATATCATTTTTAAGTGTAATATCTGAGGAACTACACTGTTTTAGCCTATGGGATTTATTGTACCTCATGTACTTTTTACACATATATGATACTTTACTTATTTTACATTATGTGTATTATATCTTTTTTTTATGTTCATGTGATGCAATTATGGATGCAATGCTTATATTATGTTTTGATTATGCTATATATATGCAATGTATTGATGATATGCACTAGCTATATGATAGATGTATGATTAGATGCTATGATCTAGATGTATAGATGCACTATTATGTATGCTTATATGGAAGCAATGATGACTATTAAATGCATGTTTAATTTGTTTAAATTTTTTATGTATTTAATCTATGTGATATGATATGATAGATGATAATGATTATGAAATGCATTAATTATATGAGGACGCTCTAATGCAAATGAACCTATATGTTTTAATCACTTAAAACATAAGGAATAAAACTAATACGTGTTTAAAAAACTACTGGATGACATCATAGAATTTATAAAAATCATGAATGTAAATGGTAACTCTTACCATAAGAATTAATCATTTAAGCACCCAAATGTAAAATGAAATGATGTGAGGTGTAGGGGTTTTCCTTATAAGCTTATGTAAATTAAAATATATACACAAAATAGTTAGTGGTTGTTTAAATATCATTGTTTATATACATGCGGTATCTATCCTATTCCATGAAAATCTCTTAATAAATAAAACATCATAAGGAAAATTGTGATTTATTAATGAGAGGACTTGTTGTTATCGAGTATTTTTAAGGTTTTCCATTAGACTCAAACACTCTAGTTGATTAATCAAAAGTTGTATAATGACTATTCAACACTCCTAAAAGATAAAATATTTTGTTATGAAGACAAAAATATTTATTATCCCTGTGTGTGAAAATGAATATAGTAGATGAAGAATAAGACTACCTCATTGCTAGGTGGTATTTAATTAGACCATTAAATTAGTGAGGATCACCATATGTTCATCAGGATCCTATTTTTGATGTAGTTGGATTAGACTACTAGGAAATACAAGACACCTAAAGCTAGCTAGTATTAGAACTACCCCATTGCAAGGTAGGATTCATTCAGCCTATTGCTATAATGGGGATCACTCTATGGATTTCAAATACTAACATTTCCAAGGATTCAAGATCTTTACCCTTTTATTTTCTTCAGATTTATTGGGATACTTTCTCATGCTTAGTGATAAAAATAATTGTTTATTTTGCATTTTGTTTTCTTTTGAGCAAGGTATTTATTTAGTGATGAAAATCACTGTTTATTTTGCTTTGCTTTGTTTTGGGATTTTTCTTATTTTGTAAAAGTAAGGGATTTCTTGGGTAGGGTAGAGCTTGTCCTTTTTTAAATGATTAGTACTCTAGACCATGCGTATTACAATATAAGAAAGTAAAAACCTTTTGATCTAGGACCACTTTGTAGTGTTCATCTTTCCTTGTTCAAAATAAGATTGGTAATGTTTATATTGTGATAGGATTTTGATATATACAAGGTGCTATCAAAACTAGACCTCATATTCAAAAGTGAATATAGCTTTCTACAAAATATGATAAGATCACTAGGTATGGTTGAATGGCCAAAAAAGCCTAGTATATACCTCATAGCAACTGTATGGGTTGTCTTGAAAAACACAATTACTCATAGGGGTGATGGATAATGATGAAGATGCATGCTTAACATACAAACTTGGTGTATCCTAATGCGAATTCAATGGATGATGATGCCTAGTACAATGTAATTAACTAAATGCATGAAATAAAATACAAAATGTAAATGTTTTTGTGTTTTTTATATTTTAACTTGTTTTTGTGCTTTATTGAGTTTCAATTGTTTTTGTATTAAATGATTTTATGATTTTTTTTTTTGTATTTTTTTTTTTGGATTTTATATATGAAATGCCTTTAAATGAAGAATTTTGAGAGGTTTGTGCTCTTAAAAACCTTCTAACTATGTAAAGTAGTAAGTCTCGGATCCAATATTTTTTGAAATGATGAATGGACCTAACCAGTTAGTCGTAAATTTGTCTCGTAGATGCGGTGGTAGGTTTGAGTTATGTTGGTTTTATTTTAGCATAAGTTCCCCAAATTTAAATTCCCTTAAATGGAATTAACTATTGTAAGCTCATTTTAAATAATCTTGATAAATTTGGAGATGCTCAAGAGCATTCACTCGACGTTCATTAAGAAGGGTCAGTTGATCAAAGCAAGCTTATTACGCAGTGTTGTCATCGATGAACTCTTCCAATGTGAAGTGCAATGTTAGAATTTCTAATTCCAAGGGTATGATGACATCAATACCATATACCAGTGAAAATGGGGTTACCCCAATGCATGTTTATATGCTATTTTTGTAAGCCCATAATGCAAGAGCTAAATGATTGTGCCAATATTTATGATTTTCTTATACAATTTTCTTCAAGATGGCTACTACTATTTTGTTTGAAGCCTTTACATACCAATTTACCTGTAGATAATAAGGAGTTGCAAAACTATGTTGAATATTATTCTTGGATGTTAAATCCCTTATAAATTTATTTTTAAATGAAGTTCCACTATCTGAGATTATTTTTGATGGTTTTCCAAAATGATATATTATATTATGGAGTATGAACTCTTATGTTGTAGTTAAAGGGATTGCCTCCATCCACTTGGTGAAATACTTAGTGGTCATTATGATAAACGTGTATCAGTTCAAATATGAGGGAGATATCTTACCAATTAGATCCAAACCCCACTGATAAAATTGCCAAGCTACTTGAATAGGTTGTAAGGCCTATGATGGCAAGTGCATCAAATTAGCATGGTGTTAGCATTTAACGTATTTCCTAATATACACGTAGTAATTCTTATACATGGTGGACAAATAGCAACCCATTCTAAGGATGCACTTAACGATGGCCATGTCATTGAAATGGAAATCACATGTACCATAATGAGCTTATGAGATAACCTAGGTTGATTCTTGGGGATCAAGGGAATGAAGGAGAATTTTATCATAGCTATGATGATACAAGATATATCCTAACAAGACATATCTGGTCACTTTTTGTTTAAATTATCTTTTGGTGGCATGCGATAATTCTTGTAGGATTATTCCAAGCTTAAGGAAATCATGTAATTGGGTTAACCAATACTGATATGTGACAACTTCAATTGATTGGATGATGTTTTCCCATTGCAATTTAACTTGCAAAAATGCATATTGGGAAACTATCCTATGGATAATAGTAGTATCGTTCTCTACAGGATCCTACGAAATGAAATACCCCTTAGGAACCTTCTTTAGAAAGTCTCTAGCTCTATAGAACCACTCATGGTTTGGTTCTATATGAATCATGTGGAATTATTCTTGATTGTATTGAGACTCATGTTATATCATGGATTATTATAGTATTTTTACCTAGATTGTAGTGAAATCAGTAGATAGATTCTGAGGGACTAAGGATCCTAAATATGCCATAGTGTCTACAAACCTATTTAATGTTTGAGGGATTACCTTGATTTTGTACCACTTCAGTTGGGCTAAGTAAGTTTCCACAAGTTTCTTATACACTTTTAGTATGGTACACCTACACTAATAAATCCCCTTAACTTGGTTAACTAAGAGAAGGGAGTCACAAAAGATATTCAGCTTTCTAATCTTCATGGTAAGCACTGTTTGGAGACCTAATATTAGGGACTCATATTCAAAATTTTTATCAGTTTAAGGGAAGTTGAGTTTAAATGACAAGAACATTGGAGCACCTTGTGGTGTGAAAAACCCAATCCTTGCACCATCCCATTGCTCGCATTTCAAATAATCAAAGAAAAAAGAAATAATCTTTATTATTTGGTTCTTCAGATTTGGTAACTTTCATAATGGAAAGACTACATTATTAGGAAGCTCTATTATAATAGGATTATGATTCTAAAGAGGTGCCTCTGCAAGTTGATCAACTACAACTTATCCTTTGATTTACTTTTGACTAATGAATTCTAGGTCAAATTCTATCAATAGGATGATTCACTTTGTAGTATGTATGTTATGATATGTCTTGTTCATTATGTACTAGAAAGGATTTTATTTTGATATTACATACATTGTATGACTCAGAATATAGTGGTGCAACTTATTAGTTGAAAAGACCACTACTAAGCACAACTTTTCTACATATGCATATCTTAGCTCGTAGCTAACCATGGTTCAACTAATGTTGTATATCACCTGTTATTTGTCTTGCTTGTTCTATTGGGCTAACATGGTTTCCAGTGGAAATTTTATGGTGGATATATACAATAGAAATGGAACATCTGGTCTAAGTGGAGATAAAACTAGTAGTGAGACTAGGTATTGCTTAATCTCAATGAAGGCTTTTTAGCAGTCTTCATCCCAGTTAAATGGGACCTCCTTGTGTAGTAGTCAATTCATGGATCAACATTTATCTAATAACTATGCGATGAAGTGCTTTATGGATGCTACATTGCCCTATAGGATTCTTAATTTCTTAATGTTTATGGGGGGACACATTTCTAATATATATTTTACCTTTATAGGATCTAATTCGATGCCTCGATCCTAAGAGTTTTATTGAAGTTATGCCAAAGACACATTTCTTGGGATTCAATCTAACATTATGTTCAATCAGGTGATCAAAGACTTTCCTAAGGATCTTAGCATGCTTTGCATGTAGTAATGACTTGGTCAGTAATTAATCAATGTAATTTTCCAATATCTTATGCATGTAGTCATGAAATATGTATGTCATAGTTTGCTAATATGTAGCACCAGTATTTTTAAGGCCAAATGACATAACATTATAGAAAAATATCCCCCATGGAGTGGTAAAAGTTGTTTTATGCTGATCTTTAGGTTTAATCTGAATCTAGTTGTAACCATAAAAACCATCCATGAGTGAGAGCATTTCATGACATATAGTTGCATCTACAATAACATCGATATTAGGTAACAAAAATGAATATTTGGGTGTCGCTTTGTTGATGTCCCTAAAATCCATGTAGATTTAGGTTCTTCTATCAGGTTTTCCTACGGGTACCATGTTTGATACCCATTTTGGATAGTCAATGGGAATTATGAATTCTATATCCAATAGCTTTTGCAGTTTATATTTAATCATCAAGGTGATAGTTAGATATATTTTATTGAGTTTTTGCTTGACCAAATTTTTAGTGGGGTCCAATGAAAGGTTGTGGATAGCTAATTTTGTATCTAGACCTGGCATGTCCTTGTAGGTCCAAGAAAAGATATAAGGTATCTCTTTCAATAGAGGAATGAAGCTAGTGCACTCCTTAGGAGATAATATTTCTCCAAACTTAGCTTTCTTTGGATTGATGAGATCATCACAAATATCCTCTTCAAAAGTTTCCTCTATTGACATATGCAATCCCTTCTCAAGCTGATGAGTCGTAGGGATCATATGGATATCATATACTATGTTTAAAGGTTCCACAAAATTTAGATTGACCTTAGCATGATTGACATCATGGGAATAGCCTGGTGCAAAATGGAATAGTTATAGGATTTCTTCCTTAGGGAATAAATTTTTAGGCTCTAGGGGTGAATTTATGTGATCAAAATTAATGACCTCATGATTGAGGTACAAAGGTCTTGAAGGGTCTGATGGGTTATGGAATGGAGTGGTTAGATTTATGGAGATCACATTGATGGATAGAAATAAATCTTCAGATTCACATGGATTAAACTCATTACTTTTGGGTTTCTCCCCATGTTCAAGATGTGGCTCAAGTGGTATGGGGATAACCGAGTCTACTTTGGGAATAGATAAGACAATTGGATATTCTAGGGGAAATAACTATCTTAAATTTGTAGGACTGAGAAAGACCATGTGATAGATTTTATACAAGTTCATTGGTCACCTCAGAATGAGAGGTCCTAGGAAGACTGTACGATATAACTCATTCATATCTATATGTGGCCTAAGATGATATAGATGCTAAGGCCCTAGGTAATCCAACTCATTTTCATACTCATACTCATCATCATTGTTGAAGCATTCACTCTCATGTTCTTTAGAGTTGTACTCTGAATCACCCTCTTCAAAAGTGTATTCTTATTTGGATATTTCTATGGAGATACCTATATGATATATTAGAGGAGACTTTGTTGTTACCATGGTCACATTCCAGTTACCCATCCATGAATACAAAGGGTTAAGATGATAGGGATTCCAATCAATGCCATCCCCAAATTCTAGATTTAGACAATCTAAATATATGGCTAGTAATTCATCCTAATTTTATCCTAGACCAAACTTATCAATCGATAGCTGGTAATGTGGCTGATATGGAGTTTTGAACCCTTGCTCAAATAATCTTAGTTCATAACCATGCCAATGGTAACAGTTAAAATACCTAAGGATAAACTCTAGGTTCGATAGATAATGAACATTTACTATGAAAGGTTCATCATCATCATATTCCATGGGCAAGTGATTTGTGACTTGATCCAAGCTTTTGTAGATGAAATTAGTTTGATTGGATGGCACCCCAGTTGTACCACAATACCAATAGGAAATCGAGGATCTTGATGTCTTCTCATATCTTGTGTAGATTTTATAATAGGCATGAAAGTAATATTTTGTACAAGATACTCAGCTAACTCGGGGTTAACTAAGTGACATGTCACATAAGGTGCAGATGATGCTATTGAAGATACAGGTGATATAGGTTGAGGACCCTCTTCTACTAGGTTGTGTGAATAATCCTCATCCATGGGATTTATAATCTCCATAGTTGCTACATTTGGGATCAACCCAGGTTCCTCTTTGACTAAAGGTACCTTCATCTTTTGATCATTCTTCAGTTTTGACGATGTTGTAGGATTTTCAGAAGCAATTATTGTCCTAGGGGTTGGTGGTAGTGCCAACATAGAATGATCTAAACATACTAATTTTGAATTACTCTTTGGACATATAATGGGTGACGTAGGTCGAATGTCCACAAAATAAGATGGGAGGACAAATTCTCTCGACAAATCAAATTGATTTACATACTTGAATGACTCTTCATTTTATGGGACCACATGCATATACTTCATGCATTGATGTAAAATTGAGGGTACGCAATGTATGTCCCTAGTCCACAGATGACCTAGAAGGATGTTGTATTGAATTGTGCCCTCTAAAACATGGCACATCACCATGATGGTTTTTAGCCCTACCTAAATAGGAAGGACTATTGTACCTATTGTCAAGCATAATGTATCATTTAATGCTCACAATATAAAAGTTGAGATTACAATATGCGACTTAGGGATATTTAGGCATCCTAAGGCTTTTGTGGTTATTATATTGATTGATGAACCTGTATCAATCAATACCCACTTGAAATGAGTATGGTTAACACACGTAATGATATGCAACGGGGGGTACGCTATGGAAATGGATAATATTTTGATTTCACGATCATAGAATCTAATTGCAAGCTCCTAGCACTACTGCACATGCCCCATGAAGTTAGTAAAAGCTTTGGGATTTTAGGGTTGAAACTCTATGGATCTCAAAATTTCCATCAAGGTCACCATGTGCCTAGGAGATTTTTGTATAAGCTCATATATTTACAACTTTAATAAGGTTGTTTGTAGACTCTGAATGAGTCTATTTCTGATTGTAACCATCGGTATTACTAATGGGCCTTGCAATGGATTTTGTACTAGCCTTTACTAAGGTGCAACAGGGATACAAATAGGAGCTACGGGTGGCTTTGGTTGATTGTATATCCTATTCCTAGTAACCACATTAACCATACCAACAAATCCTTGTGTAGGAGGATCTATCCGAACTTGGTTGACTTGACTTGCATGGTTCCTTTACAATTCATGATTTGGTAAGGGATCCTTGAATATTCCCATGTTTTGGTTATCCAGTGCTAGGGGGTTGTCGACTCATGGCTGATCCTTATTGATGATGTTTTGTACCATGTGTTTGAATGATGTCATGGCATTTTTATCTGTGATATGGGTAATGATGATCTTCCCTATACCCCTTGGGCTTGGGGTGATTAGGGTCTAGTAGCTGTAATTATGACAATTGAAGCACCTTAACCTTGCATAATTGCTTAAAGATAGATGCCATAGCCTTGCATAATTTTGACGTTACTTATCTTTGCCCTGGTTTTTGTTGTGCTAATTATACTATGTAGGGGGAGATTATGCCTAATAATTCTATTGTTGTTGGCTCTTATATTTATTAGGAATATTTAACATGACATGGTTTACAGGCACATGTTTACCTTGATGTTGTTGATTTTGCGAGTTCTTGTTATTCCAATATTTCTTGTTTTAGAGCTTTAGATCTCCTTATTGTAATTTTATGTCTTCAATTATTTTGGTTTCTACCAAAGCCTCCTTGAATATCATATATTGTTGCAGTTGCAACAATAGCAATATATGTTTTTCATAGCATTTTGAAGATATTCAGGTGTGTTCCATGGTGGGAATAGAGAATGGTAATTTTACCATTAGTTTTCTCTATTTGTTCCCATAATCTATGATTAAATCATCATAATACTATCATAAGGCAACCATATCATATAGATTAGTCTTTTTATTGACACCAAACAAAAAGTATTCAAGAAAAGAATTCACCAACTACTCAAAGTTGGTTATGTTATGCATCGATAGTCGGTTATACAATTTCAGGGCTACACCCGAAAGGGTGATCATAAAATTCCTTAATAGTAAGGCATCATTGTTTTGTATCTAAAAGCATAGATTCATGAAGCTAGTTATGTCCTCTTGTATGTTTTCATCACCTCATAATATTTCTAGCTTTGGCATCTCAAAGTGATTAGGATATGTCAGACTTGGGATCGAGGGATATAGATATTAATTGTGAATTTTACTTAGGTAGGCTTTTGGTAAGTCATTCCCTATTTCTCAAGATATTTTATTCTCTCAGTAAGGACTCTGTAATATTGAGAAGATATGATTTCTTCTTCCCTAAGTGACCTCTAGGGTGCACGTGGAGGTAAATTTCTTTGAGATAGAGACGATCAACTACGTTCATCTTGCACATCTATTGAAGATGGTTTAGGATATAAATAATCATGATCATCTCTCTTTGACTCTTCATACTGACTCTATTCAAGATGATTTAGTGGTTGACATTGTTGTTGCCTAGATAAATTATGGGAAGTACAATGTGCATGGTGCTCTCCTTGCTTAGTGTGCAGCTTTGGGTATGATATAACACATCTTGTGTTGCGCTGATATTTGTACTCACTATTTGGAGGTAGATCAGCTTGAGCTAACCTATTATCTCTCTCTTCTCACTTATTTTTGTCAAGTATGCATTGCTCTTGTAAGCAATGTTTGTACAAAATTTGTTGAAACAACATTTGTTATTGTGTATCTTCTTGTTCCAACTACTCATGCTCTACGTGTAAATACTCTAATTGGTGTTGGATTGTTTGCTATATTTGGTTTGAACAAGCCTATGTATCTAATTTGAGTTATCTACTATGTAGGGTATTTGGATTTGCAATTTTGTGCAAGGATTTTTTTTGGTATGAGTCCTAACAAAATGATTCGCTATACTCTTTCCTCTATTTGTATAAGTTGCATTGATATTATATTGTGCTCTTTGTTTTGTTTCCACATGCGTGGATGAGGTATGTTTACTGCATCGGCATTTTGAACTCTCATCTTGGGTATAAGTATGTATCTCTATGTCTTCACTATGCGTACTCTCAGAATGAGAGTGGGCAGTAGAGGTGGCCCTACGCTCTGATATTACAAGAGCTATATCTAGGTTATTAAGCTAACTAGTCTTCCATGGCTAATTAGGTGTACTGTATACTCTTATAATGTGGAGATCTTTGATATATCTCCCCTAATTAGAATGGTCTAGAGCTCTTGTGGGTCTGTTATTAGATGCACCCCCTATATTTTACCCCTCATTGGGAAAATATTATGTATTTTTATCATGTTATGGTAGGGACCTTGGAGCACCCTCATTTTTATCATGGTAGGATCCCGAGTTTGGTCCTCTAGTTGGGATTTCTCGATGAGAACCCTCGTGGGTTGAGTTGTCACCTCTAATATTGGCTGAATGTCATTCAATAGCATTTTGTATGGGTGGCTCAACTTCAATATTATTTGTGTTGCATGGAGTATTGGTTTTCTCCTCAGTCGTAGATAGAGAGAAGTGACCCCATGTGTTGACCATATCTTTATGAAATTATCTCTTATGTAAGTTTTAATACAAATAAAGTAAACAAGGTGATTATCTCTTTTAAGTTTTTTTTGTGTTTTCTAAACCTTGTTTTATGTATTTTGATTTATTGTGAATACAATATGAACTCTTATCATGTTTGAAGTAGTTGATTTAATTTTTAGATTATTTAAATATTTCACCTATATGCTCACTGTGACAAACCTAGTAATGACATCCAGGTTGTATACCCATCGAGATATGGAGATGAAACCCATATCCTATCAGGGAACATAGGTAATATTGATCCTCACTAAGAACATCGTTGGTAGTGATACACCCTCTAAAGAGGAGTGTGTGCAATTTTCCATGTATAGGATAGTTCTTGGATTGGCCTTGGCCATGAACGGGTAATGAAAATATCAATGTCAACAAGTCAACTGAGTGGTAATAACTTCAATCATTGGTCTTAATCAATGGGTTGTATGTGAAAGCTCAGTACCACTGTTGTTTACACTTGAATCATGGTGTGTGGTGTGTTTATTTTAATTTGCAAGAAAATAAATATGCATCACCAATCATTCAATGAATTTTACACTGTATGCATAAAAATGTATGTTTCATTTAAAAAAATGCAATGGGAAAAATATGTTTTATATTAAGAAAATACAATGCAAATTTTAAAATGGTTTAGCCTTTGAAGAGGTTTTAAGCAAGCACACCTAACAAACCAAGCTAAAAATTAGCTGCTACTATAAATATCGATGCATAATCATAGTTGATATACACAGTAGTAGCTAGAATCCTAGTTGTTGGGTTCTGGGGTGGCTAGTAGAGATAGTTGATGTTCCTAGTAGAAGCTAATAGAAACATAGAAGAATAATTGGTTAACGTTGTTTAATATTTTTCTATGTGAATTACTTAACCCTACTGCCTTTCAAAAATACAAAAAAAACAAGAAATAAAAAAAATGGGATAGAACCACTTACATGAGCATCCACATATGATGAAGAAGTAGGTTGCAAATTTTTTTTATATGTGTTTTCTCCTAGCTACTATCGATCATGGTGGTTGCGATGCTAGCTACTATAGTTGATGGTGGCTAGGACTGCTAGTTGATGTCGCTTAGAGTAGTTGTACCTACATTAAGAAAAAATATAGAACATCAATTAGTAGTAAAAATAGGGTATATTGGTTGCCACTTGTAAGTAGTAAAAATCATGCATCTAATCTATTTGCAAACATGTAACAAATAGAAATTAAGAAATCATGTAACCATTGCAAGATAAAATATGATAAAAAATGAGGTGCTCTTTATTAATCACAATAAGTCTTGATTATAATATTTCCATCTTAGGGAATCCTTCAATTTGATACAATTATTACAAATGTTGTGGCCCCTCAAAGGGGAGAGATGCACTCCAATGATTTTCACTCCTCCACTACTTTACTTATAAGAGGGCTTATTAGCTACCTCCTTCTTTGATATCAAGAAGTATGATCTCGATGATACTTTGTCCTTGAATAGATCTGTCACCTACACACAAAGAAACTACAAGACACATCAATAACACATGATACCTCTCAATATGAGGCTAGTTTCAAAATGAATGCAATCAAGAAAGAAATACATAAAGATAATATGAAATGCATGAAAGAGCATAAAGATTCTTGCAAAACTATAAATGAACCGTACAAATGCAATGAAAATAGCTAATCTAGGTTAGATAAAATAAATAAAATGTATGTAATAAAAAATGTAAGGACTAAATGTAGAAAATGGTGAACCAGACCCTAGCTACTGTTGATCAGAGCATCCAGCTCTGCTCGCCGCTATCAAATTCAGTTGTCAAAAACACTAGTCATGAGGTGAGGGATCTGCTCTCTAAATCTTGACCTAGTATCATTTGATTTACTACATAATTGATGTTCAAGGTTTTCTCATGTCTTTGCACATTATTTTGCAATTTAATTTGATTTCAATCCATCTCTATTTGAATCTTGCACAACTAGGTTACCCTCAAGCTAGGGCATCCACCATTCCTAGGAAAACATGTGTCATTATCCAATTGGATAGGGATCCCATGCACCTCAAAGGGATGTTGATTCATTCCTAAATATGATAGAGCTTAACTATGGCATAGGTGCATGAAATGGATAGGATTTGCAATCAAAATTTGGGGCCTTAAGTAGGCACCCAATTCCTCCATCCTAGCTTCATAGGGAAGCCAATATCAAGAAACGATTGAGCTTGGGTAGTTGTAGGGATGCTTCCAAAAACTTCTATCCTCCTAACCATCCAATAATATGTTATATGCAATAGATTTTACTTGACTTTGTTAGGCTAATTCAGTTACATAGTTAACCGCTCTCTATCACCTTTGCTGCCCTGAATGAGTGGTTAGAACCACTATTGGATCTTGGAAAGGTCCAAGATAAATCATATAGTCTCCAAAGGTGCCCATATGAGTAGCCTCATAAACATGACATGTTTTAGGTGTGTATATTTTTCAACTTAAAGTTTGAATTTTTGTAAGTAGTTAAATGCTTTTGATTTGTACTTCATCAAGTATACCCATATTTTTCTAGTATGATTGTCAAAAAATATTTGAAAGTATTTATGTCCTCAAACACTATCAACTTTCATTGGTCCACACAAATCTATATATATTATTTCTAGAGGTTGTTGATTTTTGTGTTGATGAAGTTCAAAAGGAATTTTATGTTGTTTACCTATTAAATATTATATGCATATAGTATGTTTTAGATATAAGTTGGGTAGTCCTACCATTTGATATCTGAGTAATTCCTTCATTGATGTCTCATTGGTATGTCCTAGTCGTTTGTGCCATAGTTTAGAAGCATTGACTGAGTGAATAGCAGTGTCTAGGATATATAGGCTATTTTTAAATGATCCCGATGCTATCATTGTTCCCTATATAAAGATGTGACATTGATTTCTACCAGTGAGAACCTTGAAATCAATAGTTAGGTCTTGATCCATGAGCTAAAAAACATAAATAATATTGGTGGTTAGTCCTAGAACATACAATAAATTTTTTAATATACCTCTTCCATATTTACTAGAATATTTTTTATTCCTTTTACTTCATATGTTTTGCTATCTGATACTACAACTAGATTTTCATTTATCTTCTTCAAAAAATTGAACTAATATATGTTCCCTGTCATATGCTTACTTGCACCTGAATTTATATACCAACACTCTATGATGTTGTTTAGTACTTTATATCTTCCTAGAGATAGTGCTTTTGTAAAAAAATAGTTCAATTTTTGTTGACTTTGTACAAATTTTGTAATTATGAAAAATCAACTTCTTAACTCCTTATTACTCATATTGAACTAAGAACTTTTCAATTTTGAAGAGATTTTAATATTGGATTTCTTTGATTCCTTTAGAAAAGTTTTTGAGACAAGAATATTATATTTTTCCAACCTTAAAAATTTATAATAACCTCTTTTTATATCCCTTGGATTGTTTCTAATTTACAATAACCTAGTTTGAAGTTGTAGACCTTATGAATCCCAAATTTAAAAAAATTAGAATACATTAATATTTGCAAATTTTAAATGAAATAATTCCTAGTATTCCTTATTTCTCCTAGGTTATGCTTTGCAAGTATTACACAATTTTAATATTTACTTTCCCTAACTTTTACTTTCAAATGAAGATTAATTTCTTTCAATAATTCAACCTTATAATATATCCTTATAACTCCCTTTTTATGGAAAGCAAAATAGATGGAAATTATACCTTTATAAAATCGGTGGTAGACTGTCCTTTTTGGGTATTGTGAAAAATGGAATATTCTTCCACATTGAATTTGCTCCAAAACTCAGTTCACTGCTTCCTTGACCCATTTTACCAGGACTAATGTGCTTCGTTATTTTCTCTTGAAATATTCTTTAAGTTATTGTCAATTTGCTATTGTGTATCTATCGAGCTACTACCATGATACATGAAAAATGCTATCGAGTCACTTAAGAATCACTTGTTGCCATTGCTACCTTGCTTTGACTATCATTTCACCTCCTTGATTGTCATTTTTATGTAAGATAAGTCTTAAAATTTGTGACAAGTATCACAACTATTACGTATGAACACTCACTCCTTTTTAATGTAACAATCCTTTAGTAACACTTTTCTAGATTCTTGGTCACCTTGTAATGCATGAACACTTGTGTGAGTTTTTTTGGATGTTAATAAATGGGATGGTACCTTAGAGAATTTGTGCCAAGTGGCTTTCAACATTTCTACATGGATTTCTTTCACTGTAACACTTCCAAGGAGAGTATCACTCCTTTTTTTATACCTCTTCTTTTCTTGCTACATTTTTTGGAGTGCAAGCCACCTCTTCTCTTGTTGGTCGATCATTGAGGTAATTTTTGATCTTTGAATGGTGTTGTAGATGATTATTTTGGTGTAAAATCTTCACCAAGATAGCAACCTTTGAATACATCACCTGTTATCCTCATTTTTTGTTCCTTTCAACATGCTTCTTTTATATTGTTCATCCATATTGATTGAGGTAAAATATGCCACCTTTTTATTTGTAAAAGAGAGCTCCCTTTATATCTATGTAAATTTAGGTTGATGATCGACTTATATATGCGTTACAATTTTCAATTTCATCCATATAATATGTGAAGTGTGAGCCCCTTTGAATGGCTTCTTGTGTCATGGATGAGGAGTGTTTGATGTCTAGACTTTATTGCTTGATGTTTGACCTTTCATGGCTGGATTTCTCCATAGTTTTTGTGTCTTTAGTGGAAAATTCAATATGAACTTTTCCTACAATCAATGTAGTGCAATACATTGTAATATTCTATAATAATAATACGTTCTTATTATACACTTTTTGCATTCCTTCTTGCAAGTCTTGTAGTATGATTTTGTATCAAATTTTGAATGCACAAATGAGGGTTTTGAGGATGTCCCTTTGGATATAATCCTTGTCCTCTTTGCTTGGATATTTAATTATAGATCCAAGATTTACAAATGTTGTATATAGAAGATTTTTTTGATGCACTTAACCCTAAAGTGCTTTGGATTTGAGACTCACCAAGTCTCAATCTTTGAAGCTTCTATTTCTATTTTTGGTTAGTTGTATTCTTCTCCAATTTTTGGATGATTCTAACCTTATTTCATGGCTTCAATTGGCCACTATGACTTCCATATTTTAGGCACTAATAGTGTCTTTGAAAACTTTGACAATTTTTTATTTTGTGCCCTTCTCAAGCACACAAAATCTAATATTTTGAGAGCAATAGAATAGTGCAAATGAATGTAATAATATTTCACTTTTAATGAACTAATAATTTCACCTTATCACTCCAATAAACTCTCAATAACATGCACTTAATCAAATTTACTACAACTAATCAAGAATGATCTGAAATTAACCTTCAATAATTATTTTGTAATTTCACTACAATCAATAGTGTAGGACTTAGTCTTATTTTTATTTTTCCAAAGTATATGATAGGTAGTTCATAAAAGTAATTCAGAAATCTAATCAACTAATAAATGTGCAAATAAAACTTAAAAGAACTTTTCTTTTTGCACTTTTTAAGACTATAATCCAATTGCAATTTTAGTCCAAATTCAAGTGCTTTAACAAATATGATAAGTAATCCAATTAATGAATCTACTTGCACCAAGAAGTTGCTTAATTTTTTCTGAAAGTTTATGTAGATATTTTACCACTTTTATAGAGTATGTAGATCTTGGTGTCTAGTATCACCAAGTTTCCACTTCGAATAGGATCTTGCAACCCTTTGTAGACTATTTTGAATAGCTTCTTCACCAAATGATGGTCTCAAAATTTCTTTCACGAACCTAGAATTTGGTGGCTTATTCTCCTCTTGTGTTCTCCTCCTTCTATTATAGATTTGGAGAAGTCTTTATCTATGAAGCAATGCCTTCTTGCTGTGAGAGGTAATCTTAAAATATCTAAGATTTGGTGAGCTTCATCTAGTATTTGGCACTCCTTCCAAAAATCTTCTTCTCTTGGGATTGTTATTAGATGACAATAATTGTCCAAAGTCCTTCACTTGTGACTCTCTCTAATTCTATCACATAGATTCTTCTTATATATTTTGACAGTGGTTAGTCAAACGGTGTGTCAGTTTGACAAAACACTCAAGCTCAAAGATAATGGTGATTTCCCTATTGACCTACATAGACTAGATCTACCATAGATTTGATACCACTGATGGCTTTAGCACCATTCCATCATAAAATTAGAGAGAGAGATATAGAGAGAAATAAATATCTATTATTTATGAATGAAAAATTGATACATTCGAATAAGGGCGTGGTACCCTTTATATAGGAAGATGGATTCCTTGCCCAAAACTCTACCCAACCGTGTAAGGGACAACTTACACATATACAAATTGCACATTGATACTTGTGCATTTATCATATTGCATAAAGCAACTATATAACTTCCCCCCGAAGTAATCTAACATAACCAAATAATGTAATATATTCTAAAAATAAACCTATTGACACTTAGGTCTACATCAAAAAATCTTGTTTCAACTATAAACATGTCTAGCTCCTCCATACTATTTGGGTATTCTTGTATACTTATCTTTTTTGTAGGTGTGATAGGGGTGTTGAAATCACCCACTACTATCCATTTCAATACTCTAAATTATTGTCTCATTTTTTCTATAATCCTTCATAATTTATTCTAGACCCTATTAGTGTTAGGGGTATAGACATTGGTGATCACAAAAGCTAACTTGGATATTTTTGTTGTGACTAGAGTTATTAATAAGTTCACTTTGTTTTCTAGGATTTCACATTCATAGTATTTGGATTTCCACATTGTAATTATACCTTTTGATGCCCCTTGGGATTCTTCCTAAAAATCTTCTCTAGTCCTCCAAATATTTACTTATCCTAGGACTTATTATTTTTCACCCTATATAACTCAAGAGTAAACTTTGCTAGAAACAAGGGCCTAGGGCCATGATTGTAACTAAATTTTGGTCATGATAATTCAAAACTACACATTGTAAAACTAAATTGTGATTTGTGCTAATTAGGTTGTAAAAAATTGTTAAAAGTCTATATGTATCCCATCAATGACACTACCCTCATAGTTTGATAAGTGTGCAACAACTATGGCATGATATTTATAGCCCATATTTTCATTTTATTATCAATTTCATAATAAATCAAATGGAGGGATATTTATGTAACTCAATTTCTCATATGTTTATTGATCACATGATCTCGTTTCTATGGTGTAATGGTCATATTTTATTTGATTTCTCATACTCTAAACTTTACAATTTTATTTTTTGCACTTATTTTTACATAATTTTCCTTTTTATAGTATATTTAATGAGTTTAATCTTGGATTATAGATAATAACAAGAAAAATAGGGAACCATACTTAATATAGAGGTGGAAAAAATTCTTTACCATACCCATCCAAGTTTGAAACTTGAATTTAGTGGCACAATACTTAAATCCAAAGTTAAAACATTTCATTGGATCAAAAATTACTAAATGTAAGCAAGGCATATAGAGGGATGTCAATAAATTAAAAAATTATATACGAGATATATATATATATATATATATATATATATATATATATATATATATATATATATATATATATGTATTGGTTGTATGGTATTGAAATGAGCCTTAAACTATAACCGCATAGGGCTATTACAATAACTTGGAAATTATGTATGTATTGCTTTGTAATATTTGAACCTGGTCTCCTTTAAAGTTGAGGAATTTAATTTGTTGATATAATATCATTTGATATAAATAATAAATTTAAATTTTATAAATTAGATGTTTATAAAATGTTAACAAGAAGGAACTATATAGACTATGTACATGGACAAGAAGAACATGTTTTTAAATATATAGAATTTTGTTTTCTTTCATTCAAAAAATTATGATCCACTTCATGTACTTGCTAATATCTAGCTACCCATAGATAAAAAAAAATTATTCAAAGGATATATCCTAATAATTATGACCAATTTTTGAATGCTCATTATAAAGTGTTGGAGAATATTGCATTATTTGGTACATACTAATGTACCCCCATGGTACCTTCATGGTACATTTGTAAATAATGAATTAGGATTGAGTTTGTAGTCTAGAGTGTGAGTTATATTTTCCCTTTTATGTAAGTGTGAATGTGTAGAAAATACACAAGTGTGTTGTATGTAAGAGTGCAAATATGTAATGTGAAGATATGCATAAGTGTCCTAGATTAGGAGTCCAAGAGTATTGCAGATATGTGCAAGTATTGTAGAGTCAAGTATCCATAAAGTATGCAAGTGGCAAGTTGATAAGCCAAGAGTCATGCGACTTGGCATATGGAGAGCAATAATAAAATATCTAAAGAGTCATAGTACTATGGCTATATTGTGGAGATGATGCTCCATAGGAAGATATATCATATCCATTTTATATATCTTATTATTTGATTGTAAGAGAAAGTGGAGTAATAAAGATTGTATACTTTTTGAGCAATTAAAATTGTAAGTTTTTTATGCATTGTACATGAATGCTTAAGACTATTTAAATTCGTTTTTAAAAATATAAATGAACATTAATTGATTTATTATAAACCTTGAGATACATATTAATTTACTCATATTTTTTTGGTAATATTAAAAATGAAGACGGTTTTAAAGGTATCCCACAACCAATACAAAAAAAACACCACCTAGGCGAGAAAGACCATAACTAAACCTCACCAGACAACATGAGGTAAACTAAAAAAATATTGCAAATACTAGGAACTAATGACATAGAATAAGAGGAGAATTGATATGGTTCTAAACCAACTTACCCATACCCTGAGCAACATAAGTATCCAGACAAGAAATATTTTTAGAAATATCCATTGTCGATCTCAACGAACTCCACAATTTCCTTTGATTGATATCGATAAGCTTCAAATTATGAAATACCGAGCATATAATATCCTCATAGTCCTCTGGGGCATAGAACTACTCAAAACATTTCTCTCGATGGCAATCCCATAAAAGAACATCAGTATTAGGGTGGGAAGAAAGAGGGGAGAATCCTTCATCCTCACCACCTTTATTGTGTAGATGTTTAGATTTACGTAAGCCACTACTGATAGCAATACGAGTGGGTTTTAGGTCCATATTCATAGGATCCTCCTTAATATCTTTAGGGGATAAATCAAATTTAATAGTGGGGCCAACCGAGGGAGTGCAAATACCCACATCAAAGGCCTTACCCCACACTCCTTTAGTAGAAACCTGTATCTTTCTAGACACCTTCTCAAGACCCGTTTCAAGGTTAAATTAATAAATATCTTCACTAAAGTTAGATTCAATATCTGAAGCCACCTTAGAGCCAACACCAGTAAGACCATAAGAATCCACCACCAACTTAGCACCTCCTACCATGGGACCTGAAAGATCTACAAAAGGCTTGAGGATTTCATCAACAACTAAACCATGTTCCATAGTTGCCTGTTCAAACACAAGCAACACAAGGCCTTGATGGATGGGGGCCTGACCACGACCACCTTGCACATTCACAAAAGACTTTTTAAAGAAATAAAGGAATATTCATGTAAGCTTTATGTCATAAATGATTTAAAAACATAGCATGAAAACTCCTAATTATCTCATAGGAAGAATCAAGGGTGAAGTAGTCCATAATAACCCTAGAAACATGGTCCCAAGTATGGGACAAGGCCAAAGCGCTAAAGTCATTTTAAATCCTAGGTAGAAATTCCTCTTTGTCCATGAAAAGACAGATCTTCTACAATAGGGAGTGCCTATCATGATTGTGATAAGAACCATCTAACATCAAACCAATGGTCCTACTAATAAGCTCTATCATGACCTAAAACAACCAATAGCTAATCCTGATCCATCCATTGATTCACGTAGCAACCATCCAATTAGTAAGCATCGGGCTATGTTCGTAAAACTTCTAAATACATTCCAAGAGACCCCCTACTATCATAATAACTTTAATTTCATCATCAAAGGAGATGTATGCAGGCTCCAACAAGGGCTTACTCAACTTTTGTTTAGACAGAAAGATATTCGCATTATGCATAAGAACAAAAAACTAAAATCTCCCAAACATAGGCAGGAGGAGAAATCCCAAGCTACCGCACTCAAACCAACAAAATAACTTTGGTAGAGAAAACCCCATGGTAACCCAAGGTAAATGTATAGATTTCTCACCCCCAAATTCAAAATCCAAACACCAAAAAGGGATTTGAAACTCTCATATGAAGGAGACCCATGAGTCCTAGGAATTGAATTTAAGAAAAATAGACCATCCCTAGGATAGAAAATAGAAAACAAAGTGATGGGTAGTAAATCAATCCCCATCATAGAAAAGGATGACAAATAAAACATGAGCATATAGCTAAAAAAATTGAGAAAACTCCAAGGAAATGGGGAAAGAACCCCAAAACCACATAAACAAGCCTTAAAAGGCTACTCCCATACCAACTAGATATCACTAGCACAAGTGAGACTTAAAAAGGTGTTAAGAACAACCAAGACACACTAGACAAAAAACTACCATGAAGGCATCTTATCATAGCAAAAAGTACAACATGATAGAGGACCTTAGTTTCCTTGAGATCAGAAAAGCCAAAACCTGACTAGCTATTGAACATAATCGAGGTCAAATTCCTAAGGAGAAATAAAAGGGCATTAAGGAAGAGACTTTTTGATACTAGCACACTCAGAGAATGTTCGAGAGACTGATAAAAATCTAGAATGGCCCACCACTCGAGCACATGAGGGAACGTTGGGAAGGAGAGATTCAAAATTTGAAATTCAAAAAACCCAAGGGGGAAAGGACACCCTGACACCACATTAAATCAAAAACGAACCAAGAAGACCCGATAGGATGTCGTAACATCCTGAAATAAAGGCACTTTGTCATCATATCAATGATAATAAAAGTCCAACACCAACCAAGAGAAGGGAAATGTAATGTAATACTAGGCACCATCTAAAAAATATGAAGGTTTATCATCATCAACAAAGCAAATGATTTCAGACAGAAAATAAATACATCAAATCATCAGGCACCAACTAGATACACCCAAATTTGTAAGAGATTCAGCCATCACATTCCCTTCTCTAAACACCTGCTTGATAATCATCTCCTCCATAAACAATAAATAGGCTCTGGATTCATCAATTAAATTAGAGATTCACCAGCTAGGACAACAATCTCCTTTGAGAATATTAATAATATTTAATGAATCCCCCTCAATAATTGCCTTGTGGATGCCAAGATCTTTGAGCATTTGAATTCCAAAAAATGAAGCACATGTTTCAGCATAGTGAGAATATTGGATGCCAATATCCTCCACAAAGGCCAAAATAGCATTGCCAAAATGATCCCGAATAATTTACTCATAGTACTCTACTCATCATATTATCATTATTTTATGTTTATTATTGTGGCTATTTTATATTGGGATTTATGTGATATTGTGAGATAACCTATGATATTTTATGGTATTAAAGAATTAAAAATCCAACAATGGTATCATATCTACCAACCAACTTTGTCCAATTTGATAGAGTTATTTTACTTAAGCCACCACTTTTAATTAACCTTATCCATTTTGATAAAGTTAGTTCAACGTATGTCAAATTTAAATAAAATGAAGAATTGGACTCTATATTTTTAAAAAGTTCATACTGAGTAGAAAAGGCTAGGTTATTTCAACTTGGTTTAAGGAAAACTAGTGAATACTAGGACTCAACTATATTGAATAAAAATGATCAGCTTAGAAGAAAAGTTGGATATTTGAAGAAAGAAAAACAACTTAGAGAAATTTTGGATATTGAATATTAAAGATTGTAGATTGATAGATTGATAGAAACCAAATAAAAATATAGTTGTAAATTTGGGGATATACAAAGTCATCCTGATAATATATTAGATTCTCTAGTAAGGAGGAGAATTGGATTGGGTTCTTAGGTATGACCTAAGACATTAAATAATTCAGATTTTAGATTGAAATAAATTAGAGATTAAGCTATAGAATTTTGATAATATTCCTACATAATATAGAGAAGAGTTTCAAATTCTAATTAGAAATATAAATAAAGCATAGATTAAGCTACAAAAGTTTGAGAAGATTCCTATAGAAGATAGAGAAATTTTTTAGCTTCTAAGTGTAGAGACAAGAAAGTAGAGAAGAGAAGAATAGTTTAAGCTACAATGGATTTAGAAGAATTAAAATATTCCTAAGAAATATAGAAGAAAACAAAAAATATAAGAGAAGAATAATCAAGTCATATTGACCTTGATATAGTTAAAATAAATCTATATTGAAGAAAAGGCCACAGAAGCCTATATTGAAATTAAAGGAAAGACAAGCCTATTAAGATTCAAGAATCCTCCATTAAACAAGAAGAAATTTATATAGAAACTTAAAAGGTCCATATTGTTGAAGAACAAGTCCATTCATACACATTAAGAAGGTAGCTAGAGAATTTCCATTCAGCCACCATTCGACCACTTCAATAAGGTGATAACATAATAGCCATTCATCCACTTAAAGAAGGTGACAATAGAATAGCCATTCAACCACATAGTAAGCATACAACAAATAAAATAAAGATCAAGTAAAATAAAGGCGTATTGAAGATATTGAAAATCCAAAAGTTGTTGTAGAAGATATTCATTAAACAAAGTCATTGTACAATACTACAACACTTTTGCATTGATATATTTAGCGTTGTTGCAATATAAAAGATCAAGTTTTGACATAGTTAGATAGCATGGTAAAGTGAGATTATAGGCCAAGATAGTAGTGAATGATTCAAGAAGAAGGAAACTACCAAATTAAAAATAGCAATATTAGAACTTGCCAAGAGATTTTTTGTCAAGGTATAGACATCTATGATTAAGATAGAGGCAACTAGCACCTAAGTTCTAACCAACAAGCAACTAGCATCTAAGTTGGAACCATCAAATCAATTAGCATATAAGTTGAAACCAAGATTCAACTATCATCTAAGGATGAACTAGAGGAAAAATAACATCTAAGGAGGAACCATAAAGCAACTAGGAGGAACCATAAAGCAACTAGGAGGAACCAAAAAGCAACTAGGAGGAACTAGCAAGTATGTAATGCCTAAGGAACAAGTTCCTAAGTAAGAGGACAATTGTGGTAGATCAACTAGTGCTTAGAAAAGTGAAACACTCATCCAAGGAGGAGAAACCAAAGCCAAAGAGCCCACCAAGGAAGTGAAGAGTCCAAGAAAAGGTCATTCAAGCTCAATGTTCAAACAAATCATGGCTTGTGTTGTTATAACATATAACAACATTGGATATTATTAATAAAGTATTTTTCTAATTTACTTATCCATGTAGAGGGACACATGGATAATTGAAACATTTGAGTTAAGATTCATAGCTTAGAATGTCTAAACTTGTATTCCTTTAAACAAAGGGAACACATCCAGAGGGAAGTATGAATTGGTTAATCTCAGTGAGTAAGTAGAGCATGATTTTCCAAAGGGTAAGTCAAGCACAATTCATCATTGGGTAAGTAGAGCACAATTTTCCAATAAACAAGCATAAGGTTTGAATTGATAATTATTACTGATTAGGGTTACTTGGAGTAATAATGTGTTTACAAGCTTAAGTAGGCTTTAATTAATATTTAGGAGTTATAAGGGTTAGTTTTTTCTTTTTTTTAATAATTTTTGGAATAATAAGGTTTCTACATTAATTAATTAAATTGATTATTGTTTTTGAAGTTTTTTAAAATATAGAATATTTCTTTTGAGAAAATTTTTAAATACCAATATTAGAAAAGGTTTTGAAATTGAAAATTTAAATATTTGAAAGTTAAAAGGTTTTCAACATCAAAGGTTTAAGAAAATTAGAATTTTCAGATTTTATATTTGTATTTGAATTATTATTTGAGTTATTTTTTTGAATTAGTGAGTCATTAGTATTAGTACTTTAAATGTTATTATTACTTAATGAGTTCCATTATGTCAAACAATACAAATTTTCTTTTTGAATCTCAAATTTTGAAAGGACCAAATTTTGCATCATGGAAAAACAAAATGAAATTAATCTTAGTTGTAGAAAAACTCTAGGATATAGATAGCAAGACAAAGATAAAACCTAGTGAGGGTGCAAGAAATATATAAATATTTGAAGGTGATACAAAAGCACTTATGCTGATAATATTTGGAGTAATTGATGAAATTCAATCATACTTAAGTGGATCAAAAACTTCTATAGAAGCTTAGAATACTTTATGCAAAATATTTGAAGGGAAAAATAAAGCTATAATTCTAAATTTGCAATCTCAATTGCATTCCTTAAAATTTAATGGTGGAGAATGCATAGAACTATTTATTCTAAAGCTAGCAAATATAAACAAAAAATTATTAACAACAAGAGAAAAAGTAGAGGATAAATTTCTTGTTCAGGTAACATTAAGGGCACTTACAAAAATTTATAAGCATTTAGTCACATCTTTGCAAGTCTTAAGTAAGGAAACTAGATTGGATGACTTAGTCAATATTCTCCCAGAATATGAAGTAGAAAACCTAGTCAAAGATTAAATGACTAATAATGCCTTGGTATCTAAAGATAATACACAATATCATATTGCTATAAATTCAAGATACAAGAATTTAAGAAAAAATAATTATATTTTTGTCCTTTAAGGCTATCCTACAACCTTCCCTGTAAGGTTATCCTTAGCCTGTCTTGAAAGGCTTTTTTTTTATCTTTTATCTGGATTTTGATGTCCTTTTATGTGGCCTTGGGGCCTTGCTTATAGTCTTATGACTTTATGTAATCAAGTTTTGGGATCCTTGATAAAATCCTATTTTTAATTTAATTGACCAAAAAAAAAATATTTTTAGATATGTAAGAAAAAGGGCCATAACATAAATTTACGTAGATCTATTCCAAGAAATCTGTATCAAGAAAATCAAATTAATCAAGGTGGTCAAATAAACAAACACGCTCAACAAAGGCAATATCAATTTCAATATCGATATAATCCTTAACAGCAACATATATTTTAATCTCAATATCAACAATGTCAATATCATCCTTAGTATCAATATGGTCATCAACAACAACCTCAACTACACTATAGATAAGGAAATAAAAAAGGAAATTTAGCTCAAGAAATTCATAAAATTTAAGAATTAGAAGACACATAAAAAGAAAATATATTTAAAATTATTTTAGCAAAACTTTTGATCAATTAAGATGTACATTTTTCAATCCAGGTTTTGTAGGTGGGTTTGAGAGGAGAGGGCAATCCTCCAAGGGAGGTCCAAGGTTCAAATCTCCACCCTACCAAAAAAGCTGAATTAGGTATCCAAAATATAATTGATAATGTTGGTGCAGGTAGAGTCGGGTGCGACACCCGAGTGACTTTGACGGTGTAAAACCCCTTGTTCGTGGTCTTTCAGACCAAGGCAGCCTTGCAAGGGGTTTTTTGCTTAAAAAAAAAATATGTACATTTTTTAGAAAATACTAATGTTGTAGTTGTCATAGAACATCAAGATACGATAAGAGAGATATCAGAAAGATAACATGGCAATATAAAGACCAAGATAAAAAATAATATGATAAATAAGGAAAAGAATATCATGAAAGCACAAAAGAAGAGATAAAAAAAATAATAATTTAAAAGCAAGTACCTAAACAAGAGATAAATGGATCATATGCTAAAAACACTAGATGACAAGATAAAGATGGAGATTGAATATTGAAGACCAAAATTGAAGGCTAAAGTCTTTAATAACCAAATAATGTAATATAGCAAGGTGCTGGATAATGTTACATTATTTGGTACATGCTAATGTACCCCCATAATATCTTCATGGTACATTTCCAAATAATAGATTAAGGAGTCTATAGTTTAGAGTGTGAGTTATATTTCCCTTTTTATGTAAGTGTGAATGTATAGGAAATGCACGAGCATCATGTAAATGTAAATGTGTAGGAAATATACAAGTGTCATGTAAGAGAGAATGTGCACATGTGTTCTAGATTATGATTACAAGAGTCGTGTAGATGAGTGCAAGTATTGTAGATTCAAGTGTCTATCAAGTATGCAAGTGATAAGTTGATAAGCCAAGAGTCCTGCGACTTGGCATATGGAGAGCAATAGTCAAGTATCTAAAGAGTCATAGTGCCACGACTATATTGTGGAAACAATGCCCCATAGGAAGATATATTTAATCCATTTCATATATCTCATTATTTGATTGTAAGAGGAAGCAGGGTAATAAAGTTTGTATACTTTTTGAGCAATTAATATTGTAAGTTTTCTTCATGCATTGTACAAGAATGATTCAAGATATTTAAATTCATATTTCAACATATAAATGAATTTTGTTTGATTTATTATAAGCCTTTATATACATATTAATTTTCTCACATTATTCTACTCATCATATTACCATTATTTAACCTTTGTTATTGTGATTATTTTATATTGGGACTTGTGTGATGTCGTGAGATAACCTATGATATTTTGTTGTAGTAAAGGATTAAAAGACCAAAAAAAAAGTCCTTTCTTATATATTTTAAATAATTCAATGAAGTTCAATTCAATTGTATTTTTAAATTCATAACAAACAAAAAACTAAATCTTCTTCTAGATATTCACTCATTTATGATATGGTATGTCTATGTTCTATGTGTAAGTTTTTCCTCTATAACAAAAGCTCATATATTTTTATTTTATTCTAAGACTCCTTATTTTTTTTTATGAATTTGCATTGTTTAGCCAGTGATGATGTGTAATCCATTCTAGACATAGAAGCAAGATGGTTTACTAATATTTAAAACAATCATTCTCTTATACTACCTATATATTTCCCATAAAATAAAAAATAAATATCTCTTTACACTACAATAATCTTAAGTTGAAAACCATAAATTTTTATGTTATTATTTGACTTATTTTCCTAAACATGAATAATATATGAGCATTGAACAATGTATATAGTCTCTTAAGGTTTTGTAAGAAAGAAAAATTATTATGTAAATGAATGTTTTCATCCTATTTAAATAATAAGTTTTCCTAGTGTTTGAGCATGTTCTTGATAATAGCATCCTTATTTAATTCTATAATGCATCTAAATTTTTACTTCAAATGGACGAGGTAAATTTACCAACAACTTATCTAGGTATACCTTTATTTGAAGGGATAATGAGGATAGATTTATGGAATCCAGTTATTAGTAAAGTTCAAAATAAACTTCCAGATTAGAAAGGTAAATGGTTATCATTAGCAAGAAGAGTACAATTAATTAATTCAGTATTATAAGCCATTACAACATATTATATGTCTTGTACTCTATGCCAAAATCAGTTGAAATTTTTTTAATATTTATTATGCAATCCTTTTTATGGTCAGGTTTACATGATAAAAGGATTTTTTTTTTGTTAAATGGAGCAAGTTATGTGATGATAAAACTAGGGGAGGTCTTGGTTTAAGAGCTCTTCCAGATGTAAACGTAGCTCTTAGGGGAAATGTTATCTATATATTATACAAAGAGAGTAAAAGACAATGAGCAAGAATTATTCTAAGTACGTTGATCCTAATGACCCAAGTTTAATAGTTACTACATCCTCTCTTCCAAATGGTTCTACTATTTGGAATGGTTTAAAAAAATCTATGGATATTATGATTAAATGTTTAATATGGGTGGTGGTAACTAGAGAAAAAAATTCTATTTGGATGGATACTTGCTGTGGTAAAAAACCACTCAATTTATATCCATTTTTGAAACCTTGGATGAGATTGCTTCAAGACAAATACGGTGATAGGGTTTCAAACATTTTGTACAAGGATAAAGAAGGAAGATTCAAATGGAAAGAATATTTTATTACAAGTATACAAGACATTGATGCTAGGAGGCAATTGAGTAGAAATATAACAACTGTAATTATTTCGAGGGGTACCAAGGATAAATTATATTAGGACAACTATAATTATTCTGAGGGGTTCCAAGGATAAAAGGGGTTTTCAGGGCCCCTCTAAATGTGTTTTATGTAATAAGGAGGAGACTATTGGCCATATCTTGGGACATTGCTCAATTATATGGAATCTATGGAAATGGATTCTTAATATGTTTGAGAAATAGAAAGAAGATACAAATACGATGATAGGGTTTCAAAAATTTTGTAGAAGGATCAAGAAAGAAGATGCAAATGGAAAGATTTTTTTTATAAGTATACAAGACATTGATGCTAGGAGGCAATTGAGTGGAAAGATAACAACTGTAATTATTTTGAGGGGTGCCAAAGATAAATTGTATTGGGAGTTGAATAGATGAGGAGAATACACAACAAGAAGTGGATATAATGTCCAACACCAACATAATAATAATATTACTATAATTTGAAGAGATATTTGGGATAGTGTAAGCATTCCTAAATTTAAAATATTTATTTGGCTAGTATATCATAGAAGAATTTTATCTTGGGATAACCTTATGAAAAGGGGTTTTCAAGGCCCCTCTAAATGTGTTTTCTGTAATAAAGAGGAGGAAAGTATTGACCATATCTTGGAACATTGCTCAATTTTTTGGAATCTATGGCGATGGATTATTATATATGTTTGGTAAATGCATGGTGATGAATAGAAAAATTGAATATTGGTTAAAGAAATTGTAGAGCAATTATAAAATTAAGGATTTATAGACCATATGGGATATATAAAAAGATAAAATACTTTGGACGATATGGCTAGAAAGGAATAGAATAATATTTAAAGCATAGGAAAGCAATTTAGAGGTAATTAAAAGAAGATATGTTTAGCTATAGAGGAGTCTAAACCAACCCTATCAACTCAGCTGATCGCTAATTTGTAAGTAGAGAGTCTTGATAGATGGAGTCAAGTAATTAAATGGAATTATGATTTTGGGTACAAGAGAAGAAAAAATAACATAAATAATATAAAGCAGAAACCACCATGTGTGGAGTGGGTTAAGTTGATTTTTTATGAAGCATATAAAGCAAACCCATGAACAACATGAGGTGGAGGAATAATTAGAAATAATAGAGGAGATATTTTATATCATTATGTTAGTCTCATAATGACACTGAGAGGGAGGGTGAATCAGTGTAGCTCTTTAAAACTTAAATCTTCAACTCTTAAAGCCGAAACAATGAAAACTTAAAATCAAATAAATCAAATATAACAAGAGAGCATCACACAACACAAGATGTAATGAGGTTCACCGATTTGGCTACTCCTCAAAAATTGACTGTTTGGACTCCCATCCAAATCTAGCCTTTACAAAGTAACAACTTTACAATCAATTTACCAGAACCCACTGGAAGGAGCACCAAGCCTTGATTTATCTGCACTAACAGAAAGGAGCACCAACCCATTATTTATTTGCACTAACAAGAAGGAGCACCAACCCCCGATTTACCAGCACCAACTGGAAGGAGCACCAACACCTGATTTATCTACACTAACAGAAAGGAGCACCAACCCTTGATTTACTATCACCAACTGGAAGGAGCACCAACCCCTGATTTATCTGCACCAATAGAAAGGAGCACCAACCCCTGATTTACCAGCACCAAGTGGAAGGAGCACCAACCGCTAATTTATCTGCACCAATAGAAAGGAGCACCAACCCCTGATGCCAAGCACCAACTTGGACTTCAATCTTGAAGCTAGAAGATTGACATAATAATGCCTTCACTTTTACAAGACCCTGACTGGTCTATTGCTTACTCAAAATCTCTCACACAACACACACCCTTCTCGCTCACCTCTTGCTCGCCTCTCGCTCACCTCTCACGCACCTCTCGCGCACCTCTCGCACACTTCGCAAGATAAATTCACCAACTAAAATTCTCCGAGCAACACTCCTTTTATAACCATCCTTTCTCTTCGTAACTCTAGTTTTAACTCCTTTCATTTCTCATATGCCATTTTTCAATTGTAATGCCTTCTTTATGTAACTCCTTTTGTATATATAGAGTGGGAATTTTGTCAAACACGTTACATGCAATGAATTGACACCATATTCTCCTACTATGACTGTTCATATTCTCGGTCATGACTATTCGTCTTCTCCTTGCAGGACTGTTCATTTTCTCTTTGCATGTCTGTTATTTTTCTCTTTGCATGTCTGTTCATTTTTTATTTTAACGATTGTTCATTTTCTATTTTAACGACTGTTCATTTTCTCCTTCCACAACTGTTCATTTTATCCACATGGGCATGCATCCATTTCTTTCCACATGTAACGACCATCTTAAATGATTTCAAATAATTAAAGATTCCTTATGGGTCCACGTCACTATGCAGTCTTCAGTTTCACCATCCTGGTATTCATGTTGTGATATCACGACACTTTTGTTTCTTTGAATTCTTGGCCTTTTTGAGTCACGAAAATGCGACATGTCACGATATCACGACACTTTTGTTTCTCTGCCAGCCTGCCCTATTTGAGTCATGAATATGAGACATGTCACGATATCATGACACTTTTCTTTCTCTGCCTGCCTGCCCTTTTTGAGTCGCGAAAATGTGACATGTCGCGATATCGCGACACTTTTGTTACTCTGCATTCCTGGCCTTTTTGAGTCATGAAAATGCAACATGTCACGATTTCGTGACACTTTTTCTTTCTCTGCCTGCCTGCCCTTTTTGAGTCATGAAAATGCGACATGTCGCGATATCGCGACACTTTTCTTTCTCTGTCTGGCTGCCATTTTCAAGTCGTTAAAATGCGACATGTCACGATATCATGGCAATTTTTCTTTCTCTCTCTTTCTCTTTACATCAGACCGTGAAAATGCTACATGTCACAATATCGTGACACTTTTTCTCTCTCTCTTCCTCTTTGCATTGGACCACAAAAATGCTACATGTCACGATATCACGACACTTTTTCTCCTTGCTCTTTCTTTTTCCTTTGGCCCACGAAAATACATGTCACGATATCGCGACACTTTTTCTCCTTGCTCTTTTTCTTAGCTTTGGCCCACGAAAATACAACATGTCATGATATCGTGACACTTTTTCTCCTTGCTCTTTCTCTTAGCTTTGGCCCGTGAAAATACAACATGTCGCGATATCGCGACACTTTTTCTCCTTGCTCTTTCTCTTAGCTTTGGCCCGTGAAAATACATGTCGCGATATCGCGACACTTTTTCTCCTTGCTCTTTCTCTTAGCTTTGGCCTGCGAAAATACAACATGTCGCGATATCGCGACACTTTTTCTCCTTGCTCTTTCTCTTTGCTTCGGCCTACAAAAATACAACATGTCGTGATATCATGACACTTTTTCTCCTTGCATTTTCTCTTCTCTTTTGGCCGCAAAAATGCAACATGTCATGATATCGCGACACTTTTTCTCCTTGCATTTTCTCTTCTCTTTTGGCCGTGAAAATGCAACATGTCGCGATATCACGACACTTTTTCTCCTTGCATTTTCTCTTCTCTTTTGGCCGTGAAAATGCAACATGTTGCAATATTGTGACACTTTTTTCCTCTTTGCTTTTTCGCTTCTCTTTTGCATATGGGCCACTTTGGTCTTCTTGGACAACCTATAAAAACTTCACCCAAACATCAAAAACATCCTCATGAGCATTTAACATCACTTTACATACTCTGAATAACTTCTGAACTCTTGTCCACTGCATCAACCGATCTTTCTGACTGTGTTGACAACAATGAAAATACTGTCGCTACACCTTGCTCAATAATCCCCCCCTTTGGAATTGTTGGCAACACACATGCAATTTCTTGTAACTCTTGAGCAATTTCCTGTAACTCTTCTCCCCCTTTGACAACAATACCAAAAGGGCTATTGTAAACTCCCCATAAATCCTCCCCCTGAGAATGTGATCACGATACCTAGTCAATTCTTGGGAAGCGTGACCACTCCCAATTTATTACGAAGATACTCAAAGACTTCCTTGGGCAACGTTTTTGTGAAAATTCTGCTATTTGCTCTGTTGTTGGAGAAAAATCCAACTTAACCTCACCTTCTGCAACTTTCTCCTGCGTACAACACATTGTCGCTACAATATATTCTGCCTCTGCTGTGGATAAGAAAACTGACTCTTATTTCTTTCTATTCCACACAACCAACCTGTCTCCAAGATAGAATGCACCTCCATTGGTACTCTTTCTGTCATAAAGTCTTCTTGGATAAGAAATCTAATCTTTGCTCATCATATTAGAATTCCTGTTGTACCTTGCTTTTACTTATTTAGTATAGTATGATCAACACTCAAATTTCAGCTGCACAAAAGTTACTCCCAAATCAAAATTGATCGACTCTCCAGGTAGCTTGCATGTAATATCTTCAACATTTTGACTGCCACCTCCTCCGTGACTAATGACTTTGCCTCGCATCCATTGTGTAGCTCAATGTCTCTAGTTTCTAATGGCTGCCATGAATGTTTTCATCATCTGCACAAGTATTGATAGTGGACCATTACATCTAGCATTGGAACCTCAATCTGCATGTAGTCATCAACACTCAGTATTCTGCTTCTTGCTAGGGCATATTTCAGGGCTACTAATGTCTTAGGTGAACATTCTTCATGTGATTCTAGGGAGCATTTCTCCTCGCTGTGATCAAGGGAATCCTCGAGAAATATCTCGCATTTCTCAAATAATGCAAGACTTTCTTAGGTGCATAGGCATCTTGTCCTCCTTAGCGCTTCACCACCTGGGCACTATTCTCTCAATGTCTTTGCCTTGCATGTGCCAATTGGCACTCTTGACCAACTGGATGCTAGTGCCACTGTTTGCTTTAACTCTAGCATCTATTTTATAACTGATACTTCTTTAGAGAAAATTAATGCTCTCTTATACCAAACGATGTGTTGTATTTTTGGTTAAGAAACTCATGCCTTCCACCTACACGTTGGCAATAATTTTCATAACGATCATGAAGAGCTTTACCATAGTCCTCCCTCGATATTGGTAGATGAATTGAGACGTACTCACAACACGAATTCTTTTTTATCTACAGATTGGGAATGTTACAGGCTTCAAAACCAGCACCTGCCAACTTATGCTTTCATGACACATCGACCTATGCTACATGTTCTATCTCAGATAATGCCTATCAGCTTCTGCATCAAAAACCTAGCTGTTCACCATGTTGTTCTGCTGAAGCACACTAGTTTGACACTATCTCCACAAACATCTACATGATCTGAAACACATTTTGACAACTATACGACAACTCCCCCTAACTACTTGCCTTTCATCCTCAGATAACCAAACAACATAGGAGTATTAAAATAAAACTTTAAGATTGCTCCCCTTGAGGATGTGCTTCCTGGAGTTGCTTAGTGCAATAAAGGAGTAGTCTCTTTTAGTCCAAGGAGTCATGATTTCCTTTCTTCTTTCTTTCTCCACTCTGGTTTGATTACAGTTTTGGGCTCTTGTTTTGAATTTTTTTTTTCAGTCGCTTGTGCATGTTTTTCGAGAAATATTCTATTTTATCTCATTCCATTTGGTTGAAATTTTCTTCCCTGAAATTGATTTGATGCAAATGTACTTCGACAATTTCTTGCAGTGTGCCCAAAATTATGACAGTTATAACATTCTACTGCATAATCCATCAAAGGTGAAAAACCATCTCTACTGGGTGGTTGTCTCTTGTGCATCCTTGATGGATGATTATTTTCCTTTATTTGATGCACATTATTTCTTCCCCGTCTGTGTTGCATTCTTTGTGTCTGATGAAATCTATTGTCTTGCCTTAGATTAGATACAAAAGTTCTTGGACAAAACCTTGCTATGTGCCCATGACCATTACATTTAAAACATTGCACATGGTGTTCAACCAGAATAACAGATGTATTTATACCAGCATAACTCTTTTATCTATTATTCAATCCATAATAAATTACCTTGTGACCATAATGGTTGCATCTAAAAAAATATCCATTATAAGCATTATTATGAATAGAGTGAGAGTGATATAACCTTTTTTGTTGTGGTTGCTTTGCTATAGATCTCCTTTGATATTTTCTTCCTTTTGAAGATTCAACTTCAAGCTTTTCTTGCTTTGATCCTTTAGTAGTGGACTTATTCTTCTCTATAGATTTAGAAGATGAAGGTTGTTTAGCTTCACATCCAAGACCAAGCTTAACCATTGGGCTTCTTTGTTTCCTTATCATTTTATCTAGCAACTCTGTGCTCTTCTCAAATTTGAGATTTGTATTGGCCTCTTCTAGTTGTTTCCTCAATGAAACAATCTCCTCTTCTTGTTTGCATCAAACAATCTCTTTCTCATTGATCTGTGACCTGAGAGTTTATTCAGTCCTTTTGGACTATTCTATTTGCAGCTTTAGATCACTAATAACTTTGGTAGATTCCTCTTCACGTTTGCTACATACATCGCCTTTATCATCTAGGCGTGACTTCAAGGCTTCTTCTATTTTCTTGGCTTTCTAAATTTGTAAGAAGAGATCTTCAATATTATCCCCATATTCTTCTAACTTCTTAGACAATATTTTGTTCTTTTTACTTTCTATACCCAATTATTCAAGTGCAACGATCAACTCACCTTCTAGATCTACTTCAGCCTCAAGGTTTTCATCATATACTTCAGAATTCACTCCTTCTATATTTTCTAGTTCAATTTTCTCTTCCATAGGAATTGAAACTGACTGAGATGCATTATTGGAGGAAGATCTATTCTTCTTACCCATTGCGTACTAATCCAAGATCAACCCTAGCTGATTTAGCCTGACAAGGAAAACTGCTCGATACCAATTGTTAGTCTCACAATGACACTAAGAGGGGGGGTGAATCAGTGTAGCTATTTAAAACTTAAATCTTCAACTCTTAAAGCCAAAATAATGAAAACTTAAAATCAAATAAAGAAAACATAACAAGAGAGCATCACACAACACAAGATGTAACGATGTTCACCGATTTGGCTACTCCTCAAAAATTGAGTATTTGGACTCCCATCTAAATCTAGCCTTTGCAAAGTAACAACTTTACAATCAATTTACCAGAACCCACTGGAAGGAGCACCAAACCCTGATTTATCTGCACTAACAAAAAGGAGCACCAACCCCTAATTTATCTTCACTAACAGAAAGGAGCACCAACCCCTGATTTACCAACACCAACTGGAAGGAGCACCAACCCCTAATTTATCTACACTAACAAAAAGGAGCACCAACCCCTGATTTACTAGCACCAATTGGAAGGAGCACCAACCCCTAATTTATCTGCACCAATAGAAAGGAGCACCAACCCCTGATTTACCAGCACCAACTAGAAGGAGCACCAACCTCTGATTTATTTGCACCAACAAAAAGGAGCACCAACCCCTGGTTTACCAGCACCAACTAGAAGGAGCACAAACCCTTGATGCCAAGCACCAACTTGGACTTCAATCTTGAAGCTAGAAGATTGACATAATAATGCCTTCACTTTTACAAGACCCTGACTGGTCTATTGCTTACTCAACATCTCTCATGCAACACACACCCTTCTTGCTCTCCTCTTGCTCACCTCTTGCTCACCTCTTGCTCACCTCTCGCGCACCTCTCACGCACTTTGCAAGATAAATTCACCAACTAAAATTCTCCGAGCAACACTCCTTTTATAACCATCCTTTCTCTTCATAACTCCAGTTGTAACTCCTTGCATTTCTCATACGCCATTTGTCAATTGTAACGCCTTATTTATGTAACTACTTTTGTATATATAGAGTGGGCATTTCGTCAAACACGTTACATGCAAAGAATTGACACCATATTCTCCTACTATGACTGTTCATCTTATCGGTCATGATTGTTCGTCTTCTCCTTGCATGAATGCTCATTTTCTCTTTGCATGTCTATTCTTTTTCTCTTTGCATGTCTATTCATTTTCTATTTTAATGATTGTTCATTTTCTATTTTAACGACTGTTTGTTTTCTCCTTCCACGACTATTTATTTTCTCCACATGGGCATGCATCCGTTTCTTTCCACATGTAATGACCATCTTAAATGATTTCAAATAATTAAATATTCCTTATGGGTCCACGTCACTATGCAGTCTTTAGTTTCACCATCCTGGTATTCATGTCACGATATCGTGACACTTTTGTTTCTCTGACTGCCTAGCCTTTTCGAGTCATGAAAATGTGACATGTCGCGATATCGTGACATTTCTATTTCTCTACCATCCTACCCTGTTTGAGTCACAAATATGCGACATGTCGCGATATCGCGACACTTTTCTTTCTCTGCCTGCCTACCCTTTTTGAGTCGCAAAAATGTGACATGTCACGAAATTGCGACACTTTTGTTACTCTGCCTGCCTGGCATTTTTGAGTCATGAAAATGCGACATGTCATGATTTCGTGATAGTTTTTCTTTCTCTTCTTGCCTACCCTTTTTGAGTCACGAAAATGTGACATGTCGTGATATCGCGACACTTTTATTTCTCTGCTTGGCTGCCCTTTTTAAGTCATGAAAATGCGACATGTCGCGATATCACAACACTTTTTATTTCTCTCTCTTTCTCTTTGCATCGGACCGTGAAAATGCTACATGTCACGATATTGCAACACTTTTTCTTTCTCTCTCTTCCTCTTTGCATCGAACCATGAAAATACTACATGTCACGATATCGCGACACTTTTTCTCCTTGCTATTTCTTTTTCCTTTGGCCCGTGAAAATACAACATGTCACGATATCGTGACACTTTTTCTCCTTGCTCTTTTTCTTAGCTTTGGCCCGCAAAAATACATGTCGTAATATCGCAACACTTTTTCTCTTTGCTCTTTATCTTAACTTTGGCTCGTGAAAATACAACATGTCGCGATATCGTGATACTTTTTCTCCTTGCTCTTTATCTTAGCTTTGGCCTGCGAAAATACAACATGTCGTGATATCGTGACACTTTTTCTTCTTGCTCTTTCTCTTTGCTTTGGCCCATGAAAATACATGTTGCGATATCGTGACACTTTTTCTCCTTGCATTTTCTCTTCTCTTTTGGCCGCGAAAATGCAACATGTCGTGATATCGCGACACTTTTTCTCCTTGCATTTTCTCTTCTCTTTTGGCCGCAAAAATGCAACATGTCGCGATATCGCGACACTTTTTCTCCTTGCATTTTCTCTTCTCTTTTGGCCACGAAAATGCAACATGTCGTGATATCGCGACACTTTTTCCTCTTTGTTTTTTCGCTTCTCTTTTGCATATGGGCCACTTCGGTCTTCTTGGACAACCTGTAACAACTTCACCCAAACATCAAAAACATCCTCATGAGAATTTAACATCACTGTACATACTCTGAATAACATCTGAAATCTTGTCCACTGCATCAATCGATATTTCTGACTGTGTTGACAACAATGATAATACTGTCACTGCACCTTGCTCAACATATTATGCTTTCAATTGTGGATTTAATAAAAATAATAAAGCTGAAGCTTGGACATATTTAGAAGGGTTAAAAATATGTAAACAAAAGAAATGGAATAGAGTTTGGATGGAAGGTGATTCTATCATAGTAATAAATGCAATTTTGAGGAAGGCAAAGGCTCCATGGAACATACAAGAGATGATTATGGAAATTCAAGATATTGCTAATCTATCCAATAAAGGGGTCTTGGTTTCAAGAGAAGAAATCATGTTTACACATATATTAAGGGAAGAAAACAAATGTGTAGATAATCTAGCAAATAAAGGGGTCTTGGTTTAGGATCATGAAGTTAACATCTCATTTCCATGGTTAGAGGAAGTAGAAAATTTAGTTGAAGTTGACAAAAATTGTTGATTGCCTAAATCAACTAATGATTAAGATTTACTTTACTATTTTCCATTGGTAATATCTATTTAATTTTGTAACAATAATGTGTGTTCTTTTATAATATTTATTATAAGTTTTGTGGTTGCACTTGTGTTTCAGGAAGGAAACTAGCCATTTAGATTTAGTAAAGTAGACTATGTTAGTGCGATGTTTTGGAAATATTTCTCTACTAAGATGCAAGGCATAGATAGTAGAGGTGAAGTTTTGGCATTGTGAAGTCTTCTATAGAAAAATATCAATAAAGATGCTAAATTTTGGAGTAATTGTATTCATATAGATATTTGAAAAGATTCAAAAAAATGAAATTCAATAGTTTAGGCATTTTATGTAAAATGTGTTAGAATTTCACAATAGATATGCAAAGCATTACATAAAATATGAAGAGAAGAGTGGAACTGATTGATTTATTCCAAGGATCAACTCTGTATAAATAGCAGAGTTGATCATTGAGAGTCGTTGGATTACAACAACTCATCAGACCTGATGAAGACACCACTGAGAGTTCTCCTGACACATGGAGGAGTGGAAACTCAAGTGTCTATCCTAGTGGAACTTAAGAGAATATTCCCTTATTCTAACACCCCCCTTAAGTGATACTAGGGGTGAATCGTACAAATGAGTCCTGGCAACAAGGCCTGATGAGGTACTCATGTACAATGACTTCTTTTGAAGAGATGGTAAAACCCAATGGGAAAAAACCATCAATCAAAAGGAAGTTAGAGGCTTGTCTTCGTATGGCAAATATTGTCCTCCTAATACAATAGATAGTTGGTAAAAAAACCCATGTGGGAAAAACCAACTATGAGAAGAAGAGAGGCATGTCTTCGTATGGCGAAGATTGTCCTCTTTAACAAGAAATAAATATGAGTCCCGACAACTTGGCCTGATTAGGTACTCATATAATATAGTTGGTGAAAAAACCCTTGTGGGAAAAAACCAACTATGAGAGGCTTGTCTTCGTATGGCGAAGATTGTCCTCTTTATACAAGAAATAAATATGAGTCCCAAAAACTTGGCCTGATTAGGTACTCATTTACATAATATTGTTGGTGAAAAAACCCCTGTGGGGAAAAACCAACAATGAGAGGCTTGTCTTCGTATGGCGAATATTGTCCTCTTTATACAAGAAATAAAGATGAGTCCCGACAACTTGGCCTGATTAGGTACTCATATACAATAAATAGTTGGTGAAAAACCCCTATGGGGAAAAACCAACTATTAGAAGAAGAGAGGCTTGTCTTCGTATGGTGAAGATTGTCCTCATAAAAGCAATCAATGTAGTTGTATAACTCCAAGCTTATCTCATAACTAAAGGTAACGTGGAGAAGGAAATGACTTGGTGAAGATATCTACAATTTGATTCTCAGTTGGAATATATTCCAAGTGTATGTCCCCACTTTGAATATGTTGCCTTATGAAGTGCATGTGTATCTCAATGTGCTTGGTTCGTTGATGTTCAACTGGATTTCATGCAATATGAATTGTACTTTGATTGTCACACCAAAGAGTTATAGGCTTCTCATGGGTGAAACCAAATTCTCTCAGAATTTGATGAAGCCAAAGAGCTTCTTGACTAGCCAAAATTATTGCCCTGTATTCTGCCTCTATAGAAGATAGAGCTACTGCTTATTTCTTGCATAACCAGGCTATTGGTGAAGAACCAAGGCAAAATACATAGCCTAAGGTGGAACATCTGTCTTCTACTGAACCTGCCCAATCTGAATCTGTGTAGCCAATAATATCCATGGATTTTCCCTTGTAGAAGAGCCCAAAGTGAGTAGTGCCTTGCAAGTAATGGAGGATCCTTTTTGCTGCTTGCCAATGACTGAAGTGAGGTTGATGAGAGAATCTGGATATGAGGCCAACTACAAATGAGATATCTGGGTGAGTATGAGTAAGGTATAGCAAACTCCCTACAAGTTGATGGTATAGAGTTGCATCACATAGAGGGGATGAGCAGGAAGTACTAAGATTAATGCCAGATTGAAAGGGTGTAGGAGAAGGTTTGCAATCTGTCATTTTGAATCTTTGTAGAAGATCTAGAGTGTACTTTTGTTGGCACAAAGAAATACCTGCATCGGTTTGACTTATTTGGATCCCAAGGAAGTAATGAGCTTTACCTAGATCAGCCATTTCAAAATTTTTAGAGAGGGAGTCTTTTATAGTCTGTATGTGAGTCAAGTTACTACCAGTGAGAAGAAGATCATCAACATATAGAACAAGAATGGTGATGTTGCCTTCATTTCTCCAAATGTAAATTGTGTTATCAGACTCACAATGAGAAAAACCTATTGAAATAAGGAAGGAGTCCATCTTCTCATACCAAGCTCTAGGGGCTTGTTTGAGGCCATAGAGAGACTTTTTGAGCCTACAAACAAGAGAGGAGTCTTGAGTGAAACCAACAGGTTGTTCCATGAATATTTCTTCCTTTAAGTCTCCATGTAAGAAAGCATATTTTACATCCATTTGATAGACATGCCACTTATGGGAAGCAGCTAGAGCAAGAACCAATCTTACAGAATCCATTTTAGCAACTGGAGCAAAGGTTTCTGCATAATCTATGCCTTCAATTTGAGAGAAACCTTTGGCCACTAGACGAGCCTTGTGTTTGTCTATTTCTCCATTAGGTCCATATTTTGTTTTGAAGATCCATTTACAATGAACTAATTTCCTTCCTTTAGGTAAGGGAACTAAATCCCAAGTCTTGTTTTTTATCAAGGAAGAAAATTCATTTTCCATGGCATCATCCCATTCCTTAATACCCGAGGCTTCTTTGAAGGATTGAGGATCAGAGGAAATAGACTGACATACAAGACTAGTGCCTATGGGGTTGGATGATCTGGTTGAAGGAAGATTTTGGATGTAAGGAGTAGCTTCTTTAACAATGGTGCGGGCCCATTTTGGCATAGAGGAAGGAGTTGAAGGAGTTGAAAGACATTGAGATGGAGTTACAGGTTCCTCATCTTGATTATCAATGACCAAGTTAACTTCAAGAGTTGGCTCTTCATAATATTGAGGTTCTACTATAGGAGAAGGCTCAATGGAGGAAGAGGGCTTTTGAGGATCTTTTTGAGGGAATGTTTCATCAAATTGGACATTCCTATGAAAGAAAACCTCATGAGTTGAGGGATCAAGAAGCCTGTATGCTTTCAATTCTTCACAATAATCGATAAAGATGAGCTTTTTGCTTTTCTTATCAAGAGCCTTCCTTTTCTTCTTTGGGATGTGAGCCCAAGTAGTACACCCAAAAATATTGAAGTAGGAAACATTTGGTTTTAAGCTAGACCAAGCTTCTTCAGGAGTTAAATGGTCAAGAGCTTTATGAGGTGTGCGATTTTGAATATAATTTGCATAGTTAATAGCTTCTGCCCAAAAAAATTTTGGAAGATCTCTTGAATGGAGCATACAATTAGCCATCTCTTTTAATGTCCATTTTTTCCTTTCTACAATACCATTTTGTTGAGGATTATGGGAGACAGAATGTTGATGAATGATGCCATGACTGGATAAAAATATGGAAAACTCATTACTACAGTATTCCCCCCATTATCTGTGTGAATCTTCTTGATTTTGCAAGATGCCTGATTTTCAACTAAGGCTTTAAAAACCTTAAAGTGGGATAGAACATCACTCTTATATTTTAGGAAGTAGACCCAGGACCTTCTAGAAAAATCATCAATAAAGGTTAGAGCATACTTTTCTCCTTTGAAATATGGTTCAGGAAAGGTCATTAAGTCACTATGGATTAAATCTAGAGGGGATGAGGTTTTTAGAGAACTACTTGGGTGGAAAGGATCTTGATGTTGCTTTCCAAGAGCACATCCAGGACAAACTCCATTACTAGAAGAGACTTGGGGTAATCATATCATGGGTGCTCAAATCCTTTAGGTAGTTGTAACTAAGATGACCAAACCTTTCATGCCATATTTGACTTTCAAGATCACCATGAGCCACAAAATAGGAGGCTCCTTCTGGATTTTGAAAACCTTTGAAGTGAAAAAGATGAGAGTTATGATCAATATTCCCTTTGGCTATAAGAGAATGGGGATCTTGAAAATCTCTTATCTCAACTCTTGTTGGAGAGAAGAGAACAATTTTCCCATTTCCAAAAGTACAAATTTGATAGACGAATAGGAGATTGGTGGCAATGTCTGGAACATAGAGAACATTGTTTATGGAGCCACCATCAATGGTTATATCCCCTTTTCCTTTGATAGGGATGAAGGAAGAGTCACCCACTTCTATGCTACAAGTAGAGCTAGAGGAGATAGAAGAGAAAGACTTATCTGAAGCAGTCATGTGATGAGTAGCTCTAGAATCTAGGACCCAGTAATTAGAGGAAGAATTGGAGGTTTTTCCTTGAACATTAAGGGCTTTTCCTATTTGCTTTTTATTTTCTATATTTTGATCCTTCATAGCTGCCTCTAGTTGCTGTAATATTTTCCAACATTTGTTAGCAGAGTGACCATTCTTTTTATAGTGAGTACAGGTTATGGGAGTCTTTTCCTTCTTTTTGAATTTTTCTTTAGAAGAGGTGGAGGCTACTAAGGCTTTTGAAGAAGAGGAAGAAGAAGAGATTTCATATCTAGCAAGTTTGGTTTCTTCCCTAGTTAATCTATCACAAAATTCTTCTAAAGAAGGCATTTTAAAGGTTGCACCAAGAGCATCTTTGGTAGATATAAAGGTGGTAGCAAAAATTTGAAAAACACCATTTAGCTTAGAAAGGATTAGATAAATGCATTCTTCTTCAGTCTTAGTCTTCCCACTGCCTTTGTATTGAGTGAGGACTTCTTTGAACTTAGTGAGGAAGTCAAAAATACTACTAAAATATTCAGGAGACAAAGATGTTAGTTCTGCTTCTAGTTGCATTGATCTCATCTGATCTACTTTTCCAAATAAGGTCTTTAGTTTCTCCCAACTTTCATGAGGATTTTTGCAATCTGTAATATGAAACCATAAACTTTCATGAACATTAGAGCTAATAATACCCATTGTTTCATGCATTTTTCCTTTATGAACAAAAATTTCATATTCTTTATCAAATTTTGGTTGCTTTTCTTCTAACAAATGAGTAAGACCTTTTTGAGAGATAAGATTTAAAATTTTAGGTTTCCAAGTGTGAAAGTTATGAGGGGTGAGAGGTTCAATTGAGTTCATATTTTTTTAACACAAAAGAAAAATTTGAAGTTATAATTAACCAATATATCCCCCCTTAGAACTTCAAATTTTATTAGTTCAAATGTTTTAAGGGAAAAAATGAAGCTTTTCAATATACTAAAACTCAATATACCCGCCCTGATGAGAGGGAAACTATAAGTAAATTGAGGTTCGAATATTGTTTTCTTGAGAAATGCCAAGTCCTTTTAGTTCCTCTCAATACCCGCCCTTACTTGAGGGAAACTGTAAGTATAGAGAAGAATTTGTCAAGGGTTGTAGGCTTGAAATGCAGAGAGTTCAACCAATTTATAATTTTGGATTGTCTCAAAACTTGCCCTTACTAGAGGGAAACTATAAGTGAGAGAGATATCCAAAAAAAATAAATGGATGAATGAAAAATATATGCCAGGCCTTTATACCAAGTACCTCCAAAAAACCCACCCTTACGTGAGGGAAACTATAAGTTTTTAGTGGTAATGATACATGGAACGTAGGAAAATATATTTTGAGGGAAAACTTATAAGTTTTATTAAAAAATTATAGAGTTTTCTTTTAAATATACTTAGAAATGATAAATACCAAAATATTAACATACATAAGAGAGTATATTGAAAAATTTCTTCAAGTATATTATGAGAAAAAAGAAACCTAAGGGGATATTTCCTTTTTGAAAAGAGATATATTAAATAAAAGAAGAATAACACCTTAAATAATTAAAATTTATTTGAGATTATAAAGCTGAGAATTATAAAAACAAAAAATTAAAATTAAGGTGTATTAAACTTATACCTCTTTAAATAATATAGAATTTTTCCAACAAAAAAAATTGAATAATTAAAAATATCTAAAGGTAGAAAAAAATTATAGAAGTTCCCCTTTAATTAATAATTACCCAGAATTGTGAAATTTTTTAAGATAATTGAGAGGAGAATTGAAATTTGCTTAATGAAATATATATTGAATATATCTAATTATCACCTATTAAATAATTTACTCTAAAAGGAAGTAAATGATTTAAATAAGAAGATAGACAATATACAACCCCCCTCAAAAATGACAAGTGTGCAATTAATTGCACTAGCCCCCCAAAATATTTTTTTATTAAAACTTTTACAATATTGACTCACTTTTCAAAAAGTGCCTTTGATAGAAATATAAGGCTCTTGCGAAAGGGAGGCAATATGAAAGACCTTCAAAAATGAAGGAAATATAAGATTATACAAAAAATATTAAGGAGGATTAAAAAGGAGTATACGGGTCCTGAAAGGATGGCGCTCTGAAAAGGAGACGACCAAAGGAACAGAGGGGACTGGAAGCAGAGGGTGTAGAACCAATGAGCTCTGAAGCTGAGGGTGAAGAACCAGTGAGCTTAGAGGTGCCAATACATCGTTCGAAGAGTTAGCGAGCTTATGTGGTGAAGAACCAGTGAGCTATGAGGCTGCGAATACACCATTTCGAAGATGCTACACCTCAAGCTGATCTAAAGGGGCTTTCTGCAAGGACGGGTTAAAAAACCAGTAAATATCACAAAAGAAATAAATATAAAGTTATACCTTTAATTCATATGAGTGTTGGGAGAGGTTAGATTTGATAGCGCCTTATCAAAAATAAAGAGTCAGTCATCTGACGTACCAGGAAGCCTCTCGAATATGAACTTCGTGAACCAGGAGATGTCAGAGCGGAGAGCGGAAGGAAAATCCCATCTGATGAACCAGGGAACCTACAGAACAAGCTTAAAATATAGAACAACAAAACAATGAAGCTACCAAAATCAATATTATCCGAACCAGATAGAACAACAGAACAATCAAAAATGAAAATTTTTTATTAGAGTGAGGAGATAAATAGACCGTCGAAGATAGAGAGCGCCTGGATAACTTGGAGATAACTGCCATAGAACATGGTGTTGGAAGAGTTGGAGATACTCTGTGAAGAGTAGCGCCACTCCACGTGGAAAATGGTGGGGACACCGTATCCAAAAAAACATCGATATCGTTGGAGTTATTTTGCCAAGTAAAGCACTACTTCCACGTGGTTATACAACTAGAATATCGTATCCTGGAACATCGATATCTCATACATGGAGATACACTGCTAAGGATTATGCGAAGCTACTATCCACATGGAATACGTCCAAAAGGAGGAACAAAAAATGCCAAGCTTCAACGGTGAGGAGGAGATCCTCTCCCGAGGATCAAAACAAATCTCACACACTAAACTGAACTGAACCAGATGGTTAGATATATTAAACAGTATCCGTTCAAAAGAGAAGAAAAAAAATATTAATATTGCATTGACATCGCGGGCCAAAACAAAGCCAAGGAGCCACTAAAAAATAGTACAAGACGAAGCACCTGTTACGAAAGGATAGGGCTAAAAAAAATCGAAGGGAGGGAATAATAAAATATAAAAAAAATTAAAAGGCTCTTGCTTTTAGAATAGCGCCATACACAGGGAACCCTGGTGTGGAAAAAAAGAAGAGCTTTTAATTTTTTTTTAAAAATCCCTCACGCACGAATTCAACACAACTTTCAAAAAATTCAATATATATTTTCCAACAATAAAGATTTTGCTAAAAAGAAAAAAAGGAGACTATGGATAAAAAAGAGACTACTGCATAAGTAACTTAGCCAAAAAATTATCCAAAGCAAACGAACCAGATCCTAGAACCTTCAAGAGAGAATGCTAGAAAAATCTATCCTACTCTGGTACCATGTTAGAATTTCACAATAGATATGCAAAGCATTACACAAAAGATGAAGAGAAGAGTGGAACTGATTGATTTATTCCAAGGATCAACTCTGTATAAATAGCAAAGTTGATCATTGAGAGCCGTTGGATTACAACAACTCATTAGACCTGATGAAGACACCACTGAGAGTTCTCCTAACACATGGAGGAGTGGAAACTCAAGTGTCTATCCTAGTGGAACTTAAGAGAATATTCCCTTATTCTAACAAAATTATGTAGGTTTCTAACTATAGAATCTCAATTGAGATGAGAAGTGTATATATTTGTAAACTCTCAAGCTCTAAATAAGATATATGTAATTTGTTAAGGGTGGGTGACCTGAGTACAACCCCTTTTTATCAAGCAAAAAAATAATAATGCATCTAAATTTCAACATCTCACTTAATCTTGAAAGAAGGTTTGGATAGTCTAATAAAATATCACTTGAAACTACCATCAATGAAATCAACTACCAAGGAACTATCAATATGTTAGTCATGTGGATTGGAATTATGTATAAGAATCTTGCTCTCATTATTTTTCAAGGTGCAATAGGATTTCTATTTTTTTTTATATTCTTTTATCAACCATTATAATATTTTTCCAGTTTAAAAGACAATATGATTATAAAAAATATGGTTGCTTCATAAATAAATTATTTCAAAGGTTCTGATAATTTTGAATATTTACTTGGTAATAATATGGAGGATTGACATTCAAGATATTTTAGGATAAGTTCATATAAATATTTCTCAAGAATAACCGCTTATCTCTTTGAAGACTATGAAATGGCTTTTTTATTGAAATCAAAACTTCACTTTTGTACTAATTTTGATATGTTATTTTCATAAGATATGTAAGGATAAGTTCATATAAAACCTTTCTCAAGAATATTGTTATTTTTATAAAACTTGTGAAATAGGTTGTCTATTGAAATAAAAAGTTATTTTTTGTACCAATTTTAACTTTTCTTCCCCACTTTTGCTTTAATAGATTTGTATATTAAAAACAATGAGTTTAATTAAAATATTATGTAAGTAATGATATGTTTCACAATTTATCTTATATATGATTGTGCCTAGATCAATAAATAGATATGTATTCATTAAATCAAACTTGTATGAATAGGGAAATGTGAAAATACCATTGAATTGCAAGAAATTACATGATCAATTTACTTTTGAAGTTCACCATTATCAATCTAATCCTTGAAAAAATTATAAAGATCAATCATTTTATTAAGTACATTTTACAAGGCTTCAATATCCATGTCTTTTAATCATTTATCCTTGGTCAAAGGATTATGAATATAATCTAATGAAATTATGCCAAAAAAGGAGATTGATCAATGATATGTGAAAGAAACTACAAACAAATCATGACTATGAAAATTTAATAACATAGTGTAAAAGTTATTTGAAGAGCAAGATTGTTTGTGAATATTAGCTATAGAGAATAATCTAATATCATTTCAATATTGGATTTCTTCTATAAATAGTTTATATTTGGACAATAATCAATGTTGAACATAATTATTAAACAAATTACTACACGTGCATCTTATCTACACAATATCCAACTTATGAGAAATATATGTCCATTATCCAATATCTATACATGTGTGCATATTTAGAAATTTTAGAAAATGAAGAAAATCAAATTTATAAACATTTAGTTTAAATTGTAAACACAAAGTGTAGAACTTAAAACCTCAAATTTAGTTACATATTCAATTATAGTTTAAATCCCATCCATTTGAACTTACTATTTTCCTTTTCCAACAAACATACATTCTATGATGTATAATTAATTAGTTGCTTCTAATATCAGTCCTTTGAGATGTATAACATTTTACATAAAATATAAGATCTTAAATGATAAATTGATAGAATCAAATTTAAAACATTTCTCTTTTACATAAAAAATAATTAAATTCATTTTGAGTAATGATAACTATTATGAACCTTGTAGTAAAATTAAAATACATCCATAAAATATTGTAATAATAATAAAAAATGAGAATGAAATTAACAATATTGTAAGTTAAGATAGACATGCAATAGTTTATATTGCAAAAAGCAAGAATATATAATAGAATAATAGACCTATTTTATGGGGCAACCTCCTTAGAAGTAGAGTTTCAATAAAACAAAAAATGAGATAACTTCATCTATGCTTTTGTGCCTTCCTAAAGACTTTATAACCCTAACTAAAATTCTCAAGGGTTGGATTCACATGCAGGAAACCACCCAAGCTAGAATCTTCTACCAAATAGGCAGTCAAATTATTTATAATAGTTACATTAAATGACCCCACTTGAAAAGGCATCTCAAGTGCCACATACATATTATAAAATATTACATAATATCATTAATATGGGACTGCCATATTAGAAAAGGGATCCTTACATATTAATGTTAGGATGGGGTCCTAACATGTCCTTCCCCTTCAAAAAGATTTGTCCTCAAATATGGAGATGAGGAAACTGTTGTTGTAGTTGTTGGAGAGGATCCCATATGGAATTTTTGGGTTGTAAAACCTTCCATTGGACAAAAACACCAATTATGGTGTGGTCATGGAGAGTGCAGGTTTTGTGGTCCAAAATTTTATCAAGCTCTAAGATGATTGAGCCTTAATCATCTAGCTTAGGGAGGGTCGGTTGGACTTGAATGTGGTTGTTGAGTACCTTCTTGAGACAAGAAAAATGGGAGACTATATGGATGTTGTAATATCATGGTAAAACAAGATTATAAGTCACTCATCCTATTAATGCAATACTTGGTAGGATCCATAAAATCATGTTGTCGATTTTTGATGAGCATGAAGTTGCATGGAAGATTGCTTGTAGCATTGGAGTTGAAAAAAGACTGTATCATCTACTTGAAGCTACTCTCAAAATAATGTTGGTCAATCTGTTGGCACATCTATTTTTGATCCATCACCAATTTATCCTTCAATTATTACAAAGTTGGTGACACTCCTAAAGAGTTGCATCCAACACCTAAAATTTGGAGATTCTAGGAACATTTGAAGAGGGAATCAAAGGTTGTTACCCATAAACTACATCAAAAGGAGTCATTCTACAATTTGTGTGGGATGAAGTGTTTTACCACCATTTAGCCAAAGATAGTTACTTATCCCACTACAATGGGTGTTCAGATGTAATATACAAAGGTAGACTTCTGAGCACTTGTTCATAGTTTTATTTTACCCATCCTTTCATTAATGATAGAAAAAGCTCATTCACAATTACATTCCCTATAATTTAAATGGTTATTACTAAAATTATCTAGTAAAAGTAGGATCATGGTAAATTTCATTATATCATAGAGTTTGAAAACTGAGTCCATGAATAATTAAGCAATGGTGGAGGTATGGTAAGGATGGGTGAGGAAAAAAACAAGCATACTTCAAGATATTGTCCACCACCATAAGAATGACCTATTTTACTATGGATTTAGAAATTATTTTAATAACATCCATTGATATGTTAGTCCATACGTTGTCTAGGATTGATAATGATTATAGAGTGCTTGGAGGATGAACCATTTTGCCTTTCATCCATTTGAAAATTTCACATCTGTACATAAAATTTTGAATTTGTTTTTCATTACCTCCCAATAGAATGATCATTTGTCTCTCTCATATATTTTCAAAAATATTAAATGGCCTACAATAGGTGAAGCACACATTTCCTTCATGATATCCTCATAGAGTGATGAAGTTTTGGAAACCACAATGTGACCTTGATATCTTAACAAGTGTCCATCCCATGAATACCTAAGATGTGAATTTGGATCCTCTTGGAGTTGGTTTTGCATAGTCTATAAGGATGGGTCTTTGGTTGCATCTTCTTGAAATTGTGAAACCCATAGGGAAAGTGGATATGGGAGGGCACAAATTGTTACTTGATACTTAAACTAATGGGAGAGGGAATTTTCCGTAATATGATCCTTTTATTTCTTATACACAATTTCATAATCATACCCTAACAATTTTGAAATCTATTTCTACTATGCTAGAGTAGATACCCTTTGTTCCATGAAATATTTCAAACATTGGTTGTCCAATTTAATGGATAAATACCTCCTAATGAGATGCAACCACCAATGATTAAAAATATACATAATGACCATCATTTCATTTTTATAAGTAGACTTTCCCAAATGTTTCCTCAACAATGCCTTACTAGTTAACTTGAGGGGTCATCCTTCTTGCATTAACACAATACCAATTCCATGGCATGAGGCATCACATTCAATTATAAGTGGTTTAGAAAATTAAAGAGTGGATAACATTGGTGTTGAAGTCATGGATTCCTTGAGATATACAAAATATTTTTCTACAAGATCTCACCATATATGAGAGTTTTTTTTAACATGGTAGTAAGTGGAGTGACTATCTTTGTACAACCCTATACAAATTGTTAGTATAAGCCAACAAGACCTAAAATTTCTCAAAGTGACTTGAGATTTTGTGGCTTAGACCTATTTTTCATAGATTTAAATTTTTTTGGATCAACATTAATACATTCCTATTGATAATATGCCCCAAATATTGTACATAATGTATTTGAAAGAAATATTTAGATTGTTTTGCAAATAATTGATGGTCCTATATTAGTTAAAATTTTTTATCCAAATGTTGCAGTGCTTGGCCCACCTGGAACCATAGATGAGAATATCATCAAAGAATACAAAAATAAACTTGGGAAGAAATGGGTAGAAGATATTAATAATGAGGATCTAAAATGTTGAAGGTGCACTAGTTAGGCCAAATTACATGAATTTTTTTTTGCAATGGATCTCAATAGTTTGGAATGTTATTTTGGTAATTTCTTACTCCTTGAGCCTTATTTGGTTATGGCTAGATCAAAGATCCAACTTAGATAAAACCTTGCACCATGTAACTCATCCATCAATTCATTGATCATAGGGATAGATAAATTTTCCTTAATGGCGAGCTTATTGAGCTCATGAAAGTATATACATGGCTACCACAACCCATATTTGTTTTTTATAAATAGTATCAATAAAGAATAAGAATCATTGCCATGTCAATTTACTCCTATTTTTAGTCACTCTTGAACCAACTTATCAACTTTTAACTTTAGCACATACGGGTATATGCATAGTCAAATGTTAGGTGGTAAGCTACCTAGTACTAATTGCATTTCATGCTCATGGGAATGATGTGGATGTAATATAATTGGTTCCATTAAAATTTTATTATGTTTAGTCAAAATGATTTGTAAATCCCCTTCGAATTTATCTACTTCTAACATATATGGTTGAATTACAAATAATTTTATGACTACCCCATGTGAGGATTATTTTAATGATTGATCCATCCAACATGAATTGATAACCTACAAATATCCCATTAGTGAACCATAGAGAGTATATTACCTCCCATTGTAATGGAATTGCATCCATAGTTTGGAAAAAATACAAGCTATTGTTCCCAAAGTATGGAGGAATTATACCTCCAACACAACATCATAGTCTTTAGGTGGAAGATTAAACATATCAATTTTTATTTCGTAGACCCCTATCTTCAACTTAACATTTTGAAATTTATCCTTACAATATAATGATCCTCCATTTTTCACCAAAACTTCAAAAGAGTTGTAGGTATATGTGTAACAGTTTGCTAAGGTGGATAGGTGGTCATAAATGAGAAGCATACAGAAGAAACATGCCAAGGCCTAATAACTATTTTGGGAATTGTTATCCTCTCATTAGAAATATTTATATTCTTGAAATTTAATCTATTTTATTATTGTAAATTTGATGTTAATCATGGTTTTACATGTCTAATAAATTAATTTTTTTATCCCGATGTGGGTCATCATAATGCCAATTCTCTTTGGTACATGCAGTCCAACATGTGTGTCATACTTGATAGAATCCTCAAGAAAATTTATAGGGTGATGTTATTAGGGTAGCCCACATTAAATTTTGCCAACTATTTTCCCCTCTCAGTAGAGCCATTACATGAGATAGTCCATTTAGACCACTCCCTATTTTATTTTTGTATTGAATGGTTGGACAATGAAGTCATAACCTTGGGCACTCAATTCTATTTGAACAAGTCATTGCTAGATCACAACCCTTATCTAGACCACATCCAATATATTTAGAATTTTAAGTCACATCCTCACACTTAAAATATGAGAATTGATTGGTAGAATAGTGCAATAAAAACCATCACTTGCTTTCTTCACACATATGGGTTCCAATTATATCTTTTTTATTGCCACTCATATGAGAACACCAAATTAAAACTTTGTCAAGCCACCATGAATTTGGAAGCTCAATCTCTTTTGACCACTTTACAATTTCATATGGCTAAACGTAGACAATAATAATAGATTATCGATGATCATGTGGTTCAAGGAGCTCAACTCAAATCTAGACTCCACTAGCTCAAATTTAGGGATATAATATTTAAGAAAATTTTCAATCCCCTAGATGAAGAGACAAAATAGAAAATCAAGAGCATCCAAAAGGGATAACAAGTGCTCACTAATATTCCTCATATCCTTTAGGCATTTGTTTGACACTGTAAATAGGTTTTCAAATCTTAGGTTCCTTTATTTGCTCAATATTATGCTTTATAATAGTGTGTTAGCATGGTACCTTACGAAATATTTACCTCTTAATAGGACCATTATGATAGTTTTCTATCGAAGGAAGATCTCAAAGATATAATATTTTCCATGGACAATTACAAAGAACTAGGTTGTAATGGATTTCCCTATAAATTTTACAAATCCTTATGGGATACAATGGGGCTTGAATTATACCATCTTAACCCTCATAACCAATTTCATAGGCTCATTGATGAATAGGAGAAACATAAAACTCATCCCCAAAAATAGTGACCTAGATGATATCTACAACTAGACACTAATTACTCTACTAAATGTCTCCTATAATATTATAGCCAAATACCTCACTCCCAATATGAGGAATTTCTCCCTCTCATTATACATCCAAAGAAAACTAGCTTTATTAAAAGTAGATATATCCTAGATGACATTATTGCTATCTTAGAAGGGATGAAGTTGGTGACGAAATCCTAGTAGAAGGCTGTGTTACTCAAAATGGATTTCAGAAATCACTAATAAAGGATTGAATGAATTTTATTTTGGCAATGTTGCAAGTGTTAGGATTTGGATATGATTTTTATTCATAATTCAAGTGCTTTTTATAAATGTTTCTACTTGTTTTACCATTAATGGAGGGGAAATTTACTCTTTTGTATTGCACAAATAAATTCATAAAATTTTCCCTCTTGCTCCAATATTATATGTTTTTCTAACCAAAGGGTTTGGCTATCTTTTAGTAGATGTTGTTTCTAAGGATTGAGTGGAAGGGATAGCCCTCCTAGGCACCTCTCAACAAACTAGTTAATGAGCTCTTTATAGATGAATTCTTTGTCACGCTTTATAATAAGAAGGATAAAAATAAGCACATATTGTAATTATTAGAAATATTTTATTTAGCATCTGGCTATAGTATCCAATGGCAAAAGACCTAGTGTTATAAAAAATCCTTCCTATCAAATCCCTCCTAGCTCAATAGATATGACTGAAATTAGATCCAACATGGAAGAATGTTTAGGTTATTGGATTTTAATTTTGCTTTCTAATCCTCCTCCTCTATGCTATGGAAACATGTCCTTTGTATAGTGGTAAAAAGTTACCACTATATAAAGGACATATTTCTAGCATACTTGGAAAGGGCTTAGGTTACCCTCAATTCTAGTTATGAAGGTGCCTATGTAGATTTAGGGAAGGTTTATATCCAAAAGCATAAGGAAGGTTTAGGAGTCCATTAGAACTTGGATTATTTTGAAATGTAATTATATAAACAATGGGTTGTCAATTACTAAAAATTAGTCTCATGGCCCTTCATTTTTACTTACCAAGACTAGCTTTGGCTAAAATTCCAAGGATTCAAACCTTACAATTTTTCTACAAAGGCATAACAATAATTTTTTATATTTCTTATAGGCATAATAGAAATTGGATCTCATGGATATAAGCTAAGTCTTAATTCCACCTTTCAAATTTTGATAGATAGGCCTTCCATGTGATCGAGGATTTAGTTCCCTATAATATACTTTACAAATTTCAGGTCAAGAGTACTCATTCGTGGTGGAAAAATTAGAAATGATACTTTAACACTCCTTTTAATAACTATAAAACTTAAAAATATACTCATGGATTTCACGTGACTTACCCATGATACCAAAGCTTAATGCATGATGGAGACTTTATTTTTCCAACAAGGACTAGCAACACCAATTTTGCACTATTTGGGATGTAGTTATGGAGCCAAAATTGGCTTATATTACTTGTGTCTTATTTTTAAGGTTTTATCCACTAGGGAATGTACAATCCACTTGGGGTGAATAACCTTAAAGTTCTTTTTCATCATCATGGGGAATACATTAAGCATCCACTTTACTATTATCCTAGACCCTAGGTTGTATGGACCTAGATTCATGACATGTTTAGACACTTCAAAACTATGTTGTTCTCTTGGAACATGATCCTTTTTGGGGATAATACCAACATTCCTAGAAGCATTAATCATATTTAGTATATATATATAGAGCATATATTTTGTTTAACATTTGGAAAAATCAAAATAATATTATTTTTGCTAACATAAAAGCATCTATGAAATTTCTACTTATTCAAAGGCTATGATCTACTCTAATATTTTACTACAAATCCAATTTCAAGCTAATAAGATGACTCTCAATGTCCAATATTTGTAAACTTTTTAAAATCATTGGGTGAACACTCCATGTATGGTGGCTAGAGTTTCATTGTCCACTCCTTCTGAAAGGAGTCAACCTCCCCCAAGAGGTGAAAAGTGGGTGTATAGCCAAGTGTCTCAAGCTTCATGTAATCCTACACCCCATGATCATGGAACCAAAGTATAGGCTAGTTCCCCACCATACCACTCCCAGTTCTAGAAAATGATACCTCTTTTATTTTATATGGATTAACCCAATGATTGCTCATCTAAAAATGATAGAAAATATTCTTGGGGTGTAGGAAAAATAATAATAAGAAGGTTACCAATCGAAATGAGAATCTATTTTTAAGGATCCCAACCCACAAGATGAATGAGATAATACCATGGATACAAATCTCCCTTTCATTGATGTCACACTTGTTACTACATGATTTATAGTGGTTTCTATCTTCTTTTATTGTTTACTTTTGGTTGTTAGTATATAGTTCCAAACCTTATTTGTTTTTAGAATGGACCCATGATATAGGATTATTGAGATATTATTTCATACCAACCACTTTATTTTTCAATAGTGTACTCTTATTATTCTTTTAAATCAACAAAAAAATGTGCTTTAACCCCTTATTAAAGTTATAGCAATATGAAAATGTATTAAAAAAAGTTGGGATTTATATCTACCAATATATGTGGTGTATGATATAAATGATGGAACTACATATAATGTTAGGTAGACCTATGTACTAGAATAACAATTGGTCTATATTTCATGGTTAGTCTTAACATTGATTTCATGAATTAAATGGATGAGTATACTAGAGTGATAAAATAAAAGCCACTATTGTCATTTACATGGATACAAGTGGATTTTTGAGAATCAAACCAATATATTTATCTATTATATATTATTAATTTAAAGGTATTTCATAAATTAATTAGTTTTCATTGATAATTATTATTATGCTATATTAAAAGCTTAGAATAAATCTTGGTTTAAAATAGATGCTTCAATCTATAATAGGAGGTATTAAGATGTTCTAAAAGGTTATTGATTTAAATTAGAGACTTCAATCCACAATAAGAGGTATTCATAAGTTCTAAAGAATTATTGATTTAGAATGAGATTTCTCAAGACATATTGGATTAATTTCTATGTTGTGTTTTGTAAATAAAGCTAATTTAATACTTGGGGATTAAATTTCATTATAAAATAATTTTAAATTTAATTATGTTCTTTAATAATAATGAAAAACAAATTATTCAATATTTTATTGAACAAAATGAATAAAATATCCACTAGGTTGAGTTGTTATGAATAATTCCTTAGATGTGAGATAAAAGGAAGCTTCATGGTTCTTAAATAAAACAAAAATAATTAATTATAATATATATTATAATTTTTAATATAAGTTGGTATTAATTTTATCAAAATAATTTCAATGGATTTTTGACAAGTGATGGAGAGCATTAAGTTTGACACCATAAGCAAGATTTCATTATAGGTGAATTCTAATATATAAATAATAGATATTAAAAAAAAGTATCAAGAGCATATTCAAACATGGATATATATTGGTGTCTCTCTTATAGGGTGTTTATGGACATAATGCTCATCATAAAAAGTCTTAGGTATGGAACACATATCTTGATATCATTGTTATAGGATGAATATACACACATGATAATTTAGAACAATGGAGTTAGTGCAAAGGTTCTACATTAATCAATGAAATTGTTCAAAAGTTTATAAAACTTAATTTTAATGGCAATTCAAAATGAATAATAAGAAAGCTAAGTTAATAATTTTTAATACTTAAGGTACAATTCTTCTCTTTTACTTAAAATCATATGGAACTTTAGCTCATAACTATGTAGAGGTTAGAACACAAATAAAGGATCAATATTACTATTAGAAAATGATAAAATTATAGAGGAAACAGGGGAATATTATAAATTATTATTAAATTTGTGAGAAAATAAGCAAACTTTTGATCAGAATAAAATTATTTTATATCCACCAATTATTAGTGAAAGCTACATTAAGATAAAATTATCACAATTAATTAGATTTTTTTGACTCTCAGGGAGGAGACCTAAGTTCAAATATTTTATGGGACATGTAGCAATCAATTAAAAAGGTTAAGAATGAAGATTATGTCCAATGAAAATGTGTCAAGGATTTGATAATGAAAAGGATGTATTTGAAGAGAAAAAAAACAATAAAAAAACATTTTTGATTTTGAAAAATTATTTATGAAAATTTAATGTGAATATAATCTAGTTAACCTCCTAACAAATATATTATTTTCATACTTTGAAGTGGGTGTACTCAATATGACTATGAACCCTACAACTTATTTTTAATATCATATTAATAATATATATATATATATATATATATATATATATATATATATATATATATATATATATATATATATATATATATTGTTGATACATCCACATTATTTTTAGTATCTGCCAAGTGCACGGGTTCAAACCACATGGGTTACCTTCAACAAGCCTTGTTATTTTATAACCCAACTTAAAGAGGACTGCAAGTTGCTCCAGTTTCATACCGTCATTGTCAATCTAGCACACACTCAAAGAAAAAGAGGGCAGTGGGTTGCTCAAGATTTATACCGTCTAAGTAGACATAAAGAGGACCACGGGTTATTTGGGATTCATGTTGTCATCATCAGTATAGTGCACACTCAAAGGAAAAGAGGATCATGGGTTGCTCGAGATTCGTACCATTCAGTGTGCACTTAGAAAAAAATAGGACTGTGAGTTGCTCAATATTCATATTATCATCGTCGGTCTGGTATGCACTCAGGAGATACTACCTTTGCAAAGAGGTATGCCTCCAAGATTTGAACCTAGGTCTCTTTTGGGTAAGTGCATGGCCAGATAGACAATTATCAATCCACCTAGCCTTGGAGGTATAAATATATGTATATTACTAATAATTCTTGGTACTCTTCTATCCTTAAATTTTTAACAAAATTAAATAATTAAATATACTAATTAACTATGAAAATAAGTTGACTAAAATAATTATGTTTAATTTTTGTTTTTTAATTGACTACGTGGGATTGAAACAAGTTCCATTTGAATTACATATGATAACTTGAAAATTATGTATATATCATTTAAAAATATATTTATAACTTTATATTTTCCTTATAACTTTATATTGAAGTGGAGTTGGTTCAATATGAATATGAACCCTATAACTTATTTTAATATCATATATATATATATATATATATATATATATATATATTTATTTTTTTTTTTGATACATAGGGGAGTTGGTTACATTCACACTATTTTTAGTAATTGTGCACGAGTTCAAACCACATGGGCTGCCTCCAACAAGCCTCTTTATTTTATCACCCAACGTATAAAGAGGACTGTAGGTTGCTTGAGATTCATACTATCATAGTTAGTCTGGCACTCAAAATAACCCAACGTAAAAAGAGGACTGCAGGTTGCTTGAGATTCATACTATCATTTCAAACCACATGGGCTACCTCCAACAAGCCTCATTATTTTATCACCCAACGTATAAAGAGGACTGTAGGTTGCTTGAGATTCATACTATCATAGTTAGTCTGGCACTCAAAATAACCCAACGTAAAAAGAGGACTGCAGGTTGCTTGAGATTCATACTATCATCGTTAGTCTGGCACTCAAAATAACTCAACGTGAAAAGAGGACTGCAAGTTGCTTGAGATTCATACTATCATGGTTAGTCTCGTACTCATTCAAAGGAAAATAGGACAACGGGTTGCTCAAGATTCATACCATCTAATCCGGCATAAAAAGGACCACAAGTTGCTAGGGATTCATACGGTCATCATCAGTCTAGTGCACTCAAAGGAAAAGAGGACCGCGGGTTGCTTGAGATTCATACAATCTAGCATGCACTAAGAGGAAAAGAATATTGTGGGTTGCTCAATATTTATACCTTCATCGTGTGTCTGGTATGCACTCAAAAATATTCAAGCAGACTACTACTTTTACAAATAGGTATGCCCCCAAGGTTTAAACCTAGGTTTGTTTTGGGTAAGTATGTGTCTATATAAACAATTATCAATCCACCTAGCCCTTGGGGTATAAAAAATATGTATATTACTAGTAATTCTTCGCACTCTTCCATCCTTCAATTTTTAAGGAAATTAAATAACTAAATATACAAATTAACTATGAAAATAAGTTGCCTAAAATAATTATGTTTAATTTTTGTTTTTTTAATTAACTACATTTTATTTGAATTACATCATAACCACATAGTAGTATAATAACTTGAAAATTATGCTTATATGATTTAAAAATATATTTATAACTTGACATCTTCTTGATAAATGAATTTAATTAAGTGAATTTATATAATTATTCCCTGCCATACTTCTGACGAAAGACAAAACCTGCAGCGGCGCCTGGACATGTCTGGATCTGTAATAATTATTCCCACGATAAGACTCTAACGTATTGGGCACCCACGCAGAAACTGAATAAAGGGGTGTACTCTTCCATCCCACAGTAAGAGCAAGTCCCTTCTCACCAACTGTAAAACACTCGTGTGCAGGAAACTCCGAGAGCATCAAAGAAGCCTGATACCTCGCCTGCTCGCTGAAGGACACCCCTCTAAACCCGGCATGCTCCATAAACGACCTCCACACGTCAGCCTCCACTTGTCTTATCACTCTCTCCTCCCCCTCTTGGGCCACCATGTTCCTGATCGCTGGAGCCGAAAGAAACCGTTCGATATTCAGCCTGCTCAAATCTGACCGTTGAAAAACAGCATCGTTCGCTTCGAACATGGCGATGGCACGAGACAGAACTGCGAAGCACCGTTTGACGAAGTCAACGGAGTCGTTGTCGGCCTGGGTATTAATAACAGTAAAAACTAACGGCCGTAACTTCGCTATAACGTCGACGACCCATCTCAGGCTTTTGGGCTTTCGAAGGAGGCGATCGAGAATGACCGCCGCGTTAACTGCCACGGCTTCCACCGGGTCGACTTCGTCTCCGTTAACGTCGTCTATTTTGCCGATGGAGATCATCTGGAAGGCGAACGGGATGTCCAACGATATTGCAAAGTCCGTCAGGCGCTTGCCCGTCGTCGCCGTCTTCTGTGAGCTTTTGCTGCCAATTGCCGTTATCTTTAACGCCTGCGGAGGTCCGCACTGCCGTAAGGCGAGGGATTGCATGAGATTGGGCCACTGCATGCCGTCTTTGACGTCGAAGTCGATTATGTGTATTTTCTGTGCATTTCCAACTGCTTCGAGAATGGCTTGGTTTGCTGTGAAATGTAGTACTCTTATGTACGGAAGTGACTGATAACATGATATGTAGGCCTTTTCCACGTTCCTTATCTTGGCCTCTATATTTGGCTGATTTTCTGTTAAGTTGGTGTTGTTGTTGGGCATTCTCGTCTCTATTTTAATCTTTTCCTCCAGAGCTTCTGTGGAAGAAAATCAATTGAATTTTAAGTTTTCATCAACATCCTAACTGAACAGATGATATTAAACGAACACAATGGGCTGCATCCACCTTAGAATTCAAATCCCTTTCAATAGTACATAACAAGCCTCTTTTAGTTTGATATCAAGTCTGATCTATTACATTTAAAATGAAATAAGATGTTGAATGGGATGAATTTCATAACCTTCGTAAATTAAAAAAGCAATTAGGAAATAATGATCAGATTTTACTTGATAAAAACCAACAAGTTCTTCGGATTTTACTTGCAGATATCTACAGAATACTTATTATGAGCATATTTATGACTCTAGATCTGTCATCACCTGAAAAATAATATCCGACCCTCTCCACTGGATTTCCGAAAGGAGTGGATAACCGCTTGCAGTGCAAAATCGTCTGAAGTGCGTAATCATATTTCTGAGTTCCGATGGATTCGGCAGCAGATAACAGCGCACGGATCAGTTTCCTGCCCATATCTTCCTTGGATTCCAGGGTTTCAACATAGTGGGTATCAACAGAGACCCCAAAATTATCTATCCTCGCTTTCTCCACAAGCTCGTACATTGAACTCTGTTGCCATTTAGATTTACCATTCGAAGTTGCCGTCAGAAACTCTCTGGGCAATGGTGGAAACTCATCGTCCCTGCTGAGCAGCAATCCAAGAAAGTAATAGGTCTCCAAAGCAACATCCTCTGGTTCAGTATCTTCCCCTCTTTCAAGATCGTTTTCAAAACAAGAGTTGGATTTCTCCTTGTTTGAATTAATCTCGGGAATATTTTCACATATATTGTTTTCTTCTTCTAAACATGGCAGCTCACTAGGCTTCCCTTCTAATAGTTTTTCTAGACATGGGTCTTCTAATAATGCATCTCTAATTGGAGATATCTCCTCATCTATGGATGTCCAAGACTCCTCATGGGCCATATTGGCTTGGATGTGAGGAAATCAATATGGGCTTTGAGTGCACATGGTCTTATAAAGATGATGAATATGTATTAGCATAGGTTACTCGATTTACGAGGAATTATGATGCGGCAGGCAATTGCATGCAAACAAAAGTGGATCTTTGGTTTAATGGCCGAACTATAGATAGTTCCAGCTTCCTTGGTATTAACTCTATTTGATGAACAACGTTCCTCGACTTCTACGACCCTGTCGTAAGGATAACCGTAGCAACCATTCGTAATAACATGAAAATTACTACAGTAAATTCACTAGTTCACCAGTTGTTTTTGTGTCGCACATCAGGAAGTACGTGGTTTAGCTAGCCAGGCACAAGCGCGTAATATGTATTACCCACAAGTGAATGGTATGTATTTAGGAGTTCATGCGTTAAAAATAATTTATTTCTATAAAATTTTAATAAATTGTAGCTGGTTTTTTTAAGATTAAAATTTAATATCAAATATTAAGTTATTTATATTATATTTAAATAATATTATATTTTTCTTAACAAATGTTTTAAGGTTTTTAAATTATTGTTTTTTTTTTAATCAAATCTTTTGTATTATTGATTTATAAATAGATATATCTTTTTAATTAATTATTTTTCAAAATTTTAGATTTGTTAACATTATTTGCTATCTTATTGATAAATATTAAAGGCAATGTTATTGTGATGCAATTTTTGCAACATTTTATCTTATTAATAATAATATGGTTCAAAAGGAATAATAAAATTTTTAAAAATAATTTTATTTTTAAAATATTTATTGAAATGGAGCCTAATTTTCGCGAGTTTTTGGCAACTCGCGATAAACTCGGCAAAAACTCGAGAAAAAAAACGTAAGTCAACCACAACATTAAGCTGCTTAATCCGTGTCGAGTTCGTGTCCTTGGCATTGGAAGGAGACACATAAGATCACCGTTTACCCATTTTAGCTTGCAGAACATTCGAAAATAGATATAAGGAAATAAATATAAAGAAATAAATCGGGAACGCCCATTGGCATGCCGGACGGCAGCGGCCTCGATAGAAATTAGAAATTACGTAGTAATGACGCACCTTTCTAATCTCAGCTCCTCGTACCTTTCTAATCACAGTCTTGCGGAAATTACCATTTCCGCATAATGTCACATCTTTCTAATCTCAGCCTCGGCTCTTCGAATCCTATGAAATCAGCATCTCTTCCTGTTCATCTTGGCATGGTTAAATGCATACAGCTTATGTTCTTTTTTGTTGCTTTCTAAGATGTCTTTCTTAGAGTTGTTGACCTAATTTTTATTTGATTTAGATATAGAACGCCAAGCTAGTGGAAGCGAAAAAAATATAAATGGGCAGTGTTTCATAGCTGTGTCTTGTTCATCTCCAAATCACAAGCCAAAATTAGAGAAAAAAATATTAACATATACAATTTCGATGGTGAATCACAAGCCAAAATTAGAGAAAAAAATATTAACATGTACAATTTCGATGGTGCAAATGTAGTTATTACAACAATATTTTTAAAATATTTGATTAAAATTTATTTGTGTCTTTCCTTCCTCGATCCCTCCGCTGCCTCTTCCCTATCTCCCCTCTGCATCCGCCTCGGCCCCTGCCTCTTCCCTATCTCCCCTCTGCATCCGCCTCGGCCCCTTCCTTTCCTCTGCGTGCCCTGTCTTTCCCCTGCCTCGACCTCTGCTTCTCTCCGTACGAATCTTAGTGAGTAGTCACCGAATACTCGGTGAATAATGGGTGACCCGGCCCGAGTTTTTAATTGGAAAAACTCCAAGCCTTCTTGACCCGCGAGTCTCGAGGGTACTCGCAAGTAACCTCGAAACAATGGAATGCAAAAAAAAAAAAAATATAGGATTTGAATATATATGGAAGAGTCATTTGCAATGATGTCATTCAAAGAAAGGATTTGTTTCAATCAAAAGTAAAATGAAAATATCAAAAAATTAGAATTATTAAAAATAATTTTGACAATGCTTTCAAAGATATTTCAGAAAAAGCTGGTGGAAGTGGTGTTTTTTATATATTTTAAGTATAAGTAAATTCTACTCACTCAAAGTCATATGGTGAGGCTAGAATAATTCTCAAAAGAATTAAAATTGTAATTGGAAAAATGAAAACATATTTCAATTCAAGAGGATCCATAAATTATCACTAATGTTATCAACAAAAATAAATGTGAGGATTGGATAATAATAATATTATTGATGATGTTACCATGTATTATTAGAGGAAATCTCTTGGAAATGTGAACCTATCTATAAAGATACAATTTTTAGATAAGTGTAGTGTTGATCTATGACTTAGTAAAATTCAAATTTTAGAAGGCACTTGGCCAAATGAAATCTATTACTTAATGAAAATGATATGAAGGACTTGATTATGGAAATATAACACATTGAAGAAAATAAATAATATATTTGATAAAATAAAATGAAGAATATATTTGATAAAAGGGCAAAATGAATATGGTTGAAACCTTCTAGAAATTGTAATATTTTGGTATTTTAATGGGAGTGGCCTCTAATAAAAGCCACAAATAGCTTATATTATAATGTTGATGATGACGATGAGTCACCCTTAGTTAAAATATACCTCCATAATTTTGCAACAATAATATTGATCCTTGTGAGAAATTCCCTGGCCTTTGCATAGTTGTTGATTGACAATTCATATAATTATAGGTTAGTTGGGTATTTTTTTTATTATTCTAAAAATACTACTTTTGCCAAATTTTCTAAGATTTTCTTTGTAAGCACCTACTAGATTTGATAAACCCAACTTTTAGATTTTATTATTTTACCATGGATCAACAAAATCCTTTGTGTTAATTCCATTATCACAAATTATTCTTGAATGCATACATTACTAGGTTAGCAAATTATTTCCATTCCTAAAAATTTTCGTGATGAGAACCATGCTTATACATACTTAGAAAGACAAATAATAATTTTAATCAAACTTGGATGCAATTTTGAGATTTGATTTTGAGAATCCTATTATTCATTTCAAGCCATACATTCCAAATGATAATGGAAGGATTCCATAAAATGCTTAATACTTTGATCCAAGACTTAGAATTTAAAGTTAATAAAGGTAAAGGAAGAATGCAATTTAGAAATATTAGAGTTTAACAAATCAATACACAAAGGTCCGAGGTGTAGACCAATTTGTTCATCCAAACCCCATAAGGGGGGAGGAGGTCCAAGGTTCAAATCTTGGGCCTTGTTGGACTGAACGCTTGTCCCTTTCTTGGTGCTTTCAGCGGCATAAAAGGTTTAAAATGATTGTGGCATGGTGGTTATAGGGGCGGACTGTGCGAAGATTTGTGTGGCGGCTTCTGCGGTAGATAGCGCAGAATATCGTGGCAGCCATAAAAGCTAGACAACCTGCTCGGATCATGGCGGCTACCGATTCCACCATGTAAATTAAAAAAAAAAAAAAAAAACAAACAAATCAATACACAAATATAAAACTAAATAATAGAATAATTTTACTAATCGTAAAATAGAGTACAATGCAAGTAATCTTTAACAAGAGATGTGAGGCTACAATATTGTATTATTTACTTATGAATTTTATAGTTAAGGGTGCATTTATATTTATACAATGTTTTTGGTGTGTTGGAAATCTAGTATATTGAATATGTAAGGTCATCCATATGGAAATGTCTTGTTTAATTTCCATGAGTTCGAAGGTCACCCATATGGAAACAACGATGACTCACCTCCCATTGTTACAAAGTATAATATTAAATGAAAATTATATACATATAACTTGTCCTATTGTATATTGTCTTCTATTGATGTGTCAATATGGCTAGAGATTCATTTTAACTATGAAAATAAAAACACTATAATTATAATTTTTAATATATATTTTGTTTGAAGGCTTATGAAGCCTTTTTAAATGTAGTTGTTAATGACCAACTATTTTGCTACTATGAAAGTATCCAAAAAAGGTGGATAATAGGTCCTTAGATGTTCAACATTAAAAATTAGATTCAAACCAAGATAAAAATACAAAAATCAATTCAAAATAATTCCCTCTCAAATCCTTAGTGATATAATCCATAGAAAATAGATCTTATCATCCTATGAGGTCCTATAAGTTTTATTTTTGAATATGTAACCATATATTATATTCAACCTTAGATTGATTTGGAACCTAATGTTGGTCTTATTATTGTTTGTATTTCTGATTTGCCTTTTCTAATTAGTTATGAACTTGTTGTTAGACACATGGAATCTATTTCAAAAGAAAATTTGCTTCATTCTTTCCTTGAGGTGAGTACTCCATAGGTTGCATAGGGAGAGCTACATCAATGGATGCCAAGGGTTGAAACCCAAAAAAGAACATGAAATGAGCTATATTTGGTAGCACTATACAAAGCTTGATTATACCCATGTTGTTAGAAATCAATGCTTTAATAATTGTATTTTTTAAATTAAGGGTATTTAAGTACATAGGATGCTTATTACAGGCATAACAAACCTTCAAATAAACTTACAACTATCTTATCCTATACTACATGTATAAATTTGTGAGGGGTGGTTATATTGTATGCTTTCTCACATGCGTTATGATGTAATAATTCCTAACATTTTCATTGTTATTACATCATATTCAAAGCTCTATTTTAGCTTATGACCAAAGAATAATGTCTAGGGTGTTTTTGGAATTTCAGAGAGAAAATCCTTCCTCTTAATGTAGAATTTCTACTTTGATACTTAGGTGTGTTAGGTTCCATCAATCATGCAAACAAAAATATTTATTACAAAACACTTACTCAATGCTTATAACATTTAGTGCATGAATAATGTATTTTATTCAATGTCTTCAAGTGAAGTATGTGCTACCATGCATCCATTGTTGCTTATTGAGTTGATGGATTCCTAATTTTTATCTTGCATATGCTGGTATAAATTTTGTGTAAGGCCATTGTTTTACCTTTCTTTTCTTTTAATTTCTTTCATTGTGACCAAGTCTTGGATTGCTTGCAAGTTCTCCTTTTATCATAAGTTCTATGATATGATAAATTGGATGTATATTTTGAATGTAATATTTACCAGTTCTACATAGTTGTTGTAGTCTCTTGAATGATCCCATAGCTACTATAATTTTTCTTGAACTAGAATGTAACAAACTATCAAGTGCTCTATAGTTTTTATAGGTGAACCATTGGGGTTCAACATCTGTTGTCACTACTTAACAAATATCTCATTTTCTTGTATGATATTATTGATCTTGATGATATCACAATGCATCTTATCATTTAGTATCTTGATAGTTAGTTGTTTTGGTACACTCTTTGATAATATTATTATAAGATATTATGCTTTGATAATGATTTATGGATCTCATGTTAGAGTTGTAAAAATAGTTTTATTTTTCAACAAGATATAGTTTGCAATTTATCCCATGCTTATTTAAATATTTAATCACAATAGGTCATTCATTTTACAAATATTTTTTCTATACTTGAGAAAATGAGTAGAAAATAAATTAATCTTGAATGTACCATTTTTTTTCTAAAATATAATAAAATTCTTGGCCTTAGAATTATTCCATATATTGCACTTGTATTAGTTTCTTTTGTATCTAGGTAGTGTTGCCTCTTGTTGATTCCTGGGTTTCAAGTGATGAATCTATGGAACTTTTCTTGTATAAATATTTGGATGATTTGAAAGCATATAAGTTTCTTGACCTATCATATGTTTGGATTCATATTACACGTTATTGTGATGTCTTAGCTCTACTTGTGTAACAAAAACATGTTCTTCTTCTTCTTGTACTTGTTATTTCTTCATTAATTTAATTATCCTTGGTTACATTACTTTGATATACTTTTCATCAACTTTAATTTTTATTTTTTGAAGATGACCTATCTTACTATTGGTTCATCTATTATGAAGGGGATCCATTTTTCAATAAATTATGCCAACATTCCTTCATGATGTGTATGTTTTTACCACAATATTCACATGTCTTTTGCATGTGAAAAGTTCTTATTTGAGAATTATTTTTGTAATTCTGATATCTTTGAAAATTATTTCATTATAAACATGATGATTAGTCTTACCTTTCTATCAACCGTGTCAAAATTTATTTGATCTTACCCTTTTGTAGTAGGATTGATAATTGTCCCATCTACTAATTTTTATACTTCCTCAAACTTAATATGTATCCTAAGTTTGGTGTTTGAGGAGACCTAATTTTTCTCCTTAATATTTGGAAATTTGGCAATAGAAACTTTGTTGCTTTACTAGCCATCATAAACTTTTACAAATTTAAATATTCTTCTTTCACTAAATTTTATTCAAAAAATACTTTCCAATGAGTATATATATGCCTATACTCATATTATAATTAATGCTTCAAAATGTGAGAAACAATTATGTTCTACCAAGTAAAAGTAGAGGGAATGCTTCTTACTTTATGGTATATTCCTTACAATATTATTTTCTTTAAAAATAATATAATAATTTTTCTTTTACTTTATTTATTTTTAAAATCTTTCTATGTGTGAACTTATCCATTGTCCATGTGTTATTGTCCAATTGGATTTATTTTAGCTTTAATGGGTAAAATCTATATAGCACCTAGGATTTGAGTCTCTTTACAGCTTTCTAGTTTAAAAGTTTCTTCCACTTCTACAATTCTAAATGATCATATGAAGCATTAAAATTTTGACATGTTCCAATTCTTATTTTAAGTCAAATGATGTAGATGAGCTAAATAGAATATAATGCATTCAAATAAAATGTTGTTTTAAGTTTTAGATATTTTCTTGCATCATTTAGATGTTACAACTAATGATTTTCTTTTGTAATCTCTTATCCAAAAATTTAAGTCTACTATGCACTCTTAACATCCATATAATGTATTTTCCACCCAAGTTGTTCTACTAATGCATAAATTCTCAAATCCAAATATCAATTCAAAAATTTTCTATCTGATCTACTTTTGTTAGGTGGTTCTCCCTTTTGGAAAAGTCTATCTAAGTCTAGATATTTCTTGCAAAGGGGTAGTAGATGGATAATTGGCAATAGTAGAAAAGTGGACTTTTTGAATGATTCTTGGTTAATGGAGTTTTCTCTTTCCTCTAATTTGAGATTTCAGTGTCTTGAACCTATTAACTGGGTTAATAAATCTAAATTTGTAGATTTTATAGTCCAAAGTAATGGGTATAACTCTTGGTTTTAGATTTTATCTAATTTGGGCAGCCTGAATTCCCAATAAGCATGGGCATTTATAACTAATGAATTGCAATGCTACGTTATGGTTGAAGAGGATATGTAGGATATAATTATTTGGCTAGAAGACAATGAGGGCATAAAATTGGTTGAAGAATTTAATCCCCAAAATCAATATATTTTTCTAGTTAGCCATGTAGAATAAAATTCTTTCCATTGAGAATTTGCAAAAAATGTAATGAATTTTGTCAATAGGTGTTAATTTTGTGAAGAGGAGTGGGAGACTTTGGATTACTTGTTTCTTTCTTGTTATTTATTCTAAGAGATGTTTTATTTCATATTGGATAAGTTTAGGGTTAACTAGGTGATTCCAAAATCACTGGTTAATCTTTTTTTTTTTTTTTGGTAATCAAGAGACTTCTTCATTAATACTGGGTTTTACAGGTTAACCCAAAACCTTTTACAAAATTTAGCCTTATGTTGTCAATACGAATCCTTACCTGCATGAGGACTACCTATCCTCTATTTTAACTAGCCTTCCTAGGCCCTTGACCATCATTTTCTAAACAACCAAACCTGACATATAACTACCCAGCAAAAATCTAGCACATCCCACAGGTGCAACGAACCCCAAGAAAACTTCCTGAAGACTCCAGGAACCTAACATAGACACCAAACTCAAAAAATAACCAAATCCTCTGTACAATATGTAATTCAAAGATGGTCATGGATACAATAATTATAGTATTTTCACAACAAAATTAGGCACAAAGGAATTACATGATGAACCCTAAGTCTCCTCTTCCTCATATTCATCGAGATCCTTGCCCTTGTCCTCATCATCATCGTTTGAATCATGGTTAGCCACAATAGGCTTGTTGCTTTAGTATCCTTCATTGAAGAACACCTTGGTAAGCACATCATGAATGTACTGCATTTGTTGCATGATATTGGCCGAAGTGTTCATCACAAACCGCTTGAGGACCATGGTTGAGGGTTTAGGTCCTTCGTCCTCCGTTTCACTTGCCTCGACTATGGAACTTTCCTACACCTATTTTTTCTTCAGCCGCATGGACGTTCACATGTCCAGCTCCTCAATTCTCAATTTCTTCCTCATTGGGTCTCCTCTAGTGGTCATGTCTCTGACTCTCTTCTTTATTGGTGAATTTTAGGGGGGTTTGGGTATGCTTAGGGTAGACCTAGCCTTGGAGCTCTCCTCCTCATGGCTAGCAGGGACATATTCAATAGTAGGGGATACACCTTAGGAAGCATTGGAAAAAACCCACTTGTAAATCACCTTAAACATCCCTTGGTGCCGAAGCATAGCAGAACCCCTCTTGCTTCAACATGAATTTATTGCATAATTCATGGAATTCATAAAGAACTAGGGTATACTAATCAGGTTTACATCATGAAAGAAATTGATGAAGGCATAGTGAAAATTGAGAAAAATTTTACCCGGGTCCTCCGTAGTAATGAACTCCATAACATTCTTCATGACTCCATTCCACGGGGTGGGGAGGTCCATCCTCGTCAACTTGTTCTTTGCCTCCTAAAAATTTTAGGATTGTCCTTGAATTCGTGCAGTTCGACCTCCCAATGGTGCTTTTGCCTATGAATGGACCTTCCTTTCACCATTTTCCTAGTGATGGTAGCAATCAAATTTACATCAATGAGAATTTATCGCCCACAAATTTTGACCCCGCCATCCTCCCATGTTTCCATCACCGCCTGGGTAATATCCTCCTCTACCCCAGAGAATAAGTCAAAAAATTGGGTGAACCTCCTTTCCATAAGGATAGCTTGGGCCACAGGCTCCATGACTACCATGTAGGGCTCAACGTAAGTCATATTGTTCTTGCTCACAGTAACCTTCTCCTCTATCCTTACAACCTTTTATGCTAGAACTCTCCTCGTCCTAGCTCATTATTTTTTTAAATTATGAAGGTGGTGTTGCTTTTGCCTTTCCTCGAACATTGAGGAAACTTCCTTGATGAGGGTGCCATTGATCAAAATAAGCCACCCTCTGCACTCCACCTAGATCTCCTGTCACTTGGCCTTATCTATCAGCTATATAAGCATGCCATCGTGCCCATCACCACCTTGTTGAGGATCCATTATCTTCGTAATCATGGAAATGTTTAATATTTTGTCATTGGTAGAAAAATGATGATTATAAATGCCTTCGAAAGTGCCTAGAGCATAATCAAAAATCTTTACACGTCTACCTCAGGACCACATCCTACCTTGGGACCACATCCGAGCATAAGTATTTTTCCTTGGAGAATTCATTACTCTGACGTGTCTCCTCTTCCCTACCTTTTATCTTGCCAAGCTGGCTCTACCCATGATTCATGTTTGACTTGGTCGAAACCCTAAGCACCTTCTTCTTTTGTTCTATTTCCAAAAGTTAGTGAGAACGCAAAAATGGCACGTGACTAAGGTCCACCCGCTCAATGTCCACATCATGCTATTTATTGGAGCTCATTTTGAATTAAGTCATCCACGTCACACAAGACCGCTTGCATCCATGTGAACATTCCATTAGTATCCTCCTCAATATTGGCTAGCTTATCCATAGTTTTATTAGCTTCATGAAAAATGTGTTGCATCACTTTGTATTTCCTGGCTTCAAAAAGGATCCTTGCCTCACTTATGAGGGCCTCAATCCCCCACAAATGTTTCTTGCCATTATTTAGAAGGTTGACTATGTTCATTCAATCTCCTTCGACCATAAATTTACCTTGAAACTGCTATGATACCTACAATCCTCTCCAAAGGGCTTTGGATTCTACCTCATTGTTGGTCTTGGTTCTGAGATGTTTAGCAAATGCCATCACTACATTTTCTTTATGATATCTAATCACTCCTCCAACACATGCCCTTCTAGTATTACCCTTTGGATGTCCCATCAAAATTTAGTTTAAGCCAGTATTTAGGGGGTTGGGTCCATTTAATACCCCTGGTTAATATTCTCAATCAGTGGTTACCACCCTTCATTTCTCCTCATATCAGGATTCTCTAGAAGTTTCTTTTGCCCCACATTTTTGGATCCTTTGGAAAGAAATAAATGTAAGGGCATTTAAAAATAGCTAGAAAGACTCCAAAAGTGTTACTTAGAATAATATGGATTTCAGTTGAAAATATTTCTCATCCCTTCCCAAACTTGTATAAGAAAGGGCAGTGGAAGCCTCCCACAAAAGGTAGTTTAAAATATTTGCTTGATTTTTCTCATGGTAATCCTAGCCTCACATCTAATACTAGGCATAATGTGTATTGGTACCCCCTCTTGAAGGTTGGCTCAAATTGAATTTTGATGGAGCATTGAAGGGCAATCTGGGCATGGTTGGGGCAAGAGGAGTTATAAAAAATAGTAGAGGTGAGCTATTGGTAGCTTATTATAGGCATTTATTTTCCCAAACCTCCCACTTCATGGAGGCCAAAGTGGATTTTCATGGAATTAATCTGTTGGAAAAAATGAAGGCTAGAAATATTGAGACATAAGGGGGCTCATTGAAAGTAGTTAACATCTTAAACTTTTATTCCATATCAAGCTAGAATATATATAATATAATTATTGATTCAAGGAGACATTTGCAAGGGTTAATTAAATTTAGAGTAACTCATATTTTTAGGGAGGGCAATATCCTTGCTGATTTCTTGGCTAATTATCGTACCAACCATTCCAACTTCATAGTATGGAGAAATGAATTTTTAATGGATCTACTAAATCTTCTAAAAGTAGGAACTTATTAATGGTTGTTAGAAGTGTGATGGAGTTCAGATCAACTTGTTACTTTGTAATAATTATAGATAATTGACTCTTTCGGTAGTCTTCAATTTTGGTGTTATTTTGAATTTAAATTAGAGGATTAGCACCCTAATGTTCCATACAAAATTTTTTATGTTAAGATTACGATGAAGTGGCTTGGGTTATTTTATTTCATGAAAATAAATTTTGAGGGATATTTTTCCTATAGAATACTTTGTTCTCAAGTGATCATTTCCCAATGCTCTAGATGCTCGAGAAAGTTTATTCAATGGAAGGATGGGAAAATATTTTTTCCAATGACCCCTAGTAGACGTAAGTCTTTCATGGGGTAGATGATCTTGATTTGGTACCAAATTCACTAGGAATGGCTTCTGATTTATTTTATATCCAATATGGGTTGGGTTTGGATGATTCTAGGGTTAATTCAACCTTTCACCATCTAACTTCTTTTTATTTTTTGGGTGGTGGTATCTTTGTTCTATTTATGCATTGCTAGTTATTTTTGTTCTCAGTGTCTTATCTACTTTTGGTTTCCACATCTGTGGTTGTTTTGTAGCTATTAGTTTTCTATCAGTTGTTCCTTTTCAGGTTGGTTTTATCCTTATGGATTTGATGTAAAAGGTTTTGGGTAGCATTTCAAAATTCTCCTTTCTCAATATAAAAAAAATGCATAAATTATATGAATAACAATCATTCTTGTTTTATCAGACTGAACACTTGTCCCTTTCTAGGTTCTTTCAGTGGCGTAAAATGTTTAAAATTATTATGGCATGGTGGTTATAGGGGTATACTGCACAAATATCTATGTGGCATCTTTTGGGTGGACAATGTAGAATGTTGTTATGGCCATAAAAGTCAGACAACCTACCCAGATTCATGGCAGATACCAATTCCACCATGTAAATTAAAAAAAAAAACAATCATTCTTGTTGTAGCTACAAAGGTTTTTTCACATTTAATTCCTTTGTTTGAGTATAAACCTTTACAACTAGTCAAATATTGTATTTTTAAGAGAATCATCTACTTTACATTTTATCTTGTAGACCCATTTACATCCTACTACTTTATTTCCTTGTGGTAGATGAACTAGATCCCATATTTTATTCTTTATATGTATCACATATTTTGATTCCAAGTCTACATTCCTTTATGGTTGTATTATGGTGGCTTGTGTAGTTGTAGGTTCTACTACTAAACTCATTAATCCCATATTTGTTCTTGTCATGCTATGAGTTTGAGGTCTTGTAGTGGTAAGTTATACCATTTTTTCTATTGCCACCAATAAATAATCCTTCACTATATCCCAATTATGTTTGTAAAAAACTATAGATAGCCCATATGGACATGGGGATTTATCCTTATTAAAAGATAAAAAATATAAATGAACTTCTTCTAGAGTAATAGGCTCCATTAGTTTTCTATTATCTTCATTCATTATAAATGAAGGAACATCTTGAATAGTTTTATCATCAAGAGCTTTGGTCTCCTCTGAACCTAGAATGTTTTGATAAAATGACTTTATCTCTTTTCTAATTTCACTTTGATCTTCAATCCAAACCCCTTCTATTTATTTAATTCTACTAATATTGGAAGTTGATCTATGTACTATAGTCATCCTATAAAAATACTATATTTTTATTTCCTTATTTTAACCAAGCATGTATTGATTTTAATCTTCATAATTTCTCTTCCTTATTCAAAATAATATGATATTCACTAAGCTACTCCATTTCCTTTGATCTTGGACTATTATCATCACCTTTTTGAAATTTTGAAAGTTTTATATTTTAGTTCTCCTTTCTTCTCAAAAATGTTTCCAAATGTGTTCTTGTTCCATTATTTTAATCTAGATGTCATAGATTTAATTTGGTTTGGAAGAGCATACAAGCCACCATTACCTAAATAATTCCACATTTGAGCTATCATATTAACAAATTGGGGATGGTCTTCCCACATCTACTCATATTTAAATATGATATTTTTAAAATCCACTTACCACCATTGTAACTCTTAATGGCTAGTGATATGATCCTTGTTAAGGTATTAATTTTAGCATAGGTTCCTTCATCTAGGCAATGATATGAGAGAACACATCTATCTAATTTTTCTGCTATTAGATTTCTACCCTCTCCTATTGTTGGTCTAGGTATAGTTGTCCTCTTTAAACTCAACTTCCCATAGATTATAGTTTTGAATAAAAGCTAAGAAATATTTTATATTTTGAGTCAATTTCCTAATTTCCCCAATTTTTTTATCCAACTTCGGTATGGCATTAAAATATCCAATGATCATTAGGTTTACTAGTCTTTATTTCTCATTAAGGCTTCAATACCACTCCAAACCTCTAATCTACCTGATTGATTTGTAGGTCCATAGACATTGATAAGGATGAAATGAATATCTACAAAGTAGTAAGTGACTAAAGAGCCTATCCAATGCCTAGTTTTATGAATTATTACACAAGAATTTCTAGAAGGATTAAAATAAGTTATAATTCACCATGCCACTCCTTCAGAATTCATAGCATCCCATTCACATATTTTCCATGCTACTTTCATAGTTTTTTAAACTTCTTAATTTGTTGTTTTAGTTTTCTAGATACAAATAATACCAGGTTTAGTACTTAAACATAGGTCCCTAATACACCTCTTCTTTGAGGGGGAATTAGCACCCCTTATATTCTATGAGATGATAATCATATCTTATTAGGGACTTTTTGCCCTGCATATATATTACCAATATCATTTTTTTTGTAAAGATAAGTTCAACCAACTTAATTTATGTTCCTTTATCTATGTTTTCTCTTGCTTCCTTGGATCTTGCTTGATAGTCTGAGGGTTTTCCTCTTTTTGCATTACCTATATCAATATTAGGTCATATTATTCTATTCCTCAATATTCTTTCACAATTTTATTTTTTATCATATTTATCCTCTCCTAGCTCTATTATAGAAGCTTTTGACTTGTATTGCTCATTTTATGGTATTTCATTATTAATGGCAGAGGTATTAAATTCTAAAATTACATTTTCTTTACCAATTATTTTCTCTTGAATGGTGCATGATACTTTAAGAGAGTCTTCAAAATATGATGAGATACATTCCTTAGGTTCATCAAGAATGTTCTTCCTTAAATTATGATCATGCTAAATAGATGATTCCTTGTTAATATGTTGATATTATTACTAGAAATATAGGCTATTACATCATTTGGAACATGTAAATGTACCTTTACCTTGGTATATACTTAGAAAATTATATTAATTTAGGGGGAATTTATCTAGTTACTTCATGCAATGTAATAACTCCATAAGTGTCAAAGTACAAGTTGTACATGTGCAAGTTATACCTTACACATCTAGGTAGAGTGTTGGACAAGGAATATATTTCCTATGTAAATGGCCATAGGCATAGATTATTTCATCATCATAGTGAGATAGATCATAGAGAGAGTCATATAGAGTCAGAGTGATATGATATAGCATTGTGATGTAATCTAGTGGGGTGTAGTATGCTCAATTCCCATTATTGAGTAGTAGCTCTATTCATAGAGTGTTCATTTCCTCTAGAGCTATTTTGTAAAAACCACCATTACTTTTATATATTTATTATTTTCAATCATCTTGCAGATTTGCTTTATGTTATTTTATTTTGCATCTTGTGTGTCATATCTCATTACATGCTACATCAAAAGGTAGCAGTGGTATTAGAGTTATGGTAGGTCAATAGGAAAACCACCATTGTCATTGACCCTGAGCTTTTTGTCAACCTAACATGCCATTGGACCAATCACTGACAAATATACTCAGAAGAGTCTAGGTGGTAGAATTAAGGAGAGCCACAAGATTAGGATTGAAAGAAATCTCAAATTATGGAATACTTATATTGCATATGGCTAAATTATTTTCATATATTTTCAAGGGAAAATTTGTGAAGACTAAGACTCAACATTTGATCCACTAGTTTGATGTGGCAACTAGTTAAGCTTATACAAGTGATCTGGAAAAAATGACCTGGAGTTGCTTTTATTATAGGTAATTGATTCTCATATGATTGGGACACCTCCTACAATAGAAATCTAGGATATTTCAACTTTGTTTCCAAAAATTTAGAGTGCTTTCATAGTGCAGAGGTTAGTTACTACAAGAGAAGAATACTATAGAAGAAAATTTTAGAGAAAAATTATAGTAAAGTTGGGAGACATGAGATATCCATTGCTAGATTAGAAATTTCATAAGAAGAAAATGCCATAGAAGCCTTGAAAATGCCACAAAATACTTGGTATTTAAAAATACCATAGAAGCATTGATACTAAAGAAGGCCACAAAAGCCTTGATACTAAAAAAGACCATAGAATCCTTGATCCTGATGAATAATTCAGAAGAAAGTATCTAACTCAGAAGTAGATTTTAGTACTAATATTTTACTATAGGGATAGAAATATTCAGTGAGTTGGGAAAGATTCGTATAAGAAGGTTAGGAGGTTTATATTATTTAGAATCAATACAAAACTTAAAGAAAAATATATCAGGATAAGATCTCATTTATGAAGGACTATGAGAGTCCTACTCGAATACAGAGGTAGTAGAATCAGAGATCCAGGAGAAGATATCACCACCAACACTTCTAGAAGTAGAAGGTTGAATATAATGTCTCAAGGAAGACTAGAAGGAGCTACAAAATCAAATGCCTTGGAGATGTATCTATGAGCATTCGATAAAATGATTGGTGAGCCTTACTGAAGACTTCATCAAAGGATTCCCAAGGAAAACTCATTGGAGAAATTCACTACTAGATATAGTGAAATATTTGGGATAATTATTGCCATACAATAACAAGCTCAAGAAGAAAATTTTGGAAAGGAGTGCCAAATCTTAGAAGACCTCAAGATATACAGAATCTTGAGAAGAAGCCTACAAAATCTAGGATACCTAGATATTGCCTCTCACAACAAGAAGGTACCACTTCAGAATCACACATATATAGAACAAAGGATGCAACTACAAGAGGAGAACAAGCCACTAAAATTCTAGGCTTATAAAATGGAGATCATCTTTTTGTGAAGAAGTTGTTCAAGATAGCCTACAGAAAGAGCTACAAGATATCATCTAAGACAAAAACTTGGTGTTCATAGACATCAAGATCTACATCCTCTACAGAAGTGGCGAAAAGTGATGCAGGAGCATCCAATGGCAGTAGAGGAATCTTGCATCAACAAAAATAAAAATAAAAATAAAAATTTTCTAAGTGTTTTGCCTTTGTGTTTGTCGGCCACCAGTTGGGCGAAAAAGTAGAATTTAAAATTTTGCATGGGTGGGAAAGTTAATTTTTTTTTTTTGCATGGGCGGGAAACTTAAAAATCATGTAAAATATGGGGAAAAGAGGATTTAAAAAGGGATTTTTGGATCTAAAAAAGGGTTTTTTCGGATTGGGATCCAAGATTGGATGATCTAGCATTGTAATTTCTGCCCCTTTTGGCTAGCATTAATAAAATATTTTTTTTCTATTGTGATTTAACTCCTTGGATGGTTTTGTTGATGTTTTTTCATTCTCAACAAGTCTGGCATTATAATTTCTACCCCTTTGGCTGACATTATTAAAATAATTCTTTTCTATTGTGATTTATCTCTTTGGATGGTTTTGTTCATGTTTTTTCATCCTCATCAAAAAAATATTTCAAAAAAAGGTAAGCAACTATTAGTGCAAGTAGATTCATTAAGTGGACTACTTATCATATTTGTTTAAGCACCTTAACTAGATTGAAGTTGCAAAAAGGAGAATTAAATTAAAGTCTTCAAAAGGTGAAAAAATAAAGGATTCTTTAAGGTTCATTTGCACTTTAGGAGTTGATTAGATTTTAAAAAATTTAAACTATTTTTCAAATACCTATTATCTACTTTGAAAAATAAAATGAAGACTAGGTCCTATTACCTTTCTGTTAAAGAAATTTTAGAATAATTCTTGAAGATTCATTTCATATTATTCTTGATTAAGTTGCAGTAGATTGATTAAGTGCATTAGTTTTTTAGATTTAATTGGAGTAATAAGGTGATATTATTAGTGCATTATAATATTATTATATTTGCACTATTAGATTACTCTCAAAAATATTATTGCTTGTGTTCTTGAGAAGGGTACAAAAACAAAATTAATCAAAGTGTCTAAATAAACTATTAGTGCATAGAGATCTACAACTTTGGGTGGCTTGAGGAAGCCATAATATAAGCTCCATCATCCAAGTTCTTGGAGGATCAAAGTAAGCATTGAACAAGACTTGGTGAGTATCAAGTTCAAGGCACAATAATAGTACTAAAAAATACAACAAAATAAAGCTTCCATTATGTGGTTACAAGCTTGGAACCTTTCATAAAACATCCAAGCTAAAAGGGGACATTTTTTTATTATAAAGGATAAACTCAAAATCCATATTGCACTCAAATATTCTACCTCAAAACATAAATTTAGATTTAAAAAAAGAGTGCAAAATGAAGTTGCAATAAGAATACTTTATTTTACATTATATTGCACAAATCCTAATATGTTTATACAAGGAGAAAAAGGCAGATTTAAAGGTGCTCTAGAAGCACTACACTTGTTGAACAAATAAGCGAAAGTTAGGCATATGCTAGCAGTAATCAATCTTAGTACAAGGAGCCAATCAATAGGCTCACACTCCTTGCATTCAATATGGTTGAACTTGCAAAATACAACCAAGGTATAACAACGTAAATCAAAGAGCAATAACATCTATGGAAGGAGGATGTATGCAATCAAGGAAGAAAGAAAAACAAAGGCACCATTGGATCATTACTCACTTCACAATATTTGATAGGAATCAATGCTCGAAGCCTCCATATTATTGCTCCATATCCTAGCTAAAAGCAAGTGCAAGTGGATGAAAGAGGAGTTGGGATTATCAAAGCTTAAAGAATTCCAAAAAGGTCCATTTGAACCAATGAAAGGGAGGACATCCATGTAGAGAAAGAGTGTGACACTTATCACAAAAGGAGAATCCTAACACTCAAGGCAAGAGAGTGCTCATATTCAAGAAAGGAGTTATGAAAATAGGTTGTTACATTGAATTTATGGGGTACACTTATCTTTAAGGGAATTAAACTCTAAAGAAGTGTAATGTCTTAACGTTACAAGAAGAAAAATGGAAGAATCAATTACACCGAACTCCTCTCAAGCACTCAATGTGAAATGGATGTACCACTTGGAAACTTAGATAAGAAGCTTATCCATATTAAGAATGCCAACACTCTAGGTCAAAGAGAGAGTGAAAATTAATTCTCATATCGATATTTACTCTTTTTTATTTTCACACATAGTGCATAATTGTAGCATGGAAATAAGGTGCTAGAGCCTTAAATTCTCAATCCAAGTGAGGTCATAGCAAGATTCCAAGAAGTGCCAATTTTGAAATGTGTATAGCTCCAAGTGTTTCCATTGGAGGGTGCAATCACAACGTCTATGTAAAATTCATGCATCCCTAGCTTCTCAGCAAGAACAACATCGTATATTTCTTGGTGAAAGGTAAAGTTGAATTCCCTTTATTATATGCTTTCTTTCCTTGGGAGTTATAAGGTTGTGATTAAAGAAATTTAATTAATTGAAAGCAATTTATCAAAAGGGAAAAAATTATCATATAAATCCTAAGAGCAATAAGGATTTCTACTAGAATAAAATAATTATTTGCAAATATTATTGTGATCTAATTTATCCAAAGGTTAGGGAGTCATAAGGACTACTACTTCAAATTAATAAATTGGAAAATTAGGTACACTAAACATAATTTCCAATAGGTTATTTATAAAGAGAGGTTTATCAAATATTTTTTAAAGTTTGGATATACATATTAGTATTGTCTCAAATCTATAAAAAAGGAGACAAAAGGTCCAAAATTATTACCTCTTTAAAATTTGGAAATAGTACTTAGTTCAATAGGAGTAATAAGAGATAATAAGAATTGATTTTGCCATCTACAAAATCTTTACAAAATAAATTATATATTGAACTATAATTTACAAAAAGCACTATATCTTATCCATAGAAAACTAGGGAGTCACAAGGCATTCTAAAAAATATAAAAATTGATATTAAGGAAGTTAAATGGTTTTAAATAAATCCTTCCTAGAAAAATCACAATTACTCAAGGATCCTAATTATTTCTCCTAGAAGAATAAGGTGAAAGCTATCTTGGTATATGAAAATTTATGGGAAATTATCAAAGGGAAAATTCAAATACCTACCAGAGATGATATTGAAATCCAAAAATTCATATAAAATGATTCAAAGGCTTTAATGATAATAACCTTTGCAATCACTAATGAAATACAATCCTATATCAGTTCTGGAAAAACATCTTCATATGCATTGATAAGCCTAGAGAAAATATTTGAAGGAAATAATAAGATAACTATTCTCCATATTCAAACTCAAATTCACTCATTAAAAATGAATAATGGATAAAGGATAGAATTGTTCCTATGGAAGGTAGCAGATATCAAAGAGAAATTATTTACCTTAGGGGAATTAGTCAAATATGAACTTCTTACTAAAATAACTATGAGAGCACTTCCAGAAAACTATAAGCAGTTGGTAACATATTTACTAGTGCTGAGTAAAGAGGCTTCATTTGATGAGTTAATCAATATTTTACAAGAATATGAGGTGGAAAATATAGGTAAAGATGAAATGTCTAACAATGCACTGGAATATAAAGAAAATCCATAAAGAAACATTGATACTTCATCAAAAGGATGAAAATCATGGTACAAAAAGTATTATAAGATATGCAATAAAAAATGTCATAGAACCAACTATTGCAGGTTCAATCCCAAAAATCATAATAAAGTAAATCAGATGAATAATGGGAACCAATTTTAGACACGACGATATCAAAATCCTCATCAACAACAATTTCAACATCCAACCAATTATCCACAATTAGAATATCAAAAAAAAGGAATAAAAAAGGACATCTAGCGTAGAGGATAAATGAAATTGAATAAATAGAAGAATTGATATATGATTATGAAATCAAAGCTCTCTCATCAAAAATGACATACTATGAAGATACCAATCACTTGCTTGAACAGGATGCAAAAGACAAAGAAGAAGATTCAAAATATTAAGGAATCTATGAAGATCCACATTGAATACTGAAGTCTTCAATATCCAAATAATGTAACACAAGGGGATGTTGGAAATAGATTATATTACATCATTTGGATAATGTAAATATACCTTTACTTTGGTACATACTTAGTACATTATGGGGGAAGTTATCAAGTTACTTCATGCAATGTAATAACTGCACAAGTCAAAGTGCAAGTTTTGCATGTGCAAGTTGTCCCTTACACATATAGGTAGAGCGTTGGCCAAGGAATATTTTTCTATATAAAGGGCCATAGGCATATATCATATCGTAATCATAGTGAGATAGATCATAGAGAGAGTCATATAGAGTCAGAGTGATATGATGTAGCATTGTGATGTAATCTTGTGGAGTGTAATATGCTTAATACCCATTCTTGAGCAGTAGCTCTATTCATGGAGTGTTCATTTCCTCCAGAGCTAGTTTGTAAACACCACCATAATTTTTATATATGTATAATTTTCAGTCATCTTGTAAATTTTCTTTATGTTATTTTATTTTGCATCTTGTGTGTCATCTCTCATTACATGATGCATCAAAAGTTAACAATTATTGTATTGTGTCCTCTAATATTTTATCTACTTTTTTTTCATAGGCTAAAGCTTCAAAATATTTGGTATTTCTCATATTGGTCTCCACTATTTATTTTATTTAATTTTTCTCGATCTATTTTTTAGAAGTTAAAAATAATCTTCATCCATAACCATTTGTAAGTTTCTCTTGTGGTTTTATACAAATGATTCTATCGAGCTCTTCTTAGGGTATGATATCTTAATATGCCCCTCCTCATGACATCTTTTACATCTAATATATATGTTTTAATAATATATAGCTTGGTTCCACATCTTATGCCCATACTTAAAAATTATTGATTCTAGTAAAGCTTTACTTATATCAATCATGACCAATATTTGAGCATATATAACCAAAAATCCATATTTTGTCGTATTTAAAATCTCAAGGAGTTTTCCTATAGTGTTTCCTCTCACCTTTAATATATCTATTTTTCAAAATTAAATGGAAAACCCAAATATCCTAATCCATACTAGTACAAGGGATAGATTTACAATTTTAGGTGAAAAATCTTCATACCAACGAGTAAGGAAGAGTCCTGCTCTTTTCATAAACCAATGACCCCATTTTAGGATTTATTTTCTTTCTTACCTAGAACAAAAAATGGCTAGGAAGAATCCTTTGGGAATAAATGATAGAATCACTCCTAAAGACTTCCAACTCCTATCAATCCATTTTCTCAAGGCTAAAGCCCCTGGCCAATACCTATTAAATTTTCTAAAAAATGCCCTATATTGGAGCAATGAGGATCTCTCTAAGGTGCACTCACTAATATCTACAACTAGAGATTATTCTAAGAATTTAACTATAAATCAATCCATGGAAAGAAAACTAAAACTCAAAATCTATTGAAATCTATCTAAATATCCTAGAGCAAATATAATATTTTATAAAAACTATATAAATTTTTCATACACAATTTCTAAGATTAGGAAAGGAAAAAAAAATAGCTAAACAATTTTTTTTCCATATAGAATATCTTACCTCATTGAAGTCCTAGCCCTTCATTGCTCGTCCCATCATTCAAACCCTAGCTAGCAAATATTTACAATTTTATTTTTTAAAACTTGAAAAATTATCACTACCCTTGTTTTAGACGGTTGACTTCACATGGTCGTATCTCCCTCAATATTGTTTCTATTTTTGTATATGATGACTAAATCAAATAACCCTTCACAAATATATGGTTCCTAAAAGATGAGATGTTTTTTAGGAAAACACCCTAATCCTTCACACTTCACAATATTTCCCATGAAGGGTCAATTTGATGGCAATATCTTATTGTATTTATTCTATTTTAAAACTATCTTATTTATTGATAAATATTAAATGTAATGTTAGTGTGATCCAATTTCTACAACAATTTATCTTATAATAATATGGTTTCAAAGGAATAATAATACTTTTTAAAATAAATCTCAAAGTCATGTTCTTGTTTGGTTTGGATCCATGTTCTTGCTTCTCTTATACAATGTTTATAGATATAATTCTCATCATAAAAAGTCTTAAATGAAAACAAATTACTAACCACTTGGTTATTAGATTTGAACACATATGGAATAGTCATTTTCATGAATGACATTAAAATAATCATTTGTTTTGATCTATTGTAAAATATAAATGTCAAAAAATTAAGTTTATCAAAATTAATTTTAATAATGATTCGAAGGATAGAAAAAGTTGATGATGTTGTGTTTTTTCTAAATAATAAAGGTAAAATTCTCCTTACTTACTCTAATTCATATGGAACTTCAACTAACAACTATGGAGAAGCTGGGGCACTTCTCAAGGGGATTAAAATTATAATTAAAAAATGATGGAAATATATTTCAATTGAGGGGGATTCATTAATTATTATTAATGCTATAAACAATGCATGCAAGGATTGGATAGAAATAATATTATTGATGATGCTCATCATATATTATTGGAGGCAATCTCTTAGAAATGTGAATATATTTATAAAAAATAAAATTTGAGACATTCATTGTGTTGATCATTATCTTAGTGAAATTCACATTTTAGAAGATACTTAACTAGGTGAAATTTTATTACATAATGAAAATGATGTAAATGATTTTATTGTGGAAATATAACACTTTGAGGAAGATAAATAATATCTTTGATAAAAGGGCAAACTAAATATGGTTTAATTGACCTAATAGCAAATTTAATTTTTATTTTTTATTTTTTAATGGGAGTAGCCCCTAATAGATGTCACACATAGTTTATATTTTAATAATAATGATGATGTGTTAGCCACCCTTAATTGAAATATACCTCAATATTTTTCACACACTTCAAGGCAAATTGTTAAAATGCCCAAGATGTTGGACAATGAGTAGAGAAAGGTTGAATGCCTTAGAGGAGAATTGAACATACCAGAGGAAAGTTGAATATGCCAAAGGAGAATCAAACACACTAGAGGAAGATTGAATGTGCTAGAGGACAATCAAGCACACCAGAGGAAGGTTGAGTGTGCCAAAGGAGAATTTAACATACCAAGATTATGGTATTAAACATTTAATTTAAAATTAAATATTTTTAAAGTTTTTTGAGGAGTAATAAGGTTGATTTTTTATTATTCTAAGGTTTAATTAAGACTAAAAAAGAGAAGGAATTTAATAGATTAATTAAAGCCTTAGTTATTTTAATTGCATTTTTTAGATTTGGAGAGATAAGTAGATATTTAATTTGAAGTTTTATAAGGTTATTTACTTTATTGCTTTATTATTATTTGAAATTCAAGTCATATAGAATTTTTGCAAATTATTTAATTATGGAGAGATAAGGTATTCTACATCAAACTTAGGAATATTATTTTTGCAAAATTCTTAATTTTATAGTTCCTAATTAATTAGGGAGTTATAAGGAATTCAACATCAAAAGGTTTTTGAAACTTAGAAATAATTATTCAAAACCATGGGAGACATAAGGTAGTCAACTTCAAAGGTTATATGAGTACCACAATGCCAACTAGTAAATTATTTCTTTTCAAATCTCAACTTCTCAAAGGTCCTAATTATGCTTCATGGAAAAACAAAGTGAAATCAATTTTGATAGTAGAAAAACTTTGGGACATTGTTAGAGGAACAAAAACTAAACCTGATGATGCAGGAGCATCCGGAGGTGGAAGAGCAATCTTGCATCCTCCAAAAAAATATTTTTCTCTAAGTACCAAAGCTGTCACGATATCGTGACACTTTTTGAGAAAATGCGCCAAGGGACGAAACTGTCACGATATCGTGACACTTTTTGAGAAAATGCGTCAAGGGCCGAAACTGTCACGATATCGCGACACTTTTTGAGAAAATGTGCCAAGGGTTAGAACTATCGTGATATTGCGACACTTTTTGAGAAAATGCACCAAGGGCCGAAACTATCATGATATCATGACACTTTTTTGAGAAAAGGTGCCAAGGGCCGAAACTGTCGCGATTTCGTGACACCTTTTTGAGAAAGGCGCAAAGGGGCGGAGCTGTCGCGATTTCGTGACACTTTTGAAGAATGGGCTCCAAGGTGAAGAATCATCACGATTTCATGACACTTTTGAGTAGAGGTGCCAAGGGGAAAATTTGTCGTGATTTCGCGACACATTTTGCAGATAAGTGCCGAGGAGAAAAGTTGTCATGATTTCGCGACACATTTTGCGGAGGAGCACCAGGAGGAAGAGTTGTCGCGATTTCACAACACATTTTGGGCAAAGGCACTAAGAAGACAAGTTGTCACGATTTCACGATACATTTTGGGCAAAGGCGCCAAGGAGGCAAGTTGTCACGATTTCGTGACACATTTTGTGCAAGGGCGCCAGGAAGACAAGTTGTCGCAATTTCGCAACACATTTTGGGCGAAGGCGCTAGGGAGACAAGTTGTTGCGATTTCATGAAACATTTTGGACAAAGGCACTAGGGAGACATGTCATCGCAATTTTGTGACATGTTTTGAGTGAAGGCGCCAGGGAGACAAGTTGTCATGATTTCACGACACATTTTGCGGATAGGCGCCGAAGGGAAAAGTTGTCGCGATTTCGTGACACATTTTGCGAATAGGCACCGAAGGGAAAAGTTGTCGTGATTTCGTGACACATTTTGTGGATGGGTACCAAGGGGAAAGGACATTGTGATTTCATGACTTGTCACGATTTCACGGCTCGAATGCAGAAAATGAATTTTGAAGGCAAAGACGTTGCAATTTTATGACTTATCGTGATTTCGCGGCCCGAAGACAGAAGGAGAGTACGAAGGGCCAGGATGTCACAATTTTGTGACCCGTCACATTTTCACGGCCCAAAGGAGAGAATACGACAGGTCGTTCACAACTCCACTCAGATAGGTGGCTGCAGAGGTTGTTGTAGAAGGGCACATGGCAGCAACGCAGGTGTCTACAGAGCACTCTTGGGAATGATGATTCAGAGGGTGGATGGATAGGCAGCTACAAAACACTCCACCACTACATGCCATGCTAATTGGAGACACCTGGCAGCATTTTGTAGGCAGCGACAGAACATTCATGTGGGCAGTTAGAAACAACTTCGCATTCTGTGTAATGATGTCGAAAAAGGGATCGAGGTCGCTATAAGAAATAGCTCATGCATTGTAATGGGGGGTTGGCCATTTTGGTATCTTTTGTAATTCAAATTTTAAGGCTTTGTTAATGAAAATTTCATGATTTCTCTGCTTGTATTTCTAGTTCTGCACCAAGTGGTATCAAAGCCAAAAGGTTCTGAGTGCATGAACAGATCGCCAATTATGAGGAAATTTTGCACCAAGATTGTGGTTGTGGGTTGTGAGGAAGCGAGCAAGATGCCTCCGCATAGGAAACATGGTGGTGTGAGGAATAGGGGAGCAAAAGTCGATCTTAGGGCTTTGTAGAGGCAAGTTCAAGCCCTGCAGGAGGAAATCAGAAGAGTTGAGCCAAGAAGGGAGGAACCCAGTGAAGATGAAGTTTTGGAAGAAGAGGGTCCATCTGATGAAGAAGAAGCGTTGGATCCAGCAGAAGCTAGGCTGTATAGGGCCATATCCCAGATCAGGAAGAAGCTGAAGTTTGATGTCTCCACTTATTCTGGGAATCTCAATCTCGAGGAGTTGATAGATTGGATCAATGACATGGAGGAATATTTCGAGTATGAAGAGATTTCAGACCTAAATCAGATCAGGTTCATGAAAAAAAAGCTGAAAGGACATGCTAGCATCTGGTGGAAAGGAGTACAGCTAGAAAGAAACAGGAGGGGAAAGGAAAATATCACTAGGTGGGATAGGATGGTGGAGAAATTGAAGATGCAATTCATTCCCGTCGACTATGAGTTGGATATGTTGAGAAAAATGTAGAGAGGCGAGCAAATATGTCAAGGAGTACACAGAGGAGTTCTACCAGATTTTTATTAGGACCGGACATTCTAAGGCAGATAAGGAGAAGGTTGCCTACTACATCAATGGATTGAGAACTAGCATTCAAGAAGACTTGAGTCTAGTTCAGATGAGCATGGTCGAGGATGCATAACAGTTTGCATTAAAGGTAGAAGAGAAACTGAATAGGAGATTTGATGGTAAGCAGAGTGGGAAGGATCGTGGAGGAAGAGCTGGTGGAAGGACCAGTGGAGGAAGATACAGATATTTGGGGAAGACTAGTGAAGCAAGCAGTAGCCAGAACTAGAAAGAAGAGAAAGAAGAGAATACCCAACACCCACACAATCAGAACAATAACTACATGAGGGGAAGAGGTAGGCCTGGGCGAGGGTTTGGAAGAGGTGTCTTTCGAGTAACTTGATTCAAATACAAAGAAGAAGGACATCGGGCATACAACTGCCCGCAGCATCAAGAAAGGCCAAATCGAAGACCTGAGGGTTAGGCCCGAGCTGCTATAGTAGATGAAGGTGTCGAATTTGAGCACTCTGAGGATGCAAAAAGAGGAGAAGCAATGGTCATCAAAAGAGTCTTATTGAATGAATAAAAGAAGGCAGATCAGAGGAACAGCCTGTTTCACACAAGATGCAAGTGTGCAGGAAAGGTCTATAACATCATCATCGATAATGGAAGCACTGACAACTTGGTCTCTAAGGATATGGTTGCTAAGTTGCAGCTGGAGAGAAGAAAACACTCGCACCCTTATCGGATTGCATGGTTACAAAAGGACCATCGAGTGCTGGTCAGTGAGCAATGCCTGGTGAAGTTCAACATTGGAACTTATCGAGATGAGGTCTTATGTAACATCTTGCCTATGGATGCATGTCACCTATTTCTTGGGATACCATGGCAGTTTGATCGGAGTGTTGTACATGATGGTCGAGCCAATACATATTCCTTGTCAAAAAATGGAGTTCACCATAAGATGAAACCCCTGAAGGAGGCAGATGAGAAGGTATGCAGCAGTTCATGAGTCTGTCTAGTTGATGGAAGAATATTTTTAGATGGCCTAAAGCCAGATCATATGTGCTATGCAATAATACCTAGGGTTAGGGAAGAAGAATGCAAGGAAACTCTAGTGGAAGTCATGGGGCTGTTAGAGGAGTTTCCAGATATCATTTTTGATAATGTTCCTGAAGGTTTACCACCTGTTAGGAATATCAGTCACCACATAGATTTGGTGCCTAGATCGAGCTTGCCGAATAAGGCTGCACACAGAATGACACCCGTAGAAACTGAGGAGTTAAACCGACAGGTTCAAGATCTGCTAAAGAAGGGGTTGATTAGGGAGAGTCTTAGTCCATGTGCTATACCAGAAGTACTAGCACCCAAGAAGGATGGAGAGTGGAGAATGTGCACAGACTCTCAGGAAATTAACAAGATCACTATCAAATACAGATTCCCATTGCCCAGAATGGATGATATCATGGACTGCTTGAGTGGAGCTGAGTACTTCATGAAAATTGACCTGAAAAGTGGTTACCATCATATCCGCATTAGAGAAGGGGATGAGTGGAAGACAGCCTTCAAAACCAGAGAGGGGCTGTATGAGTGGTTGGTCATGCCATTTGGGCTAACCAATGCACCGAGTACCTTCATGCGGTTAATGAATGAAGTCCTAAAGGAATTTCTAGGCAAATTTGTTATTGTCTACTTGGATGGTATCTTGATTTAGCAGAACCCTAGAGGAACACCTGATGCACATCAGGAGGGTTTTTGAGAAATTGCGAGAGGAGCAGTTGCTGATAAATCTGAAGAAGTGTAACTTCGTGAAGAGGGAGATAGTATACCTAGGATTTGTTATCTCAGTAGATGGTCTCAAAATGGACCCCAAGAAGGTGAGGGCTATCATAGAATGGCCTACTCCAAGAAGCATGACTGAGGTGAGATCGTTTCACGGTCTGGCCAGTTTCTATAGAAAGTTCATTAGAAACTTCAGCAGTAGGTCACAGACAAAAGCTTTGCTATTCTGAAGAAGAAGGTCACAGAGCAACCTGTCTTAGCACTTCCAAATTTTAACAAGGTGTTTGAGGTAGACTATGATGCAAGTGGTAGTGCCATAGGGGCCGTATTGAGCCAAGAGGGTAAGCCTGTTGCTTATTTTAGCGAGAAGCTCAATGATGCCAGAAAGAAGTATTCGATATATGATCAGGAGTTCTATGCCATAGTTCAAGCTCTAAAGAAATGGAGGCATTATTTGTTGCCAAAGGAGTTTGTTCTGTATACTGATCATCAGGCATTGCAATATATTAACAGTCAAGAGAAATTAAATCAGACGCACCTGAAATGGGTTGAGTTCCTGTAGAGCTATACCTTTGTGCTGAAGCATCGGAGCGAAAGGTCCAATAGGGTGGTAGATGCCTTGAGTAGGAGGCAATGTCTATTGATGGAGATGAAAGTGGAGGTTGTAGGGTTTGCTGAGCTCAAGGGTTTATACCCTGCAGACCCCGATTTTGTAGAAGCTTGGAAAGCCTGCACTGCGCCTGTTACTTTGGATAGGACTAAGTGGTTAAATTATCTGATTCAAGATGGAATGCTATTCATGGGGAACCAATTATGCATTCTGAGGAGCTCAATGAGGGAGAATCTCATCAAGGAAAAGCATAGTGGAGGTTTAGTTGGACACTTTGGTTGAGACAAGACCATTTCCATTAGTGAAAATTACTACTAGCCGCAATTGCAACAATATGTGGCAAAATTTGTGCAAAGTTGTAGGATATGCCAGATGGCAAAAGGTGTGAGGCAGCCTACTGGTTTATATCAACCACTACCGGTACCCGAAATGCCATGGGAGGATATTAGTATGGATTTTGTTCTTGGTTTACCCAGGACACAGAGGGTACATGACTCCATATTTGTGGTAGTGGACAGGTTTTCAAAAATGGCTCATTTTATTCCCTGCCAAAAGACTAGTGATGCGGTCCATGTGGTTGGTTTATTCTTCAAGGAAGTGGTACACCTTCATGGGCTACCAAGGAGCATTGTGTCGGACAGGGATACCAAGTTTGTAGGGTATTTCTGGAGAACCCTATGGAAGAAGCTGAAGACGGATTTAAAATTCAGTTCTGCATACCACCCCCAAACAGATGGCCAAACAGAGGTGGTAAATAGGAGCTTGGGAAATTTAATAAGATTCTTGGTCAAAGACAAGCCCAAGGGATGGGATTTAGTTCTGCCACAGGAAAAATTTGCTTATAAAAGCTCTGTCAACAGAAGTACCAATAAATCGCCATTCCAGATAATCTATGGGAGTAGCCCAAGAAACGCTTCAGAGTTGAGAAGGATGGATACAAGAGAAAAATGCAGTGCTGAGGCTGAATACTTTGCTGAACACCTGAAGGGAGTGCATGAGGAGGTGACAATGCACATTGCTAAGATGAATACTCAGTATAAGGCCAGGGCAGACCAGAAGCACCGGGCTAAGGAGTTTGAAGTAGGAGATTCTATCATGGTCCATCTAAGAAAATAAATATTTCTTGCCAAGACCTATAACAAGCTGAAGATGAAGAATTTTGAGCCATGCAGGATCATTGGAAAATGGGATTTGGGTAATGCCTACGAGGTGGAGTTGTCGAGTGAACTTAACATCTCACCCGTCTTTAACATTTCAGATTTGGTTGAGTATCATGAAGGAGATAACAATGCAACACCAAGCCCGGATTTGTGGAGCATTCCTGCGGCCACTCCAGTCGCAGATGAGATAGAAGAAGTCCTTGATACACGTGAGGGATGAAGTACTCAAAATAGGTGTTATTCTAAATATTTTATCAAATGGAAGGGCAGGCCCATAGAAGATGCGACTTGGTTGTCGAAGGCAGAGGTTGACCGCCTGGGTCTACCTCAAACAGATCAGAAGTGAAGATCACTTCTCAAATTCACCCTGGGTGTCTGATGTAGGAGCATCCGGAGGTGGAAGAGCAATCTTGCATCCTCCAAAAAAATATTTTTCTCTAAGTACCAAAGCTATCGCGATATCATGACACTTTTTGAGAAAATGCACCAAGGGTCGGAACTGTTGGGATTTCATGACACTTTTTGAGAAAATGCGCCAAGGGCCAAAACTATCACGATATTGTGACACTTTTTGAGAAAATGCACCAAGGGCCGAAACTATCGCGATATCGCGACACTTTTTGAGAAAATGCGCCAAGAGCCAAAACTGTCGCGATATCGTGACACTTTTTTGAGAAAAGGCACCAAGGGCCGAAACTGTCGCGATTTCGTGAAACCTTTTTTAGAAAGGCACAAAGGAGTGGAGCTATCGCGATTTCGTGACACTTTTGAAGAATGGGCTCCAAGGTGAAAAATCATCGCGATTTCACGATACTTTTGAGCAGAGGTGCTAAGGGGAAAAAGTTGCGATTTCATGACACATTTTGCAGATAAGTGCCGAGGAGAAAAGTTGTCACGATTTCACGACACATTTTGCGGAGGAGCGCCAGGAGGAAGAGTTGTCGCGATTTCGTGACACATTTTGGGCAAAGGCGCCAGGAAGACAAGTTGTCACGATTTCATGACACATTTTGGGCAAAGGCGCCAGGGAGGCAAGTTGTCACGATTTCGCAACCATTTTTGGCAAGGGCGCCAGGAAGACAAGTTGTCGCGATTTCGTGACACATTTTGGGTGAAGGCACTAGGGAGACAAGTTGTCACGATTTCGTGACACATTTTGGACAAAGGCGCCAAGGAGACAAGTCATCACGATTTTGCGACAAATTTTGAGGGAAGGCGCCAAGGGGATAAGTTGTCGCGATTTCGCGACACATTTTGTGGATAGCCGCCGAAGGGAAAAGTTGTCATGATTTCACAACACATTTTGCGGATAGGCGTCGAAGGGAAAATTTGTCATGTTTTCATGATACATTTTGTGGATGGGTGCCAAGGGGAAAGGACATCGCGATTTCATGACTTGTCACAGTTTCGTAGCCCGAAGGCAAAAAATGAATGCTGAAGGTAGAGACGTCACAATTTCATGACTTGTCATGATTTCATGGATCAAAGATATAAGGAGAGTACGAAGGGCCAGGATGTCACGATTTCACTACCCATCATGTTTTCATGGCCCAAAGGAGAGAATATGATAGGTCGTTCATGACTCCACTCGGATAGGCGGCTGTAGAGGTCGTTGCAAAAGGGAACGTGGCAGCAACGCAGGTGTCTATAGAGCACTCCTGGGAATGATTATTTAGAGGGTGGATGGACAGGTGACTACAGAACACTTCGCCACTACATGCCATGCTGATTGGAGACACCTGGCAGCATTTTGTAGGCGGCGATAGAACATTCGTGTGGGCAATTAGAAACAACTTCGCATTCTGTGTAATGATGTCGAAAAAGGGATCAGGGCCACTATAAGAAACAACTCATGCATTGTAACGGGGTGTTGGCCATTTTGGTATCTTCTGTAATTCAAATTTTAAGGCTCTGTTAATGAAAATTTCATGATTTCTCTGCTTTTATTTTTAGCTCTGCACCACCTGATAAAGGTGATAGAGAAATATAAATATATGAAGAAGAAGAATAATTCAAATCTCTCATGATAATAACATTTGCAATTACAAATGAGATACAACCCTACATAAGTTCAGTAGTAACCTCTACAAAATATTGGAATACTTTAGCCAAAATATTTGAAGGAAAAAACAAAGCTACTATTTTGAATATTCAAACTTAGTTGCATTATTTAAAAGTTAATAGTGGTGAAAGCATTGAATTATTCTTAAGAAGAGTGGCATATATAAAAGAAAAACTATTAACCTTAGGTAAAAAGGTAGAAGACAAATTTCTTGTTCAAGTGATCTTAAGAGCTCTTCTAAAAAATTACAAGCACTTAGTTACATCTTTGCAAATTCTAAGCAAAGGTACTTTATTTAATGAGTTAGTCAATATTATTCAATAATATGAGGTAGATATTTCATTCAAAGATGAAATAAATATTAATACCTTAGTATCAAAAGATAACACATAAGGGAATGTTTCTTCATCATTAAGAGATAGATCAAAATGGAATAATAGATATTGTCAAGTATGTAGAAAAAGGGGACATAGTACAAATTTTTGTAGATACAATCCAAGGAATCAATATCAAGGAAATAAAATAAATCAAAGTGGTCAAACAAATAGATCAACATAGCCAAGACAATATCAAAATTAATAGCATATGTATTGGCAACAATTCCAATGTTAGTACCCTTTTCAATATCAATATAATCAGTCTCAACTACAATATAGAGAAGGAAATCAAAAGGGTCATCTAGCTCAAGAAATCCAAGATATTCAAGAACTAGAAGAAACTATAGAAGACAATGAAGTTAAAGCTCTTTCAACAAAATTAGTAATTTATGAATATACCAATCATTCACTTATTCATAATACATAAATACTGTAGATTGAAGAAAGCAAGAAACAAGAGAAACACAAGTTCTAAGAAAACATTAAGGATGACGACTATGTTGAAGACTAAAATCTTCAATAAAAAAATAATGTAATACAAGGGATGTTGGAGAATATTATATTATTTGATACATGCCAATGTACCACCTTCATACATTGTTAGATTATATGTGTCTCTTAGATTAGAGTATGAATTAATATTTCTTGTAATGTAATAATGTGCAGGAAATGCATAAGTGTCATGTAATTATGTGTGCAAGTGTTATGCATGTAAATGTGCACATGTATCCTTATATTATGAAGTGTTATGTGAAGATTCGGGTACAAGTTTACATCTAATATAGTGTCTTGTGTATGCAAGTGTCAAGTAGAGAATCCAAGAGTCATGAGACTTGGCATGAGGAAAGGAAGAGTCAAGTAACCAAAGAGTCATCCTAGAATGGCTATATATTACTCCATATATGATCTATAGAAAAGAGAGATGGCATATATTGTATGAGAGTTTTATGATACATTTGTAACAAAAAGAGGAGTAATACAAGTTTGCATACATTTGAGAAATTAGTATTATAAGTGATCTTATTGTGCATATTTTACTCCTTATTGAATGTTATTACATATTAGTTGTTTCATATATCTTTGTTATATTATCTTATTGAATTATTATATTGTAACTTTATTATATTTGATACTATGATTTTATTTTTGTGTGTTTTATATTTTATATAAGGCTTCAAAAGCCATCAATGGTATCAAAGCTACAATAAGATTTCTTGCACAAGATTTGAAAGTTGCAAAAGGCTAGAGTATTTCCATAGCTGCAAGAACAACTAGTGAAGACTAGGACATAGCAATAGAATTTGGAAAAGGCTAGAGTCTTTCCACAAGGTTAAATAATATCTTGTGAAGACTATGACTCAAAAAGAATATTTACACAAGGTTGAAGGATAACATGTGAATACTATGATCTCTATTTGGGTGAATCAAATTTTAAACAATCGATTATTTAGGGCATATCCAATCTTGACATTAATATAATTTTTTAGAGATAAAAATCCCTTTATATCAATGTCGGATTCTTAAGTAATGCTAAAAAAGGTTGTCTAAAATTTTACTATAGTGAAAAGTGATCTTAAAATTTGAGAACCATAAACAATGAATAGATAAGAATTTCATATTTGATTGCTTTAAGGAGAGAGCTTTCCTCGCGTAGGGATTTATTTTAAGTTGTATTATAAGAAGAGATATTAAAGATATAAGGATACTCATTAAAAGAGGCCCCATAGAATATTGAAGGTAGAAATAGGAGACCCACGAAAAGTAAGTCCCATAGATTGAAAGAAGAGACCTAAAAAAAGTGATCCATAGATAGTAGAAATAGGTGACCCGAGATAAGTGGTCCCATAGTTGAAAAATATAGGATACCCAAGGAAAAGTGGTCCCATATAAATTAAATATAAAGAGGAGACCCAAGAGAAGAGATCCCAAAATTTTTAGAGATAGGAGACCCAAGAAAGAGGTTCCATATAAGCCATAGAAGTCAAAAGAAGAGACCTAAGAAAAGAGGTCCTATTGATTATTGAATATTGAAGAGTGGTCATTAATCAATTTTTGAAGAAGACTAAAGACAAAGAAAGAAGAGCTCTAGAAAAGGGTTCTCACATCAAGTTTGGGACAATCATCACCATCCAATAACAAGCCCATAAGGTATAGAATATGTTTTATTTAATAAAGGTAAATCTTCTTTAAGAGAATATTAAGGTAGGAGATCCTAGACAAGATATACATCATAGTGGCTTATCAGTAAAGGGAAGAAGTGAAAATTTTACTATAGTAAAAATTGATCTTTAGAAGTTGAGAAGCTTCCTGAAATGGATAGAGAAGAATTTTATCTTCTATTACTTGAGGGCAAAGATATTTCCTCATGCAGGGATTGATTTGAAGTTGCAGTATAAGAAGAGACACTTAATATAGAAAGAGAATTGTTAAAAGAGGTCCCATAGAATATTGAAGGTAGAAAGAGGAGACCTAAGAAAAAGAGGTCCCATAGCTAAAAGAAAGAGGAGACATGAGAGAAGTGGTCCCATAGATAGTAGAGATATGAAAACCAAGATAAGTGGTACCATAGTTGATAAAGATAGGAGAACCAAGGAAACGTGATCCCATATAAGTCAAAGATAAAGAGGAGACCCGAGAGAAGAGGTCCCATAATTGGAAGAGATAGGAAACCCAACAACGATGTCCCATATAAGCCATATATGTTATAAGAAGATACTTAAGTAAAAAGGTCATATTGATGATTGAATATTGAAGAGTTGCCATTAATCAAGTTTTAAAAAATATTGAAGATAGAGAAATAATATCTCTATAAAAGGGTACTCACATCAATTTTAGGACAATCGTCACCATCCAACGACAAGCCCATAAGGTATATAAGAAGTTTAATTGAAGAAATATAAATATTCTTTAAGAATTTTAAGGTAGGATATCCTAGAGAATAGATACATCATAGTGGTTTATTAGCAAAGAGAAGAAGCCAATATTCAAGTTTTTTTTTTGTATTTACATGGTGGAATCAGTAGCCGCCATGAATCCGGGCAGGCTTTCCAGCTTTTATGGCCGCCATAGTATTCTGTGTTGTCTGCCTCGAAATCTGCCACATAGATCTTCGTGTAGTCTGTCCCTATAACCACCATGCCACAATAATTTTAAACCTTTTATGCCACTGAAAGCACCAAGAAAGGGACAAGCATTCAGTCTGGTGAGGTCCAAGATTTGAACCTTATTCAAGCTTCTTATTAAAATAAAAAAGAAGTTTATTTTTATAAAAGGTTTTTAAAATTTTTAGTGAACCAAGTATAGACAATTTGAAATAGCTAGTGATAAGTGGTAAATATCATACATATAAAAGTAATATTAGTCATATTTGTAAAATAAAAGTGGTTGAAAATCATGGAGAGAACTATCTATTTGGCCAACGAATAGCTAAGATCTAAGCATCAAGATGAGTATCATTTAAGAAACCGTCACTGAGTACTGATTTTCCATGGAATGTATGCAATAAGATTAAATCTAAAAGACAAAGTGTATTTTATTAGAAGCCAAAATATCAAAGATAAAACTTAGATAAGTGCTTGAACAACAAGCATAGATGCACCTAGATAAGTGCTAGAACAAGCAAGCAAAGTTAGCACTTAGAGAAGTGCTCAAAATATAAGCAAAGACAACTCAAGAAAAGTATTAGAATGGGAAAGTAGAGTTGCAAAAGTATACATTGAACGCCATCACCGCAATCACATAGATAGAGAGAATAAAAAATTGAAACCAAAGAGTTGAGAGCATTTTAGCAAGAGAGAAAAAGGAAGATCTAGATGTTGAGCAAATGTATCTCTAGAACATTGTGCCAAGAAAAGTTGATAGCTAAAGAGATCATGATTCAAGCATGGAATATAGGAAGATGAGTGCCATATCCTCTAAGTACTAAATGGAAATGTAACTAGACAAAAGACTAAGCACCACTTGAGAGGAAGTTATCATTGTTTGGGCACCATCTATTCAGAAGAAACCCTAGCATAATTCAAAGGAGATCAAGGATTGTTTTAGAATTACTATTTGTCTAAGAGAAACCTAAACATAATTGGATAAAGCATAAATAGTCACACCAAATTCTAAGAGAGAAATAGATTTGAAACATTGAGTGTAACATTTTTTAGCACACAAAATTGGAAGCATAGAAGCCCCACATTGAAAAATACCAATCGTTTGAGCACAGAGTAATTAAAAGCAAAAAAGCACCATGTTGAAGAAGTCAAATCATTTGAAATGATTTGTTTGCTAGAGGTGATTCTCAAAATAATATTAATGCATGATCATTTTCACACACTTTGAGGTATATTATTGAAATGCCCAAGACATTAGATAGTGAGAAGAGGAATTTTGGATTATTTAGAGGAGAATCGAACATGACAAAGGAAATTTGAAAGCACCAGAGGAAAATCGAACACACCAGAGGAAGGTTGAATGTTCTAGAGAAGAATCAAATGCACCAAAGGAAGGTTGAATGTGCCAAAGGAGAATCAAACATACCAAGATTAAGGTATTAAATATTTAATTTAAATTTAAATATTTCTAAAGTTTTTTGAGGAGTAATAAGGTTGATTTTTTATTATTCTAAGGTTTAATTAAGACTAAAGGAGAGATAAGGAATTTAATAGATTAATTAAAGCCTTAGTTATTTTAATTGTATTTTTGAGATTTTGAAGAGATAATTAGATATTTAATTTGAATTTTTATAAGGTTAATTACTTTATTGCTTTATTATTATTATTTGAAATTCAAGTTATGTACAATTTTTGTAAATTATTTAGTTATGGAGAGAGAAGGTATTCTACAACAAACTTAGGAATATTGTTTTTGTAAAATTCTTAGTTTTATAGTTCCTAGTTAATTAGGGAGCTATAAGGAATTTAACATCAAAAGGTTTTTGAAACTTAGAAATAATTATTCAAAACTATGGGAGTGTAGACACCTAAAACATGTCATATTGAGAAGACTACCTACATGGGCACATTTTTAGGCCATATAACCCACCTTGGACAGCCCTAGGGCTTAACAGTGGTTTTCACCACTCAAATAGGAAGGAATTCCCTTTGCATCCATAATCATCTCCCCCTTAAGAAGATCGCTAATCACAAATGTGTCACCCCGATATGACCCACAGTCATGACTGTATCACCCCAATATGGTTGCATTAAAAGCAAGTTTTTGTGCAACAAATGAAGTAATTATGAATGCTAGCCAAGCATAACGGTTTCTTGATAATGATTTCTTGAATTCATCTGTTTCTTGTCTTCTCCTACAATTTAAGACTTCTTAGAGGAAGTATATATAAGGGGGCATATCCTTCATTGATAATTGATCTAGGAATTCCATATAATGAAGTTCTATTGAACTATAGACTCAAAGAGCTCTCATATTTCAAAGCAATGAAGTGTTGTTAAAATTCAACTATGGAACTTCCAAGTGTATCAGTGTACCATCGCATAGGTTGAAGATCAAACTCACACATATTGCACCATCCAACACCCTTGCTTCGGTGTCAACTCCCACCACTAAGTTGTTCGTCATGAGCACACCTTTGAACAACAATTCCATGGTTAAAACTCGACATCGTGTCGCATCGACCATAAGGAATTCACTCATATTTTAGTGGTCATCTCACGCAGAGATGGCCTGTAGGCATGACCATCTCATCCTAAGATGACCTACAGAAAATACCATCTTTCATAAATATGGCCTCACATTAGAGATTTTTTTTCCCTATTTTCTTGCTTTCGTTAGATTTAGTAGCATTTCAATTACTTTCTAGCATAGTTAGATTTCATTTGTATACATGTATTTGATATATTTTAGCTTCTTTACTACTTTCTTTATCATTCATATGGGCCTTATCTTGAAAGGCTCTTCAAATGCTTTTGATGCTCTTTAGGTTGTCTTGTGTGCAGATTACAGATCTTTGCAAGGAGCTAATGGCATAAAAGATTCACTCATCCACATCATACATCATGATAGTCACAGAAAATATATCCTCAATCAGTTTGAGAGATGCAAGAAATACCTTGCATAGTACATTCAAATAATTCTATGTGTAATTCATTTTATTAAAGATTAGTAGTGATCCTTCGGAGGAGATCTTCTTTGTAACCTCTTTGTAAAAGAACAAGATATTATCAATAAAATGGCACCTTCATCATTTCTTTATTTTATTCTTTATTTGTATGGTTACATTTTATTTGCTACATTTCAATCTTACATTTATTTGTATGGGTGTATGGTATTTTTTAGAAATTTTAGTGGTGATCACGGCCAAAATTTATCTACATTTCATAATTTCATTTCTAATTACTATCTTTCTTGGTGTTTTTAAATTATAGGTATTGTCATACTTTGCAGATATGATCATTAATCATGACCATCCCTATGAGATATGGCTAGAATACATCGCCATCCTACCTCGAGATGGCCTCATATTAGAGATCACAAACATAAAAAATAGAACCTACAGTAGACATAAGCTACAACTATGTGTTATTTTGTCCCTCATTTCCTACTTCTGGTAGAGAACTTAAAATTTTTATGCTTAAATAGAGGAATTACAAAAGATATTATAGTTTTAAAAGTGTTTTTCTATGACCATCCTTGAGATAGATGACCTCTGTCTATGGTCATACCTCTTCTAGATGACCCCTATTTTTTGTTGTCCCTATGTCAGATGACCTCTTTTGTAGATTATCCCTCACAGAGATGGCCTCTGTTTCATTGTTGTTTTGAACTTATTGCTTGCTACCTCCTTAAAGTTTATTCATACAAGGTTATACATTTGATAGGTTTCTAAAAATTAATGTTTATTATTTATGAATCTAAATTTGAAACATCACTTTATCCATTAGTGAAAGATCATGGAATGCTTCTTGATTTTACTTACTTTCTTATAAAATAAAAATAACCCCACACACCACGTATAATTTTAAACATCAACGATTTGGACTTCGTCACCAACCATTGATCGAGACCAATGACGATGGACTTCATCTCCATATGTTGGCTTGCACCTTAGCAACCTAGTTGGCAAAAGTAAGTGGATTTTTAGATTTCATCACCATAAGGTCCCATACTCTTGGGTGCACCTAGAGTAGGAAGGATTATTAGTGTTATTTTACCATGGGGTAAAATAAATAGTGGAACGCGACTATTGTTTGTGTCTAAGCATGCTCGAGTGTGAAGCGAACCCCCAACTAGGCAAGTAGCAGGACTTAGATAGTGTGGCCTCCTTAGAGAGGTGATTTTGATTCCTTAGGTTACCTTGATCCGATATCTAGTAGGAAACCATATTTTTGTCATTTGGGTTGCATTATCCAATAAGGGGTGTGCTCAAACTACCTTTTAGTGGTTTTTCTATTTTGTTTACCTTTAGTCTCATAGGATTGGGGATTTTAAACACATAAAATAGTATAGGGATTCACAAAGAAAATTTAAAATAGATTATCACATTGAATACTTTGTTTGTTTTATTTCTATTTACGTAATCAAAGATCATAGAAACTAAATGCAACCAAGATCAATCACAAGTCGAAAATGTGGAAAATTTACAAGGAGATACATAATGTCTCTGATTCATTCCTAAGGATTTATTTATTTCCAAACAACATCCTAGTATCCATCACAATGTTAACACTATTTATAGGGAATCAAACCTTCAAGATATTCTAATCCAAGAGGTATATTTATATCCTTGGGATGATCAAGAAGATGAAATTCTTGGTCAAATCCAAATCTTGTACCACCATTAGACATAACCTACCTCTTGTGGCTATTCCACAACGTACCCCAAAATTGGGGACCCACCTTTTCGTTTTGGTATCTGGATCTTTACATTTCATTTTTAGTGTCTGATGCTTTCATTTGTTATGGGCTTGCAGTTATTGTCAGTTTTGATCGACGATTTTTATTGTCGACAACTTTTTCTTGTCGATAATTTTTTATTGTCGACAACTTTTTCTTGACGATTTTTTATTGTCGACAACTTTTTCTTGTCGATGACTTTTTTGTTGTTAGCAACTTTTTGTCGTCAATTTTTTGTTTACGATTTTTAGCATCATTTTGTTGTCGATGATTTTTATCGTCAATGTTGTGTTAGCAATGTTATTGCTAATATTGTGTTGTTGTTTTTATCATGTATGTGTAATGTGCTTGTGTCCTATCAATTCAAGAGAAAGTTCTAATAAAATATATGTCTATATGCATATTTCATATATATGTATAGATATATGAGAATAAAAAGAAAAATAAAAGTAAAAGCAAGTAATAAATTATCCAGCTATTATTGGAGTTTAATGCCCATGATAGATGTGTATAAGAAGTATTACTTTAAAAATAAATAAATAAATAAATGAATGAATTGATTATTTTGGCTTACTAAAATGATAGGTTAGTTTGTGTCTAATAAAAGGGTTTTGTCGTCTTAATTCTTTTTGCAGAGACCTCGATCAAGCGTGGTGAACGCGGCAACTTCGGAAATGGATACCCAACAGGTGGCGACGGGACGACCATACAAGTGACACTACGAGTTTTGTGGTAAACCAATGATGGTCTACGAACTCACAAGCGAACGCGGGCGGAGACCCAATTCTAGATGATGACCAGGTTTGGTGAACACGTGACCAAAGAAGATGGACTTGGTGGCTGATGCTCGTGGCATGCAGGTGTTTACAGTTCTTCATTGGGTACCGATGGAATTTGATAATGACATTGAAGTAACAACTGGGGAATTCAGATGTCTGAGCGAGGAAGAATTCATTAGCCTACAGATAAAACTTCAAACATAAGCCAAAATCATAGTGGTAAATGGAAGATACCTGTTCGAGCGGTAGTTTTAGGAGGTCAAATTTTGCTTTGGGTGCACAATGACGAGATTGCTACTATCGCCCACGATATCGAAAGTCATCGAGGGTAGTGTCGTATAGGTCGCTTGGCCATTAAAATGTTTAAAAAAACGTCAGAGGGAGTAGAGTTTAAGAAGTCTTGATGAGAAATTTACGTCAGTGCTAATATAGATGGAGCATCCTCAGGGAAATGGCAATTAGTTTGATGAATATTCAGAGCCAGTCAAGTTTAAGATGGAGAGCCGGGGCACTATAGTGGATAGGTCTTGAATAGCAACAACAACGTCGAGCAGGGTCAACGTGACATGGCAGTAGCTAACGAGCAGGATGTCTTTGAGGCAGCATAGGTAGTGTGAACGTGGTGAGTGTTTGGTATGTGGGATGCAATCTAGGGGTAATCCAATGCAGAAAACAAGTTAGTGCATCGAGCCTCTTCCACCACAGTTGAATCAACATTCACTCATGCTTATGTGGGATTGATGATACACTCATTATGCGTTATGATGAGGATTGGTTTACATGGACATGCAGAGGTCTTGGTGGGGCATAAGCAATGAGGTAACCATGCGATAAAGATGCGATATGTAAGGGGTTAGGTGTAGTAAGTAGATACGTCAACTAACTGCCATGAAGACAGATAAGTCGCTACTATGCAGGTTGTTATAAATGAGGTCAAAATAGTTTGACTCTACCCCGCCAATATGTCATTTGTAAAATTTTTTGAGGGAAGTAATTTAAAGCAGGACCCATGAATGGGCACATAAAGGAAATGATGCATGTTAAAGCGTTACATGGAAAAGCATTGTGCAACGACACAATCATTATTAAAGCAGCATTATATGTTGTTTTTAGAAGGAGAATAATGATGAAAGGAATAAGCGATTGGAAGTTGCATGAAGACAAATGAGAAACAAATCGGATGAAAGAAAAAAAAACTAAACTAAAACCAAACGAAGAGGAGGCGAATGGTCTTCCATCTAACAAAGAATAGCGAAGGGTCATTTTGAAGTTTTTTAAATACTGCATTGAAATGGAGAAAGGGGGGTTGGAAACCTTTCAGAGAAGATTGCAGGAATGAAGGCAAGGCCTTGGCACTGGGTTTTTATGGATATTTTCCTTCCACATTGGATTGGTTCTTTGAGAAAACCAGATTTCTGCCATGTACAAAGAAATATTTTAATGCAGATAGTTTTTTTAGAAAGTTGCATCTTATGGGCAAGAAAGGAGGAGTCATTTTCTGCATGCATGATTAAATGTTTATTTTTTTCCTTTTTCAGATTTTAGGCTTGTAAATGGAGTTTATGCAAGTTTCTTGGTTGCTTCATGCTAATGTTTAAATCTGAAAAATTCATTTAAAACCCTAGAAGCCAGCACTTAGCTTATCCGGATTGTGCTTGTTTTGCAAGTCCAATAGGTTAGGTTGCATGCATGAAAACCTCACATCTTCGGTTTTGCCAGAATAGGATAGCATCAAACTGAATGTATCATGTGTTTCATTTTCTGCACTTCAACTTCCATTTTTCTGCATTTTATTTTTCCAGAAATTTTAATTTTTTTTAATTTTCAGGCATTAAAATAAACATTTAAAAATTTTCAAAATCCAAAAATAATTTCACCATTGCGTAGGTTATACTTCAGACTTCCAATATGCACTTTGAAATTTCATTTTTGGAGTTGTTTAGTATTTTTAAAAATTCATCGAAGTTGTTGTTTTATTACAGATTTTAAAAATCCGAAAATAGAAAATTTCCATTTTAAGGTCAAATTTCATTTTTTCAGTTTTGTTTTACACTCATGAGCCTATGATGACATTCCCTTCATGAAAATTCCAATTTCATTGAAGGAGATATGTTTTATGGCATTTCACAAATTTCCATTTTTTGGGCCTAAAATTGCCCTCTCTTCATAAAAATTCTAATTTTACGAAAGAGGGGTAATTTGAGTATTACATTGAAGGTTTTTTTTTCAAAGCACTTAATTGTTCATCTTGATGAAAATTTGATTTCATTTAAGAGGGATAAGTTAAAGTGACATTTAAAGCCCTTAATTTAAGGCCATAAATTATTGCCTCTTTGTGAAAACCTATTTCATCAAAGAGGGATAGTTTATCGATCACATTGAAAGCTATCTTCATCTTGATGATAAGAAGCCATATTTGGATTTAATGCAAGATAAAATATATTTTAAAACCCTCAAGATAAAAATAATTAAGGTACTACATCGTGGTCATATGAGGGCCAACTCACATTTGCTTTATTTTGGTTCAATGAACAATCACTAAAGTTTCATGGTAAAATAAACCAACATTGCCCCTTGTTTACAATTACTTGCAATCACTAAGGTGTTCCAAGCATTTAAATTGAATATCCTTATTTGAGATTACTAATACACATATGCAAATGCTAATATAGCGGAGACCTTGGAGAAGTTGTTTGTTTAACTTCTTTGCAAGAGGGGATTTGGAACCCAAATCCTAAGGGAGAGTGTACTTTCACAATTGGGTGAAAATACCACTCAACAGATTGGCGCTAGAAGGAGGGCTTGAATGGGTTTATTTCAATTTGATTTAAATGCTATAGAGATTTAAATTTTGAATATTTCACGCCCTATTGATTATTATCTTTAGCCCTCTTTTAACAATACAACCTTGTAGTGTTAAAAGGAGGACATGAATCGCTATGCATTGTTCTAACGCTTTTGATTGTTCATACAGGAATAATGTGTTTTGATTTGATTTTGAAAATTTTTGGTCTTGACTAACGAGGTTGTCTCCATGCAATTACTTTCATTTGATTTTAATGGATACATCTCTTGGTTGATGCTAACATGATTATTCATACGTTACATGTTTGATATTTGCTAGTCATTTCATGCTTATTTGTAAGGAATTATTTTGTCTAAAATGTATTTGTTGTCGGTATTATGCTCTTCACTTGCGTGTAATGCGATCTTGTGAATCAGAAAGCCTACAACACTAGGAGTATGCTCTTCACTTGCGCATATGTGATCTGGTGAATCAAAAACTAATTTACATTTTTAGAATATTGCTTTGTCATGGTTCCTTCTTTTATTCATGACTAACAAATTGGTTTTGAAGTTATATTTTGAGTTTTACTAATGACGACATACGATATAAGAGCTGAAGTAGCATCTCTAAGAGAAAGAATGGTATCTACGATGGAGGATCATTATAAGGGTTTGTCTATACATGGGATACCCTATCAAATTCCTAAAATGTTATTGGATTTTCTATGACATTTTAATCAAGAGGTGCCACTAGGATATTTGCAAAAATTGTATGTCTACAAGAATACATTATGTCAATTCCAAATTTTCTATGAGGAGGTGGCTTGTAAGTTATTTGCATACATTTTGGATGATAGACCATTCTTTTGGTATGGCCAACTACCCATGGAGGTTAGGACTTCTTGGATACAACTAGAAGCAACCTATATTTACCATTTTGGTAATCAGGTCGACTTAGAGATGTTGAAAAATTAGTTTACCTCCATACGTAATGAGCCTAATGAGTCCTTGAGTCAATTCAATGGAAGATTTCGTGAGTTGCACTCCCAAATGTGGGAAAATTTTAACACATCAGAAGAGGAAGCTATTCAAGTATACATGGGAGCCATACACCCCAGACTTGTTACATATTTAAAGAAAAACTTGGATGACCTGTCTCTAGAGACAATCTATGAGATCTTGGAAAAGGTAGAACAACAAGTTTTGGAAGAAGAAAAGGCACAACATGTTCACATGAGAGATTGTTCTTTTGGAGTTAGTGATGCCAACCTGCACCAACCATCAAATATAGCACCCTCCATTCCAATGATACCTAAGGTAAATGATCAAGGGGATGAATTTGAAGGTCCAAATGTTACAACCACCTTAGATGTAGTCCAAGAGGAGGTGCAAATTGCTAAGTCGACATCCACCAGTGAGGATTATGTAGAGATGATCTCATTCATAGAGATACACGATTATTTAGATGAAGGGGTTCTAAATTCAACAATGTTTGAAATATGTGATAGGACGAAACCTACCATAGAATTGGATGAAGTGGTTGAAAGTGAAATTGGAAGAAAACCAATAAATGAATTTGAAGATATGATAGAATTTCACCACTTGTTCTTGGAAGACACTCTCGATGAGAAGCTTGGAACTAATGATCAAAAAATTCTTCACCCTCCAAATTGTGATAAAATCGAATCATGGGTTACTAATTTGGACGATGATAGCCTTACAAATTTGAATTCAAGAAATAACCCACTTTTGAAAGTTATTGAACCATCTAAAGAAGGTGAAGGTGAATTTGATGAGAAACACATTGATGAATTGGAAGATGTTGAAGAAGTAGTTGAACGTCACCACTTGACTTTGGAAGATGATTATTATGATGCTTGGAAGAAGTGGGAAGACTACACTCACTCCAAAACTGCTAATGAAACTTGTGTGCCAATTGATATACAGGACAACATAATCGCCTACTCAAAGGAAGATATTACAACTCCTGTACAATTTGAGGATGTTTTGGAAGAGGGTTTCAAATCTCATCAAATTTTGGAAGATTATAATGATCCTATTACCAAGGACAAAGAAGAAAAATAATTGACAAATGAATCAAAATATCATGTCACAAATACCATGGAGTTTCATCCCACAAATTTGGAAGATAATTTTTACAATGGTTGGGGAAGATATGAAGATGTGTTATTGCCTCACACCCCTATTGATGAAGCCTCTATTCCAATTTATATGCAGGACGTTGAAACTTCTACTTCATACGAAGATCTCACATTCACAAGATTTGAGAAGGTTACAAAATTTGATCATGTTGAATATAAATTCATTGAAGATTCGGATACAAGTTTGCATGATTATTTTGAGGATTCAAATGAAGAGATACCATGGATAGTGAAAAAAGAGTTGGAATTAAATGACAAAGTGGTTGATCTATTAGAAGCAACACAAGTGATTGATCATGAAGATGAGTTACTTGACATACACTTTGACCAAAAATATTTGAGGGTTGAAAAGGATGGGCATGTTTTCAATTGGGTGCCCAATTTTGGTATGTTTGATGAACAAGTAATCAATGAAGAATATGAAGACCATGAGGTAAAAGAGGGAATTGCAAATCCTCACCAAGTTTTGGTAAATGAAAATGTGAAAAAGGTAAAATCTAAACCTTTGTGTCCAAACATCCAAGATTTAGGTGAAGATTTGTATAATTCAAATGATATTTATGATGAAATGCCATTGAAGGTGAATGAAGAACAAGAATTAATTTCTAACCACACCTTTGATAACATTACTTTAATGAATGAAAAGGAGCTTGATGCACTTAAATTGCTAAATCAAATTCATCAACAATTAATTCTTGAACCTAGGATAAAAACTCCTAATGATCCCCATTTAGTAAATATCCTAGATGCTTGTAAATTGTTGCACAATTTTGATTGGCCTAAGAACATGGAAAATGAATTAGCTTTGAAATTTTTAGAAATAGGCTCTTGCTTACAAAATTTCATTTTGAATAAAGAAAGCCTAGTTCTAAATCATGAATGGAATTATGAAATTTACACCTTAAAGAATAGACAAGAAAGAATTGAAAATCAACCATTGTCTAATCAATTTGGTAATTTGAATCTCACCTATGAGAATACTAATGGAACTAAATCTAATTGGTGGGGTGAGAGAGGAAAGTTGAAGTTGGTTGCATTGTTTGGTCTAGTCTTGTTTTTGTTTGATTCCTTCCACATTTGGCATGTGTATCACATTATATGTCTGTTGGAATGCTCAAATCAGGTTTGGGATCCGGGAAAATGATAATCCAAACTTTGCACCATCTTGTATTATATTGTACATTTGTATATACTTTTGGTTTTCATGTTTTGGTTTTGGGTTGGATCTCATTTTGGTTTTAAGTTTTGTGTGTTGGTCCTTTGGACACTTTTGGTTTGTCTTGAAAAAAAAAAAAAGTGAGATGTCAGCTTATGTCCTTATGAATGTTGACTAAGACTAAGAGAATATGAAACATTGGAATTGTATTGCAAAAAGCTCCACGAGTATCACAAACACATTAAAGAATATCGTTTGGAACTTGTGATGCATGAAGTTGTCAGTTTTACAAATTATGGCAAAGTAGGTGGTATACTCCATCCGCATTTCAAAAAGAGCAATGCATTCATCCATATCTCATGTTACATTCCACATTGCATATACATTTCATCTCAGTTGCATCTACATTTCAAATACAATCATTGAAAAGGTGTCGAATCCTCTTAGGGTTATTACATAACATATATTAAAAGGATCCTAAGGTTGGGAATTGATGCCCAAACTATCTTGAACCAAGCACGTTCTACACATATTAAAGAGGATCTTGAGAAAAATGGTCAAAACCATACTTGGAAGAAAAGGTGAGGCGAAAGGAGTATTTCGTGTCTGTCCTATCATGCAACATAATCCTTAAAACAGTGGGTTTTACCACTCCCATAGTGTTTAAAGCCTAAAATCAGAGTAGTAAGGATAGGGTTAAATCCCCATCGAACTTAGGTTGAGGATCCAACTCCCCAAAGCTCTGATTTGACCTTCATGGAGTAGTAAGGATAGGGTCTAATTCTCATCTCGCTTAGGTTGAGAATTCGATTCCCCAAAGCTTCTATTTTGCCCACTCAAGAACTTGAAATTCCAAAGCAAATATTTTTCATTCTACTTTCATTTCATCATTAATATTGGATTGGAAGGATCGTACTACATGTCCCTTGCAAGGATGGGTAGTCATCCCCAAGGTTCAAGAAATCAAAAGTAAAGCCAAATCTTGGATTATGGGGTTGATCTCCATCAGGGCTATAGACGCGCGGCGGTGGGGGAGTATGCTCATGGATGGCAACAATGTCTTGTCTAAAAGCGAAGACCACTGTTCTCAAATGGATAGCTGCTTAAGTTTCATTCATAACAGGTTAAATCATTTTGTTCAAGATGAGGTAATGAACTTCAAATCAGAGTAGTAAGGATAGGGTTAAATTCCCATCTCACTTAGGTTGGGAATCCTATTCCCCAAAGCTCTGATCCCACCTACACATGCACTGGTTCAAGATGATAGTGACACATAACCAACTTTGGGATCTGGTAAATGAACCCAGTACACATATTTGATCCTAAGAGGGTTTGACAGTTTTAATATGCTTGTTCATGATACTAGAAAGTTTGAACCTTTGCAAAGCAGGTTGTTATATCTCTAGCATATTTGCCATACATTAAATCTTGAAACAAATCATTCATAACCTCGCATATGCATTCAGGTAAAACTGACAATGGAAAGTTGAATGAGTTTCAAACGATAGGGAATGAAGCACATTGCACACACCGAGCTGATGCTTAACGATTCTGATGCTTCATGTATTTTTGATCTATTTGCATTCGTTGGATATTTTTTGATGCTTGTATTTGAGTTTGTGTGTTTTCAGGTTGGGTTCTCACCGAAATGCTTAGGAGCATTTCCCAGCAGAGTCGCCATTTGTTGTGGTTGTTCCACAACGTACCCCAAAATTGGGGACCCACCTTTTCATTTTGGTATCTGGATCTTTACATTTCGTTTTTAGTGTCTGATGCTTTCGTTTGTTATGGGCTTGCAGTTATTGTCAGTTTTGATCGATGATTTTTATTGTCGACAACTTTTTCTTGTCGATGATTTTTTATTGTCGACAACTTTTTCTTGTCGACGATTTTTTATTGTCGACAACTTTTTCTTGTCGATGACTTTTTTGTTGTTAGCAACTTTTTGTCGTCAATTTTTTGTTTACGATTTTTAGCATCATTTTGTTGTCGACGATTTTTATCATCAATGTTGTGTTAGCAATGTTATTGCTAATATTGTGTTGTTGTTTTTATCATGTATGTGTAATGTGCTTGTGTCCTATCAATTCAAGAGAAAGTTCTAATAAAATATATGTCTATATGCATATTTCATATATATGTATAGATATATGAGAATAAAAAGAAAAATAAAAGTAAAAGCAAGTAATAAATTATCCAGCTATTATTGGAGTTTAATGCCCATGATAGATGTGTATAAGAAGTATTACTTTAAAAAATAAAATAAATAAATGAATGAATTGATTATTTTGGCTTACTAAAATGATAGGTTAGTTTGTGTCTAATAAAAGGGTTTTGTCGTCTTAATTCTTTTTGTAGAGACCTCGATCAAGCGTGGTGAACGCGGAAACTTCGACAATGGATACCCAACAGCAAGCGACGAGGACGACCATACAAGTGACACTACGAGTTTTGTGGTAAACCAATGATGGTCTACGAACTCACAAGTGAACGTGGGTGGAGACCCAATTCTAGATGACGACCAGGTTTGGTGAACACGCGACCAAAGAAGATGGACTTGGTGGCTGATGCTCATGGCATGTAGGTGTTTACAGTTCTTCATTGGGTACCGATGGAATTCGATAATGACATTGAAGTAACAACTGGGGAATTCAGATGTCTGAGCGAGGAAGAATTCATTAGCCTACAGATAAAACTTCAAACATAAGCCAAAATTGTAGTGGTAAATGGAAGATACCTGTTCGAGCGGTAGTTTTAGGAGGTCAACTTTTGCTGGGGTGCACAATGATGAGATTGCTACTATCACCCACGATATCGAAAGTCATCGAGGGCAGTGTCATATAGGTCGCTTGGCCATTAAAATGTTTAAACAAACGTCGGAGGGAGTAGAGTTTAAGAAGTCTTGATGAGAAATTTATGTCAGTGCTAATATAGATGGAGCATCCTCAGGGAAATGGCAATTAGTTTGATGAATATTCAGAGCCAGTCGAGTTTAAGATGGAGAGTCGGGGCACTATAGTGGACAGGTCTTGAATAGCAACAACAGCATCAAGCGGGGTCAACGTGACGTGGCAGTAGCTAACGAGCAGGATGTCTTTGAGGCAACATAGGTAGTGTGAACGTGGCGAGTGTTTGGTATGTGGGATGCAATCTAGGGGTAATCCAATGCAGAAAACAAGTTAGTGCATCGAGCCTCTTCCACCATAGTTGAATCAACATTCACTCACGCTTATGTGGGATCGATGATACACTCGTTATGCATTATGATGAGGATTGGTTTACATGGACATGCAGAGGTCTTGGTAGGGCATAAGAAATGAGGTAACCATGCGATAAATATGCGATATGTAAGGGGTTAGGTGTAGTAAGTAGATACGTCAACTAACTGCCATGAAGACAGATAAGTCGCTACTATGCAAGTTTTTATAAATGAGGTCAAAATAGTTTGACTCTACCCCGCCAATATGTCATTTGTAAAATTTTTCAAGGGAAGTAATTTAAAGCAGGACCCATGAATGGGCACATAAAGGAAATGATGCATGTTAAAGCGTTACATGGAAAAGCATTGTGCAACGACAAAATCATTATTAAAGCAGCGTTATATGTTGTTTTTAGAAGGAGAATAATGATGAAAGGAATAAGCGATTGGAAGTTGCATGAAGACAAATGAGAAACGAATCGGATGAAAGAAAAAAAAAAAAACTAAACTAAAACCAAACGAAGAGGAGGCGAATGGTCTTCCATCTAACAAAGAATAGCGAAGGGTCATTTTGAAGTTTTTTAAATACTGCATTGAAATGGAGAAATTGGGGTTGGAAACCTTTTAGAGAAGATTGCAGGAATGAAGGCAAGGCCTTGGCACTGGGTTTTTCTAGATATTTTCCTTCCACATTGGACTGGTTCTTTGAGAAAACCAGATTTCTGCCATGTACAAAGAAATATTTTAATGCAGATAGTTTTTTCAGAAAGTTGCATCTTATGGGCAAGAAAGGAGGAGTCATTTTCTGCATGCATGATTAAATGTTTATTTTTTTCCCTTTTCAGATTTTAGGCTTGTAAATGGAGTTTATGCAAGTTTCTTGGTTGCTTCATGCTAATGTTTAAATCTGAAAAATTCATTTAAAACCCTAGAAGCCAGCACTTAGCTTATCCGGATTGTGCTTGTTTTGCAAGTCCAATAGGTTAGGTTGCATGCATGAAAACCTCACATCTTCGGTTTTGTCGGAATAGGATAGCATCAAACTGAATGTATCATGTGTTTCATTTTCTGCACTTCAACTTCCATTTTTCTGCATTTTATTTTTTTTAATTTATTTTCAGGCATTAAAATAAACATTTAAAAATTTTCAAAATCCAAAAATAATTTCACCATTGCGTAGGTTATACTTCATACTTCCAATACGCACTTTGAAATTTCATTTTCGGAGTTGTTTAGTATTTTTAAAAATTCATCGAAGTTGTTGTTTTATTACAGATTTTAAAAATCCGAAAATAGAAAATTTCCATTTTAAGGTCAAATTTCATTTTTTCAGTTTTGTTTTACACTCATGAGCCTATGATGACATTCCCTTCATGAAAATTCCAATTTCATTGAAGGAGATATGTTTTATGGCATTTCACAAATTTCCATTTTTTGGGCCTAAAATTGCCCTCTCTTCATAAAAATTCTAATTTTACGAAAGAGGGGTAATTTGAGTATTACATTGAAGGTTTTTTTTTCAAAGCACTTAATTGTTCATCTTGATGAAAATTTGATTTCATTTAAGAGGGATAAGTTAAAGTGACATTTAAAGCCCTTAATTTAAGGCCATAAATTATTGCCTCTTTGTGAAAACCTATTTCATCAAAGAGGGATAGTTTATCGATCACATTGAAAGCTATCTTCATCTTGATGATAAGAAGCCATATTTGGATTTAATGCAAGATAAAATATATTTTAAAACCCTCAAGATAAAAATAATTAAGGTACTACATCGTGGTCATATGAGGGCCAACTCACATTTGCTTTATTTTGGTTCAATGAACAATCACTAAAGTTTCATGGTAAAATAAACCAACATTGCCCCTTGTTTACAGTTACTTGCAATCACTAAGGTGTTCCAAGCATTTAAATTGAATATCCTTATTTGAGATTACTAATACACATATGCAAATGCTAATATAGCGGAGACCTTGGAGAAGTTGTTTGTTTAACTTCTTTGCAAGAGGGGATTTGGAACCCAAATCCTAAGGGAGAGTGTACTTTCACAATTGGGTGAAAATACCACTCAACACTACCCATCAAGGGGCATAGTAGGGGAGTGTCATGGATTATCATCCTAACATGATCCATACACCATTATGAGTATGAGTGATATTATACACCAGCAACTATCCTAGATGAGCAAGACACTCTACTTGATAAGCCATGGATGAGTTATAAATTCACTCAACAAGACAGATACGACCCTCATCATTAAGATAAGAATATGGCTTCATCCTTTCACCTTTGTCTTTAATATGAGTAAGAGGAAGGCCCAAGTCATCCTAATTTTCACCATGTAGATTATTCCATGCAAGCACGTTGTGCCTTTACACCATATAAGTATGAAAACTTGACCTTCAAACCTGAACACTAGGTTAACGTAGCTTCCCTCAATCATGGGAAAATGGTAGCCAACCTTGTTGGGTCTAAAGACCAAGCCAAGTCCCTTTGCATTGATGGAAGGGATCACATACCTCACATGGATGATCTATTACCTAGGTGAAATACAAACCAACCACGATTGGATAGATTTTAGAAGACTCAAGAATGCCTAGATCATGTAATATTAGAAAAATATAGGGTGCATAAAAAATGATTGCATGAACAAAATTTTTACTAAGAAGTTCATGAGGAAGTTTTCATGCCTAGCACCTACAAGTATGATACCCACCAAAGGTACATTGCACAACACCATGACCTGCCTCCTAGGCCTAATCACACTCCACATGTGCCTACACAAACTCATAGGTCACAACTACATAAAAAATGTCAAGTTGAGTACAAGGTCTATGTAGATATAGAACTTAAGTATCAAGACCAAGAATACCCTAAATCACTCTATGAGGATGTGATCGATGATTATATTCAGCCGCATAGGCCCATTAGGAATATCCTACCTCCTCTTTCTTCTTGAGGACCACTTTGAGAAGATGAGATATTATTGTCTCAGGTCTATAAGGTGCTCATGGAGCATATTAAATCACTAGAAACAAGGTACAGGTTACTAGAAACCTATGTTGCATCAATTGTGTAACCAACCACTCCATCCATTAGTTCCATCTTCTGAGCATTCCAAAATACCCAAGATGGATAAATTCAAAGGGAATGAGGATACACAAGAACATGTAAGTAGATTCATTAACCTTTGTTTATATTTTCAAGATGATGATGACTTGTTACTCATAACTTTATTGATAACACTCTCTAGCCCAACCTTAAAGTGGTTCAACTATTATTGAGACATAGCATATACAACTTTGAGCAACTCATGAATGTCTTCTTAGAGAGATTTTCATTCAGTATTAATAATAAATCCAATTTGAGTGACTTGAATAACATTAAACAATTTGATGATGAGTCAGTAACTAATTATGGCAACAAATGGAGAAGGGTAATGTTAAAATTACCTTTAACTCTACCTATAACAAAATTACCTTGACTATTCACAAAAAGTTGCTCAAAGCTTATTTCACTCTTATTACAATTTCAATAATATTAGATCTTTGAGGAGGCTTTGGCATAGGCCAAATTCATAGAGAACAATAAATTCCAAGAGGGGAACATTAAACTCTAAAATAAAGAGCAGATAAAAAAACCTAGATGTAACCAAAAATAATAGAGACTTGATTTAGTCAATAAAGTTGTATTAAATATTCCCAAGCCTTAAAAAACACCCCAATAAGCTAATTATCAGGATCAACCTCCTCCTCCACAATACAACAATAAAATTTAGTGATATCAGGTACAAAACTAACCATATGGCACATATCTCACTTATACGCCATTGTTTGAATCTTTGGCATCACTCTTTAATTGATTATGTGAGGCAAAAGCTATCACTCTAGATGATATTAAAACCCTAGATCATAATCATCCAAAACCTTGGGGTATAGAGAAGACCTATACTACGTATACCATTGATACAATGGTCACAATGTCCAAATGGGTTATGCATTTAAAAATGTACTACATGATATGCTTGAGAAGAATCAATTACAAGTTGATATTCCTCTTTACCATGATAGTAAAAAAATGGGTATTTTCAAAGATACCTTACCCACACATGAGGTTAATAAGGATCAAATAAGATAAGTAAATGAGGTCCATATAGCTCTGCCTAGTCAGGGGTTCATAGGGATGATCAACATCATGATGAGAAGTTGAAGATATGATCAAGTTGCACCACCTATAGCTCTCATTAACATTCCTTCTACATCATAGCCTTTGCCATATCAAAATCCTATCCAATATCCACTACCTCAACTGGTGGTAACAATTATAAGTAGGCTTACTCAAATCCTACATATGGCATCGATCAAGATATCTATTTATGAGCTAATACAGTAATCATCGAGACATAGAGAAGCTTTAAGAGAAACCTTGAGATCAATTGAATTATAGCTCTGATATCCTAATGCTTTTACTAATTTTATGGGGCATATTCTAACATGTAAGGATCTCGTTATAACCTTCTAATATCATGATATCAAACCAATACCCACCAACATAGTCGATCCTCTATTGTACATAATTGCATGTATAAGAAGGTGTTGATTGACACAAGTTCCTAAATAAACATAATTACTATGAATGCACTGGAATACCTCAGTATTTCATCATCACACATTGTGACATCCACATTCATGCTTCAAGTATTTAATGATGCTTTTGTTCTATAGTCAGCGTAATAGTCCTTCACATCCAATTTGGACTAAAGACTATTCCACTATTGTGTCATGTTCTAGAAGGTGCAATGCAATACAACATATTGCTTAGATGGCCTTGGATCAGAGATACGAAATACATCCCATCTATACTACACCAGTGTATCAAATATATCCATGAAGGGCAAGTGCATGTAGTCCCTTCAAACTTTGAACCCTTCAAATACATTAACCTGGTTAGTAATCTAAGGGAATTTGTTTTACCCTCCACATACTTGGATGTACAACTTGATAGACCTATCAAACATCCAGATCTACCATCAAAACCATCACCCCCACCTACCGAACCATCTACGTCGACACCCCCATATACCAAACCATCTACATCAAAATCCCCATCTACAAAACCATCCATATCAACACCCATATTCACTAATCCATATGCATCGATACCTCCATATTAGCCCTTATTAGTAGCCTCTTCTTCCATACCTATTTTATCATCATATATCCTGAGTGATAAGAAGTTGAAGGCACCAATGGAGAAATCCCCATCAACCATCCTCATTGTCTCCATAGAAAAAATTCCAATTCCCAGAGAGGAAGAAGAATTATTTTCTATAATGGCTGAACGACCTCACATCACCTCTCCACCATCCTCATCACCTCCATTATCACCATACCAAGTCATAATCCACTTGGCCAACCCTAGTCTTGATGAGTACCTGGTACAAAATGTAACATTCACACCATTCATCGAGATAATTTAGGATATGGGTAGACCTCATATGCCATTTTTATCCATTGGTACCATTGTACCCTTGGGGTGGCCCTGAGTCAAATAAATTTTATTTATGGGGATTCGATAACTCTACGAACCAGTTTCCTATTATAAAACACAATAATGAACCCTTCGTAGGAAACATCTATTATATGTCAAATATGAAGTTCACCTTGTGATACTTTTACCGCTACCATTGGCAAGGAAATGACTTAGGTCGATATGAGAAAAGTCATTGGACACATTATCAACCACAATACCATATTTTGATAGATAAATTTGGCTTAGGTACTCAGTGCGCATGCCATATGAACTTCTTGTAGACTCCCTCTAGTGCTTAACCTTAAGCATTAGAGAATAAATTAATGAGAATTATTATGTCGATCCTAACTATTTTCATCCATTAGGAGATCATCTCCATGTTACAACTATTTTTGTTGAGTCTTTTGACTCTCTTAGTGAAACATTATAAGAGTGTGTAGATGGGATGAATTTGATCTATCTTGTTCCTTGCCATAGTTGATAGCCCCCTGATCCTTTCAGTGAGGTACTAGAAGAGTCCAAGGATGAGATAGAACTCAAATAACTTGGTCCTCACCACATTATAAACCCTATTAAATTTATTTATGAGGTATCCAAATAATATGAGGATGAAATAGAGTTGGGATATCTAGGTCCTTGACATCTTTTATGAATTAACAATGAAAGAATATAATTCATTCCCATAGACTTAGATGAGCACTATCATAGGGATTTTCCTCCATGTCATCCCACTTGGAGAGACCTTATATCCGCATAACACCCCACCATTATGGCTTCTCATAGTCCTTATCTATTTATTCCATTTCCACCTAAGCCACATCTAACATATCTAGGACCTCACATCATTGAAATGTCCTTCCCATCCATGAATGGAGACTATCCATCCATCAATATGATCTCCATTTGTTTGACCACCCCACTCCACAATCCTAATGATCCCTTAAAACCTTTGCACATCAATCACAAGGGCATTGGATTTGATCATTTTTGTATCATCATCCTCACCAAAAGAGTTCTCCCCTTATGAGAAAATATTATAGTTATTTCATTTCTCACAAGAGCCCTCTACAGATGTTTGTCAAGATTAGATCAAAATAGATATAATAAATTATTCAAATCTAGTTGATGACATATATTTTATCCCTATGCCTCATCATATTGGAGAGGGATTTAACATGTCAATAGAAGATATAGTTGATGTGAACATTCACAATGATCCTAAGGCTCCCAAAAATATAAAATTAGGATAAATTTTATCCCTAGAAGAGAGCCATTTACACATCTCTATTGATAGAGAAGATAACTTTTTTTGCTTGTTCATACAAGGACATGTTGGACCTTGACCTAAAATTGGTCACGCATAACCTTATGTTGGATCCAAATGTAAAACCGGTCAAGCAGAAGCTTTGATAAATACATCCAACACTCACCTTGATGGTAAACTATGAGTTACAAAAATTGTTGGATGTAGAATTTATCCAGCCTGTTTAATATCCTCCATGGGTATCCAACATGGTAACCATAGGAAAACCATATGGAAATATTCACATATGTATATACTTTCTAGATCTTAACAAGGTGACTCCCAAGGATGAATTCCTCCTTCCAAGCATTAATGTGCTATCCAATGCCATCGTAAGTCATGAAATATTATCCTTCATGGATGGTTTTCAAGATTTAATCAAATTGGGTTCAAACTTGAGGATCAAACAAAAAAAACCTTTACCACCCCTTGGGGAACTTTATAATACAAGGTAATGTCATTTGTCCTGAAAAATGTTGGTGCAACATATAAAAAGACCATGACATATATATTTCATGACTACATGCATAAAATCCTTGAGGATTACATAGGTTATTTTCTAGCCAAATATATGTTGTATCATGAGCATTTTGATATTATAAGGAAGGTCTTTGACCACCTCATTGAGCATAATGTTATACTTAATCCCAAAAAGTGTGTCTTTGGAGTCACATCTAGAAAATTTTTGGGTTTCATAGTCTCCAAGTAAGGGATCAAATTTTATCCCACCAAGGTCAAATTAATACTTAAAATGCTCTCCCTACCAACCTTAAGGAGATTCACAACTTACAAGGAAAACTAGCATCTATCTGATGCCTCACAGGACAACTCTCAAATAAATATCAACCCATGAATCGACTACTACAAAAGGCAGTCCCATTCAATTGGTATGATGAGTGCCAAAATGTATTTGATGAGATAAAACAATACCTAGAATTACCACTAATTTTAGCTCCAACCCAACTAGGTGTGCCATTCTTTCTATGCATTTCAGCCACTAACATTGCCTTAGGGACCATGTTGGTAAATAAAAAACAAGCCATATATTACATTAGTCACACCTTTGTAAGCTACGAGCTCAAATATGCATAGGTTGAAAAGCTTTTTTTAGCAGTGGTATTCACCACAAAGAAGCTTCAATATTACATGTTGAATCATAGACGTATGTCATTTCCAAAGAGAATCCTTTGTAATACATGATGAGTCACACATATCATAATAGTCATACCGCAAAGTGGATCATATTTTTGATCGAATTTGATCTCAAGTTTGTAAGTCAAAATTCATCAATGGTCAAGTTATTGTTGGTAAACTAGCAGAGGTGCCTCTTTAGTATTATAAGCCTCTCACTATCGAGTTGCTTGATGTTGTAGTATTTGCATTATATGACTTGCTAGAACCCAAAGAACCCAAAAATAAAGTTGACATGAATTTTTTCTTCAATGGTTCTAAATGCGAGCAAGGGGATGGTGCAAGATTCATATTTTTCATATTGTTAGAGGATCCCATACCCCTTTCATTTAAACCCAACTTCCCATTTACCAAAAACAATGTTGAATATGAGGCTCTCCTTTAGGATATCCAAACAAATACCACCATAAAATAAAAAATCTTAATATCTTTGGCAACTCCTTGCTCATAGTCAATCAATTAAAGGAAATCTATCAATACTAATGTCCAATATTAATTTAAATCATACAAGGAACTTGTGGATAAGCTATTGGCCAAATTGGAATGGTACAACATCGAGGCAGTCCCTCACTCATCTAATGATTTTGTGTATGCAATGACCTCTTTTGGATATTTGATTTCATAGAACCCTTCTATTTATATTATAACCATCCATGTCAAAACACTTTTACAATTAAAAATTTCATGTAAGCCTCAAACAATGAAGAAGTTGTCCCCACAATTCAGATCAAACTAAACCAAGATTGGTTCTATCAAGTACATGACTTTTTAAAATAAGCATCCTTGAGGTCCTTAAACCCACATAATCCTTCTGATAATGTTATAAATATTTATATTGAGGTTGTCTCCCAATCCACATTCATGTGTGATGAAGCACAATGAGAGTAAGATTTTCACTCAGTCAAGACCCAAGCTTATCAATATTGGCTCACCTAATTAAAATATTTTTTAAAACTTGGAAGTATCCTATTGATATTGTCACATGCCACAAAATAAACATTCAAACAAAAATTACCAAATATGTCTTGTTAGGAGATATTCTTTATCATCAGAGCTACAATGGTCTTCTCCTTCATTGTCTAGAGCCCTAAGAATATGCTTGGGTAATTTCATAAGATAATGATGATACTTGTGGTGGTCATTTTGATAGAATGGCTATCGCTAAGTGCATACTTTAGATGGGTTACTATCAACCCACCAAGGAGAAGGATTGTTGTGTTTATGTTAGGAAGTGCATGAAATACCAACATCATTCTAATATTTATCACTTACCTTCCTAAGCCCTACAACCGATCCAATTAGTGGGGCCTTGTTTAGTGGGGTTTTAATTTAATTGGGAAATCTCACCCCCATCATCAGGTCATCACATGTTTATCTTAATGGCCATAAATTACTTCACAAAGTGGATGGAAGTTATCAGTCTTACCACTATTATTAGATATCATATTACAGAGTTCATACTCCATAATATCATATGTCATTTTGGTATTTCATCCAAAATCATTTCGAATAATGGGACATCATTCAAAAGCAATGATGTGCACACTTTAAATTCAAAGTACAACATTTAACGTAGCTTTACCACAGCCTATTATCCATAAGAAAGAGGATAAGCCAAGGCATATAATAAAATTGTAGTTTCCATCCTTAATAAAACCATCAAGGAAAACCACAAATATTGGCATCTTCAACTACCTCTAGAATTATGGGCTTATTGCACTAGCATTCGGACACCCACTGGGGTAACCTCACTTTTTCTAGTCTCCTCACTTTTTCTAGTCTATGGAACTGATGCCATTATATCATTAGAGTTGTAAATCACTTTGTTGTTTATATCATTGCAATATTTCATCGATGATGACATTGTGTGGCAAACTCACCTTGATCAATTAATCATTATTTATGAACGATGATTTAACACTCTAAAGAACCTTCACATTTATCAATATTTCCTTAAATGAGCTTACAATATGAGAGTCCACCTAACGTAATTCAAATTTGGAGACCTTGTACTCAAATAAAATAAAAAAAACTCCAACTTATCGTTGTGAAAGCATGAGGATACAAAAACAAAAAAGGAAAATGCCAAGCACGATGCATGTAGAACCAAACTTAACACTAAAAGCCTATGTATTGAAAAATGCATGAAAGGAAAGAACATAGACGAATCAAAACAAGATAAAAGCAATATGGAATATGACCCTCTTTATTGATATGCTTTTAAAGTCGTGTTACAATACGTCTCCTTCCTTTTTATGGGATAGGAGCATCAAATATGTTTCTTATCACATCCATGGATAGCAATCCTTCTTTCGCATGCCCACATGTAATATGGGCAGACCAAAACATCATCGTCACTTGTGTATATGAGTATTGAATTCTTATTGCTCCTCTGATGTCGAAGACCTATGTTCAAGGAAATAGAAAATATTAGTAGCACCTGCAGATAGAATATAACATGTATTTCCCAAGGCCTACTGTTAGTGTATGCATGAAAATATTAAATCGATGACCAAATAATATTAGATCAACCTAAAAATTTGAAAAAAGCATGAATATGTTACCAGGAGAGACCACTACAAAAGGAACAATTAGGAAATTCCTTACATATTTGTATTCGCTCTGGGGCGGGACAAATAAACCTACAACAATTTGTCATAAAACACCCTCTTCAATGTCCTACCTAGGAAGCTCCAAATATCCTGCAAAGTTGGGGTTAGCTAATTGGGGGTGTTTTGGGAAGACCGAGATGGTCAGATTTCTCCAATTTGGCCTCTAGCACCTAGATTTTGATGATGGCATCTACAAATTAGTAAAGGCGGGAATTGATAAAAACCTGGTCAAAAATGCTCAGAATGAAGTGAAATTTAAACTACAGCCTATTTAAATAACCTAGAATAAGATTCAAACCTCGATAATTTTGCTAGTTAACTGTAGCTTCAGGCCATGCAATTGTGAGGAACAACTTCAAATCAAGAAGAGAAACTTCAGTCATGCATGTCTTTATTTTAGAGACCTCATGCAAGGAGATTCTAAATCAGGGAATTATCTTTTCTCTCAAAATAGGACAAACAACTCAAGTGGTGCCCTTGCATGTGCAATTCAAATAGAGAGACCTTAGGTCTATAAATTGGTGAGTTTTCTCACCCAAAAAATATACAGAGAAGGAGCATTTGAGCAACGAAGTGCTACGAATTTACATACCTACTTGCGATTTGTGCCTTTCACATCCTTAATCTCTCATTCGAAAGGGAGGTTATTGGGTGACTATTGGAATCATAAATCAAGACCCAAAAACCCAATGTTTGGCCACAATATCCCACAAAATTTATCGACAACACCTCATAATAATTTTTGGACCCATCCCAAGTGGATTGGTGCCGAAACAGAGTCCCAAACGGTGGGCATCCTGCCCCCGGGCACTCCCCAAGTTGTCGCAATTCTAAACGCCCCACCCCGAAGCGATTAGAAATCTATGATAGATTTCTCTAATTTTTCTTTTGACTGAAAGCACGAGGATACGTAAACAAAAAGGAAAATGCCAAGCACGATGCGTGTAGAACCAAACTTAATGCTAAAATCCTATGTATTGAAAAATACATGAAAGGAAAGAACATAGACGAATCGACACAAGATAAAAGCAATATGGAATATGGCCCTCTTTATTGATATGCTTTTAAAGTTGTGTTACAATACATCTCCTTCCTTTTTAGGGGATAGGAGCGTCTAAAATGTTTCTTATCACATCCATGGATAGCAATCCTTCTTCCGCATGCCCACATGTAATATGGGCGGACCAAAATGTCACTGCCACTTGTGTATATGAGTATTTAATCCTTATTGCTCCTCTAATTTTGAAGACCTATGTTCAAGGAAACATAAAATATCAGTAGCACCTGCAGATAGAATAGAACATGTATTTCCCAAGGCCTACTGTTACTGTATGCATGAAAATATTAAACCGATGACCAAATAATATTAGATCGACCAAAAAATTTGAAAAAAGCATAAATATGTTACCATGAGACCATTGCAAAAATAATAGATGGGAAATTCCTTATAGAATTGTATTTTCTCCAGAGCGAGACGAATAAACCTACAACAATTTGTCAGAAAGCACCCTCTTCAATGTCTTGCCTAGGAAGCTCCAAATGACCTCCAAAGTTGAGGTTAGATAATTGGGGGTGTTTGGGGAAGACCGAGATGGTCAGATTTCTCCAATTTGGCCTCTAGCACCTAGATTTTGATGATGGCATCTACAGATTAGTAAATGCAGGAAATGATAAAAACCTGGTCAAAAATGCTCAAAATGAAGTGAAATTTAAACTACAACCTATTTAAATAACCTAGAATAATATGCAAAAGAAAAATAAGAGAAATCTATCACATATTTCTAATCACTCTGGGGTGGGGCTTTTAGAACTGCGACAGCTTGGGGAGCACCCGGGGGCAGGACGCCCACCGTTTGGGACTCTATTTTGGTACCAATCCACTTGGGATGGGTCCAAAACTTCTTATGGGGTGTTGTCAACAAATTTTGTGGGATATTGTGGCCAAAAATTAGGTTTTGGGTCTTGATTCGTGCTTCCAATAGTCACCCAATAACCTCCATTTCGAATGAGATATTAAGGATGTGAAAGGCACAAATCGCAAGTAGGTATGTAAATGTGCAGCACTTCATTGCTCAAATGCTCCTTCTCTATATATTTTTTGGGTGAGAAAACTCACCAATTTATAGATCTAAGGTCTCTCTATTTGAATAGTGCATGCGAGGGCACCACTTGAGTTGTTTGTCCTATTTTGAGAGAAAAGATAATTCCCTGATTTAGAATCTCCTTGCATGAGGTCTCTAAAATAAATACATGCATGATTGAAGTTTCTCTTCTTGATTTGAAGTCGTTCCTCACAATTGAATGGCCTAAAGCTGCAGTTAACTGGTAAACTTGTCGAGGTTTGACTTTTTTCTAGTCAAACTTGCTATTCACCTCACCCTAGGGTGAATGCTAATATTCATCCCTGGGTGGGACGAATGCCAGTTTGTAATCGTCCTTGGGTGGGACGAGAAGAGAGCAAGGTGCCAAAAAGGTTCCAAATTGACCTCTAACCTCCAAACTACTTTTGGGAGTGGTTAGAACCACTATTTAACCTCTGGGGGCTTCGCTAGGGGCTGTGTGTGTCAATGCGATCAACGCTTGTTGTCACATAATCGGATTGGTGTTGTTTTGGTGTCTACAGATGCCCCTTTTTGGGAAGCATTGTGCAAGGCATAGCGCTAAGAAAAAATAGATAACCAAAGCACTAATGATTAGGGTTTCTCATTAACCTAACAAAATTTTGATGCCCCAAGTATGGAAAGGGCACACATTCTTGAATCCTTGCTTTTGACGAGCTAAGGAATTTAATTTAAGTGTTAACCTTGTTCAGTGAGGTGTTACTTGAACTTGGACATTGTTCAATCATGAATAGGCAAAGGGCATAACTTTTTTTTTGTAGGAACCTTGAGTTCATGATTCACGAATGCCAAGTGTTTGATCATATTGTGATTATTGCTTATTTTCTGCCCCAAGCAGGGGCATGATTGTATTTGTCAATGATCCTTTGAATGCGTGTTATTTCCTTGATTGGGTATATCTTTGTTGATTGGTGACTAAGTGTGACTACCCCCTCAAGTGACGAATCGATGAGGGAATGATTGACATGAGAAAAGCGACGAGTCACTTGACCCAAGATGACTTAGGTAAGGGTGCCTTTAGTTATCTACCCTTGAATGCAAAAGTAGTTTTCGAACATTCTGACATTTTTTTGGTGGGTGTGAACCCCTTTTTATGACGTATCTTGGAGCTGAAATTGTCAAAAATCTATCCTCCCGTGGAGCGGTCCGGCTATGATAGCCTTCTTAGGGAGTAGGATAGGGATAATTTGTAACCCCAATGTCTATTTTTGATGCCAAGAATGTCAAGCACAAAAGCGCCATCGTTCGGCAATGTTATTGCTATTTTTGGTTAGGTGTTGACCTGTTTTGTGACGTCATTTGGGGATGAAATTCTTAAAAATCCATCCTCCCATGGAGCAGTCCGGATATGGTAGCATTCTTATGGAGTAGGATAGTGAGGATTTGTGACCCCGACATCTATTTTGCATGCCCATAATGTTAAGTGCAAAAGCACTCTCATTGGACAGTTTTATTGCTTTTTTTGGTGCATTTTTGTGTAGTTTTTGTTGTTTTTGAAATTTTTGCTCTGTATTCATCCTTGGGTGGGACAAATTCCTATTTAGTATTCATCCCAGGGAGGTATGAGTGCTAACCAGAGTGCTCATCCTAGGGGGCAATGAGTACAGGCTCAAAAGCCTATTTAAAGGCCAAAACTGGGTTTTGGGCTCATTTGCATTTGTTTTTCCTGGCGATTTGGAGCTCTAAGGAGGAGGAGGTCAATTTTGCGAAGCGAAGCGCTGCCAAGTTTTTTTTGCCACCATGAGTGCATGAACCGGATCAAGAGGTGGAGCTGAAGTGAGACCAGTGAGTGCCCTTCCTCTTTATTGTTTGCTTGCTTTACAGTTGTAAAACCGCAAGTTAGTTTTTTTTTTGTCCTTTTGTTTTTTTGTGTGTTCAAATTTAAAAATGAAACCCTAGTCTAGCAAAATTATCACTTAGCTTAAAACTTAGTTTAACCCTAGTTAAACAAATATCAAAATTTTAGTTTAAAACTGAGATTTTAAAAAAACTTAGTTTAGAATAGAACTGAAAACTTTGCTTAACCCTAATTTAACAAAGATCAAAACTTACGTTAGAAACATAGGGTAAAACTGAGCATAAAAACGTAGCTCAACCCTTAGTTATTTGTTATGGTTTGTGTTTTTGTTTTTGTAAGTGATCAATCAATTTTTGTAGAGTTAAAAACCCTAGGACTAACAAATTATTTTTTTTTAATTTTTTTGTTTTTAATTTATCAGTTTAGAGTTAAAACCCTAGAACTGACAAATTAATTTTGAATTTTGTTATGTTTTTGTGTAATTTATCAGTTGAGAGTGAAAAACCCTAGAACTGACAAATGATTTTTTTGAATTGTTTTGTTATGTTTTTGTTTAATTTATCAGTTGAGAGTTAAAACCCTAGAACTAACAAATTGATTTTGAATTTTGTTATGTTTTTGGATATACATTTTTATGCCTTGTTGTACAATTTTTCATTGTTTTTAATGTTTTTGTGTTTTCTTTTGCAGGTTGTGAAGATCTGATAACAGGTGCCCACGGTGTTTACTGAAGCATGGGAGGCACTGACTTTGTCTTACTGGGATTGGATTGACGCCCTGGGGCTCAAGTAGGTGACTCGGCTGGAGCCAGTAGTTGGGGATCGGGCCTATCTGATGACCCTAATCAAATTGTGGGATCCTCGGACCAACACCTTCCATCTCCCAATAGGGGAGATGACGGTGACCTTGGAGGATGTCTATCATATTCTTTGAATTTTGATAGATGGACTGCCGATCCGGACGACACCACAGGATCAATGGACAATAGTGTTGACATGCTGCTTTGGACATGGAGAGGATATGGGGGTGGACAACCCAGTGGAGAGGGCATAGGGCGACTGTCATATTGGTGGCATATTGGTTCAATGGTGGCTAGATAGGGGTGTGTTGGGAGTGAGGCACGCATTACTGATGGGCCTCATTTCCAACATGCTTCTCCTTGATTCTTTGGGCTCGAGGTTCCCATGGAACCTGCTAGAGGTGGTGTTTCGGTTGGTGGAGTGTCCTACGGATGCACCTATGATCATGATATGGGGACAGACTCTGCTGGCATAGCTCTATGATGAGTTGTATGAGGTCCACTTCCAGAGGCGGAAGGGGATTAGTTGCAGCTACTTGTTGCAGTGCTGGGCTTGGTAGCACATAGCAGTGGAGAGGCCAACAAGGTTGCCTTGGATGACTCGAGAAAAGATGGTAGACCGAGATATTGGATATGAGGCATTGTGGTGGAGGTCTGAGGAGCAGAGTTAGAGTCGGAAATGGGTAGGTGTCATAGGGCACTATGCCGATACCTTTGCTCGGCTTGCTCTAGGGGTGGTGTTTTGGCGCCCCTATCGAGACTGTCCAACCTGGCCTGAGGCTGGAGAGTGGCTTCGGTGGGTATGGAGGGGGTGATGGCTAATTGGGTGTCATGAGACTGAGCAAGAGTTCTTCCCATATGGTCAGGTTACACGATAGTTTGGGGTATGCCAGGGGTTGCCTAGGGAGCCCATGATCTATCGGTGTCGGGGGATGAGAGGACTCTAGACCAGACAGTCATTGTGTCGCTTGGTGAGGATGTAGATACAACCATTGACATCCCGGATGTGGATGACATCAGGGCTACCATGGAGTATGAGTAGTGGTGGACTTTGCGGTGATGGCGAGGTGAGGGGCATCTAGGGTGTGCAGCAGGGGATGAGGGTACAAAGGCACCAAGAGAGGGTTGGGGAGTTTCGTTGGATGATGCGGACATGGTGGAGGTTGAGGATGTTGGAGGGGAGTTTGGGGTGTCGGATCAGCCAAATATGCAGGACGTCTCAGAGCATTGGGAGCCATAGCAGGCTGGTATCCCGGATTCACCGATGCCTCAAGAAGTTTTAGAGGATGTGGAGGTAAGGCATCACACTAAGATGACATGATTGGAGGACCTGTTGTAGAAATGATATGAGGATATAGAAGAGGCTTTATAGGGGAGGGATCTCCTACGAACTCAGCTAGCGGAGCGGGAGAATGCATTTGCTGCGTACCGCCAAGGGGATGGGGACACCAATGCTGCACGGGAGAAGGATCTCCTACGAGCACAATTGGTGGAGAAGGAGAAGACATTGGTGTAGTGCGACGATGCAGTAGCTTATTACCATCGGTGGGAGGCAGAGTGGTTTTGATGGGAGGTAGAGTGGTTTCGACATCGGATGGATATGGAGGGAGAGATTATCCACCTTGATGGGTAGTTATCGAAGCCTGTTGGAGGTGGCTCTTCATGTTGGATGAGAGACAATGATACTAAGCAGTTAACATTGTCTCATCACAGGTGGCTAGATGAGGGGGGCACTAGTGGGCGTGATGCAGGGGAAAGCAACAGTCGCCTTGAGAGGTCCCATAGGACCCACACCACAGGGGGTAGTTCCCGTCGCACCGATCCTGTGTGATCATGGTGGTCGACACCCTAGGCTTGGGGGTTTTTGAGCATTTGGATTTTGGTGCGAGGTTAGAGGACAAGTTCATTGTAGCCTATGGGCATTTTTGATGATATATATACAAATGACTCTTTTTTGGTGTTTATATACTCTTCATGGTTTTTTTTTTGTTTATGCATAGTTATTTATGATGATGTATGCATGTGGTATTATGAATGCGATGTTTCTAATTATATGATGTATGCATATGGAATGAATGAAATGATTTGTTGATAACTTGTCGATGGCACCATATACTGTGCAAGATTGACTGGCTTGTTGTACTTATGGTTATTGTACTTATGGGATGACTATGTGGAATGACTGCATGTGAAAACTTTGTTTTTGTATTTTGCATATCTTTTGATGGTGATGTACATAATGAAATGTACCAGTTGTTTTAAAATGTAGTTAAGATTTTCTGAGATTCATATATTTTAACTAACTAGCCAAGACTGTACATTTATCTCACAAGACTTTTGAACAAGGTATAAATCCGACTTGGAGGTTAACCAAGTTATTTCACATCCCTGTGTGTGCAATTGAGTTCGTTTATGTGGTATTTGTCAGGATATCGCCAGTGCCAGATAGGCTATCAACCAAACCTGTACTGAGGATCACCTAATTAGCTCCACTAACTTCATTGTTGTATTTAGCAAGATTAATCCATGGGATAATATAAGGTATCGTAAGCTAGCTCATCCACATGCAAACATTGGTCTACTCACATGCAAAGCTAATGTGACAGACATATCGTCATGAGTTTAGGATACCACCATTGCCAGGTAGGCCGTCCACCAAACCTATAATGAGGATCACCTACATGGTTTTCGAATGCTGAGAATTCTAGGGATTCAAGTTTAGGATTTGTATTGGCACAACGATTGAGGATACTTGCTCGTATACATAGTGATAAAAATCACTGTTTATTTTTCTCTTTGTTTTTCTCTTTGAGCAAGGATTTTGAATAGTGGTGATAACCACTATTATTTGATTTGGCTTTTGAGCTTTGTAAGGTTAAGATTGTATGTTTTTTGCATATGAATGGCCTTGATCCTTTTGGCCTTGGGGATGACTACCCATCCTGTTTAGGGATGTGTAGTATGAATCCTTACGAATTTGGGAACCAAAGGGGATATTGGAGATTATGAAGTAAGGGCATTGATCTTTTAGGCCTTGGGGATGACTACCCATCCTGTTCAGGGATGTGTAGTACGAATCCTTATGACTTGGAAGACCAAAGGTGATTGTGATGATGGATTGTGGGAATTTTGTTTTTGAATTGCATCGATTCTTTGATGCTTTGGGGATGACTACCCATCCTTGGAAGGGACGTGTAGTATGAATCCTTACAACCTGAGGGACCAATGGTGAGTGGGATTTGTGGTAGTGGTGAAAGCCACTATTTATTTAGGGGAATTGATGGGGAAGAGCTCATCCTTTTTTCAATTCTCAGCACTTTTGAACCATTCGCACAGGGAGATGAACAGGCTAATATTTCACCTATGGTACCCTAGACTGCTTTGTAGGTTTCTCTTGCGTTCACACAACTTAGGAATTATTTTGTGTGTTTTAACTTGTGTAGGGATGTTACGTAACGAGGCTTGACCCAAGTAAAACTTTCTCGTGTAAAATTTGTTTAACTGTGTACAATTTTTGGCTAGAAATTTAAAGACAGTTGAATGGTGAAAACCCTATATACATTAGGAGACAACTGACTTTGCTAAAAAATGAGGATTGTGTTATTCTGATGTATGTGTTTATAAAATGGATGAAATTTGGAAAATAAAGGAATTGTCGAGAAATTACAGTCTATGGTGTTGGGACATGTATGACTAGCAAATATGCAATGTATGAATGCTATGCCTAATACAATTGATATTTTTATGAGTATGCATGGAATTGAAATGCAAAAAAAAAAAAATTGTTATATATATATTCTTTTTGATGATTTTATTATTTTTGTTTATTTTTTGAATATTTATTTTGACCAAGTGGTTATGGTAACCCTTGGAGCTTTTGGTTTGACAAAATGGTTTATGGATACCTTTGGGGCATTTTTTGGGGTTGACCAAGCGATTGTGGGAATCCTTGGAGCTTTTTGGTTTGACCAAAGGGTTTATGGATACCTTTGGAGCATTTTTGGGGTTGACCAAGCGATTGCGAGAATCCTTGGAGCTTTTGGTTTGACCAAAGGGTTTATAGATACCTTTGGGGCATTTTGGGTTTGACCAAGCGATTGTGAAATCCTTGGATCTTTTGGTTTGACCAAAGGGTTTATAGATATCTCTAGGGCAATTTGGGTTTGACCAAGCGATTGTGGGAATCCTTGGAGCATTTGGGTGGGCTATGGCTCTCTCTAAATGTGGAATGGCCTCAAATGACTAATTTTCAAGGGTTCTAGCTCCTTGATTCCATCAAGAGAGGTGAGCCGGTATGCTCCAGGTCCTATTTGACTATCAATCACATAAGGACCTAACTAGTTTTTCGTGAACTTGTCCCTTAGATGGGACATCAAATTAGAATTTTGCTGGTTCTCTTTTAAGACCAAGTCACCAACCTAAAATTCTCTTAGGTGGACCTTCATGTTGTATGCTTTCTTAAGTCGCTGTTGATAGATACACAAATGCTCGAGAGCATTGACACATCGATCATCTAGAAACATCAGTTGGTCTAATCGGTCCTACCACGTAGTGTCATCATCGATGAACTCTTGCATTGAAATGCATAGGGAAGGGATTTCCAACTCAAGAGGCATGACTGCCTCGGAGCCATACACCAGCGAAAATGGTGTTGCCCAAATGGGTGTCTGAATGCTAGTACGATAAGCCCATAGGGCAAGCAGGATTTGAATGTGCCAATCCTTATGACTATCCATGACTATATTTTTGAGGATGGCAACTAGCATTTTGTTTGACGCTTCTGCTTGCCCATTTGCCTACGGATAATAGGGTGTTGAAAAACTGTGTTGAATTTTGTACTTTGTGGTCAACGCACGCACATATTTATTCTTGAACGGTGTCCCATTATTTGAAAGGATCTTGGATGGAATACCAAAATGACATATGATGTTATGTAAAATAAACTCCGCAATGCGGGTTCTAGTCATAGAGGTTAGCGTAATTAATTCCACCCACTTGGTGAAGTACTCTATGGCCGTTATGATGAATGTGTGACAACCTGACGATGTAGGGGAGATCTTTCTAATTATATCAAAGCACCACTACAAAAAATGCCAAGCCAATTGGATCGATTGCAAGGCCTAAGAAGGTACGTGTGTCAAATTAGCATGGTTTTGACACTTCACGCACTTCTTTACATATGCACAACAATCTTGCTCTAAAGATGGCCAATAATAGCCCATGCGAAGAATGCACTTTGTGATGGCCATATCGTTGAAGTAGCCATCACATATACCATAATGTGCTTGGGTGATCACCCAAGCAGACTATTGCTGGTCCAAGAAATGGAGGAGGATTCCTTCATAGCTCCGACGATACAAAATGTCTCCTAAAAAGACATGTTTTGCCACTTTCTATTTAAATGATCTTTTTGTGGCTTGTGTCAATCCAAGTGGGAGGTTACCTAACTTGAGGTAATCCCTAATGGATGTGTACCAATCTTGCTGATCAGAAACGTCGATTGTATGAACGGCCAATCCCTCTTGAAGTTCATCCCTAGCAAAATCTTAGCGGGAAAGAACTTGTAAAAACAACATTGTGTTGCTATTAAGAGGGGTCGGGGAGAACAAGGACCCCCATTTGGCACGAGTCATACAATCATGGATTTGAGAGAACCTATCCTGAGATGGTTCAATCTGGATTAGGTGGATTCTTGGCATTAGGTAAGAGATTGCATGCTCCATCATAGATTGCGATAATATTTTGATCTAAATGGTTGTCATTTCACCAGAAGGGTCTTGCAGGATTAGTGACCCCAAGGAGGCCATAGTATCCACAAAATGATTCGATGATTGAGGGAGTGCCTCGATGTCAACCATTCAAGTTATTCCAATAATTTTTCCACAAGGGCTTTGTAGGCCTGTAGAATTGGACATTTACATTGGAATATCCCTTTTACTTGATTGACAATTAACAATGAATCACCAAAGATGTTTAAACATTTAATTTTCATGGTGATTTTTGTTTGAAGACCTATGAGCAAGGCTTCATATTCTGCATTGTTTTTGGTGCACGAGAAGTCTAATTTAAATGACAGAGGCATTGGAGCCCCTTGTGGAGTGAAGAATATAATTCTTGTGCCACCTCCTTGCTCACATTTAGAACCATCAAAGAATAGGGTCATGTCAGCCTGTGACTCAGGCTCATAAGAATCTGGCGATTCTAAAACATGAAAAACCCCATCATTAGGTAGTTCTACGGTCATAGGTTGATCGTCTTCAAGAGGAGCCTTTTCCAGTTGATTGGCGATGACTTGATCTTTTATGGATTTCTGTCCAATGAATTCTATGTCAAACTCCATCAACAACATGATCCATTTTGTTGTGTGGCTACTATGATAAGTATGACTCATCATGTATCGCAATGGATTCTCCTTAGACACAACATACGTCGTATTGCTGAGCATGTAGTGGCATAGCTTTTTGGTAGCAAACACCACTTCCAAGCAGAGCTTCTCAATGTATGCATAGTTAAGTTCATAACTGACCAGGGTGCGGCTAAGATAGTAAGTAGCCTATTCTTTGTGTAGTTCATTTTTCTGGGATAACATGGCACCCAGTGCCACCTTAGTAGCTGAGATGTATAAATAGAATGACATTCCTGGTCTAGGTGGTGCCAATACTGGCGGCGAAGCCAAGTATTGTTTAATATCGTCAAAGGCTGACTGGCACTCGTCATCCTAGTGAAATACTACCCCCTTGTGTAATAATTTATTCATGGGTTAGCACTTGTCAGATAGCTGCGCTATGAAGAACTTTATTGACATGACCTTTCCCTATAGACTTTTGAGCTACTTGATGGTAGTTGGGGGAAGCATTTCAAGGATTGCCTTGACTTTGTGTGGGTCTACCTCAATTCCTTGTTTGGAGACTATGTAACCCAAGAGCTTTCCAGATGTGACGCCAAAGACGCACTTCTTGGGGTTTAGTCTGACTTTATGTTCCATGAGGTGATCGAGGATCCTGCTTAAGTCATCAAGATGATCTGGGTGCAAAAGATATTTAGCCAACAAATCATCCATGTAATCTTCTAAAGTTTTGTGCATGTAATCATGGAATATGTACATCATGGCACGTTGGTAGGTGGCGCCAACGTTTTTAAGGCCAAAAGGCATGACCTTATAACAAAATGTCCCCCAAGGTGTTGTGAATGCCATTTTTAGTTGGTCTTCGAGATTAATACAAATTTGATTGTATCCCGAGAAACCATCCATAAGGGAAAGCATTTCGTGGCCTGTTGTAGCGTCTACCAATGCATCGATGCTAGGCAAGGGGAAATCATCCTTAGGACTCACTTTGTTTAGATCTCAAAAATTGATGCATATAAGAATCCTCTCGTCGATATTTTTGATGGGTACCATGTTAGACAACTATGGTGGATAATCCACGTAGATGACAAACTGTGCATCCAACAGCTTTTGTAGCTTGTTTTTGACCATTAATGCCACTGTTGGGTGCATCTTACATAGTTTTTGCTTTACTGGCTTGATTGTTGGATCAAGCGTTAGATTATGCGTGACTAGTTGCGGGTCTAGCCCCGACATGTTTTTGTATGACCATGCAAAAACCTCCTTCTTCTATTTGAGAAGGGCAATGTAGTCGGCTTGCTCTTTGGGGGATAAAATTACCTCCAGCTTGATGATTTGTAAATTCCTTGGATCTAAGCCGATTTCTACATCAGTCATCTCCTTGAATGACATGTGGGATCCATCCTCCAACTGGTGTGGAGTTGGGATCAAGTGGATATCGTTTTCTGAATTTATATCATCATTCAGAATGTTGGGTTCCTCTTTAGCATGAAAGACATCCTGAGTTTGTCCTGGGGTGAATTGGAACATCCCACTATAAGGCCAGTACTCTGATGGGGATGGCGGTGTGTCAGCATGATCCCAGTATATAGCATCTAGGTCTAGATGCAATGATCGTGTCGAGTTGGCTAGATCATGGATGGGGGTGGTTAAATCAATGGATATCATGTTAATGAAATGATTGTGGTCTCCATTACCACAAGTATGACTGCTCGGACATCCTAGATGATCCTTGTGCTCCGGATCTGGCTCTGTGGGTACTGGCACAAATGGATCAGCCCTATGCATGGATAAAAATATAGGGTCCACCCTAGGCACTGATGGTTGCATAGGGTCTCCAGGTGGAAGATGCTCTCTGTATACCTGGAGTGGCGGGTGCAATAATTGCTATAACTACATCGGGTTGAGGTGCCACCTATGTTGTGGCCCTATGTGTAACTATTCAAACATGTCGTCTATGTCCAAGGGATATTGTTGTTGTCGCATATGATTGAGATAAGCCATCTTAGTTTCATATTCATAATCACTGTCAGAGATCCAAAGGCCTTCGTTGGCTCCAACAGTTGTTTGCCACATATAAGGCTCATCTTGCTCAAGAAGATTAATGTGGTCCCATCAGGGTTGTTCTGCTCTTTACAGGGGGACCTGATTCTCTTGAGGTATCATATGCTCAATCAGAACATCCAAAGGAAACATTGTTAGGAAGCTCTCCTAATAATCATCCATGGGATGCACTTGTGAATGATTTCTATCAGACTCAAAAGGATCCCAAGGTGCTACCTCGTATTCTGACTCATCTTCTGAAGACCCTTCTTGGTCTTGTCCATATCCTTCTTGTAAGTGAGTCCTCAAATTTTCTCCCTTTTCGGCCGAAAGGAAAGGGTTGTCAAGGTCAACAAGGTTGTTTGTTCTTAATGGGAGATAATCCCCCAATGTATATGTTGTGCTAGGATTGGCATATGGATCTAATGCCAACCCATCCTTGTTGCTTATCCTTAGGCCTTGCATGTTCTCAACCAAGATATCTAGGGGCAGGGGATGGTTGAACCCTACTCCTAACTTGTCATAAGGCATTTGATATCTTGGTTGGAAAAGAACATGCACTCCTTGCTCATACCTGCCTAACCCATATCCATGCCAATTACATTGGCCAAGGTATCTTAAAGCGAAATCAGGGTTGGACATATAGTTGACATCCTTAGAAAAGTGCTCTTCATCTTCGTATTCTTGCATACAAGTCTCAATGCCATTATCCAGGCCCCCATAAACAAATTTTATCTGATTGGGTGGGTAGCCTAGAGGAACCACAAAGCTCATGGGGAGTCGAGGTCTCCCCATGTCCTGCATGGACTCAAGTGTGGGTGTTGCTACAATGTTCCTCACTAGATACTCCCCTAGGCCCGTGTTGGCCATCTCAACGATGACCATTGGTGGTTGAGGGGGAGCGAATGGGAGTCCTTCCTGAGTCCACTCCATGTGGGGTGGACTAGGCATCTCGACTTCCATTTGACTAGGCATCTCTTTAGTAGAGATGGTTGAGATGAGGGGTGGTTCCTCTTCTAGGGGTTTCTTTCCCTTGTCCTTTGGTTTGGCCACCGCAGGTGGCATCGTTGGTGAACGACCATATGAGGGAGATGGACCCGACTAGGGATTTGATGGACTCGACAATGGGGATGCCTATGGAATCGGACCCTGGTTAGATGGATTCAACTAAAAATCCAAATGTGTTGATGGAAGGGTCGATTGCGACATGAATTGCACCGTATTGCAGTACTTGAAAGGTTCTAAGTCTGCCAGGACTACATGCACCTATCCTTCAAATGTATACTTTAGGCATTGATGAGCTATTGAAGGGACACACTTCATGTCCCTAATCCAAGGCTGGCCCAATAAGATATTATAAGCCATCTCACCTTCCAAGATGTGGCACAATGTATGAATGGTATTTTGTCCCACTTGGATGGGTAGGACAATTGTGCCAACCATTGAGCATATTGCATCATTGAATGCTCATAGTGTATAAGTGGAGGCCACAATGTGAGATGTCAAGAGCTTCAGATGTTTCAATGCTATGGTTGTGATGATATTACTGGACAAGTCAGTGTCCACCAACACTCTTTTATATGAAATCCCATTGACCTGTGCAATAACATGCAGGGGTGGATCTGCGACATCACCAGTAACTAATTTCAATTCATATTCTCTAAAGGTAATGACTAGTTCTATACATTGTTTTACATGTCCCACAAAGTTATTGAAAGAGTTTACTTCATGGGGCTGCAGCTCGATGGCTTTAATATCTCCATTAGAGCCTCCCGATGGGGTGTTGATTGTTGAATGAGATCGTATATGGAGAGCCTATCCGACGTGGTCCTTAGACTTTGGGTAAGTCTAGTTCAAATCATGGCCAATGGTCTAGGTAGGGGAGGTTGCGTAGGGTGCTATTGAGGTTGTGACATCAATGGAACTTCTCCAGTGGCCATCATAGGGGCAGCTCCTTGATACCTCCTATTCCTAGTCATGATGCTTATCATCCCTACATACCCCTGCATGGGGCAATTTTGTTGCACCTCATTGACTTGAAGGGGTTTTGCTTGCACATCATGGGTAGGTAGGGGATCTCTAAAGACTCCCATATGTTGGTTGTTTGGCGCTACGGGGTTGTCCACCACCAATGTCTTATTGTCGATTAGGTCTTGTACCAAACCTTTGAATTTCCAACATGCATTAAGGTCATGTCCCTTCCATCTATGGAACCTATAGTACAAGTCCTCCCGATACCCCTTAGGATTCAGTGCATTAGGTTCTATGGTTTGAATCTCTGGTAGGTTGATCAAGTTCGCTGCTGACAAGTGGTCAAATAGGGAGTCTCTGGACTCTATGTAAGGTGTAAATTATCGCCTAGGGCGATGCTGCTAATTTTGTTCTTGCCTCTGGTTTTCTCTATAATAATTTTTTGGAGGCACTGCCTGATAGTTAGCCTTTTAAGGTTGTGTTGCTTGTGCAGGCTTAGGGACATTGATAGCAACCTGATTGACCGTAGCGGGTTTCTATTGTGTGGTCCCTATTTTAGGGTTCTTGGTCCATTCTTTCTTCTTAGGTTTGGTGATCTCACCATCCTATATCTTGATCTCCTCAATGATTCTGGCTTATGCCAGAGCTTCCTCAAGAGTGGCATACTGCTGTAGCTGCAATAGCATGGAGATTGATCTCAAACAGCTCTTTGAGAACATTTGGGTTAGATCAGACACGGGAGGGAGGTAGGGCAGCTTTGAAAGCAACATCCTCCATCGGTTCCCATATGTTGCCATGGTCTCTTCCTCATACTTGTTGAGGCTAGCTAGGTCACTTAATGACACCTTTCTCTTGGTGTTGAAGGCAAAGTATTCAAGGAATGCGTCCACTAGTTGATCCAAGTTATTGATGCTATGTTTTGGTAACTGAGTGAACCAATCCGAGGCAGGGCCTGTGAATGTGGTTATAAATGTTCTTAACAACAAAGCATCATTGTCCTAAATGCCAAAGCACTAGCTCAAGAATCTAGTCACATGCTCTTGGGCATCCTCCTCCCCTCTAAAGAGTGCCAACTGGGGCAGTTTAAAGTGTTCAGGGTATGGAGGTGTCGACACTAATGGATGCACAGGATGACTATGGAGTTGGTGTAAAGTGGGATTTTGGGGCCCAGAAGTCTTGATCTCCATAGATTCTAAGAGATCTAATAGTGCTTTATATGCATCAGAGGATTTGATCTCTTCCTCATTGGTTTGCTCCTGTCATTGGTTGCGGGGAGCTGGAGGCCTATGGAGGGGTAGCTGGGTAGCACCCCCTCTGCCTTAGTAGGGCATTTCATCCCACTCTTCTTCTTGTTCATATTCCTCATAGGCTTATTGAGGAGTTCTTGGCCGAGACCTATAAGCATAGGTGGGTGCCTATGGAGGGTGCCCATCATTGTTTCTGGGAGTGGCCTCCTGATCAGGTCTAGGAGGTCTTTGAGGCAGTACTTGACGAGGTCATGGAGACCTATCTCGCACAAAGGGGTTATGCCTCTCCTACACTTCTACTTTATGTGCATGAGGAATTGGGACCTTCTCAGGCATCTTGTTTAGGAGCAATTCGGTTGTCTGACATTGAATGCGCTCTTTGTTAAGGTGACACAGATGTTCTAACTATTTTTGATCTTGCATGAGTTGCATAATCTGTTCTTGGTGGGTGACATTTTTGGAAAATTCCAAGTCACTTTGTTCTACCGTCTCATGTTTAGGAAGCCTAGATGCCTCTCCTACATGTCTATCTCGGTCGTGGTGATCCAAGACCCCTATGGGTTGCTTCCCTCTATCGAGGTTAGCGACATTTACTTGAGGCTCCAGCCTCAATGGGTGATCCTGATACATAGCGGGTGCGGAGGTGCATCATTCCCATGCTGTGTATTGCTCTTGAGGAATGTAGTGGTCTTCCTCGTACTCCCTTTTGTATGCATAGAAGGTGCGGGCAGAATTGTCTTGCCCTATCTAGAAATCCTGATACTTTGAATATTGTCTAGTGTTTCTAACAGTAATACGGGGTAAAGGAGGGATGAAAAAATCATCTGGCCCCTCCTTCTAGACCCTCTGTTGCTCTAACACTTCATCACTAGGCCACTCATAATGAGTGTCTAAGGGAGGTCTCTTGTCTATGTTGAGTGCCACATGTAGGTTCTCCTCTTGAAAGGATCTATGTTGAGTGGGGGTGCCCCTCAAAGAGGTGCCCCTATAGTCCTGTTATGTTATGGCATGATGTGGACTATCTTGGGTGCCATGCCACCAAGGCGGGATGACCAAGTCCTCAGGACTATATCGGAGGTGACTTGTCCCCCTTTGCACACTTTCTACAATGCTTGCCCGTGATTGGGCTTGGCTACGAGTGTACACCATGGTGATGTTTACCTAAATATGAGTAGATTTTTATCTTCTTTTAGGATTTCTTATGCTACACTTAAACATAAAGGAAACACACAATCAACGCAATGGTTATCTCGTTTAAATATTAAAAGTGTGCCCTAAAATTTGGTTTAGTGTGTTTTGATTTTGTTTTGAAAGCTTTTTGTGAAGAACGTTTAAATGCAATATGATGGCTCTTGTGACTCCCAAAAATGGTTGCCCCTTCGATATACCTTTGCTAGACCAATATACCAACCTCTCTATATACCCACCCTTACATGAGGGAAACTATTGGTACGTGAGAGCAGATGGTACATGGAACATCAGCGGTACGGAAGGGAAATCACTCTGTTTATGACACCTACCATAGAATACTTATCCTCATGTGTTGGTAATCACCCCCGCTACACTTGGTCAGATTTCATCAGGATTTATGTCTAGCAACAGTCGCGATCGGGGTTATGTATGTAGTATCTCAAGCCAAGGTGGTGATGAAATCCATCGTTGGTCTTGCTCAAGGGTTGGGGTTTTACGACAAACTCCTTGTTGTTTCAATTACCATGTGGTGTGTGGGGTTCTTTTTAAGTTGCATAAATGAAGCAAACAAGCATTCAAACTCTCCTATGCAAGCAAATAACTAGAAAATCAAAAATAGAAAACATAAAATGCCAGAAGGTGTTTGTAACCCCTACCTCTTCTCTGCCCAAATTGGATATCTCTAAATTTTTGCCCTAAAATTGCATAGAGATCTATTCATCCCTGTGTGAGATGAATAATAGATCTATATTCATTCTAGGGTAGGAAGAATTCCTATTCGTCCCTGGGTCAGACAAATTACAACTTTGTACTCGTCACAGATTGAAAAGAATAGCAGTCCAGCATTTGAAAACTTGGTACATGTAAGCAAAAAAAAGCAACTTTGATCAAAAATTTAATATTAAAAATTAAGGGACAGAGGTCCCACCATGATCGCCACTGAAAGCATTAGGATATGGAAACAAAAAATGAAAATGCCAAGCACGATGCGTGTAGAACCAAACATAATGCTAAAAGCCTATGTATTGAAAAATGCATGAAAGGAAAGAACATAGAGGAATCAACACAAGATAAAAGCAATATGGAATACGACCCTATTTATTGATATGCTTTTAAAGTCATGTTACAATACGTCTCCTTCCTTTTTAGGGGATAGGAGCGTCTATTATGTTTCTTATCACATCCATGGATATCAATCCTTCTTCCGCATGCCCACATGTAAGATGGGCAGACCAAAATGTCGCTGCCGCTTGTGTATATGAGTATTGAATCCTTATTGCTCATTTGATTTTGAAGACCTACATTCAAGGAAATAGAAAATATTAGTAGCACATGCAGATAGAATAGAACATGTATTTCCCAAGGCCTACTGTTAGTGTATGCATGAAAATATTAAACCGATGACCAAATAATATCAGATCGACCTAAAAATTTTATAGAAGCATGAATATGTTACCAGGAGACCACTGCAAAAAGAACAGTCAGGAAATTCCTTACATATTTGTATTCACTCTGGGGTGGGATGAATAAACCTGCAACAATTTGTCAAAAAGCACCCTCTTCAATGTCCTACCTAGGAAGCTCCAAATGACCTACAAAGTTGGGGTTAGCTAATTGGGGGTGTTTTTGGAAGACCCAGATAGTCATATTTATCTAATTTGGCCTCTAGCACCCAAATTTTTATGATGGCATCTATAGATTAGTAAATGCGGGAAATGATAAAAACCTAGTTAAAAATGCTCAAAATGAAGTGAAATTTAAACTACAGCATATTTAAATAACCTAGAATAATATGAAAAAGAAAAATAAAAGAAATATATCACATATTTCTAATCACTCTAGGGTGGGGCATTTAGCACTGTGACAGCTTAGGGAGCGCCCGGGGGCAGGACACCCACCGTTTGGGACTTTGTTACGACACCAATCCACTTGGGATGGGTCCAAAAATTCTTATGGGGTATTGTCGACAAATTTTGTGGGATACTGTGCCCAAAATTTGGGTTTTGGGTCTTGATTCGTGCTTCCAATAATCACCCAATAACCTTCCTTTCAAATGAGAGATTAAGGATGTGAAAGGCACAAATTGCAAGTAGGTATGTAAATTGGCAACACTTCGTTGCTCAAATGCTCCTTCTCTGTATATTTTTTGGGTGATAAAACTCACCAATTTATAGACCTAAGGTCTTTCTATTTGAATTGCGCATGCGAGGGTGCCACTTGAGTTGTTTGTCCTATTTTGAGAGAAAATATAATTCCCTGATTTAGAATCTCCTTGCATGAGGTCTCTAAAATAAATACATGCATGACTGAAGTTTCTCTTCTTGATTTGAAATCGTTCCTCACAATTGCATGGCCTAAAGCTGCAGTTAATTGGTGGACTTGTCAAGGTTTAACTTTTTTCTAGTCAAACTTGCTATTTTCCTCACCCTAGGGCGAATGCTGATATTCATCCCTGGGTGGGATGAATGCTAGTTTGTAATCATCCCTGGGTGGGATGAATGCCAGTTTGTAATCATCCCTGGGTGGGACGAGTAGAGAGCAAGTTGCAAAAAATGTGCCAAATTGACCTCTGACCTCCAAACTGCTTTTGAGAGTGGTTAGGACCAGTGTTTAACCTCTAGGGGCTGCCCTAGGGGCTGTGTGTGTCAATGCAATCAGCGCTTGTTGTCACATAATTGTATTGGTGCTATTTTGGTGTCTACAGATGCCCCTTTTTGGGAAGCATTGTGCAAGGCATAGCACCGAGCAAAAATAGATAACCAAAGCACTAATGATTAGGGTTTCTCAGTAACCTAACCAAATTTTGATGCCCCAAGTATGGAAAGGGCACGCATTCTTGAATCCTTGCTTTTGACAAGCTAAGGAACATAATTCAAGTGTTAACATTGTTCAGTGAGGTGTTACTTGAACTTGGACATTGATCAGTCATGAATAGGCAAAGAGCGCAACCTTTTGTTTGTGGGAACCTTGAGTTCATGATTCACGAATGCCAAATGTTTGATCATCTTGTGATTATTACTTGTTTGTTGCCCCAAACAGGGGCGTGATTGTCTTTTTCAATGATCCTTTGAATGCATGTTATTTCCTTGATTGGGTATATCTTTATTGATTGGTGACTAAGTGTGACTACCCCCTCAAGCGACAAATCGATGAGGGAATGACCGACATGAGAAAAGCGACGAGTTTCTTGACCCAAGATGACTTAGGTAAGGGTGCCTTTAGTTGTTTACCCTTGAATGCAAAAGCAATTTCTGAATATTTTGACCTATTTTTGGTGGGTGTGAACCCCTTTTTGTGATGTATCTTGGAGCTGAAATTGTCAAAAATTCGTCCTCCCATGGAGCGGTCCGGCTATGATAGCCTTCTTAGGGAGTAGGATAGGGACAATTTGTAACCCCAATGTCTATTTTGGATGCCAAGAATTTCAGGGTCAGGTACTTACCATATTTCTTATCTTGAGGGTGTTGAAGAACCTTAACCTCTCAATATTCTTCACCTGTGGGCATTTCATGCATAAAAAAAATCATAAAAAAAAAAAAAAAAAAACACAAAACCAAAAAAATAATACAAAACATCAAAATCACAAAAATAATATAAAACATCAAAAATACAAAAACATTTGTATTTATCATCATGAATTTCATTGCATTAATTAATTAGTTGTATTAGGCAATTCAACCATTGTAGTTGGATCAGGAGAAGTTGTGTTTGCATTCTTACGAATGACACCATGTTTGTATGCCATTCATGAGTCTTCAATCAACCTTATCCATCATCATCATTTGTAGTCTTTCTTATAATACTTTGCTTATTAATAGGTCCTTGTGAGATAGGATAGATACTGGATGAATACCAACAATTATATTTAGATTACCACTGACTATTTTACAAACACCTTTTTGTTTACAAAAGAGCATAGGGAAAACCTCCATATATCATATATTATTACCATCCACATTCCCCTTTGTGAGTAACTATGTTTTTCAACACAACCAATAAATGGAAATAGGGTGTTCACTAGGGCTTTTGGTCATTCATCCATCCCCATTTTCCCTTTCATATTTTATAGAAAGCTATCTTGACTTTTAGAATATAGGGTCTTGCTTTGATAGTACCTTCCATATGTCAAAATATTGACACAATTCTACATATTTAAAATCCAATTTTGAATAGGGAAGGATGATGCTACAACATAGTCCTTGCCACCTTGAGAAAAAGCTTTCCCTTTCTCATACTATTATTCGCATGGTTTAGGATGCTAAGAATTGAAAAAAGGAGAAGATCCCCCCTACCCAAGAAACCCCCCTGATCTTCCATAAAATGAGCAAGTTCTCAAAAATTAAAAAAAAAGTAGTGATTTTCACCACTAATAAAAACCCCTTGCTTCTAAATAGTGGTTTTCAGAACTAATAATTTTTTTTTAAGAAAGTATCCCAAATAATAAAAAGAAAAGAAGGAGGTAATAAATTTGAATCCCTAGAATCATCAACTATTCAAAAGCCATGGGTTGATATCCATTACAATAATGGATTGAATGAAATCCACTTGGAAATGGAATAGCCTTATGTGTAGCGATGTCTATCATATTAGTTACCTTATTTTGTAAAAAACAATGTTGAATTATGGATGAGCTAGCTTCTAGCGGCTTGTATTGCCTAGTAGCCTAGTCCAACTATGTCTAGACTCAATATAAATAAGACCATAGGCTGATCATCATTACAACAATGGGTTGCATGAAACATGCTTGGCAATGAGGTAATTTTGTGCATCATTTAATACATTCACTTTACACACACAAGGATATTGAATATCTAGGTATTCATAAAATATTTATATCTTCCAATGTCTTGTATAGCCAACATACAATTTTTGTATTGGTCAACTAGGGTGTTTGAGTATCATAAAAAACCTTAAAATTCCCTCATAGCACCTAAATATCTCATCATTTGTAGTTTTACTTATGATACTTTTCTTATTAAGAGGTTCTTGTGAGATACAATATATACTAGATGGATATTAGCAATGATATTTAGATAGTCACTGACTATTTTACACACACCTTTTAGTTTACAAAATATCATAGGGAAAACCCCCACATCCCACACATGTCTCATCTCACACATTCACATCCAAGTGTATAACATTTGTGATATGGTTAACATTTTAATTCTTGATTTTTATACATTGAGTGGTGTCTACCACTAGTTTTTTAAACACATTTAGATTCATTTATTATGTTTTAAGTAATTAAAACATATATCCACAATTTGCACTAGAACATCTATACAAATATTAGTGCATATCATACACGATCAGATTTATCACATCAATAACATGAATTAAATTCATAATCAAATAAACAAATATAAATCATGCATCTAACACTAGGTATTGCACCTATACATACATATCTTTAGGCACAAATCCATGCATCTATGCTATAATGTCTAGACATACATCCATATCCATGATTGCATCCATAAAGTGCATCCATACATCAAATAAAATAAACCATAACATAAACACATGATAGGCCATAATCAAAATATCATATAAATATATGAAGATAAATCTGGTGTATCATGATACAAAAATACCTATAGGCTATAATAGAGTGGGTCCTCGTACCTCACACTAAAAAATTAGAGCATATATGAACAAGTTAGGATGACCCTGAACCACTACTATAACCTCCACCTTTAAACCCACTCTAATGAATTTGAGAAGATCCATTAGCCACTGATATCTCTAGCCTAGTTAATGACCTATGACTCTATCTCATATATAGTTGTCCCAACTCACTATGTTATTTCTATTGGGATCCTCCTACCGAAGAGCGCTCTAGTAGATAACCACCAAGTAGACCTAATTAACCCTCTAAATCTAGAATGTAAGTGATTTCAAATTGAAATCTTGCTTGGTAGTCATTAAGTAAGGTCTACAATCCACTCATCTCTGCATGTAGCCCTAATACATCCCTCATAGCTTGGATACCTAAACCTACCACCACTCAAGTCTGTAGAGCATCCCGTTCTACAATCACCTTATCCCTGTCTATCGTATCCATGTGCACTACCACGTAGGAGATCTCTAGCTATGCAGTAATAAGGACTTTATCCTTAGAGAATGCCCTCCTTCTCTATTGATCTTAGGCTAGCTAGATCTATAATACTACTATGGTAGTATCCCACTCAGATAACTTTCCCTAGAGAGCCTACACTAATACCCTAAACTAAGAACCTTCATCGTTGACATCGTCCTCATATCGACCATCATCCTATGGATCCTACACTCCCTCTATGACTTGGCCCCACTCTCCCTCTGTTTGATGATCAGTAAAAATCAAGTAGTCAAAAATTAGGTAATCTAAGAAGTTTCAATCAAATAGTTCTATCTCATTCAACTGGTTGAGAGGATTTGATAGCCATGTGAACTATACCATCTACTTTTGAGTTGAAATATTCAAATTCCTTATTGGAAGTTATGTGTTGGGTGGCTCTAGTATCCATGATTCACAAATTGGTAGTGGAGGATACGCTATGGAAAAATCCAATGGGTTACAATGTGGGATGAGAAATATCATAGCCATCATATCCTGAATGTGCCTTAATGAATGTTTTGGGATGGTCAATAGATGGTGATGTAGGTGATCGTGTGTTGACGATCTGGGCATGCACAAATTGAGTACTTTGGAAGAGTTTTGAATTAGAGTCATATTCACTTATATTATGTGCACTTTACTTTTAAAACTACTTGATCTTGTGTGTGGCATTTCAGCAATCAATGACATAGTGCCCTTTTCTATTACAATATTTGAACATGACATTCGAGTTGTCAGTTCGTTGAGAGGTACTAGGCTATTTTATTTGTCCTTGACTATGTTTTCCTTGACTATGTTGTCCTTGACTAGTTTTATGTTGTGAGTGTTCATGTTGACCATTGTTAGAACATTATCCTTATCCTTTACCTTTGCCTTGACCACAACCTTGGGCATAACTTCTATTACCTTGACTATTTGAAAAATTTGCATCTTCATCCACCTAAAATGCTAAGTCGCTAACATCAAAACTTGTGAAGTTTGGTTCAAAGGTTTTTTTAAGTTTAATAAAACTTTATACTAAGGCTTCAAATTTGAGAGTTTTTAAGGTTCCACTAGCTAATAAATTGGAAAGCAATTTCATATAGTCTAGAATATGAATACATGACTAAATGAGAAAAACCCATGTGATATATTGATTTTTGGAGTCTTTATAAATGGCCTATTTAATAGGGCAAATGATGTTGATGGTTGAACTGGAGTATCCTCTTTGCATATTTATTTGATTCATCTTGAGGATAAGATGAACAAATTCTAGGTCAAAATTGGTTTCAAAGTTTTTCTTGAAGACATCAAGAAATGACCATATTGCATCCTGCTTGGCTTCATCAATCAAATTATGAAGATGATATTCTATGATAAGTGGGATTCTAGCACAAATTTTATCATCGTCTATCTATCATTTTTCTAAGAAAACAATATCTATGGGTGGTGGACTTGTATCCAAATGGTTGCATCATAGGTTCTAAAATAATGTAGCTATCCCAAGGCGTGTGAACCATTGATCCCAATTATCCTTACCTTCAAGGTTGCATCCAATATTTTGTTTAAAGTTGGAATTCATTATGACCTATAATACTACAAAGATCTAAAATAGATGTGTCAATGTGTGAATAATGAAAATATGACTAAGGCAAAATGTGCTAGTAAATAATGAACCAAGTGATGAATGAATATGATCCACTAGATCTTGCTCATTGTCCAAGTGGAATATATTTTACAAATGATGAATTTGTATAAATAATTGGCTATAAGTCCTTATGCAATGATTGATCCTTTGTCCTTTATATTTAAAGTGGGACCTACCCTTCTAACGATAATTATACCTTTCCTTGTGTTGACTTGCTTATTAACTGGTTGTTTTATCATCATATTTCTTTTCCCCTAGTTTTTATGCCTTTTTGGTTGGAAAATATTATATCTTCTTCAATGGATGACTCTTCGTCTATCGAGACAACATCAAAATTTTCTAGTATTACATTATTACGGTTAGGTAAAATAGTCATTGACTCCATAGTCTAAGGTTGTTGATAAATGATAGAAGGTATTTTCTTAGTCGTAATGACTTATTGAATTTAACATTGTTGAGTGTGTTGTATACTTTATGAATGCCTAATGGCACTCATAAATTCTACAGGATAATTAATTTTATTGCATTTATGGTAGGATATAGGGTCTACTTATGCATTTATATTGAACATATGATTATGGACTTGGTTTGTTCTATGGTTATAACCTTGGTAAGAGACTTGACCTTTTATCTAGTATAAAGTCTATCTTGAGTTCCAATTTTTGGGTTCTTTCAACTATTATTTTGTGGTATTGCTCAAATTTTATAAGGTCTTTATTATCTCCAACATTTTTTTCATTGCAAATTTTTTGTTTGGATCACTACTCAAATTGGATGGACCAAGGAAGACTTGAAGCCAAACCTAAAAGGATATTAGGAATTGATCATTATGGTTAAGGTTAATAACAATATATGGTGACTAAGAAGGAAGGATGCAAGTGCCCAATGGATGCATTAGAATAGGAAATAAATTAGATGTTATACCAGGTATAAAGGTGTTTTGAGAAACATGGGTTACAAACGCCATTGATAGAACAAGGGGTATTTCCACTACACATATAAGTATATATTTACATCTTGATGCTTATTAAAATGCTATAGTAAGTGTATGATGGTTACAATTAAAAACTATTAGTTGTAAATAATATTGCAAACAATTGATATAGTATGGTAATGTTTGTTCCTAATTTGACCTAACATTCTAAGGAGTTAATTTTAAGGTTTGCAAGAATCTAGTATTTAAATTATGGATATTAAAGAGCTAAATTGAAATAAACCCATTTTTTATTAGGAGAAAACTCTTAATTTTTCTAAGGATGGATATAAATTAGCGCTATCTACTAGAACTACTAGTTTTGAGAAGGTGATCCTTGAACCATTTGTTACACTTGACTAGTTGGAGGAAATGATAATCCTATTAGCTTTCCAACTAGACTAACTCATAAAAATCTTTATCCAAGATATAGTATAAATTAGATAAGTGTCATTCATAGAATAACAATAAATCAAACTTCTAAAATAACAACAATATATCAAAATTATAACTCAAATATATTCAATATAAATAAATTACAAGAATGATTCAATGAGATTACATTGCAAGGAGATTTATCTCCAAAATATAGTTTTACATGATTTTTTAGTACTCTAAGTATTTTTTTATTAAAACATCTACGACATGCATCCTTTCATATTCCTCTCATTAAGACAAAACTCTCATCTTACCTCATATCAATGTGACTCTTCATTCTCGCTCTTGATACTTTACACTTTATTGTGATTGTAGATGTAGATGTGTAATGAAATTTTAGAGCATACAATTGTGATTGTAGATGTAAAATGGTTGACACATTATTTGAAGAACACAAGCTTATACTGAGAGGGGGGGTGAACTGATGCAGGAGCATCCGGTGAAAGTATGAGCAATATTGCATCTTTTAATTTTCTTTAAAATTCTGGTATTTTTGAAGCAATTTGGTTCTTTTCCGGGGAAGGAGATGTCGTAAGACAGAAAAGGAAGTTGTTAAAGGGACTAAGGCAAAAGTTGGTGTGAGGTCACGAAATCGCGACCTCATTTGCTATTGCAAGGGCAGAGCAAGTTTCGTCGCGATATCGCGACGTCGCGATATCACGACGGTTAGGTTGGCCGAGTCTTAAGTTACGAAGGGGGTTGAAGCTGTTGCAAGGAGTGGGGGTTGGAGTCATGAAATCGCGACGCGTCACGATTTCGTGACACGTCACGATTTCGTGACGTCAAAGGCAGAGACAATGCAGGACGTACTTTTGTTGTGATATCGCGACGTTGTGATATCGCGACGTCGCGATATCGTGACGTTGTTTCAAAGCTGAGGGCGAACGTCAGTTGGGTCCTGATATCACGACATGTCACGATATCACTACATGTCATGATATCGCGGCCCAAGAAAAATTCAAACGGAAATAAACACGCGGACGGTCGGACAGGGTGAAATTGACATGTGGTTGCCACGTGCCTTAAAGGCAACACGACCAGTGGGGGATAGAGTCAAATTTGACATGTGGAGACACACTTGTAACAGATCTTGAGGATGAGGGCCACATAATCGGAGGAGATAGATATAGATATCGACCAAGTTTAATTATCTGGGAATGTTGTTTCTGGAGAAATCGTAGTTACAGGTGAAATACTTAATGGCAGAGACAACGGTACTTAAATACAGTCAGATTAAAACGGCGGGTGCAGGGTATGGAAAGCCATGAATGCAGGCTCTGGATGGATCGGACAGTTGCCATTTATGGCAGAAAACAAAAGGAAAGGAAAATCTTGAAATTTCAACGGAGGGAAGATGAAATTCGAAAGGGGTCTTTGGGCGGGAGCATTAATTTCAGGGAAGGCCGAGACCACATTAAAACGGGGAAAATTTGTATGGGAAAGGGGTGGTGAAGTTCGAGATTGGGGGAGAAGTGGTATACTGAAGTGGCTACTGTAAACCGTATTTTGCTATTTTTAATGAAATTTTAATGAAATTATTGTGAATGTGTTTGTGTGAATCCCGACTTGCCATCATGAACAGTATAAGAGCACTTTTTACTTTTCTTTCCAAATCAATATTATGCAATGTATAGATAGCAATATTAACAATAGTAATCAAAGCAATGCACAAATCACCACACACAATAGAGACACCAATTTAACGTGGTTCACCCAAAGATGGCTACCTCCATGGAGAAAATATTTTACTAAAATTTTCTCAATCAATCTCTTGGGAATTCTTTCCCTATTACAATGTTTATGGACCTCTGTCCAAAGGAGATGTTGATCCCCTAAATCTGGTTCATGGATCTCTATCCATAGGAGAACTCCTTCTCCTCTACTCTGGTTGGTGATCCTCTAGAAGACTACTACCTCCACTACACTGGCTTGTGGATCTCTCTCCACTGAAGACTCTTGTCCCCACTCAGAAGACCTGTCCTCACTGCCTTGGTTGATGGATCTCTATCCACTAGAGACTACTGTCCTCTCTGCTCTGTCACCTCCAAAGCTCTATCTCAAATCTGCACTAAACACAGTCCAGTCAGTCTAGCACAAATATGCTCAACAAGTCCACTCAAATATGCACTAAACATAGTCCAATCGGTCTAGCACAAATATGCTCAATAAGTCCACTCAAATCTGCACTAAACACAATCTAGTCGGTCTAGCACAAATCTTCTCAATAAGTCCACTCAAATCTGCACTAAACATAGTCCAGTCGGTCTAGCACAAATCTGCTCAATAAGTCCACTCAAATCTACACTAAACACAATCCAGTTGGTCTAGCACAAATCTGCTCAACAAGTCCACTCAGAACTTGCTCAACTCTTCTCAAACAAGTCCACTCATAACTTGCTCAAATCTGCTCAATAAGTCCACTCAGAACCTGCTCAAATATGCTCAACAGGTCCACACATAACTTGTCCAAATCTACTCAACAAGCTCACATATAACTTGTCCAAATATGCTCAATAAGTTCTCTCTAGAACTTAACCAAATATATATTGTAAGCTTCCACAAAATCTCACACAAAATCAGTCCACAAGTCTCCTCAAAGACTTACCTCAAATCTTCTTAACAAGTCCACATAGAACTTGTCCAATCTCATAGAAGCATAAAGAGAATTGTTAGAGACTCAATATGTTCTACACTCAATGCTCAATCACTTTCAATCTCATAGAAGCATAAAGAGAATTGTTAGAGACTCATATAATATGTTCTATACTCAATGCTCAATCACTTTCAATCTCATAGAAGCATAAAGAGAATTGTTAGAGACTCAATATGTTCTATACTCAATGCTCAATCACTTTCTCAACTCAAATCAGAATATAGAATAGTTTGTTTTATGGAACTTGAACAATCACTTCATACAACCACTTGACTAGGCTCAACCACTCAACTCAACCAATTTCTTAATGAAACACCCCTTTCTCACAAACCCTAGTCCAAGCATATATCAACCAACTCAAAATGTTTCCAACAATGCTCAACAACAAATCTCACATAACAATGATACTCATGATATTTTCAAACCCTAGTTCAAGTTCTTTGCACAACAACTCACTTCATCAACAATGCTTATAAAACAATCTTCACATAACAATGATACTCATGATATTTTCAAAACCCTAACTCAAGTTCTTCACACAATCCAATGGCTTCAACAACAATGCTTATAAAACAAGGTTTTAATCACAACTCTTAATTCCAGAAAACCTTGAAGCATTAAATCAAACACTTTCAAAATGGAAACCCTAACCAAATCCTTTTCACTCCAAACTTTATTTAGAAGGCCAATCAACCAACTCAACCAAGAAAGAATTTGCCCATACCTTTTTGCTTGACAAGGAGTAGATCTCACAAATCTGCCACACTCACAATTTCTTCTTTGCCAATCTCAATAAGGGTTAGAAGATAATAATTTCCTCAACAAAACACAATACAAAATGATATCAAACAGAATACACCTTATCACTCCAACTTTAAAATAATATCAATACCCTCATAATAATCTCTTTGGCAAAAATCCTTTTACAAATAAAATCAACACTCACTAAAAATCACAACCTCTTACTACCTTATTACTCCAATTTAAAAAGAATATATCCTCTTTTATAAATCACAATTCAACACATGACAATTTGCTATCACTCCTTATTTCTCCTAACCACTAATTTTATTGCCTAACTAAAACCTTTTAACAAACCCCTTATCACTCCTAATAAAGACTTTAATTAAAACTTTAGGCAATAAAAATATAAACAAAAATTACCTTTGCCTCTCCACGGGTTTCGAACCCTTAACCTCTGCCTCCGCGAATGCCCTAGCCACGGGCTCCTCAACCACATGCGCTCAACGCACGTTGAGAACCAAAAGGCTCTACGCGCACTATCTTCCTTCCCTGGCGCCTTAATCAAAAAACATGAAGCACGAAAACCTTTCCCTTTGGCGCTTACCACCAACGAGTTTCGAATGCGGGCTCTTGCTTCCACCAATGTTTTCATAGATCATTAGCTGCCAATGGACCACCGTGTCCAACGTGCTTAGAAATCTCCAACCTCTTCACCTTATGCCTAGCGGTTAAGACAAAAATATTTTTCGTCTTCTTCCTCAACGAAGCTCTCAAAATCGCATACAAAATATTTCAACCTTGGCGCATATCAATCGTTCGAGGGATAATCTTCAAGGTCTTTTGGCCTCCCTTTTTATACATGAAGTTGCCATTATCTTCAAACGTCAGCGCTTCCAAATTTTCAATGACGTCGGCGCATTTGTCCTTTGTAATTTATAAAAGATTTAAATTCCAAGGAATTTAAATTTTATAAATTATAATTATAACCTTTGTCTTTTAAGGCCTTCTCTTATTGCATAACTTTGTATTGATGATATTTATTTATAAAAATTAAATTCCTTTTGAATTTAAATATTTTATAAAATAAATATTAGACCTCCTTTGAACTTTGCAATAGGCCTCCTTGGGTATTTATGAAAACCCATTTTAACTTATGCTCTCATATAATATTAAAATATTATGGAGCCCTTTTGCCTTTAACTTCTGCACTATTGAAGCTTCTTCCTGAATATTTGTGACACCTTTGACGACTTTATTTTTTGTCGAATTCCTTGACATTAAAGATGACTTCATTTCTTGACATCAATGACAACTTTAACTTTTAGGACTCAAAATGTCCAACAATCTCCCCCTTTGTCATTGATGGCAACCCAAAAATATTTTACCGAAAACTTGACTTCTTCTTCTATGTTGCTCCCCCTAGGACACTGCTCCCCCTGGCTCAATGCTCTCTCAAATATCAAATCTCTCCCCAATACTCAAATATCTCTCCCCTTTGACATCAATGGCAAAGGGTCACCTTTGGGGCTCGGGGCTAAGAATGAGCCTCTTAGCTTAGCCCCTCCCCCACCTTCTATTAAGGTGGTTAATTCTAGGGTGGGAGTATTTCTACTCCCATAAAGCACTATTCTTTACCTTTATCCTCTTCTCTTCTTTTCTGAATTTTTTGAATCCTCTGACTATTTCTATCCGTGTCTATGTTCCTATCCATGTCATCATTCTTGTTCCTATTCTTGTTCCTATTCACATCCATGTTCCTATTCCTATTCCTATCCATGTTCCTATTCTTATTCCTATTCCTATTCATATTCATGTTCCTATTCCTGTTCATGTTCATGTTCTTGTTCATTTTCATGTTCCTGTTCTTGTTCATACCTATTTTTGGAATGTCTGCTCTACACCACTTTGTTGTATGACCATCATTATTGCACTTATAACACTTAATGTTATTATTCCTTGGAGGTGCAAATGTCTTAGGATTTCTCCTAGTGAAGCCATATCCTCTTCTGTCATGAACCCTGCAATTCATTGCCTTGTGACCAAACTGATTACATGAGTAACAATACCCATGAAAAAGTTGTCCATTCCCATATTCCTGTCTTTCATGTGTCCTGCATTGTGAAGCCATGTGCCCAAACCTGTGACATGAAAAACATCTTCCACTAAAGTTTCCTTGTCTTGACCTCATAGGTCTCCTATTCTGATTGTTGTTCCATCTGTATCTTCTTTGTGCATTGTTCCTATTTTTGTTGAACTCTCTATTGTCCAACCCATCCTCTGATGACTCATTTTATTTTCCACTATCTTCTTCTGAAGTATCTTCATCTGAAGTTTCTTCTCCTCCAAAACTTGAAGTTGACTCTCCTTCCCATTTCTTTTGATCCTTTTCAAATCCAAGACCTGTTTTCTTTGATGTAGTCTTTTGTGTCTTGATGAACTTATCCAAGTTCTTTGAGCTATTTTTAAATCCCTTCATCTTGATCTTGGAGTCCTCTAAATATTCTTTTAGTAGTGCCACTTCTTGTGCTAACTTCTCACATTCCAAGATCTTTGCTTCTAACTTATCTTTGAACTTCTTTGCTTTAGCCTTTGATTTTTCTAAATCCTCTATAAGCAATCTTCTTTCTTCATCACATTCTTGAAACTGAATTTCAAGTTTAGAGTGTTGCTTCCTTACCTTATTTACCGTGTCAAGGGCATAGATGAGTTCTCCCTTGAGATCATAACCATTCTCTTTTGAATAATCCTCTATTTGTTTGCCTTTGTCCACATCATTACTCTCTTTTGGCTTGTCTTCTATAGGATCACTTTCATCTTCTTCTAATAATGCCATTAGAAGATTTTCATCTGGTCCTTCAAGTGCATTCTCATACTCATCATCACTAAAACTATAACCATCCCTTGTACAATCATCTTCAAGATGTCCAAAGTTACCACATCTAAAACACTTGAGAATAACTGGAGTTTTCTTAACTGGTTCTTTTTCTTCAATCATAAACAGAACTTCATCTCTATCATTGTCTGAAAAACTAGCATCACTATCACTTGAGTACTTACTTGCATTATCCGCATAGTAGCTCCTCTTTTGTCTTTGAAAGAACTTCTTTCCTTGTCTGCTTTGTCCATCCTTGCTTTTCTTCTGATGCTTATCTTGCCTATATCTTTTTGATTCCCTGTACCTATGATCCTATTTTTCTTCACCATTGTTGTTCTTTGGTTCTTTACAATCTGTTGCAAAATGTCCAAACTTTCCACAATTGAAACACTTAACAGATATTAGATCTATGGATCTTCTGGAACCTTTATTTCTTCTACCATAATTAGCTTCTTCATCACTGGATGACTCATTGCTTGATTCTGACTTCTTACCCTTTGTTTTCTTGATTGCTTTGAATGTTGCTTCCTTCTAGGGAGTAGGATCTTTTGTTCTTATCTCAAAAGTTGTTAGCATACCAAGCAACTTATCTCTTGTCAAAGTATCACCATCCAATGATATTTCTATAGCAGAAACCTGTTCACTGAATCTATTTGGAAGAGATCTTAAGACTTTATCACAAACATCTGATTCATCAATCTTCATTCCAAGTCCTTGCATATCATTAACAACCTCATCAATTCGAATTAGATAAGCACTGATATTTTCCTCTTCATTCATTCTCAATGTTTCAAATTGTCCTTTGAGATTTCATATCTTTGCTTTCTTTACACTTTTATCTCCCTCATATATACCTTGCAATTTATCCCACATTTCTTTTGCAGTTCTACAATGCATAACTTTCATAGACTTTGTTCTATGCAAACCTCTCACAAGTGCATTCATTGCTTTTGAATTATAGTGTTGTAGAAGCTTACCTTCCTTATCTGTAGGAGGATTGACTATTGGATCATATCCAAATTCCACTACATCCCAAACTTCATTGCCAAGTGCCATTAGGTAGATCCTCATCATCATACTCCAATACATGTAGTCATTTCCATCAAAGACTGGTGTTGAGTTAGTTGAGGACACCTCCTTAGGATCCATTGTGTTCTTGTTAGCTTTTCCTTCAAGCTATTAAACTCTTATGAAGGCACCCACTCTGATACCAATTGAAGAACACAAGCTTATACTGAGAGGGGGGTGAACAATATAAGAGCACTTTTTACTTTTCTTTCCAAATCAATATTATGCAATGTATAGATAGCAATATTAACAGCAGTAATCAAAGCAATGCACAAATCACCACACACAATAGAGACACCAATTTAACGTGGTTCACCCAAATATGGCTACCTCCACGGAGAAAATATTTTACTAAAATTTTCTCAATCAATCTCTTGGGAATTCTTTCCCTATTACAATGTTTATGGACCTCTGTCCAAAGGAGATGCTGATCCCCTAAATCTAGTTAATTAAAAATTTTGGCAATAAAAATATAAACAAAAATTACCTTTGCCTCTCCATGGGTTTTGAACCCTTAACCTCTGCCTCCATGAACACCCTAGCTGCGAGCTCCACAACCATGTGTGTCTAACGCATGTTGAGAACCAAAAGGCTCTATGCAAATTATATGCTTCCCTAGTGCCTTACTCAAAAAATACGAAGCATGAAAACCTTTCTCTTTGGTGCTTACCACCAACAGTATTCGAACACGGGCTCTTGCTTCCATCGATTTTTTTGCAAATCATTAGCTGCCAATGGACCACTGTGTCCAACGTGCTTACAAATATCCAACCTCTTCACCTTATTCCTGGCAGATAAGACAAAAATATTTTTCATCTTCTTCCTCAATGAAGCTCTCGAAATCGCATACAAAATATTTCAACCTTGGCGCATATCAATTGTTTGAGGGATAATATTCAAGGTATTTTGGCCTCCTTTTTTATACACAAATTTATCATTATATTCAAACTTCGGCATTTCCAAATTTTCATTGACGTTGACGCATTTGTCCTTTGTAATTTATAAAATATTTAAATTCCAAGGAATTTAAATTTTATAAATTATAATTGTAACCTTTGTCTTTTAAGGCCTTCCCTTATTGCATAACTTTGTATTGATGATATTTATTAAAAAAAATTAAATTCCTTTTGAATTTAAATATTTTATAAAATAAATATTAGAGCTCCTTTGAACTTTGCAATAGGCCTCCTTGGGTATTTATAAAAACCAATTTTAACTTATGCTCTCATATAATATTAAAATATTATGGAGCCCTTTTGCCTTTAACTTCTACACTGTTGAAGCTTCTTCTTGACACCTTTGACAACTTTATTTTTTTCCGAATTCCTTGACATTAAAGATGACTTCATTTCTTGACATCAATGACAAATTTAACTTTTAGGACTCAAAATGTCCAACATTATTTCCTTCAAATATCATACATGATTTTTCCCATGCAGTTCTTGAAGTTTTTGCTCCACTAATGTGTGCTTGAATTTTATCATATATACCAAACAAAATTAACATCAAAGCTTTAGCATCATCATATTTAAATTTTGAATTAATGTTGTCTTCTAGAATATGTTTTAGTCCATTTATCACATCCCAATTTTTTTCAACAATAAGTATTGACTTCATCTTATTTCCTCATGGGGTAAAATTAGGCCCTTTTAATAATTGAGATTCAGAAAAGAAAATTCTTGTATTTGTCATTTCCTTTGAAATTGAAAATTTTATAACTCCTAAATTTAATGAAAAAAAAGTAATTAGTTCCTTTGGAGTATAATACTTATTTCTCCAAAATTTAAATAAACCAAATATTTCTATACTTCTAATTGTAGACTTCAAATATCAAATTTCAAAATTTTAAAATTTCAAAAAAACTTTAGGGGTATAAATTATTATGACTCCCTAATTTAAATAATAATTTCATAGAATTTTTTTTATAATCACCTTATAAAATATTTAATAACTTATAGATCCTTAGTGCTCCATAATAATAATTCTTTTTTTAAATAAAACTTTATTTTAATCCTTATAACTCCCAATTTTTTAATAAAATATTTTTCATCTCTTGTATTTTCTTTAGCATTAATATCCACATAATATTTTACTTTAATCTATAAATTTATTCTTCACACAAATAATATTCAATTACAACTTTAAACTTGTCCTTTTCTACATGTATTCTGATAATAAAAAATGATTCAAAAATTTAATATAAATACCTTTTTCAATTGGCAAATAGAATATTTTCTATGTTTATCTTGTGGCTGGCATTTGCAACCTTATTCATTGGAATTTTCTAAATAATTTATGAAAAAAATCTTGCAACTTCAACTACAAGAAATATCTCTTTCACCTTTACTTAAAAGAAACATACTCTACTAAATTGAAGTCATCATATCCTTTAATATTATGACTGCAATCAAACATTGACCAACAATTAATTATTCTTTTTCACCATGTTAAATTGAATACTAATGTAGTAGCATCCAAGTGGGATCACATTTTTTTTGTGTACACGGTTGTTAGTTTTGTGTATGTGGTTTGGTGCATGTGATTTGGTGCATATGGTTTGGTGCACATGGTTTGGTGCATGTGGTTTTGTGTATGTGGTTGTGCACATGGTTTGGTGCACGTGGTTTAGTGCATATGGTTTGGTGCACATGGTTTATTGCATGTGGTTTGTGCACATAGTTTTGGTGTGCACATGGTTGGCTATAAAAAAAAATAGAAAAAAAGGAGAGAAGAGTTGATCTTCAATAGTGAGATCAAAGACTTGGGGAGAGAACAGAGGTTGTGAACTAGGGTTTTAAAAGTGATTTAAAGGTTGTATTGAGCTAGGAAACTAGAAATCTAATATTATAACTACATATATTGTGTAATTATTTATTTGTAAATCAATTTTCTAGGGTTTCAAGGTAATAATTGGCCAGAGAAGGTCATAATATGGTTTTTTCTCTTTCTTTGTATTTTAGATGACTATCAACATCTAAAAAGACAAAGCGTGTATTGTTATCTACAAGAAATAATAATAATTTTTTTATCAAATATTATTTGAGTTCTCTAAGTAATATTCTTAGATTTTAAGCTTGCATCCTATTAGGTTAGGAGCTATCTGTGCTATGACCATACTTATTGGCTACATTATATGGTATTAGAGCTAATTTTATTTATTGGTTGAGTTTGTTTATCTATCACCTAAATCTGTTGCCAGGAAAAATGCAATGATAGTCTAGAGGGGAGATATTGATTGTGAGTAATTATAGTGTACTGAATATTTTAAGGAATGGTGCAGACCTATGAGTGGAAGATAGAGTGTTGAGTGCATATATATGTCTAATGGGAGCATGTATAGAAATCCTAAGGTTCCTGAAGTTATAGAAGCAAGGAGAGTTAGAGGCATATGTCATCAATGGAAAGTTCACATTGGGGTAAGATTTGATCCCCATGTTATAGGAGTAGATAAAACAAATATAGTTATATGAAAATAACTACAAGATATGCAAGCAAGACTAGATACTGTTGTAGGTGGGAGAAGGAGATAGACTATTGAGTAATCTAAAATATTTTATTTAAAAGCAATCACTTCATCTTATGATGATGAAGATACACCGAATAATCAACTTATTAGGGCTATTACAAAGTTGAGTGCAAAGCTAAGATTTGAACTCCCATGTTATTTGGAAGCCTTGGGATAGAAGAGAATTTGGATTGGATCTCTAAGTTAGATAAATACTTTGAGTTGGAAGGCATTGAAGATTCCAAAAGAGTTAAGCTTGTTGTGACCAAGTTGAAAGGTCATGCCTCTTTATGGTTTGATCAAGTGTAGAAAAAAGATACTTATTTATGGGAAAGATAATATTAATTCATGGAAGAGAATGGTGAAGCAACTAAATAAGAATCTCCTACCAAAATATTATGAATTAACACTTTTTATGAGGATACAAAACCTAATGCAAAAGGATTCAAGTATAAAAGAGTACACTAAAGCTTTCCAAAGGCTTCCCATCAAAGCTAGATAGCTAGAGCCTACTGTAGTCATAGTTTCAAGGTATGAATATAGTATCAAAATTTCTATTCAAGATGAAATTATTATGTTGTATATTATGAGCATGGAGGTTACATATCAATATATTGCAAGAGCTAAGGAGAATATCAATAGAAATTTTACATAGTTCTCTAGAGTTAGAGGTAATGTAAAACCCTTGGGGGTAAGGATCATGTAGTCAAGAAGGATGAATAGACTTGAGCTCAAGAAAACCTCAAAAAAATAGATTCCAGACTAACAAATATGGGGGGAATGTTGCATGTGGTCAGGAGAAGACTCAATGGTTAAAAGGAATTTGATTTAGCTATGGGGTCAAGGCCATGAATCCATATTATGAAAAGATACTACAAAATCAAACAAGAGAGCTAAATAAATCTAATGTGGTTGAGGGAGAGGAGGCAAAGAGTGTTCACGGTATTTGAGTATGACACCACTACAAGATATAGTGAGCAATTGATAGTTAAGATAGAACTAATATTAGGTAAATATGATGGATAACCCTTGCACATAGAGAGAATTTTTATGAGTAAATTCTTATTAGAAGGAAAAATATACAAGGTGATTATGGATGGAGGCAACACTAACAATTTGGTATCAACCTATATGGTTGAGAAACTTAAACTAAATATTTTAGATCACTCAAATCTATACAAAGTTTTATGGATATAAAAGACCACCAAGTCACCATGGATAAGAGATGCAAGGTGAAGTTTTAGATTGGGAAATACTGTGATGAAGCATGGTGTGATGTGATTCCTATGGATGCATGACGTTTATTGTTAGGAATACCTTGGTAGTATGCTATAAAAGCAATGTATGATGGCTATCTGAATATTGTTATAGTTGACAAGGGAGGTAAGAACTAGAGTTTGAGGTCCCATAATCTTGAAGCAACTAAAGCTAGTTGTGGTCTAATACTTCTTAGATAAAATAAGTTCCTAAAAGAGACACATGGGTAGATATGTGCTATGAATTTTTTCCTAGAGAGGAACATAGGGATGGGATAGTGCCTACTAAAGTTGCAATAATATTGAAGGATTATCCTGATGTTATGGTTTATGATGACATGCCACCTAGTTTTCCATCCATGAGCAATATCTCCCACTAGATGGATTTTTTTATTAGTTCTAGTCTTTCCAATAAGGAACCTTATAGGATGGATACTATGATAACTATGGAGTTGAACAAGCAAGTCAATAAGTTTCTCAAGAGGATATTTATTAGAGAAAGCCTAAGCCCATATGCAGTACTTTTTGTCTTGAAACCAAAGAAAGATGGTGAGTGGAGGATGTGTACTAATTTTCAAGCCATCAAAAATATCACTATTAGGTATAGGTTTCTCAACCCAGGGATAGATGATTTACTAGATTATTTGTGTAGGTCTAGATTGTTTTCCAAGATTAATTTGAAGATTGGTTACCATAAAATTAGAACAAGAGAAGGGGTTGAGTGGAAAGTAGCCTTTCGAGCCAAGGGTGGTCTGTATGAGTGGTTGCTTATGCCATTTGTACTTACTAATGCACCCATAACTTCATGAGATTGATGATATAAGTACTAAAATATTTTATTGGAAAAGTTTATTGTGTTTTACCTAGATGATATTCTGATCTACAACAAGAACAAAGAAGAGCATCTCAAGCATGTAAGAGAAGTATTGGAAAATTTGTAGCAAGAGAAGCTCTTAATAAACTTGAAGAAGTGTTCATTCCTTAAGTCAAAGTTGATCTATCTTGGTATTGTTTTATCTAAGTATGGGATTAGGATAGATCAAACCAAAGTTACTACCATTAAGGATTGTACAAGCCTAAAGAGTGTAACTGAGGTAAGTAATTTCCATGGTTTGGAAAATTTCCATAGGAAATTGATCAAGGATTTTAGTACAATTTGTGCACCATGGACCTCATGCATAAAGAAATAAATTTTTATGTGGAATCAAGAGGTTTAAATAAGATTCCAATTATTGAAGAATAATATGACTGAGTAACCCATTCTAAGGAGTTCTAATTTTGAAAATATCCATCAAGTAGATTGTGATGTTAGTGGAAAGGCTATTGGTGTAGCGTTGAGCCAAGAAGGTAGACCTATTGCATATTTTAGTCAAAATTTGAATGAGGCTCAACAAAAATATTATATCTATGAGTAGGAATTTTATGCTATAGTACAAGCTCTAAAATATTGGAGGTATTATTTGTTGCCTAGATAATTTGTCTTGTATATTGATCATCAAGCTTTGTAGTACTTGAACAATCAAAGCAAGTTGAGCATTAGGTAGACCAAGTGGATATAAAAATGGCAAGCAATACCTTTAATTTGAAGAAAAAGTAAAGAAATAGAAACCAAGTTGTAGATGCTTTAAGTAGAAGGGTGTTTTTGCTCAAGATAATATATATTGAACGTATAGGACTAGATGAGATGAAGAACTAGTACAAGGATGATCTATAATTTGGTAAGGCATGATAACAATGTAGTGAATTTGAACACATGATATACAATAAATTATTTCTTTAGGATGGATTCTTGTTCAAGGATAGGTAATTGTGCATTTATGAATGATCTATGAGGGAGAATTTAATTAGAGAGAACCATGGTGGAGGTCTAGAAGGTCATTTTGGGAGAGACAAAATCATTTCTTATCTAAGAGAGAAATACTTCTAGCCTCATTTAGCTCAATATGCATAAAATTATTTGGCCAAGTGTAGAACATGTCAACTTACAAAAGAAACTAGGTAGAATACTAGTTTATATACTCTATTGCCTATTCCCAATGGACCTTGGGAGGATATAATCATAGATTTTGTATTAGTTTTACCAAGAACCCAAAGAGGCCATGATAGCATATTTGTGGTTGTAGAGAGATTATCAAAAAATGGCTCATTTTATCCTATGCAAGAAGACTACTAATGCCAATAATGTGGCTAGGCTATTCTTTCAAGAACTTGTTATTTACATGAATTTCCAAGGAGCATTATTGCTAATAGGGTTATCAAATTGATGGGATATTTTTAGAAAATTCTATGGCAAATCCTAGGAACCAAATTGGATTTTAGTTTTGGTTATCACCAACAGACTGATGGATAGGCTAGAGTGGTTAATATAAGCCATTTTTTGAGAAGCTTAGTTGGTGATAAACCAAAGTAATAGGATCTTGTACTTACATAAGCTAATTTTACATACAATGATTCTATTAATAGACCCACATGAAAATATCCATTCCAAATAGTCTATGGAAGGACATTCAATGGAGAGATTTATCTAATAAAGGTTGTAGCTAAGAGGAAAAATGCTACAATAGAGTAATTCATAGAGCACTTCAAGGAGTTGCCTGATAATATCAAGAGGAAGATAAATAAAAGCAATTAGAAGTACAAACAAAAAGTAGATCAAAAAATGAGGGTGAAGTCATATCAAGTTGGAGATCTAGTTATGGTGTTCTTGAGAAAGGAAATATTTTCTAAAGGCACTTATAACAAGCTCAAGATGAAGAAAATTGGACCATGCAAGATAATAATTTTTTTTTGATAATGCCTATGAGATTGACCTCCCTAAGAGGATAGATATTTTATCCATTTTTAATATATCAGACTTGCACCTATATGTTATAGATAATATTGCTACTAAAGATCATAAACCAATTGGAATAAGCATAGATTGGAGGAATAAACTGCCTAAGAAGTGACCTGGTTAGATTAACAAAATTCTAGGTGAAAGAATGGGAAAGAAAACCAAGCACAAGTAGTGTAAGGAGTTTCTTGTGCGATCGAAGAAAAATAGTAGAGGAATATTCCTAGATGAAGAAGGCATAGTTAGTTCAATTATAAAAAGCTCCAATTTCAAATTGAGATCCATGAGTAGGGGGTCATGATTTTTTTGTACCTGTGTTGACTGATGTAGGAGCATCCAAGTGGAGTCATGTTTTTTTTTTTGCGCACATGGTTGTTAGTTTTATGTATGTGGTTTGGTACACATGGTTTGATGCATATGGTTTGGTGCATATGGGTAAGTGCATGTTTTTTTGTGTATGTGATTGGTGCACATGGTTGATGAATATGGTTTGGTGCATGTATTTTGGTACATGTGGTTTGGTGCACGTGGTTTTTGCATATGGCTTTGGTGTGCACATGGCTGGATGAAAAAACAAAAAATAAAAGGACATCAGGAGTGATATTATAGACTTGGGAAGAGAACAAAGGTTATGAAATAGGGTTGCAAAAGTGATTTAAAGGCTGTATTAAACCAAGAAACTAGATTTCTAATATTGTAAATACATATAATGTGTTACAAAAAAATTTAAATCAACTATCTAGGGTTTTAGGAAAGAAATTTGACAAAGAAGGTTATAATATAGTTTTGTTTTCTCTCTATATATTTATGATTGTCAACATCAAAGGAATCAAACCACGCATTCTTCTCTACAAGGAATATCAATTTTGTGGAAGCTTATTTAAGTTCTCACATTATCATTCTTGTATTTTAACATTGCATCTTGTTGGGTTAGGCATTATCTGTACTGCGACCACACTTCTTGACTACGTTAAATACTTTAATATTATGACTATAGCATCCTCTTCTAGGTAAATATTATAACTCAAGATTTTCTCTACGATGGTGCTCTTTTTTTTTAAGATTAGAATAATTTTCTCTTCATTTTGTTGTTGTGCTTGCATAACACATCCTAGTTTGGACTCGGGATCCACTTTTTGAATTTTGGTAGGCCTTCTCTTATTTTTCTTGGGTTTATATGCAATTTTAAATCATGCTAAGTCTAGTTTTTTCTAGTTGAAATCTCTTTTTTATCTTTAAATTTTTTTGCATCATGAGCTTGTTATGATAATTGTGGCCATGATTGTATTTTTTTCCTTCCAATCAATTCTATTTGAAAATAGGTTTTTGAAAAGTTAGATTTTGGTGTGGGCTCTAAGAAAAAAATTAAGGATTGAATTCATTTGCCTTTAGCATATTGTTCAATATGCCACTACCAGGGTCAACTAGGAAGTTATTAGAAAAGCCTTATGCATTTTCTAAAACCATAGCACTCAAGTGGAATGACAATTTTCACTTTCAAGCAATTTGAGATCTTTTCTAAATAGTTAAATTTCATTTTTGGGTAGTAAGAATTAATTTTCAAGAATTGTGTTGGAAATATTATGTATATTGAGCTTTCATTGATGCCAAAGGATGAATATAATTCAAGGTAAAAATATTCTTCAAGGACGTGTAGTTGAAAAGGTTAGAAAATTATTCAAGGTAAATATATATTTGGGATGGAACAAGGAAAGGAAAATATCTATTAAATAAAGGTTTATAATATTTAAATTTCATATTTAAATATTATAAAGGAAAAGACAAAGGTTTAAGGATGCTTGGATAAAATATTTAAATATATTTAAAGGTTCAAGGCTTGGGACAAAGCATTTAAATAGAAATTAAATGACACGAGGATAAATACTTATAAAAACCAAGGACCAAGGTAGGGACATAAATGTGCAATATTAAATCAAAGGATTTACAAGGGCTTAAAAGTTAAAGTTATAATATTTAATTTAAATATTATAACCCAAAGTTTTTGGTGCCAATATATGGAAAAAATTGAGTTTATTTTTGAAGTCGATGTGACAATTTCGTAAGCCATTTGGAAGCATATAAATATGGTGATTTATTTACCTTTAAAGTTTACAACTAACGACATGGAAGTAAAATAAAATACTTGTTTTTCTCTATGAATGTGAACAACAAAAATATAAGAGGATAAGACAACAAAAAATGAGGTAGGGACATACAAAGTTTATCTTGCGTGCCTTTAAGTTTGTTCACTAGATAATCTAGTTGGTAGTGTGGATGTGTGTGGAGGTTTGCTGGGAAGAAGGTCAAGGGGTCGAACCCCATGAACTCTAGTTGTGTTTTATTGTGGAGAAAAGAGGAGAAATAAATAAATACTATTGCTTACATTTTATGTCTCATTCATCGAGGTAGCACAGAGTATTGTTTCATGGGAGGTCACTGTGTTGATACCTATCATCATCGATTTTATGGTTTTTGTGTTGGAAAGTGCATAGAATGTGGTTTAAGTAAAAGGTGCCCCAACTTTGGTCTCAGCCACCGTAGTAGTGCAACTGGTTAAGGCGCTTGAGAGAAAGTTGCTTGTTGTGAGCTTGGAGGTTTGATTTATAACAGTGCCAAAGGTACTAAAATTTTGATTAAAATTTTTGGATTAAGGTCGAATAAAAATAAGGTGTTGGTGTATTGTTTTTAGATTATAATTTATGAAATTAAAGGAGAAATAAGGTGTAGTAAAGGTTTTTGTTATTTTTAATTTTTGAATATCTTAGAAAGGAGAAATAAAGTGTATTTATGATTATTGTTATTTGTATTTTTGAATATCTTAGAGAGGAGAAATAAGGTGTGTTTATGATTATTGTTACTTGTAATTCTAGCATATCATAGAAAGGGAATAAAAAGGGTTTGTGTTATTAATGAAGCTTTATCTTGTGAGAGAAATATAAGGCATTATTTTTAAGGACATTTTGATAAAGGATTTTAATGAGAATATTTTGATATCTAATTAAGAAGAGAAAAAGGGATTTACTAACCATTTTTTGAAGGGGCACAGGAAAGGAAAATTATTTTTGAGATAGGTTTTGAGGACACATCTTCATCAAAGCAGTTTTAGAGGTATGGTGATTTGATTCCTTTCCAAAAGGTGATTTTTGTTTGAAGAAAATATTTTGATGTCATAGAGTTGTAGATATAAGGATTAAGTTTATATGCATTTTTGGAAATATATGTTCTAGGATTTGAGAACAAAGTTGTGCATTATTTTTGAAAGAAATTGAAAATTTAAGTGAAATATTTTGAAAACAAATTTGTGCATGATTCGTGTTTGATAAGAATGATATATGTATGCATTTGAGATTGATTTTGAAATTAATGGTTAGTGGGTTGAAATTGAAAATATATAAGAATTATATGTATGCAAGATTTGTGCAATGTTATGAAAAGATTTGAGAAGTTATTATGAGCATATTTGAGCAAGTGTTATGAGTATATTTGAGTAGGTATTATGAGCAGATTTGATCAGGTGTTATGAGCAGATTTGAGCAGGGGTTATGAGAAAATTTGAGCAGGTATTATGAGCATTTTTGAGCAGGTTTTATGAGAAGATTTGAGCAGGTATTATGAGTAGATTTTATCAGGTTTGTGTGAGGATATTTGAATATAGTTGTGAGTAGATTTGAGTAGTTTTGGTGAGCAAATTTAAGCAGAGTTGATAGTAGATCTTGGAGTAAACTAGAGCAAAGGATATTGATGTCTCCTATGGATAGAGATAAACAAACTAGAGAAAATGGGATTGGTGTCTCCTATGGATAGAGTTCCATAAACTTGAGCATAGGGCATTAGTGTCTCCTTTGGGTTGGTGCGCATAAATATTGTAATAGGAAATTATTTCCTACGAGATTTGTTGAAATTTTTTATAAGAAATATTTTCTCTGTGGATGTAGCCCACATTAGGTGAACCACATTAAATATGTTTCTCTTATGTGTGTTATGATATGTGCATTGTTTCATTAGTGCAATTGATAATATTGGATAATACTGTGTTGGAAGGAAAAGTAAAAAGTTTTATCTTATACTGTTAACCCCCCCTCTTAGTATAAGCTTGTCTTCTTCAATTGGTATCAGAGAAGGTTCATTTATGAAAGCTAACATATTGAAGTAATATCTTATTTTACTACACATTTCCACTGAAGTGATAGAATATTATCCTATTATTGAAATCAACAAGAATGATTTAAAAAATAAGATGAATCCATTGTTGATATGGAATAGGAACTTATTGTTGCTCTTAGAGAATTGAAAAAGGTTAGAAAGAAGAATTCAGGATTGAAGACTCAAGTTCAAGAGGATGAGAAAACAAAGACAAAGCTTCTACAATATCTCATAGACTTAAAGGTGAAGGTTGAAGAGACAAAAATAATTGAAGATGTTATGGTTAAGAAATTAAAGGCAAAAGAATAAGAATGTGAAAAATTGGAACATGAAGTTGTATCTCTAAGAAAGGAAGTAGAAAAGTCTAAGGATAAGTTGCAACAAAATATAAGGTTAGATAAATAGAAAGAATCATAGTAAAAAGGAATAAAGATATCAAATAAAGTTACTAAAAAGGATCCCATGACCTATTTTTATGTATTGAAGGAGGAAAAAGATAGAGAATAATCATGGAAATAAGTCAATAAAAGGAACATAAATGAAAGAACCATATGACCATATCATTTAAGACAATCAAACAGGTTTAAAATTTTCTTCCTTGATTATTATTTATCATGTAACAAATATGGTCATAAAGTTGTACATTGCATGGTCTATGTGAAAAATAATGTTGGCATCATTAATAAAAATTACAATTCATTTGCACCTCTCATGAATAACAATGTCATGTGTTACAAATATAATAATTTTGGGCATAAAGCTATATGGTGTAAAACAATATTTCTTGAACATCCTAAATCAAGCAAGAAAGATGAAGGTCAAACATTTTAGAAGGAGATGTCTTCAAAAGATTGAAAAAATAAAAAGGAACAATAAAAAGAAAAGTCCATGTTGGTACAAACAACTCTTCATGTGAAAAATGAAGGTAATTAGTGGTACATTGATAGTGGTTGTTCAAGACATATGATAGGTGACAAAAAAAAAAAAAAAATTCACTCAATAAAATAAATGGAGGAACAGTGAAATTTGGCGATAATGCTTTTGCCAAAATTGTTGGAAAAAGGATTTTGAGTTTGGATAATGAAAAATCTAGGATAGAAAATATTTTTATGTTGAAGGATTGAAGCACAATATACTAAGTGTATGTCAACAATGTGATCAAGGGCACATACTCAAATTTCACCCAAATGGATGTGAGATTAGAGAATATAATATAGGAAAGCTTATTGCAGATGCCAATAGAACTACAAACAACCTCTACATGTTAAGTGAAATTAAGGAGGGAAATGTTTTTATCACAATAGGATGAGAGATGGTTATGGAATAGAAGAATGGGTCACTTGAACATTGACAACATAGTAAAAATAATTAACAAACATACAGTTAGAGATTTACCCAAAAGAGCAAAACCCCCAAGTATGATTTATGAACAATGCCAACATGGTAAGAAAATAAGATCAAGTTTCAAATCAAAGGATTTTTCTTCATCCAAACCCTTGGATCTAGTTCACACTGATCTATGTGGACCTACAAGGACAAATATTTTGTAAGGTGAGAGTTACTTCATGTTATTTATTGATGATTTTTCTAGAATGACTTGGGTAACATTCTCAAAAAAATAAATAAGAAGCACTAGAAAATTTCAAGGTATTCAAGGTATTAGTAGAAAATAAAACAGACAAAAATATCAACTATCTAATATTAGATAGAGTATGAGAATTCACTTCAGGTGAACTTGTAAAATTTTGTGAACAACATGGAATCAAGAGATAATACTCAGTAGCAAGAACTCCACAAAAAAATGGAGTAGTTGAAAGGAAAAATATAACTATTCAGGGTATGGCCAGGGCTATGTTAAATGATTCTAAGATTTTCTAATGTGTTTTATAAAGAGGTAATTCATACTATTGTTTACATTATTAATAGATCTTAAATATTATTAAATCACCATAAAACCCAATATGAAATTTGGAAGGGAATACTAGCTACTGTGAAGTACTTCAAACTTTTTGGAAGCAAATACTACATTAGACGAGAAGAGAAAAATCTGGGCAAGTTTTATTCCAAGTGTGAAAAGGGTATTTTCCTCAATTATTCCACCAAGAGAAAAGCCTATAGATGTTGCAGTAAGAAATCACATAAAATGGTGGAAAGTACAATTGTAAGAGTTGATAAATAAATAGATCTAAGAGAACTAGCTCAAGAAATTGTGTATCAAGAAGGAGAAATTTACAAAGAAGAAGAAGGTTAAGAAACTGAAGAAGATGAGACATAAAGGGCACCACCTAAGACACCATCCAGGTATGTACAAAATAATCATCTAAGAGAACTAATTATTGGGAATCCATATGAGAGACAAATAAGGAGGAAGATAATAGGAATAGGAACATGCAAATTTTTCTTTGCTATCTAAAGTTAACCCCAAGAATTTCAATGAAGCAATTGAAGACAAAATACTGGATTAAAGCAATGGAATACGAGTTAGATCAAATAGAAAAGAGTAAAACTTGGGAATTTGTCCCACATCCAAAAGACAAGAGTGTAATTGGCACCAAATGGGTCTACAAAAATAAGTTGACTAAATATGGTCAAGTTATCATAAACAAAGCAAGACTTGTGTGCAAAATCTATGCACAAGTTGAGGGGATTGACTTTGAAGAAACATTTGCTCCCATTGCACATCTTGAAAACAAAAGAATATTTCTATATTTCTCAAGATTCAAAAACTTCAATGTGTGTCAAATGCATGTAAAATCAGCTTTTCTAAATGGTTACTTAGAGGAAGCGGTCTACATAGAGAAACTAGAAGGTATCAGCCTGATAGATAAGCTAGACTATGTATGTAAATTAAATAAATATCTCTATGGACTAAAGTAATTCCCTAGGGCTTAGTACTCAATATTGGATAAGTATGTCCAAGAATAAGGTTTTAGAAGAGGTATAGCTGATAGTAATCTATACATCAAAAATAGAGGAAATAACTTGTTGATTGTAGTTGTCTATCTAAATTGTATCATTTTTGGAGGCAGTGATGAAAAGATATTTTAGAAATTTGCAAAGTGTATGGAAAATGAATTTGAGATGTCTATGATTGATGAGTTATCTTTCTTTCTTGGGTTACAAATTTCACAATCAAATAAAGGTATATTTCTCTCTCAGACCAAGTATGTGAAAGAAATATTGAAATTTTTTAGGATGGAGTATTGCAATCCTATGAGTACCCCCATGGTTACAGGATGTAATTTAAGTAAATATTATGAGTCTCCTGAGGCAAATCATGAAGAACACAAGCTTATACTGAGAGGGGGGTGAACAATATAAGACCACTTTTTACTTTTCTTTCCCAAATAGTATTAATCAATATAATCAATGGCAATATCAATAGCAATAACCAAAGCAATGCACAAATCATCACACACAATAGAGACACCAATTTTAACGTGGTTCACCCAATGTGGGCTACCTCCATGGAGAAAATATTTCTTCTAAATATTTCTCAATAAATCTCTTTGGAATCCTTCCCAATTACAATGTTTATGGACCTCTATCCAAAGGAGATGTTGATCCCCTAAATCTCAAGTTCATGGATCTCTTCCACAGGAGAACTCTTTCTCCTTCTACTCTGGCTAGTGATCTTCTAGAAGACTCTGTCTCTCTGTTACATTGATTGGTGGATCTCTCTCCACTTGAAGACTCCTCACTCAGAAGATCTATCTTCAATTGTCCTAGTTGCTGGATCTCTATCCACTGAGACTCTATCCTCTATACTCTATCACCTCCAAAGCTCTATCAATAGGTTCACTCAGAACCTTCTCAAATCTTCTCAATAGGTCCACTCAGAACCTGCTCAAATCTGCTCAATAGGTCCACTCAGAACCTACTCAAATATGCTCAATAGGTCCACTCAAAACCTGCTCAAATCTGCTCAATAGGTCCACTCAAAACCTCTCAAATATACTCAATAGGTCCACTCAGAACCTACTCAAATCTCTCAATAGGTCCACTCAAAACCTGCTCAAATCTGCTCAATAGGCTCACTCGAACTTGTCAAAGCTCACAATTCCAAATCTCAACAAGCTCATTAGAACTTGTCCAAATCTACTCAATAAGTCCTCTCTAGGACTTTCTCAAATCTGCATAGCAAGCTTTCACAAAATCTTACACAAAATCAGTCCACAAGCCTTCTCAAAGACTTACCTCAAATCTACTTAACAAGTCCACATAGAACTTGTCCAATCTCATAGAATCATAAAGAGAATTGTTAGAGACTCAATATGTTCTATACTCAAATCTCAATCTCAACTCAAATCAATCTCATAGAAGCATAAAGAGAATTTTTAGAGACTCAATATGTTCTATACTCAAATCCCAATCTCAACTCAAATCAATCTCATAGAAGCATAAAGAGAATTGTTAGAGACTCAATATGTTCTATATCTCAAAGCTCAATCAACTCAACTCAGAATATAGAATAGTTTGTTTTATGGAACTTGAACAACCACTTCACACAATCACTTGACTAGGCTCAATCAACTCTACTCAACCAATCACCTCAAGGAACAACCCTTTCTCACAAACCCTAGTCCAAGCATGTATCAACCAACTCAAAATGTTTCCAACAATGCTCAACCACAAATCTCACATAACAATGATACTCATGTTCTTTTCTAACTCAAGTTCAAGTTCTTTGCACAACCAATGGGCTTCAACAACAATGCTTATAAAACACTCTTCACATAACAATGATACTCATGTTCTTCTCAAAACCTAACTCAGGTTTTTCACACAACTAATGGCTTCAACAACAATGCTTACAAAACAAGGTTTAATCTCAACTCTCAAACCAGAAAACCTTGAAGCATTAAACCAATCACTTTCGAAAAGGAAACCACAATCAATCCTTTTCACTCCAATGATATTTTCAGAAATCAACCACCCAAATAAGTCAATGGAGAATATTGCCCATACCTTTTTGATGCCAAGTAGTTGTCCACAAAATCTTTCAAACTCAACACACTTTCAAATATTTCCTTTCCAATCACAAAGAGGTTAGAGGACTTGAGTAATATCACAACAATGAAAATAATATCCCAATCACACCTTATTACTCCTACTCAATAAAATTCACCATGTCCTCTCATAACATAAATAATCCCTTTTGAAAAAGAATAAATCAAACTCACTTTTGAACCCCTTTTACAAAACCAGAAATATCTCTTTACACACACCTTATTTCTCCTTCTAAGCAAGTTAATCAAATAGCCCTTGAAAAATTCTTTCCAACGATATATAATATGCTACCCTTCCAAAAATAAAATCAACAATAATTTCCAAATTTTCTACAACATACCATAACCCTTATTTCTCCTTAAGGCTATTTTCACAAAAATTAAAATAAAAAATTAACTTGCCTTTGCCTCTCGGTGGGATTCGATCCCCCGATGTCTTCCTTCCCAATGACTTAGTCGCAACCAAGCCATCATTGGGCCACGCACCCTCACGTGCCTAAAAGGGCACGACCAACATCAATACTTCATGACACAACACCTTCCAAAAACAAAAACGCGCGTCAAGCGCAAACCACCTTGCAAGCAACCTCCATGCGAATCAAACGCAGGACCTCCACTATCTCGCCAAGCCAACACACCACTAGGCCAAGCTAGCCTATGTGCTTCAAACACCAACTCACTCCTTCCTTCAACACTTTGCGCAATTCGTAAATATTTTGGAACACAAGATTTTTTTGCATGCACACCAAACAAAAATGCAAGGATAAAAGATTAATGCCTTTCGAGGCATTATTTATAATGTCTTTGCCCTCCTTTCGATCACGTCGGCGCATCGAATTAATTCGACGTCGGCGTGATTTAATTTATAATATATTTAAATTTAAATTTTAAATTTAAATATTATAAATTAAAATGAACCAACCTTAGGTGTTGGTTTAATTAAACCTTGGAACCTTGTCTTAATGCCCATCCTTGGTATAATTAAATATTATTTATAAAATTTAAATTCCTTGTGAATTTAAATAATTTATAAATAATTATTAAACCTCCTTTTTAACCTTTGCAATAACCCACCTTGGGTTTTTATAAACCAATCATTTAACTTGTGCTCCCAATAATATTAAAATATTATGGAGCCTTTTTCCTTTCAAATTTGCACTGTCGAAGCTTTTTCTTGGAATATTATGACAACCTTGGATGACTTTATTTCTTGCCAAAAACCTTGTGATGAGTGATAACTCCATTAGGTGACATCAATGACAACTTTGACTTAGAGGACTCAAAATGTCCAACAATCTCCCCCTTTGTCATTGATGGCAACCCACATCCTTTTATTGAAACCTGACCTTCTTTTCTGCTCCCCCTGGGACTTTGCTCCCCCTGGCTCAATGCTCTCTCAAATATCAAATCTCTCCCCAATATACACAAATCTCTCCCCCTTTGACATCAATGGCAAAGGGTCACCTTTGGGGCTCGGGGCTAAGAATGAGCCTCTTAGCTTAGCCCCTCCCCCACCTCCACATGAGGTGGTTAATTCTAGGGTGGGAGTATTTCTACTCCCTGAAAGCACTGTTCTTTACCTTTATCTTTCTCTCTTATTTTCTAATTTTTTGAATCCTCTCACTATTTCTTTCCAAGTCATCATCCCTGTTCCTGTCATCACTTTTGTTCCTATTCCTATTCTTGTTCTCATCCATGTTCCTGTTCCTATTCCTTTTTTTAGTCTCTATTCCTGTTCATCTTCATGTTTCTATTCATATTCATGTTCTTGTTCATGTTTGATTTTGGAATATTTGCTCTACACCATATTGCTATGTGACCATCATTATTGCACTTATAACACTTAATGTTATTATTCCTTGGAGGTGCAACTATCTTAGGACTTCTCCTAGTGAAGCCATATCCTCTTCTGTCATGAACCCTGCAATTCATTGCCTTGTGACCAAACTCATTACATGAGTAGCAATACCCATGGAAAAGTTGTCCTTTCCCATATTCCTGTCTTTCATGTGTCCTACACTGTGAAGCCATGTGCCCAAACCTGTGACATGAAAAACATCTTCCATTGAAGAAACCTTGCCTAGACCCCATTGGTCTCTTAGTCTCTTCTACTTGTTTCTTGTTCCATTTGTTCCTTACTTGTGCATTGTTCCTTTCCTTGTTGAACTTTCTATTGTCCAACTTATCCTTAGAAGTCTCACTCTCTCTTTTACTTACTTCTTTTGACTCTTCTTCTTTTCTGGTGTTTGAGCTTGACTCTCCTTTTTCTACTTCTTGTTTCCCTTGTTCTTCTTTAGAACTAAGTCCTGTTATGGTGACTTTGTGCATTGATAGTCCTTTCGTCTCCAAGGTCTTTGAATTTTCCTCAAACTTGTGTAGCTTGTCCTTAGAACCTTTTACTTCCATCCTTAGTGAAACTATCTCATGCTCTAATCTTTCACACTCTAGATCTTTTGTTTTTAATTTTTTTGCCATACCTTCTTCAATTTTTCTTGTCTCTTCAACTTTGATTTTGAAGTTAGTGAGTTCCTGTAGAAACCTTGCTTTTTCTTTCTCATCTTCTTGAGCTTGAACCCTTAATCCTGAGTTCTCCATTTTTAATTCTTCAAGAGTAATCATAAGTCTTTCACATTCTATCTCTTTTACCTTTGATTGTTTAATCATACCTTCTTCAACTCTTCTTGCTTTTTCAACCTTATCTCTCAAGTCAGAGATATCCTGTAGAAGCTTTGTCTTACATTTCTCATCTTCTTGTATTTGAGCCTTCAATTCTAAATTCTCTCTTTTCAATTCAATAAGCTCCTTAAGAGTGGCTTTCCCTTTTTATTTTTCTGAAGCATCTTCTTTTTCTTCTATTACTGAAAGTAGAGTTTCTTCTTCATACCTATTTTGATTGTCCCTGTTATCCTTTCTTGAACCAATCTCTAGGATTTCATTTTCGAGAATATCATCTTCATATTCACTGCTACTAAACCCATTACAATATCTTGCATCATGGCCAAGTTGACCACAAACAAAACATTCTTGTGGACAATAAGTTGCATGGTGACCTGTGTTCCCACATCTGGTACAAAACTTTATCAGTCTGGATATTTCTCCATTACTTGATTCATCTCTTGAATCTATTTCCATTTGTCCTCCCAACACAACAATATTAAACTCATCTTCCTTTTCTTTCATGACCATAGGTGTTATTTTCTTCTTGTGTCTCATGCTTCTACTCTTGCCTTTCTTTGCCATTTGTGTTCTTGTAGGATCTTCCTTCAAGTTGTTAAACTTCTTTCGAAGGAACCAGATCTGATACCAATTGAAGAACACAAGCTTATACTCAGAGGGGGGTGAACAATATAAGACCACTTTTTACTTTTCTTTCCAAAATAGTATTAATCAATATAATCAATGGCAATATCAATATCAATAACCAAAGTAATGCACAAATCATCACACACAATAGAGACACCAATTTTAACGTGGTTCACCCAATGTGGGCTACCTCCATAGAGAAAATATTTCTTCTAAATATTTCTCAAATAATCTCTTGGGAATCCTTCCCAATTACAATGTTTATGGACCTCTGTCCAAAGGAGATGTTGATCCCCTAAATCTCAAGTTCGTGGATCTCTTCCATAGGAGAACTCTTTCCCCTTCAGCTCTGGCTAGTGATCTTCTAGAAGACTCTATCTCTCTACTGCACTAACTGGTGGATCTCTCTCCACTTGAAGACTCCTCACTCAGAAGATCTATCTTCAATTGTCCTAGCTGCTGGATCTCTATCCATTGAGACTCTATCCTCTATACTCTGTCACCTCCAAATCTCTGTCAATAGGTTCACTCAAAACCTTCTCAAATCTACTCAATAGGTCCACTCAAAACCTGCTCAAATCTGCTCAATAGGTCCACTCAAAACCTACTCAAATCTTCTCAATAGGTCCACTCAGAACCTACTCAAATATGCTCAATAGGTCCACTCAGAACCTTCTCAAATATTCTCAATAGGTCCACTCAAAACCTGCTCAAATATGCTCAATAGGTCCACTTAGAACCTATCTCAAATCTTCTCAACAAGCTCACTCAAAACTTATCTAAATATGCTCAACGGGTCCACATAGTATATATCCAAATCTTCTCAACAAGCTCACTCAGAACTTGTCCAAATCTGCTCAATAAGTCCTCTCTAGGACTTGCTCAAATCTGCATTGCAAGCTTTCACAAAATCTTACACAAAATTAGTCCACAAGCCTTCTCAAAGACTTACCTCAAATCTGCTTAACAAGTCCACACAAAACTTGTCCAATCTCATAGAATCATAAAGATAATTGTTAGAGACTCAATATGTTCTATACTCAAAGCTCAATCTCAACTCAAATCAATCTCATAGAAGCATAAAGAGAATTGTTAGAGACTCAATATGTTCTATACTCAAATCCCAATCTCAACTCAAATCAATCTCATAGAAGCATAAAGAGAATTGTTAGAGACTCAATATGTTCTATACTCAAAGCTCAATCTCAACTCAAATCAGGATATAGAATAGTTTGTTTTATGGAACTTGAACAACCACTTCACACAATCACTTGACTAGGCTCAATCAACTCTACTCAACCAATCACCTCAAGGAACAACCCTTTCTCACAAACCCTAGTCCAAGCATGTATCAACCAACTCAAAATGTTTCCAACAATGCTCAACCACAAATCTCACATAACAATGATACTCATGTTCTTTTCTAACTCAAGTTCAAGTTCTTTGCACAACCAATGGGCTTCAACAACAATGCTTATAAAACACTCTTCACATAACAATGATACTCATGTTCTTCTCAAAACCTAACTCAGGTTTTTCACACAACTAATGGCTTCAACAACAATGCTTACAAAACAAGGTTTAATCTCAACTCTCAAACCAAGAAAACCTTGAAGCATTAAACCAATCACTTTCGAAAAGGAAACCACAATCAATCCTTTTCACTCCAATGATATTTTCAGAAATCAACCACCCAAATAAGTCAATGGAGAATATTGCCCATACCTTTTTGATGCCAAGTAGTTGTCCACAAAATCTGTCAAACTCAACACACTTTCAAATATTTCCTTTCCAATCACAAAGAGGTTAGAGGACTTGAGTAATATCACAAAAATTAAAATAATATCCCAATCACACCTTATTACTCCTACTCAATAAAATTCACCATGTCCTCTCATAACAGAAATAATCCCTTTTGAAAAAGAATAAAACCAAACTCACTTTTGAACCCCTTTTACAAAACCAGAAATATCTCTTTACACACACCTTATTTCTCCTTCTAAGCAAGTTAATCAAATAGCCCTTGAAAAATACTTTCCAATGATATATAATATGCTACCCTTCCAAAAATAAAATCAACAGTAATTTCTGAATTTTCTACAACATACCATAACCCTTATTTCTCCTTAAGGCTATTTTCACAAAAATTAAAATAAAAAATTAACTTGCCTTTGCCTCTCGATGGGATTCGATCCCCCGACGTCTTCCTTCCCAATGACTTAGCCGCAGCCAAGCCATCATTGGGCCATGCACCCTCACGTGCCTAAAAGGGCACGACCAACATCAATACTTCACGACACAACGCCTTCCAAAAATAAAAACATGCATCAAGCGCAAACCACCTTGCAAGCAACCTCCGTGCGAATCGAACGCGGGACCTCCACTGTCTCGCCAAGCCAACACACCACTAGGCCAAGCTAGCCTATGTGTTTCAAACACCAACTCACTCCTTCCTTCAACACTTTGTGCAATTCGTAAATCTTTTGGAACACGAGCTTTTTCGCATGCACACCAAACGAAAATGCAAGGATAAAATATTAATGCCTTTTGAGGCATTATTTATAATGTCTTTGCCCTCCTTTCGATCACGTCAGCGCATCGAATTAATTCGACGTCGACATGATTTAATTTATAATATATTTAAATTTAAATTTTAAATTTAAATATTATAAATTAAAATGAACCAACCTTAGGTGTTGGTTTAATTAAACCTTGGAACCTTGTCTTAATGCCCATCCTTGGTATAATTAAATATTATTTATAAAATTTAAATTGTTGGCAATTTTGGGTACCTTGGGTACATTGCCCTTGCTCAAGTGTTGATGTTGTCATTGATGTCAAAGAGCGGAAGGGTTTTTGTGAAAACCAAGGCAGACTAAATTATAGGTTTTGTTTAAATCCATGGTCAGCTGTTTTGAAATGGGTTTTTCTTAAAACCCAAGTTAGCTCTTCGTTTTGTTGAAAAAGGTGCTCCGATGATGAAGATATTTAATTTTAAATATCCAGTTTAAATTTTATTTATTTATTTAAAATTTAAATTAATATTTTAAAATTAAATTAAAGTCGTTCACCGGCTTGTTTTTAAAGCCGACGTTGCTAGGGTTTTACAACGGATCAATTAGGGTTTCCTGCCGACAAAGCAAGGTTAAGCAACCAAAAAATTCTAGGGTTTCATGTTGACCTAATTAGGGTTGCAGCCGACGTGTTTGAGAATGTTTTTATGGGATATTCTCTTCTATAAAAATGCGGGACTGTTGCAAGGTTGAAGTGTGGGGCGTGATGCGATATATGCGAATGAAGTTCGTGTGCAACAGAGTGTAAGTCAATGATAGTTCTTTGGAGTTAAAGAAAAGAGATCACAGCGATGAGATAGTGAGTGAGTGCATATCGACTGATCGAGAATAAAGAGAGAGATATGCAGATGGTAGAAGTGAGATTTCATGGAAGGTGCAGTAGAGTGAGTGGTGCAAAGAGAAGATAATAACGCGGTATGCAGAAGTCATGTTTCGAGTGTGAAATGACAGTGTGCTGGCTGTAGAAGTAATATTTTTGTGAAGTTGCAGCAGAGAACACGAGAGAGATATAGAGGAGTGGTTGAAAAAGTGCGAATCATTTTTCACAATGACAGATCGAATGCCGAAAAGCATGAGAACGCAAGAAAAACAGCAGATCATGCAAATTGAGGTGACAGTTTAATTCTGCAATTTTTATTACTATCTCCAAGTTGTATCTTGGTAAAAAGGGTTGGTGCCTCTTTCCAGTTGGAGCTGGAAAAATTGGAGTTGGTGCTCCATTCTGTTGTAGCAGATAAAATTTAGAGGTTGGTGCCTCTTACCAATTGGTCGTTGGTGAATGATTATGTAAAGTTGTAGCTTTGCATTTGACTCGGATTTGGATGGTAGTCCAAGCAGTCTTTTTGAGGAGTAGCCACATCGGTGAACCTCGTTAAAATGCCGTGTTATGTGTGATGCTCTTAGTACTTTTATTATTTCTGTTTTAATTTGCTGTAGTTTATTTAAAAGTCTAAATTGCTTTTATGTTTTTAAAGAACACACTGATTCACCCCCCCTCTCAGTGTCATTGTGATTATAACAATTAAATTCCTTGTGAATTTAAATAATTTATAAATAATTATTAAACCTCCTATTTAACTTTTGCAATAACCCACCTTGGATTTTTATAAACCAATAATTTAACTTGTGCTCCCAACAATATTAAAATATTATGGAGCCTTTTTCCTTTCAAATTTGCACCTTCGAAGCTTTTTATTGGAAGATTATGAAAACCTTGGATGAATTTATTTCTTTTCTAAAACCTTGTGATGAGAGATAACTCCATTAGGTGACATCAATGACAACTTTGACTTAGAGGACTCAAAATGTCTAACAAATTAGATATTGTATAGATCAATGATTGGGAGTTTACTATATGTCACAACTATAAGGCTTGATATAATGCAGGCAGTTGGAGTGATGGCAATATTTCAAGCTGCACCAAAAGAAACACATGCATAGGAAGTTAAGAGAATTTTTAAATATTTTAAAGGTACTATGGGTACTAGATTGTGGTACTCTAGGTGCAATAATTTCACTCTCACAACATATACAAATGTAGATTGGGCAGGAAATATTGATGACATAAAAAGAACAAGTGGATGAGCATTCTTTCTTGGAGACTGTTTAGTCTCTTGGCTAAGAAAGAAATAAGCATTGGTATACTTATCCATTGTAGAAGTAGAGGACATTGCAGTAGTTGCTTGTTGTACATAGGTTTTATGGATGATGTAGACTTTAAGTAATTTTAAAATAGAGCAAGATCATCCTATCCACATATTGTGTGATAATACAAGTACCATTAATATATCAAATAATCCAGTGATGCATTCAAGGACTAAGCACATTTCAATCAAATATTATTTTTTGAGAGAGTAAGTGACTTAAAAACAAGTCAAATTGGAATACATTGCTACAAAGGAACATATTGTGATATTTTTACCAAGCTACTTCCAAAGGAAACTTTTGAGTATCTCATAGGAAATTTGGGAGTAACTTCACTCCCATATCATAATTAATCACCTCAATAAAAGGAGGTGGTGAGGGGGCTGAGCTAAGTGTTTTATTTTTAGCCCCAGAAGGAGCCCTTTGCAATTGATGTCAAAGGGGGAGATATTTCAGTAAGGGGGAGAGATTTTAGTAAGGAGGAGTAGCTTGTCAGAGGGAGTAGTTTGGTAATCTAGTTGTAGTAAAAGAGGTTTCCATCAATGACAAAGGGGGATATTATTACAAATATTAAGTATATTGAGTTGTCATTGATGTCAAAGGGTGAATATTATTCAAGGTAGAAATATTCTTCAAGGATGTATAGTTGACAAGGTTGGAAAATTATTCAAGGTAAGCATATATTTTGGATGGAACAAGGCAAGGAAAATATCTATTAAGGTAAGGTTTATAATATTTACATTTCATTATTTAAATATTATAAATGAAAAGATAAAGGTTTAAGGATGCTTGGAAAAAATATTTAAATATATTATAAAGGTTTAAGTCTTGGGACAAAGGATTTAAATAAAAGTTTAAATGGCATAAGGACAAAATTTTATAAAGGCCAAGGACCAAGGCAGGGACATAAATGTGCAATATTAAATCAAAGGATTTAATTATTACAAGGGCTTAAAAGTGAAAGTTATAATATTTAATTTAAATACTATAACCCAAAGTTTTTGGCACCAACATATGGAAGAAATTTGAGCTTGTTTTTAAAGCCGACATGACAATTTTGTAAGCCATTTGGAAGCATATAAATATGGTGATTTATTTACCTTTGAAATTTACGACTAACAACATGCAAATGAAATCCAATACATTATTTTCTCTATGAATGTGAAAAACAAAAATATAAGAGGATAAGACAATGAAAAAAGAGGTAGGGACATGCAAAGTTTATCTTGCGCACTTGTAAGTTCATTTGCTGGATAATCCAACTGGTAGTGTGGATCTACATGGAGGTTTGTTGGGAATAAGGTCAAGGGGTCAAATCCCTTGGATGCTAGTTGTGCTTTTGCTATGGAGAAGAGAGGAGAATGAAACAAATACTATTACTTACATTTAACGTCTCATTTTCTAGGGTAGCCCTATTGGTTGTGGGTTGTGTACAAAGTGCTATTTTGTGGGAGGTCACTGTGTTGATTCCTGTCATCGTTGGTTTTGTGGTCTTTATGTTGGAAAGTGTGTAGAACGTGGTTTATGTAAAATGCATTCCTCCTTTGTTCTTAGCAACCACGATAGCACAACTGGTCAAGGAAATTGAGAGAAAGTTACTTGTCTTGAGGTTGGAGGTTCGATTCGTAGCAACACCAAAAGTACTAAAATTTTGATTAAAATTTTTGGATTAAGGTTGAAGAAAAATAAGGTGTTAGTGTATTGTATTCTGATTATAATTTTTGAATATATTAGAAAGGAAAAATAAGGTGTATTTAAGATTATTGTTATTTATATTTTTGAATATCTTAGAAAGGAGATATAAAGTGTATTTATGATTATTGTTACTTGTAGTTTTGGCATATCATAGAAAAGGAATAAGAAATATTTGTGTTATTAATGAAGCTTTATCTTGTGAGAGAAATATAAGGTATTATTTTTTAGCATATTTTGATAAAGGATTTTAATGAGAATATTTTGATATATAATTAAGAAGAGAAAAAAAAAATATTTACTAACCATTTTTTTAAGTGGCACAAGAAAGGGAAATTATTTTTGAAATAGGTTTTGAGGACACATCTTCATCAAAATAGATTTAAAGGTATGGCGATTTTATTCCTTTCCAAAGGGTGATGTTTGTTTGAAGAAAATATTTTGATGTCATAGAGTTGGAGATATAAAAATTAAGTTTATGTGGATTGTTGGAAATATATGTGCTAGGTTTTGAGAATAAATTTGTGCATTATTGTTGAAAGAAATTAAAAATATGTGCAAGGTTTTGAAAGAAAATTTGTGAATGATTCATGTTTTATAAGCACGACAAATTTATGTATTTGAGATTGATTTTGAAATGAATGGTTAGTGGATTGAAATTGAAAATATATGAGCATTATGTGTATGCAATATTTGTGCAATGTTATGAGCAGATTTGAGCAGGTATTATGAGCATATTTGAGTAGGTGTTATGAGAAAATTTGAGTAGGTTTTATGAGAAAATTTGAGTAGGTGTTATGAGCATATTTGAGCAGGTATTATGAGCAAAATTTAGTAGGTGTTATAAGTATATTTTAGTAGGTATTATGAGCATATTTGAGCATGTGTTATGATAAAATTTGAGTAGGTATTATGAGTAAATTTGAGCAGGTGTTATGAGAAAATTTAAGCTGGTATTATGAGAATATTTGAGTAGGTTTACGTGAGGATATTTGATTAGATTTGTGAGAAAATTTGAGGAGGTTTTGGTGAGAAAATTTGAGCAGAGTTTAGAGCAGGTCTTGGAGAAATCCAGAACAAAGGGGATTGATGTCTCCTATGGATAGAGGTCCATAAACCATAGCAAAGGGGATTGGTGTATCCTATGTATATAGGTCCACAAACTAGAGCAAAGGGGGTTGGTGTTCCCATAAATATTATAATAGGTAATTGGTTCCCAAGAGATTTGTTGAGAAAATTTATAAGAAATATTTTCTTCGTGGACGTATCCCACATTGGATGAACCACGTAAAATCTATGTCTCTTATGTGTGTGATCATATGTGCATTGTTTCATTATTACAATTGATAATATTGGATAATACTACTTTGGAAAGAAAAGTAAAAGGTTTTATCTTATACTATTCACCCCACTTTTTGTTTCTCTCAGTATAAGCTTGTATTTTTCACATTGAAAATTTACTATTGGACAGTAAAAAAATCATTTCTAGGCAATTAAAGATCATCTTTGAGCATTAAATTTTATTTTAGGGTAGTTTAAAATTTTGTTCTCAAGAAATTGTTTTTTCATCTCTAGACATTTAAAAAATCATTTCTATGCAATTGCATTTTATTTTTGGGTAATCAAGAATTAATTTTGGGCTATTGAAATTTATTTTTGGGTCATTTGAAAATTACTTTAGTGCACTTAAATTTCCTTTTGAATGTTTGGAATTCATATATAGGCTATTTAAAATTATTTATTGGCAATTTAAAGTCCTTTTCGAGCAATGGAAGTTCATTTTTAAGCATTGAAAATTTATTGCCAAATAGTGAGAAAGTCATTTACATGTACTTAAAATATAAAGTGCATGAAACCAAATTATAGGAAGTAATTGTACAATGCATAATAAAACATTTTTTTAAGTATGGACATTCCCAAAAATATTATACCCTAGTGGAGTGTGGAGAGGTACAAAAAGTCTATCGAATTTCTAGAAAGGAAATTTTTTTGAAGTGTTGGGAGTGCTAGAAATAATGTACCATACTAGGAAGTGGAGTGGTGCCAAAAATATGGCAACTTTGAGAAAGGAAAAATTTCTAAGTGTTGCGAGTATAAAAAATAATGTACCATGTCGGGAAGTGAAGTGGTACCAAAGGTCCATTGACATGCCAAAAATGATGTGAGAAATGAAAAAATTTTAAGTGTGGAAGTGGCTAGAAATATTATACCCTAGAAAAGTGCGAAAAGATACCGATAAAGTCTAATAACTTTGGAAAAAATGAAAATTTTCTAAGTGTCAAGATTATAAAAAATAATGTACCATGGTGGAGTGCAGAGAGGTACCAAAATTCTGGGAGAAAGTTGAAAATTTTCTAAGTGTGGAAGTGGCTAAAAATAATGTACCATGGTAGAGTGTAGAAAGGTACTAAATGTCCATTGATGTGGTAAAAATCAAGTTGAAAATTTTCCAAGTGTTGAAGTTGCTATAAATATTTTATCCTAGCAGAGTGGGGAGAGGTACCTAAAGTCTAATAACATTGAAAAAAATGAAAATTTTCTAAGTGTAGAGATTGTCGAAACTTTTTATACCCAAGTGTCAAGAGATAGAAAACCCAAATGAAGCTCAAAAACTAAAATTAAGACTCAACATCTGTAAAATGAAGCTCAAAGACTAAAATTAAACCTAACAATTGCCAATAAGTCCCACCAAGGGGAATTTAGTATCCGAATAATGAATACTCAACATTCGTTAGTGATAAAAATAAACCTACCGTATGAAAGGAAAAATATGACTAAGTTTAGATGCTACCAGAAATAATGTACCATACCGGTAAGTAGGGTGGTACCAAAAGTTTGATAGCTTTGAGAAAGGAAAATTTTCTAGTGTTGACATTACCAAAAATAAAGTACCATACCAGAAGTGGGGTGGTACCAATAGTTTATCGGCTTGCCGAAGATGATGTGAGAGGAAAATTTATTAACTATTGACATCCCTGACAACCTTGAGAAAAAGTTGAAAATTTTACTAAGTATTAATAGTATCAAACTTTGGGGGAGGATGATTTCCACAAAGAAACATAAAAAATCCTGATAATCGAAAATGAAGTTTGGTAATGGAAACAAATATCCATCAAATTGAAAGTGAATGCCAACAATTGTAACTTAACACTTGAATCTCAAAGAATAAAACATGGTAATTGGTAATAATCCAACACTCAGAAGTTGAGCTCAACAATTGAAAGCCATCCAGATTCATGCACTAGCGATGAGAAATGATATGGTCCCAATGAAGAACACAAGCTTATACTGAGAGGGGGTGGTGAACAATATAAGACCACTTTTTACTTTTCCTTTATACTTCAAAACAGTAAAGCAACATATCCAAAGCAATATCAAAACAATGCACAAGATCATCCACAAAGTGACACAACAATTTCAACATGGTTCATCCACAAAACTTTTCTCTAAAAGTTATCTCAAAGTTCTTTGGGAAACCTTCCCAATTACAATGTTTATGAGCCTTGGCTCAAAGGAGAAACCTTCCCCCAATCTAAATTTATGAGCCTTTGCTCAAAGGAGATACCTTCCCCTACCTCTACTCTGGCTGGTGATCCTCTAGAAGACCTCTGCCTCTGCTGCCCTTAGCAAATGGAACTCTATCCATAGAAGACACCTTTCTTCCCTGCTCTAGCTAGAGACCTATGTCCTCAACTCTATCACCTCAAATATGGTCCTCGAATTTGCACTAAACATAGTCCTTCGGTCTAGCACAAATGTCCTCTTCCTCTATCTTTGATCTACACCAAACACAGTCCTTCGGTCTGGCACAAATTAGTCCTCAGGTTCTTCTCATAGAACCAATGCACCTCTGTCCTCAAGTTCTCTGATAGAACTATCAAACTCAGCTTCACAAGTCCTCTGCTAGGACCTGTCCAAATCTGCTCACAAGTCCTCAACAGAACCTATCCAAAACCTGCTCACAAGTCCCCAACGGAACCTGTCCAAAACCTGCTCACAAGTCCCCAACGAAACCTGTCCAAAACCTGCTCACAAGTTCATCAAGAAAACTTGCTTGGCATGAACCCACAAAGAGAATTTTTAGAGACCCAATGTGATTCATCAACCTCATAGAAGCATAAAGAGAATTGTTAGAGACTCAATATGTTCTATACTTAACTCCCAATCTCAATCTCAAATCTCAATAGAAATAAGATAGATGTAGTATGCTTTTCTCAAGAACATGAAACACATCCCAACAATTGCCAACCATGCAATATCTCATATAACAATGATACTCATGTTCTTTCCAATAACCAATATCTTTTCTCAACCAATTAGGGTTTCAACAACAATGCTCAAAGACAAGGTTTAACCAACATCATTCAACTCAACATTAACCTTGAAGCATTCTACCAATCATCACAAGAAAAGGAAACAAGTAGAAATCTTTTTCCCTCCAAAGATATTTGAACAAAACATCCACCCACACAATATCACCAAATGCAAAGAATAACATGTTCAAATCAACTCAATGGAGTAAGCCCAATATCATGAATCAAGTAAAAGCAATAACTTGATCAAACAACCTCTATGGAAGCAACTCAACCATCAACCTCAAAACAACCATCCAAGGGTTTCACCATCTCAATGCAAGTAACAAGACTTACAAACATAACCCCTAGTGCACAATGCTTCCACTACCTCAAACCAGAATTATGCATTCACCAAAACTCTCATCAATGATAACAATGCATAAGTAGTCTTCAACAAACCAGAAAATAGGATTTACAACCAACCAAAGGAAACCTTGTTGTATACCTTTTCACTCCAATCTTATTTCAGGAAAACATACACCAATCATACTCATAAGAAGAATGTGCCCATACCTTATTGTAGTGAAGAAACCCCTTTGGAAATCTGCCACAATCACAAAATTCTTTTGCCAATCTTCACAAGGGTTAGTAGATCACAAAATAATCAACATTACTCCACTTTTCAATAATCATCACCAAAGCCTTTAATTGCATAACTTCCTTATCTCTCCTAAAACCACTTGTACCATAAAATAAAATAAATCACAACATTGCATAACCTTATAACTACCAAAACCACTTATACCGTAAAAGTAAAATAAATCACAACATTGCATAACCTTATAACTATTTCTTTGGCAAAAGTCCTTTTTAAAAAGAAACCAACACTCTAAAAGTCTTACTTCTTAATATGCAAATATAATCCTTAAGACTTTATTGAAAAGAATAAAATTCAACTCCTTATAATAATCCTTGTCACTCTTGAATAACACAATATACCCCACACAAAAAATGCAATCCCTTATAGCTCTCGACTAATCTCAAGCCCTTTTTAAATTTCACAAAAATAATAATGACAAATTCTAGGCATACCTTTTATTACACAAAAAGAAAAGAATTGGTGCTCACTGCACCCCACAAGGAGACTCGAACCTACGCTTCATCGCCAAAACAGCACCCTTAAGGATGACTCATGATTGCCACCCAGGCTACGTGCTCTCATAGCACTCAGTCCGCACACTCTAATTGATATCTTTGCCACTCAAAAAATGTGAACTCAACCGAACCAGTTCGCAAGGCGTGTCTACTATTCTTGAATACCGTGCTGTAATATTTTATCCTCCATATCATGCGCTTTCGAAGGGCGTCTTTCGGAATCTCGTTTGCACACAATTTTTTGTCAACTTTTGGATCGAAATCGAGCACCCCTTAATTGATTTCATGCACCGATAAAACATTAGCTCTTCATTCGAAAATCAACAACTACCATGCCACATTTTATATGCACTAAGATGCATTGATTAACACGTCGACACTTTTAATTTAATTTAATATTTTAATTTAAATTTTAAATAAATAAAATTTAAACTAAATATTTAAAATTAAATATCTTCATCACCGGGGCACCTTTTTCAATGAAACGAAGAGCCAAATTGGGTTTTAAGGAAAACCCATTTCAAATATTTTGTCCATGGTTTTAAATAAAACCTTTTATTTTTTCTGCCTTTGTTTTCACAAAAAACCTTCCGCTTCTTGACATCAATGACAACATCAACACTTGAGCAAAGGCAATGTACCCAATGTACCCAAAATTGCCAACAATCTCCCCCTTTGTCATTGATGGTAAACCTTAACTGAAAAACACTTCTTAAGAGCCAAAACTAAAACCCACAACTGAGAATCTACCTTTGAAGTTTTGCTCCCCCTGACTTGAAGCTTTCCTCTTCACTTGAAGCTCTCCCCCTTACTCATATCTCTTCCCCTTTGTCATCAATGGCAAAGGGCCACCTTTGGGGCTCGGGACTAAGAATGAGCCTCTTAGCTTAGTCCCTCCCCCACCTCCTATTGAGGTGATTAATTTTGGGGTGGGATTAAAACTCCCTTTAGGCACTGATCATCATCAGCGTCTATAATTTCCTTGTCGGGCCTTCTCTTGAACTCTTTGTCCATATTCCTATTCCTGTTTCTGTCACTGTTCCTGTTCTTAGCCATGCCTTGATCCTTGGACCTGTTCATACCACTATTTTTTTTCTTGTACCTTGGAATTTCAGCTCTACACTATCTAGCTATGTGACCTTCATTGTTGCACTTGTAACAAGTAACAATGTTATTTCTTTAAGGCATACCTGTTCTTTGAATCCATCTGTTCTGATTAAACCTGTTCCTGTTATTTGCCTTGCAATGAACTGCCTTGTGCCCAAATTGATTGTAAGAGTAGCAATACCCATAAAATAAATCACCACTTCTGAAACTGTTATTTACCTTCTTCACTTGAGCCATGCAATGTACAGCCATGTGACCAAACCTGTGACAAGCAAAACATATGCCTTGAAACTTTCCTTTATTTGAATTCTTAGGTCCTGAAAACTTCTCCTTCTCATTCTGAATTCTGTTTTCTATTTCTATGCATCTATCATTCAAGGACTCATGATCTGAAATACTTTCCTCATTAGAACTCTCTTCCTTTTGGAATCTCTTACTAGACTCTCCAACTTGTTTCTTGTGTGGCTTAACAAAACCAAGACCTATTTTATCTGTTGTCTTTCTTTGACCTTTGATAAGAGATTTAACCTTTTTGGAGCTTTCTTGAAACTTGTATAGCTTATCCTTGTACTTTTTATTTTCCTCTTTCAACGAAGCCATTTTCTATTCTAATTCACTATACTCACGCACCTTAGATTCTAACTCATTCTTGAGTTCTTGTGCCTTAGCCATAGAGACATCAAGACTTTCTGTAAGTTCATATCTCTCCATATAACATTCATCTAACTTATCCTTGAGTCTAGCATTCTTATTTCTTTCCTTTTTCAAACCACTAAGAGCTTTAGTAAGATCACTTTCAAGATCCTCTATTTGATTGCATTTTGAATTATCAAGGCCTTTTTCAAGTTTCTTATCACTAGAGGTGCTACCCTTTTCAAAAACCATACATGCATATTCCTTATCATTTTTTGAAGCATCCTCATACATACTAGCAACCGAATCATTAATTGTGCAATCATCCTCAAGGTGACCACAATTTCCACATCTAAGACATTTCATGATAATGAATCTATGTTTTGGTTCTTCCTCTTTTTTTGATATGAACAACATCTCATTTTCATTATCACTTGAAGAACTTTCACTATCACTACTAGAACACTTACTTGCTTTGTCTAGGTAGAAGCTCTTCTTGTGTTTGTGAGAATACCTCTTTCCTTGATTGTTGTGCTCATCTTTCTTTTTCCTATGATGCTCATGTTTTTCAGAATCCTTGCTCTTACAGTCCTGTTTATCTTCATCACTTTCATCCTTGGCAATGATACAGTTAGTAGCATAATGACCAAACTTTCCACAATTGAAACATCTTACGTTTTTCATATTTTTGTGCTTTCTAGAGAACTTGCCTTTCTTTCTATAATATGCTTCTTCATCACCAGAAGACTCATCACTCTCTTGAAGCTGTTTACCTTTGGAATTCTTGGTAGTCTTGAAAGCTTCCTCCTTCTTGACATCAACCTTCACTTGACTTGAGTTCTTAACCCAAATGCTGCAAGTATACTATGGATCTCATATTTTTTCAACTTATCCAAATCTTTAGCTTCCTCAATAGCAGAAATATTTTCACTAAATCTATTAGGAAGAGATCTTAAAATCTTATCACAAACATCATTTTCAGCAAGCTCAAGACCTAAGTCTTTCATGGAGTTAACAACTTCATCCATACGAAGCATGTAGTCACTAATATTTTCATCATCATTCATCTTGAGTTGTTCAAACATACCTTTGAAGTGTCTCAACTTGGCCTTTCCGACATTTGTATCACCTGTATGAACCACCTTCAATCGATTCCACATTTCACTAGCTGTCTTGTAGGTGAATCACTTTGGTGAGATCTTCTTTCTGTAAGCCTTTCAAGATTGCATTCATTGCTTTTGAATTGCTGTGATGTAGGAGCCTCTCTTCTTTAGTATTAAGACCATGTTTAGGAATAGTGTACTCATCTTCAATTACTTCCCAAACCTCATTCCCAAGTGCCATTAGATGAACCTTCATCCTTGCACTCCAAATACCAAAATATGACCCATCAAGAATAGGTGTTGCATTGCCACTTGAATGATCCATTGTGTTCTTTACTAGCTTTTCCTTCAAGCTATTAAAATTTTTGAAGGCACCCGTTCTGATACCAATTGAAGAACACAAGCTTATACTAAGAGGGGGGGTGAACAGGTATAAGACCACTTTTTACTTTTCCTTTATACTTCAAAATAGTAAAGCAACATATCCAAAGCAATATCAAAACAATGCACAAGATCATCCACAAAGTGACACAACAATTTCAACGTGGTTCATCCACAAAACTTTTCTCTAAAAGTTATCTCAAAGTTCTTTGGGAAACCTTCCCAATTACAATGTTTATGAGCCTCGGATCAAAGGAGAAACCTTCCCCCAATCTAAATTTATGAGCCTCTGCTCAAAGGAGATACCTTCCCCTACCTCTGCTCTGGCTGGTGATCCTCTAGAAGACCTCTGCCTCTGCTACCCTTAGCAAATGGAACTCTATCCATAGAAGACACTTGTCTTCCTTACTCTGGCTAGATACCTCTGTCCTCAACTCTATCACCTCAAAGCTAGTCCTCGAATTTGCACTAAACACAGTCCTTCGATCTAGCACAAATGTCCTCTTCCTCTATCTTTGATCTACACCAAACACAGTCCTTCGATCTGGCACAAATCAGTCCTCAAGTTCTTCTCATAGAACCAATGCACCTCTATCCTCAAGTTATCTGATAGAACTATCAAACTCAGCTTCACAAGTCCTCTGCTAGGACCTGTCCAAATCTGCTCACAAGTCCTCAACAGAACCTGTCCAAAACCTGCTCACAAGTCCCCAACGGAACCTATCCAAAACCTGCTCACAAGTCCCCAACGGAACCTGTCCAAAACTTGCTCACAAGTTCATCAAGAAAACTTGCTTGGCATGAACCCACAAAGAGAATTGTTAGAGACCCAATGTGATTCATCAACCTCATAGAAGCATAAAGAGAATTGTTAGAGACTCAATATGTTCTATACTTAACTCCCAATCTCAATCTCAACTAATCTCATAGAAATAAGATAGATGTAATATGATTTTCTCAATAACATGAAACACATCCCAACAATTGCCAACCATGAAATATCTCATATAACAATGATACTCATGTTCTTTCCAACAACCAATATCTTTTCTCAACAAATTAGGGTTTCAACAACAATGCTCAAAGACAAGGTTTAACCAACATCATTCAACTCAACATTAACCTTGAAGCATTCTACCAATCATCACAAGAAAAGGAAACAAGTAGAAATCCTTTTCCCTCCAAAGATATTTGAACAAAAACATCCACCCACACAATATCACCAAATGCAAAGAATAACTTGTTCAAATCAACTCAATGGAGTAAGCCCAATATCATGAATCAAGTAAAAGCAATAACTTGATCAAACAACCTCTATGGAAGCAACTCAACCATCAACCTCAAAACAACCATCCAAGGGTTTCACCAACTCAATGCAAGTAGCAAGACTCACAAACATAACCCCTAGTGCACAATGCTTCCACTACCTCAAACCAGAATTATGCATTCACCAAAACTCTCATCAATGATAACAATGCATAAGTAGTCTTCAACAAACCAGAAAATAGGATTTACACCAAACCAAAGGAAACCTTGTTGTATACCTTTTCACTCCAATCTTATTTCAAGAAAACATACACCAATCATACTCATAAGAAGAATGTGCCCATACCTTATTGTAGTGAAGAAACCCCTTTGGAAATCTGCCACAATCACAAAATTCTTTTGCCAATCTTCACAAGGGTTAGTAGATCACAAAATAATCAACATTACTCCACTTTTCAATAACCATCACCAAAGCCTTTAATTCCACAACTTCCTTATCTCTCCTAAAACCACTTGTACCATAAAATAAAATAAATCACAACATTGCATAACCTTATAACTCCCAAAACCACTTATACCATAAAAGTAAAATAAATCACAACATTGCATAACCTTATAACTATTTCTTTGGCAAAAGTCCTTTTTAAAAAGAAACCAACACTCTAAAAGTCTTACTTCTTAATATGCAAATATAATCCTTAAGACTTTATTAAAAAGAATAAAAGTCAACTCCTTATAATAATCCTTGTAACTCCTGAATAACACAATATACCCCACACAAAAAATGCAATCCCTTATACCTCCCGACTAATCTCAAGCCCTTTTAAAATTCACAAAAATAATAATGACAAATTCTAGGCATACCTTTTATTACACAAAAAGAAAAGAATTGGTTCTCACTGCACCCCACAAGGAGACTCGAACCTATGCTTCATCGCCAAAACAACACCCTTAAGGATGACTCATGATTGCCACCCAGGCTACGTGCTCTCATAGCACTCAGTTCGCACACTCTAATTGATATCTTCGCCACTCGAAAAATGTGAACTCAACCGAACCAGTTCGCAAGGCGTGTCTACTATTCTCGAATACCGTGCTGTAATATTTTATCCTCCATATCATGCGCTTTCGAAGGGCGTCTTCCGGAATCTCGTTCGCACACAATTTTTCATCAACTTTTGGATCGAAATCGAGCACCCCTTAATTGATTTCATGCACCGATAAAACATTAGATCTTCATTCAAAAATCAACAACTACCATGCCACATTTTATATGCACTAAGATGCATTGATTAACACGTCGACACTTTTAATTTAATTTAATATTTTAATTTAAATTTTAAATAAATAAAATTTAAACTAAATATTTAAAATTAAATATCTTCATCATCGGGGCACCTTTTTCAATGAAATGAAAAGCCAACTTGGGTTTTAAGAAAAACCCATTTCAAATATATTGTCCATGGTTTTAAATAAAACATTTTATTTTGTCTGCCTTGGTTTTCACAAAAAACCTTTCGCTTCTTGACATCAATGACAACATCAACACTTGAGCAAAGGCAATGTACCCAATGTGCCCAAAATTGCCAACACCCAAAACATCATTACCAAAAATCCATGAAAATGATGTGATACCTCTATAGCCAAAAACCTTAAGGATTTTTTTCTTTTAATTTTAAAAATTAAAAATTAAAAAAATATTTTTTTTCTAAAACCTTAGGAAAATTAAAAGGAAATTAAAAATTAAATTAATAATAATGTTAATGTTCTAACCTTTGCATTTTTTATATTTTGTAGGAATATTGCTAGTGGTTGCATTAAGTATGGCAGATATGATGGCAAACATGGATCTTCAATACGAGTTGGGCAAGTACAATCATGCAAGATGGAAGTTAGGGAGAATTAATGATCAACCTAGATCTATAGACTAATTAAGATTTAGTGAGGCATGGCCATTTTGGAATGAGCATCGTGAAAATTGAAATTAAATGAAGTATGACTATTTTAGAACTCACAAACATCATGTAGATTAAGACTTTATGAGACATGGCTATAGTTTGGTAAGAAAATTAATTTCAAGAAGCACATACTGGAAGTATATGGAAATTAATTGTAGAATGTAATCCTAAATGAACGCCAAAAAATTGTATAAATAGTAGCTCACTAGCCTATGACAAAGGTCAAAAACCATCTATTAGTTGGATCCTTTTTTAATTTTTTGCTCTCTCTTTGTAGTCGGATGGTATTTTTGAACCAAGTGGTTATTGCTTTCTAAGCTCTATTCTTGTAATCCACCAAAGTGGAAAAATATAAAACAATATACCTAATGACTATATTTTAATATAAAGGCTTTTGGAAATTTTTGTATTCAATCTATGCATGTTGATGGTGGTTGCACTCAGTCCATATCATAGTCAATTGTTTCTCTAAAGATTGTACCATCCCAATCCATAGGTTGTGTGAATATTATTTAGGTTGGGATTGGTTTAATTTGGATTTGTTGTTTTACTGAATTAGAGCTAGAGTTTAGGACAGTATCAACTTGTATTCTTTTATTTTTCTCTCACCGTTCAACGTTTAACTTTTATTTGAAACTTATTTATATTAGGAGTAGATTAGTTTTTATTCAAAGCATTGAAGCTATTTTTATATAGTGCATTTTAAAATTTTAGATAGCTTCAATAGAATCATTGTCATTATATATGTGATAAATTATAATTGCAATGAACAATATAGATTGACTAATCATATTTTGCAATGCTTAAACTTTTATATTTTATTACCTAGTTTTAATTCCACTCAACTCATTTTGTTTGAGCATCAATATAGTGGAATTATATTTAGATAGTCAAGTTCCTATTCTTAAAGCTTTCCATTATCAATGACCTCTAAGTCCATCCGCATTGGAAAATACCTGGCATACCTAAACCTTAGGAGAAACATATTTCTCTTTCAAGAGGGAATAAATCTCTATTCCATGTACATTTTTTTTTGGTAAGTTAAGTTGAATAAAAAGTGGGTTTTTATCAAAGATCCCAAAACTTGATTACATCAAACTACAAGAGGAAAAGTCCAAGTATGGACATCAATAAATGCTTTAGGAAAGCCTTGATGAACACCTTCAGGAAAGCATTCAAGAAGGTAGTGAGGAAAAATATGCGAAATAAAATTTGAAAAGCCCACTAGGCAGGAAAGGAGAAGTCAATAGAAGAAAACAAAAAACCCACCTAAAATCAAATTTGAAACTTAAAAAATGCGATAAAAGAAAATAGACACCTAAATTTAAATTTGAAATATCCCAAGGGTGGGAAAAGGAAATAGGTGTCAAACCACCCATGGGAAACTATAAACCATGAAAGATACAACTTCCCACACCAGGAAAAACTAGCCAGAAGTAGAAAAACCACCCTACACTAAAGGGTGGAGTAGAGAAACTGTTATTACAGTAAATCCCACCTAAAAAAGGATGGGAAGTAAGCAAGGATGCCATAGGATCACTCAAATAGAGAAAAACATAATTTCTTGCAAGCCTTAAAGGTGGAACAACCAATAGAGGATTTCCTTAGACCATAAAATCCTCAAGCAGTAAATAATAGGCCTAGAAAGTGGGTCAGTATACTAAGGAACTCCACAGGCCACGAAGTCCTCATGCAATGAATAATGAAGCCTTCAAGGATGTAAACCCAATATATGAAGTAATATAAGAAGAACAACATATCGTAGGAAAAATACAAGAAAGTTTCCAAGGAACCCAAGAGGCAGGAGCCACGAGGAAGCCCAACTATATATGATAAATCCCAAATAGAAAGGATGTAGCCAAAAATCCAAAACAACCTTTAGCACCACCACAAAATAGCTTTATGGAAACATATGAGGAAGTCCCGTAAGAAAATGTATCAAGGAAACTAGAGGCCCACCCAGGTTAGCCATGAAAGAAACTAAAATCCTGCTAGACCCACAACAACAATCCCAAAGAGCAGAGACAGAGAAGAAAGCACATGGTCCTCCGCAAAATAAAAAGGATACTGTGCAAAATTTCTCATGAAGCCACTTTCCTACAGCCCCAACATTTTGCAACTAAATAACCTCCGAGGGAAAACATCGAGAAGACACCTAAAAATTTTGGAAAAAACTATGAAATCTAAGGAAAAAAATCACTGAACAAACCCAAAAAACCTAGGGAAAGTCCTAGGGAAGAACCCAAAACCATACCATGATCCAAGAACAGGAGGAAAACCCCACAAAAAATTAAGGAAATGGGTAGAACATTGGATTAGTGATCTCCCTCCCCAAGGAGATCATATGCACCACCATATTGCCAATAAGGAAGGGTTATGGAAGTGCTAGGGAAGCTGGGACAAGATCAGGGACCTGGGACAAGAATAGGGAAGGAATGCAGGGAAGTGGAACAGGACTTCCATAGGAAGTCACCTACAAATCTCTCTATTCCATGTACATTGACATACCCTTAACAATGTGTTCTTTGCACACTCAATAGGACTAACGCTAAAATGAGGGCCAAAGATAGATTTCCTTGGTGTTTTGTTTATATTAAACATATTGACTGTCAAAGTTAGTGCCAAAGTTCACTGTCCTTAAGTTCCACCAATGAAAACTCTTAATCCGTGGTTTGGGGGAAGGAACCCTTTGAACATACCAAGGCTTGCACATGATATATGATGAAATGAGGTTATTTGAACAATAAATTAAGGTATATAGAGACACCTTAATTCATTTCCAAATTATGCATGAGGATGTTGCTTGTAGAATTTTTTTCCATACACATTGGATGAGTTTGCATATGATTGGTGTATCAACTTACCTTTAGATTACATCTTCCTATGGAGAACACAATGAATCCTTGAGGCTATTCAATATTAGGTTCTATAAGTTATATACTCAATTGGTGACACCTTTCATCCTTACAAAGGAAGTAGTCATCCAAATGCACTTTAGATAATTAGACCCATTAAATTCCATATTTTTGAAGAGAGTTCCTCAAATTACATCATTTCCCAAAGCATATAGTGAGGCAATCAAAATTGAACAAAAATTAATACCTCAAGGTTTTTGTATGCGTCAATTACCATCACTTGGAAAACTTGGAACTTACAATCAGATACCACAAATAAATCAAGCTCTTACACAACACCTTCCCATGTTAAATTCATTTCTAGGAGTTATGTATGCCAAATAGTACCAACCTTTCATTTTGGTAACCTTCAGATGATGCCTAATGCGAGTAGTCAATAGACCATACCAATACATTTGGAAAATTAGGTGACCATGAACAATGTTCTCAATCATAGTCTTCCATAAAATGATCAACCGATCTTATATACACTTTTTAACATATTTGCATCCATGAATAATGGAATAGCTCAACTAGGACTAAGTCAAATTAATAGCATAAATATTGAGTTAGATAGCTTAGAAAATATGGTTTAAAATTTGAGAAATGATATGCTCCAATTGCAAAGACAAGTTCCTCAAAACTCACCTTCAAATAACATTCAAAATAAAATGACAACCTTTGAGGTTCCATAAATTTGGTTGACCTTTCTCTATCCAAGTGGTGCGAGGTCCATACCACTACTCAACATGGTGAAGTTGACTATCTAGAGTTTAAAACTACTTTAGATATTGTCTAAAAAGAGATGAAAGTTTTTGAGTTAGTACCCACCAATGAGAATTGTTGAAATCAAGTTAGTTAAAATGTAGGGATAGCCTTAGTTTTAAAAGAATATGAACCCTTAGAAGTGGATGAAGATGAATCTAAAGAGTTCTTGGAAGAAGAAGTGGAAAATCAAAAGAAGTTTCAAAGAGATAATAATTATATTTCTCGGAGTAAAGGAAAAGAACCATTAACTTCTTTGACATCTCCCAAAGAAAATTCCATCCAATATGATATGTAAGACATGGAAATACCTACCCCATCTAAGGATATTGAAATGGCTATGTAGTTAGAAATCAATATGAAATTACCATAGATAGAGAAAACTCTAAAATAAAATAATCTTGGATATGTTATTATTGAAGACCTTAAGAAAACCAAGGAAAATAGTCCTTTTATTGAGGTAGTTTAGTTGCATGAGGAAGAATGAACTACAAAGGTTATCAATGCTCACGTGGCTATAAATAAAGAAAAGATAGAATACTCACCTTCAATGTTGACTATTAGAACTTTTGGTAAATTTTTACATAACTTTTTAGTGGATTAAAGTGCTTCTAATAATGAAATGACATATGTTATTGGTAGAAGATCATAGTTTACCCTTTTTTTCTCAAACAAGAAGGTTGTTCAATTGGATTAAAAGGAGGTAAACATGGTTGGGATGTTAAATCAAACTCATATATAGTTGGTTGATAAATATAAGATACAAAAATACATTAATATTTAGGTTGTGGATATCCTAGATGCCTACGAGATGCTTCTTAATCATGATTGGTCAAAAATACTGAATGGTTATATGGCAACTAGTTTTTTACAAAAGGGAGCCAATATTAAAGATGCTTATCAATAAGTACAACAATGTCAATGAGGTTTTGTGCATTAAGTCAGAATGGGGATTTTATAATGTGGTGGTGGAAATCATAATTGAAGGTAATTATCTAATATTAGAGATCCCGCATGGCAAAAAAAAAATTCAAGACCAGTTGTGGACCTTCAAGTTTAATGGATTAAATTCTAAATATAGTAGTGATTGAGTTGATGGGTGAGAGAGGTAAAAAATGCCTTTAATATTTCATATCTAGTGTTTCTATGGGATGATGCCCATAAAAGCTAGCATGCCTATCATGATATACGGATTTCAAGTTGTGGTAATCATGTTTGAGATATTGAAAATTTTAATTATGGAAAATTTGATCCCTTTGGCTAAAGACCCTTTCAAATATCAAACATTGCAAGTCCTACCTTGTAAATAGCTTTGTATATAATTTTGTTTTTTCAATTTTGGGTGTGCTGATTTTGGTGCATTTTATTTTTGTTGTGTTTTGTTTTTCTTTGATTTTATTTTTTAAATTTTGCTTTACCTTATGCTTTTCTCTTTTTGGATCAAATTTGTCAAGTGTAACCAACTTGTGGTTGCTCTAAGCTGAAAAGAGTTTTTTGTGAAATTTAGGAGTGGAAAGTTCTACAATGATCTCAATGAAGCCCATTGTTTTGTACAAAGCAAATAAATTTGAAAGCAATGCAAAATGATGTCACAACTTCAAGGAATGAAACCATTATGGTTTGGTTTTTAGGTAAACTGCATTCACGTGTTTACCCCCTTACTTGGCATAGCTTATGGAATTTTTGGTATTCAAAAAATAATTAAATAAATAAATCTATGTTCAAAAAGAGAGAGAGAGAAAGAGAGAGAGAGAGAGAGAGAGAGAGAGAGAGAGAGAGAGAGAGAGAGAGAGAGAGAGAGAGAGAGAGAGAGACTTAAGTACTTGGGTGATTCAAACAACCTCTTTTAAGGCTATATATGTATGGTTAACAATAGATCAAGGTCTTGAGTGGGATCAGAGATAACTCTATTGTGGCTATAAACACTCAATTGGCAGTGGAGCAATATCTGGAAACTGGTGACATATCTACCTGTGTGACAAAGCTCATCATTAGTAGACCAATGTTCACTCAAGGGTAAACTAGCTTAATTTCCAAACTGTGGTGAAATACCTGATCATGGAATAAGAATGAATTTACATGCACACAATTTTTTAAAAACAAAATGCAGTATTGCTTTCAGATAAAATTTCCCAACCCCAACCTCGGGTGGATGCCAAATTTTTGGTTTTTTTGGTTTTGAAGTTTCATTGTTTTTTAAAGAGGGTTATTTCTATTCCAAAAATCCTTAGGATCATTTTCTAGTAGAGTCATCATTTATTGTTGTGTGCTTGCACAACATACCTCAGTTTTGAATGAGGACCCACTTTTTGAATTTTGGTAGTCCTTTATTTATTTTTCTTAGGTTTATAAGCAATTTTAAATCATGTTGAGATTAGTTTTTTTTAGTTGAAAACTCTTTTGTATTTTTTAATTTTTCTGCATCATGAGATTGTCATGAGAATTGTGGTCATGATTGTGTTTATTTTTCCTTCCATTCAATGCTATCTAAAAATAGCTTTTTAAATGGTGTGGGCTCTAAGTAATATTAAGGCTTGAATTTTTTTACCTTAAGTATAATGTTCAATATGCTGCTACGAGGGTCACTTGGGAAGTTATTAGAAAAAATTTATACATTTTTGAAACCCTAGAACTCAAGTGAAATGAAATTTTTCACTTCCAGGCAATTTTAAATCTTTTCAAGACAATTGAATTTCATTTTTGGGTAGCAAGAATTCATTTTCAAGCATTGAAAAATTATTGTCGGATAGTTAAAAAATAATTTTTCGATAATTAAAGGTCATCTCCAAGCATTAAATTTTGTTTGTAGGTAGTTTAAAATTTGTTCTTGGGCAATTATTTTTTCATCTCTAGACATTTAAAAAATAATTTCTGTGTAGTTGCATTTTATTTCCACATAATAAAGAATTAATTTTGGGCTATTGAAATTTATTTTTGGGTCATTTAAAAATATTTTAGGGCACTTAAATTTGTTTTTGGACGTTTGGAATTTGTATCCAAGCTATTTAAAATTCTTTCCTAATAATTAAAAGTCTTTTGTAGGTAATGGAAATACATTTCCAAGCATTGAAATTTATTATATGATAGTGAAAAATCATCCAATCATCCACAAGCCGTTAAAATGTAAAGTGCATGAAATCAAGTGTTGAAGTTGCCAAAAATATTGTACCCTAGTAAAGTGCAGAGAGGTAATGAAAGTTTAGTAGCTTTCAAAAAAATGAAAATTTGCTAAGTGTAGAGATTGCTAAAACCTTTTGTACCCTAGTTTCAAGAGATAAAAAATCCAAATATTAGCAATTGAAAGTGCATATGACACTCCAAGGTAAAGGAAATAAATCCTATCCATTAAATAATAAAACCCATAAATAAAGAATGAAACCCAAAAATAGGAAAGTGAATCTAGTAATAAAAATAAAGCTCAATGAATGGAAAACGAAGCTCAAAAACTAAAATTAAACCTAACAATTGGAAATGAGTCACACCAAGGAGAATTTAGCATCTGAATAATTTTTTTTGTGGGTTACATAGGAGAGTTGGTCACAACCACACTATTTTTATAAATTGACAAGTGCAGGGTTCAAACCATAAGGGCTCCTCCCACCAAACCTATTTTACCTTATGAAAGCATGAGGATACAAAAACAAAAAGGAATACGCCACAAGAAAAGAACAAGAAATAACGTATGCAAATTGACACAAGATAAAAGCAATAGAAATATGGTAATATATTTTATTGATATGCTTTACAAATTGTGTTACAATACGTCTCCTTCCTTTTTAGGGGATAGGAGAGTCAAATGTGTTTCTTGTCACAAGATCCATGGCTAACAATCCTTCTTCCGCGTGCCCACATGTAATATGGGCAGACCAAAACGTCACCACCACCATTGTATGTGATTATTTGCTCTTTATTTCTCCTCTAATTTTGGAAACCTGCTTTCAAAGAAACAGAAAATATTAGTAGCACCTACGGACGGAATAAAGCATGTATTTCCCAAGGCCTACTATCAGTAAATGCATGAAAATAATAAAAAGACTATAAAATAAACTCTAATTGACCTGAAAATTTGAAAGAAGCATAAAAATATCATCATAAGACCATTACAAAAAGAACAGTCTGAAAATTCCTCACATATCTGTACTCGCTCCAGGGTGGGACGAATAGGACTATGAGAATTGGCCAGAAAGCACCATGTTCAATGTCTAGCTTAGGAAGCTCCAAAAGACCTGTAAAATTGGGGTTAGCTAATTGGGGGCATTTTGGGAAGACCCAGATGCTCATATTTCTCCAATTTTGCCTCTAGAATCTATATTTTGAAGGTGGCATCTACAAGTTAGTGAAAGCAGGAAATAGCAATAACCTGGTCAAAACTACTCAGAATGAAATGAAATTTGAACTGTAACCTATTTAACCTATCTAGAATTAGATGCAAAATAAAAAAACAATAAATCTATCACAGATTTCTAATCATCCCGGGGTGGGGCGATTAGCACTGTGATAGTTTGGGGAGCGCCCGAGGGCAGGATGCCCACTAATTGAGGCACTGTTTCGGCACCAATCCACTTGGTATGGGTCCAAAACTGGTTATGAGGTGTTGTCAACAAATTTTGTAGATAGTTGTAGTCAAAAAATTGGGTTTTGGGTACAGATTTGTGCCTCCAATAGTCACCCAATAACCTCCCTTTCGAATGAGAGATTAAGGATGTAAAAGCACAAATCACAATTAGGTATGAAATTGGCAGCAATTCATTGCTCAAATGCTCCTTCTCTGTATATCTTTTGGGTGGGAAAACTCCCCAATTTATAGATGTTAGGGTCTCCTTGTTTGAATTGCGCATGCGAGGGTGCCACTTGAGTTAACTGTCCTATTTTTAGAGAAAAGCTAACTCCCTGATAAAAAAGCTTCTTGCATGAGGTTTCTAAAATAATGACACTCATCATTGAAGTATCTCTTCTTGAATAAAATATTTTCCTTGTAATTGCATGGCCTGAAGCCTCAGTTAACTAGCAAAGTTATCGAGGTTTGACTTTTTGCCAGTCAAACTTTCTATTCGCCTCACCCTAGGGTGAATGCTGATATTCGTCCTTGGGTGGAATGAGTGCTAGTTTGTATTTGTCCCGGGGTGGGACGAGTAGAGATCAAGGTGCCAAAAAGGTTCCAAATTGACCTATGACCTCTAAAACTACTTTTGGAAGTGGTTAGGACCACTGTTTAACCTCTAGGGGCTGCCCTTTGGGCTGTTTGTGTCAATGCGATCAACGCTTATTGTCACGTAATCAGATTGGTGCTATTTTGGTGTCTACACCTTATTATTGTTGATCCAACATGCAGATGACCATTGGTAATTCAATATTTTTACCATCATCATCGATCTGGAACACACTTAAAGTATTCATATCAGACTACTACCTTTGTAAATAGGCTACCCTTGAGGTTTGAACCTAGGTGTCTTCTTGGTAAGTGCCTAGCCAAACAAGCATGTACCAATACAATCAGCCCTCAAGGGCTTAGCATTCGAATAATATAGATTAAATATTCGATATTGAGAAAAATAAACAAAAATATGACTATGTTTGGATGTTGTCAAAATTAATGTACCATATTGGGAAGCGGGGTGGTACCAAAAATTTAGTAGCTTTGATAATAGAAATTTGCTAGCGTTGACATTGGCAAAAATAATGTACCATATTGAAAGTGAGGTGGTAGCAAAATTTCGTCAGCTTATCAGATATGATGTGAGAGAGGAAAATTTTCTAAGTGTTGACATCCCCGACAACCTTGAGAGAAAAGTAAAAATTTTGCTCAGTATTAAAAGTGTTGAAGTTTGGAGATGATGACATCCACGAAGAAACATAAAAACCCTTGGGAATTGAAAATAAAGTCCAAAAATAGAAATGAATGCCTAGAAAATTGAAAGTGAAGGTCAACAATTGGAATTTAATACCCAGATCTCAAAGAATGAAACTCGGCAATTGGTAATAATCTAGCACTTAGAAGTTGATCTTAGTGATTGAAGGCCACCTGAATTGATGCCCTAATTATGAGAAATGATATAGTCCTAGAAAAACATAACCAAAAATCCATGAAAATGATGTGATAACTTTATAGAAAAAACCTTAGGAAAAAGAACTTGGGTGAAGATAGCAAGAGTGGGAGTAGTAGTAGCAGTGGGAGCAGGATCAAAAACCTCCAATGATGGAAGCGAGACCCAACTGGGAAGATCTTGGCATGCTGTAGGGAATCCGAGCCTAGACAAGGTCAAGGATTGGACAACAAGCCCCACTAGAAATGTGCACTCAAATCCCCTGGATAAAAAAACCCTTGACAAGTCTATCGAGGAAACCTTCCATGGGGGCCCAATAAACCCTCCTATGTTTAGATCATGTCGGGATAGGTGAGCCTTCCCAAAATCTCGAGCATGGGCTTATCCCTAAAAGGAATGAACATTTCCATCCCTCCTGATGTCTTCTCCACCTATGTCTTAGGGACATCCTTCTCCCTCATAGGTAAGTTTATCTAGGGATATCTAAACACGAAAACCATTCACTGCTAGGCTTACTCCAAATGGAAGACCATTGGGAATATGGCTATCATAGCCCTCTCGAAGGGTTTCTTCCTTATCAAGCTCAACAATTGGGATGAAACCAGTCAGATCCTTATGGGTGGGCCCTGGTTCCTTGGTTATAGAAGCCTATTTATCAGATACTGGGCAACATACTTCAACCCCAAAACCTAGAGCATAAATTTTACCCCAATTTGTGTCTGAATCCCAGACCTTTCATTTCACCTATAGTAAGAGGATGTGCTAAAAATAATCATGATGGCCATAGGATAGTTGGTGGCCTTCAAATCAGCAACAAAGGTATGATCCCAAATGGTCCATGTCCTCTTATGCATTAATGTAAACCTAGAATCTTAGCTTCCATCCTTAGTCACCCTGAATTCTGGATCCTACCAATGACACCAACCTTTGGATTACGAGAACAAACCAAATTTTGTGTTGCATGCAAGGGCATATTCAAAACTAGTTCCCCATCAACAAACATTCATAGTATCCTATGATCAGGGACTCCTTACCAAATTCTCCCTCCACTAGAAGGTTCCCCAACCTCGGCTCGTCCCAAAATGGGTGCCCCAACCAGATACCCTCAAGACCCCCTTATTGGTGGGAAAAGAGGCCAAACATTGCTGATAAGGGGAAAAAAAAGGTTGATCCTATCTTGGTAGTAGATAATGACCAGTTATGTACCCATCCCAACCCTAACCTTGAGATCATTGATGTCTTGGTCCCCACTATGGACATTTATTATTCGACTGCTGGTCCAGTTTTCCCACATTTGATCCCTATTACCCCTGCCTCTCCAGTGACCTCCCTTAAATTTTCATTCCCAACCCCTCCCTTAGTAATGGGATTACCCAACTCAGATATGGGCTTGGAAGACCAACCAGAGCATCCCATTGCCTCCCCCTACCAGATCCTCCCATTTCCTCTACCACCACTCCCAACTGTTCCCCCCTCCATGATCCCCTTATCCCCCCTAGCTACTTTTGAGGCTGGGTCTGAGATGTCTAATAATGATGACGATGGCAGCCCATCCCCTTCCCACTCATCCCTAGAAGGATTTTGTCCAAATAGGACCCATGTCAAACTATTCACACTCAATGAGGGCCATAGGATAGTTGGTGGCCTTCAACTCTACAACCAAGGTATGATCCCAAATGGTCCATGCCCGCTTATGCATTAATGTAAACCTAGAATCTGAGCTTCCATCCTCAATCACCCTGAATTCTGGATCCTACCAATGACACCAACCTTTGGATTACGAGAACAAACCAAATTTTGTGTTGCATGCAAGGGCATATTCAAAACTAGTGCCCCATCAACAAGCATTCATAGTATCCTATGATCGGGGACTCCTTACCAAAGGCTCCCTCCACTATAAGGTTCCCCAACCTCAGCTCATCCCAAAATGGGTGCCCCAACCAGATACCCTCAAGACCCCCTTATTGGTGGGAAAAGAGGCCAAACATTATTGATAAGGGGAAACAAAAGGTTGATCCTATCTTGGTAGTAGATAATGACCAGTTATGTACCCATCCCAACCCTAACCTTGAGATCATTGATGTCTTGGTCCCCACTGTGGACATTTATTATTCGACTGTTGGTCCAGTTTTCCCACCTCTGATCCCTATTACCCCTGCCTCTCCAGTGACCTCCCCTACATTTTCATTCCCAACCCCTCCCCTAGTAATGGGATTACCCAACTCAGATATGGGCTTGGAAGACCAACCAGAGCATCACATTGCCTCCCCCTACTAGATCCTCCCATTTCCTCTACCACCACTCCCAACTGTTCCCCCCTCCATGATCCCCTTATCCCCCCCTAGATACTTTTGAGGTTGGGTCTGAGATGTCTAATAATGATGACGATGGCAGCCCATCCCATTCCAACTCATCCCTAGAAGGATTTTGTCCAAATAGGACCCATGTCAAAATATTCACACTCAATTATGGAAGTGATAGAAAGAGAGGTTGTCCCACCCTAGGAAAATAGAGAAGGAAGGAGGTAGAAGACGACATTGCCAATGGAATTTAGATGACCCTCCTATCTGATGCCATTAATATTTTGAAATAAGAACCAAACAGATCCAAACCTACCTCCCATCAAGCGAAAGGAGGCAGAAGATCCCCCAAAGGTGCCAAATGAATATCCTCACTTGGAATGTGAGAGGGCTCAATGGAGCCCCCAAGAAAAGCACCCTAGCCCACCGTCAAAAGGAGCATAACTCATACATCCTCATTCTTTAGGAATCCAAACTCGATGAGAACTCATCTCCCAAAGCATCCAAAGTAGTTTGGAGCAAAAACAATTTCCTATTCACCTTAGCCCAAGGCACCACTGGGGGTCTGCTTTGCTTGTGGTACCCAACCATAGTCGAAGGGAGTTTGATTCCATATTCTCCTATAATAATCAACATCATGTTTCATATCTTGGCTTCCCACCAGACTTGGATCCTCTCCAATATTTATACCCCAAATATCCTGATTGAAAGGGCTTCCCTCTAGGATGAGATTAGCCTCATGCAGGAAGCATTCAAGCTCCTTACCTAGATCCTGACAAGTGACTTCAATAGCCCCCTGTTTCATTAAGAGAAAAATTGAGGGTTCTCCTTGTGCTCTAAGAGCATGGAAGAGTTCAAGGATTTCATCAACTCCAATGAGCTTATGGACGTCCACCTAAAAGGAGTGAACTTCACTTGGAGAAACAAAAGGGTTGGGACCAACCTTATCCAGGTCAAACTAGACAAGGTATTTCTATCTAGAGAAGCCATCCCTTTTTTTGTGAATGCAACCCTACATTCCCTCCCTAAAATTGGTTTCGATCATAGCCCCCTCCTCTTTGAATCTAGCAGACCTACTTCCTCCAAGTGACCCTTCTATTTTGATTCTATGTGGTTCCACCACCCCACCTTTAGATTGTAAGTGGCCTTGCAGTGGACCCAAACCTTTGGAGGGACCCCTTCTGGGTAGCTCCATCAAAAAATTAGGTTCCTCAAAGACAACCTCAAATATGGGAACAGGGACATCTTCGACAAAATATTTGAGAACAAAAAGCTCCTAAAGGAGAAGCTGGAAAACTTAGAACACAAATTTTAGGAAGGCACTAAGGACCTCGAATCTAGGGAGGAGGAATGTAGAATCCTAGCTGAATTTCATAATTTTATAGCAAGGGAGGAAACCTACTGGAGGCAGAATATGAGATCCTTGTGGCTCAAAGAAAGTGATGTGAACACCAAATTCTTCCATGTGTCCACTCTTTGAAATAGAAGCACTAACAAAATTTTTGAACTCACTCGTAGTGATGGGAGTTCTACTAGGGACGAGGATGAAATTAGAGCCGAGGCCTCAAGTTTTTTCTAGGGCCTCCTAGGTACCCCATCCCAATCCTCCCCTCAAGAGGCCAAGGTCCTTCTTAAACACATCCCTCACTCCATCTTCTAGAAAACCAAAAAAATGATCATTAGCCCCCTTGCAGATGTGGAAATCAAAGAAACCATATTCTCCATGAAGGTCGATACTACCATCAACCCAGATGGTTTCCCTTCCCATTTATTCTAGGTCTTTAGGGAGCTCATGGGTCAAGAAGTGTGTGTAGCCATTAGGGACATCTATTCCTTAGACTTCATTCCTTGTGGCATCAACTCCACCTTCATAGCCTTTATCGTTAAAATCCAAGCAGCCAAGACCTTGTCTGAATTTCATCCCATTAGCCTCTTTAACGTCTTATACAAAATTTTAACTAAGGCTAGCGGAGTTCTGTTAAATGGAAGGTCATCACATATAGGGTTATCAACATCCACGAATCACTACACTATGCATCCCTAGCCAAGAAACCAACGTTCCTTCTCAAGATGGATATGAATAAATATTTTGACAAATTTAGATAGGGCTTCCTCATAGAGGTCCTCCTCAAATTTGGATTCCATCCTAGCTGGGTTGATCTCATCAAACATTATGTGTTTTCCCCTTGGTTCTCCATCTTGGTCAATGGATTCACCATAGGATTATTTCCTAGCTCTAGAGGCCTAAGACAGGATGACCCCTTATCCTCGATATTTTTCATCATCCTAGCCAAAACCTTGGGGAAAACCATTGCTTATGCAACCAGGAATGGGCTCATCTCAGGGATCAAACCCACCTTAGGGCTGGCCATAGTTTCCCACCAATAATTCATGGATGACACCATCCTCGACACGCCTGCCTCGATGGTCCAAGAAAAAACCATCAAGCATATCCTCAAGTTGTACAAGAGCATGGTTGGGCAGGAGATAAATCTCTAGTAAAGCAAAATTTACTTCATCCAAAATCCCTAGGAAAGACAATTCAAGATAGCCTGGATCCTCAGATGTTTCCCAGAAGCCCTCTCCACCACCTTCCTTGGGCTCCCATTGTTCATTGGTTTCCCTTCCAAGGCCTTGTGGATCAACATAGTAGAGAAAATTTAGATGAAATTTCCTTCTTGAAAAGTCCACCTTCTAACCCATATTGCTAAAGCTACCCTCACTTCTACCTGCCTTCAAAGCATTCTAATGTATTTCATGTCCATATTCATAATCCCTTCCTCTATCAACACTCACATTGAGAAGATACATAAGAGATTCCTCTGGTTCAGAAGTAAAGAAAAGAAAAGGATCCCTATGGTATCTTGGCCTCTAGTTTACTAGCCCAAGGGAGAATATCTATCCTTTCCAAGAGATGCACCCTAGACCACCTTAAAAAAGAGCATAACTCATCCATCCTCATTCATTAGGAATCTAAACTCGATGAGAAATCATCTCCCAAAGCATCCAAGGTAGTTTGGAGCAACAACAATTTCCTCTTCACCCTGGCCCAAGGCACCACTGGGGTTATGCTTTAGTTGTGGGACCCAACCATAGTTGAAGGGAATTTGAATTCATCTTCTCCTAGAATAATCAACATCATGTTTCATAGCTTGGCTTCCCACTAGAACTAGATCCTCTCCAATATTTATTGTGGGACCCAAATATCTTGATTGAAAGGGCTTCCCTCTTGGATGAGATTAGCCTCATGCAGGAAGCATTCAGGCTCCTTACCTAGATCCTGATAGGTGACTTCAACATCCCTCAGTTTCACTAAGACAAACATGGAGGGTACTCCTTGTGCTCCAAGATCATGGAAAATTTCAAGGCTTTCATCGACTCCAACGAGCTTATGGATGTCCACCTGAAAGGAGTGAACTTAACTTGGAGAAATAGAAGGTTCGGGGCTAACCTTATCCAGGTCAAAATAGACCGGGTCTTCCTATCTAGATAAGACATCCCTTTGTTCACAGATGCAACCCTCCATGCCCTCCCTCAAATTGGTTTTGATCATAGCCCCCTCCTCTTTGAAGCTAACAAACCTACTTCCTCCAAGTGCCCCTTTCATTTCGATTCTATGTGGTTCCACCACCCCACCTTCATATTACAAGTGGCCTTGTGCCAGACCCAACCCTTCGGAGGGACACCTTCTAGGCAGCTCCACCAAAAACTTAGGTTCCTCAAAGACAACCTCAAATTCAGGAATAGGGACATCTTCGACAAATTATTTGAGAATAAAAATCTCCTGAAGGAGAAGCTAGAAAATTTAGAACGTAAATTTTAGGAATGCACTACAGACCTTGGATACAAGGAGGAGGAATGCAGAATCCTAGTTGAATTTCATAATTTTCTAGCAAGGGAGGTGTTGTGGCTGCTCCACAACGTACCCCAAAATTGGGGACCCACCTTTTTTTGCATGTTTTCCAAGAAGACCGAAGTGGCCCATATGCTAAAGATCAAAGAAAAAGCAAAACACCACAAGGAGAAAAAGTGTCGCGATATCGCGACATGTTGCATCTTCATGGCCAAAAGAGAAAAAGTGTCGTGATATCATGACATGTTGCATCATCATGGCCAAAAGAGAAAAAGTGTCGCGATATCGCGACATGTTGCATCATCATGGCCAAAAGAGAAAAAGTGTCATGATATCTCGACATGTTGCATCATCACGGCCAAAAGAGAAAAAGTGTCATGATATCATGACATGTTGCATCATCACGGCCAAAGGAGGAAAAAGTGTCGCGATATCGCGACATGTTGCATCGTCGCGGCCAAAAGAGAAAAAGTGTCACGATATCGCGACATGTTGCATCGTCATGGCCAAAGGAGGAAAAAGTGTCACGATATCGTGACATGTTGCATCATCGTGGCCAAAAGAGAAAAAGTGTCATGATATCGCGACATGTTGCATCGTCACAGCCAAAAGAGAAAAAGTGTCACGATATCGCGACATGTTGCATCTTCGCAGCCAAAAGAGAAAAAAAGTGTCGCGATATCGCGACATGTTGCATTTTCGTGGCTAAAAGCAACAAAAGAGAGAGAGGAGGCAAAGGTGTCACGATATCACGACATGTTGCATTTTTGCGATTCAAAAGGGGCAGGCAAGTAGAGAAACAAGAAGTGTCACGATTTCGTGACATGTCCGATTTTTGCCAAGGTAACAGACCTGCATAGTGACGTGGACATAAGGACAAAATCCAATGAATAAGACAAAATGTTACATAAGGAATCTTTAATGATTTGAAATCATTTAAGATGGTCGTTACACATGGAAGGAAACAGACGCAAGCCCATGTGGAGAAAATGAAATGAAGGGCCACAAAATAGAAATGAAAAGTCTTTTTGGAAACCAAAACACATGCATGCACAAGGGAAGGTGAAACGAACAACCATTGGAAAATGAAACAAACAACCATTGGAAAATGAAATGAAAAGCTTCCTAAAAAGTTTTAAATACGCCAGGCAAGGATGTTTTGAAGGGTTGGAAAATTTCTACGAGCAGAGTTGCAGATTTGAAGGCGAGAGGGCCATTCTGGACCTGTTTGAGTCATTTTTCTTCCATGGACTGGTTTGGGAAAACCAGAAATTTTGCTATTGTAAAATGACACATTTTTAATGCAGAAGTTTTCAGAAATTTGCATCTTGAGGGCAAGAAAGAAGGAGATTCTCTTTGCATGCTATGGATTTAATGTCTATTTCTTTTCTCTTTTTCAGATTTTGAGTTTGTAGATGGAGTTAATGCAAGTTTGCTTGGTTGCTTCATGTGAATGCTTGAACCTGAAATTTATTTTAAACCCTAGGAACCAACACTTAGTCTATGGGGATTGTGCTTGTTTTGCAAGTCCAATAGGTTAGGTTGCATGCATGGAGACCTCACATCTTCGGTTTTGTCGAAATAGGATAGCATCATACTGAATGCATTTTATTTTCAGTTTTTCGCATTTCATTTTCATTTTTCTGCATTTTATTTTTCCAGAAATTTTAACTTATTTTAAATTTTCAGGCATTAAAATAAACATTTAAAAATTTTCAAAATCCAAAAAACAATGAACAATCACTAAAGTTTCATGGTGAAATAAACCAACATTGCCCCTTGTTTACAGTTACTTGCAATCACTAAGGTGTTCCAAGCATTTAAATTGAATATCTTTATTTGAGATTACTAATACACATATGCAAATGCTAATACAACGGAGACCTTGGAGAAGTTGTTTATTTAACTTCTTTGCAAGAGGGGATTTGGAACCCAAATCCTAAAGGAGAGTGTACTTTCACAATTGGGTGAAAATACCACTCAATAGATTGGCGCTAGAAGGAGGGCCTGAATTGTTTTATTTCAGTGTGATTTAAATGCTATAGGGATTTAAATTTTGAATATTTCATGCCCTATTGATTATTATCTTTAGCTCTCTTTTAACAACACAACCTTGTAGTGTTAAAAGGAGGACATGAATCGCTATGCATTGTTCTAACGCTTTTGATTGTTCATACAAGAATAATGTGTTTTGATTTGATTTTGAAAAATTTTGGTCTTGACTAACGAGGTTGTCTCCATGCAATTACTTTCATTTGATTTTAATGGATACATCCCTTGGTTATTAATACGTTACATGTTTGATATTTTCTAGTCAATTTCATGCTTATTTGTAAGGAATTATTTTTTGTCTAAAATGTATTTGTTGTCGGTATTATGCTCTTCACTTGCGTGTAATGCGATCTTGTGAATCAAAAAGCCTACAACACTAGGAGTATGCTCTTCACTTGCGCATATGCGATCTGGTGAATCAGAAACTTACATTTTTAGAATATTGCTTTGTCATGGTTCCTTCTTTCATTCATGACTAACAAATTGATTTTGAAGTTATTCTTTGAATTTCATTAATTGCAGGATTTTCTTTGTGTCGCAGGTTTTCTTTGAGGTATTGAGAGTTTTGTCAGGTTTTGTAGGGTAGTTTCATTTACAAGCTGGACCCACCGCATCGCATCGCAACTAGGTCCAAAACAACCGAGGAAACCATATTCCAAAGCCTCTCACTCACTCATAGGAATCCAAGGAATAAAACCGAGCAAATTGTGGTCCCACCAGATATTCTTGTTACAGAAGATCCTTCTGTTTTAGGCGCATCTAGCGGACTTGCATCGGTGGTGTCATTTGCCACTAGTGTACCAATTATCAGTACCATTTCCATGGTTCTTGTAGGGTTATCATCATCGATTTTGAATCAAATGGCCCAACCTCCACCACCTCCTTGGTACGGAGCCCATAACATTCCTTTGAATATTGCAGGGGATATTCATGAGATCCCTAAGAATATAGAGAGATTTTTTCCCAAATACAAACCGGATGGCCCAAGGACCGTAGAAGAACATATTCAGGCCTATAGGGATGTTTTGATAAGATTGCAAGTTCAACATGAAGATGTGGCTTGTAGACTCTTCCCCATGAGCCTAGACCAAGTGGCTTACGAATGGTATATTTGCTTCCCTACTGGTTCCATTACGTCATGGACGCAAATGGAGGATGCTTTTGTCAACCAATTCAGGTCACCATTAGATCCCACAATCATCTATAATCAGTTCATTACATGCAAAAGAGGCCAGGGTGAGCCAATCCGAACTTTTAATCGAGAGATTTCAGAAGTGCTATAATAGAGCAATTCGGCATTTTGCCATTGATCCCGTAGTAGCTTTGCAAATATATTTTGGGGCATTGGATCCTATGACGGCAATGTTTGCAAGGTGAAATCCTCAAGTTACCATGCTTGCTCTAGCCTACAATGAAGCTATGACCATTGAACAACAAATGACACCACAGGGTTATGGGTTTTCCCAGATGCCTATGGTAGGACAATATGGTCCATATGGTCAAGCTCCTATGATGAATCAGATCATGGCACCACAAATATCAGGCATAAATGCTTTGCCTTATCAACAACCATATTCATCAACACCCACTTATGCACCCATTCCAATTCAACCAATCTATTCCCCCTTCCTTCATTTTTAAATGTCACACTATCAAGGAGCTCGGTTAATTCTGCTATAGTTCCTTTCCCCAATCCAATTCCGATTCAAAGTGTGAATCCCTACGCAAATCAAGTGGCTCAAAATCCAACTCAAATGTTAATTCAAGATCTCACCAATTACGCAAACCCTACTGGAACTAGCAATAACATAGCTCAACCAAAAGAGATTTATTCAGAGGTTGAAGAACTCAAAAAGATAGTTCACAAATTGAGTAATGATTTGGTTCAAAAATAGAAGTATGAATCCCATGCCCCTCACCCAAATCGAAACTTCAACAATAGAGGGAGACAGTGGAATACGAAGCCAAACAATGGGGGTGTGCCTTCCCCTATTGCTAATCAGATAGATACTTCTGCAGGACCAAGTCACTCTAGTTCCATTCTTAATATTTCTGATTTTGCATGGGAAAAGGGGTGTAGATTGCATAATACAAAGGAGCATAATGAAAGGAATTGTCCCAAAATTGCTAGGTATACCCATTGTCTCCAAGCTCAAGTGGATGATTTGGAACTTGTGCCAAATAAGGGTCCATCCCAACATCAACAAGGAGAGGACAACATTTTGGTGGTGGAAACTCTATATCGTCAAGAGAGTGAGAATGAGGAAGGTGAAGATGAATGGGGTGAGAAACATGTTGATGAATCAGAAGATGAAGAAGAAGTACTTGAGCGTCACAACTTGAACTTGGAGGATGATTACTATGATTCATGGAAGAAATGGGAAGAATATTATCAATCTAAATCTTCTAATAAACTTGTTGTGTCAATTAATATGCAGGATAACTCAATTGCTTCCTCACATGAGGATACTATAAATCCTGTACAATTTGAGAAAGTTTTGGAAGAGGAATTCGAATCTCATCAAATTTTGGAACATGATAAGGATTCTACAACCATGAATCAAGAAAGAGAGTCATTTGCTTTAGATTCCTTTGGAGGAAAAGAAATTGAAAATCTTGATCCACTTACTTGTGCTACAATGATTATGCCATTTCAAAATGAGAAAATTACAAAACCTAAATCATTTGGGTTTGATATCATTGATGATCCAATTGAAAATCTCACGTTACCCAAAACAACCCAAGTGATTGATCACGGAAATGTGTTAGTTAACCCACCCCTAGATAGACAAGACTTATGGTTTGAAAGGGATGGACATATTTTCAATTGGGTACCTAAGTTTGGTGCCTTTGATAAACGAGTCATGGAGAAAGAACAAGTGCTACATGATGATGAATGTCATGAGAGAAAAGAGGAATTTTCAAATCCTCTTCAAGTAAGGTCAAATGAAAACATGCCAAAGGTAAAATCTCACCTTTTTGGTTTCACCATGCAAAATTCGAATGAAGATTTGCCTAATGAATGGTTTGATTCAAATATTATTAATGTTATGGCTTTATTGAATGAAAATGAAAGCTTATTTCTACACCATGAATCAAAGTGCGGAATGGACATCTTAAAGAATAGACATAAAGGAATTGAATATCAATCATTGTCTAATCAATTTGAAAACTTGAAACTCCACCATAGGATTATTAATGAAACTAAATCAAATTGGTATGGTGAGAGGGGCAAGTGGAAGTTTGTTTCTTTGTTTGGTTTGATCTTGTTTTTGTTGGATTCCTACAAAACTTGGTATGCGTATCACGTCATACGTCTTTTAAAGAATTCCAATCAGGTTTGGGATCCGGGAAAATGATAATCCAAACTTTTGCACCATCTTGCATTATATTGTACATTTGTATATACTTTTGGTTTTCATGTTTTGGTTTTGGATTGGATCTCACTTTGGTTTTAAGTTTTGTGTGTTGGTCCTTTGGACACTTTTGGTTTGTCTTAAAAAAAAAAAAAAAAGCAAGATGTCAACTTAGGTCCTTATGAATGTTGACTAAGACTAGGAGAATATGAAACATCGGAATTGTATTGCAGAAAGCTCCACGAATATCGCAAACACATTAAAGAATATCGTTTGGAACTTGTGATGCATGAAGTTGTCAGTTTTATAAATTATGGCAAAGTAGGTGGTATACTCCATCCGCATTTCAAAAGGAGCAATGCATTCATATCTCATGTTACATTCCACATTGCATATACATTTCATCTGAGTTGCATCTTCATTTCATATACAATCATTGAAAAGGTGTCGAATCCTCTTAGGGTTATTACATAACATATATTAAAAGGATCCTAAGGTTGGGAACTGATGCCCGAACTATCTTGAACCAAGCACGTTCTACACATATTAAAGAGGATCTTGAGCAAAATGGTCAAAACCATACTTGGAAGAAAAGGTGAGGCGAAAGGAGTATTTCGTGTCCGTCCTATTATGCAACATAATCCTTAAAACTGTGGTTTTTACCACTCCCATAGTGCTTAAAGCCTAAAATCGGAGTAGTAAGGATAGGGTTAAATCCCCATCGAACTTAGGTTGAGGATCCAACTCCCCAAAGCTCTGATTTGACCTTCATGGAGTAGTAAGGATAGGGTCTAATTCTCATCTCGCTTAGGTTGAGAATCCGATTCCCCAAAGCTTCTATTTTGCCCACTCAAGAACTTGAAATTCCAAAGAAAATATTTTTCATTCTATTTTTCATTTCTTTATTAATATTGGATTGGAAGGATCGTACTACATGTCCCTTGCAAGGATGGGTAGTCATCCCCAAGGTCCAAGAAATCAAAAGTAGAGCCAAATCATGGATTATGGGGTTAATCTCCACCAGGGCTATAGACGCCTAGCTAGCAGTGGAGTATGCTCATGCGTGGCAACACGTCTTGTCTAAAAGCAAGACCACTGACTGCTCAAACGGACAGGCTAGTCTGACAGTTTCATCCATAACAGGTTAAATCATTTTGTTCAAGATGAGGTAATGAACTCCAGATCAGAGTAGTAAGGATAGGGTTAAATTCCCATCTCGCTTAGGTTGGGAATCTTATTCCCCAAAGCTCTGATTTCACTTACACTTGCACATGGGTTCAAGATGGTAGGGGCACATAACCAACTTTGGGATCTAGTAAATTAATTCAGTATACATATATTTGGTCCTAAGAGGGTTTGACAGTTTTAATATGTTTGTTCATGATACTAGAAAGTCTGAGCCTTTGCAAAGCAGGTTGTTATATCTCTAACATAGTTGTCATACATCAAATCCTGCACAAATCATTCATAGCCTTGCATACGAATCATAAGTGAAACTGACAATGGAAAGTTGAACGAGTTTCAAATGATAGGGAATGAAGCACATTGCACACACCGAGCTGATGCTTAATAATTCTAATGCTTCATGTATTTCTCGTCTAGTTTCATTCTTGGGATATTTTCTGACGCTTGTATTTGAGTCTGTGTGTTTTCAGGTTGAGTTCTCACCGAAATGCTCAAGAGCATTTCCCAGTAGAGTCACCATTTGTTGTGGCTGCTCCACAATGTACCCCAAAATTGGGGACCCACCTTTTTTTGCATGTTTTCCAAGAAGACCGAAGTGGCCCATATGCTAAAGATCAAAGAAAAAGCAAAACACCACAAGGAGAAAAAAGTGTCGCGATATCGCGACATGTTGCATTTTTGGTCCAAAGCAAAGGGAGAGAGCAAAGAGGAAAAAGTGTCACGATATCGCGACATGTTGCATCATCATGGCCAAAAGAGAAAAAGTGTCATGATATCGCGACATGTTGCATTGTCACGGCCAAAAGAGAAAAAATGTCACGATATCGCGACATGTTGCATCATCACGGCCAAAAGAGAAAAAGTGTCGCGATATCGCGACATGTTGCATCGTCGCGGCCAAAGGAGGAAAAAGTGTCGTGATATCGCGACATGTTGCATCATCGCGGCCAAAAGAGAAAAAGTGTCGCGATATCGCGACATGTTGCATCGTCACGGCCAAAGGAGGAAAAAGTGTCATGATATCGCGACATGTTGCATCATCATGGCCAAAAGAGAAAAAGTGTCATGATATCACGACATGTTGCATCATCACGGCCAAAAGAGAAAAAGTGTCGCGATATCGCGACATGTTGCATCGTCGCAGCCAAAAGAGAAAAAGTGTCACGATATCGTGACATGTTGCATCGTCGCGGCCAAAAGAGAAAAAGTGTCGCGATATCGCGACATGTTGCATTTTCACGGCTAAAAGAAGAAAGAAAAGTGTCACGATATCGCGACATGTTGCATTTTCATGGCCAAAATAGAAGAAAGAAAAAGTGTCGCGATATCACGACATGTTGCATTTTTATGGCTAAAAGCACAAAAGAGAGCGAGGAGGCAAAGGTGTCGTGATATCGTGACATGTTGCATTTTCATGATTCAAAAGGGGCAGGCAAGCAGAGAAACAAGAAGTGTCACGATTTCGTGACATGTCCGATTTTTGCCAAGGTAACAGACCTGCATAGTGACGTGGACATAAGGACAAAATCCAATGAATAAGACAAAACGTTACATAAGGAATATTTAATGATTTGAAATCATTTAAGATGGTCGTTACACACGGAAGGAAACGGATGCAAGCCCATGTGGAGAAAATGAAACGAAGGGCCACAAAATAGAAATGAAAAGTTTTTTTGGAAACCAAAACACATGCATGCACAAGGGAAGGTGAAACGAACAGCCATTGGAAAATGAAACGAAAAGCTTCCTGAAAAGTTTTAAATATGCCAGGCAAGGATGTTTTGAGGGGTTGGAAAATTGCTGCGAGCAGAGTTGCAGATTTGAAGGCGAGAGGGCCATTCTGGACCTGTTTGAGTCATTTTTCTTCCATGGACTGGTTTGGGAAAACCAAAAATTTTGCTATTGTAAAATGACACATTTTTAATGCAGAAGTTTTCAGAAATTTGCATCTTGAGGGCAAGAAAGAAGGAGATTCTCTTTGCATGCTATGGATTTAATGTCTATTTCTTTTCTCTTTTTCAGATTTCGAGTTTGTAGATGGAGTTAATGCAAGTTTGCTTGGTTGCTTCATGTGAATGCTTGAACCTGAAATTTATTTTAAACCCTAGGAACCAACACTTAGTCTATGGGGATTGTGCTTGTTTTGCAAGTCCAATAGGTTAGGTTGCATGCATGGAGACCTCACATCTTCGGTTTTGTCGAAATAGGATAGCATCATACTGAATGCATTTTATTTTCAGTTTTCTGCATTTCATTTTCATTTTTCTGCATTTTATTTTTCCAAAAATTTTAACTTATTTTAAATTTTCAGGCATTAAAATAAACATTTAAAAATTTTCAAAATCCAAAAAAACAATGAACAATCACTAAAGTTTCATGGTGAAATAAACCAACATTGCCCCTTGTTTACAGTTACTTGCAATCACTAAGGTGTTCCAAGCATTTAAATTGAATATCTTTATTTGAGATTACTAATACACATATGCAAATGCTAATACAACGGAGACCTTGGAGAAGTTGTTTATTTAACTTCTTTGCAAGAGGGGATTTGGAACCCAAATCCTAAAGGAGAGTGTACTTTCACAATTGGGTGAAAATACCACTCAACAAGAGGAAACCTATTGGAGGTAGAAGTCCAGATCCCTGTGGCTCAAAGACAGTGATGCTAACACCCATGTGTCCACTCTCTGAAATAGAAGCACTAAAAAAATTTATGAACTCACTCGCAGTGATGGGAGTTCTACTAGGGACGAGGATGAAATCAGAGCTCAAGCCTTAAGTTTTCTCCAGGGCCTCTTAGGTATCCCATCCCAATCCTCCCCTCAAGAGGCCAAGGTCCTTCTCAAACACATCTCTCGCTCCATCTTCCAGGAAACCAACAAAATGCTCATTAGCCCCCTTGTAGATGTGGAAATTAAAGAAACCCTATTCTCCATGAAGGTTGATACTGCCCTCGACCCATATGGCTTCCCTCCCCATTTATTCTAGGTCTTCTAGGAGCTCATGGGTCAAGAAGTGTGTGCAGCCATTAGGGACCTCTAGTCCTCAGGCTTCATTCCTTGTGGCATAAACTCCACCTTCATAGCCTTGATCCCTAAAATCCAAGCAACCAAGACCTTGTCTGAATTCTATCCCATTAGCCTCTGCAATGTCATACAAAATTTTAACTAAGTCCAGGGGAGTTCTATTAAATGGAGGGTCATCACATATAGGGTTATCAACATCCATGAAGCGCTGCACTCTGCATCCCTATCTAAGAAACCAGTGTTCCTTCTCAAGATGGGCATGCACAAATATTTTGATAGAGTTAGTTGGGGCTTCCTGATCGAGGTCATCCTCAAATTTGGTTTCCATCCTACCTAGGTTGATCTCATAAAATACTATGTGTTTTCCCCTTGGTTCTCCATCTTGGTCAATGGAACCATCGCAAGCTTCTTTCCTAGCTCCAAAGGCCTCAAACAGGATGACCCCTTATCCTCGATCTTGTTCATTATCATGCCCAAAGCCCTGGGGTGAACCATTACTTGCGTAACCATGAATGGGCTCATCTTAGGGATCAAACCCACCTTAGGGCTGGCTCCAATTTTGTACTAGCAATTCATGGATGACACCATCCTGGACACCTCTGCTTCGGTGGTCCAAGAAAAAACCATCAAGCATATCCTCAAGTTGTACAAGATCGTGGTTGGGCAAGAGATAAATCCCTGGAAAAGAAAAATTTACTTCATCCAAACTCCCTAGGCAAGGCAAGTCAAGATATCCTGGATACTCAGATGTTCCCTAGAAGCCCTCCTCACCACCTACCTCGGGCTCCCCTTATTCATTGGTTTCCCTTCCAAGGCCCTATGGATCAACATAGTAGAGAGGATTCAGAAGAAATTAGCTTTTTGGAAAGTCCACCTTCTATCCCAAGCTACTAAAGCTACCCTCACTTCTACCTACCTTTAGAGCATTATGATGTATTCCATATCCGTATTCATAATCCCTTCCTCTATTAGCACTCGCACTGAGTAGATACATAAAATATTCTTTTGGTTTAGAAGTAAAGAAAAGAAAAAGATCCCTATGGTATCCTGGACTCTAGTTTGCTGTCCCAAGGGAGAATGCGGGATTGGCCTCAAGGGGGTATTCCAAATGAACATTGCCCTCATGGCCAAACATGCATGTTAATCTTCACCAGTAGCTAGATCGAGTGGGTTCATATAGTGAAAAGGAAATATCTTCAGCACCACCCATTTTCTCAATGATCATCAACCCCACAATGGGTCAACATTCTGGAGATCCCTGGCCCAAACTAAAAACCTCATTTGAAAAGGCACCAGGTGGATCCTCAGAGATGGTAGTAATATCAAATTTTGGGACAAAAAGTGGATCCTTGACAAGGCCCTACGTGAAGATAGAGATCTTTTGGCACTCAAACCCATGATGGATGATTCCAAAGGACCCAAGGTGGCCAACTTCATAGCTAGGATCCATGGAAAGTCAGCATGGAGCCCCATAGAAGATGTCAGGTTTCCCCTTCAGGCGACCAACCTCTCTGCCCTCCTCAACATAGTTGTCATGCCTTCAGGTGAGGTAGAGGATAGATGCTCCTGGCAAGGCACCAAAAATGAATCCTTCTTATTCAAATCTGCTTACTCTATCTGGGAGGATGTCCTGAAGGCCCATTTCCCTATCAACTGTGTATGGGCCAAAAATCTCATACCCAAACTTAGTTTCTTCTCATGGACAGCTATCCAAAATAGGATCCTCACAATTGAAAATTTAGCCAAGAGAGGATTCTCAATTTCAAATCGATGCTTCTTCTACTGCTCAGCCTGGGAGTCAACTAATAACTTTTTCCTTAGTTGTCCTTTCTCCTCTAAATCCCTAGACCACCTCCTCCATTCCTTCTCCATTCAGTGGGTCCAACCCAATTCCATCCTCGACATGTTCTACCAGTGGCCGAATCCCTTCATCCACCCCATCCTCTGCTCCCTATGGTTCTTCTACCTTCCCCACTTGATCTGGTAGCTTTGGTTGGAATGTAATAGCAGAGCCTTTTCCTTACCCCAGGTATCCCCTAGCAGTGGTTATCAAAGCCATGGCTTTTGTATCTGAGAACATCCATATTTTATCCCAATATCGGCCAACCTCAAAGGTGAGTTACCTTACCCTCATTAGCTCCTTGGGCATCCATTTGAACTCCCTGGATCCCCACTAGTTACCTCATATATATCTTGCAAGATTTTTATCTTTGATAGTGTATTTAGGTTGGAGATTCTTCTTGCAAGTGGAGGTGATTATGATGATGAGATAGTGTTGTTGGTAGCACTAACAATGTTGCTTGAGGCTACAAGTGGATGCACTCTATCTCCTTCCAAATCCTTAAATTCAATAATTGCTAGCTCTAGTTGACCAGTCTTGGATTTCCGGTTCCATGCTCCATATTATAGGAACTTCACATCACGTCTTATAACTGGTTTCTTTGTGATAGGATTATACAATCTATAAGCCTTTGATTATTCACTATACCTAATGAAGATGTATTTTTCTACTTTATGATCTAACTTCTTTCTATTTTCATCTAGAACATGTGCATACGCTATGCGCCCAAAAATTCTTAAATGAGCAACACTTGGTTTCTGGTTGCTCCAAGATTAATGAAGAAATTTATCCTTCACACTCTTGGTGGGACATTTGTTTAGTAGATAAACTGCACAACGTATAGTTTCTACCTAGAACTCATTTGGTAAACCTTTTGTCATTAGCATACTTAGTGCCATATCCATTATTATTTCGTTATTCCTCTCTATAGCACCATTATGCTATGGTGTGTATCTAGTTGTGAACTACCTTTTAATTCTATTTTCTTTGTAGAACTTATAGAATTCATTAGAGATGTATTAACCTCCTCCATATGTTCTAAAAGTATTCATGTAATAACTACTTTGTTATTCAAACAAAGCCTTAAACTCATTGAATTTATCAAAAGCTTCTAATTTTTTTTTGATGGGATATACCCATGTTCTCTGATTGAAATTATCTATGAAATTCAGGAATTATTTATTTTCAGTAAATATGTTGGTTTTCATAGGACCTTTAATATCATAATGCACTAGCTCCAATGGCTATGAAACTCTCCATGACTATCTTGTAGGGAATAAATCCCTGTGCTTCTTACCAACTAGAAAAAAATAATAAAATTGATTAGGTTGCTTCATGAGGGGTAAACTCTTCACCATTTTTTTCTTGTGCAACAGGTTTAGGCCACTAAAATTCAGGTGATCAAATCTGAGATGCCACAACCAAGTAGCATATTTCACAATTGCACTAAATTAAAGTAGCAATTCTTTTTGAATTTATAGGAGAAACATTTTGTTCTTTTTCATGGATACTGTTGCTATGAGCCCATTTTCTTTATCCCGAATGATACAAGCTCCATTTTTAAATTGCATTTTATATCCCTTATGTACAAGTTATCCAACACTCAACAAGTTATGTTTCAAAACACACACACAATATACATTAGATATGTACTTCCTTTTACCTTACCTAGTACAGATTATGGTCTTCCCTTAGCCCATGATAGGTACCTTTGGCTCTCTTCAATGGTACTGCAAGTTAACAACATATTCCCACATACTTCTCTACTTTTAGCATTTTTATTTCCATTTGTGTAGTGGGCTTGCTATTTGTTATCCTTGGCCAACTTATTTCATCACTCATAACTAAAATGGTCAAATTTCTTGCAGTAATAACATTGGATCTTGGATTTATCATACCTTTGGTTTGATACTCCTTATTGACTTTTGTTGTTTCTTCTTCCTTTAGCTTGATGAAAATTGTAGTTGGTCTCTCCTTCAGTGGAGTTTGACATTCCTCCTCTCTTATGGTATTTTTCATGCTTGCCTCTATTACTTTATCCTCTTCCTCCTTGAGAACTTGAGGCACTCTGATGGGATTCATATCTTCTATTGTTGTATTGAAATGAGACCTATGTTTTGAAGGCTTGCTCTAATGAGGACTGAGATGATCTATTCAATATTTTCTCACGTGTTTATAGAGAACCCATGAGCTCATCAACAAAAAGTATTATCAAGTCCCCTGACTCTTCAATCACTGAGCTCATCCTTGGAGATGGTAGTAATATCAAAATTTGGGACAACAAGTGGATCCTCGACAAGGCCCTAAGTGAAGATAGAGATATTTTGGTTCTCAGACCCATGATGGATGCTTCCAAAGTATGCAAGGTGGCCAACTTCATAGCTAGGATCTATGGAAAGTCAGTATGGATCCCCATAGAAGATTTCGGGTTTCCCCTTTAGGTGACAAACCTCTCTGCCCTCCTCAACTTAGTTGTCATCCCTTCAGGGGAGGTAGAGGATAGATGCTTCTAGAAAGGCACCAATAGCAGATCCTTCTCAATAAAATCTACTTACTCTCTCTAGGAGGATCTCCAGAAGGCCCATTTCCATATAAACTATGTATGGGCCAAAAAACTCATACCCAAACTTAGTTTCTTATCATGGATGACCATCCAAAATAGGATCCTCATAATTGAAAATTTAGCCAAGAGTGGATTCTCAATTTCAAACTGGTGCTTCTTCTATTGCTTACCCTGGGAGTCGACTAATAACTTGGTCCCTAGTTTTCCTTTCTCCTCTGAAGCCCTAGGCCACCTCCTCCATTCCTTCTCCATTCAGTGGGTCCAACCCAATTCCATCCTTGACATATTCTACCAGTGGCCAAATCCCTTCATCCACCCCATCCTCTGCTCCCTATGGTTCTTCTACCTTCCCCACTTGATATGGTGGCTTTGGTTGGAATGTAATAGTAGAGCCTTTTCCTTGCCCCCCAGGTATCCCCTAGCAGTTGTTATCAAAGCTATGGCTTTTGTATCTGAGAACATCCATATTTTATCCCCATCCTGGCGACCCTCGAAGGTGAGTGAGCTTACCCTCATTATCTCCCTGGGCATCCATTTTAACTCCTTGTATCCCCACTAGTTACCTCATATATATCTTGCAAGATTCTTATCTTTGATAGTGTATTTAGGTTGGAGATTCTTCTTGCAAGTGGAGGTGATTATGATGATGAGATAGTGTTGTTGGTAGCACTAACAGTGCTGCTTAAGGCTACAAGTGGATGCACTCTATCTCATTCCAAATCCTTAGATTCAATAATTGCTAGCTCTAGTTGACTAGTATTGGATTTCTGGTTCCATGCTCCATCCTCTAGGAACTTCACATCACTTCTTATAACTGGTTTCTTTGTGATAGGATTATACAATCTATAAGCCTTTGATTATTCACTATACCTAGTGAAGATGTATTTTTCTACTTTATGATCTAACTTCTTTCTCTTTTCATCTAGAACATGTGCATACACTATGCACCGAAAAATTATTAAATGAGCATCACTTGGTTTTTGGTTGCTCCAAGATTAATGAAGAATTTTATCCTTCACACTCTTGGTGGGATATTTGTTTAGTAGATAAACTACACAATGTATATTTTCTACCTAGAACTTATGTGGTAAACCTTTTCTCATTAGCATACTTAGTGCCATATCCATTATTATTCTGTTCTTCCTCTCTATAGAACCATTATGCTATGGTGTGTATCTAGTTGTGAACTGCCTTTTAATTCTATTTTCTTTGTAGAAATTATAGAATTCGTTGGAGATGTATTCACCTCCTCTATATGTTCTAAGAGTCTTCATGTAATAACCACTTTGTTATTCAAACAAAGCCTTAAACTCCTTGAATTTACCAAAAGCTTCTGATTTTTGTCTGATGGGATATACCCATGTTCTCTGATTGAAATTATCTATGAAATTTAGGAATTATTTATTTTTGGTAAATATGTTGGTTTTCATAGGACCTTAAATATCATAATGCACTAGCTCCAATGGCTGCGAAACTCTCCATGACTATCCTGTAGGGAAAAAAACCTTGTGCTTCTTACCAACTAGACAACTTTAATAAACTTGATTAGGTTGCTTCATGAGGGGTAAACCCTTCACCATTTGTTGATTGTGCAACAGGTTCAAGCCACTAAAACTTAGGTGATCAAATCTGAGATGCCACAACGAGGTAGCATATTTCATAATTGCACTAAATGAAAGTAGCAATTCATTTTGAATTTATAGGAGAAACATTTTGTTCTTTTTCATGGATACTGTTGCTACGAGCCCATTTTCTTTATCCCGAATGATACAGGCTCCATTTTTAAATTGCATTTTATATCCCTTATGTACAAGTTATCTAACACTCAACAAGTTATGTTTCAACCCACACACACAATATACATTAGATATGTACTTCCTTTTACCTTACCTGGTGCAGATTATGGTCTTCCCTTAGCCCATGATAGGTACCTTTGGCTCTCTTCAATGGTACTGCAAGTTAACAACATATTCCCACATACTTCTCTACTTATAGCATTTTTATTTCCATTTGTGTAGTGGGCTTGATATTTGTTATCCTTGGCCAACTTATTTCTACACTCATAACTAAAATGGTCAAATTTCTTGCAGTAATAACATTGGATCTTTGATTTATCATACCTTTGGTTTGATCCTCCTTATTTATTTTTATTGTTTCCTCTTCTTTTAGCTTGATGAAATTGTAGCTGGTCTCTCCTTAATTGGAGTTTGACCTTCCTCCTCTCTTATGGTCTTTTCATGCTTGCTTCTATTACTTTATCCTCTTACTCCTTGAGAACTTGAGGCACTCTGATGGGATTCATATATTCTATTGTTGTCTTGAAATGAGACCTATGTTTTGAAGGCTTGCTCTAATGAGGACTGAGATGATCTGTTCAATATTTTCTCATGTGTTTGCAGAGAACCCATGAGCTCATCAACAAAAAGGATTGTCAAGTCCCTTGACTCTTCAATCGCTATCACCACTGAGTCAAACCTTGTTGGTAGGCTTCTTAGAATTTTCTCCACTAAGCTCTAGTTCTCAACATTCTCTCAATTCAACCTCATCTGGTTGATGATAGTCATCGTCTAGGTAAAAAAGTCACTCATGGAATCTGATTCGATCATCTATATATTTTTAAATTCACTTCTCAATATTTATAACTTCACCAACTTCACTTTATCAATATCTTGATAGGAGTTGGCTAAGATTTCTCATTCCTTATTTGATTTGGTTGTTGTTGTAATTCTTAGGAAAATGGTCTCTTCAATTGCCTACATTTTATAAAATAATGCCTTCTGATCCTTTTTTTGATTCTCCTTCAGCAAATACAAATCTGCTTGGGAGAGAGCGACCAATGCTACTACATATGCAGGTTCTGGGTAACCACTTTCCACAAAATCCCATAGCTCCTGATATCTGGACAAAATCTTCATTTGAATGCTCTAGTAATCATAATTTTTGCCATTGAAATATGGGATCTGAACTATAAGGAATTGCCTCTGAAAGCCATACTTCTTATCTTTCACTAATAGCACTCAGTCCTGATACCAATTTGAAAGTGTAAAACTTCTACGTCATGATATTACAACTATACTCGAGCATTAGGCAAGGTGGTCCTAAAAGGGCATGATATTATGACCCGCAAAATGATGGAATTCCGCTAGTCAACTTGGCCAACAGGGATAAGGGCATAAAACTATCGTGTTATTGTGACTAGCGATTTGGTAAACTTTTCATTAGTCAACTTGGTTAGCACACTTTTCAATATGAAAATAGTCGCAAAATCGTGATGTCTTAATTTCGTGAAGAAGAGACGACAAAATGGATCAGGAGTAGAAATGGTCACGAAATCGTGATTGTTTATAAAGTCGCGATTTCACACCTTAAAACTTTAGCTTCTCAACAATGACTTTGGCTCAATGTCACATTCTATGCTTTAGAATGCGAGCGCCCACAATTTTGTATAAAATCACAAGAGTTTTCTAAAACACTGACGGAGTAGAGATAATGGGAAATACTCTATATCTACATATGTTTAATCACAGTTACTTGCATCAACATTCAGAAATAACACATGGAGAGAAGATTTATCTTGATGCATAAATACGTAAAGACATTTCATATATTCGGTGTTTCGAAACTCACAACTCGCTATTAACTCGGGAGCCTAATTTTTGTGAGTTTTTGGCAACTTGCGATAAGCTTGACAAAAAATCGAAAAAATATCGGGAAAAAAAACCTAAGTCACCACAACATTATGTTGCTCAATCCGTGTCGAGCTCGTGTCCTTGGCATTGGCAGGAGACCAGGAGACACACAAGATCACCGTTTACCCTTTTTAGCTTGCAGAACAATCGAAAATAGATATAAAGAAATAAATCACCGCAAACGCCATTGGTATGCCCGGATGGCAGCCGCCTCGATAGAAATTAGAAATTACGTATAATGACGCACCTTTCTAATCTCATCCCCTTATACCTATCTAATCTCAACCTTACAGAAATTAGAGCATCGATAATGATGCAACTTTCTAATCTCAGCTCCTCGTACCTTTCTAATCTCAGTGTTGCGGAAATTATCATTTCCGCATAATGTCACACCTTTCTAATCTCAACCTTGACCCTTCGAATCCTATGAAGGTCAACATCTCTTCCTGTTCATCTTGGCATGGTTAAATGCATACAACTTATGTTATTTTTTGTTGCTTTCTAGATGTCTCAAAGTTGTTGACCTAATTTTTATTTAATTTAGATAGGTAGTGGAAGCAAAAAAAAATATAAATGGACAGTGTTTCATAGCTGTGTCTTGTTCATCTCCAAATCACAAGCCAAAATTGCAGAGCATAGAGAAAAATCATGATTTCGATGGTGCAAATGTAGTTATTACAACAATATTTTAAAAATATTTGATTAAAATTTATTTGTATGCCTTTTGTTCCTCGATCCCTCCCCTACCCCCTCCCTATCTCTCCTCTGCATCGGCCTCGGCCCTTGCCTTTCCTCTGCGTGCCCTGTCTTTGACCTCTGCTTCTCTCCGTACGAGTCTCAGCGAGTAATCACCGAGTGCTGGGTGAATAATGGGCAAGTCGGTGAGTTACTCGACCCTAGTTTTTAATTGAAAAAACTCGTAGACCTCGCTGACCAGCGAGTTTCGTGGGTACTCGCGAGTAACCTGCGAGTTTCGAAACAGTGCATATATTAACCAAAACGTACTGATTGCCGGAGTTTTACAAAAATAAACCAGTAGAGCTTTTACACCAGATGGTTCTTACACTGAAATCTTACATACGTTTGCAAACACTGTTGTAGGTTGAAGTCAAACATGAGTCTTTGAATGCTACAACTTTATTTCCTTGCTTTTGGAATTCATTCTTCGAATTCTGTCCTCCTCTGTTAATCTCTTTCTACTCTACAAAAATACCAGCAATGAAGTGTATAACTTGAGTTGGAGCGCAAAAGTGGAAAAAACTCACCAACTGTCTGACATGTCTTAAATGCAAAACACGGTGCCGAATGACTTGGCATATAGCTGCAATTTAAATGCGAACTCCAGGTAATTAATTCAAATATATCATGATTTTGCGAATGATGGAGAAAATAATTCTATTAAAAGATGTTAAAACTGGTTTATTTTTTTACAAAACCAGAAAATTTTCATCAGAAATTTTAACTGAACATTTACACCATCTTTATTCTAGGTTAATAAGCTTTCACATATGCTATGGAGTCGAATAGTTTATATATGTAAAACAATTGAGCTTTTCAATACAATTACATTGTCTCGTTAAGGATATTTAGAAGATTGAAATTTAATTTTCTTTATTCTAGGTTATTGAGCTTTCACATATGCTTTGGAATCGAGTAATTTATATGTAAAACGATTGGGCTTTTTCAATAGAAATACATTGTCTCGCATTGTCTCGCTAAGGATATTTACAAGATTGAAATTTAATTTTAAAGTTAAATGTACTTGCAAGCACCTAATTTCATTTCTTCCTTCTAGAAATTTAAGTTTCTTCTATCTAAAACATCATTTCTGGATACGAATTCTAAAGGAAGTAGAAGCTACACCCGTGTAATCAACGATAGTATCTCAAGGATGTGTCATCAGCTCACAAAAATTATTAATATATTTTATTCCCAAAGCCAACTAAATCCTCGAGTTAATACTGAATAAGGAACCTCATTGGTTTGCAAAATTTATTCTAACGTTTCCAGTTGTGATGAATCGAACACATAAACATTTAGGAGTGAGGGACTTAGCGTAGAATAATCATGTGAAGTTTCGCTATTTTGAGACCGGAGATTTTTTTCTTAGATAATGTGTCAATAGATGAACGTGTACTTTGTGTTTTAAAGTTGTGGATTTTTGTTTATTTAAGTCTATTATCATGGGCAAACCTTAAAAATAATCCATTCACAGCTCTATATGTAAAATAAAAAAAGGAAAACTCAATACTGAATAGGTGTCATAGCGGGAAACTTAGCTAGTCAGCTTAACTATAACAGATCGTCTACGATTATCATGGCAACACGTTGTTATTAGTTAAAAAACATAAACATTTCCCATTCTAGATGGACAATACCAAGCATATTGGAGTCTCTGACACCTGTGAAGATGCCACTGGATTTCTCCTCTCTTAAATTATTCTGAGGACCATCTCCATCCTCTATTAAATGTGGTGTTGAATTTAACAACCCAATTTCATATTTAGCATTGCAAGATGCCAAAGACAATGCGAAGACAAAGCACATATAAATGGACGAGGGACGAGGATTTTGCTTGCTGGCACTGCATAAATATTGACAATTGGCAGATTCTATCATCCATAAAATATGTTTTTGTTTGAACGTATTGCAAATCCGGCCGGCATCCCAGGCATATAGGATAGAATAGAATAATGTATTTAGTCAGGTTGAAAAGACATAGGTTGTCTACACTACACTTCTAGGTGTTAACAAAGCATGGTTCTATTTTCTTGGCTATTGTCGAATAAGATTCTCCATCGCTAAGAACATTGTTTACTCCACGTGTGTCGACTTAAATAACTACTTAGGATAAGGATTGAGACGAACAAGGTAGCTTGATTTTCGAGGTAGACAACATTTTGTAGCTTTCTTATAAAACTCTTAGAAGAACTTAGGGTTATGGCGAACAAAATTCCGTAGCGAAAAAAATAAAAGCATTGCAATAAACCATTTAAAAGTAAGACGTCAGTACCCATCGAATTATGGTATAAAATAAACTAGTTTTAATATTATCAAAAATTAAAATAATATATAGTTATCAATTATTATTTATATTATTTTGTTTAATATTAAAAGTTATATTTATATATATAGAGGTAGATTTGATTAGTGTGAGAAAATCTTATAACAGGTTGTTGGATTGGGCATCTTCATCCCATATTTTATTTTAATTTTATAAAATTAAAAACTATATTAATTGAAAATCAACTTTTCTTTTGTTTTTTTTAAATAACAATCAAAATATATTTAAATTTTTTATGTTAAGATTATGTTTTTTTTGGTTACATTGGAGAGCTGGTCACAACCATACTAGTTTTAGTAACTAGTAACTGACAATAAGAGGATTCAAACTAGAGAGACTACTTCCAAAACCTATTCCACCTTGATATTGTTAACCAAAATACTTTGAAAACCTATTCCACCTAGATATTGTTAACCCTTGACAAGTTCAGGATTCAAACCACAAGGACAAAAATTATTGCAATAACATAGAGTATTAAAGAGAAAAAAAAGCATTGCAATAAACCATTTAAAAGTAAGACGTCAATACCCAAAGAATTAAAAACTATATTAATTGAAAATCAACTTTTCTTTTCTTTTTTTAAAAGAAGAATAAAAATATATTTAAATTTTTAATGTTAAGATTATGTTTTTTTTGTTACATAGGAGATTTGTTCACAACTACACTAGTTTTAGTAAGTGACAAGAAGAGGATTCAAACTAGAGGGTCTACTTCCACTAAACCTATTCCACCTCGATATTGTTGACCCCTGGCAAGTGCAGGATTCAAACCACAAGGGTTGCTTCCACCAAACCTATTCTACCTCGTTATTTGTGACTTGAAGGGGACCATCGATCGTTGAGATTTATACCATCATTGTATGGTGTGCACTCAAAGGTTTTAGATCAAACCACTACCTTTGTAAACATGTAACCCTCAAATTTTGAATCTGAATGTCTTCTTGGTAAGTTTTTGACTAGAAAATCACTTACCAATCCACCTAACCCTTCAGGAAAATGTTAAATTTATGTTATTATATAGATTAACTCATAAAATAAGATATGTCAGATCAAGCACTTACCAATCCACCTAACCCTCGAAAACAATGTTAAATTTATGTTATTGTATAGATTAACTCGAAGAATAAGATGTTTAATACTTTAAAAAAACATTTCCTCATCTTCCTCTTAAGTCATAATAAAGGAATGTACGGGGAAAATTATCCTTCTCAAATAGAAACAAAATGAATAATAAAAATATATTATTATTATTAGATTTCAATTTACATAAAGATGAAACCCTATAACCTTATTATAATATCCCCTAAACAATTATTTTAGTAAAGAAGTTTATGACCTATGTATATATAATACAACAATAATTAACACAAATAATTATATTTATATCATTTTTCTCTCAAAAAAATAATATATAACAAAATCATCATAATAATTTAAAGGGTAAATTTTAGTAATCATAGAATGTATAAACAAAGTATGTCAAAATAAAAATCTTATTGAAATAAATTTTGTCTCTATGTGTAATGGTGTGAATATCCATGCATATGCCTCATGAAATTGCTATGACTAAATCATTCCATAAGGCATTCCAAGTCATTCTAATTATTGTTTGTTATGATAATACCCTTAAAAGTATCAACATATTATGTATAAATCATATAATTTATAAAATAAATTTTTATCTTCTAATTTAAACCTAAAATAAAATTTTCATTTATTATTCAAATTCAACAACCAAGATAAAATATGTAGCATTCAAAAATTACATGACAACTCCTAAATATCACTACAACTGCTAAATATCACTACCGTCTTTCACATTATTTTTCGCTCTTATAAAATAATGTATAGCAAGATCATTATAATAATTTGAAGAATCAATTGTGCTAATGTGTAAACACATTATATAAAAAAGAAAGCTCTATTGAAATAATTGTAAGGATAGATCATTTTCTAAAAATAATGACGTGAATATCTATGTATATGCCCCATGAAATTGTTATGATTAAACTTTTCAATAAGGTATTCTAAGGAATTTTGGTTATTATATTTCATGGTAATATCCCTATTACAAATCAACACATTACTACAAGATATACAAAAGAATTTAAACAAAGTCAACAAAGAAATAGTCATATAAAAATAAAGCTAAAACTATATTAATCTAGGAAAAAATTAAGAGATAATATTCAGAGATACTCTTAATGTCTACCTTAGGGCTTCAAACCAAGTCATCAATGATAAAAAATTCAAAGTGGTCTTTCTTAATCTTGATCAAAGGCTCCAGGACAAAGTTCTAGAGATCTTGGGATTCACAAGGACTTCTCTTCCAATGGTTTACTTGGGGGTTCCTTTGCATTTCAAAAAACTAAAAATGGATATTTGGAAGGATATTTTGGATGGTATCAAATATAGAATGAATCATTGGTCTCACAAATGGTTAAGCTATAGGGGTAGATTAACTTTTTTACAGTCAGTCATTCAGGCCATGCAAATTTACAAATTTTCTATCCTAGCTGCCCCTCATAAGATATGGAAAGAGTTGGACAATATGGCTAGAAGATTTTTATGGGAAGGAGCAAAAGGAGAGAGGAAATGGTCCTTAGTTGGTTGGGATAAAGTTACCCAACCCAAGGTAAAAGGAGGGCTAAGACTGAGAAGATCCAAGTTCAATAATAAAGCTTTTGCTGGAAAGCTATACTGGAGGTGGATTTCCTAACCAACCTCCTTATTTAGCATAATCCTAACTAGTAAATATTTGGGTCATGTTAACCCCAATGAGGTGGACCGTTTCCCTTTGGATGGCCCTGGATCCCTAGTGTGACAGGCTCTCAAGCTAGGATCTCAGGTGGTTAAAGATCGGCTATTTTGGATAGTGGGGAGAGGGGAGAAGGCTCATTTCTAGACAGACTCTTGGGATCAGTACCCACCCATCATTGTTGAATTTCCTAAATTGCAACCAATAAAAACTACCATAAAAAACAAATGATGGCTTAACATTGACAGTTACTTCATCACTAGTCAGCTGGGGGAGTATAATTTTAAGAATTTTAAGAAGTTGGAGGAGTGGCCAATTTCAATCCCTTCGGAGTTGGCACCCATGATGATTAAAATCTTGTCAAAAAGATTTCTCACAAGTAGAGACAAGGAGGATGAATTAGATTGGGGCTATGGAAGCCTTGGTTTCTTTACAGTGAAGGACGAATATGAGAAGATCCTCCCAGAGCCTCCCCCCATTCATTCTTGGTTGAGGATTAGACAAAGATTTGGCACTCCAAGGGCTGGCCGAAAGTAAACTTTTTTGCCTAGCAGTTTATGCACAACGAAATTCTCTCTTTTGACAATCTCAAATGTAGAGGAATCATCGGTCCATCTCAATGTGTTTTATGCTACAAGAACGAGGAAAAAACTGATCACCTGATGTTTGAGTGCCCTTTCATGTGTCAGATTTGGAAGCGTTGGCTTTCTTGCTATAAAATTCAAGTTAATGGTGACTTGAATCGGACTAATATCTAGAAAACATGGAAGAGGGGTAGATTTAAATCTAAAGCTCTTCGAATTAGTTGGAAGCTTGGACTAAACTTCATTTGGTGGCAAGTGTGGTTGGAGAGAAATGCGAGAATTTTTAGAGAAATTTTTTCCTTGTTAGATGAAGTTTGGCAGATTATCTGGAGCAAGGTTACAGAAACTGTTGCTGTCTATGCTATAGAGGAAACTCAGGTTGTTACTAGGGCAATGGAAGAGGGAGTTGAAGAACAACAGGCACAGGACAAAGCTAGTTGGAAACCACCACCAGAAGGCTGTATTAAAATTAATACTAACGAATCTGCAAAGGGCAATCTGGGTAGTGCCAAAATTGGAGTGGTTTTCCAGAATCATGATGGATCAATTCTATATTGGAAAATGCAAGGCTTGGGAAGAGCCACAAACAATGAAGCAAAAGCCATAGCTATTAAATCCGCTTCTATTTGGGCAGTGAAACAGGGCCACAGGAGGATCATTATTGAATCAGACTCTCAAATAATGGTTGGAGCTCTTGATTGCATGAGAAAATTTGCTTTGAAAGCATGGAGGTTGAGGATCCTTGTCTCTCAAATTAAGGAATTATGGAAGGAATTAGATGATGTGATCCCAGTTTATGTGAGTCGAGATTTAAACAACGCGGTCGACTTCCTGGCTAAGATGGGTGCTGAGAAGGAGGCAGGGGTCCAGCTTCACAGTGATATGGCTATTGAGGATGAGGTGATCAGGCAGGGTCTGGAAAGGTCCTTGAACAAATGATCAAAGAAAAAGCAAAGGGAGGGATGTTGTCATGATATCACGATGTGTTGCACCGTCACGATTTCTGGAGGAATGTTGTCGCAATATCGCGACATGTTGCTGGAGGGAAGTTGTCTCGATATCGTGACATGTCGTGATATCGTGACATGTTGCACCGTCACGGTCACTGGAGGGAAGTTGTCATGATATCATGACATGTCACGATATCATGACATGTTGCGCTATCGCAATCACTAGAAGAAAGTTGTCACGATATCATGACATGTTGCACCGTCGTGGCCGCAAGAGGAAAGTTGTCGTGATATCGCAACTTGTTGCACCGTCACGGCCACTGGAGGAAAGTTGTCACGATATCACGACGTGTTGCGCCATCACGGTCACTAGAGGAATGTTGTCATGATATTGTGACATGTTGCACCATCGCGGTCACTAGTGGAAAGTTGTCGCGATATCGCAACATGTTGTACGGTTGGAAAGTTGTCACAATTTTGTGACATGTTGCACTGTCGCGGTCACTGGTGGAAAGTTGTCATGATTTCATGACATGTTGTGCCATCACGGTTACTGGAGGAAAGTTGTCATGATATCATGACATGCAGTGCCGTCACGATCGCTGGAGGAAAGTTGTCACGATTTCGTGACATGTTGTGCCATCACGGTCGTTGGAGGAAAGTTGTCATGATATCACGACATGTTGCACCATTGTGGCTATTGGAGGAAGTTGTCACGATATCGCAACATGTTGCACTGTCACGACCGTTGGAGAAAAGTTGTCACAATATCGTGACATGTTGCACCGTCACGGTCGCTAGAGGAAAGTTGTCACGATTTCGTGACATGTTATCCCAAGTGAGGCATCTATTACGAGCTACCAGCCAAAGAAAAAAATTACATTTCGGCCAAGCAAATCTATTCCACACCTTTTTCCACCATGTGACAGGGAGACTCTCGAACTTTTGCTTATCAAGAACTTGATAACCATAGGCTATAGAGTAGGTTCCCTTGGGATTAGGGTTCCAAGCCAGAATGTCTTTATCCCTCAATGAAGAACAGTACCTCCCTACAATAATAAGAGCAAGCACCTCTCTATCCTTGGCCAATCCCCCTTGGGGCCATTCCTGCAGATCTTTCCATTTGTACATCTCCATATTTCCAAAATACTAGATTTTTTTAAAGTCCTCCACATGAGACCAACCTGCTTCCAAGAAACAAATGCTTAGGGAATGTAACCTAGGATATTGAGTCAATATAGGAGGGTGGCCATCCCAAGAATCCTCCCAAAAAAGAACATCTGATCCCCGATTGCAAATCTAGAACAAACCCTGCTTAATTAGATTAGCTCCTCTTTTCAGAGTTTCCCAGATAACATAACCTTTCCCAACCAAAATGGCTCTAGGGATATCTGCCTCAGAAATACCTCTCAAGTATTTATAAGATAATATTTTAGCCCAAATCTGATCTTGAGAGGTACACCATCTCCAATAAAGTTTCACAGCCAAAGCCTACCCAGAAAGAGTTGCCTGTCGCAACCCAAGGCCTCCCTCTTGAACTGGCCTACAAATAGAATCCCATCTAACAAAACTCCATTTAGGTTGATCAAGTTTGCCAGACCACAAAAACTATCTTGACAGAGCATCCATGTCCTTGATGAAACGAGAAGGAGCTATTTGCACAAAACATATGTAAATGGGTAAAGCTTGAATAACAGATTTTAAAAGCAATACTCTACCTGCAGAGGATAGCCATCTAACAGTCTAGTGATTTACCTTCCTTCTAAACTTATCAAGTATAGACTGCCAAGAAGATCTAGGCAAAGGATGAGATGAAATCGGGATCCCAAGATAAATGAAGGGGGGAGTCCCGACCTGGAATCTTAGAATGCCAACAATCTTGGCTTGAATAAGAGGGGGGGTATTGAAGAAGAAAATAAAGGACTTGTCCTCATTAATCACCTGTCCAGAAGCACCAAGATATATGTCAAGATACTATCTAATGTTTCCAGCTTCCTTGATAGTGGCAACTCCCAAAAAAGCAGTATCATCAACAAATTGAAGGTGGGAAAGAGGTGGCAAACTGTTATCCCACTTCCACCCCTGAATGAGACCATGCCTAACCTGAGACTTGAGTAATCTGCCCAACCCTTCTGCCATAATGATAAACAAATAAGGAGATAGAGGATCTCCCTGCCTCAATCCCCTTGAGGCCTCAAACAACTCCGTAGTCTCGTTATTAACAAGAACAGAGAATGAGGAAGAAGAAATATAGCTCATCACCCATCTAATCCATTCCTCCTCAAAGCCAAAAGCAGCAAGAAATTTTTGAAGAAAGGACCATCTAACTCTGTCATAGGCTTTTGCCATGTCCAACTTAATGAACATAGTTTTCTTCTTAGAAGTTTCCATTGAGTGAATAGCTTCTATAGCAATAACAACCCCATCCATGATTTTTCTGCCAGCAACAAACCCACCTTGCTCCTCAGAGATGATTTTGCTCAACCATATCTTCAGCCTCTCAGCAATAACTTTTATGATGATCTTATATACAACATTACATAGAGCAATAGGCTTGAACATATCCAAGGAATTCGCTCCCTCTTTCTTGGGAATAAGCACCACAAAGGTAGCATTTAGGGACCTTAGCATATATTTGTTCTTTTGGGACTCACGGACCACTTCTAAAAGGTCAAATTTGATTAACTCCCAAAACTCTTGATAAAAATCAATCAGGAATCCATCCGGACTTGGGGCTTTCCCATTTTTCATCTTGAATACAACACTTTTCATCTCCTCAAGGGAAATTGGATCCATCAAGTGCTCATTCATATCTCTAGAAACAATCGAAGGAATACAGTTTAGAATAAGTTTTTCTTCCTCATCATCTGAGAGGGCATCCTCCTTGAAGAGAGAGGAAAAATACCTCTTAGTATCTTCTGAAATATCCCTGAAAGAAGAAAGTAGGGCACCCTGAGAATTAACAAGAGAGGTAATTAGGTTACCATTACGACGAGCCTTAACAAAGTTATAAAAGAAGGCTATGTTCCTATCCCCATCCTGAAGCCAATATACTCGAGCTTTTTTTTTCCAAAAAAATTCTTCCCTCAATTCCCATTCAACAAGGTCTTTTACAGCTTCAGATTCCTCAACAAGAAGCTCCTTTGTGAGTCCCTGATCTCTAATCTTCCTTGAGGCTTCTTCCACCATTCTAAGAGCTGCCAGCTTAGCCAAGGAAAGGTTCCAAAAATTTAGTCTATTCCATCTCTTCAATTTATGCTTAACAAATTGAAGCCGCTTCATAAAGGAGTACATAGCAGTGCCATGAGGAGGTTTGCCATTAGTCCACCAGCCTCGCATGAAATCATGAAGCTTAGGATCTCACAGCCACATAAGTTGAAACTTAAATGAGGGATTCTTTTTTAGCCCTAACTCCAGAGCAAAGAGTTTGATAGGCCAATGATTAGATCCTCTACCCTCCAAAATCACAAAACTAGTGCTTCTATTATTGCCAATCCAAAAACTAGAGATCAGAAACCTATCCAGTCTCTTTGAAATGGAATATTCCCCACATCTTCTATTATGCCAGGTAAATATCCCATTATCCGGCTTGATGTCAACCAAGTTCAAGGCTCGGATATGAGCATTGAAGATAGAAGAAAAAGGCTCAAGACGATCAATCCCACCACGTTTTTCCTCTAGACAAGTGATAGAATTGAAGTCTCCAGCCAAAATCCATGGGTACAGGGGAGCCAGACTTCTCACAAAGCCAATGTGCTCCCATAAATTCACTTTACCATTGTAATCAATAGGAGCATACATGTTTGAAAGTGGGATGGTCTCACCAGATTCATTATCATGCCCGATCATCGAAATAGACCACCTACTAGAAATCCAGGTAAGAGGAGAGATCTTAACTGGATCCCATAAACAAGCAAGGCCACCAGCATATCCACATGCACCAATACACTGACATTGCCCATTTCTCCACAACTTGGGAGCAATATTGAACAAACTATCAATAGCTAATTTAGTCTCCTGAATAAAAACCACATCCGGAGAATGAACACAAATCAAATCATGAACAACTTTTTGTCTAGGGATGTTGTTCAACCCCCTTACATTCCATGAAAGTACAATAATTTTTGGGGGTTATAAAAATGGGAGTCCAATGTTCTCACCAAACCTGACTCTACCAAAGTCTCCCCCATTAACTTAATTTTATCCTGGTCTTTCTTCCGACCCACCTTCATATTCTTATCTGAAGCATTTTTTTTAATTATTTTATGCTTGCAATCCCAACACCGTAGGAGTTTTATAGTCCATGGATGACTGCATCAGTGCCTGGGTAGGAGAGGGCATGTCTAAATCTATGCCATTTTCTAAGATAACTTCACTTCCAGGGCTAGGCCCAACCATATCACCTATACTCGGAACCAAAGCCCTCTGTTCTTCATTTAAACCCCCTATATCTGGTTCCCTTGGTTCCACCTCATGAAGAGACAACTGATTTGGTCCTGTTATATCTATAACAGGTAGCGATGTTTCAGGTATCTCCATGCACTGATCAAGATTCTCTAGAATTTCAAAACGGTTGAGCTGAGCATCTGGCTGGTTATCCTTAATGTCTCTTTTTGCATTTCTTCCTTTGTTTCAAGGTTTTACCATAACAAAGCCTTCCTTATCCTGATCCCCCTCCTTTATCGGGGCTTTTCCTTTATCCATATTTTGTACAGCTTGAGAGGGCCCAGGATTTGAAGCCACAAGCAGGACAAACTTAGGGCATTTTCTTTGTAAGTGGCCATATTCATGGCAAATTCGACAACGAAATGGGAGAGCTTCATAGTCAAGTTTTTGAACCCATTTGGTTGATCCGAACTGTATTTCAATAGAATCTGGAATAGGATTGTTTAAATCAATTTCAACACAGATACGGGCAACAGAGATTACCTTTTTATCCAGCGTTTGTCGTGACGGCCCAACCGACTTCCCAAGTAGAAGGGAAATCATATGCAAGATGTCATTTCTCCAAAATTCCAATGGGATCCACGAAAGCCGAACCCACACCGGAACCCGTGACGACCGCTCCTCTGATGGGTTGAAACCCACATGCCAGGGTTTAAGAAAGAGTCCCGCTTGGTTACAGAAATAGGGACCTCCTTCAAATGCTTTGTTACAATCCGCAAGACAATAAAAAACCACCATAAAATAGTTGTTTGCACTCAGCATCACCTCCACATCACCTTCAGGGTTCCAAGTCTTCCTAACCCAAGCCTCCACAAAGGGAAGAGAAATTTGGATGCCCATAAATTTACCAATAAGCGCATTTTTGGTTAAATACTCCACATCTTCTACCACCGAGTCTGGTTGAACCACTAGAACCGACCTGGCTTCACATCGTTCCAAACATCCATTGTTCTTTAACAAGCGATTCCTGGCATGCAATGGGAAATCCTATTCCTTCCAATCATTTTTAAAAGAAATACCAGCCCTAGCATGCACGCTTTGTGACGGACCTGATGCCATCACTACATTCCTCCAGTTGTTCATACCTCCTCCAAAAACTGCTGCCATCCCCGCAGAGCCCACCAGATAGGTCTCAAAAAAATTCCAGCAAAGTAGCTTTCCTCATCAAACCCTAGCAGAGCTCCTCATCATCTTCGTACCAAACTCGTTTGCATGAAACCCTATAACCTTATTATAATATCCCCTAAACAATTATTTTAGTAAATAATTTTATGACCTATGTATATATAATACAACAATAATTAACACAAATAATTATATTTATATCATTTTTCTTTCAAAAAAATAATATATAACAAAATCATCATAATAATTTAAAGAGTAAATTTTAGTAATCATAGAATGTATAAACAAAGTATGTCATATTAAAAATCTTATTGAAATAAATTTTGTCTCTATGTGTAATGGTGTGAATATCCATGCATATGCCTCATGAAATTGCTATGACTAAATCATTCCATAAGGTATTTCAAGTCATTCTAATTATTGTTTGTTATGATAATACCCTTAAAAGTATCAACATATTATGTATAAATCATATAATTTATAAAATAAATTTTTATCTTCTAATTTAAACCTAAAATAAAATTTTCATTTATTATTCAAATTCAACAACCAAGATAAAATATGTAGCATTCAAAAATTACATGACAACTCCTAAAGATCACTACAACTGCTAAAGATCACTACCGTCTTTCACATTATTTTTTGCTCTTATAAAATAATGTATAGCAAGATCATTATAATAATTTGAAGAATCAATTGTGCTAATGTGTAAACACATTATATAAAAAAGAAAGCTCTATTGAAATAATTGTAAGGATAGATCATTTTCTAAAAATAATGACGTGAATATCTATGTATATGCCCCATGAAATTGTTATGATTAAATTTTTCAATAAGGTATTCTAAAGAATTTTGGTTATTATCTTTCATGGTAATATCCCTATTACAAATCAACACATTACTACAAGATATACAAAAGTATTTAAACCAAGTCAACAAAGAAATAGTCATATAAAAATAAAGCTAAAACTATATTAATCTAGGAAAAAATTAAGAGATAATATTCAGAGATACTCTTAATGTCTACCTTAGGGGTTCAAACCAAGTCATCAATGATAAAAAATCCAAAGTGGTCTTTCTTAATCTTGATCAAAGGCTCCAGGAAAAAGTTCTAGAGATCTTGGGATTCACAAGGACTTCTCTTCCAGTGGTTTACTTAGGGGTTCCTTTGCATTTCCAAAAACTAAAAATGGATATCTGGAAGGATATTTTGGATGGTATCAAAGATAGAATGAATCATTGGTCTCAAAAATGGTTAAGATATGGGGGTAGATTAACTTTTTTACAGTCATTCATTCAGGCCATGCAAATTTACAAATTTTCTATCCTGGCTGCCCATCATAAGATATGGAAAGAGTTGGACAATATGGCTAGAATATTTTTATGGGAAGGAGCAAAAGGAGAGAGGAAATGGGCCTTATTTGGTTGGGATAAAGTTACCCAACCCAAGGTAAAAGGAGGGCTAGGACTGAGAAGATCCAAGTTCAATAATAAAGCTTTGGCTGGAAAGCTGTACTGGAGGTGGATTTCCCAACCAACCTCCTTATTCAGTATAATCCTAACTAGTAAATATTTGGGTCATATTAACCCCAATGAGGTGGTCCGTTTCCCTTTGGATGGCCCTGGATCCCTAGTGTGGTAGGCTCTCAAGCTAGGATCTCAGGTGGTTAAAGATCGACTATTTTGGAAAGTGGGGAGAGGGGAGAAGGCTCATTTCTAAACAGACTCTTGGGATCAGTACCCACCCATCATTGTTGAATTTATTGAATTGCAACCAATAAAAATTGCCATAGAAACCAAAGGATGGGTTAACATTGACAGTTACTTCATCACTAGTCAGCTGGGGGAGTATAATTTTAAGAATTTTAAGAAGCTGGAGGAGTGGCCAATTTCAATCCCTCCGGATTTGGAACCCATCATGACTAAAATCTTGTCAGAAATATTTCTCATAGGTAGAGACAAGGAGGATGAATTAGCTTGGGGCTATGGGAGCCTTGGTGTCTTTACAGTGAAGGACGGATATGAGAATATCCTCCCAGAGCCTCCCCCCCATTCATTCTCGGTTGAGGATTGGACAAAGATTTGGCACTCCAAGGGCTGGCCGAAAGTAAACTTTTTTGCCTAGCAGTTTATGCACAACGAAATTCTCTCTTTTGACAATATTAGATGTAGAGGAATCATCGGTCCATCTCAATGTGTTTTATGCTACAAGAATGAGGAAATAGCTGATCACCTGATGTTTGAGTGCCCTTTCACGCATCAGATTTGGAAGCGTTGGCTTTCTTGCTATAAAATTCAAGTTAATGGTGACTTGAATCGGACTAATATCTATAAACCATGGAAGAGGGGTAGATTTAAATTTAAAGCTCTTCGAATTGGTTTGGAGCTTGGACTAAACTTCATTTGGTGGCAAGTGTGGTTGAAGAGAAATGCAAGAATTTTTAGAGAAATTTTTTCCTCATTAGATGGAGTTTGGCAGATTATATGGAGCAAGGTTACAGAAACTGTTGCTGTCTATGCTATAGAGGAAACTTAGGTTGTTACTGGGGCAATGGAAGAGGGAGTTGAAGAACAACAGGGACAGGACAGATCTAGTTGGAAACCACCACCAGAAGGCTGGATTAAAATTAATACTGACAGAGCTGCAAAGGGCAATTCGGGTAGTGCCAAAATTGGAGTGGTTTGCCGGAATCATGATGGATCAGTGCTATATTGGGAACTGCAAGGCTTGGGAAGAGCCACAAACAATGAAGCAAAAGCCATAGCTATTAAATCCACTTCTATTTGGGTAGTGAAACAGGGCCACAGGAGGATCATTATTGAATCAGACTCTCAAATAATGGTTGAAGCTCTTGATTGCATGAGAAACTTTGCTTTGAAAGCATGGGTTGAGGATGCTTGTCTCTCAAATTAAGGAATTATGGAAGGAATTAGATGATGTGATCCCAGTTTATGTGAGTCAAGATTTAAACAACATGGCCGACTTCCTAGCTAAGATGGGTCCTGAGAAGGAGGCAGGGGTCCAGCTTCACAGTGATATGGCTATTGAGGATGAGGTGATCAGGTAGGGTCTGGAAAGGTCCTTGAACAAATGATCAAAGAAAAAGCAAAGGGAGGTATGTTGTCATGATATCACGATGTGTTGTGCCGTCGTAATCACTAGAGGAATGTTGTCGCGATATTGCGACATGTTGCACCGTCGCGATTGCTAGAGTGAAGTTGTCTCGATATCATGACATGTCGCGCTATCGTGACATGTTGCACCATCGTGGTCGCTAGAGGGAAGTTGTCATGATATCATGACATGTCGTGATATCGCAACATGTTGTGCTATCATGATCATTTGAGGAAAGTTGTCGCGATATCGTGACATGTTGCGCCGTCGTGGCCACTAGAGAAAAGTTGTCACGATATCGCAACTTGTTACACTGTCACGGCCACTGGAGGAAAGTTGTCATGATATCATGACATGTTGCGCTATCACGGTCACTAGAGGAATGTTGTCATGATATCGTGACATGTTGCACTGTCACGGTCACTAGTGGAAAGTTGTCGTGATATCATGACATGTTGTACCGTTGGAAAGTTGTCACGATTTCGTGACATGTTGCGCTGTCGTGGTCGCTGGTGGAAAGTTGTCACGATTTCATGACATGTTGTGCCATCGCGGTTGCTGGAGGAAAGTTGTCATGATATCATGACATGCAGTGCCGTCGCGATAACTGGAGGAAAGTTTTCATGATTTTGCAACATGTTGCGCCATCACGGTCACTGGAGGAAAGTTTTCGTGATATCATGACATGTTGTATCGTTGTGGCTGTTGGAGGAAGTTTTCATGATATCACGACATGTTGTGCCATCACGGCCATTGGAGAAAAGTTGTCGTGATATCGTGACATGTTGCGCCGTCACAGTCGCTGGAGGAAAGTTGTCACGATTTTGTGACATGTTGCGTCATCGCGGTCGTTGGTGGATAGTTGTTGTGATATCATGACATGTTGCGTTGTTGCGGCTACTGGAGGAAAGTTGTCGCGATATCGCATCATGTCACTTTTTCATGGCCAAAGGTGAGAAGGTGTCGCGATATCACGACATGTCGCATTTTTGGGTCTAGTTGCATCATTTGTCCATGCCAATCCCCTGCTAGCTAGTTATTTATTTAGGATATTTGGCTCCATTGCAAGTCTTCTTCTTCTTTTGTAAGTTTGTGTTCTCTTTGAACTCTACTGGGAAGAGTCTCTTCCCATATTGTAATTGATCTTTGTTTTAATACAAGTTTTTTCAAAAATTTCAAAACGAATATTCAAGAACATGCTACACTAAGATCATAAACATAAATTATATTCTAGGCAAAATCCTAATCCTAATGTAGTAAATTGAATATAAAAAACTACCTACTTACCCAAGGCATCAATTAGTAGACCATTTATAAATAGGCACAATAAAGAACTCATTTATATTTTATCCAACCTATAATATCACCATTATAAAAATGGGATATCACACATAAATTAAAAGCAAAGGATTAAAAATACCTTTGTAACTAGTCCTTGAGCAACAACTTCAATCTTTGGATATAAACCCTATACATAATATTATTCCCTTATGTAGAAGGAATTGAACCAATAGTTGATGGTTTTAGTTGTAATTTCAAGGATAAGAGAAAGAGGGACAGAAAGATAATATGAAGGTCATGAGTTATAAAAGTTTTAAAGGTATAAATATGAAAGGATTATTAGTATTAATAATGATCAAGAGCATTCATAATAGATGTATGATGAGAGTATAGTAATAGGATGTATGTTGAATAAATGAGGAAATAAATTTGGTATTTATAGTAGATGAAAATAATAGCTCTACCTTTTGAGTCCAATGATGAAATTAGACTCTTATCAAAGCTATAAAATTATGTACCATCTTAATCCTAGCTATAAAAACATGCTAGGATCATGATCATATGTTAAAAACCATAATAATTTATTAACGACCATGATAATAACTTAAAGTGGTGATCATAACACCAATGACCATAAGAACACATGTTTTATAGGACACATATAGACATGTCTCTTAATCATGACACTATCTATATTTTACAGTTTAAAAAATTAACAAATGAAAGGTGGTAAATAGGTGACAACTATGTGAAGGAAAACAATCAAAACCATTAGCTAACATGTCTTGATATCATCCTACCTAAAAATTAATAAATTTAGTTCATCCTTACCCCTTAAATAGGAGGATGAGACTCTTTATCACCTACAATAGTAGTTGTTAGTTCTCCTTTTACAAATGCATATTACCCTTCCAAGTACTTTGAGAAACACCATAAGGGATAGCCAATCCAATCTCCTTAGGCAAAAATAAAAAAGAGTAATATGCAATAGTCAATGTAATATAAATATAAATTATATGTTATAATGCAAAAATAAAAAATTGTTATTTTAATTCTGCTATATATGGAAAATATAAATATGTTATAATATATAGTAGAAGAACACAAAAAAGTATAGTAAAAAATGAAAAAGTAGAGGTAAATATACATGATGCTTACTTGTACATGTTCCTTGAAATTTTGGCTAGAAGAAAATAATTTTTTCTTGTCCCATGTAGCTTAAAAGGATTTACCTATAAAAACATCTAAAACTTAAAAAAAACAAGAATTATGTGTAAATTAAATGTAAAAAAAAGTGCATAAGTAGGCCCAAAGCAACCAAAAACTACCAAAGATACTACCCCTATGATATTCCTATAAAACTCAATAAAATATATAAAAACCTAATTTTGTAGCACAAAGTTGTCAATTTTATGATTCTTGATGATGTGATGATTTTCCATTTGATATACTTTTTATTGCTATCTAGTAGTAGTTAAATATATATATATATATATATATATATATATATATATATATATATATATATATATATATATATATATATATATATGGTGTAACATTTAATATTCAACAAATAAACTTCTAAGAATTTTGAGATAAACAACAAGAGTTTCCATATAATCATACTAAAACTAGTATAAAGTGTTGCCTAAATCCTTGTAAAAATGCAAAAGGACATCACCTAACACCCCATTTGATTATGAAATATGATGTGTCACCTAAAACCTTCCATATAATTTAGAATAGAAATATTATAAATAAGTTAAAATGACACCACTGATAACAATCGTTTTGTTGTGTACCTTAGTCACACCTACCTCCCTATAATATTCAACATAAATGACACATCAAAATATAACACATGTGGAGGGTGCTGCTCCCTCTTCATGCTCCCCCTCCCATAGTTCTTGCCTAGTCCCTGGCTCATCCTAGGTCATCCCAATATGGGAATGCTTTGTAGTAGATGATCTCCTTGGGGGGAGATCCCTCTCCACTTTCTGCTCCTTTCCTAATGGTTTCAGGGTTTCCCTTCTTGAGCTTATCGTCTGGTGCATCCCAGGGTTTTTCTAGGGTTTCCTGCATGTTTTTGGAATCCCTTACCTGATCCCATTTAGGCTTTACCCTGGGGGTAATTACAAGTTTTTTTCTTGGATCTAGTTCCTAGGGCCTCCTCGATCGGTGGTGGTGCTAGGTTGGGTTTTTGACTACTTCCTGGTGAATCCTGTGAGGTCCTTGTTGCTTCGAGATTGGTCTAGAGGGATAGTTTCCTCTTTTTCCAGTGACTCCTATCTAGGATGCCTTTGGTTGCTGCTGGTCCCGTCCCCTTGGGTAGGACCATTTTTTATTTATTGTTCAAAATTTTCTACTTGCTGGATCTGCATTTGGTGGATACCGAGGACATTGGTTGACCTTGGAGGTGGACCTCTTCCTCTATCTGGGTTGTTCCTAGTCCTAGTTCCAGTTCCCTGAAGTTGTTCATGAGAAAGGATGGGGGTTCTTGGTCCCTTATTCTGGGGTTCTTAGGGTGTCTACTGCATGTTTGGATCTTGGGGAGGGGACCCATGATCAGTTCATGTAGACCTTGGTTCCATTAGGTTAGGCTTCCAAGGATCCCATATTTATTCCTGTTGTCGCTTCCTGCCTGGTTTCCTTAGATTTTTCATTTTAGTTCCTTTTCAGGGTCTTCTACCTTCTGGTCCTGCTTCTCGATGGACTCTTAGAGCATTTTATTGGCTTTACGAGAGGGCCTCCTATTTTGAGATATTATTAGTCCCAATTCTAGTTGCTTAGATCTATTTGTGAGTGACGATGGTGGTTCTTGGGTATTTCTACTAGAGTGGTGGGAGTTGTCTTTTATTTTATCTGGTTTAGGGTTGGAGATTAGTGTTTTTGTAGTTGTGATCCCTCCTCCTTTAGATTTGGCTTGTAGGGATCCTCTCTTTGCACCTATTGCTATTGTTGCTGGATCCTTATAGCTTCCTTGTATTTCACCTTGATGTGCATAGGGATATCTTGGCCTGTAGATATCCCCAGTAGTGTTTTTCCACTTTATAGGATCAAACGAAGGCTTCCCATTATTTTTTTTTAGGATTCTAATGCCATTTCCTAGGCTTTCCCACTGTTGCACCCTGGACGATATCTCAATGTTACTTACTACTTTGCTCACGTGGCTTCTTGTTGCTATGCTACATCCTAGGGTGCATCACGGATCGTCCCTAGGTGAGGATCCTCTCCAGTTTTCTAAAAAATATTACTTCTGGTTTTTTATCAAGATGTCTAATTTTAGGCTATTCTTGGCATTCCAGCTATCCCTTCTTAGGTTTGGGTAGGTGCATTGTATCCTTCCCTAGGAGGATCCCAAACTGACTACATTGATAGTATGGTGTTTTGGTGAAGTGGGTCTCACTAGTTGGTACTAGAATGTTGTCTTTATATTGGATCAAGGGTTTTTTCTAGCTCTTTCCCTTTAAGTTTATGTTTATTTCTATGTATTAAGACATTGCCTAAAATCCCGATGCTACGGCCCTTTTTGTCATAAGGTTTTGGGATCCTCTTAAAAAACCCAATTTGTATATAAAACTCAACTTAGCAAAAAAAAAATAACACATGCAAATTGTATGTAGTATGTAACAAGTTCATTGTGTTAAACAAACATACTCATCACTAAAATGGGTTAAACCAAGAGAAGACAACTTATGCATTCACAATGTGTAAATACTTATCCCTAAAACCTAAGAGACATCGTAATATATGCTTAGATGAACATGATGTGTCATTAAGCATGTTGTATCGCTCCAAATTTTTTGCATCCCTACCTTTAGGCTATTGGATCCATGCCCGAAGGAGGATGGGAAAAGAATGTCACGGTACCTCGGACTGAGAGGACTTTGCAAAGGTCCCGCATCTCAAGGGAGGGGTATTTTGATGATTTTTCGACATATGGTGGGTTCACTAGGAAACATTTAATGGCAGTTTCCACGCCTAGGATTTGGAATATGTTTAAATGTATTCATTTTTAACCTTAAGCATTCATATCCTAGGTTTGGCCGAATGAATCTAGATTAATCTATATGAAAATGCAAATTCCATGAATATAGAAAACAAATTTAAAGACAGAAAATAGAGAGATTACAGAATGCAAATGAGGAATACCTGATCCGGATGTCTGAAGAAGATTCTGATGTTGAAGTAGTCTGGATCGTCTGAGATTCGACAGAATCATCTACAATTAGACAATATCGTCAGATACCTGCAAAACCAAAAACAAATGCAAAATACATAAAGTACTACAGTGCTAACAGAGGGAAATGATATAAAATGGTAGCAATGTTATCAAACTGAGACTTAAACACAGAGACAAAAATGAATCGTGCTAATTAGATGATAATTAGGATTTAATTATGCACTTAATCTAAATTGGTGAACTCCAAATGCAAAATAATATAAAACACTGAATAGACTATCTAATTTGTAGAATAAAATGACAGAGAAAAGGTTGAGAAATGCAAACTTTAGGCACTGATTGCCTTAATACAGACTGCAGTCGAGATCGTCTCGCATCAGTACAAAATCATCTCGAATTCGACAGGTTCGCCTCCAATCTAAACAGGTTCATCGACGACGATAGGTGCTAGCTCCGGCTAAAGAACAGTGATGCACCTACAACAAAATCGATATGGAACTAGTGCAAATGGAAAATAGGGATGTTTTAACGTAAATGGAGTTAACTTATAGAGAATTTCAGCCAGGGGTTGGGAAGAGAAAATCCTAGAGACTAAATAGGCCTAGGGGAGTAGTTAGGAGGTTGGAGATCATCCAAATTTGGGAGATCTCCAATGGGGGGAGGGTCCCAATGGCGCAGACACACTTCTGCCCAAATTGGAGACCCGTTGGAACATATTCCAACTTTGCAAAATCAGTTTTGCGACAAGATCGTCTGGACGTCCTAGTCTAGATGAAATCGTCAAATCTAGGGCGATATCATCTGATCGGCGACGATATCGTCAAACGGTCAAAACAACCTCTAAAAATGGCGCGGAAAAAGGGGAAACGGATTTCTCGACGGTTAACGGGTGGTTTGGGAGGTTAAATTTGATTTTTAAATTATTTACTAAGGTGAATGTAATTATTGTAATTTTTACTACGCCAATTTTAGGGTGCTACATTTTGCCCCCTCTTTAGCGAATTTTCTGAAGAAAATGCGTTAAAGATGAGTTCTTCTCGATCTACAAGAAAGAAAAAATTATTCCCATTTTTAGGTGACGATTCTTGGTCGAATCATACAATAGCTTACTATGGTGCCCCCTCCGTGTTTTTACCCAAATCGAACGTTTGAGGTAAAAACGCGAAAAAGCAAAAAAATTATTTTTGAATAAAATTAAGAAAAATAGGGTAAAACCCTAATTCATTTTTACTATTCATTTTTTGGTTTTTGGAGCTCTGAAGCAAAATGGTGGAGACGATGCACAGATCGACAGAGGTCCGGCGCGGTCTACAGGTAAGAGTCCAGACTGATCTAGAATGCTTTAATTTAAATTTACATGCTTTGTAGGTAATTTTTAGGTGAATTTTGAGCATCGCGGCCATTTTTGGGCCGTCGACGTCGTCGGGACGAAATCATCCCGATTTTGACGAAATCGTCTCAATTTCGGCAATTTCGCCCGAGGGCAAAATCGTCGAAAGGGGGACGATTTCATCAAATTAGGGACGATTTCGAACTGCAAAATTGAAGACAATTATGCTCAAATTTCGAACTTTTAACTTGCATTATTGATTACTGAAATTGTTATTAATGATTTTTTATTGTTTTGTTGTTTATGTTTGCAGAGAGGATTACTAAAGAGTAGAGAATGGAAATACGAAGGGTTGAGAGATGACTTGGCCGCTCTCACACAGGCAGAGCGGGATCAGCTGGCACAGGCCAGCTTACTGCATGTGGCGGAGATGCCATAAGTTTCTACGGACATGGGGCTACTGACGGCCCTAGCAGAGAGGTGGTATCCGGGCTCTTCATGTTTCTGGCTACCTACAGGGGAGATGACTCCCACTTTGGAGGATGTATGGAGGATTCTAAGAATCCCCATACAAGGACGGATCATTACACCTACGGCCAATTAGGGCCGTGCTATGGGACGACTGTGCGGTGACCCAAGCTTCACCCTAGAGAAGGGCAGAGTTAACATCGAGGCACTGCGCCAGATGCCTGGGGCATCTACACTCACACGGGTTCTGGCTGGAGTAGTTGGTGGACTTCTGCTATGCCACTAGAGCAGGTGCAGGGTGCCATGGATGCTCGTAGATGTGATCTACGATATGCGAGACCACAACTATAGGCTTTCTTGGGGCAATTTTGTACTATGCTGATTGTACAGGATCCTATATGGGGTCGTGTACAAGGGTGGTCGATGTCTGGTTATGACATCGCTACTACAGGTTTGTTGCTGGGAGCACATTGCGGTGCGGAGGCCCGTAGGGCTTCCTCTGATAGGGGTTGACGGGGAAAGGCCCCGAGTCTTCTACTGGTGGCTCTAGAGAGGGGCACAGTGACGGATCGACCTATCGATGTCCCGAAGGCTATTGGATGACCTAGTCCCGGACCAGATCACCTGGAGGCCGTAGAGGAAGCATCCAGGGTGGCCAGAGGACGGACAGGAGTTGGCTCGCATTAGGCGATTTTGCTGGCTGAGGATGGAGAGGGGAGAGGTGGACCTCCATAGGTACGACCGAGTTTTGTAGCAGTTCGGTCTATAGTAGGGGATCCCATCCCTCAGAGATTATGAGTTTTCTCGGACTATCCGGGATAACACTACGGTTAGCGGGGCTCCCGACATGTAGTGGTTTTGGATCCAGGACACGGATGATGCCCCCATCCAGCCAGTGGATGGGGATGATGTAGGAGTAGCCGATGGCTACGATGCCTAGTACACAGGCATCTGCCCTCCTCGGATGACGAAGGCACAGGGTCCGATCCATTCGGTTGTGCATTGGATAGGGAGGTGGTGCAAGGCAGCGATGGAGGTAGCCAAGGGTCATGGTGGGAGAGAGGCGAGGAGGCCACAGGCACAGGAGCGACCGTGATAGAGAGAGAGGGAGAGGAGGGAGGTGAGACCCCCATCTCCACAGAGGCCACCATCGCCCGATAAGGGCAAGGGTGTGGACACAGGAGAGAGTAGCGAGATGGCTACTCTTCGAGCAGAGAGAGATCATCTGCAAGCTCAGGTGCAGATGCTACATGATGCGGCTGCACGACACTAGGCTGAGGTGTCACAGCTACGGGATGAGATTGCACGCCTCAGGGCACGGGGCGGAGGGGCGAGCTCTAGGGATTTGACATGGGCTATTGCCCATCTGACATTTTATCAAACTTTATACTTCCAGCTGGTGCCAGAGGCAAATAGACTACCCCTGCCAGCTAACATCACAAATCCGATCAGGATCGGGTCATCGAGGACCTCGTCCCGATCGAGGACTAGGACTACATAGACAGTGATGGGGCCAACTCGTCCACCTTAGGGAGGGGGAGGATATGAGGTAGAGAGCTCGAGGGGCTCTCAAGGCTAGATGGCAGGATTGACATTATATTACATATATTTTTGTTGATAGAGGATTGAGTATGCCGAGGTACAGATTGTGGCATACCAATCCAGTTTTGATGATGTACATATATTTGTGATATATATAGATGAGATATTTTTGATCATATGACTTGTGTCTTGTGTATGTTTATGATGCTTTTAATGTTTGATTGATTTATGTGATGATTGGATGTAATTATGTCGTTGGATATATTACAATTTGAATGTCATGTGGTGATATTTTAAATGAAATAATCTGATGTAACAAATTGATTTGTTGTAATGAAATATAAAAAGAGACTTCTAACAATAATTTCAAAGGACATTGTCGCTATTATAGACCATTTCATGGAGTCGCTGCTCACTCGGTCATCAAGCTAGTCCCATTTATAGAAATATTGTTAAAAAGTAAAAGAGTGCTTAAGAAACTATCTTAAGACTTTGGTGCAATAGTGCAAATGATAATGATGATGATGGTTTGTTTTCAGATTTTCATAAAAAATGTTTGTGCATGAAATGATGTTCAAATGATTTTTGCTAGGCATAAATTTCTAAGTGTGATAAAAATTTTTAGATAATTCTTTAGGAATTATACCATCATTGCAAAATTGAAGGTTGACATAATGACATGAAATACTGAAAATGTGTTTGCTTGTGAAAAGCATAATTTGTGTAACATAATGATTTAAGTCATATGGTTTTCATGATTTTTAATAAATGGAGAATAAAATTGTTGCAATGGTTTGCACTAGGCATATAATATGTAGGTATAAACTTATACCATCATCGCGAAAAAATCCAAAAAAGATAGTTTTATTGCATGGTTGTTTTTTGATGAACATAAAATATGAAAATGAGGACTTGCGCTAGGCATAAAATTCCAATTTTGGTTTTGGAACTATACCATCATCGCAAAAGTCAACCAGATATATATGTATATGTTATTGATTGTTAATTTTGAAAGAAATTTTTGATTTTTGTATTATATAGTGGTATTTATGGTAAACAACTATACTTGATTTATTCCAAACAAGTTGCAAAAATAATATTTCAAATTATTTTAAAGACAAAAGTTAGATTTATAAGGAATCCCATGTGCATATGTGAATTCATTTCCAATCTTGAATTATCATAATGATACACAAAATCTCTCAAATACAAATGTGTGTGCAATTGCATTGTTCATTTACCAGTTTTGAGCAAGATAATATGATACAAGTGATTTGAAGAAACCAAATAAGTGTTCATTAACCATGATGTAGATGCATATAACCATACTAGACTACTATGTAGGTCGGATTATCAAGAGCTAGCTAATCCATAAGCAGACATAGGTCTGTACAAAATAAAGTCGCTAATGTGAAAGACATATCACCACGCTAGGAGTTACCCAAGGCCAAGCAGGTTGGGCACAAACCACCTGTTATGGGGCTTACCTCACAGTTTTCAAATAATTGAGAATTCCAGGGATTCAAGCTCATCAACCCTTCTTTTTTTTTCAAAGGGTAGGGAAAGGGATTTTATTGCTTGCTTGCTTTCTTTTGAACTTTGCTTATTTTTCTTTTTGTATTTCTTTTGCTTGATAATGCTTGGAACATTGCTGAAATAACATTTTTCTTTTCTCTCTCTTTTTTTTTTTCGTGAACTTTTCTTTTTTCTTTTTCTGTGCTAGGGATACTTGCTCGGATTAGTTGTAGAGCAAGGGATTTTTATTCTGGGTAGGGGTGAGCTTGTCCTTTTGCCAATTCTCAAAGATTCTAGACCATGTGCATGATAGGATAGCAGGGGAAAATTTTCGCTCAAGAAATCAGTTCTACTATGTAGCAAAACATGGAAATTACAAATATAATTATTTTATTGTGAAAAGATGTGCTTGGTTTAAGTAAATAACAAGATCAATTCTCTATGCTCAAACTTTATTTAATTGAATTTTATGAACTTTTATATAAAAGAGATTAGTAATCATTCCAGATAAAATCAAGATATTTATTGTTGTGAGTATGCAAGTGAGGGATGCCAAATAAATGCTAATTTATCCAAAAATAATTTAAAACATATAACTGCAATAATTGTAAGAAAATATATATATAAATGATTTTTGAGAAGTTTTGAGAATATTGACTCTCTCTTTCTTCTTTATTTTATTTGGGTTTCGAAAGAGTCAAGCATATAGCTGTTATTATATTTTTATCATTATTTTGATTTTTGTTTTGATTTTTGTTTTTGAGCAAAAGAACTTAACAAGTGCTTTAAATAAATTCAATAGATAGTTTTGAAGATTTTGGATGATTATGAATATTTTTGATGTTTTTGGATTTTTATAAATTTGAAAGAAATATAAATTTTTTTGAAAACAAATTATATACAAGGATGAAACGACCAAATTTATGCATAGTAACGTTTAAGATGCAAAATATTCATGGGTTCTTTAAGTTCTTTACCATCTAAGGTAGATAATTTGTATGCTCCTGATTCAAATTTAGCAGTAATAATGTATGGTCCAAGCCAATTGGGGTCGAATTTACCTTTAAGTTCCTTAGTTGCATTTGTATTTTTTTGATTTTCTTTTAAAACAAGGTCATCGATCTCAAAGGATCTGTGACGAACTTTCTTAGCATATGATCTTTTAAGCTTGTTTTGGTAAGCACGGAGATGCTCCAAAGCATTGATGCATTTTTCATCTAGGAGTTCCAGTGACTAAGTCCACGAGCATCGATATTCATCTCCTACTTCGATATCTTGAAGTAGCAGAGCCAAAGAAGGAACTTCCAATTCAAATGGAAAAACTACTTCAGCACCATACACCAAAACAAATGGTGAAGTTCCAGTGGGGGTTCAAACACTAGTTCGATAGGCCCACAAGGCTGGATATAATTGAATGTGCCAGTCACGGCCAGTTTTATTGACCAATATTTTGAGAATTTTGATTAAGGTTTTGTTAGATGCTTCTTCTTGACCATTACCCTGAGGATAATAGGGAGTGGACCAGCGATGTTGAATCTTATATTTTTGACATAATTTTTTAACATCTTTATTTTTGAAGCAAGTTCCATTGTCAGAGATGAGATTGGCAGGTATTCCAAACCTGCAAATGATTTGATTAAAAATAAATTTAGAAACTTGTGTGCCAGTGCAGGAAGCTAAAGGCATAGCTTCGACCCACTTCGTGAAATACTCAGTGGCAGTTATGATGAACTTGTGTCCATCAGATGACACAGGATTGATTTTGCCAATAATATCCAAGCCCCATTTAGAAAAGGGCCAAGGATATGAAATAGCCTGCAGATCTTGTGCAGACGCATGGACAAGGTCAGCATGTTTTTGATACTTGTCGCAATGGCGCACATACTCATGTGCATCTGTTTCCATGGTAGGCCAAAAGTATCCTATCCGAAGAAGCTTTTTAGCAATAACACTACCACTAAAGTGTCCTCCACAAGATCCATTGTGGGCTTCACTCAAGGTTGATTTAGACTCTTCTAAGTTTAAACATCTTAATAGGATACCTTCAAAATATCTCCTATATAAAGTATTGCCAATTATTACGAATCGACTTGCTCGTCGACGTAATAACCGACGCTGGTTTCTATTAGAATTGGTAGGGAAAGTCCCATTTTGAAGAAAATCAAATATGTCTATATACCAAGGTTCGGGAGTAGTTTCATTGATTAGAAACACATCCAAAGGCTCTAAGCATGACTTATTTGAGGTGGGTTCATGGAGTCGATGAATAATGATAGTAGCATATTCGTCATCTAACTCCAAGGGCAGGAGAGATGCAGCTGCGACCATAGCATCAGCTGCACGGTTGCTAGTTCGAGGAATAGCTTCCAAGGTGACTTGATCAAATAAAGACATTAATTGTAAAACATAGGCCTTATATGGGCGTAGTTTATCATCTCGGGTTTGATAAACTTCATTAATTTGGTTTATAACTAGTTAGGAATCACCAAAAACTAAAATGTGTTTGATTTTTAGCGCTAGGGCAGCTCGTAATCCAAGAATTAGAGCTTCATACTCAGCAGTATTGTTGGTGCAAGCAAATGTCAATTTGAAGGACAAAGGAATAAGATGTTTTTGCGAAGATATTAAAATAATACCCGCACCAGCCCCACTCATGCATCAGGCTCCATCAAAGTATAAGGACCATTGTTCATTATGATCTGCCTCTAATTGAAGGCATTCATCTGGAAACTCGATGATGATGGGATGGGTAGACTCTAAGGGTGCAGTAGCTAATTGATTTGCTATGATTTGACCCTTAACAGACTTCTGTACTATGAATGTGAGATCAAATTCGCTTAGAGCAAGAACCCACTTGGCTGTGCGACCCGATAAATAAGGTCGACTCATGAGATACCTCAAGGGATCATATTTAGCAATGACATAAGTTTGTTGGCTAAGCATATAATGTCATAATTTTTGTGTAGCAAACACGACTGCTAGACATAGTTTTTCCAATGCTGTGTAGCGGGTTTCATAACTGATGAAGGTTTCACTAATATAATAATTAGCACGTTCTCGCTTTTCATCATCAAGTTGAGCTAACATAGCCCCTAAGGCAGAATCTGAAGCTAAAATATATAGGAGAAATGGGCGATCGGATTTAGGTGGTGAAAGCACGGGTGGATTAAGGAGGTATTGTTTGAGAAGTTCAAAAGCTTCTCTACATTCTGTATCCCAATTAAAGGGGACATCCTTCTTAAGGAGTTTAAGAAAGGGACCGGTTTTATCCGCCAGCTTATCGATGAAGTGACGGATGGCTTGAAGTTTACCTTGTAAAATTCGTAACTCAGATATATTAGTCGGTGCGAGCATATCAGTGATGGCCGCAATCTTGAGAGGGTCGATTTCAATACCACGTAAAGAAACTAAAACCCCTAATAGTTTTTCGGATTTAACTCCGAATATGCATTTTTCTAGATTTAATCGAATGAGATATTCTCGTAATCGATTAAAGACTTTCCTTAAATCATCTAAATGATTATTTTCAATAATAGAGCGAGCTATAATATCATCTACATAATCATGTAGGATATCATGCATCATATCATGAAAAATGTAGGTCATAGCTCGTTGATAAGTTGCACCGACGTTCTTTAAGCCAAATGGCATCACTTTCCAGCAAAAGGTACCCCAGGGGGTAATAAAGGCTATTTTAGCCTGGTCTTTAGGAGCTATTCAAATTTCATTATAACCAGAGAATCCATCCATTAAGGACATCATCCCACTTCCGGCAGTAAAGTCAATGATTTGGTCCATGTTTGGAAGAGGAAAGTCATCTTTAGGGCATGCAACATTAATATCTCTAAAATCTGTGCAAAACCTAACTTTGGTAGATTATTTCTTGGTAACTGGAACTACATTTGAGATCCATTCAACATAATCAATAGCTTGTATAAAGATAACATTCAGGAGTTTTTCTAACTCCCCTTTGACTAGCAGAGCCACTTTGGGATGCATTTTTCTAAGTTTTTGTTTAACAGATTTAGCATCCGGATGGACCACTAGATGATGCATGACTACAGAAGGGTCTAGACCTGGCATATCTTCATATGTCCAAGTGAAGACATCTTCATACTCTTTAAGGAATGCAATGTATTGTTCTTGTTTTTCTTGGCTTAATTCTGATCCAATATTGATTATGTGAGGATTATCCTCAGTTCCAATGTTAATTTTAATGACATTTTCTACCTCCATGTGTAGATCTCTTTCAAAATTAGGTGGGGCGGGTGAAACGCCCAATTCTTATAATTCTTGTAAGGTTAATTTAGATAAGTCATTCTGAGGATTAGTGGCTTCAAGTTGATCTATAGTTGGTATAGAACCATCAAAATAAAATCCATTGTGTAACATCTCTTCAACAGAGACATCATGGAAGATATCTCCTTCCAATTCTTCATCGGGTTCAGCAATCATTTCAGGGTATGCTATGGATAGCATGTTGCATGAAAATGACTAATTTTTAAGAGGCAAATCAACATGCCTATCCAAATAATCTTGATAGCATATGAGATGATCATCATCCTCAAAAGGGAAGGGTTGACCCTTACTAGGAAATAGGCTTACGCCACAGCGGGCAGGCCACGGTTCTACCTTGAAAGGTTCTTTCATGCCATTTTGGGAAGGTCCCAAGCCTTTCCCTTCATATCCCATTTTAAGCATCATGGGTTTAGCTTTAATATAATCATTGGTAAAATAACACCGAGCGTATCCCTGATGATGAGTTTTGATATTTCGAGGGATTCTTCCCCATTCATATCCTTTATAAATGAAGGCACAACTCCCGACTTGGTAAGTACTTCCCATAGGTTGTGGGAGGCCCAAAGTACGAGGAGATGGTGGTAAGTTATTTAAAAGGTTTGAATATTGCATGAAAGCATTCATTTTTTCTGATATTAAGGTTGTAGATAAATCTGGTAAGAGTTCATCAGAAAGGGCATAAGATGTAGAAGGCTTATTACCTATGTCTTTAGTTGTGGAAGGTATGATAGATGTATCTATAGGTTTTGAATTTATAGGGATAGAACTTGAAGGATTGGTTGTAGACTTAAGATCTGTTTGAGGTTCTAAAATGATTTGTTTAGAGGGTTTTTGGTCTATATAGGAGGATGAAATTAATGGAGGGGAAATAGGTGAAGTTATAGGTGTATGTTTCACAGTTTTAGATGAAAAATAAGAACTAGGATGTGTGGATGACAGGGTAGGGCAAAATTGCACTCCAATGGGTTTTGCCAAAGCACACATATCAAAAGGTCTAGGGTCACCATGGATGGTGACCAACTGATTTTTAAACTCAAATTTAACACATTGGTGTAAAGTTGAGGGGACCGCTCGCATGGCGTTGATCCAAGGGCAACCCAAAAGTATATTGTATGATGCTGGACAATGTACAATAAACACGGTTGTTTCTAGGGTTATAGGGCCAACTTGTAGTGGGAGGGTAATAACTCCACACATTTCTTGTGTTTCATCATTAAAAGATTTGATAATCATATTAGTTTTCTTCATTTCATCACTTCTAAAGCCAAATCGTTGGTAGAAGTCAAAAGTGCAAATGTTTAGAGATGAGCCATTATCAATCAAAACTCTTTTGACGGCTACATCTCCAATTAAAGCAGTAATATATAAGGGACTGTCCTTATGTAAACTGTGTTGTGGGATATCTTTATCCTAGAAGTCAATACAATCAATCTCTCGAGTGATAATAGTATTGGCCATAGCTTCAGGTTGAATGTTTTGAGGTACCATCATTTGGCTCAATGTAAGCATCAACTCATCCCTATGGGTGGGAGAGGATCTTAATAAATCTAAGAGGGAAATTCTGGCCATAGTATTGGACAATTGCTCATTAATATTGTAAGGGGGTTTAGATTGAACAGTAGGAACATGATTCCCTTTATTGGGATTTTTCAAAATGAATGGAACCGATCCATCATTCTGATTTGGTTCTTGTTGAGAGTTTTGAGCTTGTTGTCGAGTAACGACTCCAATGGTACCTACAATGTTATAGTGAAGACGTTGAACTAGTCTCGGTTGAGCATTAATGGCTTCTTCATTAGAAAGGAATATATTGGAAGAAGGTCGAGTAGTGACTCTTCTAGGAAATGGTTCTTCTGGAACCATAGCATCTGTGACGGGTTGAATAGGGTCCGATTCGTTTTCAAAACTATTCGATTGGTTTGAAGTAATGTCTAGTTCACTTTCACTATCTGATTCTATATCACTAGAATCAGAAGTTTGAAAATTATGTAAGGGCTTGGTCGTAACCAGGGATAAGGTCGTGTCAAATATTTGAGGATCCTGAATAGGTAATTGTCCGCTAATGGTTCCTACATATCGGGTAGGAGGGGGAACATTATGATGTTTGATTTGATTGGCTACCTCTTTACCATGTCTTGGTAAAGGGTGCTGAAATATGTCTAGAGTTTGATTGGCATTTTGATTTTGATTTTGAGGCATGGTCTTTTGAGTATTATTAGGAGAGTTTTGTTTAGGTTGGAAGGATTGCACTTCCATTTCATTATTGTCAATCAAATATTGTATTTTACATTTCAATATTTTACAAGCATTGGTAGAATGTCCAGGTCCTCTATGGAAATCACAGTGCAAGTCAACTCTGTATCCGGGTATAGTTGGATCAGGTTCCCGGATAGCTGGTAATTGGATCAAACCTCTTTCGAGCAATTGAGGTAAAATAGTTGATAAGGGTTGGTTTAATCTAGTGAATTCTCGAGGAGGCTTGTCAGGCGGTTTCAATATGAATTTTTTTGTTGTCTTCGTTGCATTGATATTAGCAACGTTTTTGCTGTCAGTGACTCCGTCACCAACAACTTGTTTGTTTTTATATTGATTTCTAGATGTTTTCTCATCATCCTTCTTCCTAAGTTGGGCTCTCCTAATGAGGTCATCTTCTACTATTCGAGCTAAATCTATAGCTTGATCGAAGGTAGTTAAAGTAGCAGTCGATAGTTCATAAGATATCTGTTCTTGTAAATTGTTGATGAAAATGTCCAACATTTCCCTATAAGGCAGCACAAAGTGTAGTTTTCCTATCAATTGCCTCCATCTAGCTAAGAAATCGGCAAAACATTCATCCTTTTCTTGTTTTAAATTGTATAGGTCTTTAATAGTTACATGCCTCTCGATGTAGGCACTAAATTTATGGACAAATGATTCCGTTGTTTCTTCGAAGTTTCTCAAATAATGAGTGGGCAATTGATAGTACCACTCTAATGCCATTCCACCTAAACTTTTGGGGAACATTTTTAGTAATAGCAAGTCGTCATGCGATATGTCGTGACATGCTATCCTAAACATGCGAAGATGCTCGATGGGATCTTCGGTTCCTTTATATATAGGTAGTACGGGCATGGGAAAATTCTTAGGGTATGGTTGAGCTACAACTATGGGATCCAAAGGTTGACTGCAGATCTCTCGATAATTATACGAGGGACGATAGGGATCTATTTGGTCCATACGTGAAGCCAATTGTTTCACCATGGCTTCCAGATTACTAGTTTGCCCCCCATATTGGTTTGGTAGGGCATTGACATGAGTGTTATGGGCATATGATGGAGGAACATGAAGATTAGATGCCATGTTACTTGTTGTGTAAAGTATTGGTAGGAAAAGTATTATGGAGGAATTTTGAAGTTGGATTATGTTGTATTCCGGATTGTTGAAAGTTTGTATTTGGCTTTGTTTTAGGTTTTTGTTTACTTGAAGCATATTGCTCAATAGTTTGACGGAATAAAGTAGTGAAGGAAGGTTTATTTTGTGTGGGAGTTATTTTAGGTTGAATAACAGGCTCCTTAGGAGGTTGGGTAACCTGTTGTTTTGACATGTTTTGAGCCATAGTGACCATATCCGTATTGGATGGCCCAGCCTTGTCACTTTCTTGATCAATGAAAGACAAGGGATTAGTGCGCATATTGTACATATATTCCATGGCTGCTTGAGTGTTACTAATTTGCCCTTTATCAAGGTGAATTGCCACATTAATGTCATCAATGTTATCCATGAGAAATTTCTTGAAATGCTCTGCATTGTCAAAGTCAATAGTTCCATTAGGAGCTACTCTAGGGGATGAGGATCCATCCTCTTTAACACTTCCTTCTTGTTCCTTATCTTCACCTAAGTCTTTGTCTGATTGACCTAGAGTTTCTCCTTCCGGATTTGAATCTCCAAGAAGGACATTTGGGTCTTTGGTTGTATCTTGTAACCAATATTCTCCTTCTCCTAAAGTTTCTTTACCATTCCTAAGTTTAGGCATGGTGCTAAGTTTTGATTTCAGCAAATATATATATATATATATATATATATATATATATATATATATATATATATATATATATATATATATATATGCAACAAATTAAGAGGTATATATTTACTATATACCTACTACAATATTTGAAAATGAAATGTTTAAGTTTTTGCTAAGTTTTTGATTTTTAGTTTTTAGCTTTTCTTTGAAACAATATAATAAAGACAGCAAATAACACAATAAATGCAAGAAATAATACTAAAGTAATAATCTAGTTTTCTATAAACAATTTATGAATATCATTAATAGGTTCAAGTTGTTCAGGAGTCATGAAGTGTTCTTCTTCAAATTGAAAGTTTTCTTTTAAAATTTTTATGAAAAGAGCTATAGTGATGTTGTCTATTTCAGATGCTGGTTGATAAAAGTAAAGCTGATGGCAATACTCTCGATATAGCACAGCTCACGGAACTCTATTCCATATTTCCCTATCTGTAAGAACAACCTCTTGGTCTTCTACACAACCTAGGAACTGGTGCATAATGGCTGCGTTCTCGAGGTATTCCTCGAAGGTGAACAACTCTGAAGATACTAGAGCTCTCCTATAGGCTAACCATCTATGGCAGGCTCTCTGAAGTTCATGATAAAAAACTAATTGGTGAGGATCCAAGATTCTATCTAGGACTAGCCTCTTGATTTGCTTAAGTTGTGTGGACCTAGATGAGATGAGACTAAGTCTTCTATCAAGTTCGTTCCACAGGAATTGATTTCTACTTGTTTCAGGCACACTAAGGAAAGAATTAACTTCTATAGCTGCCAATTGATTTTCTACGTTTATAGTAACCACTAACCTTTTCTTAGGAGCTACCATCTAAACATGTTTTCAAACTTAAATTTTTTAAAATGCATCTAAGTTTTAGTTGTTCTATATATTTTTTTGTTTTTCGTTTTTGTTTTTCAAAAGGTTATGATGCATTCATGTCGAGCTCACCAAAATGTATCGCTCCAAATTTTTCGCATCCCTACCTTCAGGCTATTGGATCCGTGCCCGGAAGGAGGATGGGAAAAGGATGTCACGGTACCTCGGACTGAGAGGACTTTGCGAAGGTCCCGCCTCTCAAGGGAGGTGTATTTTGATGATTTTTCAACGGATGGTGGGTTCACCAGGAAACATTTAACGACAGTTTCCACACCTAGGATTTGGAATATGTTTAAATGTATTCATTTTTAACCTTAAGCATTCATATCCTAGGTTTGGCCGAATGAATCTAGATTAATCTATATGAAAATACAAATTCCATGAATACATAAAACAAATTTAAAGATAGAAAACAGAGAGATTACAGAATGCAAATGAGGAATACCTAATCCGGATGTCTGAAGAAGATTCTGATGTTGAAGCAGTCTGGATCGTCTAAGATTCGATAGAATCATCTACAATCAGACAAGATCATCTGAGATCTAACGAATTCATCAGACGAATTCGTCAGAGACCTACAAAACTAAAAATAGATGCAAAATACAGAAAGTACTACAGTGTTAACAGAGGTAAATGATATAAAATGGCAGCAATGTTATCAAACTGAGACTTAAACACAGAGACAAAAATGAATCATGCTAATTAGATGATAATTAGGATTTAATTATGCACTTAATCTAAATGGGTGAACTCCAAATGCAAAATAATATAAAACACTGAATAGACTATCTAATTTGCAAAATAAAATGACAGAGAAAAGGTTGAGAAATGCAAACTTTAGGCACTGATTGCCTTAATACGGACTACAGTCGAGATCATCTCGCATCAATACAAAATCGTCTCAAATTCAACAGGTTTGCCTCTGATCTAAATAGGTTCGTCGGCGATGATAGGTGTTGGCTCCGACTGAAGAACAATGATGTACCTGTAACAAAATCGATATGGAACTAGTTCAAATGGAAAATAGGGATGTTTTAATGTAAATGGAGTTAACTTGCAGAGAATTTCAGCCAGGGGTTGGGAAGGGAAAATCCTAGAGACTAAATAGGCTTAGGGGAGTAGTTAGGAGGTTGGAGATCATCCCAATTTGGGAGATCTCCAATGGGGGGAGGGTCCCAATGGTGCAGACACGCTTCTGCCCAGATTGGAGACCCGTTGGAACAGATTCCAAATTTGCAAAATTAGTTTTGCGACAAGATCGTCTGGACGTCCTAGTCCAGAAGAAATTGTCAAATCTAGGGCGATATCGTCTAATCAGCGACGATATCGTCAAACGGTCAAAACAACCTCTAAAAATGGCACGAAAAAAGGAGAAACGGATTTCTCGATGGTTAACGGGTGGTTTGGGAGGTTAAATTTGATTTTTAAATTATTTACTAAGGTGAATGTAATTATTGTAATTTTTACTGTGCCAATTTTAGGGTGCTACACATGTTAATTAATTTTTTGGGGAATACCAAGAGAATCCAACTTATATTACAAATAAAGTAGAACTATTTGTGCCCCAATCTAACACATACCCTATAGTATATGATGAGTGCAATATGTTAAATAAAACCACACCAACCATGACAAGGGGAGAATAAGATAAATATATATATATATATATATATATATATATATATATATATATATATATATGGGTTAGATAGACATTGTAATGTACCCAAGGAAAAGATATTATGTGAGAAGAACCCTCATGCCCCTACTATAACAAGCTAGACTTACACACATTAGTATTCAAATGAGCATATTGTGTCAACAAGCACACCTGCTATAGTTAGAGGTAATTTTGATCGATATATGGATTGATTAAATATTTTAAATATTTCTCATACATAAAAATTAAAAATATTACCTTGGTGTTTCAACCACATGCCATATAGATGATGGCATGGGTGGAACTAATGTGGTTTCTTTATGGAACCTAATGGAGGGTACTCATGTGAAACAATACAAAAACCCTAAAAACATTATGGTGCCCCTTACTACCAATAGTGGCACCATGATGGAGGATAGTAAAGAAAGTGTAAACAAAGTCAAGAATAGTAAATTCTAGTAAAAATGGCTAACAAACACTATGAAATGAATAAAATACAATGTAAATAGAAGAAAATAATGTTTAAAAATAGCAAAAGCAATAAGAAAGATTAAAATTTTGGATGACCTTGATCATCACTCAAAGTGATGATCATAATCAATAGAGGAAAGACATCATAAAAGACACTAAGTTGCGCCATAGTAGAATGATGTGTCGGGTTGACACTTACATGTACTCATAAATAGGTAGTCAAAGCAATCAAAATGGAAAATAAAGTACTAAAAATAATAGGTACACTATAAAATAAAAAAATTGTACAAATGGGTCAACAAGGGACTACATGTAAAAGTGTTTTACATGCATGGAAATCATGGGTCCTTCTAACTCAATTACATCCATTTTTTATAATTTTATTACCTTGGACCCATAAAACTCTTTGACAGCATACAAACCAAGTCATTTTTGTCTAAAATTTCTCTTATGCTTATATGCACATTATTGAGCTTAAGGATAAGATATCCAACTTTAAATCATGATGACAAACTTTCTTATTGTATTGATTTGCAACATAACAATTATAGGCTCTATTAAGCTTAAGATAATATAAATACCTCTCATCAAGAGTAGTAAGTTTGAAAATATGATCTTATCAATAATCTTGATGATCTTCATCATCACTCAACAAATTATTTTAAGCAACACACAAAGGGTTGAGGTATATTACATTATTTGGTACATGCTAAAGTACCCCCATGGTACCTTGATAATACATTTGTAAAAATGTAATAGATTAGTAATGAACCTATAGTTTAGAGTATAATTTATATTTCCATTTTATTTAAGTGTTAATATGTAGGAAATACACAAGTGTCATGGAAATGTGTAATGTGCAGGAAATGCATGTGTGTCATGTAAAAGAGAATATGCACAAATGTATGGTATGTAAGAGTGAAAATATGTAATGTGAGAATGTGCATATGTGTCCTATATTAGGATTGCATGTAGGAGTCCAAGAGTCATGTATATGTGTGCATGTATTTTAGAGTTAAGTGTCCATCAAGTATGCAAGTGATAAGTTGATAAGTTGAGAGTCATGAGATTTGGCATATGGAGAGCAATTGTCAAGTACCTAAAGAGTCATATTACTATGGCTATATTATGGATATGATGCTCTATAGGAAAGTAATCAAGAATTAAGAATCAAGAATAAAATTCATATTTTTTTTGTAATAGGAAGAGGAGTATTAAAAATTATATACATTTTGAGTAATTAATATTGTAAGTTTTCTTCATGTGTAGTTTATGAATTATTCTAGATATTTACTTAATATTTCAATATATAAATTAATGTTATTTGATTTAATATTTAAGCCTTGATATACATATTAATTTGCTCATATTATTCTACTCATTATTATTACCTTGACCTTTAACATGGTGGTTAATTTATATTAGATCTTATGAAGTATTATTATAATATTTTATGGTAGAAAGGCTTAAAAAACTAACAATTATATCATAGCTATCACCTAAATTCATCCAGTTTGATAGAGTTATTTATTATCCACCATTATTAATTAACTTTATCCATTTGATAAAGTTAATTTAGAGTCTTTCCACTTTAAAGTTAATGTAGACTTGGACTCTATTTTTTAAAGCTCTTATTGAGTAGAATATGCTAGGGTATTTCCACTAGTTTCAAGGGCCAACTTAAGAGAACCATTGGATGTTAGATATTGATTAGAAATCAATTCAAAAAAAAGTTTGATATTGATTGGAAACCAAATCAAAAGATAGTTGGAATGTTAGGGACATACAAAGTCACCCTGATAATATATTGGGTTCTGAAATAAGGAGGAGAATAATTTTGGGTTCCTAGGTGTGACCTAAGACATTGAAGTTTACATATTGATAGAAAATAAGTAGATATTAAGCTATAGAATTTTTTGAAGATTCTCAAACTTCTAACTTAATATTTGATGTTATTTATTTTTCAATCTATAATACTCATGTCTTAGGTCACATCTACAAATCTGATATCAATGTCAGAGTGGATTTGAATATCCTTGAATGACCAACTATTTCTTAGGTTGGTTCAACCTCAATATTTAATCTGTAAATTTTTAAATCTTCAAATTTTTAACAATGTTTCTCCTCTTGTCTAGAGAATCCAAAATTTTGATCAAGGTGAATTTGTATGTCCCCAAAATTTCCAACTATCTTCAAAGTTGGTTCTCTTTATCAATATGTCCAACTTTTCTTCTAAGTTAACCCTTATCTATCAATACATATGATTCCTAGTCTTCACTAGTTTTCCTTCAACCAAGTGTAAATACCCTAGCCTATAAATTAGGGTGAGTCCAATAAGACCTTTAAAATTATATTCCAAGTTGCACTATATTTAAAATTGACATACTTTAAATTAACTTTATCAAAAGTGGATAAAACTAATTAATAATTATGGCCAATATATAACTCTATCAAACTAGATAGAGTTCGGTTGTAGCTCAGATACATTGTTGGATTTTTAAGCCTTAGTACCACAAAGTATCATAGGATTGAAATATAAAACAACCACAATATTAAAGATCAAATTCATCTTATAATGAGTAGAATAATATGAGAAAATTAATATGTATACCAAGGCCTATATAATAAAGTAAATAATATTCATCTATATATTGAAATATGAATGTAGATAGTCTATGTCATTCATGAACTATGCATGAATAAAATTTACAATATTAATTGATCAAAAATATATACAATCTTTATTCCTTTACCTCATCTTACAAATAGAGAATGATATATATGAATTAGACCTTCATTATTTTCTCATGGAGTATTGTCTTCATAATATAGCCATAGTAATTTAACTCTTAACATACTTAACTATTTCTTTCTGTATGCCAAGTCCCATGACTCTTGTCTTATCATCTTGCCACTTGAATACTTGATGGATACTTGACTCTACAAAACTTGCACACATAAACATGACTCTTACACTTCTACATGCACTCCTAATATAATAAACTTGTGCACATTTTCTCTTATATGACACATAAAATAGGAAGTATAAATCACACTCTAAACTATAGACTCAACGCTAATCCATTACATATTTGTAAATATACCATGAAGGTACCATAGGGATATATTTTCATGTACTAAATAATGTAATATAGCTCAAAAACATGGGTAGCCAATCTAGTACCCATTAGAAAGAAGAATGGAGACATCCACCTTTGTGTGGATTTTATAATCCTAAACAAACCATCCCTAAAGGATCACTATCCTTTGTCTCAAATTGATAAAATATTGTATTATGTTGGTGGGATAGAGATATTCTTCCTGCTAGATGGATGTTTTGGCTTTAACCAAGTATGGTTCAAAGATGAAGATCAATATAAAACTATATTCACAACAAAGTTAGGAAGGTTCACCTATCGAAGAATTCCTTTCGGTCTATCAAATACTATATCCACATTCCAAAGGGTTATGGATTTAGGTTTTGGTGAGATGGGGAACAAAGTGATATTGATCTATCTAGATCATATGATAGTTTTTTTCTATAAAAAATAAAATCTTTTAGATCATATTAGGCTTGTTTTAAAAAATATAGAGAATTCAAGGTGTCACTTAACCCATGAAAGTCAAATTTTGTTGTTCATGAAGATAAATTATTGGGTCATGTGGTGTCAACAAAAGGGTTAGCTATTGATATTGGCAACGTAAATGAAATGCTAGCACTTCCATTACCACAAAATAAGAAAGGCTTGTAGTCATTTTGTAGATAAATTATTTTTGTCCAAAAATTTGTATTTGATTATGTCTAGATAGTGAAGCCAATGGCAGAGATGCTTAGAAAGGAGGTAAACCTCACATGGACAAAACTAGAAAAGAGGCTTTAAAAATCATAAAAGAAGCCATATTTTAGCCAACCATGATTATAGGAAGGAATTAATTCTTTATATATATGGATTATATGAAAGCCACATCACTATACTCACTCAAAAGGACAAATATCACAATGAATAGCCTATAGATTTTCTAAATTATATTTTGCATGACCATGAAGAATCATACAACTTCATCAAAAAGTAATTTTTACTCTAATGAAATTTATCAAAAAAAAGGCATTATATATCTTAGAGTAGAATATTGGTATATATTGTGCATTTGGATGTTCAAAATTGCATAGTGTAAGGGGAATTAACTGAGAAAAATGTTGGATGGATTACAAAATTCCAAGAATATAATATAGAGACCAAACTTACTAAGCTGGTTAGGCGAAGAGTACTCTATCAACAATTGGTAATTTTTGTAGCACTATATTCAAATTTATTGATAAAATAACAAGAAGAATCACAATTTATAGAAGGCCAAACAAAGCATAACACCTGGATAGATCAATTGAATTATTATTTGAAACTAGAAAGTGTTCGAATTGATTCATAGCTTCTAAAATGTGTAGGTATAGAATTCAAGATATGAGCTAATTTTTGTATATATGGTGTCTTATATCGAAATAAATTTGGTGATATTTTTTTGAGATGCATAGAACTGGATAAAGTAGAGGAGATATTGAATGAGTTTCATATTGGATTCTCAAGAGGGAACTACTCTAGTCATACCATAGTAGCCAAGATTTTGAGATCCAGGTATTATTAGCTAACCTTATTTGTTGATGTTTTTAAAGTTGCTAATGCTTATGATAAGTATCAAATATTTATTTGTAGAAGAAAAAATTGGGCAATGTCTCTATATCCAATTATTGTTAGGGTAAAATAAGGTAGTGTATTGCATTACACTACGTAGGGTTATTACATTTACTTTTCTATGTAATTACCATGAGATATTTTACCTCATGGTTAAACTAGGTAAGTACCTAAGTATCCTATGCTAGATATTTAGGTTAGTGATTTGGTTAGAAATATCTACCTAGGTTAGTGGTTAGCTACACATCTCTCCTACCATGATGGTTAGTGAGATATATGGTAGTTATTTTATTAATTCACACTGATATGAGGTTGGATATCATCAATAATAGATAGCAAGATCATTAAGAATAGTTTTCTATCCTTTTTATCAAATGTTGTTTGATCTGCTCCTACTAATTGAGTTCTAGTTTCACTTCCATACACTATAGACAAAAGATCCTCTATAGTTAAGATAGATTTCATCTTAGTATTCCATGCATAATAATTTGAACCTTTTGGTAGTTGGCTCTTAGTGAGATACTTGTGCATCATGGTCATGGTAAAGGTTTCAAAATTGATAGGACTAAGATTGTTATATCTTGCACTATACCCTCAAAAGAGTAAATGGAAGATGTTTCAATTTTCTTCTAGAAGATATTTAATGGTACTTGCCTTATCACCCTTAATAAGGGATGAAAAATTTGAGGTTTTTAAGCCAAAAAAATAGGGCAAATTAAAGGGGTAGGTTTTGAAAGACTTTTGATTATGCTCTCTAGGATATTTAATGGCACCTGCCTTAACACCCTTCAAGAAGGATGGAAATTTTGAGGAGATTAAGCCAAAAAAAGAGAGTGAATCAAGGTGTTTGTATTTTGACCTTTGATGGGGATAAAGAAAATTGACTTATGTTCAACCTGTGCAAAGTGTAGCACGTTTTTGGAGTGAAATATGGATTTTGTGAAATGCTTCAGACTATGTTGTATCTGATTGTTTAATTACACACAACAAACATGAGTGTTAGTGCAGTAATCAAAACATGAGAGTAACCCACATTATTATCACTCTAGGTGTCGGGTTCAACCGAAAATGCACCTAGTAAAAAAGTCAATTTTTGAGAAAGGTGTCGAGTACAATCGAAATTGCACCTTTCTTACTATTTGAAAAAAAATCCCCCCTTGTTCTTTACAAGTTTGCAAATAATAGAATCAACAAAATGAGTTCTATCCCCCCTTAATGTTTTACAAAATTAAATAATTTGTGAGCACTCCTTTCAAGACAAGTCAGCACATGACCCGCATTTGAAAGGCTTCCAGACTAGTCGACACACACTAATTTGGTTTTGTCTTCAACAATTTATCATGAAGGAGCAAAAAATGTTTTTGATCTCAAGTTTCAACAACAAAAAGAAGGTTGCTATTTTATGTTTTTATGTCCCCTTTCATGAAGGAGAGAACAAAAGCAATAATTTGTTGTTTTTGTGAAAAAATGAGATGACTTGTGATGCTCCCTAAAGCACTTCTTTGTCTTGATTTTGCAATAGAATATTGAGTTTCTATGTCTTTTTATCTCCAAAAATGGGTGAAGAAAACAATAGAACTTTTAAGGATTTCATTGCAAAAAAAATGAAGTAGGCTTTTAGTTTGTAAAAAAAATTGTCTAAGTTTTAATGCTTAAAAAAAATGAATGACTAAAAATTTTACATAATAAAGGTTATTTGAGAAAAAAAATCATTCACAAGATTGATAAAAATGATTTTAATTTAGCAAATAAAACCTAAACTATATAAAAAAATATATCAAACAAAATTATTAAAGCAAAAAAAAATGAAGACTAAAATTTTTATACAAAAAAAATAGTCCTTCCCGAACAGACGAGCGCACGGGTCGAACTCGTGACCATGTGCGGGTGAAGGAGGACTTAAACCAGGCGTGCTAGCGAGGACTTTGGAAATGAATGCAACACTTTCAATATTCAAACAATGGTGGATTTAATAGTGTTTAAAAAAAAACACGGGACTTTAGTCCCACATGCATGCGGGTGCGAGCAATGGGGAGTTTTAAATTGTGAAACACATATCGTAATGTCGATTTCCTATGGGCAATCGATCGGTGCTCCGTGCAATAGATTTTACCATGTCAGATGCCTTGTTGTAGGTGCTAGGACACGTTAGTAGGGTCTAGGTGGATGTGCCAACTCTGATCACCAGGTTAGATACCTCCAGCTTCGATCATCATGTTAGATGCCTCAGTTTTAGTGCCAGGTTAGATACCTCCAGATATGATCATGATGTCAGACTTAGTCTCCATGTGAGCTCCAACTCGACCACTTCAGATCGATAGATTCAACTATGTGGTAGCCACGTACTACTAACAACTGACGTGTCAAATTTAGGGGACTATAGGAAAAGGATCAGGTGGTCAACAGACTAACGTGGGCCGAGTGCTTCTAATAGGTGTCCCATAAAATTTAGGGGATTCACTTGAAGGCACTACAAATAGAGGATCATGTAGTCGACAGTAAGATGGATGTTGGCCACGTGCTTCTAACCGATGGATGAGGGTGACAATAGATCGCGCATGGGCACAGTGACTAGAGTCAAACATGGGTCGTTTGACCATGAGTTGCTCATGGTAGTCACCCTACTACCTGTTTAAGGGTAGGGAATCCTATCCAATTAGAATCGAAAGGGCCCACACCACAAAGCAACTCATCAATGAGCAATGAACGCCTCGAGTAATGGAAATATCTAACACACAGTGATGCCAGGTATTAGGTGAAATGAGCAATGCTCATATTCTCCACCCCAACGAGGATACCAATGTAGTTACAGGATGCATGGGATGCCTTAACAACCATATTTACGGGGAAGAATCAATCAACAATTCTTTACCTCCAAACACAGCTTCATACTCTTCATATGAAATCAAGAGAAATAGTAGAGCTATTCCTCTATAGAGTGGCAAAATTGAAAACAAAACTGCAATCCTTAGGAGAAAAAGTGGAAGACCAAGTCTTGACCTCTATCATTTTGAGGGCTCTTCCCGACTCCTCTAGAATGTTGATCACTTCATTACAAGTCTGAGGAAGGACAATGACTTTTGTCGAGTTGGTAAATATGCTTCAAACAAAAGAATCTAATCAACTCCAAAAAGATGAGGCATCCAACAATTCTCTTTTCTCAAAAAAACAAGGTAGTAATAAAAAGTGGAATCAAGAGAAAGGTTCTTCTAATAAAGACAAGGGTAAAGGAAAAGTGACTCAGAAGAAGAAACAATATTATAAGATTTGTGACAAGGACACTCATGAAACCAAAATATGTTGGTTTAAGAACAAACCACCCAATGAACAAGGAAACAAGAAGGGCAAAGTCAAACCAAAGAACAAGAATAAACAACATAGGGACACATTTCAGCTGAACATTCTAGTTCAAAATTTGAATGAGCACACAAAGTTCTCATGACACATACAGGTTATCCTCACAAGGACACTATATGGTACATTTATTCAGGTGCTAGTAAGCATATGACTGGGGATAAGTCCTGGTTTGAGACATTTGAGGCTCGAGAAGGTAGACCAATCACCTTTGCTGATGATCAAACCTATCAAGTTTAGGGAGAAGGAAGTGTTTCTGTCTCCCTTCCAGATGGTGAATGTAAAATTCAAAAATTTCTTTTTGTACTAGGATTGAAAAATAATCTCTTGTCAGTTCCACAAATCTTGGAAAATCACATGAATGTCAATTTTAAAGTGGACAAAGAAAATAAACGTTGTTTTATCACCAAGAAAGGAAAATAGATAGCAATAGGTTCTTACAAACATGGTTTGTTTGTCTTAGATGCAATTACCTCAACCGATACTGCAATGGTAGTAACCACAAAGGAGGCCACTTCTCTTTGGCATAAGATATTTTGTCATTTAAGTTCTGGATATTTACTAGAGTTGAGTAAATATTAAATGGTGAAAGGGCTGCCTACTCTTTCATCTACTTTGCCAGTGTGCTCTGATTGCTTGTCAAGAAAGCAACATAGAGTACACTTTTAACCCATCTCTTTTTGAGCTAAGGTACATTTGGAGTTGGTTCACATAGATTTGTGTGGTCCCATGTCTACAAGTTGTGGAGGAAAATGTATTTTCAATTGTTTGTCAACGATCACTCATGAAATATGTGGGTCTTCTTATTACAGTTTAATTTTGAAGCATTTTCCTATTTTCAATAGTTAAAAAAACTTGTTCATAAGGAATTATAATGCTTTATTAAAACCCTCCATTCATATCGAGGGGGGAATACACATCAAAAGAATTTTCATCATTTTTATAGACTCATGGGATAAAAATACAGTTAACCACAGCCTATTCTCCTTAGTCAAATGGAGTTTCTAAGAGAAGAAATCGGTCCATTATAGAAATGGTTCAATGTATGCTTAAGGGAGCAAATATTGAGCAAATTTACTGGGTTGAAGCTATTCAAACTATAATATATCTTATAAATAGATCACCCACAAGGGATCTTGAAGTTATGAATCCTCATGAAGCATGGAGTGGAAGGAAACCCTCCATATCTCATCTATGAGTATTTGGGTGTAAGGCTTTTATGCATATACCTAAGTAGAAAATAAATAAATTAGATGAGAATTCCCTACCATGTGTATTTCTTGGATATGATGAATTCTCAAAAGGCTATCGATTGATAGACCCACTTACCAAGAAAATACATGTTAGAAGAGATGTAGTTTTTGATGAAGCTTTCACACCCAATACTACATCAATATACCTAGATGATGAGAAGCAACAACTACTTCCTCCTCCATAACAAAATTATGCTACCAAATGGTAAACATGCACAATGAAAGATTCCAAACTCCCTTCCTCACTTGATATCTCTCAGTCATCCAAAGACGCGTAGCATGACTCAGAAAGAAAATAATGAAGCATCCACTTCATTTGATGATCTTTGTGCATATTTTCAAGAGCTTTCTATTGATAGAGAGTTACCAAGGGAAGATGATATGGAAATAGATGAGGAGAGGGTTTAATTATCAGCATATGATGAAAATGAACCATCTATAGTTGATGAAGAACTTAGACTGCCTCAGTGGAAGGTAGTTATGGATGTAGAACATAACTCCCTCATCAAGAATAAAATATGGAATCTGGTAGATTTACCTAAAGGAAAGAAACCCATAGGCTAAAAATGGTTTTACAAAGTCAAATATAATTCAGATGGTACCATAGACAAGCATAAGGCCCGTCTTGTGGTAAAGGGCTATGATCAAAAGGAAGGCCTTGACTATGAGGAAACCTTTTCTCCTATAGCAAGGATGACCACCATTCGAGTTCTTTGTGCTATGGCAAAATAATTCAAATGGAAATTACATTAGACGGATGTAAAAAACACCTTTCTAAATGGTGACTTAAAAGAAGAAGTGTACATGACTCAACCTCCTCGATTTGCTGAGGAAGGACATGAGAAACAAGTTTGCAAGTTGGTCAAATAATTATATGGGCTAAAACAAGCCCCAAGATCATGGTACATAAAAATGGATAGTCACCTACTATAGCATGGATTTAAGATAAGTCCATCTGACACAAATATCTATATCAAGAACACAGGTTCTAAAATAGTGATTCTTGTGTTATATGTAGATGATCTGATCATCACTGGAAATTCAGAGAACTTGATTAAAGTCATGAAATATTACTTGAAAGAGTCATTTGATATGACAGATCTAGAACTTCTCCACTACTACCTTGGCCTTGAGATAGAACAAAAAAATAATCATCTTAGGGTGACTCAGAAAAAGTATGCCAATACTTTAGTAGAAAAATATCGTATGAATGATTGTAAGCCCAAAGTAACATCAGTGGAATCAGGGCTACAATTATCATGATATGAAGACTCACCATAGGTAGAAGGCACACTTTATAGACAAATTATTGGGAGCCTCATATATCTGACTAATATTAGACTAGATATTACTTATGCTGTAAACTATCTCTCATGGTTCATGCAAGAACCAAAGGTCTCTCATTGGAAAGCAACTAAGAAGGTTCTTCACTACATTCAAGGTAATACAGATTATGGTCTAGATTATAATAATAATAACTCATTATTCTTATAGAGTTATACTGACTCTGATTATGCTGGATTCATAGATGACAAAAAATCAACATCAGGCTATGTATATCATCTTGGATCTGGTCCTGTATCATGACATAGTAAAAAGCAACAGGTGGTTGCTTTATCTTCAAATGAGGTAGAATATCATGCTGCACATGGAGCTGTGTGTGAAATGATATGGTTAAGTCACATCTTGGCTACCATGGGCCTACGAAATAAACTTTCCATTCACATGTTTTGTGACAATTCAGGTGTTTTGAACTTGGTCAAAAATCCAGTGCATCATGAATGAACTAAGCATATTGATATAGATTGTCATTTTATTCATGATGAAGTTCCTATGTATAGAATCAAGCTCCAAAAGATTCCCACCAACGAATAGGTTGCAGATATTTTTACAAAGGCACTTCGACATGTCAAATTTCAACTATTTCAGAGCAAACTTTGTATATCAAAGTAATGCAATAAAGGGAGGATGCTAGGGTAAAATAAGGTAGTGTATTGCATTACACTACGTAGGGTTATTACATTTAATTTTCTATGTAATTACCATGAGATATTTTGCCTCATGGTTAAACTAGGTAAGTACCTAAATATTCTATGTCAGATATTTAGGTTAGTGATTTGGTTAGAACTCTTTACCTAGGTTAGTGGGTAGCTAAACGTCTCTCCTACCATGATGGTTAGCGATATATATGGTAGTTATTTTATTAGTTCACATTATAAATACTTTGCACTATCTTATGTAATCGCTTAATGTTGAATCAATATTATTTTGGTTTATCAATCTGTGGTGCATCCTGTAACTACAATTATTACATAACCCTTCTAACAATGCAGGTTATATTCTATTGGGTTGATTAACCCACATTATTCTATCATGTATAAATTCATAATGATATTTATGGATTACTTCACCATATGGTTTAAAGTAGAAGCAACCAAACACATAGATCATGACACTATAATCAAATTTCTTGAAATATTTGATTACTAGATTTGGAATCCTTGTACAATAGTGATTGATAATTTTGGAGCATTCATAGAGTCCAAGACCATTGAATTTTCTAATAAATATGACATATATTAGAAGGCTTCCTCTAATTATTACCCATAAGGCAATGGACTAACAAATTATATGAATAAAAATTTAATGAAAATAATTAAGAGAAATATCGACAAAAATTATAAGAATTAGAATTTAATACTAAATCAAGCATTATGGGTAGATATAATAATGGCCAAGAAGGTTCTGAAGACCACACATTATGTTTTAGTTTATGGAAAAGAAGTTGTGTTGTCAATCCATCTAAAGTTACCTACCTTGAAATTTATCAACCAATCAGAATTAGATAATACATAGCAAGTTGAAAAGATAATGGCAAAATTATTACTATTGGAAGAAAAAGAGAAAAAGCCTACAATACTTTCTAATAGCATCAATAAGACATTAAAATATGGTTTGACAAAAGGTCATCACTGAAATCATATAGGGATGGTCATTCGGTTCTCAAATAGGACACATACCAAACAAAATTGAAATAGCATGATAGTTGAAATTATTTTGGTCTATTCCATATCTAATTTTAGGAAATGAAAAGCTAAATGCATACAAGTTTTGAGACATAGATGGTCATATTTTATTAATTCTAGTGAATGACCAATATTTAAATAATTATTCATAAAAGAGTGTGCCATTGAAGTGTACATATGTAAATAAAGACACGTGTAAATAATTTCATAGTTCTAGAAGTGGCCATAGTAGTTTGTAAGTAGTAGAAGCTAATTGGCTAACAATTGCACCCGATAGCTGAAATTTTTTAATTTTTAGAAATTTCATTGTTTCAAATCATGAAATTATTTAAAGGTACATGTACTACAAACATTTACATGAATTACCAGTTTCGAGGAAATATTTTGTCATAAAATTTGAGCATGCACAATCCCTAGTATTAAATTAGCAATGGCTATTCTTTACAAGTGTGTCTTGCTATATAAATATGGTTAGAAAGCAATAATATACAATAGAGGATTTAGAATTTGAGGGAGTAAAATATTATAGAATTATTAAAGTATTTTATGCAAGGGAAGAGCTACACAATTTCCTATGCCTATGGTTAAATATAAAACTTTGTAGTGCACAATAACTCAAGGTAAAAGAGGATAAAAAGTGTAGAGGACTACCAAGGAACTACAAGATGGGCTAGCTAATATTCATGACCCTCAAAATTGAAGAGCTTTAGAGAAGGGTTCAAAGCAAGAGAAACAATAATATCCCTATAATGTTGGAGTCTACTTCATAGAATTCACTCTTGTCTAGATATATGCCTAGGTTTATTCACCCTTGTCCCAAGCTAGTCAGAGCAATTATAAAGAATTACGACCCAAAAACAATAATAGTGCATGAAACAAAAGGAAAGAGACTATTTTCCATCATAGAAGAAGGAATCAAAAGAGCTTTTGTAGTAGGAGCAAAACTAGGTAAAAGGCCTAAGCCTCTAGACATAGATGTACAAAATGGATTTATAAAGAAAAATATTGTTAAAACTTGGTTAGGTAAACATATAGGGGAAATTCCAAATGACTTCCAAGAAAAGCCTCTAAAACTTAAGAGATTTAATAATTTATACAAATAGTATTATCAATGATAGTTGTAATTCTAGGGTTGGATATTGATATATATGTATATGATTATCAAATTTCCATTGCATATGTAGTCACCAATATACACAACTATGATGGTTCAAGTGCAAATGACCTTTTATTCTTTGATTGGGCCCACATTTTGAGTTAGCAAATCAATAGTCAGTTATTCACCCTAAATTTAAAAGAAAGTGAGTCATTATGTTATTTTTCAAATTTAGCATGGCCATTTCTATTTTATATACCTTCAAACATGCATGGTATTAATCTCTAGGTAAGATACAATGAGCAATATCACACTATAGTTGATTGGACCCTAGTCCTTAGAGAAACTTCTCCATACCTTGAGTTTAATAGATTGTTCCTACAAGCTGCACTGGCATCCATTTATGGTCAAATTCCTTGTCTGATAATTCAATCTATGGATAAGCTACAAGTCAAGAAGCACGATAAGGGGATTTGTCTTTTTTGTAAAAATTATACCATTATTAGTGTATGGATTCCTCAAAAACCCTTATCTACTACCCAATTATATCATAGACTAGGTATTTGGCATGGAGCTATGCAGACAAATAAATTAAGTAGATGAAAATTTTGCATCCATAGTCAAGAAAGCCTATGCATATCACTATCCTGTTATGCTTGAAGATATAGTCATGAAAACAATATGTCACACAAAAATTTTGGATGACAAGCTCAATGCCCTTCAATTGTAGATAGCTCCACACATGTGGAATTATTACCTAGAGGATATGTTTAAATATAAATTGGCAGAATTGAATAATAAGCCCATAATATTTGATCATATGTCATGACCAAATATTGAGTAGTTTAAAAATAATGAAGAACATCAAGCCATTGAAATGGATCTCAATGAGATGCAAGGACAACCTCCATGGAGGAAATTCTTTTCCAACACTTCTAAAAATCACTTTGAAAAGGAATTTGATGCCAAATATGAAAAGTGGATGGAGAATCACTAAGGATAAATATATCCAACATTGATGATATTGAGGAATTAAGAGGAAGAGGCATATTATGAAGAAGAAGAAGAGGTCCTTGAATAAACTCCCACTCAAGCAAGATCATTGGTTGGTTATAAGGATTCAAAAGAAGATGCAAGCTTAGAAAACCTCCCTCTATAGAGAAAATAAAAAACCCAATCTAAGAAGGTTAATGTACCTAAAACCATTTTTCCAATTGAAATTGCCTTAAAATTTAATGAAGAAGAGTCAGTAGGGCATGTTGCAAAAGCTAAAGCAGCACAAGCAGTAGCATATATCAAAAAAATAATTATTGCATCAAGCTCAAAAATTACAAATCTCAATCAAAAGTCTAGAAAAATGATCAACATAAAAAATCTAGTGAAAGATAAAAAGGAAAAATTCATCCAAGCACTAGGTAGAAGGAGATATCAATATTTACTAAAAGGTAGTAACTAGAGTGAGACATTCTAAGGATAAAAATGATTGAAATATTTGTTGTAGTAGTCTAGGGGATGGTTCCAAAAATGAGAGGATCAAGTACGTATCCCTTCTCGTCCACTTTTTTTGAAAATGTTCCACCATTTGTATAGCCTTCACTCGAGCAATTGCCCCACTATGTTTCCCTACTAAACAAGATTTCCCCCTTCATAAATTATCATAAAAATTAATTGCCACTTCCCATGTACATGAGATTCAAACAACCCCAACAAATGTATATATGCAAATCCCTATAAGTACTAGCATTGTATCATTAAATACACTATCTATAATTTTCTCACCTTTTCAACTTGCATTTACTACTTCCCCTGCTTTTGAGTGTAAATTGTTGAAAGCATTATTTTGTAACTAAAAATATTGAGAAAAAAACTCAAAAATAGGTAAAGCAACAAGAACTACAAAATAAAATAAGTAAGGTAAAAACCGTGAAATATGATAAAGTAGATTCCATTATTGGAGAGCAGGTCAAAGTGGTTTTGTATCCTAAATTTAGGAAATTAATGGTAAAAATGACAACAAAGGACTAACACATCAAGATGAAAATGTATGACATTTCATAGATTTACAAAGATTGATACACTTAGGGAACTTTATACCTAATTAGATACCATTTTCCTCTAATAAACTAGAAAAATATAAAGCTTACGATAAAATAAAGAAGATTCAAGCCTTAGAGCAAAATCTAGATAAAGAAAAGGTTAAAAAAATAGCTTGAAAAATGAGATTCAGGAATTGAAATATTTACTAGATAAATTTGCCACTGAAGAGCAACTACAAAAAAAATACAAGAGGATCCAAAATATAGAAGAGTAGTTACAACAAGGGAGTAATAGGATTTAGGTATAAGAGAAAGAAATTCAACAATTGAAGTCAAAAATCTAGAGCTAGGAAGAAATTTTGGCCAACATTTAGTCAAAGTTGAATAAGGAGAGAGAAAAACCTCAAGGCCAAGTAATCTCCAAATAAATATTGAGGAAATTAAAAGGTCAATATTAGATTAAGATCAAGGATATTTCAATGAAATATTTTACCTTAGTAATAATGATAACATACATTACAAAATTGATCCAATGTGCAAAAGAAGAATTCAACAAAGGAAGAGATGAACTAATGAGTAAAGTGTAGCAAGTGGAGGCCAAAATCCATATGTTTAGAAATAAAATGGAATACACCCAACTAAAAATGTGCTCAAAGAGATACCTGAGTGAGTCTAATTTTTTCTCAAACCAAGCCATATATGCAAGTAAATTGATTATAGAAGGAGGAGAAATAATTAGTGCCCTCAAAATAAGCAATGGTAAAATAAATTTGGGAATCCAAGAGTTCATGGATCTTGACTTTCCAATATTTTGAGATGTAGATAGATCTTTTTACAATGTAAAATAACTCTTCTAACTACTAGATCAACAAATCAATAGTTAAAGTATAATTGATACATTGCATGAATATTTGGTAATAGAGAAAATCATGCTGTCAAAATTTAAGGAATTAGCATAAAGATATGGGGACCCCTCCTATGATCTCTACTTTGAATTGCATGAAGTTCTCCATAAATTCAAATTAATGCATATCTCTTCTCAAATGTCATGGGATAAAATGTGTAGATTATTCCAACTAACAACTCCTTCATCCGCTCAAGTAGTTAGTTAATAGGGTGAAACATTTGGAGCAGTTATGGAAGAAATGTAGGAACAATATAGTGGGATAAATGATACCTCATATATGGGAAGCATATAGGAGGTATGCTCTTTTACAAAAAAAAATTAGTTCTATTTTTACCTTTTTTATTTTAGTTTTGACTCCACTACCCAATAGGATAAGGACATATGGGTTCTATGCTTATGCAAGCAAAAACCTCTATCAAACACCAAAAATGTGGGTAGAATAACTTACCTATAACTATATCCTTATAAGGAGATAATTTTTCCTAGTCAAATGTTCTACCATTTTTCTATGTAAGGTAGCTTAAAAAATTGTTCGGATATCTAAAAAAAACATCAAATCAATTGGAAGATAGGTAAAGATTAGCCAATCTTCAACAATATTACAATGCCAATTTTTTCTAAGTATAAAGATTTTATAGATTCTTGAAATTATGATGTTAGAAGTAGGCATCAAAATATATAATATTTGGTGTGGCCACAACTCAGAATTCAAATAAGGTATAAGAGCCCATGTCTTTGCTTTTTATGCCAAACTCAAAGTTTAACTAAGTATGGGATATGATCAAAAATACAAAATGCTAAGGTCAAGAAAGGCTTGATAAAAGGCCAACAACTAGTAAATCATGAATGGCACCCAATGTATTGTGAGATAATTTTAGCTAAGGATGGATAAGAATACAAAATATGACGTTATAGTAGAGCCTATTGGGTACACCAAAATCTTAACTATGTATAAAAGAGGGCTAGATTTTTGAAGGTACTAATATCAACATAGGTTGCTTAAAAAATTAACAAAGTAGAGTAGAGCCTAAGTAGAAAATATTTGAAGGCATTGAACCCGATACAATAAGGATAACATACGATTGATCTAACATCTAATAGAATGCTTCACTTCATTGGCTAAGTATCAAAGAGTATTGAATATTTTAAATGTTGGCATCATCATAAGGCACACAAAATTTTAATAGATATGTAGAATTGGATGAATAATTAATAAATAACAGAGCCCAATAATTAAGTATCCAACTTATAGCTTACAAAGTTATGCATAAGACTGCAATAAAGCAGGAACATTTGTGAAATTATAATGTCATCAATATAAGCTAAAAAACTTGGCATCAAGCCAAAGGTTGAGATAAGTGTTTAAAATAATTGGTTAAATGTTGAAGATGAAGGTACTAGATCGATTGAGTTCCATTGAATTGCCCTAGCATACTCCTGATAGTCATAATTTGTTGCCAAAGAATCTCAATAGCCAAAATATTTCTTGACTGGCACCCATATTGATATAGCTAAATCAATCATGAGGTAACCAGAAGTAGCACAAAGTTATCAGAGGATATTATGGATTATATGAAAACATATTGGCCACCACTTGCTCATATTAAATAAAATCAAGCCACATTAGCATCATGGTGCTAATTTAATTAAAATACAATGAGATGGAAATGGATACACACATGTTATAACAACCTAGCAAATATACAATCCACTCTTAGAGAAATCATGTTAAACTAAGTGAATGCATTGTAAAAATATATATACTTGAATTTAGCTCATTCAAGAGTTTGGTTCTTTAGCATTTACAATTTCATACGATATGATGACTATACTATGCATCTTTGAATAAATACTAGATTGTTGTTTGGCCTCTTTCTAAAATTATTGTAGATCATGTATGTTTGCCAATTAAATTTTTAAGAATTTTTGTTAAAGTTACATGAATGGTTAATTTTGTTGTATTTAATTTATTTTCTATATTTCTCCCTAGATTTGTTGTTCATTATATCTTGAAATACTTGATAATATTAAATGTTTTGTAATATAGAAGGAAATTTGATCTATTAGGATATATTATTTAGTTCAAAGTGTGAGAAAATTATGCTTTATATCTCTTGATATAACTAAATTCAAGAAATTTTAAGTCTAGCCTCTAACTTTGTGCATTTCTTACTTTAATCTTCAACTCCCATTTTTCCTTTTGTTTGTTAATGTGGCTAGAACCATAGGAATTGGCCTACTCCAAAGGTTGACTCAAAAAAAATTATTTTTGAGTTTTTCAATCTTGGTCAAGATATTAAGAGAGTAGCGCATCCACTTAGATGGATTTTAGAATAGGATTCATATTCTCTATTATTGATCATAGGAATGTTTTTGAATATTTTATACTATATTAACTACTTTGAATGGGATATGAAACACTGATAACAAATATACATACAGTGCTTCAAGGGTATTCTTGAGAAGTTATACCTTAACTACTTGACTTAATAAATCCCCTTTCCATCCAACTAATATATTTTGAATATTATCAATCAACATATTCCACATGTGATCCTTGCATGCACTAGGGAACACTAGCATACCCAATTATATAGAAGGGAGAGTTGAAATAGTACATCAAGCTTTATTGTTATTTGTGTCTATTGATTTTGTGTTATATTTATATAATATACCTTACTCTTGTCTATGTATATAATTTTTTGGGATGCTTTTTAATGGAGATTCAAAATCCTCCTCAATTCCTGTACCTCATCTATAGAGGGGCTCCCGAACAAAATTGTATCATCCACAAATTGTTAGTGAGTAATACTTTCTATGGACATAGATGGTTTCAACCCCCTTAAGGATCCTTCTTAATTTGCTACTTATATGCATCTTTCTAATGCTTCTGACATAATTATGGAGAGATATGGGGATAAATAATCCCCTTTCCTTAAGTCCCTATTAATTTTGAAAAATCCAACTAAATAATTATTCATTATAATAGATAATTTTTTTCCTCCATAGAAATTACTAACCCATCTTCAACAACATTTGCTAAAGCCAAACTTCTTTAGGAATCTATCTAGGAAATGCCATGACACTTGATCACGGGCCTTGTTCATGTCAATCTTTAACACCATTACCTTCATTTTACTATGATAACTAAATGTATGGTATCATGGTGTGTAATTACTCCATACAAAATTTGCCTACCTTTCACAAATCCCCCTTGTTGTTCTGCAATGATCTACAGAAGAATCAGGGTTATGCGTAAGGGTTTGGACTCAAAATGTACTTGTAAAAAAATGGCGAATCCAAATAAAAATCAAGGTGAATCATGGAGAATTCTAAGAAAATAAAATTGAGCATCTTCACACCAAAATTTGGGGCATTTGAAGCCCTATAATATAAGGTCATATTTGGGGCCATGTTTGACCTATTAAATCATCTTATAACTTTATAAAAACACCACCATTAGATCAGGATTGAAAAGAACTTTCCAACGAGTACAAATATGCCTATGTTTGAATATATATTATGGTGCATTGATGCTAAGAAAAAATTGATCTTAAAAATTTTAGGTGAATGGACCGACGTCAAGGGTCCTCATATTCACCAATTTCCAATTTTGGAAATCCTAATATTAGACCAATTGGTGAATATTTGCCACTATGCATAACCCTAGGAAGAATATACTTTAGTCTTAATGCAATCACTTTTAATTTTATCTTATAATTGGAATTGCATAGATTAATTGGCCTAAAGTCTTTAAATCACTTTATCCCAAGATTTTTTGTAATGAGCACTAGGAAAGTGTTATTGTATTCTTTTAACACTTTTCCCGAATGTTGTGATCCTCTTATTGTTGGTACTACATTCTCTCTCACTATGTTCTAGAAGGCTAAAAACAAAACCACTTGAAATCCATCATGTCCTAGAGTTTTATATTTTCCCAATGATAATATCACTTCCCTATCCTCCTCCTCACTCACCTCCTTGAAATTTTTTGCATTCATGTCTCTATTTAGAATCCTATGGATATGTTAAATTAATTCCTCTATAGCTTCTTGATCATCTGCCTTATCCTTTGTTAGCAACACTCTATAGAAGTCCACCACCCCTTGTCTAATTTGATCTTCATCTCTTATTATTTCTCCATTGTCCTTTAGGATTTCAAATATTCTTACTGCACTTTTATGTATTATAGTAAAGACATGAAAGAATCTTGTGTTCCTATCTCCTTTTGTTAACCATTGGATCCTTCACTTTTATCTACAATATGTTTTCTCCCTTGTAACTATTGTATACAATCTAACTGGATAACTTTCTCTATATTAAAAAGGACATGGTCCATCCTATTTCTACCTATTTCTTCTTCAATTTGACCCAATTCTTGCCTTAACCACTCCTTTTACAAGAAGATATTTTTAAATACCCCCTTGTTCCACTTTTTACTTCCATATTGACATATTTTAATTTCCTAGCAACCACCTACATATTTGATCCTTGGATTGGATGCATCCGCCATATTTTTATATCCTCATAGATGCTTGGGTGCTACAACCACATGAATTCAAATATAAAGGGATTATTTTCATTTACTTTCTCTAGAATACACACAAAAAAAGAAGGTTATGGTCTAATCTTGTTCTTAGAAATGGTGCCAAAGTATGCTCATATTTTTTCTCAAGCCACTCCAAGGATAGCAAAACCCCATCCAATTTCAGTTCAATCAAGTCCTCCCCTAACTTCTTTTTGATCCATGTGAATGCATTTCCATTCAAATCTACATCATAAAGACTTTTTGGTAATATAAAATTACTAAGGTACTCCATTCTCTTAGTGAATATCATTGGGAACCCCCTTTCTTCTCACTAGGTCTTAATGAAGTATTGATATTTCTTGCTATTATCTATAATAAACCCTTAACCTACTTTTCCATACATTCTAGCTATTTTCAAGATTCCTTTATCAATATGCTTACATTTGGAGCATAGACATTTGTAATAAGGAAATCTGACTTTGAATATTTTATTGAGAATAAAACTAACAATTGATTTACACTTTGAGATATAAATTTTCCCTCATAGAGGTTAGAATTCCATATAGTTAACAATCCTCCTAAATCTCTTTTGGCTCCCTCATAATAGCTCTTACCCTTTTTCCATATTCCCCTCAAAATACTCTCCCACTTTACAAAAGATAAGTTAGTTTCTGAAAATAATAGTATCTTTGATTGGTGGTCCTTCAAAATGGACCTCACCAATCTACATTTGTTAGGGGTATTTATTCCCCTAATATTCCATTATACGAATTTTATGTTTTACTTCTTATAGTAGGATTTTTAACACTAAAGAATATGATTTCTTACTTCTTGTATTTCATATCCTTCTTAATTTCCTTTAAGTGTTTTTTCTTTAAAAATGGTGTGCCCATATTTTTCCCTTCCTTTACTCCTATGTTCACGCACTTATTATAAATCCTTGACATCTTTAAGTTTGGTACTTTCCTTGAAGAACCTACATCTTCTTCTTCTTGGTACATGGTACAACTTCTAAATTTGGCTCTCCATGGTCCTTCATCTTTCCAAACATTTATTTCTTGCTTTCATCCCTTATATCCATCTTCTCTTCCTCCTTATCAGTCCCTTCATCTTGTGGTATTGTAGAGTGTTTCTTCTATGCAGAATCCTATATTTATATGGCATTAAATTCCTCTATTAGAATCACTATTTCACCTCCTTCCATATCCATTTCCTTTTGTAAGTTTTTTTTAGCTCAACCAATATCATATTTATTTACTTCTTCCTTATTATGTTTTGGACCCCTCCTCTCAACATCCTACTTATGAAACTCTTTATGCTTCTCCTCATATATTTGCTACTTTTTCTTCCATATTAGATATTTTTACCTATCTTCCTTCTTGATAGGGTTTTCTTTATTATTCCTTGTCTTTATGTTTGGACAATTCCTTTCTAGATGCCCAATTTTGGCATATATTCCATAGCTAGAGGGGTTATTATTATAAATTATGCTTTGATTCCATACTCACCACCTTGAAAAAAGAGTGATCTCCTCAAGTAGTTTCTAATCTGATTCAACCATAAAAAAATCCTAGCAAAGTGTAGACACCAAAACAGCACCAATCCGATTATGTGACTGCAAACACTGATCACTTTGACAAACACAGCCCCCAGGGCAGCCCTCAGAGGTCAAAAAAGTGGTCTTAACCACTTTCATAGCAATTTTGTGAGGTCAAGAAGCAATTTGGCACACTTAGACACTTTGCCTAGTAATCGTCTCACCCAGGGACGATTGCTAACTTGAAATCGTCTCACCCAGGGACGATTTCTGAAATCGTCTCCAGTAAGGACGATTTCCAAGTTTAACGGGCAAAAAGACAAATGAGGCCAAGTGGCAGCCCAGAACAGCTCGCTTGATGACTCCTGCCTCGCACGCGTGTGTGAGTGGACAAATAGGCCGTTTGAGGACTGTCACAAGGGCAGTTATGAAAGCCCAAGTCAATGGAGGACTCCCCTCCCTCATGGGAAGACAAGATTGCCACATGGCGCCTATGACCAACACATGGCATTTGTGCTTCCCTCCCAAAAGAGACCCCTTGGGTCTATAAAAGGTGAGACTTTTCTCACCCAAGATATACAAGTTGAAGGAGTTTTCAAGCAACGAAGTGCCGCCGAGTTGAAGACCCACTTGCATCCCTTTTGGTTCACCTTCCCACATCCACCAATCTCTTTTGCAAGGGAGGTTGTTGGGTGGCTTTTGGAAGCTTGAATCGGACCTAAATCCAACACATGGACACCCGAATCAACCAATTCGCCGACCCCCCAATCCTAAGAGGTTTTGGGCCCATCCCTAGTGGATTGGCGCTGGAATCAAGTGCCAACGGTGGGAGGCCCCCTTGGGCATCCCCGCACTTTTCTTAAGTTTTATTTCAGAAGCATTCTAGTTTATTTTCTCATGCCGCATATTGTGTTTTCTGTTTGGTGAATTCATAGCTGCAATTTCGTAACCTTTGATCAGATTCTAGTATGTTTTGTGTCGTTTTGTAGTTTCACTAACTTGCAGGAGGCGATATCAAATTCCCGAGGGTAGAGGCCAAATTGGGAGAATCCGACCATCTGGGTCATCCCAAAATGGCCCCAATTACATAACCCTCTCGTCTGTAGGTGTTTTGGAGACCTCGGGAGTCGACATTGGAGCGTGTCAGTTCGGCTTCCCCAACACAGAAGAAATCGTCCCACCCAGGGACGATTTACAGTCAGAAATCGTCCTACCCAGGGACGATTTCCAGTTGAAAGCAGATTGGCCGACTGTCTCAATGGCAATGGCCTGTTGGTAACATTTTCTGTCTTCTGGCAAGTTTTCAGGCTGTTTAGAATCATTTTGTTTACTGTTTTAGATAAATGTTTGCATGCATCTTTTGATGATTTTAGAAGAACGAACACTTTTCACTTGCAGCAGGTGCTACTGACATCTTGGTTGTTTCTTTGTTCGTAGGAGAAGCAGCGGAGGTGAAGAACTCATCGACATCAGCGACGACATCATCTTGGCCCGCCCATTGCAATCGTGGGCACGCGGAAAGAGGAACATTGAGTGATTGTAATCGAATTCTTTTAACGCTCCTAGCCCCCGAAAAGGGAGGAGACGTCATTGTAACAGAGATCAAGGGATATTAATGAAAGGGCTATGTTTTCTCCATTTGCTTGTGTCTCTTCCAATGCGTTTCTTTTCCATTTCATGCACTTTACGTTTCTAGGACTTAAGCGCATTTGGTTTTGGTTATATTGCAATTAGTGTTTCCTTTGCCCGAAATCTCGTGCTTTCAGTGGCGATCACGGTGGGACTCGTTCCCTTTTTTTTAAGATCACAGAAAACTAATCGGGTTTTTGTGTTTTGTGTTTTACATGTACATTTTTTTTTTGCAGATCGTTAACCGTCTCTCGATCATTACGATTACTTTATCGGAAATCGTCTCACCCCGAGACGATTTTAAAATCGTCTCTGCCAGGGACGATTTCTGTTCTCGTAAATCGTCTCACCAGGGGACGATTTTCTGTCCGCAGATTTTCGTAGCAAAAATTCGGAGGCAACTCGGAGCGAGCAGAGAAGAGGTAGGGATTTTATCATCTCTCGTTAAATTTTCTATTTCTGTTTTCTGTTTCTTTGACTGTTTTCATTTTATCCCGCATACTTAGGGAAAATCATTCATGCTTGTTTCATTTTCGCTAAATAAAATGAACCTCACACACTCCACGTAACAATTTTAAACCAAGGAGCCGGTCGTAAGACCTCAGCCCTTTATCAAGACCATTGGTGGATTTCATCACCACCTTGGCTTGATTTGCATCCATTTCCCGATTGTCAACTCGTTGTTAGGCGTAAATCCTGACGAAGATAGACCGAGTGTCACTGGGGTGATTCCCATGCGCGCGAGGATAAGTTTTCTATGGTAGGTGCCATTAACAGGACAATCCCCCTTTCGTACCGCCTACGTACCATGTACCTTCTGCTCTCACGTACCTATAGTCTCCCTCTCGTAAGGGCGGGTATATAGAGAGGTTGGTATATCGGCTTGGTTGGTATATTGAAGGGGCTACCATTTTGGGAGTTATATGAGCCGTCATAATGCATTTAAACGATCTTCAAAACCTACAAAAACAAAACAAAACACCAAAATGCACTAAACCAGTTTAGGGCACACCAATAATCCTTAAAAGAGATAATCATGGTTTTGTGAATGTGTGTGCTTAATTCTGCTTAGTGTAGACAAAAAAAATCATAAACGAGATAAAAACTTATTTAGATAGCATAGAAGCACCGCAATGGTGTACACCCGCAATCAAGCCCAATCAAGGGCAGAAGCTCCGAAAGGTACACAAGAAGCAGGCACAAGTCACCTTCGCTTCAGTCCTGAGGATTTGGTCATACCGCCTTATAGGTCTAACCTACAAAAGAATCCAATTCAGAATCCTCGATGGGGTATGCCTATTCAAAGCAGCCCCTTTCGGGAAGATGCCTTACATGTAGACCTTGACATAAATAGAGAATCACCTCTTGAAGTTAGGCATGAGTGGCCACCGCGCGATGAAGCGCTAGACAGGCACACCATCCATTTGGAGGGGCAACGTGGATATGGCATCCCTTCTTTACCTATCATCAGAACAGAGAGACCAAATCCGGAGCGCAAGGCTCCTTACATAGGGCGACCTAACTCCGCCCACCCCCTTCACACCCATGAAAGGGAGTACGAGGAAAGCCATCGCATTCCTCGAGGGCAACAAACAACGCGGGAACCTTGCATTTCCGCACCAGCAGGATATCATGATCACCCCTTGAGGCCAGAACCTCGAGCACATACCGCTTACCTCGACAGAGGGAAGCGACCCATTGAAACCTTAGATCAGCAAACTCGAGGTAAACACATAGGAGAAACATTCGAACCTCCTGAGAAAAATAGGGTAGACCAAATTGACCCAGCTATCGCCAGATATACCACCCGTCAAGCCCAAACCATGCGGCTTAAACCAAGTTATCAGGAAATAGAGTACCGACACCGCTTGGATAGAGAACGCATGCAACGCGAAGCGGATGAGTTACGCTATGAAATACCTGAGAGGGGGCCAACCCCTCGCATCCAAAGAGCTGAACAATATGAGAGGCGTAATCCGTTGGTGCAGGACAGGTCTCCACGACCTCGTCAAGCTCGCCTCCAAGACCTCATAGATTCGAGAGGGAGGCAACTCCCCGAAACAATGATGGGTACCTTCAACGAAGAGCTTGATCAGGGTCATAGGTTTCGCCTAGAGACTCCTCAAGAATTTTACGAGGAGTATGAACCAGAAGAGGAATATGTTGAAACTCCCCATCAAGGCAGGAGGGATGCCATTCGGCCACCCCTCCATAGGCCTCCAGTTTATCGTAACTTGCAACAAGAGCGAACAAGAGAGGAAGAAATAAAATCTTCCGATGCATACCAAGCGCTATTGGAGCGTTTGGAGTCTGTGGAGACAAAAGCTGCTGGGCATCAAAAACCCACATTACGTCTACTCCGCAATAATCCGGTGCATCCCTCAGTGCCTACACCTCTTTACCCCGAACACTTCAAGTTGCCTCAATTGGCAGTTTTTAAAGGTGAAGAGGACGCACAGGAACACGTTACACGATTTCTAAGCCAATGCTTCGGCATCCAAGATAATGACGCATTGTTGCTTAGAACATTCATAACCACATTCGCAGGCCCCGCCTCGGATTGGTTCACACAACCGCCCAAACACAGCATAAGCAATTTAGATCAATTAGTAGACGCGTTTCTTGAACGCTTTGCCTTCAACACAAGGAAGAAGGCATCACTAAGTGATTTAGCGAGCCTCAAGCAATTTGAAGAGGAAACAATGGCAGCGTACGGGAATCGATGGAGAGCTTTGCTTTCTAGGTTACCCTACCGTCCTCCTATGTCTGATCTCACGCAGATGTTCGCAAAAAGTTGCTTAAAATCAATCTCTGGTCTATTGTTGCTGCGACAATACGACAGCTTAGAAGAAGCTTTGGCGCAAGCCAGAGTCATAGAAGAGATTAAGATAGGCGAAGGCGCAATTGCCAAGCCTAAGAAGAAAGAGTGGAATAAAACCACTAAAATCGGGACAACGCAACCACAACACGCTGTAGTCAACCAAGTTGCGATAAATGTTCCAGCGCCTGTGCAAGAAACGCAGCCTCAAAAGGCTAACTACCGTGCAGTGCCTCCCGCTTATGAAAGAGATAATAGAAGACAGGAGCAGAATTACCCGCGTCGCCCTAGGCAAAATTTCACCCCATATGCGGAGTCTA